>JAOEGL010000008.1:12436416-13636416 GCA_034509955.1 Urosaurus nigricauda
ATCCATTGATTCTGCATCCATGGGTTCAAGCATTCGGTGCTTAAAAATATTCCAAATATATTCAGCCCTCTGTATCCGCTGATTCCTTATCCGTGGATTTAAGCATCCGTGGCTTGAAAATATTTTTTAACAATATGAAATCCCCAAAAGTAAATTTCGATTTTGCAATATACCAGGGACACCGTCTTACGACGCTGCGGGGTCAACCGGGCTCGAACCTGGTTGTCCGACCCTGGACCCGAACGCGGGACCTTTTCCCCCGGCACGAAATACCCCAATGCCGCCGGCGGCTCACCTGCGATCCAGTCGTAGCCGAGGAGCGGGCGGACGGACCAGGCGTCCGCGGGGATCGCGTCCTCCGTCGGGTCGGATACGAACGTCACGCGCCCGGCCTCCTTCTGCAAAAGAGGAAACGCCGTCCGTCCCTCAACCCTGAGACCCACAAACCCACAGTCTCCCTTTTGGAGCAAAAGTTGGGCTGCAAACACTGCGCACACCCCAAAAAACAACAGCCCCATTTCACTTTAATTTGGGGGAGAAAAATAAAGTAACCCGGGGGAGACTTTAATTGCATTTCCTTTGATTTGGAGGGCAAAGAAAGTAACTCAGCGTAAATATTATAATTTCCTTTAATTTGGGAGGCACATAAAGTATTTTAGCAGATACTATAATTTAATTTCCTTTAATCTGGGAGGCAAAGAAAGTAACTCAGGGTAAATATTATAATTTCCTTTAATTTGGAGGGCACCTAAAGTATCTTAGCAGATACTTTAATTTAATTTCCTTTAATTTGGGAGCAAATAAAATAATCCAGCACATACTTTAATTTCCTTTAATTTGGGAGGCAAATAAAGCAAACCAGTGGACACTTTACTTTAATTTCCTTTAATCTGGGAGGCAAATAAAGTAACCCAGTGGATACTTTACTTTAATTTCCTTTAATCTGGGGTGCAAAGAAAGTAACCCAGCACATTAATTTAATTTCCTTTAATTTGGGAGGCAAATAAAGTAACCCAGCGGATACTTTAATTTCCTTTAATCTGGGGGGGCAAAGGAAGCCTCCCGGCAGATATTTTAATATAATTTTGGGGGGACCACGATTGGCACCTTCTCCTTCTCCGTGGGTCCCTTGCATCCCGGTGTGAGCAGGATCGACTTCGGGTTTTGTGGCATCCGAACGCTCGCTCTCCTCTCGGTCGGTGCCTCGCTCGGTTTCTCTCCAGAACTCGGCTCTTCCGGAGGAACCGGTGCCTTTCTCGGGTGACCCTTTTCCGCCGTGGGACCGGTTTCCAAAGATTTGGGCGCCTCCGACAATGGCACCAAAACCACTTTGGCACCGGGGGAACCGGGATCCAAACGGCTCCGGATTTGCCTCTCGCTCGGCACTCCGTTGCGGGATGGTGACGGGTTCGAGGACGAGGAACCGAGGCCCGGTTTCTCCATCCTAAGCTGTCGTTCCTCTCCGGATACGGTCCTCGAAGCGTTGGGAAGCGGGCCTCGGTTCTCCTTCTGGGAACGCAAACGTATTATTTCACTTATTGCAGAACAGAGACCTTTTGTAGCAATTTACGTTTGCGCCAAGGGATGACCCTAGACTGGGTTTTTCACGGCAAGATTTGGTTTGTCGTTGCCTTCTCCCAAAGGCTGAGAGAGTGTGACTTTCCCCCAAGAGTTTATCACACAGAGATCGGGATGCATTAAATGCGCTTTAATCTCTCTTTAATGTCGGAATGTGACAAATGTGGATTTAACGGCCAAGCAGGAATTCAAATATCATCATTATTATTATTAACCTTTGCATCTGAATTTGCAATATTTTGGGGGGGGGGGAAGCAACATATAAATAAATATATTCATCATCATCATTATCTGAACTGCTTTCCTCTGCAACAATAATGAAAACGCATTGTGTTGTATTGCAGTTGTGTTGCTCTTTGAATTTGTAGCATGCAGCTTTGCCTTTGAATTTTGCAATTTTTGGACGTATAAATAAATATAATAACGCTACTAATAAAAAATAATAATGAGGATGATAATGAATAAGAGATACCTGGCCCTTGTTCTCCATGGGAAAAGGTGCTTTCTGGCCGCCTGGGGATGATGGGGAGGCCAGTTGGAGCCGGAGGCGCTTCTTGAACTCTTCTTGGTTGGCTCTGAGCTTTTGGAGGAGATCCTGGTTCAAGAGGCGCAGCGTCTCCAAATCCATCTTTCTGCCCCAGAGAGGAGGACCAGGAAAAAGAGAAGGAAACCCGGGTTATAATAATATATATAATATATATATTAACATTATGCTATAATATTATAATATTATATATCTAATATATTAGTATTACAATGTAATATATTATTTTAATATAAAATCAATATTAATTCATTAATATAATATATATAATATTATATGTTAATATATATTAACTTGATATATATTAATATATTAATAATATATCCAACAACATCTGCGTTCATTACATATAATATAATATATCCAAGAATATCTTCTCCAAATCCATTTTTTCTCCCTCCGGTTCCCAGAAAGGAGGACTTAGTACAGGAAATGCTGGTTATAATAATACGTATAATATAATATGTATAATATGATATTATAATATACTATTCTAATATTATATATATATATATATATATAGTATTATGATAACATTATATTAACATTGCAATATAATATAATAATAATAATAATAATATTTTATATATATATTATACCAAAATTACAATATAATCTATTTTTATATATATGATTACATGCTAATATTATAATATAATATGTTTTATATTTATATATATATATATAAATATTATAATAATATAACATATTATATAATATTATATTCATAATATACATTATACTGTATTACTATATAATATATATTATATAGATATATATATTAATATAATAAATCCAGCAGCATCTGCATTAATAATAGAATATATCCAAGATCTGTTTTCATTCATATATATATATATATATGCACTCAACAGCATCTGAATTAATAATAGAATATATCCAAGATCTGCTTTCATATATATATATATATGTGTGTGTGTATGTGTGTGTGTATATATATATATATATATATATCTAATATCCAACAGCATTTGCATTCATATATGTGTGTGTATATATATATATATATATATGCAAGAGCATCTATAACTTCCCCACTGCCTTCCTTTAAGCAGGGAGCCCCTAACAGGACTAACTGCACCTCCCATCAGCCTATTAATGATAATTAATATTATTAATAATAATATTGATGATGATGATGATGATGCAAAGGCTGGGGGATGATGGGGTTTGCAGTGGGGCTTATTGGGAAAGTCTTAAAAAGGGACCCCCAAAGAGCAAGAAAGGCAGCCAATGCCAGAAGACTCACCCCTTGACTTTCCTGAAGCCTCTTTCTGTCCGTTGCTCCCAAGGACTCCTGATTGGCCAGCTGGGCTTTTGTGGGACTACCTCCCCCGGCATGCAACGCGAAAGCTTCCCTTCTTAAAGGGGCCGCGCACCCAACACTTTCTCCTCCTTCTGGCAACCTTCTTCTTGCAAAGTTGCAGCATTTCCAAATTGCAAAATTGCAATCCTTCCCTTGGGATGCATGGGCCCAGGAAAGGTTTTGCATGCAAGCAAACAAATAAACAAACACAACAACAAAAAGTGATAAACACAATGGTTTTTTTTTAAAAATGGATGTGTAGAAAATGACCTCCAGGCTATTTTGTAGAAGGTGTGTAACATATATATATATATATATATATATATGTTTCAAGCATTTGGAATTTATATATATATATATGTGTGTGTGTGTATCTATATCTATATAATATAAAATACTGTAAAAGGTTTCAAGCATTTGCAGTTGTTATATGTATGTGTGTGTATAATATAAAATAAAAATTCTCAAACATTTGGAATATACATATATATATATATATATACATACACATATTATATATATATATATATATGCATATAATAAAAGTTTCAAGAATTTGGAATTTATATATATGTGTGTGTGTATATAATATATAATAAAAAGTCTCAGGCATTTGCAGTATATATATATATATATACGCACACACATATCTATAAAAAGTTTCAGGCATTTGAAATACACACAAATACAGATATCAAATACATATATGTGTGTGTGAATATATGTGGAAATGTGAATGGCATGTAGATATATGAATAAACGCTCAAAACCTTTTATTTCATATATATGTATATATATATTTCCAAGCATGTATTCATGTATCCACCCGCCATTCACATTTCCCCATAGATGCCCGTTTCCAGATCTATTCCCATCCATTCAAAGCCTTGAAATCACAATGAATTGCAAACAGACGGAAGTTTTTATTGCAGTAACAGTAAATGCAAAGAAATCAACGGCCAAAATCCAGTCCTCTGAATTTTTGCTTTTACTGTTACTGCAATAAAACTTGGGCACATTTCCACAATTCAAGGCAAATATCGGAGCCGTTGGCCATAATCTCTGAGAATAATCTCCCGGAGAACCGGAGAAGTCCCAGTAAACTGGAGGAGGGCAACTGTTGTCCCCAAATCTTCAAAAAGGGACAAAAAGAGGATCCCAAAAACGATTGTCCGGTTAGTCTGACATCAATTCCAGGGAAGATTCTGGAGCAGGTCATCAACAGGATGCGGGACACCTGGATTAAGGAGATTTATAGGTGCGAAAGGGGTCTAGGAGTCCAAGTAGACCATAAGCTGAACATGAGCCAACGCTGCGACGCTGCAGCAAAAAAGGCCAATGCGATTCTAGGCTGCATCAATAGAAGTATAGTGTCTGGATCAAGGGAAGTCATAGTGCCGCTCTATTCTGCTTTGGTCAGGTTTAATTTGAAGTGATCCCGGGTCCAGTTCTGGGCACCACAATTCAAAAACTGGAGCCATGCGTCCAAAGGCGGGCGACTTAAAACGGCGAAGGGTCTGGACACCATAAAGCCTTACGAGGAACGACCGGAGGTCTTTAAGCAGAGTCTGGATGGCCGTCTGTCAAAAGGGGGACACTTTGATGGAGAGTTCCTGCATGGCAGGGAATTGGGCTGGATCAGGGCCCTTTTTGGGGTTTGTTCCTGCCGTTCTCTGAGCGGTCCTTGTTTTCCTCTTTCTCGTTAAAAAGAGAAGCGGAGGCCGGCGGGCGCAGGCTTCCAGGCAAAGGGCGACCACAAAAGGTTTTGTGGTGAATCGGGGTATTTTGTAGTCTTGTTTCTTGGAGGACTGGTTTCCACTCTTTGGGGAGGAGCGCCAAAGCCACATCTCCATCCGTCCTCTCTCTCTTTCTTTCTTTCTTTCTTTCTTTCCCTTTGACAGCTGTCTTCCTCTTTGGCCGCTCTGCCCCAGATAGCCTGGCAGGAGCTATGGGTCTCCGGAGGGTCTCTGGCCCTTGGCTGGTCCTCCTCTGGCTGGGACTCCCCCAAACGACGTCCGAGGCCAAGCCTTCCTCCCAGCCACAGGTGAGCCTCCCTGGCATCCTTTCGTGCCGGTTTTAACGCAACGGGGTTCTTTGCAGTGGCACGGTCCGGGGGGATTTCGGCACGGCTTTGGGTTTTACGGGCCTCGCTTTTGCCGTTTCCGATCATGGGACTCGAGCGTCCACAAACGTTGGCATCCGTGGGAGATCCTGGAACCAAAACCCAAAAACCTGATCCCGATGGGATTGGAGCATCCGTGGGTTTTGGGATCCATGGGGATCCTGGAAACAAAATCCAGCAGATACCAAGGGTCCATAAATGGTGATGGCGATGACACCCCAATGCATATAATGGGATTTGAGTATCTACGGATTTTGGGGTCCACAGGAATCCTGGAACCAAATCCCAGCGGACAGCAAGGGCCACTATATTTAGAAATATTTTAAAGCGTTTAATTTTAAAATGTATCATTTCTAGAATCCGCTTTGGCTCCCGCCCTTGGAGGAAAGGCAGCGCAGAAATAAAGTCAATCAATCAATCAATCATGATCAATAAGCAACCAATCGATATAGTTTAGGCATCCGAAGAAAAGGTGGAGGCAGAGCGGCCAAGAGAAAAGACTAAACAGAAAATAGCAGAGTATTTCTGAGCGGGAACCGTTTGCAACAACTCACTCTTTGCAAGGAGAGTGACATTTTCGCGGAGGGAGGAAAAATTGATTTGGGGGCAGCAGAATTTAATACTATCTATTATTACAGTAGAGTCTCGATTATCCCTCCGTCGGTTATCCGACATTCCGGATTATCCAACGTCGCGGCTGCTGCGATTTCTTCAAAATTTCTGTGATTTTCTAAAACGTTCTGTGATGTCTTTAAATTTTCAGAGGACCGAGCTGTTCCTACCGTACGCTGCAATGTCGATCGGTGATTTCTTTACATTTGCTTTTACTGTTACTGCAATAAAACCTCAACACATTTGCAATTCATAGCAATTTCAAGGCTTTTCTCGGACCATCCAGATTATCCGACGTTTTCGGCGATCCGACTATCAGCCGGTCCAATTTTATGTCGGATAATCGAGACTCTCCTGTACTATTATATCTGTTTGTATCTGTTCTTTTCCCAGTTCGGTTCAATGCCCTCATTTTGCCACCCGGAATCTATACCGAAGTTGGTCCTATCCATGGATCCAGTTGGCAAAAAGAGCAAGTAGATCCGGGGAGACTCATAAACGCAAAGAGATGGAAGGGACCCAAAGGGAGCATTTAGACAAACCCCGATGCCAAGGCAAGAAACCTCCGTCTTTGTCTTAGAGATAGGTTTGAAGGAGTGTCGGGTGAGGAAGAGTTCTCTTTTTTTTGGTCATCTTGCCCAGTCAGTTCTCGAACCCGCTCCTGGGCCCGGTTTGCACGAACGCAGAGGCCGCATTCATCTCGAGCAAAACTTCACGTTTGATTTGAATGGGTTTTTTTTTTTTCCCTTTCGTTCTTCTTTTTCTGGTTCAGCGTTGTGGGTTTCGAGTGACCTCAAAAGGATATTTATGAATGAGTCACGGCTGGAAAGCCCTCGGGCGGCCGGGCCGGAGACGGCGGCCCTTTTCCTGCAAAGCAAAGGGGGGAGTATTTGCACGGACGGGGTACATATTGGGCACTGTGTGTATCGGACACGTGCTGCATGCATTGGGCACTTCCGGTGTGCAACAGGCACCTCTGGTACATATTGGGCACTTGTGATGCACATTGAGCACTTCTGGTATGCGTTGGGCACTTCTGATACACACCAGACGCATACGATGCACACCAGGCACTTGTGATACGCACCAGGCACATGTGATGTGCAGCAGGCACTTGTGATGGCATTAGGTACTTGTTGTGATGCACACTGGGCACTTGTGATGCACATCAAGCACTTCTGCTGTGCGTCGGACACTTGCGATGCACATTGGGCACTTGTGATGCACACTGAGCGCTTGTGACGCACATCAGGTACTTGTGATATACACTGGGAACGGTGCATGGGACACTTCCCAGCCGGTGTCCATTGGGAATGTGCTGTTGCGTATCGGAGCATGGTGCATCCGTTCCCGGGATCTTCTTTTCCGAGACCTACCTCTGATCCGAATTCAGGACCGGCGTTTCCAACTTTGGCTGCGAGGCCGGAGCCTTAACAGAAGAGGTCAGGGCTTATGGTTAGCCTTGTCTCTGGATTTCTCTTTCGACCTGAAGATGCTGAGTTTGGTTTTTCGGGATGACTGGAAAGCGTGAGACCTGAGTCGAAACAAGACGCTCGGCCGAGAAATGAGACGGGGAAAGAAAGAAAGAAAGAAAGAAAGAAGGGCTGACATTTCAGAAATGAGTTTTGAGGTCACTTACCGTAGCTGTATCGACTGGTGGGTTTGCACGCTCAAGTCTATTTCCCTGTCGGCGGGTGCGTCTACGCTGCAGAAATAATGCGCTTTGGCACCACTTTAAGGGCTGCAGCTCCAACTTACAGATTCCCGGGATGACTACTTTTGCGAGGTCTTTCGCCTTCTCGGCCTCGTCACCAAAACGACACATCCGTCGATCCTTCCCAAAACTACAGATCCCAGAATCCCATAGCATGGAGCCAGGGCAGCAAAGGTGGTATCAAACTGCGTTATTCCTGTAGTGCAGATGCAGCCAAAGAAAACGGCACAATTTCGTCGGATGAATGGAGCGACAGCCTTTAAATGGCAAATGGACTGTACCGTTCCCTGGTACAGTCTCCGTACTGGAAGGGGATCCAGTAATAATCCAGACTTTCTACGAACTGGATCCTTGGTCTTCTCTCGTACCATTTCCATATCGGAAGAAGGTTGGATGATGATGATGATGATGATAGTGATGACTGATTGATTGATTTGATTTTACCGTAAATGCCTGCCGTTCCTTTATATGGTGTCCATTTGGAAAACATCATGATAGATAGAGAGGTCGATTGAATGGATGAATGGATGGATGGATGGATGGATGGCCTTAGAGTCTCTATAAGTCGGAAATGACTTGGAAGACACAACGACAGCAACAAGGATAAACCACGCTTTCCTTTTGGGTTTCATAGCCGCTGCTTTCCGTACGCATTTTGCAGCATTTCGTTTTGATGTGCGTTTCTCAAACCCGTGATTTTGGTGCTTTTCTGACATTACAGGGATGCGCAAACCTCGTCTCCAAGGAAGCCCTCCAGAGATGTTGCCTCCGATGCTCTCCAGGTGAGTAATATTTCCCATTTTACTAAACCTCGGAAGGGACGCCCAGCGCCACGACGGCACCCGCGTTGCCAAAAAATAAATCCATGTGCTTTGCCTCCAAAAAATGCCCCCTTTTGGCATCGATTTAGTTCCTCTTGGGCCGTCTTCGGGTCAAGAAACACACAAAATGTTAGGAAACGACAAGGTGCAACCTGTAGAGGTTTGGCCATTGGACTAGGACTCTGGAGTCCAGGGTTCGAATCCTGGCTGGGCCTGGAAACCCAGTTGGCCAACTCTGAACAAATCGTGCCAAGAAAATCCCATCATAGGTTCGCTTTAGGGTCGCCGTAAGTCGGAAATGACCCGAGAACACACAACAGCAACAAGAAATGATATTTACAATATCAATAACTTATTGATTACTTTATAATATCAATATCTGATTGATTACTCTTTAAAAAAGAGTTCTGCCCTGGGTTTAAAATATTCAGGGTTGTCGTCGAAGGATCGGCACACATGCGCCGAGGCCTTTTTTTCAGTTGTGGTTTCTTCAGAGCAACCGCAAAGAAAGAGTTCAAGGCGCGCTGCTAAAGTGTGCGGTTGCGCGGCCTGAAAAAACGGAGAAAACCCCGAAAATGGGGTCCTCGGGGCGGAAAGGGTGGGAAAGGCCACCTGAGTCGAACCCGGGACTCGCCAAAGCGGCCTCAGAAAAGCCCCCTCGGTTTCTCCAAAGGAAGAAAAAACCCTCCGTGGGTGGGGAGGTTTTGGGGTGCTTTTTGAACGAAATAAAAAACACCCACCGTTTATTATCTTTGCAATTTCTGACATTTTGATTTCTAGGTTCTTTCCCTCTTTCCAATATCCATCCATCCATCCATCCATCTCCCCACTCTCTCTCTCCTTTCTCTCTTATGATCTATCTATCATCTATCAATGATCTACTTATCATCCATCTATCATCATCATCATCATCATCATCATCATCATCGTGTTTATTTGTATCCCTCCTTCCGTCCAATACGGAGACTCAAGGCGGCTTGCAAATATAAAACATCCCCCTATAAACACGGAAAAGACAAGACTATATAACGTGATGTTTTTAATTGTTTGTATGGTTTAATTTTATTTTTAAAATTTTAAAACAATATAAACAGTTTAAAAACATCACATTGTTAAAATTTATAGTTTAAAACTCATTAAAACAAAAAACAAAGCAAACAGCTTCCCTGTCATCCATCCATCCATCTTATGATCTATCTATTATCAACTATCTATCATCTATCTATCATCTATGATCTATTTGTCTATCTATCTATCTATCTATCTATCCATGCATCTATCTCTTCCCTCCTCTATCTATCATCTATCTATGATCTATCTATCTATTCATCCATCTATCCATCCATCCATCTCTCCCTCTATCTATCATCTATCTTATGATCTATCTATCATATCTATCTATTTTATCACACACGAAGGAGATCGGGAGCTTATCCCGTAAATATCCCAGGAAAATCACGTTAACTACGTGAAACAATTCCACACGACGCCGCACAAAACCCTCCATTAAAGTGGTCACAAAGAAGCATTAATGCACCTCTTTTTACTTTGGGGATTTTGGCAACAACGCATTACCGATATCGCTTTATTTGTGCAATTGCTATCTATCTATCTATCTATCTATCTATCTATCTATCTATCTATGATCTACCCATCTATCATCTAATGATCTATCTATCTATCTATCTATCTATCTTATCTCTCTGCCTGAATGACAAACATGTGTATAAATATTATCTAATCCGTTCTCGCCTCAAACGGCTGCCATCCAAAGCTATTGGAAAGCCACTCTTGTCGTCCCCAGGCAGCATACCTGGCACCACTTTACCTGCCACGGTCCTGTCCCAGAGAATCCTGGGATTTGTAGTTCAGTGCTTTGACCAACCAGGCTGGACGCCTGACCCAGCTCCAAATCCCAGGATCCCGAAGGACAGAGTAGTGTCCGACTCCTTCAATGCGGCCGCGCGGATGCCCAAACGGTTCGTTTCCAAAGCCGCAACAACCTTCTTTTCTAAAAGGTTACCATCCGAAGACCGCGTGCCCCTTGGATTTGGACAGAGACTGTGTGAAGATACCTTGTGAGCCGGAATATTACCTGAACCGGGAGCTGGTGCGGCCGCGGTGCGAGGCGTGCGTGAAATGCCAAACCGGTACGTGCCGTTGCCAATGCAAACCCCCTTCGTGCTCTCCGGTCGCCCAAATGCCTTCCATGTTTGCAACCCAGTGTCCTATTATTAAGCAATGGCCACTTACAAATAAATCGGTGTGCAATCCGGATCAATGGATCGATTCGACAGCGGAGCGTGGTTCCCGCTACATTTGCCCCGATCGCATTTTGTCCATGTAAAGTAACCCACTTGTGGTTCACAATCACGAATGAATCGGTTCAAAACGGACCCGCTCCAGCCGTCCGAAGGGCAGATTTAAATCGATTCCGATCCGCGTCCGGTTCACACACTTGCGCGGAATCGGTTTATCCAAAAAGACGCGGAAAAAAATCAGCGTCAAAAAGGCGCGGGTTAAATGGGTCTAGCGCATGGCCTCCCTCTCCGAATCGCTTCACCGATCTAGTTCAAGTACAAATCATGGTCATTTAAACTGGTTCAAACCAATTTGCAATTCGGTTTAAAAGGCAGTGGGAACGAGGCCATCGATTATCCCGGGTTAAGTGGGATTTTGGCACCCCCGACCCCAAATTTAATCGGATGCAGGTGAACAACACGGATTCGAGACGGATTATTTTCACCGTCTGAACGGACCCCAAATTTTACCAAAAGATTTCCATTCTCTGCTGTGTGAATAACCAACAAAAATAGACCCAGGATAAAACAGGGATTCTACCTGGATTATTTTCACCGTCTGAATAAACCTTTTCAGATTTCTCTCTGGATTCTGTGATTCGACGCTTTGCTTTCCCTCCCTGCAGAGCGGCACTTGGTGGAAAGATCTCCTTGTGCCCGGGACGCCGGCCGGGTTTGCGAGTGCGAATCTGGACGCTTTTGCCAAACGCCGGTGGCGAACTCGTGCGCCCGGTGCATGTCCCATCGCTCCTGCAAGCCGGGCTTTGGAGTGAAGGCTAAAGGTAAGTCCGAATCAAGCGCTTCTGATCTCCGGACCTCGGCTAGAGTGTCTCGATCTCGGGACCCGGGGTGCCATCTCCGGTTTTTGTATCAGGGGAAAAGGTATTGTTGATGTGGTTGTGTGTGCGCCTTCAAGTCATTTTCCATTTGTGTTGATCCTAAGACAAATCTCTCATGGGGTTTTCTTGGGAAGGTTCATTAGGGTTGCCGTAATTCGGAAATGACTTGAAGGCGCACGGCGACGACAACAACACACTTTGCAGGTTTGATGTGTATATTTTTAAAAACATGTCCCTGGTTCTTTTGCTAGGGACGGCGGACAAAGACACCGAGTGCGAGGAATGCCCTCCGGGAACGTTCTCCGACAAGGACTCAAGCATCCAGTCCTGCAAAACCCACACCAAGTACGCAATACTTTCTTGCGTTTGATTTAACCCCTGGATAGGTTTGCCAGAAGTCGGATACGACTTGAAAGCACACAACAGCGACAGCAACAACAAAGAGGAACACATGCTCACCAATAGGAACACTGGCCTTCCTTCCCAAAAAATGAAATTTCCCATCGATTTCTAGCACTGAAATCACTTGAGTGTCCATTGAGGCTTTCTAGTGGAGAGAGGTCTACCTTGCCGGGTTGTCGTGACACCTTGCCTTGGGTTGTCTTCTTCTGTCTTCTGCAGCTGCACGAGGCTAAACAAGATGGTTGTGAGCAAAGGAAACGCCACCCACGACGAACGGTGCGCCAACCAGCCATCTGTGGACGCAGTTGGCATTTTCTTGGGCACTTTACCGCCTGGATCCCTTGGCAACCTGATTGAGGAACCCGCGGGCACGCTGGACTACGGACGCTGGTTTGGCGATGGCGTCGCAACCGTCAGGAAACCCACTGATGCCCCCAACGCCAGCCGTTTTGACGTAACCACAGAGAGGACTTGGAAAAGAGGTGGGTAAACCGCGTCTCCTTTTTGAGTCCTGGGCAAGAATTTAATGGGAAACCAGGGACACGTCCCCGAGACGGAATTATACCACTATGGTTCGACTTGGACTGCCGTGGCCCCATTCTGTGGCATCTTGGGATGTATAGTTTGTCGGGGCACCAGAGCTTCTCACGAAAAGAGAAGGTGAAATAGCTTTCAAAACTACAAATCCCAGACTTCTCCGTAACATTGAGCCGTGGCAGTTTAAAGCGGTGCCGAGTTGCATTAATTTCGCAGTGCAAACGCAACCTGACTCCGGGTGGCACCTGGAACGATAAGGAGTTTATCACACAAAGGAGATCGGGAGTTTATCCCGTGAATATCCCAGAAAAAATCGCGTAATTACACAAAACGATCTCACACGACGTCGCACAAAACCCGCCGTTAAAGTGGTCACAAAGAAGCGTCAACGCGCATCTTTTTACTTTCGGGATTTCAGCGACAATGCGTTTCCGATATCGCTTCATTTGCACAATTGCGTGCTATAACCATTCGTGCAACTCCTCGCCATTTCTCCTTTATTTGCCGGACACTTTAAATGTGCTTTAATCCCTCTTTAATGCCAAATTTAGCCTCAGTGTGATAAACTCCTAAGTTTTAAACTTTTAAAAGTGACTTTGCAATCTCTTCTCCGAAGCCAAAAAGTGGACGAAAGGTTTGCTGCTTCCAAAACTGGAGACGCTAAAAAGGAACTGATTATTTTGTAATAAAAAGCGTAGTCCTTATATTACGCTCTTCCTCCTCTTTCCGTAATTAATATTTTTGCAATCTTTCCCTTTCCAAGGCGGACGCGATTTCACCCTTTTGGGAGTCCTGCTGCTTTTGGGGTCGATGCTCTGCGCCTCTTCGGCGATGCTCTGGCGACGGAGAGCTTGCCACAAGTGGATCGTCACCCACAAAGCAAAACGTGAGCAAACCTGGGATAAAACCATAGACCTGGAATAAATAAATAGGACAGTTATGCTCGGTTGTCTTGCTTTGGAGTTTCCCATCGAGCGCAAGAAGGACGGCACAGGGCTCTTCTTGCGCTCCTGTTTCAAGGTGCCACAAGATGGCAATCTTCCCTTTTGGTTTTGCGGCCGCAGCCTGGGATTGAGAAGTGAGCCTTCAAGCCAACCCTTTTTTCTCACTAGGGTCGAAATAAAATAAAATAAAATAAAATAAAATAAAATGAAGCAAGCATATAGGGGACGAAAAAGACACCTTTTTACTTTCGGAACTTCCCGAAAGTAAAAAAGGCGTTTCTGTTTTGCAGAAACATCATGTGAAAAAAACCCTCTTTTTTCTTTCTTTAAATCTACTTTAAATCCCGTTTCCGAGTGGGATTCCTCTAGTGTGATAAGGTCCTTTCTTGCCCAGATTTATCGATTTTAGGGTTTCGTTATAGGAAGGTGATTGCTGACTACATCCCAATAGAAATGGAGTTTTTGCATTTCGTTTGCGATGCTCCGTTTTGCCTTCCAGCAGGAAAGCTTCTTAGGAATATCGGTTTTGCCAGCCCTAGAGATGAATGAAAGAGATGCAGGGGTTCTGGGTTCTAATCTCTCCTTCTCTTGTTTCCCCATACAGTACCAAAGCGGGCAAAGATATGCGCAGTAAGTATGGCATTTTGAGGAAGGGGTAAATAGATTTGTTTAAATCAGGAAAGGGCGGCCGGTGGAAAGCCAAGTGTCGGTTCCAGGATATTATTATTATTATTATTATTATTATTATAAATTTGTATCCCGCTCTTTCGCCATGGATGCTCAAGTCCCATTAAATACAACGGCATAGTAAAAATAGTGTCCCTTATATAAAATGGCAAAATCAAGGTTGGCTTTTTGAAATTTATACATTTTAACCGTGGATGTTTGAATCCGGGGGTAAAAATCCGTGGATATGGAGGGCTGACTGCAGATGATGATGATGATGATGATGATGATGATGATGATATAACTGGTCCAAGTGCTGACCCCAGGTTTGCTTTCTTCATCCAGAAGCAGCTGAGCTCAGCAGAGAATCCTCCTCAAGGAGAAGGAGATACAACGAATACCCAACTTCTTATAGAAGCCGGCGATGGCAGTTCGCTCTTGGAAATGGAGAAACCCCTCGAACTCGATCCCGGGGAAGCCGAGCCGGTCCAGTCGGACGGAGGAGGAGTATCGGGAGAGTCTCCCCCGCAATGCACAAATTGCATCGGTGAGTTTGTGGCTTGTTGCAAGAGGCAAACATCCCTTGCATGACTGGTAGGTCCCTATGCCTGAAAAAAGACTGGGGGAAATATGTAGTTGCAGGTTGAGTCTCTGTCCAAAATGTGGAATATTCCAAAATCCAAAGTGGTTCCTGCGTGGCTGAGAGAGTGGCACCTTTGCTTTCCGGCAGCTCGATATCGACAAACTTTGTTTCATGCGCCAAATTATTAAAAATCGTTTTCAGGCTCTGTGCATAAAGTAGCAACGAAACATGCACGAGTTTCACCTTTATACCTGGACCTGATACCTATGAAAACAAATACTTGCATATATTCAAGCCCTATCGGCCGCATTGATAATAGCGGAGGTCTGTGAATATCCAAAACTGCGGACCTTAAATCTGTGAGAAAGGAGAGGCGACTGTATTCCAAAGTCTGGGGGAAAAAATCCAAAATCCAGAACGTTTCGGATAAGGGAGACTCAACCTGTATTTGTTAGTTTTGTTCCAAAACTCTCCGGAGAGGAAGGTACTTCTTTTCTCCATTTTTCATGTGAAGTTCTGGGATCCAAAAAGTCACAAAGGAAGGAAGAAAGGTGTATCCACGCTACAGAATTATCGTCGCCTTGAGTCCCTATATTGGGAGAAAAGCGGGATATAAGAAAATAAAATTATTATTATTATAGTATTTTGATACCACTTATAGTATCGGTCAACTATTTGGGGTCTTATTGATACTCGATTCTGGATACCGGATGGGTCTGGAAAGGAAAAAAGATCCCAATCCTATTACATTTCCCGCTATCTCCCTTAGAAAAAATATACATCCTGAGAGCGGAGACGGTGATCGTCGGGTCCCTTTCGGAAGTGGCTTCCGGGAAGAATTGCGCCGAGAGAGACGGAGACGGAAGCGCTGGGACGCAAAACGACACGGAGGAGAAGGAAGCGGCGACAATGCGCTATCCCGAACAGGAAACGGAATTGCGTCCGGGAAGCGACATCACAACAACGCCCGTGGAGGAAGAATGGGAATTCCAGTACTCTGCCGAAGAGACTTTGGCCATCTAGGAAGGAAGAGACAGGACTCTTTCAGACGTGGGAAATTGGAAGTATAATCCAAGGGCAATCCAAACGCAATCCTGGGGTTTCACGTTGTTGCGAATTAATTCTTCTCACGCAAATTCGGGCAAAAGGGAAGTCACTCCGAATGCAATCATGGGTTTAACGTTATTGCGAATTTAAGCTTCTCACGCGATTTCGGGCAAGGGAGGGTTATTTTCGGGTAACGGGAAGTCATTCCGAATGCCTTCCGAACGGAGCAAGGGTTCAGGTAAATTTGCTAAACAAGCGAATTTACATGAATCCGCATTGGCTCCATTCGGAGTTGGGAGAAATTCCTCCCGTTTGAAAGAGTCCATAGTTTCACCCGTTGCACTTTTAGGAACATCTGTCTGTCGCTTAACGCACAAAGCAGACCCTCCAACTTCCCCGATTTTTCCTCTGCATTCCCATTTTCCCAGCTGGTTTTTAAATGTCCCGGTTTCTCTCTCTTCCTCCTGCCTTTCCCAATTTGATGCAAAAAGCAAACCTTCCAATTTTCCCAATTTAATGCATAAAGCATACCTTCCAACTTTCCTAATTTAAGCCACACTCTCTCAGCCTCAGAGGAAGACTGTGGCCAAACCTCCTCTGAAGAAATCCCGAGAGCCAGCATTTTATAGTTGTGCAAACGCCGGGCTCAGACCCCAAGGGACCAGGGTTCGAATCCTCTCTCAACCATGAAAACTTGGGGCAAATACCACTCTCTCAGCCTCAGAGGATGGCAATGGCAAAAGCCTCCCCAAGAAAAACCCATGACGCGGAGGCCTTAGGGTCGCCATAAGTTGGCCAACCCAGAAAGCGGGGTTGGATTAGATGACCCTCGGGGTCCTTTCCGATTCGACGCTTCTCCGCTTCTGTCGTTCGTGTGGGATTTTTTGCTCTGCAAGGCAAAGTGACGGATCCGTCTTTCCAAAATCAGCTTTATCTGTATGGATCTTTTGACGGTTTGCAGTTTGCATGATCAGAACCCATCCCCTCCTCAACCTCTGTCTTCAAAAACCAACCTCCTTAAGTTTTGTTTGCCGACTCGAGAGAAATGTTTGCTCTCTCAAGGCCCAAATCGGCCCCGGAGGGCTGTTATCTGAGCATCGTAAAATCCTCGCGGCCGTTGAGATTACTGATTAACTTGGCTTCTTGGCCATCTTTTATTTTAAATTTTTTACGTTCAAGGGAAGAGAAGAAAAGAAACGTCACTCCTTTCGTCCCGGCGGGCGGGATCCGGAGAGAGAGCAAACAAAGCCGCCCTTATCCCTCGACGGGACAAAGCGCCTTTATAAACGGAGCCCTCCGAGCCGTGGACGCCATTCGCGGGGCCTCGTTCCGCTTCGGCAAGACGTCCCGACTATGGCGGGCTCGGCGGACGGTTTTCGCGTCGAGGACGAAAGCTTCTCTCCGGCTGCGGAGCTCGGATCGGGAAAAGAAGACGGGGCAGAAATGGAAAAGTTCGAAAATCCCCAAGGGCCGTCCTCTGCTGATAGTGATCCGGGGTGCGAAACATGCCCCGGAGAAGACGGGAGACCGTGCAGTCCATGTTCCGTGGAGGATCCAAATGGTGCCAAGCTCGGAGGGTCGGACGTGGCGCTTTCGGTGCCCTCGCCGGCGGTCGTGGCGGGTTCCACGGACCTTTCCGAATCGTGCCACCCGCCGCCGCCGCCGCGTCTGTCCCTTGCCGAAATGGACTGCCTCATCTGCTTCAACCGGTACAGCCCTCGCCGGATGCCCAAAGTCCTGGCTTGCCAGCACGCCTTCTGCGCCGTCTGCCTCAAGCTCCTCCTGCGCAACGAGGACCGGACGTGGGTCATCGGCTGCCCGCTTTGCCGAAAAGCCACCGTCGTCTTCGGCGGCCTGGTTTGCAGCCTCCAGAACAAGGAGGACGTCGTGGGACGGCTGGAGACCCCGGACTTGGACGCCGAGGCACGCCGCCCTCCGGAACTTTCCGGCGAGATCCACGCTCGGCACCCGACGATCTCGGAAAGCGGAGAGCCCGCTGCCGGAGGGACCAACCGCAACGCGGCCAAGAGACTGGTCTTGCTTTTGTTCCTGGTGGCCGTCCTGATCGTCTTCGTCCTCCCCTTCCTCTACACGGGGCTCCTGAAGTGGGCCCTGTCCGTCGTCGTCCTTCTGGGGCTCGTCATTTCGGTGCTGCTTTGCTGCAAACCCAGTTGGCGCTGCCCAAACCTCGCCTGGCCCTCTTGGAGGAAGAAGGAGAACCCGGCCGTCTCCTCCGTCGCTTGAGAAACAAATGCCCGAAGCCCTCTCGGGGCCAATTCAGACAGAGAAAACGATCCGGGGCGAATCCGGGTTGAATCTCCGTTGTTGGTTCAAACGCATCCCGAATGCACCTGATTAACTTTAATAGGGTTCCAAAACATCCACTCGACCCCGGATCGTCGATATCGGAGTTTTCCTAAAAGACCTGAGATAAAATTCTGCATGCCTTGAATGTGTTTCGAACACGTTGGCATCCTCAGCACTATCTTTATTCAGGTACCGGTTCCGACAAACATTCGCATAGGAACCGACACTGGTCCAAAAACCTGGAATGTGAGTGAGATTATTTGCGTTGTCGTGCCAAAAAAACCCACAAATGGCCCCTTTAAAGGCTTTGGCGGGTGGCAAGAGGAGTGTGGTTGCAGAACCAGGGCCCGCAGGGTCGGCGTTCCTGGGATTTTTTGACCAGCAGGATATTTTACTAGTGTTAGTGCCATTGCAAGCTGGTCCTTGGTGATTTTGCAGGCAATAAATAACAGTCGACCCCTTGGTTTTGTTCCGGGACCCCACCAAAATCCACGGATATCCAAGTCCCATTAAATCCATATATATATATATATATATATGAATATTTTGAAGCCATGGATGGTTGAAGCCATGGATAAAGAATCCGTGGATATGGAGGGCTGACTGTAATTGTAGCCAAGGAGCACCAAGATGGTGCCGATGGTTCATACATTGGAAAAATGTAATTGCCAGTTTGTGCCATCCTTTGCAACCCCCATTCCTCCAGATTGCAAGAAAACCTCAACCCCTTACCTTACGATCTTTATGGATATCGATCTCCGTCTGCCGACATTTTTTGGACTTTTTTACGCTTCAAAATGAACCACTGGTGGGATGGCTGGATATTTTCTCGGGGTCCCGAATGCGGATCCAGCTACCGGTGAAGCAACCGGAGGGTCTCTTTCTCGACCGACTCTGAGCAGGACTTTTCGGAGACGTCTTGGGTCCCGTGCCTTTCAGCTAGGGATGGGAATAATAAATATTTGGGAATGTTTGGGAAATGTTTCCCATCCCTGGACTTTCAACTCAAAGTGTACAGAAAGTTCTTCTTCTTCTTTGTGCATTTGCTTCGGCCAAGATTTCGAGGGATGAACCTTGATGCCAGACAGTTTCTTGCAAGGGATGCCCCTCCGAGAAGCAGAACTTGAATCCAGCGCTCAGTATTGTCAAAACACGTTGTTGTCCAAACAGGGTTTGTTTTTATTGTGTATCTTTTTTGCAAGTTTTGATTGTATAAAGAGAATGGGGTTTTCCCCCCTTAAAAGTCTTGCCTCTCTTTGTTTTCTTGGCTTCCTTGCGCCACAAAATCGCCGTCAATTTTGTAGGAATAATGCAACTTGACACCGCTTTAAGTGCCGCAGTGTTTTTATTTGTGGTTTTCCCACTTCTACGGGGGTCCCGAGTGCGGTGCCACTATGTTACGGTGTCCGTAGCGCGGTGCTGCGGTGTTGTGGCATTTGTAGTGCGGTGCCACCTCATTGTGATGTCCTTAGTGCAGTGTTAATGTGCAACACAGTGGCACTGCATTGCTGTACAGATACCACAACGCAGTGGCACTTCCCTACGGACAGCATGGTGCAGTGGCAGTGCGCCAAGGACACCACAAAGCAGTGCCAGTGCACTGTGGGCACCTGGTGGCACTTCATCACAGACGCCACAACACAGTGGCGCTACACTAAGGACACCTCGGTGCAGTGGCACCGCACTAGGGAACCCACAACGTGGTGGCACTGCACTACGGATGCCACAGCGCAAGGCACTGCAAATCCCACAAACAATGGCACTAAGGGCCCCACATCAGTATCACTGCACTAAGGGCAACACACACCACAACTCAGTGACTCTGCACTATGAGCATCACAACACAGCGGCACTGCACTGCGGATGCCACAATGCAGTGGCGGTGCACTGCAAGTCCCGCAGTGCAATGACACTGCACTAAAGGCCCAGCCACAGTTGAGTTGCGCTAAGGACACCACAATCCGGTGTCAGCGCACTGCAAACCGCACTGCGCTTAGGGGCAGCACAATGCGATTCTTACTCAGCCATGTAAACCCACTGGGTGACCTTGGGCAAGTCACACTCTCTCAGCCTCAAGGGAAGGCCATGGCAAGCCTCCTCTGCACAAACCTTGCCAAAGAAAATACCCACAATAGCTTTGCCATAAGTTGGAAATGACAACACACACAAACACACACACTTGTGTATCTTGTGCCAGTCGCACTCTCTCAGCCTCAGAGGATGCCAAGAAAACCCCACGATAGACTCGAACGCACAATGCACGCACAAAGCCCTTTGCCAAGATGCGTGCCCCATGCACAATACACAGCAAGGCCATCTAGGTAACTTTGCAATAATAATAATACTAATTATAATAATTATTATTATTATTAATTTAGAGACTTGGCATGGAATGGTTTGTACGGAAGGACAAACCCAAGCCTTCCTCTCCATTTCTTGCGCGCATCTGGATTAAAAAGAACCAACGTCCGTTTTACGAACTCTTGGCGCGTCCGAAGATGCGACGGAGGCGATTTCGGAGACATGAAAAGAAGGAGCTGCGATTCTTCCTCCCACGCTTTGTACGGAAAAGCAGGACCCAAAGTTCGCCCGACAAAGGAATCAAGGATAAAAGAGGACTAAAAATAGGATCCGGCGGAGAGCGGCGCTTCTGCAAAAGGAAGAAAAGAAGATTGTCAGCTGTCACCGGATGAGAAGAATAGGGTTTTGTCTCTCTTTGCCTTTCAAGATCCTCGCTCTCTTTATCCGTACTTCGTGCGCCGGATCATTTTTCCATTTTTACGCAGAGCTAGGAAACCACAAAAACATCAGGGGTCTCATCCGCACTGCAGAAAACAATGCGGGTTGACGCTGCTATATGGCTTAATGCAACGCAGTGATAGGATGGGTAAGGGTTGCGTTCGTGAGATATTCAGCTCCGAGGATGCAACGAACTACAAATCCCGGGATCTCATCGCACGGAGCCGTGGCAGCCAATGCAGGGTCAAACCGCATTATTTCTGCGGTGCGGATCAGACCAAGGGAGCAGTGAATCCACGCTGGGTTTTGAATAGGCTTAAAAGCCCTGAGTGCCATCTTCAAGTCCTTTCTGACTTTCGGTGACCTTATAAAGAATTATTATTATTATTATTTTGGCAAGCTTTGTTCAGAGGAGGTTTGCCACGGCCTTCCTCCGAGGCCGAGAGAGTGTGACTTGCCCAAAGCCACGGCCAAAGCGACACTTTTAAACCACCACAGAATTTAGCACCTTGGATAGGTCCAAAGCACGCTGCAATATTATTATTATTATTATTATTATTAATTATATTATATTTATTAAAGTCAAAGAGTTGGAAGAGACCCCAAGAAAGGCCATCCAGTCCAACCCCATTCTGCCATGCAAAATAATAATAATAATAATAATAATAATAATTAATATTATTAAAATCAAAGAGTCGGAAGAGACCCCAAGGTCCAGGTGGGGCCTGACCAAAGCAGAACAGAATGGCCCTATTACTTCCCTTGACCTGGACACTATCCTTCTATTGATGCAGCCTAGAATCGCATTGGCCTTTTTAGCCGCCGCATCGCACCGTCGGCTCCTGTTCAACTTGCGCTCTCCTTGGACTCCTAGATCCCTTTCACACTTATAAATCTCCTTAATCCAAGTGTCCCACATCCTATATCTGTGCATTTCGTTTCCCTTAAGGGCAGCACTTTACATTTCTCCGCGCTGAATTTCATTTGGTTCGCTTTGGCCAAATGAATATAATGAACATAAACAAGGAAACAAAGACGGGGAGAAAAGTGCATTATTTCTTTAACTAAAAATGCCCACGATGGGTGTCCCGCCCCAAAGGAAAGTATTTCCAGACGTCAGCACTTCCTAACTTCAGAGGCAAACAAGGCCTTTCCGACTCAGTACTACGGACGTTGCGCAAACCCAGCATTGCATTGCAGAGCATGCGCCAGCCTTGGGCCGTAACGCACTTTCAAGAATAGCTCTTTTGTCGCAGGACGGGCCTCGACCGGCTTCTCGGAGCCTCGGGGTCGAGTAAGAGACGAAGCCGGCACAAAAGGAAGGGAACCCGAGGCCGGAGGGGGTCGTTTATATGGGGCCGGCAGCGAAGACGCATTTAAAGTGCATTGCAATGTAAGCGCGCTGCAAGGTAAGCGCATTGCAAGGTAAATGCACCGTAAATGCACTGCAATGTAAGTGCGTTGCAATGTAAGCGCGAAATGCGTTGCAGTGTAAATGCGTCGCGGCGTAACCGCATTGCGGTTTAAATTCATTGTAAAGTAAACATATTTCCATTTAAATGCTTTAGGGTGTAAACGTAGTTCAATGTAAACCCTTTAGAACGTAAATGTATTGCAATTTAAATCCTTTGGAATGTAAACGTATTGGAATTTAAATGCTTTAGAATATAAACGTATTGCGATTTAAATGCTTTCAGATTTAAATATATTGCAATTTAAATGCACCACCGATTGGATACAGAGGAGCGGGCTATAAATAAAACATTATTATTATTATTATTATTATTATTATTATGTCAGTTTCAGTGCTTTGCGATACAAACGGGTTGCGATTTAAATGCATTGCGGTGCAAATGTATTTCCGTTGAAATGCTTTAGAATGTGAATGTTTTGCAGTTTCAATGCTTTGTGATGCAAATGCATTGCAAATGTTGTGTAAATTTACAGTCTATATTAATAATAATAATAATAATAATAATAATGCATTTCGATTGAAATACATGCACATCACAATTCAACCAAAATGCTTTAGAACAGAAACGTGTTTCAGTTTTAAAAGCTTTGCGGTGTGACTGTTTGGCCATTTAAATGCATTTCGGTGTAAACGTGTTGAAATTTAAATTCATCGCCGGGTAAATGTGTTTCGGCTTAAATGCATTTGCAAAGGCTCTTAAAAGGAAACGTTTCCCTTAAAAAGTAGCCAAAAAGCAAAGCTTTGTTATTGTTGCATAACAAGGAACCTTTGCCAAACTCGCACCCAAAACAGGAAATAAATTGTTTGATGAGGCTCAGCTGCAACTGTAACTAACTACTTTTCAAAAGTTACATAGATACAGTGTTCCTAACTCTAATTAAAGAGTAAAAGTATCCGTATCGAGCTCCAGAGATGTGCTTCAAAATGGCTAAAGACCAAACCAAGACTTTGGCTGCATCCGCACTGCAAAATTAATGCGGTTTGGCACCGCTTTGACTGCCGTGGCTCCATCCGAGGGAATCCTGGGATGTGTAGTTTGTTAGAGAAGGCTAAATATCTCCCAAAAACTGCAAATCCCAGGCATTTATCGCACCTGAGCCACCGGCAATTAAAGCGGCATGAAAGTGCATTAACTCTTCAGAGCGGATGGAGTTGCAACCCACTTTTATTCCCAAACGCAGAGTTCGTGCTTGAGCACCTTTTCCCTTATTTTTGAGCGTAAACATTTTTGCGTTATTTTTCCCGGTTGTAAAACAGCGCAAATTTTTTAAAAGCAGCGCAAATTTTATCACGTGGCTATAATTTCTCCGTGGATCTTTGTCCCTTGCGCAACGTTCAGCGCCGTTGTGCGCACGCGAAGCGAAGATTGTGTCGCTTTTATTATCATTATTATTTTAGGGCCGGCAGCTGCGTTTGCCTTTCCGCGTTTCGAAGATCGTGAACCGTCCTTCGGGCGAATGTCAAGAACCGAGCGATCGCGGATCTCAGGAGGTTGTAAAGAAGGGAAAATATAGAAAATAAACAGCGGCTTGTAAAGTTTGCTGGGAACACGCAAAGACACCTCTCCGGGAAGCACCAAAAAAGGTACGAAAATGCCCAGACTCGAACTCTGGTCTCCGGAGTCGACGCTCAAACCACTCTGCCATGCTGGCTCTCAAGTATCTTTTAATATGTTTCGTTCTTGATTATATACATCTGACGTTTCCGCCTTTGGTGAAAAGGGTGTCATAAATAAACAATCATCATCATCATTATTATTAATAATTATTATTAATAATTATAATTTTAAAAAACTCTGGTCTCCGGAGTCATAGTCCAACGCTCAAACCGCTGTGCCATGCTGGCTCTATATCTTTAATATATTTCATTCTTCATTTATATTAGACTGATTTTCTGGCCTTTGGTGGAAAAGGGTGTCATAAACAAACAATCATCGTCATTATTAGTAATAATAATAATTACTAATAATTATAATTTTTTAAAAAACTCTGGTCTCCGGAGTCGTAGTCCAATGCTGAAACCATTATGCCATGCTGGCTCTCAAATAATTTTAATATATTTTGTTGTTGGTTATATATGTCCGATGTTCGGGCCTTTGGTGAAAAGAGAGTTATAAATAAACATTGTAATTATTATTATTAGTAGTAGTAATAATAATGATAATAAAACATGCTGGCCTCCGGAGTCATACTCCAACGCTTGAAGCGTTACGCCACGTTGGTGCTCACGGAGACGTAAACTTTACACTTGTTTGTTTCTAATAAATAATAAACTATCAGATTTATTGTTTAAAAAATCAGAAATAAATTGGACTTGGCCGGAATCTAGCCTGGCCATTGGCTTTGAGTAACCGGTCAAGCGTAGCCAAAGGTTTCAGCCATCGCGAAGACGCATACCTTTGGCCGGTGCCACAACATGGACGTTGGCACCACGTGGTGGAAAATATATATATATATACCGTCATCCTCTTGCCATCAATCCACAGAGTTGTTCGTTTTTATTATTTATTTATGCGCTTAGTTTGTTTGTTGAAAAATGCTCGGTCTCCATGGATATGCGGCCGGCCATGCGTGGCATGAAGGCGGGCGGCTCTCCCGGTGCCAAAAAAGGGTGGCATCGAGGGCAATCGAAACCTGGAAATGCCCGCCTGTGCCATCCGAATTATGGCCTGCTGTATAGTTCAAAAATAAACATCCCGAATTTCCCAGGAGGTTGTTAGCGTCAAAAGAAGGAAATAATTCCTTTTTGGCTGTTTATGTGCATAGCCTTTCACCCAAATGACAAAGAAGGATAGACTGGAAGGATAGACTCCGTAACACTAAATGGAATTATTATTATTATTATTATTATTAATTATTATTTTATGACCATATTATTGGTATTAATTTACACTTTTATAGCATTGTTTTAACTTTGCTATAGTCATATTTTATTAATTCTATCGTCTTGTTTCTGGTTTTAGATTGCGCACTTTAGGCAAGCTTTTGTTCCTATTTTGGATTGTTGTTTTTTTCTCTCTTTTGTAAAGCGCTATACAAAGTCCTACGGTGATATACAAATAAATGTAATAATAATAATGGCCAATGTACCTTTTCGGTATGTTTTTAGATATACTTTTTTTAATATTGTAAGCAGCCCGAGTCCCAGTCTTGGGGAAAGGTGGAAATATAAATTTCCGTCTAATTACAGATTGTATATTCAGGGCTGTGTAAATTTACAGCGCTATACAAATAAAAGTTAATAATAATAATAATAATAATAATAATATGTCAGACATATTCAGAACCCTTTCACGTTTCTTGCAAAATATAAATATGATATAAATATAAATATAAATATGAGGATGAGGATAAGGAGGATGAGGAGGATGGATTGTGGGAGTCGTCATCCCATGTCAAAATGAAGGTTTTGATCGATAAGATTTGGAAAGGTGTCTAGGCAAGAACCAAGTAAGATCCTCGGGTGTAAAAGATACATCATTTTGTTGCCAAAAGTCAGGACCATCAGCTCCTTGGAAATGTGTCGGAGGAGCGTTCTGCGGCCAAAAAAGACAGACAGACGGACGGGACCCGAGAGCGAATCAATGGTGAACTCTTCCCTCGACGCCAAGACGGCCAAACAGAGGCTTTCATACTTTGGACGCATCTTGAGATGATGTGATCCCTTTGAAAAAGAGAAGAAGGCGGGAGAGAAAGACACTTGGCACCGTGTGCCGTAGTAGAATATATTGTTGTAGATGGGTTCCTTTGCTTTGCGATCCAAATCGATGGATTGGTTTGGTTCGGTGGAGCACGGTTCCCCGTCTATTTGCCCCGACTGCGTTTTCTTCCTGCAAAATAAAAATAAAAGAACCCGCTTGCGGTTCACGTCAACGGATGAGTCGGTTCAAAACGGATCCGCTCCAGCCGTCCGAAGGGCAAAATTCAAACCGATTCCCGATCCGATAAAGTGGAGTCGATTTATCCGAAAAGGCATGGGTTAAATGGGTCTAGCGCATGGACCCCCCCCCTCTGAATTGTTCCAGCGATTTGGTTCAAATGCGAACCGGGGTCATTTAAACAGCTTCGAACCGATTTGCAAACTGGTTTAAAAGGTAGTGGGAATGAGACCGTTATTTATATCTTTCCATCTGTCTCTTGCAGCCTCTTGTTCAAATGGCTGCCGATGGCCATCGACAACAGAGAAGGGACGCAGGACGGACCGAAAGAGAGGAAGCGTCCGAACTTGTGGGACGGCGGCTCGGAGACCAGGGGAAGTTTGCCTACGCGGCTCTCGCATCCGTCTCCTTGGCCGCCTTGTTTCCTGAGCAAGAGGAAAGGTGAGCCATTGCACTTGATGGAGTTCCTTCCCGGCCACTTTTCCATATCTTATTGGAAAGAGCTAAGAGGGGTTTCATCGGGTGGAGCGACAGCGCTTAAAGTGGTGCCAAAGCGGCGTTATTTCGACAGTGTGGATGCGCCCTTGGTTTCCCCCAAAGGCAGATTGCAACCCATCTATCTCTTCCTCTGCCTTTCCCAAAGCGCTTATAGGACGGGAGTGGTCCGAAGCCTGGTGCGGTGGCTGGACCTTCCGGACGCCGTTTTGCCCGCCATGTTGGCCTTCGCGGGCGGTTTGGGCTCCGAAGGGACGGAGACCTTTGCCCAGATCCTTTTGAAGGAGCCCCTGGTGAAGGAAAAACCCAGCGTTGTCACCCAGGTAAGCCGGTTTTAATGCCTCCGAAGAACACGGAGTACCTTTAAATCCGGGAGGAAAACCTGAAACGGATTCGCCGCCCCACTGGCCTCGGATCTGTTGACCGGTCGGCCGACGCAGTCGAAACCGGCCCAAGAAAAGGCTGATAAAGCTTCGGAAAGTCCTCTTTCTGGACTAAAACTCCCAGCATTTTCCTACAGGCTCTTCATAGCTTTCTGTAATCTTACGTTTCTTTATTTTTTGGGTTTTTCTAGGACCTTGTCTCCTTCTCCCTCAAGGACGGTAAGTCATCTTGCTCCTTTTCCACTTTTAATCATTCCTTCCAAGGAATTTAATTGGTAATCGATCCATTTGGAAGAGGCAGGCTATAAATAAATTTATTATCATTATTAATTATTAATTATTATCCCTCCCTATCTTGTTGGATTGTAACTTGGATTGATGGGAACTGCAGTCCGCAATGTCGATAATAAATTCATCCGCTTGAGAGTCCTTTATGCGTTTGCGATGAAGCCGATAGCGATTGTTGTATTATATTGTTTTCACCGTACTTTCGGGTGTTGCTTTCAATTTTACGTCGAAGTTTTTGTATTGGGTATGTTGGATCCATGGAAATGTCAGGAATAAAATTTAATATATTATAATGGGGGGCAAGGGGATTAGGCAATTTTTATTTATGCGGGTATTGTATATGCCGTTGGCGCATTTTATTGTTGGAATGCAA
This sequence comes from Urosaurus nigricauda, assembly GCA_034509955.1. Lineage (NCBI taxonomy): Eukaryota > Metazoa > Chordata > Lepidosauria > Squamata > Phrynosomatidae > Urosaurus > Urosaurus nigricauda. The sequence goes on from JAOEGL010000008.1 coordinate 12,464,389, forward strand.
CTCGATCCTTTTGGGTGGGATGGGCTATAAATAATAATTATCATTATTATTATTATTATTATTATTCTCTAGAACATGTCCGCATAGCCCGAAAAACCTGCAAAAAGCTATGGATGCTGGCCGTGCAAGCCTTCAACTTCATATTATACTGGATTGTTGGATCATAATAAATGATGATGATGATGAGGATGATGAATTCCTAATTAATTTCTCCATGTCTCAGGCTACTACGACGCCCGGTCGCGGGTCCTCCTTTCGCACGTTACGTGGCTCCTGAGGGTCCCTTTCGTGGAACTGGAGGCCTCCGAGGAATGTCTCCTCGAATGTCTGAATGAAGAAAAAGAGGAGGAATCGGAGTAATATATACCTTAATATATAGTAAAGACACCGGTCCAGGGGTGTCGGTCGGGGGGTACATTTTTAAATCCGTTGGGATCGTAAACGCAAACCGGTGATGAACGTGCAACTCCAAATTACACGTCCATAACTGCAATTGCGCATTTCGGCTGCTGTTAGCTGTCCGTTGCGGACAAAGCACCGGAGAACATATAAGCGGAGAGTCCTTAATGCAAACGTGGGAACCATGCAATCCGTCCGGATGTGACTATAGTGGGGTTTATTTTTTATTTATTCATTCTGGTTAAGATCTGTCCAGAAGGGGTTTGCCATTGCCATCCCCCGAGGCTGAGAGAGTGTGACTTGCCCAAGGTCCACCGATGGGTTTCGTGGTCTTTTGGACTCATAATCCAACGCTCAAACCACGGTGCCGTATTGGCAGGATCCTTATCCTCGCCTTTATTGAAATGTTGGCGTTCATCTGAAACGGTCGATCTAATTTCTTTAAAAATTGCAAGCTGTTAATGAAAATAAATAATTAATACGAAATAAATAAATTTAGTCTAAGAAGCGTCGCTTACACATTGCAAATGGGCATGTTTTAAAATGTGCCGTTTCTTTACTGTACACGCTGCCGACCCAGTTGGATGGATATTTTCCGGGTAAGTACAGCTGGATTTTTTAAAAATTAAAATTTAAAATTAAAAAAAAAATTTTTTTTAAATAGGTAACTTTTTGTTTCTGATTTTGGCCCATTGAATTAATATCCTGCAAATGAAATCAAGGGGCGGTGTGTTTAATTGTTATATTTTTATTGCCAAAGGAGGGTGTTTCGATTCTTATAAAGTGTTGAAATATTGCACATCGGTCGTGCGGGAGAGGTCCAACCGAAACCTCTAAAACCTTTGAAATTCTAGTTCAATGCTTTATATTTTTATTATTATTAATTATCTTTACTGATGATAGAGTGGGCCTTTGGTATCCGCGGGAAGGTTGTTTCCAAACAAAACCCACAAAATCCTGGGATGTTCAAGTCCCACTAAATACAACGGTGTTGCAAAATGATGTCCCTTATATAAAAGGGAATAAAAAATCAAGATTTACTTTTTGGAATGTATATATTTTAGAAATATTTTCGAGCCGTGGATGCTTGAATCCGCGGATAAAAATATCCAAGGATACAGAGGGCTGACTGTGGTTTATTCTGCATTTTGTGTTTGTGTCTCTGTTTGCTTGTTTGTTGCATTGTGCTTTAGTATTTTGTACTATTGATAGAGTTATCAATGTTTGTAAACCGCCATGCAGGGGAAGGCACTATATGATGATGATGATGATGATGATGATGATGATGATGATAATTTCATGCGTTGCATTCTCTCCCATCCACCGTACATTACATCTTCCCTTCCCAGAACGGCAGAGGCATCACGGAAGAAAAAAGAGAAGCGGAAAAGGCTGAAAAGGTACCTGCTGATCGGACTGGCGACGGTCGGCGGCGGGACGGTGATCGGTGAGTCTGGTGTCGGTGCCGATGGTGGTGTTGGATCTGCTCCGAAATAATATAGGATCACCTTATCATTTTTTTGGCATCCAAACAACCCACTCGGGGTTCACATTCACGAACAAATCAGTTCGAAATTATTCCAAAGGGCAAATTTAAATCAGTTCTGATCCACTTCTGGTTCGCACTCGCGTTGAATCGATTTGGACAAAAAGACGTAGGGAAAAAATCAGCGTCAAAAAGGTTAAATGGGTCTAAGTGCCTGTCCCCCGCTCTCCGAATCGCTTCCGCGAATTGATTTAAAGTTTGAACCGGCTCAAACCGATTTGCAATCCGGTTTAAAAGGGAGTGGGAATGAGGTCTGACCAAAGCGGAACAGGGTGGTATTATTTTCGCCCTCGATCTGGACACTATACTCTTGTTTGATGCGATTCAGAATGGCATTGGTGCTTTGAGCCGCTGCATCACGCAGTTGGCTCGCGCTGTTGCTTGTGCCTTGGGACAAGACGATGCCACGAAACAAACATTGCGCTTGTTTTGTAGGTCTGACCGGGGGGCTGGCCGCTCCTCTAGTAGCCGCCGGGGCCGCCACGGTTATCGGCAGCGCAGGGGCTGCGGCCCTGGGTTCGACGGCCGGGATTGCCGTCATGGCATCGCTTTTGGGGGCTGCAGGAGCCGGACTCACCGGTAAGGATCAGAAATGCTAATTTTTTAATCTCCGGGGTCAGCGAGTCCTCATTCCCTTAGCCTTGCACCCTGAAGAAATAGACTTAAAACCCACAGAGCGATCCCTGGGTCTGTAATCGCTGTGCAAAGAGAGATACCGCTCCAAACGGCTGGGTCAAACCTTATCTATCTATATACATATATAGATATGTATGTCTGTGCAGGGACTGTGGACACAAGACTTTTTGCTAGCCTCTCTCAGGTATATATTTGAATCGCCTTGAACTGGAATGTTTGCGTTCCCGGATCACGGGTTCGGCACGTTGCACAAGCCTCGCACGTCGCATGGCAGATGACATGAGGAAGGATCATGATGGAAATCCATGGAAGAAAAATGCATTTTAAAATTTGGGTCCTTCCCTTGGTTCACTGCTAGGAGCTTAATCCCCAAATCAATCCACCAAATAAATCAATACATCTCTGTTTCTCCGAATTCTCTGGAGATGCCAAAGCCACAGATGCTGGCGAAACGTCAGGAAGAAACTCTTCTAGAACATGGCCACATAACTCCGAAAAACCCACGAAAAACTATGGACGCTGGCCATGAAAGCCTACGGCTTCGCAAATCTCTGTTTGTTCCCCCCAGTTTTCTAACTTGTGCAAAATCTGTGCTTCCTTACGATTGCAAGAAAAGACATTTTGAGTTTGCTGCTTGAAAATATCTTTGACGGTGCATGTCTTTCCCCCCCTCTTAAGCTCTAAACAGCTTCTCCCGGTGATACGCAACATTTTTTCTTTTTCAAACGAAGCAGGCGTCATACAAATTTAAATCTGAAAGGTAACGCATTGTTGTCCCTGTTTATATGTGTGATGTTTAGGGTACAAGATGAAGAAGCGCGTGGGAGCCATTGAAGAGTTTGAGTTCCTGCCTTTGACGGAAGGGAAGCAGCTCCACATCACCATCGCCGTCACCGGATGGCTTTCGACGGGCAAATATGGTACGAAAAGTCCAATCCTTAACCCACTTTGGGAGAAAGGTGGGATAAAAATAATATAATATAATATCCGTACTACTGTGCAATAGTCTCCAAAAGTTGAGGATTCCTCTTTGCAGACAAGAGGCTCTTTTCATGCAGAACAATAGATTTTGTCCCAAATATTAGTCTGCCCACCGACCCTTTCTCACACAGTAGGAGCTGTTGGCATGGTTTTAAAGAGAATAATAATAATAATAATAATAATAATAAATTTTATTTATATACCGCCTTTCCAAATAGATCAAAGCGGTTTACAAAATAAAATAATAATAATTTAAAAACATGCCATCCTGTCTACTATCTGATCTTTCCAGGTGGGATCTGGCCCTGCGTTGCCTTACGAGTCCACCTAACCAACCTAGACACACTTGATCTTATTGTATTTCGGAAGCTACCGTATACACTCGTGCGTAAGCTTAGAAATTGTAGTCCAAAAATTGACCCCAAAAACCTGGGCCGACTTATCCATGAGTCAACGTAAATACTGGACTTGGTCTGTCCTGGGTGAGCCGGAAAGAAACACCAGCCTCGGCAGAAACGTGAAAGCTCTTTGACGTTGCTTTTCCTTTGCTTCATCCTTTACAGCCTTTGTTACATGCCCTTAAGTTTTATCAAATCTAAATCCTTAATTTTGGCCCTAAAAACTACCCTCCTTATAGTCAAGAATATATGCTAAATTTGGTCGGACCTGGTTAGGATGGAGGAAGCGCCAGTAAGGACGACCATAAATCTTTAGGGAGGGAATCTCTCGGGCAAAAGGTTCCCATCTGAAACCCTACTGGGCCGGACGGATGGACCGCCAAAGGCCTGACGTCGCACGATGACAACCAACTCGCTCCTCGCCCTCCAATTGAAGCCTATAAAACCATCTGCGTGTTTGCTTGGCTCTCTTACGAGCCCTTTGCTTTACTTTTCACACCAGTTTATAGCCAGAACCGCAAGTCTTGTTCCAGGAAGCGTTGGCCAAAAATTCCCCCAAGTGAACGGGTGATGGTGTCGACACGCTCGGTGTGTCTGTCGGGCGGGTGAGGGTGGCGCTAGGAACCACGTCGGTTGACTCTGTTGTGCATTGGGATCCTCTTGTTCCACGTCTTTGCAATCCGCTGACGGGGTGGGTTTCTTATCCCCTCGGCTACGCAGCCAAACATATGCAAAGTTTGGCAACACCCACCGTGAAAAGGGATGCCGGCCGTTCATCTACAATTTAGAAAGGAATTAAAATGTAATTAATGACAGTTCAAAGAATGTCTTCAGTATCCAGTAAACATGAGGATCTTGTAGCAAGACTAACTGTGCCAAAGAAGTTGTGGCAAAAGATTTCCTAGACTCGCTCTGCTTCCCCAGATGCACGGAGTGATTCCTTATAGAAGGAAACAAGACCTGAGATTTAATTCTTTGAGTTTTCTACCCCCAACAAAGGTCAAATGTTCTTAAATTTGGACTGCATTTGGCATGTTTTTTCCCCCCAAAACGTGCACCTAAAAGTTGTCCCAATGCAACAGAGAAATACACCGTACTCTGCTTTCTAAGCCATCTTTCCCAACTTTCCTTCTTCTAGGGAGCTTCACAGCCCCCTGGAGCAGCTTGTTGCAGTCGAAAGAACAATATTGTTTGGCCTGGGAATCCAAGTATCTGATGGAGCTGGGCAATGCCCTCGACTCGCTGCTGAACGGACTGGTGAACATGGTGGCTCAGGAAGCGTTGAAATATACGGTCTTGGCAGGTGAGCATCTTTCTTCTCAAACGTACTTACTGTTGCATGTTTCAGTTTAAAAGCCGGAAGGTGTAGGGGCAACCTCTGCCATTTTCAGTGGGGCACACCGCCGAGGCAAAAAATAGAATTCAAATTCCTAGTCCTTATGATGCCGAAGAAAAAGGCAGAAGGGTATAGGTCGGCCTTTGCCAATTCGGCACCCTTTGTGCCGGGATGATGGAAGTCGCAATCCAACAGACCTGGAGGGCTGTGAGTCCAGAAGGCTGACATCCCGTATGTATGGATGGGATTTTCTGCATAAAGGAGAAGGACTGGGTTCTGAAGGATGTTACACAAATTCCTGAAGGCTGATGGTCCTGTACAGAGATGGGATAAGATAATGGGAGAAGTAGTCCGCCAACATCTTTTAGTCTGCTGCTTCCCAACGCTTGCATTGGATGCTGCTTCTCGACGCTGCCCCACGATTCTGACTTCCAGCCGTCCTAAATCTTTGGCTTCTTCCCAGGTATCGTCACGGCCCTGACCTGGCCGGCTTCGCTCCTGACGGCCGCCAGCGTGATCGATAACCCTTGGGGCGTCTGCCTCCATCGTTCGGCTGAAGTCGGGAAGCAGCTGGCTCAGATACTCCTCGGACGGCACCAGGTAGGAGGCAACGGAAGGCGGGGAGCCTGGTATGGATTTCTCTAAATGCTGGAAGAGTCGGTCTCTGGATCAACGGTTGGCACCTATCTTGCATATAGAAAATAGATACCCAGGGTGTCATCAGCAAGTTGCAAGGAATGTGAGCCACACCGGGTGACAACCTAAAGCGGGTTGACATCACCGTCCCCCAAATTCCTGCCGTTTGACACACTGTGCCACTGGGTTCAACCACATTCCTTTAAAACCCTGTAACTCAACGGAAGGGAAAGCATGAGTGGGTCGAGGCTCAATGAGAGGCCTCCGGTTTTATTTTAAATTTTCTTTGAGAACATCACCTCTCTTACCAAATGTTCGCTTTCCCCGCACGAAAGCTTTGCACATGTAAACGCAGGGTGGTGCCAAAAGGGTGGTGCCAAAAGGAAAGCTGTTCTGATTTACTTTTGCACCGTTCTTTCCCCAGCATCCTGTATGTTTCGGCAGCATGCATGATGCTGTAATTCAAAGGTATCGTTTTCATATCTCTAATAGTTTATCTCTAATAGTTTATGTCACCACTACTACCATTACATTCTGCAATATACGGGAATTATGAGTAACATTAAGACAAAAAACATTACTGTTTTTGGGAAGAACTGAATGGAGGGGGTGACACTTCTGGTCTTTTTCCTCTCCTTCCAGGGCAGGCGTCCCGTCACCTTGATCGGCTTCAGTCTTGGGGCCAGGGTCATCTACTTCTGCCTCCAGGAGATGGCCAAGGAGGAAGGTAGGCAGGAGAGGGTCAGGAAGCACAAACGTTGCCCAAAACTCTCTTAGGGACACACGCGTGTGCAAATCATGCTGTGCATCTGAGACCAAAAAGTCACCGTTGCTCAACCAACACATTCTGCTGATAGCGGCAGAAGGAGAGTTGCACAGACAGCCTGTTTTGCTGCGCCTTGCCTTTGCATGTTGTGCATTGTATGTCGCTGTTGCACACTGTGCTGTGGGGTTGCGCCTCTTATACTTTGCGTTGCATTTGCGTATCATTTTGTTGTTGCGTGCCTTCAAATCATTTTGGACTCACGACGATCCTGAGGCCAACCTATCATGGGTTTGTTTTGGGCTAGATTTGTTTAGATAGGGTTCGCCGTTGCCTTCCCCCTGAGGCGGAGAGTGCGGGATTTAATGGTCAAGAAGGGAATCGGACCCTGGCCTCCAGAACCCTGGCTCTGAATTTATACACATTTTATAAAATTATACACATTTTAATCACATTGGGTGAACACTGGTATCCAGAGTCGTAGCCAAACCCAGTGGGTTTTCATAGCCGAGCGCGGATTCAAATCCTAGTCTCCAGAGTCTTAGTCTAAAGCACAAACCACAACCGACTCTCACTTTGTGCATCCTTTACTTCGCTGTCTGGCTGCATAGAAATCGGAAATGCGACGGCACGGACAATCTCGCCTTTGCCCTCTTGCAAAGGCCTCCGTAAGGCCCAGGAATTTGCGCTGGTTAAATAAAGCTTGCATGGGTGTCTTCCAAAACCAAGCACCCTAAGTTTCTCCATACTCCATACTCCATGGATAATCTCGGGTTCCCATAGATAGCGAGTTCCTTCCCACGTCTATGGGGCGAAGCAGCGTCTGGCATCCCCGTCTTCCGCTTTCCTCGGAGCATCGTTGGTGTCAGTCTGGCTAGCAGCCTTTCCAAACCTCCCACGCGGCTCTTTTTCGAGGGCAAGGAGTAGCCGTTCCTAAAAGTCCTCCGGCTTCATCCTCCTTTCTTGAAAATGCCCTTCCCAGCCGCACGTCTCTGTTGTTTTTCCACCGCGGCCCTTCCCTTCCCTCCGCCATCCATCTGTCGGCTTCTTTGCAAGCTGCGATCTCCGGTATTAATAGCATTCCCTTTCTTTGGAATCGGTTTTTAAAAAAGCAAAATAAGGCATTGATTTGTCGTCATTGCCGAAGAGAGGAAAAATTATACGATTGAGTCATTAACACCACGGCTGTTCGCCGCGTGTTCTCGCCCCCCGCGTCCCCATCGTCCCCGTCACAAGCGGCTCCGTCAGGACGATTTGTACCAATTAATACAAGGAGAGCCAAAAAACAAACCCTCGCATTTGCAGCCTGCGAACTGCGGTGTGACGCTCCTGCTGCGCGCTGGTTCTCGCTTCCTCCAAAATGAAGAGAATCCTAGAATGCGTTTAGCAAGAGCTTTCGCATTTCTATATATTCGGTGAACTCAGCACACTCTTAAGAGCTTTATCACACTAGCGAGATCCTGTGGGATTTAGACAGGAATTAAACTAGATTCAAATTTAAAGACAGCTTCGGTGAGTTTATCACACCAAATTGACCCCAAAGTGCAACAACGCGAAGTTAACCCACAGTTAAAGTGGAGGAAACCGGCACCTTTTAAAACTCGGGTTGTTCCGAAAGTAAAAAGCTGCTGGTTTCCTCTATTTTAACGGTGGGTTAACTTTGCATTATCGTACATTAACAGTGACGTTGTGTGATAAACTCTGGGCATTGCCTGGTTTTGTCTAGTTTAAAAAATTCAGTTTGCTCATGGGATCTCGCTAGTGTGATAAAGCTCTATACGGTTTACATCTGTAAGCCAATGGCCCCCCAATAAGCTGGGTCCTCATTTTACCGACCTCCGAAAGGATGGAAAGCTGAGTGGACCTTGGAGCCCCTTGGGATCAAACTCACAACCAAGAAGTTCATAATGTTGTGGGAAAGTGTGTAGAGGTTTCAAAAGTGGAACTATGTCTTCCAAGTCCCACTGAGCTAATTTTTTCCCCTTCTTAGATTGCAGAGGGATCATCGAAGATGTGGTTTTGCTGGGAGCGCCGGTCGAAGGGGAAGCCAAGAATTGGAAATCCTTGGCCAAAGTCGTCTCGGGAAGGATTATCAACGGCTACTGCAGGTCTGTGAACGCGCTTTCCCTTTCCGTCCTGTGCTTGGAAAAAAATAGGTTATCTATTAATCTGTTGCTTTTTGAAAATCGGGATACTTGCGGGCAATATCCGAACGTGGTCGAGGTGGCAAATTGGCTATTAATGAGTTATTACTAATTGATTAATAATGACTTATTGGTTATTAATGAGTTAGAACAAACACAAGCTAAGAGAGGCTGCAGCAGTTTGCTTTTGCCTGAGCCAACTGGGAAGAGGAAGATTTTTCCTTCTCCTCTACTGAGTTTCCTCTTTTTGCGGTTTGAACTCATTTTGCAGCAATGGAAGTAATCTGAAGAATACCGGGAAATATAGGAAGGCCGAGGATGAATTGGGTCATCCTTGGTTTGCGTTTTCAGGACTAGATCTCCCAAGTCCCAGGCCAGTGCTCTAGTTATGGTCCCTTTCTTATCCATTCTCTATTTTCTCTGTTTTCCATCCAGGGGAGACTGGCTGCTGAGCTTCGTTTACCGGACGTCCTCCGTTCAGCTCAACGTGGCCGGACTCCAGCAGGTCGATCTGGACGACCGGAGGATGGTCAACGTGGATCTCTCCTCCGTGGTAAGGAATAGTTTGGGTCCAACTTGCATGCGGAAGAGTCCAACCGCTGCTGAAAGCTTGTAGGCAGCGGTTGGAGAGACGTCGAGCGCTATCTACACGTTCCTGGCTGCATCTGCACTTCGTAATTAGAGCAGTCTGATCCCGCTTGGAACAGGATGATCAGGTGCATCTACATTGCAGAAACGATGCCATCTGATACCACTTTTAAGTGCTGTAGCTCCATCCCTAAGGGATCCTGGGATTTGCTGTTTGGCAAGGCCTTCCCTCTCCAAGGATGCTGGTGCTTCACCAAGTTTTGTTTTATAATTTGTATTCTGTATAGTTTGCATATTTCTTCGTTTTATTGAAATGTATTATAACCCGCCTCAATCCATAGGGAAAGGCGGGATATAAATAAATTGTTATTATTACAAATCCCAGGATTTGTAGGACGGAGCCGTGGTGGTTAAAGCGGTGACAAAACTGCGTAATTTCTACAGCGAGGAGGCTTCCGTCGTGATTGAAAACGCAATTAATTTTGGAGAGGGATAAAATCGGAGAGCCTATTCCCGACTTGGCCACGCAACCCTTTAGGTGACCTTGGGCAAGTCACACCATCTCAGCCTCGGGGAAGGCAGACGGCGAACCTCCTCTGAGCAAGAAAACCCTATTTTTTAGGTTCGCCTTCTAGGGTCGCCGTCAATTGGAAACGGCTCGAAGGCACGCAACGCGCGCAGAAATTCCTTTCAAGGTTTCGCGTCACGGCTTCTGAACAAAAACTTAATCTATTTATCCCTGCTAGGAAGTCCTTCCCAGCTCTCCAACAATGTTTTGTTTAAAAATCCCTTTTCTTAAGACAACCACCTGCTGGGTAACTTTTATCCTTCCGTCCCTGCAAAGCGGATCCATAAATAGCTCCCGATGGAGACCGCTTTGCGTGACTCGGAAGACGTGGGCTGCTAACACCAAGTCGAAAATGTTGCGTCTTCCGGATGCAACTAGACGCTGCTGTTTTAGTGGAGAAAGCCGAATTTCGTAGCATAAATAGACAACCCCAGTGGGTCAGAGGACCAATTTCTTGCCCCCGAAGGCTGCACAGTTAGCTAAAAATGCCCCCTGAAAAAAGGCAGAAGTGTCTGGAAATTAGTTCGCTTAATAGTGGTAATTAATAATAATTAATAATTAGTTTAAAATAATTAATTAATCCTCGTTTTTAAAAAGAGTACAGTGGGCCCTTGGTATCCGCCGGGGTTTGGTTGCAGGACCATCGCATGGATACCAAAATCCATGGATGCTAAAGTCCCATTAAATTAAATGAGGTGGTACTACTACTACAGTGGGACCCTTGTTATCCATTGGGGTTTGGGCATTGAACCCTAGCAGTTAAAGCAGTGTCAAACTGGATTATTTCAGCAGTGCGGATGCACAATCTGTCTGTTTTGTCATGAGAGATCTAATGATTTTCCCAAATCCAGGTTCACAAAAAAAGGGGTGCATCTTTCCCCCCCCCCTCTCTCTCCCTAAAAATAAAACCCATTTATCTCTCGAGACGTTTTTTCCGACATTTGCGGAGCCAGAGCCGTTAATCCTTCGGCAATCTTTTTAATTAAAACGCTAATCTCTTTTGAACCGAGGAAGGGGAAAGAAAAGGCTGCTTTGGGCCAGATGGGCTGATCGTGGCCACAGATTGCCTGGGAAAAGTCCAAAGGATCCAAAAAGCAAAAGGGAAAAAAATTGAAATTCAAATAAAGACATCCGGGGTCGGTGCCAAGTTCTAAGTGGCTCCAAATGTCACGGATACCAGAGTCATACTATACTCTAATTCCGTTTCAATGTTCGCTTTTTCTCTGGTTTTAGCTGGGTACATGTCTAGTGCGCCTTCGAGTCATTTCTGATTTATGGCAATCCTCAGGTGAGGTTTTCTTGGCAAGATTTGTTGAGAGGGGGTCTGCCATGGACACCCACTGTGGCTGAGAGAGTGTGACCTGCCCAAGTGGATTTCCATGGCTGAGCGGGAATCGAACCCGGGTCCCCAGAGTCGTAGACCAGCATCTAAACCACTGTGTCACAATGGCTGCATTTTCCTTGAATTCCAATTTTTTGGGGAAAAGTGGGACAACAACAACATCTTGCTTAGATTTATTAATGTTCCTACAACTCTCACCACTGAACACATAGACGCGCACACAATTGTGGAACAAAAGTGAGATGACGATAACAACTTCTTGCTTAGATTCATACGCATGCCACTGCTTTCTCCACTAACACAACACAATTTGGGAAGAAAGGGGGGGGGCAGCGACAACAACGTCTTGCTTAGATGCCCAATTGTGCCACCACCTTCCCTGCTACACACATACACACACTCACCCGTCTCACAAAATGTTGTGGTTCCTCGCAGGTGAGCGGCCACCTGGACTACATGAAGCAGATGGACACCATCCTGAAGGCCGTGGGCATCAAAACCAAGGAGTGCTGCCTGCAAGAGAAGGGGAACCTCGCCAACTTACCCGCTAGACAAGACGCGTCGACATTGCGTGGCGAGGCGCAGGAGGAGCAAAGCGTTCTGGGTGCGGAAAAGGCGGGGGACAATCATGCCAAGGTTGGCATCAATGGGACCGATGAAGGTGATGACCGCTGGTCCTGGGAACCGGTTTCTAAGGACACATTGTGCCCAGAAGATGCCAAAGGGAGCGATATCCTTCACGCCAAGAGGGACCACAGCCCTAAAGACCTAAAGGGACCCACTTCCAGTGATGCTTCGCATTCCTCCGAACTTTCCGAAACGGACAGCCCTGGTTTCTCTTCCACAAAGACCCCATCGCCGGTTCCTAGATAGCACCGGAAGGGATTCAGAGTGATGGTTATTGTAGTCTTTGCACTGAGTCTTCCACATTTGTGGCGGGGAAGGTCAAAGAAAGATAATATATTATCCCCCTCGGTAATAAGCCTTGTGCCATCTACCCCTAAAAACCTCTGAAGGAGGGCATGATGGGCATCATCTAACTCTTTCTCTTGGCATTTGGGAATATGGGATGTACCTGAAGGTCGAGGCACCGTCCTTAACCATGATCGCTCTTGATAGGCCTGTTTTCTTGGATTTGACGGTACCCTACACTGGAAGGTCTAGAGATATAGAACGTAAAGACATAAATATTTCATTTGCGTAGCCTTTCCCAACCACAGCCCACTCCTGATGTTGGACTAGAACTCCCATCGCTCCCACGAAGGTTGGAGGAGGCTGGCCTAAGGATGCAAACAGACTCCTAAAAAGCAATTTCAACCAAAGACCATCGGAGCTTTTTTGCAGCTAAACGTATTCCAGAACTACTTTGGGAGAGCCCCGGAGACGAAACAAGCCCCGTGTGTGTAGAAGTAACCAAAAACTCGCTTTATTTACAAATGTACAAGTTGAAAAGAAACCTCAGAGAAAGGACCAGGGTTGAGGCTAAATTCTTGCAGTGTGAAAAGTCTGGAATGCCCCCTTTTTTTAGTCTCTCGCTTCTGTTTTTGGAAGTGGCTAAGCATCAAGACCCAAGGGGAAATCTTATTGTTTGGAAACAATCATTTATTTATATATTTGGATGGCCGTTTGGGAGGATTTGGGAAGCCAGAGCTCCCCAAATCCCCTTCGTGGGTGGAAATCCAAAAGGCCGTTAAGTTGCACAAGCAAAGACTAAATAAAACATTGGAACGTAGCTTCCGACGGTGCAAAAACTGCCAGAGAATGCAGTTGTTTTTTGCTTAATTCAACCCCTGGGATTCTTTTAATGATGGTGGAAAATAGGACAGAAAGAAAACCAATGCTTTTGGCTTGGCTGCGATGTGTCTGTGGATCCCACCGAGTCTTTTTTCATGCTCCCTTGAGATTCCTCTTGTAAGAAAAGAAGGGTACACAGATGCATACTTAAATTAGTGTCCCTGAATAACGTAATAGTTTGGATTATTCCACACACACAAGCACAGATATTCTTCAGGAATTTACCGGGGATTATTCCCCATCCCACTTTGCTATCTCTGCGACTATTCGGATGCTAGATCGTCCGCAAATGGTGGATCCAGACTAGATATTCGCTCTGGCCAAAAGTATGCAAGAAAGCAAATCCTAAAAAAATTTAAACTCTTCTCTTCCATCTCATAGAACAAAAATACAGAGAGACGGGACGGTGAGCAAAGGGAGAGGGACCAGAGTTGGAGAAGCAATGGGTGATATTGAAAGTGGTCTTAATATGGGATTAAATTTTCCCCTTGCTCTTGCAAAAACAAGCAAGCAAACATTTGTTCCATGAGTCAGATGAAACTGAATATGTAGGGCATTATGAGAATGTGCAATCGAACAATGTTCCTTGGTGTCTACTGGGAAATAAAAAAAAGAATGAATGCATTTGCTGTCTTCAATTTAAATGCGGCCCCAGTGTGTTGCTGGTTGTGTGTGTGCAGGAAGGCTGGAAGTTAGTTACACACACACACACACAAGCTAAATCCACTCCAAGTTTTCCTTTGGAGCTATCCATGGTGCCGAATCCTATCCTTAATCTGAGCTCTCCACGGTCTTGAATCCTATCCCCAAACTGAGTTCAAAATCTCGCAGCACTCCAAAGGAAAACCAGGAGTGGGTTCATCCTCCCATTGACATGGGACCCACCAGTTTTGCTCCGTAAACGTTTCAGGTTCTGAAACATCAGTCCACCAGTCTTTAAAATGTTCGATTTCTGGTTGCTCCAAACGGTCACAATTGAGCCGAGCGTGGAGGATACACATCTATGGCACGATGGCATTGCTGCAGACCAGCTGTAGCAAGTGCTCCTTGCAGAACCTCAAACGCCGAGCGTTGTGTGTGCATAGCGCATGAATGTTGGCCTGAGTAGAAGGAAGAGGGCTCTGTCTTTCTACGAAAGCCACAAAGGCAGTTGACTGCTGTTAGGAAGGTCTCTTTGAGCCGGGTCCTGAGTGTGAAAGTCTGGTGGAGCACTGAGCGGGTTACTCAGACCAATAGCATCAGTCCATCGGCATGTTCAACTGGTTGACGGGGAGCTCTTGGTCCGTCTGCTCCAGGTCAAAAAGGTTCACCGAGTCGGCCCCGGTCACCGGGAGGGAGCCCAGCCGTTGACCGCTGTGTTCGTTGACCTGGATGGTGGAATCGGCCGAATCCGTCTCCCCTTGGAGCGCCAGGACGTTTTTGAGGGATGCCCCGGGCCGGGGCCCGCTGTTGGAGTTCCTCATGGAGAGGGAAATGGGGCTCGGACGGGGCTCCCAGGCGCGGCGGCAGCAGGGCAGGTACTTGGCCATGGCCCTCTTGAAATCCCGCATGAAAAGCGGGTAGATGATGGGATTCATAGTGCTGTTGCAGTAGCCCAGCCAGGTCAGGATGTCAAAGAAGTCATCGGAGATGCATTTGCAGATGGCCTGGAGATGGAAGAGAGCTGTTGTTAATAATAATAATCTCGAGTTACGGATACGTAACCGGTCTAGAGGAAACGGAGGAACAGACGGAGGAAGAGGAGAAAGAAGGAGGAGGAAGAGCACCGGAACCAGAAGAGGAGGAAAAGGTCTTTACCTGGACCATGTTGCAGACGAAGAAGGGGAGCCAGGCCACGAAGAACATGCCCAGGAGGACCCCCAGGGTCAGGCTGGCCTTCAAGGCACGCTTGCTGTGCTTGTTGGCAAACTTCCGGTTGTTCTCGCTGGCGGCTGTCGACTGGCTGTGAGCCCGGTGGACCTGCGGCGGACCAAGGAGACCATGAAAAGACACAACGACAACAACCTTTGCACAGGAGATTCCCTTGTTTCTCCTATAACCTTTTAGGGGACCGACGTCATGCTGACGGGACCCAGGTTTCCGTTTTCTGAAAGACCCTACTTCCATTCTTCAGCAACCTCGTTGGCTCTCCAGAAATGCTCTAAAACTATGGCTCTAGGAACTATGCGTAGCATTAATTTACGGCTAGGTGTGTTGTTGTTGTTGTTGCTGCTGCTGTAGTGCAGCAGGTCTAAGGACAGCCAGGAAATTCACAATAAAATAATTTATTTTATTTTATTGCCATCTCTGCGAACAGACTCCGTGCAAACTCTCTCTCCTCTCTAGAGCCAGATGGTCATTAGCATAACTCAACACAAAATGCAGAAAGATCTAGAGGAATATCACAATTTGTTGCCGGAGCAGAAGGGACACATTTGGTTCTCTTTCGGAGGAAGAAATGAATCACCGGGCAATTCCACCAGCGGGGTGTTTTGTTCCCCCCCTTGTTAAAAAACAACACTTTCCTGTCCAGTTCTCTAATATTTGCCATTTTTAAAATCTGTATGAAATATCGACTCACTGGACCTATAGAGACTGTTGGGGTTTGAGAGCTACATTGACCCATCCAAGCAATATATATATATATCATTTTTGATCTCAAATGGCCCTGTGGTTTAATCGGCACT
Organism: Urosaurus nigricauda; assembly: GCA_034509955.1. NCBI lineage: Eukaryota > Metazoa > Chordata > Lepidosauria > Squamata > Phrynosomatidae > Urosaurus > Urosaurus nigricauda. The sequence goes on from JAOEGL010000008.1 coordinate 12,480,186, forward strand.
GCAGAAACTCTCATTTTAGTTTGGCTTAAAAATGCTAATATATATATATATATATATATATCCAATTTCCTAACTAGAAAAAAAAAAAAACCACACCTCACATATAACTGGTTTTTATTATCTCAAATAAACAAATGAATCCTCTCTAACTCCGAACTCATCATTAAAAATACATGCGGCAAAGAAAGAACGCTCCGGGGAGAAGATGGTTTTTATGGGCATTCTGCAATGATATAACAACTACTACAAACGGGTTGTAAAATACCATCTCGGCATCTTTATGTTTCCTTTCTTTTTATTTCTGTTTTATATATATATATATATATATATATATATATACACACACACACACATACATACATACACAAAGACTATACCCTGGCCTTATTGCTTGTGCGATGTGACATTCGTAGAAAGTCTGTCTTTAGGAGCTTTATCACAAGAAGAAATAAAGCGGAATTGGGTCTGAATAGTAGTTTGGGTTGCAATAATCAATACATTTATGGCCACTTTTTCAGCCACATGGATCCTTGGTTTTTTGCATTCTGTGGAATGCAGCAGAAAATCAGATAAAAATCTCTCCCGACCAAATGGCCTCCAGATATATTGGACTACAACTCCTATCAGCCCCGGAAACAAATTGCGATCCTGTTTCTCTGAAAGCGCTAGGATGCAAAAAAAGATTTTGGAAAGGTAACTTTGAAGGTGTGTGACTCGAGTACCCGGATAATATGACCACTGTTGGGGGATTCTGGGAGTTGTTGTCCAGAAAGTAACTTTTCCAAACTCCACTGAATAGTTAGCAGAGAAACAGTTACCCTGTTCCTCGAAGGCCATCCGCAGAAACTAATTGGATGAATCAATAAGAGACACACAAAAATCTAATTAATCTGTTGTATTTTCCGGCTTGGCGATCCGCAATGAGATTTAGCGAGAGGAGTCAAAATAAAATAAAATAAAATAAATATTTAAAAATCTAATTGAGAAGCTTCTCGCACCCAAATCTCCTTCAATGAGATAAAATACAACAGATTAATTAGATTTTTAAGTTTTATTTCATTTTATTTCGGAGCCACGGACATGCCCACTTTCTCTTTCTTGGAGCTGTAAATTGGATTATCGTCTCAGCATCCGGCCTTAATGAAATCCACTTTAATTTGACACAGGTCGCTGCAGCAAAAGAATTTCATTAAAAACACACACAATATACTGGCTTTGTTTCCCAACACCTTTTTTGCAAACCAGCCTTTTCTTATTATTAGGGGCACGTGGCGCAGTTGTGCATCGTTGGTTTGGCAATCCCTAACAAAAGGTTTTTTTCCCCGCCTCCTTCATTGGCGCCTTTTTAAAAAACCCTTTTATTCATGAGGAGAATTTTTTAAAATGGCGCCCATCTCACTTTAGGCCTCTGAGAGAAGGTTTTAAAATGGCGGCCAAGACGCCAATAATATCTTTAAGGCGGTTCCGAAGCTCACTGCGCAGGCGCAGAATCACCCGTTTCTGTGCATTCACAGATGAAATATCGTTACAGATAAACAATCTGTCAATATCTATCTATCTATCTATCTATCTCTTCTTCGTGGTCTCTGCAAATTACACAAATGGGTTATTCTGCACTTGTGCAAAGTAAGCTTCGGAGTTTACTGCGCAGGCGCAGAATAACCCCTTTGTGTGAATTCGTAGATGATCGCGTGAAGAAATACCGTTACAGGTAAACAACCTGTCCATATATCTATCTATCTATCTATCTATCCATCCCTTCTTCATGGTCTCTGCGAATTACACAAATGGGTTATTCTGCGCCTGCAGCGTAAGCTTCGGAGTTTACTGCGCAGGCGCAGAATAACCCCTTTGTGTGAATTCGTAGATGATCGCATGAAGAAATACCATTACAACCTGTCCATATATATATATATATATATGTATATATCTTCTTCGTGGTCTCTGCAAATCACACAAATGGGTTATTCTGCACCGTAAGCTTCGGAGTTTACGGCGCAGGCGCAGAATAACCCATCTGTGTGAATTCGCAGATGACCACACAAAGAAATCCCGTTACAAGTAAGCCACCTGCCCATTTGCCCAAAAGGTGGGCACCCATCCTTTCAACTCTGAAAGGTGGGCACCCATCCTTTCTTGGCAAGACAGAGTCCATTTTCTTCTTAAGTAATCTATTCCTCAGCCAAACAAGTCTTTATCATCCAAAAGTCCTTCCTCTGAATGGAAAGAAGTAACCAAATTATGGATGAGAATAAGGTGAAATTAATGACAGATAAAATAACCAGAATATTGTTCCGCAAAAAGTGGAAACCGACTCTAATACAAAGCAGATATATAAATATAAATCTAAGACATTATGGAAACAAATATTCTGAGAGGTACCAGAGGTACCAAAGGTCAGGTATATGATTTTAATTTTTTGCAACAAAAGTAATGCAAGGCGTACAATTGAATAACGAACGATGCATTTTATTACGAGCGTTTCTAGGAGGTTCGTAGTGCAAAATAGAAGGGAATCCAGGTTGGAAGGAAGAACAAATTAGGAAGAAAGAATGGTCGAATGCAAGAGATAGAGATTGTAAGTATAAATGTGTTTGATGTTACTGTTTTGAAAAATGGAAAATAATTAAAAAGAAGAAGAAGAAGAGGAAGTACTTCTTTGTTTTCAGGCATCTATTCCTGCATTTCTATTTCCCGTTCGGTTTTGTTATTTGCAAACAGCTTGTGACTTTTTAAAGGCCTTTGTTCATCAGAAATGCCAGATAATTGTGCAACATTGTGAACGGAGGCAACTCAATGGGGAAAGGAAGGGACAATTAATGTGGTTTACCAAGTACATCCCGACCGGGTTGCAAGGTGGAAACGAAAAGTAAATTATAGCACGCGGATGAAAAATGCTTTCTTTTTTTTGCCAGGTTTGTATTCATCGCCGTCCAAAATTAAAATAATTAAAACCATTCCTGCGTCATTCCCCCTACTGATGAATTAAAAGAGAGAAATCTGGCTTTTCTTTCTTTCCTTGGGGAAAAAAAAAATATATGTGTGTATTTCTAAGCCAAGAAACTGCAGTGAAACATTGAATCGTTGAGTTGCATGAATTTGATGTGAGGAAGGAAGGAAGGAAGGAGAAAAGGAAAACAAGGGGAAAGGAGGAAGGGAGGGAGGGAGGAAGAGAGAGCTAGCAAGTGATAGGAAGGAAGGAGGGAAGGAAGGAAGGAAGGAAGGAAGGAAGGAAGGAGAGAAAAGAAACAAGGGGAGGGAGGGAGGACTAGTGATAGGAAGGAAGGAAGGAAGGAAGGAAGGAAGGAAGGAAGAGCAAGAGGAAGGAAGGAAGGAAGGGAGGAAGGAAAGCTAGCAAGTGACAGGAAGGAAGGAGAAAAGGAAAACAAGGGGAGGGAGGGAGGACAAAGGAAGGACAAAAGAAGAAAAGAAGGAAGGAAGGAAGGGCAAGCTATAAGAGAAAGGAAGGAAGGTCTCATATTGGATGATTTCTGCCGTGTGGATTGGACCGTAGTTTGCTCAGAACCTTTCAGGCTAGGATTCATGAGAGAATGAAGAGTTTGGCTCCCACGGGTGTATTTTGCGCACAAAAGCTGTGGGGAAATTGCCGTTCGTTCCCATTTCACGGTGACTAAACGATCTTGGCAAATGTCAATTTTCTCTCGCCTTGGGACATTCGTCATTGATCAGAGGGTGACTTTGGAAACCGAGGCAGCGGGGAGGTGGTTGTGGTTTGACACACAGGCCGCCTTCTTCCCCTTCCAGGAAAGAGACACACTCACACACAGATTGTGCGTTTGCACATTTCTTCTCTGTCCATCGCTCTCCCTCAAACAACAATCCTTCTTGCAAGTCCAATTCACTGCTAGTTCAGGAGTTTATTCAGCTCCGCAACACGGACAATAAGATTTTGTCTGAACAACACACACACACAAATGTGGAGTAAAATTTAGAGTATGAACCTTGAGGTTGGCCTTCCTTCCAAGAAAACCATTTCCACCCATTACTGTTTATAGACGGAAGAAGAACGAGATAAGCGTGGGATAGTCTTCCCCTGATTGTGCGAATAATACGAATGAAGCAGAAGAGAAGGACGCTTTCCTCCCGTGTGATAATCTCCAATGTTGCGTCTGCTTTGTTGTTGTTGCTGCTGTGTGCCTTCGAGTCGTTTTTTGACTTATGGCAACCCTAAGGTGAATTTACCTTCGGGTTTTCTTGGCAAAATGGGGTTTACTGTACTATGGCCAGTCCTCTGAGGCTGAGAGTGTGACTTGCCCAAATGGGTTTCATGGCCAAGATGGAATTCGAACTCCAGACTCCAGAGTCATAGTCTAGTGCTCAGATCACTAGGCCATGTTGGCTTCAGACAGCCATGGTCAAGCCCTTCCTTCCCTTCCTCCCTTCCTCCTTCATTTCTTCCTGCCTTCTTGCCTTCTCTTTCAACCCTTCCTTCCTTCCTTCCTTCCTTCCTTCCTTCCTTCCTTCTTTTGTCCTAAATTCCTTCCTTCCTTCCTCTTACTAGCTCTTCCTTCCTTCCTTCCTTCTTTTGTCCTAAATTCCTTCCTTCCTTCCTTCCTTCCTTCCTTCCTTCCTCTCTCTCCCTCCTTTTCTTCAATCCACCGCAGTCTCTGAAATGAGAAGAGGAGTGCAATGAAAACCATAATAAACGAAAAGAGTGTGGAGGAGGAGGAGGAGGAGAATCTGCCAGGCCTTTTGTTGAGGGATTTGGAGGGGCTTCTTGGGGGGAAGGCGGAAGGGAAGGGAAGGGAGGGATGATGACGATCGGCTCCCCAGGCCTCTTCCCATGCGCTTCTCCCTCTGGGGCCATGTGCAAGTGGGCCGGCAGCAGCAGATGCTCCATCATCCGTGGGGGAAAGAAAGAAGGCGCGGGCATCCGTCACTCCCCGTCCCCTCGGTCTCTTTTCCCTTTTGGGGTAATCTCTGCCATTCCCTGATGCAAAATCCTGGCAGTCGCCAGTGTTGGAGTGAATTCGGAAAGACTCTGACTTGGCGGCACCGTAAGAGTGACCAGAATTGAGTTGGAAGAGACCCCAAGGGCTATAACTTTCCTAATGCCGCGACCCACAGGTTGAGAACCGCTGCACTGGAGTATTGTAGATTATGGAGCCAACGTTGGGCCTTAGGTGACCCCTGTGAAATGGCCGTTCGGCCCCCAAAGGGGTCTTGACCCACAGGTTGAGAACCAGGTTGACCTACACCAACCCCCTGAAGCTGTGCGGAAAGACACAGCTCAAGCACTCCCAAAAGATGCCCATCCAAGACCTCCAACGAGGGAGAAGTCCACCGACCCACTCCACTGTGGAACAGTTCATACATTAAAGAAGTTTCTTCCTAACGTTTCAACGGAATGGCTTTTCTTGCCCTCGGAACATGTTGCGACTCATTATAGTCTTTGGAGTAGCAGAAAAAAAGTTTGCTCCATCCTCAATGTGACCTCTCTTCAGATACTGAACAAAGGCTGTTCGTCTTCACTTCTCCAAGCCAAACCTCTCCACTCCTTAAGGCGTTCCTGGGACCCGGGCTGCACTCGGACGGCGAAATTAAACGTGAATTACGTGCGATAATTTCCGCCTGCGTCCAGCATCCCGGCTGCATCCCATTAGGGTTAAAAAGTCAGTGTGATAAACTCCTAAGTATTTGAAGGGATGTCATATTGAGGAGGGAGCAAGCTTGTTTTCTGCTGCACCAGAGAACTGGACCCAGAGTAACAGATGCAAGCTGCAGGAAAAGAGATTCCAACTCAACGTTAGGAAGAACTTCTTGATGGACACTTGCAAAGGATAGGAAGAAAGGAAGGAAGGAAGGAAGGAAGGAAGGAAGGATTCTAAGTTCCCTCTCTAAAACTGCAAATCCCATTATTGCATAGGACACAGACCTTATAATTAAAGTGCAATCGTAGGGCTACAATTGGTGCTATTATATCCAAGATCTTGAAACAACAATTCTGGAGCAAGGAAATTTCAAGGGAAGTTTGGAAAGAGAAGCAGCTGAATTCAGATCCACAGGTATATTATTGGCCTTTGCTTGTTGTCGGACTATAGTTCCCATCCTTCCTCGCCGGTGGCCAAGGATGATGGGAAGCGGGTTTCTTCTGCGTTTCCTTTTGCTTTCCGGCAAGCGATAGCAACGCGCAATATGAAGATATAAGAGATGTGTCACCCTTCTGCCTGTTGCAGGGGCTTTTACAAGTTGTAATAAAACAACCCTCCAGGAAAATAAATCTCGTAAAATCGGCAAACTATCAGACGTTGACAGCAGCAATAAAGAAGCATTAGCCCTCCTCAGACATTGGCCACAAGTCTCCCTCCCTGGTGAACGGGAGCAACTTCTGAATTTGTTGCCTGAATAAAAATAGGAGTGAATGAAAAATAGGAAAACACAGACACACACAGAGCTCAACACACTGGTTTTGGGGTCTTTGATGCTATTTCCCTACAGAATTGCAGGAAAATCCCAGTTTTCCCTGCAAAGATCACAAAGGCGATGGGCGACAATTCATAAAATCACAAAATGTAATTGGAGTTTTGGAAGGAACCCTGAAGGCCAACTAGTCCAACCCGCTTGCCTTCAAAGCTCTCCTGCGAGACAAATGTTAAAATATCTTTGGCAAAAGGTAAAAACAATGTCCAAGGAAAAAGCAGTGGCTTTTTAAAATTTTGTTGCCAAAGTCCTCGGGATGTGTGGGAAGACAATTCCCATCATCCACAACTTTTATAGGACGCATTGTGCAACTCGTGAGTGTCACGAGTGGCACCTTCACATGCCTTTCTGCGCCCGTGTGTCTCTTTTAAGCGCAAAGTTTATTTAGCTTTTAACGATAAACTTTGGAGACGTTGCCGAACGACAGCTACCATCATCCCCAAGGTAAAGCCCATGGGAGCTGGAGTCCGATGACACTAGCAGGACCCCACTTTCCTCATCCTTTCTTTAGTATATCCCCTTTTAGAATGCATTTGAACATCTTGCAAGGGAATCTGTTTCCTTTCCATATTTAACTTTTGTCCCCATTAAAAGAAATTGATAAGAATTTGCCGGAAAAGAGTTATAGGGATCATTCAAATCACGAAAAGGACCAACGAATGGGTCCAAGAGCTCATTAGGTCCGAACATAGAATCCAAGGGGACGAAACTGAGGCCGGCATACTTTGGACGCATTGCAAGATGATAGGACTCAATGGAAAACATGAACGCTCAGTAAAATGGAAGGCATTTGTAAAAGAGGGAGACCGTGTTAGAGGTGGGTCGGTTCCGTCAAAGAAAAGCCACAGCTGCCCCGAGTTTGCAAGACCTGAACTGCCAACGATCTTGGTGGTCTCACTTGCACCTGGTTATCATTACTTGTTGCAACTAGTCATTATTACCTATTGCATCTGGTTTACTATTACCTGTTGCATATTATTATCATTCTTACCTGTTGCGCCTGGTTTATTATTACCGGTGGCATCTAGACATTATTACCTCTTGTATCTGGTTTATTATTACTTTGGTGCATCTAATCATTATTACTTGTTGCGTCTCATTAGTATTATCGGTTATGTCTGGTTATTATATCCGTTCCGTCTGTTTATTATTTCCCATTCCATCTTGTCATTATTACCTTTTGCATCGAATCTATATTATTACCTGCTGCATCGAATCAGAATTACCTGTTGCATCTGTTTATTATCACCACTGATATCTGGTTATCGTACCTGTTCCATCTGCGTATTATTACCCGTTACGTCTTGTCGTAACGCCTTGGGTGATTCTTCCCCGTCCCGTTGGGTCCCCCTTACCTGTTGCGTCGATTCGTCGGCTGCCATGACCACGTTGTTGGTCAGCGAGGCCACCTGGACGGCCTGCTTCCGGGCCGCCAGGAGGATGCGGCAATAGGTGAATAGGATGGCCACCGCCGGGAGGAAGAAGGTCAATCCGGAGGCGATGAGGGCATAGGGGAGGCTGACCAAGATCCGGCACTGCTCCGCTTCCTGCAGGAGGGTGGCGTTGCTGGGCGGCCGGAGGTCGAACTCCATCTTGTGCCATCCCATCTTGACGGGCCAGAAGGAGACCAAGGCGGCCAAGGTCCAGGTGGCCAGGATGAGGAGGAGGGCCCGGCAGGAGGTCATCCGGAGCTTGTACTTGAGGGGCGAGATGATGAGGAGGTAGCGGTCCAGGCTGATGACGCACAGGTTGAGGATGGAGGCGCTGGTGGCCATGACGTCGAAGGAGAACCAGACGGAGCAGAAGGCCCCGTCCAGCACCCAGCGGCCGTAGAGCTGGTTCAGCATGGCCGGGGGCATCACCACCGAGCCCACCAGCAGGTCGGACATGAAGAGGGAGACCAAGAAGTAGTTGGAGGTGTTGCGGAGGGAGCGCTGGGTGAAGATGAGGAGGATGAGGGAGAAGTTGCCCACCATGGTCAGGAGGATGATGAAGCAGAGGAAGGCCCCCGTCCAAGCGCTGCCACGCAGGAGCGCCGGAGCCCTCTCCCCGATCAGGCTGGCATTGGGGCTCCCAAATTCTCCTTCCATCGAGGAGTTGGCAGCCCAGAGGAGGAGGAAAGGAATCCGAGGACTCACCCCAAAAGATGCCCGGTGTCGGAGCTAGGTGACCATTGCCATCAGCGTGATGTTGGGTGCCCAATTCTTCTCTGCTCTCTCCTCCTTTCCCCTCCTCTCTTCTTCTCCCACTCAGAGCCAACGTGGCACCGTGTTCTTCGCATTGCCAACACGAGCCGGGCAATACCCATCCATCACATCCGATGCCACCGGTCGGTGGAGAACACCTCAAGGCAACCCGGCGAGGGGTTCAGATGGCACCCACCTTCCCAAATCCTCCTTCGCTTGATAGGCCTCCTCCTTCTCTTGAGACTGGCATGAACTGGAAGGAAACCAACGTGAAAAATGCAGCCCCTTCTTCTGTTCTGGAGCCGCTCTGCCTTCGCAGCTCTCCGCTGGTTCCTTCTCTCCTCTCCTGCATCTCTCCAGAAAGCGGTAAAGCTTGCGCTGCCTTGGTTTGAAGGATGGAGGTTTCTTTCCCCCCTTCCGCACAAGATCTTTGGAAAGCACCAACAGTGCAGCTGGTGTTGTTGCGAGCGACATACTGGGAGAAGGGGGAGCCGCTCTTCCGGTGGACAATGGAGCTACCGGCGGGCACCCAAGATCTATTAATTCCTTGACATTTTTAATTTTCTCTCCGAGGGCAGCGCCAGGGTACATCCAGTATCGCATCGCAAGGGCATCCAAGCCAGCCAAGAAAAGCATTTTTTTAAAAAGAGGATTGTATTTATATATTTTTTGGAACACCTGAGAGCAAAGGTGAAGTTGTTACCTGTGCCGCTAGGAAAGATACGGACCTCGGTCTGCCTGGTTTGACCTGACTACGAAGCGTATTCCTTCATGCCATTATAGAAAAGAGAGTTGACATATAGGTCGATCCCATTGATTCAGTGGGTCGAATGACAGGATCCCCTTAGGGCCAACCTCATTTCTATAGTTTTTTGTGGGTTCTAGAAGACCACGTTCTAGAAGGGTTTATTCCTGACGTTTCGCCAGCATCTGTGACATCTGGCATCCTCAGAGAAAGCTGGCACGGAAGAGAGTTGGGCATATATTTCTCTTTGGATGGCATTTCAAAGTCATGGGTGCCATTACAGAGGAGGCCCTGCCTTTGGAAAATGCTCCTAGTAACACCAGGCTATATGTTTCCAAATACAAATTCTTCCCCCACAAATGAAATTTCCCTTCAGTCCCCACATTTCTAGCATTGCAGCAACTCCAGATTTGAGCTGAGTATATTGAAAAATTGGCCGGCATAAATCACCGTATCTGTTCCTAAAACTGAACCGAATAGTGAGAAACGGTGTGACGTCGTGATGCGACGGTTGGACAATTTTGACTCTAGAGACCAGGTTTTTGAATCCCTGCTTGGCCAGGGAAACCCACTGGGTCTCCTTGGGCAAGTCACACTCTCTCAGCCTCAGAGGATGGCAAAGGCAAACAATCCTCCGAAGAAATCTTTCCAGGAAATCCCTGAGATAGGTTTGCCTTAGGGTTGCCGTCAATTGGAAACGACCCAAAGACACTCAACATTAAAAGCGTCATCCTCCTTAATAACTCTTCCCATCTTGACCACATTCGAATTTTTCATGGTCGCCTTGCACCCTCCTTTTCAGATTTGAAATTGCAATGGGAGGGAAGAAGGCCAGTATTTAAATGCAAGGAATATATTAACCTATAAAATATAAAGAAAGAGGCGGACTGGGAACGCTTGCAAAGGGCAATAGGGTTAGAGTGGAGTTTCAGACGCTTAGCACCAAATTCTTTGCAAATTCTCAAGGGGTTGCTTTAGCAAAGGCTTTTCTGCTTGACCTGAAGGTGCACAGGGATTTCAATGCAATCCCCAAATTATATCTCTCAAATAATAATACTTATAATAAAAGACACTTTACTCCAGCATTAAGCCTTGCTGGCATCGCAGTGCCACCTCGTGGCACAGTGGAGAAAACCGTGGCACCCAAATGCAACCTTAACCCTTAAAATGCCCCGGTTTCTCCTGCGGCTTTCTCCCTCTGCGTACCTCAATTGCTGCAACTCGAGTGCAAAAGACGTAACAAGTATGTGTCTTGTTCATTCCATAAAACCGAGGCGTGCTTTTAACCGATCCTGTGCATTTGTTAACCTGTTGTTTTCCTCCTCGATCCACAGCAGATATAGGATCGGGGAAACCGGGCTTGAGAACAGTACCTGCGAAAGGGATCTGGGAGTCTTAGTGTTGGCCACAAGCTGAACGCGAGTCAACCCTGTGATGCTGCAGCTAAAAAAGCCAATGCAATTCTATGCTGCATCAATAGGGGTGCAGTGCCTAGATTGAGGGAAGTCATAATCCCACTTTATTCTGCTTTGGTTAGGCTTCACCTGAAAGACTTGGACTGGATCGTCCAAAGACTTAGGGACAGCGGCCCGTTGTGCATTAAATGCCAACCGTGGTTCTGCACAGCTTGCCATTCAACCACATATAAACAGAAAACATTACTGCGTTTGCCGCTACCTCCGCTGAGGTCCTATAAAGACCAAAACAAATATGTTCTTTCCGGGCATTTATAGCTCCTCCAGGACAAAAATATGTTCTCTCGAGGCATTTGTAGGCCCTTCCCGTGGAAGGTGGCCATAGAATCGCACCGGAGGACTTGCAAGTGCCTAGAGAAGTGTTCTCTCTGTTAAAAGTTTTAGCAGGCCTATATTTGTTTTGCCAATTTCGTGCCACCCCTAACCCTTGCAAAAAATTGAGGGCCGACCGTAGAGACACCTAGGAGACAAATGAACGAATCCTTGCAAAAATGTAGCATGGGTTCTGCACTGGAAATTTGTACCCAGCCCTTTCTTGTCTTGCTTGGGGAGAGAATCCACCGAAATCGGAAAACGTACCCCCTTGTCTTCTCAAGGTGACCCCCCAAAATGGAAAAGCCTGGGACTTAATCCGGAGACGTTGCAAGGACCCCTACTCACCCTTGGAAGTTCATATAAAAGACAAGAGAAGAGGAAGAGACCATTTGGAGCCAACGTCAGCGTTATTGAGAAAAGGTGGGGAATGTCGACGGTTATAGATACAAAACTTTACGGTAGTAAGCAGGTCTAAATTGGTTGGTTAGACCCTCCCCAGCATCCCCTCCAGAACTACAATTCCCAAGACCGAGAGTTAAACCAGTTCAACTCTGTGGCATTGAATTTCTCTGGGTCAAAAGATGCGGGTCGAGAGTCCGACATTTCAGAAATGAGGAGTGGAGTCCTCCGACAAGTTGGAAAACCATTATTATTATCATCATCATCGTCCTTATTTTGAAAAGGAATTGCCATCAGCCTCCCAGTCCAACGATCTGTCTCTCTTCGAAGTGAAGGAAACCAAAGGAAGCGTCTCTTTCTTTTCCGTGTCTTCAGTTTGCTTTGACGTCCGGAGATCTTTTGGAACCGGAGCGATATGCCAAAAGAAACCACCCAACAACATGGTGGCAATTGAGGATCCATTTGAACTTAACTTCTAAGTGCCTGTTGGGCCTTAAAAAATGAAATATACCCACCCAAAAAATATCCAAATTACTGGTTCTAGAAAAACCCTCCCATCGTGGGTCGCTTTCTCCCGCAGTTCGCCTCTGCCGATATATTATCACGCTGCCCAATTTTGCAAATCTAAGAATTTGCCATTTTTGCACATTCAAGATCCTTCCATTTTTGCAAATCCAAGAACCACACTGTACAATTTTGCAAACCCAAGAACCCTTCAACCATCCCGGTTTGGAGGATTAAACTTCTACCATCCCACTTTCCCAGCCGCTTAGAAAACGTCCCGGTTTCTCTCTTTTCCTCCCACTTTCCCCTTTTGTTACTGCCGTCGCCACAAACTGAGTTCGAAGCCTCCCAGAAAAGAATCCCAGTTTGAGTTCAAAGTATCCCAGTTTGCACTCAATTATAACCGAGGAGGAGGAGACAAGAATTGAGAAAATCTTCCACTTCCCAGTCGACTCAGGCAAAAGCAAACTGCTGCAGCCTCTCATAGCTTTGTCTGGAAAATTTTGGACATCTTGACCACGCTCAGATGTTGGGTGGCCACGCAAGACTTAGCGTTCCTCTATAAAATATTGAAGGGTAGGTAAATCGAGTTGTCCCAGAATCCCCTGGGTTGGGAAGGTCAGCTTTGGTCTCCAGCTAAGAGCAAAGCATGGCGGGTGTCTGAAAGAGAAAACGAAAGCCGAAGGGAAGGAGGAAACAAAACGGTGTCCGTCAGCTGACGGGACCGTCCCGGGAGGGACAGACGCGGTCAGTCTGTGGGCTCTTCTTCGTGTTGGCGGTGATGGTGGTTGGAGGCCTCCTCGGACGGATGGTGGTGGCCATACTGGTGCGGACTGGGAGCCTCTCCCGGGAGGTTGTCGTCGGCGTTCAGGTAGACGTTGAAGAGGGCCCCTTCTTGGCTCTGCTCCTTCCCGCAAGCCTGGCAGCTGCAGTGGAGGATCTTCTCCACCAGTTTGTCCACTCGAGGGATGTCCTCGTTGCTTGGACAGTCCAGCGTCACCTGGAGGAAAGCAAGGAAGGGTGAGAAGACGTGGTGCACAACAGCGACACACGCACAACGGAGGCAACAACAGACACCAAAGCACCAACGGCAGGCACAAGAAAAAGAGAGAGACGCAGGCAAGAGGTCGTTGTCATTGCGTGCCTTCAAGTCCTTTCCAACCTATTTCACACCTAAAGTTTAATGAAAATCTTGGGGAAATCTATTCTTCATTTATAGGGTTGGCCTAAGTCCAAGCCAACTTGGTTGCTCTAAGTCAAAACCTACAGCAAACCTAAGGTTTAATGAAAATCTTGGGAAAATCTGTTCTTCGTTTATAGGGTTGCCCTAAGTCAAAACCAATGGCAAATCTACGGTTCAATAAAAATCCTATGAAAATATATTCTTCATTTTTAGGGTTGCCCTAAGTCAAAACCTATGGCGAACCTAAGGTTTAACAAAAATCCTGAGAAAATCTATAGGGTCAGCCTAAGTCAAAACCAACTTGCCGGCAACTAACAACCACAACTGCCTTTCTTGTGGACAAATGCTTTGAGAAATGCAAACGTCTTCAGTCCCTGAAGTCTGCAAATAGCCCTTAATCACTTTCGTTCCTTGCAATGCTGTCTATTTGCGATGATGATGATGATGATGATGATGATGATAATATCCTAGGAAAATCTATTTCTCATTTATAGGGTTGCCGCACGTCAAAGCCACCCTGATGGCAACTAACAACCCCGTCTGCTTTCCTTGTTCGCAAACGCTTTCAAAAAGGCAAACGTATCCAGCCTCAGGATTTTGCAAACAGCCCTTAATCGACTCCGCAGTTTTGCTCCTTTGCAAAGCCTTAATTAAAAATTAAAAAATAAATCCTGGGAAAACCAATTTCTCATTTGTAGGGTTGCCGCAGGTCGGCACCAACTGGGAGCCAAATTAAAACCAAAGGACACAATATTGGCAGACTCTCTGAACGGCGGACTTTGTCTGAATTTGAACCCGCAGCCTCGGACTTTGATGGAGAGAACCGGCTTCGAAAACTGAAATCGCTTACAATTTCCCAGAGAGACTGGGCCGGCATGCAGGAATCGCAGTGCACCAAGGACTCCGTCGATTGCGGGAAGGTGTTGGGGACGCTGTAGCTGAAGCATTGACCCAAGCAAGCCCTACGGAGGAAAGAAGGAAGGAGAAAGTCAGGCAAAATTGTTGGTGGTGCAAAGGTTGTTTCTCTTGGACCGCAACACCCAGAATCCCCCAACCGGAAAGGTTGCTTATTTCCAAGCTCCCCTCAAATCCCATCCATCAGGTCACCTTCGTTTATAGGGTTGCCCTAAGTCAAAGCCAACTTGGTTACCCTAAGTCAAAACCTATGGCAACTTTAAGGGAATAAGTGGGATTATTGTTGTATTGGATGGATTTTTATTGTAAAATGCCTCGAACCTGATGGAGAGGTGGGGTAATAATAAAGTGTTGTTGTTGTTGTTGTTATCATTATTATCATTATTATTATTATTATTATCCTGAGGAAATCAATTCTTCATTTATAGAGTCACCCTAAGTCAAAACCAACTTGCCGGCAAATATCAACCGCAACTGATTTTCTTGTTGACAAATGCAAGAACGTCTTTAGTCCCTGAAGTCTGCAAATAGCCCCTAATCAATTTTATTCCTTGCAATAATACAACAACAACAACAATAATACAGCCGGCCCTTATCCTTATCCATGGATTATTTTATCCATGGATTCAAGCATCCACGGCTTGAAAATATTCAGAAAAAAGCATACATTCCAAACAGCAAACCTTGATTTTCCATTTTATGGAAGAGACGCCATTTTGTTACGCCGTCGGATTGAATGGGACTTGAGCATCCACGGATTTTGTTATCGGTCCCGGTTGGATCATGTCTCGAGGCGTGGAAACATGGCATTTTGGGGACTGCAAGACCCACGATCCCGCAACCATCCTGGTTGTTTATACCCCCGTTCCCCCGTTCGGCAAGTTTACTGAGTCTGATACAACACATAACCACGTTGCCGGCCCAAAGAACCGGCGACGATTCCCCCTCGGTACCTGTTCTGGATGGATTTGGATTCGCAGCCGTTGTGACCCACAATCTGGGTGATGTTCTTGGCCTCGCACCAGGCGCTCTTGTCTGGGAAAAGGGCCAGCTTGTTAATGGGCGGAGGCGCTGCCAGGACCAGGGCCGGGAGGACGGCGCTCACCAGGAACCTCAACATCGTGGACTCTTGCGGCGAAACCCTAGAACTGGGAATCCAAGGAGGAAAAGACTCAAAACCTCATAACAGGAGAAAAAAGAATAGGTCCAAGAGGAAGATGCAACTGAAGCGCTCCTAAAATGTGCAGAAAGAGTTGCGTTTTAAATAAAGATAATATAAATCAGAGAGCTACCAGTGAAATCCAAGGCTTGGATGAAATAATGCAAAATGTCCCCATGCAGCGACGCATGCAACCCGCCTCTTCCTTGCAGTAAGTCTCAAAGGTACTACAAGATTAATAATAATAATTAATAATAAGAATAATATTTACATCCCGCCTCTTCCTATGGATCAATCCCTTTGGATACTGGTTTTCCAGAGGAGGTTTTTGAATAATGCAAAAATAAGTTTTCATTTCAGCTCAAAAGGGAATAAAAAGGGCAGCAATTCGGAGCGTGGGCAGCAGGCGTCGCTCTATGGCCAGATGAACTGCTTAGTCTGATTCGAGGATACTTCTGCATCTTGTGGATGGGATAGATTGCAATGGACCACCAATCCCATCGTCCACAAATTGCACGGCCTTCCTAAACGGGGATGATGGGAGTCACGGTCCCGAACATGCAGAAGGTCCATGTGGAGCTAGAATTATTTTGTGCAAGAGAAAACTGTCCATTCAAGCAGGTTACTCCTGTTGTCCTAAGGCTGCCAACTGACCAAGGACAACGCGGTCCCGATGGCTCCTTGCGCCTATAGAAATCAGCATGGGACGTTCGTATCCGCAGCGTACAAAAACCCAAAGAC
Organism: Urosaurus nigricauda; assembly: GCA_034509955.1. NCBI lineage: Eukaryota > Metazoa > Chordata > Lepidosauria > Squamata > Phrynosomatidae > Urosaurus > Urosaurus nigricauda. Next base: position 12,496,249 of record JAOEGL010000008.1, read on the forward strand.
AAAAACGGTCAAGCCGCTCCGGGTCCCAGTTCTGGAAAAAGAGCACGCTACAAATACAAATCTAAAACAGATTATATAGACTATGAAGACGGCTAGTAAAAGGGATTCACATAACAGGTACAATAACCAAGAGGAGAGGTCAGGAAATGTGGCTACTGTTATTGCCGTTTTGCTTTATTGTGGTTTTCATGTCATTTGTCTGAGCATTTGCTTGGTGTGTGTCGAGATGTCCCTCTATGATGTACAATAAAATTGAATATATATACATATAAAATCTATGATCCGAGTCCCATGTCAGTGAGGCTGTGAATCCACCCCAAGGTTTGGATAGCTCTGGAGGAACTCTCCAAGGTGCTGGGTTTAGCTAGAAATAGATCTCAGGACCTTGGAAAGCTCCTTAAAAATCCCCGGAGTGGATTCCTCGCCCCGTTGACATGGGGACCACGTGCCGCCGCTGTTTCTGCGCAAGAGCATTTGTGAGCCCCAGGTCAGTGGTTTGGTGAATCCACGCCCGGCTTTGGAGAAAGGAGGACCTCCAACCTCCAAAGAAGCTGAGCTCTCAGGAAACCGCCTTCAAAGTCTGAGATAAAGCCTTTCGCGGAGTCACTTCCCCGCTGACATGGAGTCGGGCCTGTCCTATGATTTCTATAAAAGACCTACCATGTTTTGATCCTTTCTGAAAACCATTTATTTCCTTTTTACGGTCAGTCTCAGTGAGGTTTTGGAGAGAGAGAGAGAGAGAGAGAGAGATTTTATTCAGATTATCAGATAACCGTCCGAGATGCGCTTCGTTTTAATAATTTGATTTAATGAGTGAATTGTGTTGTTTTTATATTGCAGGTAGGTGGTTTTTGTGGGATATTAGGACAAATGATAGGCCCGGCAGGTAGACTGGCAGAAGATATAATTTAATCTGTTTTATTGTATTTTAACGTTCTTTTAACGTTGTCAGCTGCCTCGATCTAATTGGAGAGGCGGCGCATGAATAAATAAATATTATTATTAATTATGGCTGAATAATAATAATAATAATAATAATAACGGCTATTATCATTATTATTATTATCCAGCCATGGAAACCAACTGACCTTGGACAAGTCACATCCTCTCAACCTCGGAGGAAGCCACACAAATCTGAACAAATCTGGCCAAGAAAACTCAGCATCAGCGTCACCGCAAGTTGGCAACGACTCGAAGTCACGCAACAACACAACGACAACGAGGTCAAGGATGGGATCAGATCCCTCCTAGGAGTAAAACCCCATCGACTCCCAGCAGGATTGCAGCTGAGCAAACCTCTCCGGCGGAGAGCCGTTCGGCGCACAATAAATACTGCGCTCAAAGGGGAGCCAGCGGGAAATCCATCTGCGGCAACGCTCAGAGAAAGATCAACACGACAACCGTTGGGAAAGGGAGCTTGCTTTTCAAAAATAAAAATATTATCAAGACATGTAACAACTTGGATGAAACTAAAACTAAAGCTGGCACCTCTGGCGGTCGTCCCTGTTCCATTTTTGGGAATTTTCTCGTGCAACCAAAACAACGTAAAGCGGAAAGGAACCTAAACAGTTCCGCCGATATTTGGATCGTCGAAAAGGCAAAATTGATGTGTTTCGATTCGAGGCCGCTGGAGGATGCTCTGCAGATGTTTGGACGGTCAAGATACAAGACGCTTTTATGATGGCTAACAAACCATACAGCCCAACAACAACGACAACGTAACAGCAACACAACCAACCATAACACCCCAACAGTTGTATGCATCTTATATACCTATACACAAAAACGTGAGTGTATTTTGATGATCAAAAAAGAGGAATCGATGCATTTGAATTTAGGGGTGCTAAAGGAGATTTCTGCAGATGTCTCAGTTGTGGAAAAGGCCAATCGGTGCATTTCAGTTTCAGCTGCTGGAGGAGAGTTTTGCAGACGTTTGGACTGTCAAAAATACCCATAAATGCCTTTTAATATGGGGTGCCGGAGGAGCGTCATGCAGATATTTGAACTGTCAAAAAGACCAATAAATCAAGCCTGAAGCCTCCCCAGAAGCCCAAAATGACCAAACCGAGGCTGTCGTACTTTGGACGCGTCGTGAGACGACGCGGAAAGACAGTGGTGCCCTGCAAGCGAAAAGGCAATAGGAACAGAAGAAGATGGCATTCGAAGTGGATCGGTTTGTTAAAAGCTGCCCTGACTTTGCAAGACCTGAGCCGAGCTGCTAAGTCCTTGGCGGTCTCTCGTTTATAGGGTTGCCAACTTGACGGCAATTTAGCGACAACAACAGCCTTCGGTCCCTGAGGTTTGCAAACAACTTTGATTCTGCAATTTTTTTGTTCACTTCGATTTAAAAATCCCAGGGGAAATCTAGAAACTCGTACCCTTCTATATCATCCTAAACCGGTTTGGCGAAAGACATAATTTCGTCTGTTGTGTCGACCCTTTGGCTCGGTGACAGCAAGCTCCTGTAACCAATTCTGGCATTTAAAAGGCACACACACAAACACAACCATAAATTTGCCTGTGGCTCATAGCAATAAATATTTCGGATTTCAATTCGTCCGTCGGACAGCTTTATTTATCTATCTACTGATGTGACTTGCACCCAGCTTTTCTCCCAAAACTGGTTCTTGAACTCACAAGAAGATTAAAAACAGGTACAATTGAACAAAAGTTAAATATTATATATATATATATATATATATATGAGACAGTTGCTCCAATTATCATTGGAATCAAAGAGAAACGGTGGTGGTTGTTGGATGCCTTCAAGTCCTTTCTGACTTATGCAAACGTATCGTAGAATAGGGTTTTCTCGGCAAGATTTGATCAGATCGGGGTTTGCCGTGGCCCGCCTCTGAGGCTGAGAGAGTGTGACCTCTTGCCCAAGAGCGGGTTTCACGGCAGAGCCAAGAATCGAACCCGAGTCTCCGATGCTCAAGTGACTACGCTGCAAAATGCGTCCAACACAAACCTGTTGCCGGCCACGGAGGAGATCGTGGTAAACCCCACCATCCCCAGCCAGTACAACCAATAAAGGGGATAATGGGAGTTGCAATCCAGCAATATCTGGAAGGGGTGCGTGAATGGCCACAAGAAGCGGCCAGGGCTAGCCGTCTTCGGAAGACGTTGCGCTCTTGGAAGCCACCCCCAACAAGCTCCTGTCTTGTCTGGTCCTATTCCCCCCCATAAGCCCCCTTTGCCATCCCCAGATCAAGGCTGGGCAACCAGGGAAGGCTGGGGGCTACCTCAGTCCCCCAGGAAACCTTGGAGGGCCGTATCCACCAACGCACCGGCCAAAAATACTAGTTATTTTGGTTCCCCAACGCTCTCTAAGGGGCATGAGGGCACTCGGATACTGGAGAGAGAGAGAGATAGATAGATTCCAAGAGTAGGTAGGTAGGTAGATAGATAGATGATAGATAGATAGATAGATAGATTCCAAGAGTAGATAGATAGATAGATAGATTCCAAGAGTAGGTAGGTAGGTAGGTAGATAGATAGATAGATAGATAGATAGATAGATTCCAAGAGTAGATAGATAGATAGATAGATAGATTCCAAGAGTAGATAGATAGATAGATAGATTCCAAGAGTAGATAGATAGATAGATAGATAGATAGATTCCAAGAGTAGGTAGGTAGGTAGGTAGATAGATAGATGATAGATAGATAGATAGATAGATTCCAAGAGTAGATAGATAGATAGGTAGATAGATAGATAGATAGATTCCAAGAGTAGATAGATAGATAGATAGATAGATAGATGATAGAGAGACAGGGACAGATGATAAAGAGAGAGAGAGAGAGGTGCCAAGAGAAGATAGATAGATAGATAGATAGATAGAGAGTCAGATACAGATTACAGAGAGACAGAGGTGCCAAGAGTAGAGAGAGAGACACACACACAGAGAGATGATTAATAGATAGATACATAGATATGATAGATATGATATATAGATAGATAGATGGATAGATAGATAGGTGATAGATAGATTAGAAATACATTAATGATAAAAAATAGATTAGAGACAGATTATAGATAGATAGAAGTTTGCCAAGAGAGAGAGAGAGAGAAACCAAGACAGAGAGATAGAGATGATAAAGCGATAGAGAGATAGAGAGAGAGATGGGGAGATGACAGAGAGGTGGACAGATAGAATAGCAATAGATTGATGATAGAAAATGGATAGATTAGAGATCGATAGAGAGACAGAGAGACAGACAGAGACAGAGAGAGATGATGAAGACAGAGAGAGAGAGAGATGGAGAGATGATAGATTGATGATAGAAAATAGATAGATAGATTTGGAAACACCTGAGAGGAGACAGAAATGCCAGCTGAGAGCAAACCTAAATGGCCTTCAACAGCTGGAAAAGATTTTTAAATTCAATCAGGCATCAATTTGAAATTCCTCCAGGTCTCCATATAGCCCCGTTTTCTACGTACCTCTAAATCGGTGCCATTAAATTTTAAGAGAAGCCGCAACATTTTCCAACTGGTTTCGAAACCCTAAGTGGCCAAAGATGGGCTTCTAAACGGGGAAACCAAAGATTTGGGCGAGATTTTCAACTTTACTTCGGGACCTTTTTTTGTGCGTGTGCAAAATGGGAAAAAATGTGCAAAATGGAAAAACATTGTGCAAAAGGAAAAAAATAAATAAATTAGCATTTGGCTTGTCTTTGGCTCCAGAACCGCTGTTTTGTTCTTTGCAAATCCCAAAATTAATTAATTTCAGATCTCTTTGCAATCTTCGCAAAAATTTGCAAAAAGGGAAACTTGAAGGAGAAAGAGGGAAAAGAAAGCGGAAAAAATTTCCAAAATTCTTCCCTTTTTGTTGCAGAAGGGGTTTATATTCCCAGTAACTCCATTCCCAGTAACCAATGGGAGGATACTGGAAATATTTTAAGGCCCCTAAAGCTATTGCAACTGGTTCCTATTTTGTTAGGGACCTTTCCTCTTGCGAACCATCCATCGCAAGAAAAAGGAGGATCAAGTGCATTTGGAAAGAAAAAGAAGCCTTCGAAAATCTGGTCTTGATCAATGGGAAAAAGGAGAGAGAAAGAGATAGGTTTGCATCCATTGAGCACAGCAGCCCTGGAGGGGAAGAAATGTGGCAACAGTTGGCAACCTTTGCGGTTGGATAGGCCACCAAGTAATAATAATAATATTAATTAATTTTTATTTTTATCCCGCCTTTCCCAGAATATCAAGGTGCCTTACAACGCGTATAAAATACAATAATAATAATAATAATAATAGTAGATTTATATTTCTTGCCTCTCTCAGTTGGGTCGAGGTGGGATGACAATCTAAAAATACCTCAATTAAAAACAGTAATAAAAATAGCAGAAATATATGTAAATAATATGTATATAAAATGCATCGTACATCGTAAAATATATCCCATTATCCCCACCGACCCTAAAACAAGGCCCTGATAAAGTACCATACAAGAAGCCACAGTGGTGAATAATAATTATTAATAGCTTTGTAAGGAAGCTATTAAGGTGCAAATAATGCCGTTTGACACCACTTTAAGTGCTGTTGCTATCTAGGATCGAATCCTAGGATTTGTAGTTTCATAAGGTCCTCGCCAAACTACAAACCCCAAGATTTCGTCAGACGAAGGCATGGCAGTCAAAGTGGAGTCGAACTGCATTATTTCTACAGTGCGGATGCACCTACGAGTCGCAGAGGGAACCAGAAACCCAAATCAAAGTAGAAATGGTTACTTACCGTTAAAATAAACTGGAGGATTATCCCATTTAACAAAGACACAAAAACCTTGCTTGGTTTAATGATATTTTTCTTGAGAGGGGAAAAAAGCCAAAAACCAGAATATTCAAGGTTTAAAATAACTTCTCCGGCAAAGCGGCAAAGATTTCAAGTGACAAGAGTTCAGGATGAAAGTAATTTCATTTCCAAAAATGCCGGATATTATCCTTTCAGAGCATCCCAAAATTCAAGGACCAGGCGTTGAAGTCGTATAGAAATCCTTATCTTGAATCTCAAGACGAAAAGTCTGCGAATCAATAGAAAAAGGATAAATATTGATCGATCGATCGATCGGTTGGTTGGTTTCCAGCCAAAAGCGCCCAAAATCTTTAAAAAAGAGTCCAAATGTCCAGTTTGAATGGAGTGAATTTTCAGTTTGCCCCGTTTGCAAAATTTCAACCGCAAACTTCAGGGGAAAAAATGTAAAATATTAATGTAAGAAGATTATGTGGAAAGACGCAGGAAAAAGAAAAGAATATCGGCTTTGAAATCAAAAGGGGGAAAAGAGTGGTGGATAAGAAAATGAAAACAAAAGGCAAGATTTCAAGACAGAAGGATGAAGATAATAGTAGTAGTAGTAGTAAATATCAGGTTGATATGTTTCTTGGGGTATCCAGGATCCTCCCTTTCCAAAAAGTGTGAAAATTTCTCCGAGGAAACCCGGCGCGTTCCTAATGCATCTTCCCAAAACTTTGCAAAATTTCCAACTCAAGAGGAGAAAAGTTCGCACGGGAAGCTGCGCTCTCTTCTTCTGGCTCAGCCACAAAAGAGAGAGAGAGAGATGATGCAGCTTTGCTCCTTGCGCAAACCAAGTCCTCCTCTTTCTCCTCCTCCTTTTCCCCTCTCTTTCTTTCTTTCTTTCTTTCTTTTCCTCTCCTTTCTTCCTCGCAGGCAGCCAGCCTCTCTGCAAAAACCCCTTTCTTTCTGGCCTCTGTCTTGAGCAGAGCCGCTTATATATTGTAAGAGACAAGAACGAGCGAGTCGGGACAAGGGGGAGAGGTGGAAGGAGGGGAGAGCGTTAAAGTGCCCTCGACCTATTTCGGGTCTTCGTTTTTGGGGTTTTTTTCCAGCAAAAGTTGGATGGGTTTCCCGCTCGCTTGGATCAGGGCCAGCGCCTCCCGCGAAGACCAAGGCGTTCGGCCCTCCGAGCCAAACAAAGACAAAGGAAAGATGGGTCTCTCCAAAAGACTTGTTCTTCCAGACAAATGAGAGGAGACGGGTTTTTGGATGGGTACCCAATAGAGACTCCTTGGACAGAAGTTGTCTATCTCAGGGCTAAGGGGATGCATTGCATTCATTGTGTGCCTTCGTGTCGTTTCCGACTTACGGCGACCCTAAGGCCGTCCCTACGAAGGAAGCCCTTTCTTTCATATAGATGCTATTGACCTAAGTGCACTTGTGCGTGTTCTCTGCCTTCCGACTTACGGCAACCCTCAAAGGCGATGGGGTTTTCTTGGCAACTTTCTTCAGAGCGGGGTTGCCATGGCCTTCCTCTGAGGCCGAGACAGAGTGACTTGCCCAAGGTCACCCAGTGGGTTTCGTGGCTGAGCCGGGAATCGAACCCTGGTCTCCAAAATCTCCATAGTCCAACGCTCGATCCACTCCGCCACGCGTTACTGTCGGCCCTCCGCGTTTGCAGCTCTGACTTTTGGAGGATCTGATTATTTGCAGATTCGGTTAATATGGAATCTGTAAGTCCTCCAGAGCAACTCTGCTGGAAGCTGACCATAAAGTCATGCTGGGAGACCTAGATATTCCTAGAGAGAACACTTCTCTAGGCGTTCGGTGGTCCTCCAGCATGTTTCTATGGTCAATTTCCAGTGGATGTTGACTATACAGTTGTGTTGGGAGACCTAGAGATCCCTGGAGACAACGTTTCTCTAGGCATTTTTAGGTCCTCCAGCGTGATTCTATGGTCAACTTCCAGCAGATTTGGCCATAGAGATATTTTGGAAGACGTAGAGAAACTCCAGGATAGGTTCACCATAGGATTGCCGTAAGTCGGAAACGACTTGAAGGTCCACACACCAACAGCATGGGAACATTTGATGTTCATGCACAGAAAGGTTGGAGCCCAGAGGTGGAGCGTGGCATTTCATTGCAAGCCAAAGGTCCTGGGTTCGAATGAGTTGGAGAAGGCTGCCGGTCAGCGCAGACAACACCAAACCAGACAGACCGGTTTGGTAAAGGCTGCGTCTGACAGAGCTCTTGCGTTCTGTTTTTCATTTGTTGATATCACTCCCACGGTGATACTTCTCATTAGGTGGCGAGGCGGCTGCCTCAGGCAGCATAACCAGGGAGGCGGCGGTGGCACCGGTTTGGCACAGGATGCCACATGGCCAATTCTCTCATATAAAACTTTCCAGAAATCCCGTATCACTCACTGCCTCTTGAGTCCCAAATGACAGCAGATCAGGGATCGGAATACGTCACTTTTAAGGATTGCATCTCCCATGTTCCTCATCCAGCATGGCCACTGGGTAAAATAATAATAATAAATATTTCTAATAAATTAATATAAGAGCCAGGGTGGTGTAACGGTTCCAGGGTTGGACTCGGACCCTGGTTTGAATCCGTATTAGAAAATAATCAGTGATTCCCAAACTTTGGTCGAGTCCACAGCCGTCTTGGTGAACAGTCTGGAAATCATGGAGCTGAAGTCCAAAACATCTGGAGGACCAACTTTTGGGAATCATTGGATTTTCTACGCTTCCCCTCTCGGCCTGGCCTACCCCGCAGGGTCATTGTGAGGGGGAACGGCCATGCAGGCTGCCTTGAGCTGGATCTATTAATTCATTGATGGGATTTAGAGTCCGCTTCTCTCCCCAAATGGGATTCAACGTGGGGCGGAAAGGCAGGGCAGCTTTATAACCGGTAAAGAGATTAAATCACCGTGCGATGGACCAGGTCCAGATGGGGTTGTTCTCCTCCTACTCTTTGTGCGTTTGGAAAGTTTGCCCCCGGCTCTCTCGCCTTTCGAATCAGGTACCCGGTCGGCTGCCAAGGCTCCAGGCGTGTCGAGGCACGACGGGCACCGTGTGGGCGTGAGAGACGAAAAGGGCCTGGTTGGCACACATTGTTTGGCTCTAAAGAAATAACTTTGGGGGAGGATTGGAGAGAAGAAAGGGGACCTTTGTTCGGACTTGATCGGGGAACGGAGGGGGGGGGCTTAACACTTTCGAGTGAACACCTTGGGGGGGGGGGTTCGGTAGGAAGGGGCATGGTTCGAACCCAGGCCAGGGTTGACTCCAGATATTTGGAGGCCAAGAACAAAGTGGCACCCAACTCTCCGTCCCTCCAATTTATAGCAAATTGGTTCGTTTTTTCCTCCGCTGCTGATAATAGGATACAGACTTCTTTGGCATGGAAATGTCACTTTTTAACTACAACTCCCCTAATCCTGCAGCTAGCCATACAGTCTGGGGGATCCTGGGACTTGTGATCCAAAAAAAGGGGAACGTTTCCAGCTTCTATCTTTCCTGAGACAGACACATGGTTTGTCCTGTTCTTAAGGCAGAGTCCCATAGAGCCAGCCATGCAATCTTGGGGATTTTGGGCGTTGTGGTTTTTTAAAAAGCAACATTTCCAACTTCTGCACATCCCTGAGACAGACAAAGGTCTGACCCATTCTCATAGCTCCAGTTATGGGGATTTTGGGAGCTGCGATCCTTCGAACATTTCCAACATCTCCATGCACCAAGATAAACAAATGTCCTGCCCTGTTCTCAAGGCAGTGTCCGGTGGCCCGAGACACATCAGAAAGGGGATTCTGGGCATTGCGGTCCAGACGGCTGGTGTTGAGATGTCCAGGTGTGTCCTCCAGGAGAGAGGAGGTTAACGCTGTGAGATGACCACCGCCACCTGAAGCGACTGCCTCATTCGGCCTTGCGCTAGAGCCGACCTGTCCGGAGTGCAAAATGGGAACGACTGGAGACCAACGTGACGCTCTTGGCGTGAGTCGCAAAGGCTTTCTCCATCGGGGAAGCCATGTGGAAACATCTGGGCTTAGCGCAAGTCTTGGAATGCGTTTGGGCAGCGGGGTCCCGATGGCCTGGGGTGCAAGGAATGGGACCCCCTGCCGCCCGAGCTGAGCCAGCTGCTTCCTCAAATCCAACAGAGAACGCTGCTTTCCTTTCCTGTGCCATTTATTAAAGGGGATGTTTTCCTACCTCGAATGGGATGGAGCTTTGCAAAGTGCCTTTTTTGATTTAGGTTTTTATGGGGGGAGATGCAAATCCCAGAATCCTTCCACCGTTCCAAATAAGGATAGTGAGGATGTATATATATATTTAAATGGTTAAGAAACATGTCTTTCAAGCGATCAGGAAGAATTCGAGGAGGAGGAGAATCCGCGTTCGGGGATGGATTCCGCACAAAATTGGCACATGGCTGTTTCTGCACAAAAAGTGGCATTTTCTGCACAAGAAAGAGTGTTTCTAATGCAGGGAATAACATTTCTGGTTGTTTCTGGTGCACAAAAATGCTGTAATTGGGGCTTATTCTGCACACAAGTTCGCGTGTAGGAATGAAGAAGGAAGGAAAGAAGAAAAGAAGGAAGGAAGGAAGGAAGGAAATGTAAATACAGCTGGCCTGCATTATGTATATGCAAATACAGCTGGTCTTTGTGGCTTGAAAATATTATATATATATTCCAAAAAGCAAACGTTGATTGTGCCATTTCACACGAGGGACACCATTACTATGCCATTGCGCTTATTGGGGCATCCATAGATTTTGGCATCCATGGAGGGTCTTGGAAAGGGCTCACCGTATTCCAAAATCCGGGGGGAAAAAACATCCAAATCCCAATTCCTTCAGGTCCCCCGAGTATTTCAGATACGGAAGACTTCACCTGTAATACACTGGAGCAAAAACTCTGCATTCAAGTCTTTTCTGGTGGGCTTACGCAACTCCTTCCATCTCTCCGCTTTCGGAAACAATGGGCCAGGTCAATTGGATGAACTTCTCCTCCCTTCGGTCCAGCCAGACTCTCCTTTTCAGTCCTTCGATGCCACAAACTTGGCCAGGGCAACATTTGAGTGACATCGACCAGAAGCCTAGATCTTCCAGACAAACCGGGTTTTGCACTATTATTGTGTCACTTGGCACGAGATTTGTTGCAAAGGGAAGGGAAGGTACCCTGCGTCCCGTTGCAGCTGGATGACTCTAAATCATCCTCTTCCCTCAATTCTCTCCCTTCAATAACGTCCTCCCCCCATTTTGATCTGATTCATTTGCAGAGTTCACACACGGTGGGTGGCCTCGGTAGGCCTCCGTTTCGCTCAGCACATCGGTATGTAGCGCATGCTTGCGCCATCCCATGCTCTCCGGTGCCAACGTTGGCATCGTGGCTCTTGCCGGGGCAGGGGAAATGAGTCTATTTTTTAAAATTATTTTCTAAAAATGCTTGCCATTTGGCAATCCAGCCCAGAACTCTTATTGAGACCAGGGGAGAAACTGGAGCAAACGAAGAGGGAAAAACTATCATCTAAGAGCACCGTCTGTCTATAGAATGGCTCTCTTTTCCATTCCTTGTTGGCTCCGTCTAGTCATGAAACCTATTCCGTCTATATCTTCCTTCTGTTAACAACTTACACAGTTCTCAGGACCGACTCCTAAGAGACCCCCAAAGTGGGTCACACTGCCCCAAATAAAGGCCAAATGGCTCAGAAGAGGAAATTCAGCAAATTAACGGTGGGAGGAATAAGTCTGCCTTTGTCAATTTTTCGCTTTTGGTTCAGTGGAACCTCTGGTCAAAAGGCAGTCTATCTTATGCACCTTTAAAGGTGAACAGGAAATGTCTGCTGCCTTCTTACCCTGATGCTGACGCTGCATGCCTTCAAGTCACTTCTAATTTACGGCAACCTTAAAATGGCCTTTCATGGGGTTTTCTTGGCAAGATTTGTCCAGAGGAGGTTTGCTATTGCTTTCACCTGAGGCTGAAAGTGTGGGACTCACCTCAGTGGGTTTCCGTGGCCGAGCCAGGATCCGAACCCGGGTCTCCAGTCCGGCACTCAAACGCCAGGCAGGCTCTTTTCCTGCCTTGCATGCTCTCTTTACAGGGATGGCCAGCGTGTGATGGTCTATGAACATAACAAAGATGAAATGAAATGAAATGGTTAGCGCTTGCTGGAAGAAAAAGGAGAGTAAACGGGGGTTGTGTTGGATTATGGCCTCATTCCCACTACCTTTTAAACCAGATTGCAATTCGGTTTGAATCAGTTCAAATGCCCCTGGTTCCCACTTAAATTGATTCGCTGAAGCGATTTGGTGAGGGGTGGGTGGGTGGGACCATGCGCCAGACCCATTTAACCCGCGTCCTTTTGACGCTGATGTTTTCTGCGCCTTTTTGGATAAATCGATTCTGCGCAAGTGAGAACCAGATGCGGATCAGAACTGGTTAAAATTTGCCTTTTGGCCGGCTGGAGCAGGACAATTTTGAACCGATTCATCCATGAATGTGAACCACAAGTGGGTTATTTTACAGGGAAAAATGCGATCGGGGCAAACGTAGTGGGAACCACGCTCCGCTGTCGAATCGATCCATTGCTTCGGATTGCAAATCGCTTTCTTTTTAAGTGGGAATGAGGCCTACATTTGCCATAATAATAATGATGATGATGATGAGGGTGATGATGTATACCCCACTCTTTAGAAAAGCTCTCACCCAGCCGCTTCGGCAGATGGGTATGCTTAGGTAATATCTAAAGGGATGTTGTGCAGAAGATGGAGGAAGCTTTTCTATTGATCCGGAGATGAGGATGCAAACCAATGGGTTCCCAAACATTAGGAGGAACGTCTTGTCCGCAAGAGCTGTTGTTCAGCCAAAGAGCTTGCCTCGAAGGGTGAGGGACTCTCCAGTTTTGGAGGTCTCCGAACCGTGAGCGGACGGGATTTTTCAGGAGTGCTTCAGTGGTGTCTCCGTCCGTCGTAGTGGGTTGGACTATCTGGCCCTTGGGGGTCCCTTCCAACTATTCTATTCATCTAAACGGGCTCTGGCTTGCATACACAATCGAAGGCACGGGAAAGCTGCGTATCCAACCCATGGTCCACGTTTGGGACACACAACCGATGTCTTTTCCAAAGACGGAGAGTCTCAAGGCTGGTAGACACATGGGTGTTGTAGTGAGACGGAGCCTTGAAGACTTTGGGACTGCAACTCCCACCGTCTCCGAGTGATAGTCCATGAAACATAACGTTTCCAAGCTTTGGCAGAAAGCGGAGACATCCTCACTTGACTTTGGTAACGCTGAAAATACACAGAATTTTCCTGCCAAAAAACAAAAAAGATGTGCTCTTCCTTCTAAATGGTTTCATTTGGGCTGCTTCAAAAGCATGTCCTTTGAAGGATCCTGGGGGTCCCAAGAGAGACGTAACCTTTCTGAGCTTTTGATAGAAAGCAGAGACAGAGCCGCCTGACAATGATAAACCTCCTGCAGAAATACACTGAATATTCTCATAAAAGAGAGAAAAACGAAGCTCTTTCTTTCCAACCGTTTCCTTTGGATGGTTTCAAAACATGCCTGCTCCAGGGATCTGGGGAGGCTGCAATCCAAAAAGGTAACTTTTTCTGAGCTTTGACGGAAAGCAGAGACACCGCGGGCCGCCCGCGATAACCAAAAGACACCAAATATTCCCATTTTATAAGAACCGCTCAAGCCCTCGCTTTCCTGACTGCTTTCGACATGTTTGCGAAATGTTTCAAGTCCGGCCAAGAGAGATATCACAGCCATGTGCGCGTCCGTTGTTTTAAAAACACGGCGATCTCTATCAATCCGCTACGCGCTTTTTCCGATACCAAATCCATGCGCTTCATTTTTTTAAAAAAAGAATGAATTAAAGGTGGGAAGGAGTACTTTCAGATAGTTTTTCAAAGCGAGGGGGGGTGGGAGAGAACGGTGATGGTTTCCAGATGAGCATTTAACTAAACTTAACATTCCTCCGGATACTTAAAAGAGCGTTCCTCCTCCACCGCCAGCCGCCCGCTTTTCTTCCAAATACGTAATGGCTTTTGTTCCAACGTTGCAGCCGTGCTCATGTGGAGAGGAAGACACACGCACAAGAAGATACTGGCTTCGTTCCTCCTCCAAAAGATGCTCTGGACCAGTTTGTTTAGCGTGTGGTACACCTTCAAGTCGTATCCAACTTATGGCAACTCTATCACAGGGTTTTCTTGCCGTGTTTCTTCAGAGAGGGTTTGCCATTGCCATCCCGAGGCTGAGAGAGTGTGACTTGTCCAAGGTCAGTCACCCAGTGGGTTTGCATGGCCGAGCCAGAATCTGAACTCTGCTCTCCAGAGTCTTTTAGTCCAACGCCCAAACCGCGGCGCCACTTCGGCTCTTGGTTTATTTAGACCGGTTCAAAAATAAGGGCTGAGGTCGTACTTTACAAACCTGTGGCTCCGTTGTAGAAATGTAATGAAATTTGGCTTGTGGATTGCAAAGATGGACATGCAGGAAGAATTTATCAAATACACATCTGGGCAAGAACGCTCCCACGTGCCCCAAGTACCTCCGATGTGCAAGGGGCACTACTGTTGTGCCATGCGTTTCTGTGCTTGTGTCTTGATCTGCATCAGAAATACAAAGGCCAGATAGATTTCAACATTTATCATTTTTTACAGTGGCCCACTGAAGCTTATTTATTATATATATTATATTGTTGCTTGTGTCTTTCAAGTCATTTCTGACTTATGGCATCCCCATCACAGGGTTTTCTTGGCAATATTTGTTCAGGTTTGCCCAAGAGCAACCAACAGGTTTCCACAGCTGAGTGGGGTATTCAAACCCGGGTCTCCCAGACTCCAATACTCAAACTACACCATTCCAACCTTCTATTTATTATAAGTATATATATTTCTTTTAAGTTTCCTGACTGTAAGTTTGATATTTATTTGTGTGTCCGGTCCTGCATTATTATTTTCCTTGTTCTAATATCATGACAGATAAGAGTCTGCCTCCTTCCTTGCTGTATTTAAGCACCCAGGTGAAGACCTTTTCAATCTGAGAAATAATTTTTTGGGGAGGAAATGAGATTTGTATGATTTGCTGGATTATTATTTGTTGTTTCTAATGGCTGATTTTAATTTTAATTACTTTTAAAACTTTTGTACATGGTGAGTTTTTAACTATGTTTTAACTGCTGCAATCCACCTTGAGTCCTGAACTGGGGAAAAGGTGGGAGAGAAATAATGATAATAATAATAACCATAACCATAACCGTAACGTCTCCTACCATTCGCATGAGCTCAGCAGTCGCTCTAGCAAACGGATGTCTCTGAACAGAATCAAAAAGCACAGGCCGGCAAGTAGAAAGGAAGGAAGATCTATGGAGTGGGAAGCTTTTTCAGCAGGGGATTACAAATGGTAAACTTTGGGGGAGAGGAATGGAGGGAGACTAGCCTTCAAAGTGGAGTTTCACCAGGTGGCTGCAGCTGCCAATTCAAATGGAAAAGCGGCCCCTGCGTATCTCCCCCCTTTCTATACACAAAGAGGAGGCGCACTAAAGCAAGAGGGTGGAGGCGGGGTGTGTGTGCGTGTGTCTTGTCGTTTTTTATTTTAGTTCCCAGAGCAGCACCTTCCCGGCTGTCTCGGGGAGAAGGCGACATACAAAACGGGATTTGGTTCCAGGCATTGACCAGATGAAGGGCCCAGGGATAAAGGGCCCGGTGCTTCCAAAGACGGCAGTCACGAGGCCGAGGGTCCTTCGATCTTCCCGGAGGGCGAAACGCAAGGTGCCTGTGTTCCTCTGCAACAGAGCGATCTTCAGCCCCGTCATTGCTCCTGTGGGAGAAAGAGGATCCGCTGTTAAACAATTCACAACCTAAAGCCAGGAGGGCTGCCGCTGTGGTTAATCCGCTCCGTCCCATTATTCCAGCTGCTTTAAAAATGTCCCGGTTTCTCTCTCCTCCTTCCCTCCTTTGTCCTCGGCTTACTTCAGTCGCTGCAAACTGAGTTCACAGTGGAAAAGCAGTTTACACTCAAATCTGGACGGAGGAGAGAGCAAAATCTTGCCATGTGAGTAGGTTCTGGCAAAACCTTTTGCCCTTTTGACCACACTTAAACTGGGACATTTGTTGCCCAGCAGTGTAAAGTAAGGAAACACTGGCTGACAAATGGCCATGTGTAGCCTTCCCAAAACAGTGGTTGAGAATTAACTCCAAAGAATGCGGGGCAACACCCCAGCAGTTACCTTTCTCCAGATAAGAGAAGCCAGCGGTCTGACTAGAATTTGGGAACATTCCCTTCTTGGACTACAATGCCAGGGGATGCTGGGAGTTGTAGTCTAATCTTTCCCCAAGGTCTGGGTGTGACTGAGCAGGAAGCAGCTTCTCTTGTTGCTATGAAGTGAGGTTCTATCCCAAATATGACTAAGATGGGCCTTAGAGAGCTTTCAGACTTTCCCAGGGAAATTCCAAAGATGGGTTTTTCCCCCCCATTATGTGCACTCTCCCTCCACATCCAAGAAAAACAATAGTGCGGGTTTTCGTGCATCAAAGATTATTCACAGCTCTGAGCGGAGGCAACCACGTAAACAGATACGGGGAGCATCGTGCTGAAGGGCTGACTCACTTCCAAGGGAGTTTGCTTCCTCAACATGAGGATGTGTTTTTTGAGGGGGAGGACAGAAGACCAACTGAGATGGCTATAAACTTTTCATTGGCCTTTTGCAACACTCGGGGGACCCTGACGCAGTCGCAACAAATGGTTTTGATGGGGATGGCCAAGCCGTCTGGAGCTGGCCCTTCAGAAGAGGGGACAGGGGAGAGGGCAAGGCTTCTGGATGCCTCCGCACCCTGCCTTCCCCCTTCACAAAAAATATATATCCTCCTTTGCAAAGGAGAAGCACCAACAGGAGACGGGCATCTCTTTTCTCTCTCCCTGCCCCACTTTGGAAAGCAGGCAGAGCAAAGGTCAGCTTTGCAGCCATCAACTCATTGCTGACAACTTGCAGGTACCGCATTGTGGACAATAAAGAACTCCTGGCCGTGATTTGAGTGCTAGACTAG
Source organism: Urosaurus nigricauda (assembly GCA_034509955.1). Lineage (NCBI taxonomy): Eukaryota > Metazoa > Chordata > Lepidosauria > Squamata > Phrynosomatidae > Urosaurus > Urosaurus nigricauda. The sequence continues at coordinate 12,513,032 of JAOEGL010000008.1, forward strand.
AACTCTGAACAAGAGTCAAATCCCTGCTCCTCCATGGAAACCCATTCACAAGTCACATTCCTAGGATTTGTATTCTGTTGTGGCACCAGCGCTCTCTGACAGAGGAGGCTAAAGGTCTCACAAAGTTACAAAATCCAGAATGCTATAGCATTGACCCATGGCAGTTAAAGCGATTTCAAACTGCATTAACTCTGCAGTGTTAGATGCAATATAGGACTCTCTAAGGCTCAGAGGAAGGCGATGGTAAAATATCTCGCCAAGAAAAGCTCCGCAACAGACTCTTCTTAGGGTTGTTCTAAGACGAAAATGACTTGAAGGCACCCAGAACAAGAACAGGATAATAATATTAAGACTTGTTGATCTTCTAACGCCAGGTAAGCAGGTGCTTTCCAGATGTTTTGTTCAACATACCCCATCTTTCCCCGATATAGCATGGCCAATAAATAATGCCAGTTGGGAAAGGCTGTTATATCTGAAAGGAGGGGCTGGGAGGTAAAGCAAATTTTGTGTTCACTTAAACCTTCCTTGTGACTGCCTCAACCCTCTTGAATTTCACGATGTCTGGGTACCCCCAATTTACAAGTTTCTCTCCTCCGGCAGAAATGCACCTGGCTACAGTTAAGGAAAACACTTTATGAATCTCGCCTACAAAATCTGATGCAACGAAACCTATATTCAGTCTTCAAACTACCCAAAGACCCGCTACTGTTTTTTATATAGCAGCCTCACAGCTTTGTTAATTGTTGCGGAATGGAAACATTTGGAGGACTGACCCGCGTCGGCGAAACCCACGTCTCTGCGCTTTGGAACCGGCATCCCCTCCTGCCTAACTCAAAGCAAGTGGCCCACAACAGAGGTTTCGCCAAATGGAGACTCACCTTGACAAATCTTCCATGGAGGAGGTACGGGGACTGGAAATCGTGCTGGCAATTGGAATAAGCCATCCCTAAGCCCATCCCCGATCCAAAAGCAATGGGCCAGGTCTTCCCTGAAATGGAATTTAAAAAAAGAAGGGAGGGATGAAGACAATGTTAGAAAGAAACCCTGTGCATGGATCAATTCTGTTCCAGGTTCGGAATAGGAACACATGATTGTGTAAGGAGAGATTTTCGACCCTACGTTCCTCACATCCCTTCTGGTCACCACTGTGGGCTCATTTATGATCAAACTAAAGGCTTGGTGAGCATTTTGGGAAATGAAGAACTGTCACACGGTTGGTTTAGCATGGTTTTCAGGTGGAAAGCAGCCCCAAAATCAGACCGATCTGTGGGGTCTTCCCAGAGCTTCGAAGACCACAGAAGTGGGTTAGGAGCCACATGTAACCCATGGGATGCCCTTTCCTCACCTGTGGCTTAGATGTTCCAGAAGAGCATCAGTTAGAAATCAAAGCATGAGAAGTCTGAATTTCCCTGATCAGCTTCTAGGATCCTTTCATTTTCTGTTAACCTCAATTTCCCTGCATTGCAATAACCATTTACCATTTTTGTAAGGAGTACAGCTAGAAAAATACCATAGTAGGAAAAAAACCAAACTTTTCTGTTGAGCGGTAAATATATTAATTTTTATGCAGGGTATTCCTGACACTTGGAAATTATTTTAAGGGTTCCTCTAGGATAAAACGATTGAGAAAGACCGGGCTACATAATGTGCGCAAAGCATTCTGAACACCTGAAACCTCTGTACAAAATGCTGTCCCAAAAAGAACAAGGGAGAATTACAAAGTTCTCGCAGGAAGGAAGGGATTATAAAAGCCTCTGAGAAAGAATCCAGGGACATAAGATATGTCAGGAAATCTGACCACCGAGATGCAAACAAATCCTGTTGCATCTTTGGGGTTTCGGCCTCTTAGAGGGCTCCTTCCCTCCTTATTTAAGCATCCCACATACAGCACGCATAGGCCATATCCCACAAAATGCATGGTGAAGAAAACCCAGGTTTAAAAATGGGCCACAGTGTTAGGTTTGGACGCCCAAGATGGTTGCAGTTACTTTAAACAGAAAGACAGCACTGTGTAAATAGACATTAAAAATGTTTATCAAGTTGCAGACTGTGGGATGGATGGCCTTCTGCAGGTTGCGCCCGCGCAAGCTTTTATTCTCCAAAACTCAGAGAATACAAAGGTCACCGTCTGGTTTGGGCAGGAGCCTTGCTTGGAAAGAAGTGAGTGAACCACCCAAAAGAAAAGAAAAAGGCCAGGAACACCGCAAAGGACAATCTCTTCACCAACTGCATTGAGCTTTCGGGTCCTGCCTTGGAATAGTCTGTGCATTTTCTGCGCCAGAGTTGACAGAGGTTGGTGCCTAACAAAACTACAGATCCCTGGATTCTGTGGGATGGAGCCACGGCAGTTAAAGTGGTGCCAACGTACATTATTTTTACAGTGTAGCTACACCTTATGGGTTTCTCTCATTCCGTTTTCACTGATCCCCTAAGACCGAGGGAAGTCCATATTGCCAAAGGGGAATAGTCCCTCTTACGGAGAGCAAATGAGCCAGAAGACTAAGCTTCACTTACTTTTGAAGAAGATGACTGAGAAGACAATGCCCAGGCCAAAACCAGCCCCTGCAAGAGAAAGAGGAGAGAGTCAAAAAACAAAACAAGGTCTATGGAGACAGAGATGGAAGCAATTTTGGGTGGCGGGGGAGTCAGACAAAATGTTCCGACTCTGACGTCTAAAATAAAAGCTTTTAATATTACATGTTTAGCGTGTTGCCTTTTTATAGGAATTCAAACAAGTTTTCTGGTTCAGAAATTTGATTCAAATAAACATAGTTTTACGTCCAACCAATCCACGTAGCTGTTTATTCACGTCACGATAATTAAATGCCTTGCGCTACCGTTTTACTACGGTACGTTTGTTATTACTAATTAATATACATTTGCCATTTATTGAAGGAATCACAGTTGGCGTCGGACAGAAGGAAAATAGAAGAATTCGAGTCCAAAATGCGGTGTACCGACTCCACAGCGTAGAAAGGGAGAACCAATTTGCCACTTTTCAAGACGGGAAAAATAATTTGTTTTAGGAAAGGAAGGCAACCTAGTGGACTTCAGAAAGGGGTACTACAACTCCCATACCACCCCCCCCCCCCCAGTTTGATTGGTCATGGATTATTCAGATTGTACTATAGAATATCTGGGAAGGACCAGGTTGGATCTCGATGCAAAGTATAAGCTAACTAACTTCTATCAAGGCAGAATTATTGTGAGATAGCCTTATGGCAAGTCAGCGTATCGACTCAAGAGACCTTCCCCAGAGCTTGGGAAAAGTGGCTTGTTTGCGGTGACCATTCCCCAGATCTCCTGCCAAGAGGGCTAGGCTGACTGGGGGAGTATGGGTTATATGTTGTCCCCAAAATTAACTTTTCTTGGTTCTATCCTGTGGTCTCGCACTGTGTTTCCCAGGCTTCCTCGGCATCCTTTTAGCCAGAGATCGAACCTGAGACTTTCTGCCCACGCAGCATATAAACCAACAATGAAGTCTAGTTACTGCCGCAACTGAGTCACAGGTAACCCTTCCACCTCTGACATTGGAAATGAGATCCTGAAGGGCATTATACATCCACCAGGAATGCTGTCAAAAGCCTTACTGGAATCTTAAAATGACTCTTAATGTCCTGCGCTGATGTATGGGTTTTTCTCGCCAAGAAAAGAGATTTCTATTAAATTTCCTTACAGTAAGAGCTGTCTGAAAGTGGAAAAGAGCCCCTTGCAAGACGTCTTCTTCTTCGGATGTTTTAAGGAGAGAAAGCTGAATGGTGCCACGATCGCTGTCTTTAAATATCAGAAGGGATGTCATGGAGAAGATGGAGCAAGCTTGTTTTCTGCTACTCCAGAGACCAAGACACAGAGGAATGGATTCAATTTCCAAGAAAAGAGATTCCAGTCCAGGAAGAACTTCTCGACTGTATGATGGTGGACTGGGCTGCCTTGGAGGACGATGGACTCTCCATTTTTGGAGGCCCTCAAAGGCAGGTTGGATGGGCATCTCTCAAGAGTGATTTAGCAGTGGATTCAGGGGGTTGAACTAGATGACCCTTTGGTGTCTTTCAACTCTACGAATCTATGATTCCATGAGAAGTTGGATAGGAATGCTTTAGCTGAGGACTTTCTACATCAGCATAAGGCTAGGCTAGACGACGCTTGGGAATACCAACTACCCATCCTTGTGATTCAACCACTAACGTAAAGGATCTCCCAAGGCAGCTTTGCACTGAGCCATAGCACTGATTCAGCTAGTCTAGCATTTAACTCTGGACCAAGGGGCTGGAGCCAACGCAAAAGAGAAGAAGGTGGGAATCCCAGTTCCTTCTCTTCCTTCCTCCCCTCTTCCTTCTTCTTGGACCCTCGGATGAAAGTGGAACCAAAGAGGCCTGGCGTGGGGTAAGAGAGAGAGAAAGAGGGAGCGTGCAAGCCCCTTCTTTCGGCTTTTATCCCCCGTCCATTTGTTTGCTTTGTAAGTGAGACCTTTCATGTTTTATTGTTATGAAGTTAAAGGCTGGCCTGAAGGTGCTGATCTTTAGTGGAAACAGCTGTTGCCGTGGATGTCCCTCTCCGAGGGAGAAATGTGTGGAGCCTGAGAAGGGGGGTTAGGAGGAACGGAAGCCTTCAAAGGTCCATCTCGGCTTCGGAAGGAAAGGCCAGCCCTCGGCCCGCTCTCTGGGACATGTCCCATCATCACCTTGGGGAGTCTGTAGAAATGCCAAAAATCAAGGGTAGCTTTTGGGCATTTCTATATATTATTAAATATTTTCAAGTTGTGGATGGATGAATCCGTGGATAAGAAATCTATGGATACGGAAGCCAGATTGTACCCCTTTTTTATTGCACAACAACCCTGAATTCCTAAATTTGGGGGGGAAAGTTGATTGACATTGATGGATTAATTGAAACCGGCACATGAACCATGTGATATTCCTCCACCACCATGTCATGACATCACACTATTAAAAGAAAATAGTTCTCTTACAAAAGGCTTTCTGTTCAGATCTAAACGGTCTGATGATGAGGAGTGACCAATGTCATCCCTTCCCTCCCCTTTCCTCACCACAATTTCCTTGAGGAACAGCTGGAGCGCTCGGATTATTATTTTTAAAGCCGGGGGTAAAGGGCGAGGGTGTTTATTCTATTTAAAAACAAATTACCATCTGCAAGGATCCATCAAAGGTTCAAAATGTTTGGCCCCTTGACCCGGGGCTCCAACAAATCTCTCCCCCCCTTCACAGGCTGCCCTTTCTTCCAAGTCGTTTAAGGGAAAAAAATAATTATTTCAACACGGAGAAGGAGTCGGGGGGAGAAGAAGAGAGAGAGAGAGAGAGAGAGATGGGTGTTTGCTCAAACTGTCCAGCTTTAGCAAAGCCGGTCCTGCGCTTCCTGCCCAAGACTACGTCTCCCTTCTGCCAACCCAAACAAGTTAGCGAAGGAATGAGAAATGGAACGATGTACGAGGGGAATGGAGGGATCACGCATCCTTCCCTCACGCCATCCTTGAAAAGGGATGCTTCCGCTACCACCGTTTCCCCACCTTTTTCTGGGAATCCTTCTCCAACCCTTGCCCGCGATAGGGAGATCGGAGAACTCGGAAAAGGCTTCAGAAATGGCGTCCAAGCATTCAATATATTTTCAGTTCGTTTTCCAAACAAATTTAACGCATTTCATGCAGTCTTTCCCAGTTCTTCTACTGTACTAAGACATCTACAAATACAAATAAAATGTATATGTCATATGTTATGTACATTTCTCATATTATATCAACAAAGTTATTATGTCTTGCTTCCCTTAGTTCTCTAACAGTAAATATCTTTCATTCCATTGCTAATATTCCATAGAGTCTTCTTCTTCTCTATAGTCATTCTAAAGGTATTCTCAATCTTAATCCACTGATGGTAAATCTTGACTGTTCCACTTTTGGGCATCCAACCATTCAGGCTTCCTATCTTCTCAGTCAAAGGTTGCCATTTTGTAAGCTGCCTTGAGCCCGATTATCAAGGAAAGGGTGGGATAGAAATGAATATAATTCCTGTTGTTCGTGTTACTACTGTTGTTGTTGTTGTTGTTCTCAAGGCTGCTTAACCCACATTCCTCTCCTCCAACCAATGCCAGCTCCCTCTCAGCACCCACCACCTGAGGCGACCGCCTCACCCTGCCTAATGGGAGGGCTGGCCAAGGCTCCAGCTGAACAGGTAAACCTTTCTGGATAATAGAAGAGATTACGGATATGCCAAGGGGAATCTGTAAGCAGGAGGCACCCTGCATGTTTACCTTGTACATATGTCAAAACAGGATGGGACTCGGAGGAAGGAGCCGTGGAAACTGGAGGAACATCAACAATTTAAAATATGCAGGTGACACCATACTATTAGTCAAGAGCCGCAAAGACCTGGGACGATGGCTGAAGAAAGTTAAGGAAGGAAGAGCAAAGGCAGGTGTATAGTTAACAAAAAATAATGACCCGTAGACGATTTACTTAACTTTAAAGCAGACGACAAAGACCCTGAAATAGTGAAAGATTTCCCATACATTGATAAAAATGGAGATCGCAGTCAAGAAATTAGAAGAGGACTTGGACTCGGAAGGGCAGCTGTGAAGGAACTAGAGAAAACCATGAAGTGTAAAGAGGGACACTGAATATGAAAGTTAGGATGGACCTCACTTCCCATGCTCTCCCACTCATGCTGTTTCCTTTCGAGAGGGCAAATCACCGTTTCCAAAAAACCCAAAAATATATAACCCCCCCCCCCACTTTCAACATCCTCACCACCTGACCAAGGGATACAAGCCGCTGCAGCTGTTTCTACTAAAGACCGGCACCTCCAGGCCATAACAATAAAACATGAAAGGTCTCGCTTACAAGGAAAACAAACCGAGAAGGAATGAAAGGGAAGGATCACGCTGCACCAGGCTCTCCTCTCTCCCATCCCAAATCCTCCAAAGGTTTCAGAAGAAGGGAGTTTCCTTCCTGACAGGGCTGTGGGACGTTCAACTTGGGAGAGGAACATAAGAGGAACCTTAAGTCTGGGTGTCCCCTTTGAAAGCTTGGCCAAAGTCTTGGAGTCCTTTTGCACAGCAGCGTCCAGCCTGGAGAAGAGAAGGTTCAGAGGTGCTAGGCTAGCCCTGCTGAAGTATTCAAAGGGGTGTCATAGCGAGGAGCAATGGATGCAAACCACAGGAAAAGAGATCCCACCTCAACGTGAGGACTGACCACGCTTGGTCACCTGGGTCTGAAGACCGCAGCCCAGCTTTTTAACTTTCAAATGCAAGCTCTGGCCAAAGTTTGACCGAAAGTTTGAGAACCATTAAACTAGAGAGACATCGGTGCAGGCAGAGGCAGCTTCCTTTCCTGGATGGACAAACGGCAGTAAAAGACTGACAATAAAAATTCCCCGTCTATTACCATCAGCAAAGTAACTTCCACTGAGATCTGTCCTGTGCAAGGCTGGCTGCCTCTTTGTCAGGCAGAAAACACTGAATTTCTCATGCAGTCTTGTGACTGTTACCTTTGAAGAAAAAAGCAGTTCAATCATGATTAAGTATTTTGCTTTCAGATGTCAAAACAAATGGAAGAGTTACAGGGAAAGGAGCATGAGTGTGGGTTGTTTTGTGGTTGTTGTTTTTCCTTCCAGGGAGGAACGCAGGGTTTATGAGCTTGCAGGCCATCGCCCAGTCATGTACAGGCGCATCTCCGGATGGCACTATCCCTTCCCAACAAACATGGATCCTGAAACAGAATGCCAGGGAAAGCCAATGTTTTCTCCACGGTGACAAGCGGATTAAGGTGCTTAAATCATTTCCTTGGCTTAATCGCCCTTCAATCTATCCTTAAAACTCTTTCAAAGAGGGACCGGGGAGTCTTGGTCGTTGCTTCCTGGGAACAATGGGAAAACAGTTGTTCCAACTTGTTCCTCCTCTGGTGAAAGCAGCTTAAAAGAGCCCACCTTTCAGCAGCTAGCTCTAGGAAGCCAACAGGCATTACTGGAGTTAGGGGTGCAGGACCCCCGTAAAAGTGGAAAAGCCGCAAAGAAAAAAAACCCCACTTTCTAGGCCCTCCAGCACAACTCTTTCTCTGAAGATGCCAGCCACAGATGCTGGCGAAATGTCAGGAATAAACTTTCCTAGAACATGGCCACAGAGCCCGAAAATCCCACAAAAAGCTATGGATGGTAGCCACGAAAGCATTCGACTTCATTTTGCTCAGGGAGATTCTATGGCTGAGTGAGAATCTGAACTTTGCTCTGCACCTCACTGGCTTTCTACTGCCTTGTTATTGTGGTTAGGTTTCTTCAAGCTGGCTCCAATGTACGGTGATCCTATCATGGGGTTTTCTTGAACAGATTGATTTGGGAAGGTTTGTCAGCCTTCTTTTAGGCTAAAAGAATAGGACTTGCCTAAGGTCCTTCAAGTGATATCCATGGCTGAGGAGGGATTCAAGCCCTGTTCTCCCAGTCCTAGTCCAACACTCAACTACTCCACACTGGCTCACAAGATTTATTTAGTTGCCCCTGCTTTTCTCCAAGGCTGAGAGAGAATGACCTACTCAGGGTCACCACCCACAGGGTTTCCATGGGCTGAGAAGGGATTCAAACCCTGGTCTCCTGAAGCCCTGCTCCAACACACCACTCTGGCTCTCTCAGTATTCATCTCCCGACCTAATGAAATCCTGGCTACTCTGTACAACCAGACGTCAACACGCCGTAAATTCCCAAATGCAACTTAATCCTCGGTGCTGGTTTGTAAAATTAAAACCATGCACATCTCCCGCAGCAATCTTCCAAGTACAAAGCAGCTCCTGGCAAAGAAGGGGAATATATATATATATATATATATATATTAAAGACTAGCGAGGAAAGACAGTCAAAGCAAATTGCACAAGAGGGATGCTTGCTTGACGTCAGGGACAGGCAGGACTCTGCAGGCGCAAAGAAACTGGTCCATCAAGTGAGACCAGCAACCAAGGTGTTTGCCTGGGCTCCCCAAAGTCAAGCAGGCTGCTGCTGCTGCAGTTGCACCCCAACCCTGCAACTCCCTCCCTTGGGAAGCACGCCTGGCGCCATCTCTGCCATCAGTCTGAACCGCTCAATCCAGAATAATAGCCTTCAGGTTGTCTTACGGGCTTCCTGGCTTATCACCTACGGAGGTGAGAACAAAATGTGGCATAATATATATATACAGTGGCCCTGCCATGTCTGTTGGGGTCGGGGACGCAGGACCCCAGTGAAAATGGAAAAACAGAAAATAAAAAAATACTTTTTTTTTACTCGAGAAATTTTAAAGTCCCCCAGAGCAACTCTATGGGCAACGTCCGCTGGAAGCTGACCATGGAGAACGTACAAATGCCTTGAGAAGCGTTCTCTCTAAAAATCTCTAGCCATGCTGGAGGACCTAGAGATTCCTAGAGAGAATATATGATTCATCAAATTTGCAAAAGTCAAAGCCGCATCTGTGGAGGGCTGACTGTGCAAGTGCGGTTTTGTATCACTGTCTACTATTCCAATCTTTTGCATATGTGTGTCTTCGTATGTTTCAAATAAACAGAGTCCTGGTTGGTTGGTTGGAGTTTGGGTGCAAAGTTTGTGGAAACATGTTGAACTGCTCTTCTTTTTACTGCGGTACAAGAGCCCCTCTCTATTCTTTCCATGCTATTTCTGCCTCTGGAACCAAATTTTCTTTTAAAGCAGTAAAGCCCAAGGAGGCATCAAAATACCGTATGGTGCCTATGTGCTTGTATTAGTCTGTGATCCACGTTAAGTGAGGATTGCTCCTTCTCCTTGAAACCCTTTGGGCCAAGAGCTTGTGTCCCAACACGACTCTGGCCCAACGCAGGGAAGCTGTGAGAAACTTCTGCTGGGAACCGCGGGCAAGGCTCCAGCGGGGAACAACTCACACGCTATCATTGTGCAACAGGGAGCGGGTCCTCAAAACAAAGGCGTGCGTTGGCACGGCAAAGGCGGGAGCACCTCTGCCCACAAGGGATCCTCTGTGCCCATTTGCCACGAAGAGGACGCAGCCCTCCCAAACCCTCTAACCTCTAGTTCAGGGGTGGAAACCCGAGAGGTTGTTGGGCCACTGCTCCAAACAGCCCCAACCAGCATCACCACGAGAATTATTGTCCCAAAGCATCTGAAAAGCTGGGTCTCAGAGGTCTCATAAGCCCTGGCCAGCCTGGGACTTGTAGGCCGAAATACCCGCAAGGCACCAGGCTCCGGAAAACTGATTTCAGGCATTCCCCTCATGCCTGGAGAGACTTCTTTTGGCAAAGGCAGCCAAAAACAGACAAATGTTTATGCTCACCGTATATACTCAACTATAAGTTGACCTCACGTATAAGTTGACGGCAAGTTTTGGGGCTAAAATTATGGATTTTGATACTCTCTCAGCCTCAGAGGAAGGCAATGACAAACCTCCTCTGAACAGACCTTGCCCAGAAAAGCTCAAATCTGGTTCATTTTAGGGTTGCCGAAAGTTGGAAATGGCTTGAAAGCTCGCAATGAAAACAACAAACGAATAAATATTTGTGAAGTTGAAGGCTTTCACGACCAGCATCCATAGTTTTCCGAGGGTTTTTCAGGCTGCATTCTGGAAGAATTTCTTCCTGCCTCCATTCGCCCTCTGAAGATGCCAGCCACAGATGCAGCCGAAACATTATTGATTATTCACAGATTTGATTAATATGTTTTCTCTAGGTCCTCCAGTGCAACTCTATGGCCAACTTTAACTAAAAGTTGCACCGAAAGTCCTAGAGATTCCTAGAGAGAATGCTCTACTAAGCCTTTGTAGCTCCTCCAGCACAGTTCAATGGTCAGTGTCTGTCGGACGCTGACCACAGAGTTGCAATAGAGGACCAAGAGGTTCCTAGAGAGAGGTGTCCTCTTGGGTAAAAACATGGTGTTTTTGTTATTTGCGTTTTTTCCATATTGACGGGGGTCTTGTGCTGCTAACCCTGGCAAATATGGAGGGACAATTGTTCCTTCATTTGAGAAAGGGAGAAAGGAAAGGTAGAACCCTAATCAATAACTAAGGCTGGATACTGAACTAGGTATTTGGCCAGATCAGCATCTCCTTGGCCCTGACCCAACAAGCCACCTCTTCGGTTCTTCCCAACCAGACAAGTTCCCGCAGTATTAATCCCTTTTAGAAACCGATGTTCCCACGCCTGCCCCGTTTCCTTGCCCTTGGACCACACCCGTTCAATTAAGATCAAATTATTACCTGTGCCGAAGACAGAGACAAAAATTGCATCAGCAAGCATAAATTGGAGACTACATTCACTCATTTGCAATTCAAACTTGAGTCATGGCAGGCTCTCTGTCTCTTGCTTCCTTACCCCTTTCTTTAAAAACCCGTCGTAATATAAGCAGGTTTTATAATACGGGACTTAAAAGCACTCGCAGACAGAAACCGCGCAGCCGACTCGGGGCATGCCTTGCACAAGTCTTCGCTTCGAAGCACATTTGTGCCCAAGCGTCTGGCAAGTTGACTGGGCACGCGCTCTCCGACGTTTCGGAGAGGAAACTTGGGGCACGCGTGGCCGAGTAACAACAGAGGATGGAGAAAGTTACCATTCAGGAAGAACGGAGAACGAAGGAGAAGCTGTAGGAGTCTGCTTTTGCCAAAGCTTACTGGGAAGGGATTTTTGTCCTCTCCTCTATTTGAATTAATTGAGTGCCACTTTTGCACTCGGTTTGCATCAAATGACCGAAGTCCGGGAAAAAGGAGGAACGTTGGAGGAGAGAGACGCCAGGAAATTTTGAAAGCAGCTGAGGATACTGGAGGGAAATACACAGAAGAACAACAGAAACACTAAAAATTAATTGTCTATTAAACATGCCAGTCGGTTTAGAAAACCAGAAAGGGAAGAAATTCGAGTGTATTCTCTTTTATACGCAGTAACGGCTGCGAGAGCGGTTTGCGCTAAGAAAAGGAAAGATCAAGGAATTCCGTTTATAGATGGATGGATCTTAAAACTGATGAAAATGGCACAGACGGAGAAGCGAACAATGAACCCGGGTAACAAGATGCTACGAACTTATGAAGAGGAATGGGAAACAGCCGCTAAATCTGTGGGGAACAAAAAGAAGTAACTTTAAATTTAAATGTGTAAATTTACAGCGCTATATAAACAAAACATAATAATAGTTGTCCCTCTGTTTGCGTGGACTTCGTATCCGTGACCCTCACTTACTTGCAAAAGGAGCAAATGGAGGGGATTAAAATGGGGTGGGATAGAAATAAATCTATATTATTGTATTATATTAATAAAAACTACAAATCCCAGAGTGGGGTAGGACAGAGGATTGTTAGCCGATGCCGTTTCAGCCCGTGTTGTTTATTTAATTCCTTCTCATTTAACGTACGCGTTAATCTCCGTTGTTCTTTGTAGAGCGTACCCCGCTGACAGTTTCTTAATTTTATTTTACACTCAACCCTCCATATTTGTGGCTTTGATATTTGCAGATTTGATTAATAAATGTTCTGTCTAGGGATATCTAGGTCCTCCTCCAGTGCAACTCTATGGTCAAATTTACCCAAAAGTTGCACCGAAAGACCTAGAGATTCCTAGAGAGGACACTCTACTAGGCCTTTGTAGCTCCTCCGGCGCAACTCTATGGTCAGTGTCTGTCAGACGTTGACCACAGAGTTGCCCTGGAGGACCCAGAGATTCCTAGAGGGCAATAATAATAATGATAATAGTAATAATAGGCTGCACCTACATTTTAGAAAGGATGCTTGGATCCCACCTGAAGTGCTGCTGCAGCTGCTTTGCCATTCCCTAGGGAATTCTGGGATTTGTAGTTTAGCAAGGCGCCTCACAAAAGAACTACAAGTCCCAAGGTTTTGTAGTGAGAAGTTCTTTTGTGTGGGTTTTTTACCCACAGAGCCTCAAAGGAGGCTTATTTTGGGGAGAAACGGACTCAAAGGAGGTCAATTTTGGCCCAGGGCCCTCCATTTCGCAGGCCTCGGTCCTCCAAAGGTCCTCCAAAAGCGGCCCGGAGGCTCATGGCCGCCCCCGAGCCCCGCTTTTCCCTCCTCAGGGGCCCCTTCCCCGGCTTTTTGGCCCCTGAAGCCCCTTCCAGGGGGCTCCCTTACCGAGCTTGACGGCGGAGTCGGCCAGGCACCGGTCCCACTTCCTTCCCAGGTCGCCCTCCGACGCCATCTTGGCCTCGACGCCTCAGCTGGGGCCTTTCGGGGACCAAGTCTCGCGAGAGCCGCCGCCCGCTCCGCTTGGGCGAGGAGGATCTCGCGAGACTTGGCCGGCTTCGCTCTGCAGGCCCAGCTGGCGTTGCCAAGGGCAACCAAAACCGTAGGAGTAGTAGGCCAAAGGCTTGACCTTCAGGCCTAGGCCCCAAAAGATGTTGCAGATTGATTCAAATTAATTAATACAGTTAATTTTAATTTAATTAATATAATTAAATCAATTAATAAAATTAATTAAATTATTTTAATTGATACAATGTAATTAATAAAATTAATTAAATTAATTTTAAATTAAAAAAGTTAAAACTAATAAACAAAAAATTAATTAAAATTAATCTGCAACATGAAATTCTGGTTTCAAATTAATCGCGATGTGTTGCTTTGACAGCATATATTTTAGATAATACTGTATTTCTACTCTGTATAACAGTTTTTGTAATAATAATGTTTTATAAAATAATTTACAGCATAATAATAAAATACATAGGCTAACAAGTGAGGCTGTGGTTATTCTTATTTTCTATTGGTAAATACACTTTTGTAAGAATATAACGTAATATCCTTGTGTCACATGTATGAGATTCTCTGTAATTTTTGTTATTTATTTTTGTCCTGGCCAAGTGCTGTAATAAATATTCAGTTATCAGTTAATAAAATATGTAATATAATATATAATGCGATAGAATTTGTGTAAAAATCTTGTATACTACATATACAGTATATAAATATAAATACATATGTGTGTGTATATATAAACATTTTTATAATATGTGAATGCTTATATATAAGCATATATATACACACATATATATATATATTTATAAAAATAAAAATATATATACATATATATATTTATAAATATAAAAATATAAATATATATGCATATCTAAAAATATATACATATACATATATTTTTATATATACATAAATGTATAATCATACATATACAGATATATATTTATAAATATAGAAACTTAAATATATACACACATACATATAAGTAGAAACATATATTTTTATATACACATAAATATATGTACATATACATATATATATACTTAAAAATATAGAAATTTAAATATATACACATATATATAAGTATATACATATTTTATATATACATATATATAAATGTATACATATATTTTATATATACATAAATATATATATACATACATATAAATATATAATTAATAATTTTACGTATAATTATTATATAATATAAAATTACAAATATAGGAAATGTATATAGTTATTTTGTAGAAACCCCCCTTTCATATCCCACCAGTTGGTTCCTCCCAACCCCCCCGTCCTCTTCCCACCGAATGGTTTCTCCCAGCCAAGCCTTCCTTCATTCGTTCCAATGGTCTCTCCCAAGCACCCAGTCCTTCCCCCCCAAAACACCTTCCGAATGGTCTCTCCCATCCCGCCTTCCCTCGCCGCGTGTGTCCAGCCACTGCGCATGCGCGCGCCTCCCAGGCTCTCCATACTTGGCGATGGCCCGCGAGCCGCCTTCCGATTGGCTGAAGGAGAGAAGACGGGGGACGGGTGGGCGTGGCCAACCTCGGAGAGGGTGGGCGTGGCTACGCTCGGCGCGCCTCGGCTTCTGATTGGGCGACGGCTGGGAAGAGCCGGCGAATGGGGCGGGGAACCATTATGAGTCAGGGGCAACGCTGCTCTGTGATTGGCCGAGGCGAGGAGGGGTCGAAAGGGGCGTGGCTGACCCCGGATGTGGAAGTCTCCTGAGGCAACGGCGGAAGTGGCGGCGGAGGAGGAGGAGAAGGAAGAGGAGGAAGAAGAAGGCCTTGGCCCGGGGCTGAGGAAGTGGAAGACGAGGCCCCAGGGACGGAGCCCCGCTGACGCTGAGAGCCCGGTCCCCAGGAGCCACCATGGTCAGTAAGAGGGAAGGGGAGGGAGGGGAGGGAGGCTTTTTCTTACCAAAGGAAAGGAACCCGGGAGGAATCCATAAGGAATACCTCAGCTCAAAGGAAGGAGGAACGCATAAGTCCAAAGGCATTATACGTAAGTTCAAGTAAATAAGGAATATAAGTTCAAATAAATGAGGAACACCTAAGTTCAAAGGCGTAAGGCCTAAGGGATAAATAATAATGCACAAGTTCAAGTAAATAAGGAATGTCAGAGCAAACACATGAGGGATAAAAGTTTAAATAAAAGAGGAATACCTCAGTTCAAATACATCAGAAACACCTAAGTTCAAAGGCATAAGGAATACAGAAGTTCAAGTAAATAGATAACGTTCTAATAAACGAGGAATACATAAGTTCAAGTAAATAAGGAGTATAAGGTTGAATCAATGAGGAATACAAGTTCAAATACACGAGGAATAAAAGTTTAAATAAACGAGGAACACCTAAGTTCAAAGGCATAATACGAAGTTCAAATAATAACGCGTAACTTCAAGTAAATAAGGAGCATAAGGTTGAATCAATAAGGAATATGAGTTCAAATACACGAGGAACACCTAAGTCCAAAGGGATGATCCATAAGGGATAAATAAGGTCCGTACATTCAGGTAAATAAGGAATATAAGAGCAAATAAGGAAGGGATTCAGAAGTTCAAGGAAAAGAGGAACGCCTGAGTTCAAAGGCATAAGAAATACATAAGGGCAAATAAACAAGGAATGGATAAGGCCAAATAAATGAGGAATACAAGTTGAAATAAACGAGGAACACATAAGTTCAAATAACTGAGGAATATAAGATCAAATAACTAAGGAATACATAAGTTCAAGTAATAATGCGTCAGATCAAGCAAATGAGGAATATAAGTTTGAATAAATGAGGAACGCATAAGTCCAAATACATAATACATAATAACATCAAGTACATAACGAAAAGAAATACATAAGTTCAAATGCATAAGGAATACATGAGGTCAGCGATAAGCTCAATAATAAATAAGTTCAGTTAAAAATGATAGTAATAATAATAATAATAATAATATAGTTCAGTAACAAGCCCAGTAATAAAGAAGTTGGTTGATGCGCCCCATTACGAGTTCAGCAATAAGTAAGTACAATACTAATATTAAGGAATGCGTGAGGTGAACAATAAGTGCAGTAATACATAATACATCAGTGATAAGTTTAATAATAAGCCCAGTAATAAAGAAGTTCATTGGTACATACTGCGTTGCGTTCAGTAATAAGTACAATAATACGTTTTGTGGGCTTCTAACTGTTCTTTTAAATGGTCCCAGCTTTGGATGAAGGGAAGCAGGATGGAGATAAACAAAACAACAAACAAGTTCCGTCGTAAATTTGGGAATAACGGAGTCCAGTCCCTTCCAGTTTTAAAGATGTATCTGCATCAATAGCATTTCCTGATAATAACAGTAATAAGATTTCTACTTCATTTCAGCCTGGAGTTAAATACCTGCCCAAAGCATTACGTTACGCTTTTGCTGTTGCTCAGTGCCGTCCGAGCGCAACGCGTGCGAAATGGTGAACGCACGCCGTTGTCGCTCCGTCGCACAATGCAGGGAGACGGGTTACAACGTACTTTGGGTTCATTATTGCGCAGCTACGATCGTGCCAGAGGTGTCGCTTTTGGCTGGAAACATCTGTTTTGGAAACAAACGCAACTTATGCGCATTGCAATAGCAACGGCATTTACATTTCTATACCTGGTCCACCAGGGCTCCACATTGTTGAAATAAACCAGTTTGACGTGGCTTTAACTGCCATGGCTCTAGCCTGAGGAATCCTGGGACTGGTAGTTCAGTAAGGTATCCAGCCCGGTCTGTCAGAGAGCTCTACTGCAAATCCCAGGATTCCCGGTTAAAGGGGCGTCAAAATTCTTTATTTCCGCACTGTGGATGATAGGGCCATCCAGTCCAAACCCTTGCCATACACCATCATCATCATTATTATTATCATTATTAGACTCATTGAGTTGGAAGAGGCCACAGGGGCCATCCAGTCCGACCCCATTCTGCCATCCAGGAACTCATGCCCCTTAAGATGCCCTGTTAGTGTTGAACTGGGTTGTGCGGAAGGGAGGGGTGTTTGCTTGTGGCGTTTGGGGGAACCAAAGCACAGGAAAAGATGTCATAATATTTTTGGGGGGGGGATCTCCAGGTGACAGGAGAAGGAGGATCTGTCTGGAAGGAGATCTCCGCTCCTTCTGGTTTGCATAGAGGATGGAATGAATGCTGGGAGTTGCAGTTCAGCAGCAGTCTGGAGGGCCACGCGCTTCTCACCCAGGATGTATGGGAAACATATATTTATTTAATGGTTTGTATCCTGCCTTTCTCCAAAAATGGGATTCAAGGCAGCTCATAGACGGAGAGTTGTCCCAAGGGAGGGAAGCGAGAAGGGGTTACTACTTCCAAGAGGACAGAGTCATAACTGGCCATTATGAGGCAATGTCTGGCCACTGATGGTAGTGTCAATGAGAAGGGAAAGGGCAGAAGTCTTAAGGCTTAAGGTCCTGTGAGGCAGGGGAAAGAACCCATAAGCAAGCCAGAGGTGGCATTCATGGGGAGAAGGCTATCGGTGTTTGCAGTAGCTTTAATGAGGTTTCAGGTCTTCTCTCGCCTCCCTTTTCCCCCAGAAGAGAGAGATACAGGGTGGGGATTAGGTAAAGAGGGGAGTAAGAAGAAAAGAAGCGGGAAGGAAAGTCTGCTTGGGGATTTTGCAGGAGAGCAGATAAGAGACGTGGCCAGGGTGTGTTTGCGTGAATACAGTAAAGAAGAGGGAAGAGCAATGGGTTATATGTGTGAAGCATCTTCTGATAGGCATGGCTCTCAAAAAGTGAGCATGTAGAAAATACCTGGAGTTTCCAAAGAAAGTTCTACCTAGTTGTTTGCAGATGGTCCTACCCAGGCCAGTGGAGGAAGCCCATTGGGAGAAGAGTTTTCGGAGACCAGAGGCTTCGTGGCCAAGACACTTCTGGAAGGGAATTGGCCCATCTGAGTGGATCTTTGATGGGGGAGATAAAACACCTTTCAGCCTATTGTACCTGCTCGGTTGTGTCGGAGGGGGTTTGGTACCCCTCATTGAGTCATAATGGAAGAGCACGCCTGCCAGGACAGTTGCACTGTGGTTTGAGATCTGCTATGCCAGCAAAAGAATGTGGTGGGAAGACCCCATATTGGGACATGCTTTCAAGTTTCTAGTGAATGTTTCAGAGTGGCAGGCGGTGCTGAAAACAGGGAAGTGTGGTTCCACCTTGCAAATCGGGAGAGCATTATAACAGCTCGCTCACACATACCTGTGAGTCACAGGACAACCCGGGTGGCAAACATCTCTCGCTACTCACCCAGAATGAATGGCTTTGTGTGCCAGAGAGGGGTCCCTGTGGCTAACGTAGCAGGAAATGAGAAGGCTTTTGCTGAAGCTGCTTCCTGTGGCATTGATCAACAGTTGATCCATTGAGTTCAGTGTCTGCTCTTGACTGGTTGCAGTCTTCCAAGAACCCAGTGAGATCTCTTCCAGGTCTGCTCCATGGAATCTGTTCACTGGAGTTACAACAATTTGGATTTTAGATGGTTCTGTGTCTGCCAAGCATGTGGTTGTCACTACTGAGGGGGAGCGGGAGAGACGGGATCTGCTCATGGTTGGAAATGACTAGAATAATGGCTGAAATGTGTCGCTGTGACGGGTTGAAAGGTCAAATGAAGCTTCACTGTCACATAGCTACTGTATGTGATGGTGTTGAAGGGATGTTGGTGGAAGTTTTAGGGGTGGCACCACCTCATAACCAGCAAATTTGATACAGAAGTCTAAATGATATCACCCGACCAAACTGAGTCCAAACCGACTCATTAGGGATTCCTCTTGGTCTATCTGTAGCCCACCCTGATGTTAGGAAATGGATCATCCTTGAAAGCAGGGCTGGTTTTTATGAGTGTGCGTGTGCCTTCAAGTTTAACCTGATAATACAGACCTGGCATTTGTGCTCACCGGAGGTTCAGTCGCTGATTCCCAGGCTCCGATCGGTGTTCGCAGGGTGTGTGCGTTTGCTCCAGGAGCGGCCAGAAATATCTATCTCTAGTTTCATAATTTCAGCATGTAAAGTACACAGGAGAAACACATGCATTTATTTAGTTTCAGAGGTGTTTCCTGTTGGCTCTGACTGGCAGCGTGCTGCATGTTGAGAGAAATGCGGTGACCGTAAAGCGTTTTTCACACTGCATGTGAGAAATGGATGTTGTTAAATGAAACTGGGGGGCAGGTTCTGAAAAACTCAGCTCTGTTTTACAAATCCACATCGCTTCCAAGTTGGGGTTTGCTCTGCCTTAGGAGCAGCCAACATCTCCATAATGGGACCTCTCCCCAGCCCTGATGGAAAGCTTTGGTTTGTGCCAGCTGTCTTCTTCATATCTTCAATTCTGCCCTCATTTCAATGCATAAAACATTGCCTGGAGTAGGCCTAATGTCCTTGCCTATCTTCCTGCAGAATAAAGGCTACCGAATGCCTCTGAAACCACTGCTTGCTCATATTAAAGGCCTCCCCGTCTCAATTTCCCTTCCATGCCCTCTAGTTAATGTTTTCTGTGGCTGGCGTTCCGAGAAATGCTGACTTCAGATGGTCCGCTGAACTCCCTGTTCGGGTACAGAACGAAGCCTCTCAAACCTGATACGTCTTTGTATTCATTTCTCTTAGTAGCTGAGGAAAACCAGTCTTTATTACTGTGAAAAGACTAGCTGGTGATGGCATGTTTGCCTTGTCTCTCTTTGCATATCTGGCCAACTAATTTTCTGGTCCTAGCCCCTTTTCCTCTCCATGCTGAGTCTTACGTATGACAAGGTCCTGGTTTCACTGTGTGTTTCTAGTTGCGGTAATACGGTATTCGCCGCCCAGCTGTAAAACCTAAGCATACAGTATAGTGTGGCACCGGGCTATTTTTAGAGTACTTGATACTGTACATGCCCATAGAAATGGCTCCTTTTGGAGGAAGCCGGAGGCTGGGGCCAAGGAGTATTTCTTTCCTTCCTCCTTGCTCCTTTTCTTCAAAAGCTGACGCAGCACCGGTGTTGGAAACCAGAATTTGAGAAGGCACGTCCCTCTGTGTCTGTGTCTGTGCAAACAGGCGTGCTACAGGTGTCTTGAATTTACTTTATACGCTGAATTTACTTGCTTTCAAACATTTCCACCTCACCTTTTCATGTGTAATGTATTTAGTTAATATCTGTCCCACTCTTTTCTTGGTACAGGATTCAAGCTGGTTTGCAACCGTTTAAAGCAATGGGTTCCCAAACCTTGCTCCTCCAGGTGTTTTGGACTTCTGCTCCCAGAATTCCTGACGGTTGGCCACGTTGGCTGGGGCTTCTGGGAGTTGAAGTCCAAAACAACTGGGGGACTGAAGTTTGGGAATCGCCAGTTCAGTGCAAAGTGCATTGAAAAATAATAATAATAACGCAAAGGTTAAATGAGAATTAAACCATAGTTCTGTCTAGAACACACAGGTTTCCAAAACATGTTGAAGACAAAGAGAAGCACAAAACCAAGGAACGTGACATCTGCAGCAACAAATGAAAAACCAAGTGTCTCCCAAAATAAAAAAGATCTTTGCTTGCCAGCAGAAAGAGAATAAAGAAGTAGCTAACTGTATCTTCCGCAACATGAAGGCAACCGTGGAAAAAGGTCTCTGTTCCCATCAAAAGTGCCTACAGATCTTAAAGCTCAGGCAGGTTCATATAGGAAGATAAGGTCTTTCAGATAGTCTGGACCCAAGCCATTTAGGGCTTGAAAGGTCGTAACCAGCACTTTGAATTCTTCCTGGAAAGAGATGTGTTAGGCAGCCAAGGGTTTAGAAGTGTGGCCAGTTAATAAGGTGCTAAATATCCAAAGAGTCAGCACAATAATAACAGCGACTGTCAGAAACAGAGTTAGCTTTCTTAATCCATATTTCCAAACTGTAATGGATAAAAGGAGGGTTGTAATCTCCATTCTCTTCCTTCAGTGGATGTTGAATGTGGACTTAAAGAGAGAGATCCCTTGCTGGGGCCAGAGGTGTGCTTTAGGCCAGGTCAGGAATATTGTAAATGTCTGGAAAGGGATGAGGAATGGCCGAGGAGCCTGATGTGGAGAAGAGAAGAGGGGGACATGAGAGCCATCTTTCAGTATCGAAGATGGTGTGTGCTTGTTGGCTGGAGTTTCAGAGACTAGGACAAGCAGCTGAACAGGCTGTAAAATTAATTGAAAGAGCGAATATACAAATCCACAGAACAGCACATCATTAAAAGCCCACTGTAGTCAGTTCCTACAAACCTGTCCAAACAGCAAAGTTTTTATTGCCCACAAAAGGAAAAACAAAGAGGGAGCACTCCTATCTTTCCTAGGGAGGAAGCTACAAAGTCTGGGAACAGCCACCAAGGAACAAAGCCCTTCTGTCCCCTTTTGCCGCCATTCCTGGGAACGTGAAAGGCTTCCTCGAAAGAGCTTAGAGTCTCATATGGAAAAATACGGTCCTTCAAATAACCAGACCGAAGCCATATAGGGCTTGATAGGCTCTAACTAGCACTTTGCATTTATGAGTATGACAGTGTATTGGAAGTTGCCTTTGATGGGTGTGGAAATTGTTCACCTTTGCAGATCTAACCCAAAGAACTGGCAGTAGATCCCGATCTACCTTCTGCTTCTCCTTTTGCCACACATATGGGGAATGGTGCACTGAGCCGTTCAAGGAAAACCCAAAGCCAACTGCAAGGTTTCCCTGTAATAGGCAAGTACAGCTAGCCTCTGGCTGCAGGAATAATTGATAAGCAAACCCTGAAGTTCTGAATTGAGGCTGGCATGTCTCTCCCAAATTGGTAAGTGGGACTACATTTTGGTGAAAGTAGCCAGAGTTTTTCAGAGAGTGGGTGGCAGTTTGGAAAGTTGGGTCAGGAATCAAAGAGCTGTAGTTTGCTGCTGCTGCTGCTGCTGTGTGGCCTCCTCAGTACTTGTAGGGTGGTCCCACTTTGGAGTCTTGTCCTGGATTGGAAAAATGACTGGAGAGTACCAATTAAACCCAGGACTGCAGTATTAAAGATGGGTTTCAAGCCCTGGGTCTAGGCAGTGCTGGAGCCTGATGCCCAGCCACTAAGTTGTTGACGCTGCAATCACATCTCCAAACGGAGGAGCAGGTTTCAGGGCTAAGAATAGACCGGCAGCTTCCAAAACCACCACCTTCGGGGAACGCTTTTTGTAGTCGCCGTGTTGTTGGCAGAGTTACCCCGCCAGCCCAGGTTGCAAAACCTCTGCTGTTTGTCAAAGATTCTGGGATACTGTCCTCCTTGGTTATGCTAAGCTATGAATCAGCAAACAACCGGCTCTGGTCTCTGTCATAAATACCATCGATCCGCAATACAAGGGTGAAAATACTGATTTACAACTGCTGTGCTTTTTTTAAAAAAAAGCACTGTGCAACTCATTTTGCACACCTTGCTTAGTGCAAAGGTGTATGGATTTCAAAGCTTTACTGTGTTTTGGATTTTTAAAAACAGAACGTCATGGTCCAGAGCTGGGTAAGAACACTGTTGGGTGATGGGTGATGTTCGCTTTCAGCCAAATCGGATGCCTCCTATCCTTTTGTGCCTGTTACAATGAAGGAACAGAGAGCTTCTGAGTGGATGCTTGGTTTCCTAGGAGTTTGCTTCCGGCGCTGGAGCTGAACCCACAGTGTTTTCCACACGATTCCACTTCCGCTCCCACCCCAAGGCTTTCTTTGTGGCAGAAGACTTAATATTTGTGGGGTGAGGTGGGGAGGAGATTGTCTTTGAGTTGTCCTGCTGAGCGGCAGTCAGAAACCCTTGCTGATCTCCCCCAGATTGCCTAGAGACCTTCCTACTCTTGAGTCTCATTGACCTAAACATTTGCCCATGAACCTGTCGGAGTGTCCCTTCCTGGCCATGTGTCAAATAGTCCTTTCTGTGGTGTAACATAAGATCTTGCTCTTCATCATTTATTTTACTGTAGGATACACGATTGTTTCCCAGGGTTGATCAGTCATGAAATTAAACAATTTTGCGCTTGGTTTCCTAGTCGACGGGTGAACCGGGTTCCACTGAAATGCCAGGAAAGGAAGCCAGATGGTCTGTCTTTGGGACAAGGGAAAACTGGAGGTGGGATGTCTGGGATGTGGGTTGCCTGACCACATGCTGCAGAACGGGAAGGTTTTGAGCTCAGTGTTCAGTCGAGACCCTAAAGGCACAGGTTGGTTTTTCTTGTGGACACTTTAGTTAGAGGAGAAAGGCTAGGCCACTGCTGATCTTGACCAGTTCTCTTTTCATGATAAATGGTTGCGATTTCACCACGCCGTCCGTCACTTGCGTTTAAGAAACTGTCCTGTGAGTAACTTCCAAAGGCACAAAAATAAAACCTCCGTGACGCTTCTCTGGAGTATTTGCTGTTCTCCCTTATTTCCCCTCCTTCCTTTTCAAAAGCTGGCCATGCGCACAGAGTCTGAAACTGATCTCGAACTACCTGCCTCCCCTGGTTTATTTTTTGCCCTGGTTCGTACCAGGCATACTTGTCCGGAGGGCCCGCGGGCTGCCGCTTTGTGCTCCGCTTTTTGCTGCCGCCTCGAGCTGCGGGCGTCGGAAATCTAACCCCCGGGTCCTAATGGAAGTTGAGAAAACCAAGCCGTAATGGAGCTGCGTGGCTTGGGGGCTGGAGCCAGAGAGCCTTGACGTCGTAATGAAATTTGGCTAAAGGGGAAGCTCTTCCCTTAATGCCAAGCCCGAGTGCAGCACAGATATTGAACCTGTTTGCGACTGGCAACGGTCCACAAGTTTAGCTTCCTGTCCTCATGTACTGGAAGGAGTGTAGGACACGGGTCTAGGGCAGTCTTAACCTTTGTAGCAGATTTGAGACTAATTTGCCGGTGGCATGAGCTTTTGTAGACTTAAGCCTTCAAGAACCGCTCAGGAATATAACTCGGCCCTTGGGCTGAAGCATCTCCCCGCCCTTGTTATACAAAATAAGGTGGTGGTGTTTTTTCATGCAGAGAAATCTTTTGGTTCTGGGTTGGCGCCAGTGTGTAATGTTTAATATACCGTGAGCCCTCTGTTTGCTTGGGGAGGGCGGGGCAGCCAAATGGATTTTGCAATAAACTCCTGGGTAGCTTCCCAGAAGCAAGCGTTGTTTACAGCCGGCCTTCTAACGCTTCTCTTTCTTCTTCTCCCTCAGTCTCCTTTCTCCCTCTTGATTTCATGCTAAAAGAACACAGATGGACCACTTGTAGGCCTCCCAACGGACTGTGGCTCACCTCACCTGGACTTGTGGACCAAGGCTGGGCAAAGCGTGGATGATGGGCCATATGCCGCCCCTAAGGGTCAACATTTTTGCTCCAAAATGCCCCCTTCATGCACTGCCAAACTGGCGATGGAGCATTGTCCCACTGGCTCTCTGGGGGCGGCAGGTGCTTTGAGGGGATTGGAGAGAAAAGGGTTGTTTGGGAAATTCAGTAGGAGAGCCGTTTTGCTGTTAACCCCCCCTTCCCTGACTAATGGTATGGCTGGTCCAAGAGTTGAGGGTGAACGGGTAACTAAATCCCAACAGGAATATGGAACCGAAGGCAATGTCGTTGTTGGGTGCCTTCCAAGTTATTTCTGTCTTACAGTGATCCGGGCCTTTTCTTTTTGCAAGTTTCTGCAGAGGGGGGTTTGCCGTTGCCATCCTCTGGGACAGAGAGTGTGACTTGTCCATCACACTCAGTGGGTTGACATGGCTGAGTTGGGATTTGAATCTTGGTCTTCAGAGTCATAGTCCAACATCTGAAGCACAGAGCAAGGCACCAAAGTTTGAAAGCTGTTGGTCTCCTGTGGTAGTTGCTAATAATAATAATAATCATCATCATCATCCCAGGCGAGGAGACCGTAGCTGGGAGAAACCCTGAATCTGCTTCAAATGCAGGAAATATTTCTCTTGGCCAGAATGGTGTAATGATTTGAGTTTTGGAGACAATGGTTTTGGAGATTGCTACTCAGCTCTGGCAACCCACTGGAAGACCTTGGGCAAGTCTCCCTCCGTCAACCCACGAGGAAGTCAATGGCAAATCTCCTCTGGAGGAATCTGGCCAAGAAAACCCTCGGAGAGGTTTACTGCGAGTCAACTTGAAGGCTCATGACAACAACAGTTTCTATTAGCCTTCCTCTTGGCCAAGCACGACCTCCTTTTGCTGGAAACTAAGTGAACAGGAAATGTTTAGTTCATTATGTTTCTTCTAAATATATACATTCTGGAAGTGGAGGTTTTGATGGCCGGAGCATGCTGTTCTGTGCCAGAGAAGGGTGGGCACGGGATCGCGGGCCTCTTCCAAGGACGCCCCTTTTCCGGACATGAAACGTGTCAACGGCTTTTCTCGTGCTGCGTAGGGGCCGCGGTTCATAGAATAAATGGGTTGCAGGGCTCCTCTTGTACTTTTAAACACTGAAAAATTCCTGTTCAAAACCAGATGTAGGCAACATCCCAGGTGCCTCCCAGAGAGGCACAGAACTGGCTTTGGGAGTGGGGCCTACCGTAAGAACAAAAAGCTGGGAGCTTCTGCGGCGGTTTGCTTTTGCCTGCATCTGCTGGGAAGGTCAAGATTTTGTGCCGAAATAAATCGAGATATATTAAAAGCAGCTAAGAACTGGGACAGTTGGAAGCATGCTGTGCCTGTTTTAGCACTTGAGAAGTTGTTTTCCCTTCCTTCCTTCCTCAGTAGGTTTCTTCTGCAAAATATATATATATATATATATATATATATTCCGTTGCTATAGACTGCAAATTGCATGCAGTTTTGCATTGCTCATTCTGGGCACACTGTTCACTTCCTTTTTGTAGCTGGAGCCCTTTTCATTCTTTGAAGCAAGATCATGCCAAGCGGACCAGCAGTCAGCTGCGGTTCTTTCCTTTTTATCTTTCCGACTCCCTTTTTGGCTCTTTCTCTCTCTTGAATCTCCCTCCTCCGCCCCCACCTTGAAATGCCGACCTCCATATATTCCAAGGACACATTGCCACCTTTCCCTCCCTTCAATAAACTGCTAACGTTTTGCTCTGAAAGTTACGGCGTTTGGGGAATGCTGCTAGCTCAAAGCATCACTAAAATGGGAACACTGGATATGTTATAAAGGGAAAAAAAGCTTAGCAGATGCCCAGTTTAGGCGAATTCATGCCTTTCTAGAGCCAATGTAGAGTCGTGGTTTGAGGGTTGGGGCTTTGGGAGATCAAGATTCAAATGCTTTCTTGCCCATGGAAACCCAGTCAAACTCTCAACCTCAGAGGAAGGCTGTGTTGGCAAGCCCCTTCCGAACAAATCTTGCCAAGAAAACCCAGTGATAGGGTTGCCTTTAGGATTGCCATGGGTCAGAAACAATTTCAAGGCACACAACAACCACAAGCACTGCATTATGCATTGTTCTTGTTGAATTTTAATCTTAAACTGTCAGCTGCCATGGGTCCCATATTGGAAGATAGTCAGGATATGAATAAATGTGATGTTTTGGTCTCTTTTGCCTTGATCCTGCCAGTCACCCAAATGCATCCCCCCAGTAACTTCTCTGAAGTTGAATTTTGCCCTTTTGCTTTTACATTTCTGAATTAAATATAAACAGAATAATAATAATAATAATAATAATAATAATACTGGAATCCAGAAACAGCCCCAGCTAAAGCCCAAGTAGCCAAACTTCTCAGAAAAACCAGAGCACAGTGGGGGAGCAGTGCGTTTGTGTATGCGGTTGTGATGTGTAGTTGTCGTCTCCTCCCTTTTTAAGCTAATTGGTGACATTTTGGACTCTTCTCCTGACGCCAGGCTTATTGGGTAATCTCTCTTTTGGGGTCAAGTTTATGGTCCCTGGGCCTCCGTGGCACTGGATAAAAGCAGCCAAATTGCACAGTTATGGTTAATGACAAAGTTGTACAAATAAGCAACATCCCTGCTGTTATCCTGGAGATAAACATCCTTTTGGGATCTGTTTGTTCAAAAAGAAGGATGTGTTCTCTCTCTCTCTTTTTTCTTTTTGGCACAAAATGGAGTCCCACATCTCTTAGGGGGAAGCCTGCGTCCGGAAGGAGGGCTCCTGCCTGTGTTTGGCCTAGAGAGGGCTACCCCAGATACGTTTTCTCTTTTGGTCAGCAAATCTGCAGATCCGGATAGGGAGGTTTGCTTCTATCTTTCCTGTTGCCTTCCTCTTACCCCGAGAGAGTGTGACTTGCCCAGGGTCACCCAGACATTTTGGACTCTGTCTCCCAGAGTTCCTGACGGTTGACCAAGTTGGTTGGGGCTTCTGGGACTTGAAGTCACAAAACATCTGGAAGAACCAAGAACCAGTGTCCTTGGAGGCCTGTCCGCCACTTTCCAAAGTGCTTGGGAGCGGGGAGATTTAACACAGAGAATAATATGAGAGCCTTAGGGCTGAAGAGTGGGGTATAAATGCCGTAAATACAGCGGTATGAGATGCCTGAGAAGGAAGGGCTAGAGGAAGAGAACGAAAGGGTCAAGGAAGCGGCCGTAAAACAAAGCAAAACAGATGCTGCCATGAAGATTCCCGTGGAGATCTTTGCAGGAGACTCATTAAAGGGGCTTTGCCTTGGCTAAGGCTCAACTTGCAGGCTCTCAGATCTCACTCCCAGAGCAGCCAAAATTGTAATTTTTTTAAAAAAAGGTTCAGTTTAGAGCCCCCCCCCCCGTGCTCCTTGCTCCTTCACGGGAGTTTGCTCCTGCAGCAGAGATTGTGAGCTTGATGGAGAATTGCCAATACGCCTTTTGAGTCCCGAAGCCTTGAAGATCTTGGCTCCATCAGCAGCCCACCCTGGGATTGGCATACAGGGCCCCCCGGCGGTTGCCTTTTCCTTGGGCCAACGGTTATGTTTTCTTCCTCTCCTCCCTCTGGGACAAAAGAAACCACTAGTGACTTTCTCTTAGGTCAGATGGGCATAGAACCCATTGAATTTCCTTCATTGAAAGGAAATGTGTACTGAGGAGCACAGTATACTTTTAAAAAGGTGACCTGGGCTCAGGAACGGCTTAGGCAGTTTGGTAAAGCAGAGTTGTTTGAATCTTCTACTCAGGCCTTCGCGCAAACAATCAGAAGCGTGTCGTTTTGTGGGCTAGTAAGTACGGCAACTTACTAAAATAATCCAAACCCTGAGCGACAGAAGTCAGTTATCCCTCGATGCATTTTGGAATAATAAAAATACAGTAAAAATACTTTTTATTTATACCCCGCTTTTCAGCCAAGGCTATCAAAGCGGCTTACAATTTGTAAGAAGAAGAAGCTTTCAGGTGGTCTATAGATGGCTCAGGATTTTTGTGTTGCCTTCTGCAAATGAAAGTCATTTCATTTCATATGTGGATTCTTAGTTTTGAATAAAATCTTCCGTGGGACATATTGAACTGCTCTTCCTTTTTTGTGGTATAGGAACCTACCCCAATTCGTACCATGTTATTTCTGCCTCTGGTACCAAATTTTCTGGTGAAGAAGCAATATCCAGGCAGACATCTACTTTGTTATAATGGAGGTATACCTCTGTTGCTATTGTGTTGTTTTGTGCCTGAACAGCAATGCCGAGGGTCTGTGAACTTTGTGGGCCCGTGCCTTCAAGTAGCCTGTTAACTTAGGGCAACCCCATGCATTTCATAGGGTTTTCTCAGGGAAAGAATAGAAATGGTTTGCCATTGCGTTCCTCTGAAAAGTAGCATGGATCCTCATTCAGGTAATAACCAGGCCTGACCCCTGCTTGGCTTCCAAGATCACACAGGATCTGGTGCCTTTCCCATTAAAAAGATCTTGGGTAGCAAGTTTTGGAAACAGATCCCTTTCCTGAGTCTGAACTAGTTCCTAAGAAACTCCGTTCTGATTCTGAGTGGTTTTGAGGTTTACCCATGTGCAAATCCATCCCTAGAGTGGCGAAGTTTAAATCTTTGAATGCGTACATAACATTTCTAGTCCTTTTTGTCCAAAACCTGAGTCATAGCCCGAAAGGAAGCAGCCGGTGAGGTTTAGTGTCTCTTTCGTTCCCTCTTTGCTGCTCCCCGTATTAAACAATTCCAGCTGGCCCTGCCGTGCCAAGCCTTTGGAGTTCCCACGATCTTGGCGTTTCAGACCCTGACCTTGCAACTGTGCCTTCGCTCTCTTTTTCCCCTAGACGTGTAAGAAGCCGTGGGAGGCAATGACAATATGTGGTCAAAAGGATCTCCTTTCTGAGGTTAGCAGCTGAAGTTGCGTCTTCACCGGCCAAACTAAACAAAGGTTTTCTTTGAAAGGTGAGGTGAGGGACGGAGCGATGGAGAGGCAAGAGCGGAATGGATTTCTGCGTCTGTGATAAAGCAAAGCAAAGCAAAGCAACAGACTTCTTTACTAAGAGCAACTTGGACTAGCAGCCTTTGTGTGCCCAGGCCAGAGGGGTTTAGTTTCCTCCAAGTTACAAAGCACAATTCTGAACCACTCACAAACCCAGTTAAAGACAATCCTCCAAGCCAGGAATGGGAAGCCAGCGAATCTCCGGATGCTAAGGAACAATGAACTACACCTCCCATCTCCCTCATTATGGGTTAGATGGGCTGCGATGTTGAGGGGAATTCGGAGGGTTACATTTTCTCTAGGAATCCAAAGTGATCGGGGAAGTGTTTGTGTGTGGCTCAATGCTGGCTTACATTCAGCACTAGCTATAGTGGGTCTGAATAATCGAAATGTGGCTTGCCCTACAGGCCAGAATGTCAAACCGTGGTTTGAAATTAAGTCCACAATTCTGGTGTGAAGGATAAACACATATTGCCCTTCTCTAGGTCCTCCAGCACAACTCTTCCGGACGTTGACCAGAGAGTTGCGATGGAAGATGTAGAGGTTCCTAGAGAAAATATACTCATCCCTCCATATATGCGGCTTTGATATTTGTGGCTTCGGTTATTCACGGATTTGATTAATATGTTCTCTCTAGGAATCTCTAGGTCCTCCAATGCAACTCTGTGGTCGACTTTAACTAAAAGTTGCATTGAAAGACCTAGATATTCTTAGAGAGAACACTCTACTAGGCATTTGTAGCTCCTTCAGTGCAGTTCTATGGTCAGTGTCTATTGGATGTTGACCACAGAGTTGCCCTGGAGGACCTAGAGATTCCTAGAGAGGTGTTTTCCCAGGTAAAAGCATGGTGTTTGTGTTATTTTTGGTTTTTCCATATCCGCGGGGGTCTTGTGCCCCTAACCCTAGTGAATATGGGGGGGGGGGGAGTGTATTTCTGTAGGCATTTGCAGGTCCTCCAACATGAATCTGTGGTCAGCTTCCAGTGGATGTTGACAGCAGAGTTGCACTGGAGGATCTAGAGACAAGCGTTTGTGGACTAGTCGCTCCTTTGCGGGTCTGTTGTAAGTGGTGTTCCCTAAGGCCATCCAGATGCGTTTCCCCGCTTGGTTTAAGGAGCGCCCCTCTCCGGCTCCGGCTGTGCTGCGTTGGCATCTTCTCCGTCTGTTTTGGGAGCCGGGAGCCTTGTGCCAGGAGGGTGTGCGCTTGCTGTGACCGCTGAAGAATTCATACCTAAGAGTCGGTTCCCAGGCTCCCTGCCTGGTTGGCATTTGGAGCTCCTGCAAAGGAGGAAGTGCTGACACCGTGGGCTAATGCCAGGCGAGAGCGCGGGGACGTCTTGGTGCCTTGCGTGGCTTTGGATTTTGTGCGTAGTTTCCTTACACTGAAACAAGCTTGGGGGGAAATATCTTCTTCGGGGGCTCTGTGTTCTTTGCTCTCTGAGAGAGAGAGAGAGATTGAGGGAGAAAAACACACACAAAATTCCATTCCTGCTCCCTGTTGTGTGCACCGTCTCTCCCCGTCCAAAGCTAACAGAAGTTGCTTTCCCTCCAGTGTTATTTAGTCTTTAGCCTTTAGCCCCAAATGTCTTCCATGTTGGTTAGAGCAGGAACCATTTTCGGGGTGGGTTGCTTGTTGTCTTTTGCAACCTGTTGTTATCAATATTATTATATTTATTATGCTTTGTAACCTTTTATTATGATGATATTTATTGTGTCCTGCTATATACTTCTTTATATTGATCGTGTTTTCCAACCTATTCGTACTACTGTGTTTTGAAACGTTACCTTTATATCCCACCTTTTTCCTGGTTTGGACTCTCATCCTGCCTTTTTTTTTTTGGTTGAGACTCTAGGTTTACAAGAGTTAGAAAGTGTACCAAATACACTCATCCCTCCATATTTGCGCCTTTGATTATTCACGGATTTGATTAATATGTTCTCTCTAGGAATATCTAGGTCCTTCAGTGCAACTCAGTGGTCAACTTGAACTAAAAGTTGCACTGAAAGACCTAGAGATTCCTAGAGAGGTGTCCTCTCAGGTAAAAACATGGTGTTTGGGTTATTTGTGGGTTTTCCATATTCACAGGGATCTTTTGGCCCCAACCCTAGTGAATATGGAGGGACAAGGGTACATAAGTTAAAAATACAATTAAAACTACCCATAGAATTAAACACATTTAAGTGCTTAGATGTCTGTCGTAAGCCAACCTGTCTCAGTTTAGTCATCGTGGCTTCTAGTGAGATTTTTTTCCCTAACCTGTTTTGATTTGTGATCTATCCATTTGTCTTTTTAGCAATGAACTCTTCTCTCCAGCATTTCAGTTGAGTTGGTGGTCTTCCTTATCAGCTGGCCAGCTTTCACAGTCACACATACAAACTGGAAACACTATGGCATTTTACAACACCTCTCGATGAAAGGGCCTTGGGTGAGCAGGGCTGAGGAAGGCAGCCCAAGACTTTACAGCAAACTTGCCCATTAGAGCAGGTCCCATGGTGCTGTTGGGCTGCAGATCCTAGAATCTGTTACCATTGGCTCTGCTTGGCTGGGGCTTCTGGTAGTCAAAAATCCAATAACCATGTTTTTGGGAATCACCAAGCAGATAGTCTTGGGCTATAGGGACCACTCTGACTTGGTCGACTTTGTGTGTTCATACGGTCTTCTGTGTTGCATGTGAATAACCTCTTTTTCTCTTTCTGTTTTTCCTGCAGAGTGACCAGCAGCTGGATTGTGCCTTGGATTTGATGAGGCGTCTGCCTCCTCAGCAGATTGAGAAAAACCTCAGTGACCTGATCGATTTGGTAAGTGGGGAGTCCCTTCAGCTACAACAGGATTCTTCTCATGGCTCTTACTTGGGTCAGATATCACAGCAAGCCAGATTTGGCATTAACCATTCCCGTTCCTAGTTATTCCATACCATGTTGTAGAGCTGCTAGTCTTATCTTACTCTACCACCAACACAGTGTATGAAGTGGGATCTGGAGGCAACACATTGGCTGTAGAGGCAGCTTGTCAATTCAGACGTAATGCTAGTCAGCTTTCAAATCCAAACTGTGGTTATTGGTTCTGATTTGCTGGCCAACCGGCAACCAGTAGTTTGAAAGCACCCAGGTTCTCTGGGTTTGTGTGTAAGGTTAGGGGTAAGAAAACAGACTCAGTGAAGTTGCCGCTCAGCTGCAAGGTCTTCTTAGTCTGGGAAAGGTGGTTCCCAAACCTCTAGTGATGTTGCATTGGGACACCAATGTGCAGAAGAGAAGAAAGTGGATGCTTGGATTGGTTCTGACTTTTGTTCCTTCTTACCAATTCGCATTTCCAGTTCAGGAACCCCTGCTTTAAGACTTCATCCCGCTCTCTCTTTGTAGAGGGGTGGCGCTCTGAAAAGCCGAAACTCCTTTCTGTTCCACCTCTTCTAGGTGAAGAAAGACCCCTTGGAGATGTCTTTCCTGAAATCCACATTCCTCCCCCAACCCTGTCGCCCCCAAATTCCTGCAGCTGAACCCGTTGAACCCAAAGGCGGATGCCTCCTTTAAGCAGCTTAACACCAGATACCCCGAGGTCCCCCTGGCCGCTGTTTGTCAACCGGGGAGACGCTCTTTGCCTTGTGGGATTCTGCTGACAGAAGAGAAAAAGCACCCAACTTGACCGTGAAACGCAAAGGCTGGATGATCCGGGGAAGCAGGTGGAGGGCCTTTTCAGGGTCACTGCCTCCATTAGCCTCCCCCCAAAATGCTTCCTCATTCATTAGCGGAGGAGCTGCGCGGCCGGCCCTCTCCTGCCACATCTGTTGCTGCTTTCTCAGGCGGCCGAGCCTGTAATTACCGTTCATTAGAGCCCTTGTCAGTCACGGGCCTCCCTGAAGCCCGGTCTGAAAGGAGCCCGGCTGCGGGTGCCGGTAATCTGCCTTGGCACGGAGCGCCAGGCTCGGAGTCTAATTACTAATTATTGGGAAATGGGCAGCTTGGAGTCTTGTCAGCCCACGGGAGAGTTTGAGAAAATTGCGGTGGGAGAGACAGGCGCGGGGGCAAGCAGGGACCAGGAGGCGGTGGGTTTTTAGGATAATTGAGTACATTAGTGCACTTTCGGGGAGCAGGGAGACTGTGAAACTCAAGCCCTGGCCTGGCTGATATCAGATTCCTTCCTGTCCAGTCAACTTCTAGATGTACAGATAACTTAGCATGGCTGTGTGTCAAACATATATATGCAAGTTTATTATATATTATATTAATTATATTATATTATATTAGGGTGCTGAAAATGCACGCTTAAAGCACTTCTCCCAAGCTCATTCTGGATTCCAGAAGGATGCAGTTAAGTCTCTCTCTCTCTCTCTCTCTCTCTTTTGAAGGAATTAATAAACAGGACTAAAAACATAAAATAAGGCAAAAGTTCCCACATCTCAATTCTTCGATTACTAAAGATGAAACTGCACAGCATCCAGGATGGGAGTTTAGTATACTGTTTACAGGATTCTTCAATGGATAATGGTATCATCCTCTAAACTGTGGCCATGTAGCGTTAGGTCTTAAGCCTCTTGATCCAGTTTCCCCCCTTTTGCGCAGAATGGCTAAAGAAGAAGGCACCTCCATACGAAACGAGGACAAATGAGAGAGTCTGCAATGTTCCCAGTTGAAATGCCTGGCCTTGGATTGCAGACTTAGTCTGTGTTGGTTTTGCCTGTGTACTGCAGATGCCATCCTGTGTGTCTGCGTTTCATCACGTAAATTAGATTGCAGGACCAGCAGGGGATTTATTGTTTAATATAGCAGGTCCATACATATAATATGTGAACATTTTCCAGCTCTCAGCACCCATTTGTACAAGGACTAAACAAGGCGAGGTGGCAAAGTTAGTCCAGAGTCCCTTTTCACACCACATGCTTGTGGTACTCTGATCCCACTTTGACTGCTATGGTGCCATCCTGTGGGATTTGCAGTTTCTTGAGGTATTCAGAATTCTTTCCTGGCAACTGCTAGTCCCTCACCAAAGTACACACGTCAGGTGTCAAGGATGGCACTGTGGAGTTTTAAAGTGGCTTCAAACTGCTGTTAATTGTGTAATGTGAAAGAGACCTAAGTCCTTGTCATGCTGTCGCATGCCTAAATTGGTCTTTCCCCCCCCCCTCTTTTGTGTCAGGGCGCAACGTAAAAGGAGCGGTTTGATAAGATCGGAAGTGAGGGGTGTAAGGCTGACAGACCTCCAGGAACCCGGTCCATGTATTTATCATTACTCTCCCCGGCCCTGCTCAGACTCCAGGTTATTCAACGGTTAGGAAACGGATATTTGTCTGAGTCACAGCTCCACAGCTTCATCCCGAGAAAATGTTTTCCTGGTGGCGTGCCTGTTGTGCTTTTCTTTTCCTTTTTAAAAAGGGCAACGCTTCCCTTTAACACCACTGAAATGGGGCTGTCGTCCGCCTCCGAGGTTGTTTTGGATCTCTCAAGTGCCCTTTATGCTTTTGTGATGCTCTCTTGAATGTGTTGCGTTGGGCTGTGGGACTATAACAAGACTATAAATGAAGCAGCCACATCCCTCTCCTGTTTCTCAGCAGCAGAATATACAGAGGCACAAAATATATATCTGATACTGGAGTTGATGGGTAGTCAACTTCAACGCATTGGCCCATCATCCATGAATTCATCGAGTCCCCTGTTAAGGCTGCCATGTTGGTAGACATCACTGTTATCTTGGGGCAGTGAGTTCCACAGTTCGACTATACACTGTACTCAGTGTGGAGCTCTGCAACCTGTATAAATTATGAGAATGGGATTATGAGAATGTGGGGGTTTTTTTTTGTAACAAAAGACATCTGGGTTTGCCGTTTGCCTCCCCTGAGATTAGATTGTTTAGCTCAGTATTGTCTGCCGTTTCCC
The DNA here is from genome assembly GCA_034509955.1 of Urosaurus nigricauda. Classification (NCBI taxonomy): domain Eukaryota; kingdom Metazoa; phylum Chordata; class Lepidosauria; order Squamata; family Phrynosomatidae; genus Urosaurus; species Urosaurus nigricauda. Next base: position 12,548,328 of record JAOEGL010000008.1, read on the forward strand.
AGTGTCTCTGGCAAGGAGAGGTCTTTCTACTTGCTTGCTTTTCAATGGGAGATGCCAGGTATTGAATTGGGGACCTTTGGCAAACAAAGCCGGTGCTTTACCGTTCATCTGTGATCCCTTTTCCCCCCAAAGAAGAAGAGGCAAATCTTCTAAAGATTCTTGAAACTCTGCCTCTGGGCCTGTAGGAATGTTTCTGGCTTCCACATTTTTAGCATCCACCGTCTGTGGACGTTTTCACCCTTTTCTTTGCCACCATGAGGACTAGAACATTGCAGGGGCTCCAGAGTCTTGCATTTGAAGATTGAAAAGCCCATTCTGTGCCCAGAGCTGCAGTCTGTGCTTTTGGGGAAAGATTTAGATGAGGGGGAAGAGGCTTAGTAGGTTTGGGATTCCTGAGGACTAGCAACTCTTGAGGTGGGCTGGGGAGAGAACCAAGGTGCAGGACATTGCCAGGATGCCTGCCAAAGCTTGGGTAGTCTCTCATCCTTTCCGGCTTGCGCAAACACACCTTGAGGGGAAGATTTTTTTTGCTCACCGACAGCTGCAGGGGTTCAAAAGGGTGGCCTTTGTGAACTTGGCGTTCTTTCCGAAAGGCGTCAGGCCTGGTGCGGTTTCGCGGTCCTTCGTGCCGAAAGCAGCTGCGGAGGCTCCAAATTGAGAGTTATTGGCTGAAACGAGGGGACTTGGCACCATTCGCGCAGTGCCCCCTCGGCACAAGCCAGTTTTCCACTCAGCAAGCGTGGCTGTAAATGGAAATGTCTTCAGCTTAGGGAAGATTACCATCAAGGCATTCGGAACTCGTTTTAAGACCTCTTTTTTTAAATGCGCCCAGGCGGCCAAGAAGGGTCTCGGCTAAAATTGGGCTTCCTTCAAGCGTCACTCGCTGACTTCTCCTGACTGTATACCGGAGGTAGATTTAATCTTCAAAAAAGGACTTTTGAGGATCCAAAACTTTATCCCAACACCCTTTCTGTGAGCTATGGTCTATTCAGATATTTTTAATCTGTTGAAACCAGCAAGCATGGGCTGTTTTCCTTGTCATCCAATGGTTTCTGCTTATAAAGTTGAATAGAAGACTGTCTACATCCATTTTTAAAAATTAATGCAAGACTGGAGAGCCCATGCAGCTCTCTGGGAATTGTTGCACTGCAACTCCTTTAATCCAATGTTAGGAGCACCATTCATGCCCTTACTTTTATTGTGATGCTTTCATATCCTCTTGTATTAATCCTGTACTAACCATCCCCAAAATGTTGGTAGCCATTTACCCGCAGTTCTCGAGTTGAAAAGTTATAGGCAATATACTCCAAGCCAGTGTCTGGAGACTGACAAATCCCCTAGGCCTTTTGAGTGCCTTTTCTCCAGGAAAGCATGCCTAAAATGCTGGGTTTTGTACTCTGAGAGTTCCTGTATGGAACTTAAGTGGAAATCGTGTCTTGAGGCTGCTTTGATCCAGAATGGATAATTTGGCATCGCCAAGCCAAACCCATGCAAGAGTAAGGCTTGAAGGCCGCATTCTTTAGGCATCTCTAATTCGTTGGCAGTGGCGCTTGAGGATTGGATCTAATTGAGCGAGATGTCTTGGGAATGGCACGCTGGCCGGCTCGAAGCACGTGGGAGGGTGTGAACAGAACGTTGCTCATGTCTGCGTTCTGTCACTCGCAGTAATTGGAACATGGAAGATGGTTTCCTTTCGTGTGCTTTCCCCCGTACGTACTGGAGTTGTGTAATGAACATTTTGGAGAAGGATCTGGAGAACCAGCTCTGGGGACGCCTGCTGTGACAAATACATCAAGGAAGGGCATGAATAAGTTACTATTTCAGGACTGAAGAATTATTTTCTTTACCACCAAATCTCTTATCCTGAAGGTTTTGTGCCACAACTCCCACAATCCCTTACCATTGATCGGTGGGGCTGACGGGAGTTGTAGACCACTCCAGAAGGTCTCAGACATAAACCCTGCTGGATCAAACTCTAGGATTGTGGAATCTGTGCCACTTCTTTCTCACATCCAGATGTCTCCTGAGAAGCACAGTTGATGCAAACTGGTCACTACACTTGAGATGCATTTCATATCTCAATTTTTGTGGTGTGAGAATCAAACTATTTTTTTTTAAATACCCAGTGTGTCCCAGGAGTCAGTTTCTTGTTTCACTGCTCCAGAAATCCTATACTACTTTAGAGTAGTCTTCTCTGACCCAGCACACTATGGATATATAGGAGCATACATCAAATCCTGGCCAAGTTTCTTTTATTTATTAAATCATTTATATTGCACCCTCTAGTTTGACATCTAGAGACCACCAGGCCAGAGGAAGATGGTTACGGAGGAGAAAGTTGGGATCTTTCATCTTGACATTGCTTTCGGACAGTAGCTCTCCAAGATCTTGGGCAGTAATCGGCTTTTTGTATCGCTGAAAAACCATTCCTTTTCGTGAAAGATGGAGTGGGACGTATGCCCACCAGGTGACCAACTACTGAATTATGGCCTATCTCCAAGGATCAATTCGGCAATGCACAAACACATCTGTTACCGCGCCACCGCTGAAATTCAAGCGCCAACTATACATTCACGGACGCGGGCACAGTTCCGAGATTCTGGAGTCTCATTTCCGTAATGGACGTTAGGCCTCTGGACCTGTTTTTCTGCCACGAGAGGAAACGTTTAAAAGCCTGCCGGATGACTCAGTAGAATTAGAATTAAGTTTTATTAGATGCTGTCCGAAAGTGGCAGAAATCTAGCTGGGGCTGGCCAGGGTGGCTGTGTGGGTGTAGTGCCAGTGTAGTTCGTTGTTGTAAAAGGGTTGGCTTCTCTCGTTGGCTTGAGCTGTCAAGTGTATTTTCAGGTCCTCCCCCCCCCCCCCCAACATTAACCGTCTCTCGTTTTTCACTTCCGTAGCAGTGACGTCTGTCCCATAAGAATTCAAATGAGAACCAGAGCTTTGGAGACTTTTAAAACCCAATTAAATAGCAATCTGTGTCAGTTTAGGGTTTGTTTAGGGCTTGTCTCCTGTCTTGATTTGTTCTGGGAGTCTTGTTTTGTAAGAAGGCTGCTTCTTATAGGGCAGGGTCGGGCAACTGTGGAGATTTATGGGGCCGCATCAGTCACCCCTTTGGAAGACTTTGAACCACTGGACTCTTCTCGCTGCTTCCCTGCAAAAAATAAAGGCACATTTTTAAAAAACCCCAGTCCTCTTTCTAAGCAGTGTGGGGGCATTTTGTCATGTGTTTAGTCCCCCAGCAGTATTTTAGGACAAGGAGAGGCCTTTTTAGCAACAGGAATGGAGTGGGAACTGTGTCCTTTTAAAAAAAACAACGGTGTGAGCCACTTTGGGTGGGAGAATAATAGGATATAAATTGAACAACTCAATAAATGGAGGCTAGGTAGGTAGGTCAGTCTTTTCTGGATCTAAAATGGCAGAAGAAGCCCCCAAAATATGGTCAAAATGCTCCCCCCCCATGCTTTGTCCATCCCTACTATGGGGGCACTACTGTGGTGCAGAATTGGCACATTCACATCAGCACATACGATGCCTTGGCTTCCACTTATGGCCTTCCATCATTGCTGTGGCTCCAGTTACTTGGGCTTCTCGAAAATCCCCTTTCAGCCCATCCTTCCACCTCTGTGACAGCGGGGCCACCTCTGAATTTCAGTTTGGAAGCAAAACAGCGTACTCTGTGGGATACTTCCCTGCTTTCACTTCAGAGTTTTCATGTAGCTAGCTCTACATCTATATCCCAAATTCCTCTTTTGATCTTTTAAGATTAAACAGGAAGATGCTTGGACTCTTTTGGAATTTCAGTGGTTGGATTTCCAACGTTTTGCATGTTGACTTGGCAGTTTCCGTAGTGCTTATGCCAGACTTCATGATGTTCTCCAGGTGCGTTGGGCTACAACTTCCATAACCCCCTGGGCAGCCGTGATCCGGGATATGCTTCTTATATTGGTTGGGGACTGGATGCCAATTTCCTATCAAAACCCATTTTCGCTTTGGAAAGGAGGTGGTGTTGAGGGCAAATACCAGCTTTGGGGGGAAAGAGCAACAGGTAGGGGTGATATCTGGTGGACAAGAAACCCATTCATGGCTCCGTTGGCGTTTATTTTGAATGCTGGTTTTGGGTAGTAATGGAGGCTTTGCCCCTTGAAATGTGTGGAGTGTGATTTTATCTATTCCCTTATAGTGAGGAGAGGGAAACGGAGTCCTGCATGCCCACAAATTCTGCGTGCCCCCCCACCCACCTTTACAAGGAACGAATGGTAACCACACGGAGATACTGGAGAAAATAATGGCGGCCAGAGAGCGTAAGGGAAAATCTTGACTCCTGCACTGAGACCGGTTTTGATTTTTTTGACTTCTGGCCAACTCATTGCTGGGAAGGTGTCACTTACAACTGGATGCGTGCACTTTGGCTAATTGAAGCTGCGTACGGTTGCCGGGCTGGAAACTGAAGAAACGCTCTGTTCTTTTCCAGTTGGCTCATTGGAAGCTCACGAACTGGGTAGGACTCTCTCAGTATCCTTCGCCGTCAATCTGTCAGTTTTTAGAAGGAATGTGCCCCCTTCACTGCATTCACAAACACAGGATGTGGGGACTTTTTTCCTACTTGCCATCGTACTTCAACCGGAGCACACACCAAATTTTGGATGGGATCAATATCCCGATGCCAGCTCTTCCCCCACCAACCGCATCCACTTTTCTTCAGGAGGTGCGTTCCGGCGTTGGCTCAAATCCCCCAAAGGGCTTGTTCCCCACAACCTGAAACAAATCCCATCTTGATAAGGGCCTACGTCTTGGAACGTTAACTTTTCCCCCGTCGGCATCCCAGTTTCTGAGCAGGAAGCAAGGGCTTGGGCAGCTGCTCCGGAGGGTGTCTGGTTTCTTTCCCTGGGCACAGGTGGCCACTTGTCCTGTCAGTTCGGGGGGGGGGGGGCAAAATGCCTTTATTTTTTAATTAAAACTTTGTCCTCCTACCTGGTTGACTAACTCCAGCCAGATTAGCATTTCGGGAGGACAAGGGGAGCCTTGTTTGACATCCGCTGTTGATACGGCAGGCTTGTTCTTTCAATTTGTCTTCCTCTTTGTCTACAACTGATCTCCCCTGCCCTCTTCAAAATGTTACCACTTGCAACCCAATTCCGGATAGTGCGGTTATTCATCCCTCTGTCTCAAGGGACAAAAAGTCCAGTCTTTTGAGAGCCTTGTCTCCTGTTTCAGGGTGGGCTACGCGAATCAACGCTTCCACGGGTTTTGCAGATACGGTGGAAACGATAACATGCATGCAACTCATCACCATGGCAAAATGGACCCTTACACAGCCCTGGCTTCCAGATGGCCAATGAAACAGGGAAAAGTCTGAGCTCTTTTTCCAAAGAGAAACTAGAGAAGAGGAGGAAAACTATCCTCTCAAAGAATGCTAGAGTTCTGGGGCTACCACAAAGAAAGCCCTGCTCCTGGTTGCACAAGAGGATGGACTTCAAATGGAGGACCTTCTTGGGAGATGATCACTTCTTGGGGAGGTTAACAAGGAGGTCCTTGAAAGATTTTGAAAGACCCGTTTCATGTACGGTTAAAGCACTACTGTGGAAACATACAGACGTATATTTAAGTTAAAAACAGGATTAAATATAAAATATTTGTGTTGCAATGATTTTAGAAAGGCTGTGGTAACCAGTGCAATGCAGTACTTGTCTGGGGGATGTGAGTGTGTCCATACCAGGACATGGAAAAGTTACTTACTTCTACCACACCACCACCTGCAAGTCTTGGTCAACTTTCTGTGCTTAGAAATAAACTTGCCGAACCATTTTTGAAGCGGAGAAGATACCTTCATGGTGGGCTGAAAGACGTTTGAATGGATGAACTGGCTAAACCTTGGTGATTCCCAATGGAGCTGCAACTTGCGGAGTCACAAATGACCAAGCCACGACGCAGCTCCTCTTTCCCGTCTATTGTTAAAATGGTGCTACGGTGTTTCTGTGCTATCCTCCTCTTTTTGTTTTTTAAAAAAGGAAAAATGACACGTGTCAAGGAAATGTATTTTCTTTTCTTAAATTTAACTAGCATGGTAATGCTTGGCAGGCTTCCTGGAAAGTATATTAAACCCCACCCAGAGCATGAGCTAGTGGAAAAAATTAAGCTGCTGTTTCATGGGCAGCTTATTCTCTTAGCAGCTCTTGGATTTCCACTCCATTATAAATATTTACCACTTTTACTCCCCCACCCCCCAAACAGCAATTGCTTTACAGCCCTTGGTTTGGCAAGGGGCAGGCTTCATCATAAACACACACACACGCATACATATACATATGCACACATTTAGCTTTATGAGACCACACTAGTGGTTGTGATAATGTGACCTGCATTTGTTTATAGCTGTGGGGAGGGAGGGTGCCCACATGAATGCGCACAGTGTGCTTTAACAGTGAGAGATGAGGAGATGTGACCGTTGGTCTGTCGCACTGGAAGCATAATATACAACTCTATGTTACTCACATGGGACACCTTACTTGTGTTGGCAGATCATGACAAGCCTTATTATTACAGTTGTTTGCTCATAAAATGTGGCTTAAACCATGGCTTGCTGTGACTTAAACCATGATCACGGCTTGTTGTGATCCGCAACTATATTTCCCCAGGTGCCCTCTTTGGGGGTGGAAAGGGAACTGGCAACAGGAAAGACAGGTGATGGTTTGTGTGGTCCTCGGCTGTGCCATTTGTGGTTTAAGCAACAAGTTAACACCAAATCAATCTTAGTGCACATTTATGCACCACAGCAAGCCGTTGTTTGTTTTAATTGTGGCTTGTTGCTAAGAAGGATATCTGTTTCACTCCCACTTGTCCCGCTCTTCAGGTCCCAAGCCTCTGCGAAGATCTCTTGTCGTCAGTCGACCAGCCTTTGAAGATTGCCCGCGATAAGGTGGTGGGAAAGGATTACTTGCTGTGCGACTACAATAGAGATGGAGACTCGTACAGGTGACTGCCGTGCTTTTCTCCACAGGGTTGCACTCTTACATCTGGAGCATGAAATTTCTCCAGTCTTCCCAACAAATCATATTGTGCTGTGAAAGTATGACTTGCCCAAGGTTACCCAGTACTCATAGTCCAATGCTCAAGCCACTACACCACACTGTTTGGGATTTCCTCATCCATAATTCCTGGCCATTGACTATACTGGCAGGGACTTCTGGGAACCCAAGACATCGGGAGGACCAAAGGTTGAGAACCATTGCTATAGTATAGATTTGTGAAGTCGACTGGCAGCCATAGTTCTTTGTGGGTTTTTCAGGCTGTATGGCCATGTTATAGAAACTTTTCTTCTTGATGTTTTGCCAGCATCTGTGGCTGGCATCTTCAGAGGAAGCTGGTGAAACGTCAGGAAGAAACTCTTCTGGAACATGGCCACACAGCCTGAAAAACCCACAAAAAAACTATAGTATAGATTGTTTGAAATTACACTAATATACACACACTACATATGTTTTTGTATATTTTCAATCTGTACTGTCTTTGCTCATTTTTAAACTGCCTTTAGTCCCATTGTTATGAAAGAAAGCAGGAGAGAAATGAACAACATAAGAATAATAAATGTAAAGGGCGACTGCAGATGAAAATGGAAATAGTATCCCTTTCCCATTTCCCATTTCGAGGCTTTGGTCTCGAGGCCACACGTTTTCGGGGTCAGGGAGACATTTGTCACAGTATCTTGCCAATCTCCAGCATCTCATTTCTCAGGGCAAGGGTCCTGTATGGTAACAAAGCAGTTCCTTTTGGGGGGGATGTAAAAGCTGCCTTTGGTCCCAGCTAGAAGTCGGGGGAAAGAAATGCCCCATTCAACCTCTGTCCCTACAGCTGGCGGGGGAATGCCAATTAACACTCACATCTGGGCAAAAGCAATAGCTGAGACATCTGGAGAGCTAATGCCGATCCTTTAAAAATGCACACGCATACACACACATGTACATATATTTTAAAAACTCCAAGGCCCCCTGAATTTCCCTCCAGTGTTTCTGTCCTTCCTTTTTTGATCGCTTTCCTTAAATGGAATCCTTATGGGGTGAAGTTAGTGCCAGCAGCCCGGTTTGAAGCCCGTTAGTTACAACCGAAATAGTTCTCCTGTGTAGGCAAGTTAGGACCCCGTCGCTCTCGGCCCAAGTGGGTTTATCCATCTGTCTTTCTTCAAAACAGCCTTTTGCCTAAGCCTTTAAATGTGTTTTGAGTGCCTGTCTGCTTATAAAGACATTTCTTTTTTTCAGTGGGGGTAACATTATGAATTTTTTGTGGATAAAATTACTGCTGAAGCCAGCATTCCCCCGTTTCTCCTTCCTTTTTCTTTTTTTGAAGGGTGGGACCAGAATATGTGCCAGTTTATTTTTATTTTTATTCCAGGCTGGGGGGGGGGGGAGTGTTAACTTGTGGCTCTGAAATTCTAGTCTATGTATTCTTTGCAAAAAAAAAAAATCTGTTAACCGCAATTAAATCAAACCCACCTTGTTAAAAGAGAGTAAGGAGATGGGAGATACCAGAGAGAAAGAGTATTTGCTGAGTGTTTACTTGCTTTAAAACCAAGGCGGGTATTCTTCAACTCCCAGAATTCCTGAACAATGAACATACTGACTGGGACTTCTGGAAACTGAAGTCCAAAACATCTGGAGGCCCAAAGGTTGTGAACCACTGTTATAGAGTGTGTGGCTGATACCATATAACCAATTTCAAAAGCAAGAATGGTGATACCTCTTTCCGGGGGAAGGATATGTTTCAGTACTTAATACACCGATATATTTCTCTCTCTCTTACGCAGATCACCGTGGAGCAACAAATACGACCCGCCTCTGGAAGATGGCGCCATGCCCTCTGCTCGCCTGCGAAAGCTGGAGGTGGAAGCAAACAACGCCTTTGACCAGTACAGAGACTTGTATGTCAGCTTCTCTTATCGTCTGTCTGTCTGGTGATGGGAGGAGGTGGGCATTATCCTCAGGACAGGAATGAAACCGTTTAAATTTCTCATAAGAAAGGTTGCTGAGATGGCAAGATTTCATAGCAAAGTTTTATCTCCTTCCTGCCTTCTGCTTCTTAGCCATTCTTAATTTTGCTGCGTAGGTCTTACCGAAGGCTGTGGTTCCCCAGCTGCACTTTGTTGATGAGGTTGGTTTCTCTCTCTCCCTCTCATTTTAAGCTTCCCCCAATATGGGCATCGCAGACCGATTCAGCCCAAATCTAAACCAGGTTACAGGAAACAACCTGTTGCTGCAGGTTGGAATGTCATAGAATAACAAGTGCTCCCTTCTCTTCAGCCATGATTGAAGGTGATTTCCTTTCCAGCAGATTTAATCTTCTTGTCTGGCAGCCGGGGCCTGGAGAGGATGCTTCGTTGGAAAGCAGAGGGCTTTTTCCCTACATTGTTGCCCCCCATCCCATCTTCTGTCTGGGGGCATCATGTTTGACATGCATCAAGGATGGGGAAAGTGTGGCCCAGAGACCAAATGAGGCCCTCAAGGATTAAAATTACTAGAAGGCATAGACGCACATTCATGCGTGGTTGGATTTGTTGTTGCTCAAAAAGCCCACAAACAGTTTCCAGTCTCAAAAAATCTTCAGCCGGTTTGCCTTTTAAAACCCACATCAGTTTGGTGACTCTCAACAACCTTAACAATCCAGTCTTGCATCGTCGGTGCTTCGGTCTGCTTCCAAGTTTGAGCAAACTTGTGTTATTTCTGAGTGGGTTTCGTCAGGCCAGATGTTGAGGAGGTGCATGATTGCAGATTTCTTGCCTTTTCGATAATGAGCCCATCTTTGGCCCCAGAAATCCAAGCATGGAGTACAGCTGTAGGTCTGGAGGCACTTAGCTGCTTTTACGTTCCCCGTCCTTTGGTCGTGGGGGGGTGAGGTGGGGGGTGGGCTGAGGAAAAGATGGATCCAATTGTAGAATGTAATCATCCCTGATTGTTTTGAAGGAAGGGTCCTTCGAAGCGGGTTGAGGCAAGGCTCCTCAGCGGGGAGACCGCCGAACCATCAGCGTTTCTGAAGTAAATTCATGACGACGAGGCGTGACGGCCATTGGCCAGATGGGCAATATGGCAGAGACTGGCTTTCCATCATCAAGGAAACTGCGCTCCTTCCCTGGTTTTCTTTCAAGGGCTGGTTGTGTTTTGTTTTTATTAATTCCTTGTGTGGAGTAGCGCGAGATAGCCCCCTCCATTGTCTTCGTCAACCTCTGTTCGTGTAGGGTTTGCAAGCACTGCTGAGTTCAAAAGGATTTTTTCTTTTAGCTCCGGTCTAAAGTACATGAGCCTCCTTTCCTTTAATCGTTCAGTGCTTTCTGTGGCACCTTTTGAAGGATCGCTGATACTGGAGGGTTCATCTGGAATGAAGATGATCTCCTCTGGAGATGCCCGGAGGGTGAGGTGGACACTTGTGGATGGTTGGGGGGCTGCATTAACCCCCCAGGAGAACTTGGGGGGTTCTGTTCCCCACCACAGACCTCAAAATCAAAAATATGTTCTTTGGCCCCAAATGGGGTGAGAAAATGGAGACGTGCCCCACTGTCCTTGTAACCTAGTCTTCTTTTGGCAGCCTAAATATCTGTCATCTCTAGGAGTGGTAAACATCTGTCCAGTTCTACTTTTCTCCTGCGTTTAAGATTTTGTATGTCAGACCTGAAAATCTTTCTGTCCCAAACATGAAAACAGTGGTGGATTTTGATAAAATTGCAATTCAAGCCTCCCCACCATTCCCTTTCACTTGGGGAATTTGGTAGGTGCAGCTTTTCTGATGGTGCATCGTAGAAACAACCATTTTGTGCTCATGTGCCATTTAAATATTAAAGACGAGGAACCTCTAAAGAACAAAAGACATCAATTGGGGTGATCCATTTGGGATGCAAAAGAAAGGCAAGGAGGTTTTCTCATCCATTACTAAAAACTAAGGGACTCCCTCTGAGATCTAGCCCATATGTGTCCTGTGGGAGAAGTGTGTGTGTGTTGATGGGATGGCTTTTGCTTTCTCAAAATATTAGCCATGCTAGCTAAGAAATTTTGGGAGCTCAGCTTTCCCATTGCTGGCCTGGACCATCAGCTGTGCTCCAGGGATGGAGGCAGTCTACCCATAATCTCTCTCTGCTTCGCCATTCACGATGCATTTCTCTCCGCCTCCGTTAGGTCTTTTCCCACAGGCATGCCACCATCTGGATGGGAATGCAAACCTGATGCAGGCAGACCTGATACTTCGCGGGGCGGGGGCCAAAGCCTTTTGAAGTTGCTTTATTGCCCTTGGCTCATGCGCGTATAAACTCTTGTGACAACCCCCCCCCCCCTTCTTGGACCCAATAATTTGCCACAGCTTTTTGCAGCAGGGAGTCTCTGAAAGATTGAATCCAGGTGCGTCAGCCCCATATCTCAGCCCCGAGAATACGTGGCTGCTTTTCTCCCTCTTCTCTTTCTTCTGGCCAGATCTTTGCTCTAATGGTCTCGGAGGTGACCCAGGTAAGGTTTTACAGTAATCAGGGGAAACCCTTCTCCTGGTGCCATCTCGTTTTATTAAAGTTCCTATTGAGCCACACTAATATAGCGATCCAGAACATCCAGAAGGATCCTGTGCCTTGCTCTAGCTCCTCTGCACCTATGGAATCCCACCTTTGACTCCCAGAACCCTCTTGACAGCTGAGCAACCCTACTTCTCCTGCTTCAATAACCATCCCAAACGCTCAGTCTGGGGAATGGAAACTGTAGAGGATGGAAGTGTGAGGCAAAACAGGGCAGGGAGCGAGAGGCTTCAGAGTTCAAGCATCTCCTCTCCGGGAGCCTCTGTGTGAATCCTCCCTGGCGGCCACTAAGCCTTCCTCTTCTCCTCTGAATTCCCCTTTTGTTCTCTCGTCGCTTGCCCTGCCTAGCCGGAGCTGCCCAGCCGTCAACCAGATGTGCGTACCTGGCAGCGAGGGGTATGCATACCGAAACGGATTGGTATGTTTGCTCAAGGGCGGCTCGCACCTGTGTGCATGTGAGCGTGCGTCTGGAAAGAATCTGCCAAATACCTGCGAGGAAGCCACGGGCGGCTCTTTGGGATGGATTTGTTGGAGCTGCGGTGAAGGAACAGCTGGTCTGGGGAGGCCAATGGTTCCTGTAGCAAAATTCCTGAAGGTCCTTCTCAGAGCTCTTTGTACGGATATTACAGAATTCAATATTTCACCTGTTCGTGGTCGAACCGCATCAGTGGTGCTTGTGGTTTACCAACCAGGAAGATTACTTTTTAAATGTAATGGGTTGCAGATACACTACCAGGGCTCGCTAAAACTAGTTGCCATTAGAGGTACAGTTTACAACAGCAACAACAACAAAGCATTCTGTGGCACCTTTTGTTGTCAAGTGTGGTCAAGTCAGTTTCAACTTTTTCTTGGAGACCTCCAAGAGCCCTGGTCATCGTCTCCAGGTCTTGCAAATTCAAGGCTTCCTTCTTTGAATCAATCCATCTGTAATGCGGTTGTCCTGTTACCCTGTTGCCTTCCACTTTACTTGGCACCGTCAGTGTCTTTTCCAGGGAATCATGGCATTTCATGATATTGCCAAGGCATGCTCTCCTCAGTTTAGTCATTTTGACTTCTAATTGAGAGTTCAGGCTCGATCTGCTCGAGGGCCCGTTTTGTTTGCCTTTTGGGCAGTGGCACCGTTAAGACTTATTTATTTTAGTGCAAGCAGTCCTGGATTACAATCTACTTCCTCAGGTGCATGGAGTCTAGTCTCAGGACTCGGAGCTCGATGGACCGTGGACATGGTTGGCCGTGGGATGCTGAGCTACAGACTGAATTACAGAAGAGTGGCAGTTACATTGCAACTTGGAAGTATCTTTTTCCTGTTTCTGGCTGCCCATTGTTGGGCTTTTCAGTTTATCCCACCCTGCAGCCTTCTCCATACTTGCATTTGGTTTGCTGGCTATGGCACCTCCAAGCCTTGCTTGGAGTTCAAAACGGCAAGAGGGAACTGCAGATCTGTCTAAAATGTGCAAAAATCCCTCCAAAAGAAAGAAGAAACCCACAAAGCAAACCCTAGCACTTGAATTAGAACCACAGAAGGGCAACCTGGCTGTGTTTTTTTTTTTGCCTTCTCCCAGCCAGCCCTTTCCCCCGGAGTCCTCAAGACCGTGGCTACGGCCAGCTCCACGCAGCCTTGAAACAGCATGTTAGTATTTAAAACAATATTAATCCTAGATTTGACTCATTAAAGGTACAAAGGCCGTCCCGAGTGTTTCCATGTGTGCGCTTGCTTGTTCTGGCGGGAGAGACCCCTCGGATGGCTTTATGGTGTCTCGGACGGCGTTTTAGCACGTCCTTAAAAACAGATCCGCAAAAGCCTTTATGCAAAATCTCATAAATTCGAAGCACGTAAAAACAAAAAAAGAGCTCCTTTTTGTTGTCGTTGTTGTTCTTCGACCCCCCCCCCCCCCCCCGTTTCATGCTGTTAGGATCAAAGTATGGAAGGTAAGGAAACCGTTTTATAAGTCCTTGTTGCGACCTCGCCGCCTCCTTCTAATTAATGTTTCGTGCTCTGAATAAACTGGTAAAATGTATAATTGGGAGCGGGAAGAGAAGAGCTCTTGGATCAAGATTTCCCTCAGTGCCTGGTTAGTCTCGCATTCGCTCTTTTTGCAGTTTTCTAGAGGCATGCTTCATTCTTCAAAACCAAAAAGATGTAGCATGAGAGTGGGCAACTATCAGAGGCTAGCAATAGCCCCCATTAGACTTTGAAGGGTTAACCCCTGCAAAAAAATGAAATATGCCCCCAACAACTTCTGGGGGCACTTTCCCCACTTTGGGGGGGGGGGTCCCTAGGCCATTACAGGCCCCAGAGAGACATTTTCTTTTGACCTGGAAGTCACTTTCTGTTTTTTATTTATTTTTTCTATCCCACTCTATATCCGAAGCTCACTAGTACACCTATGGTAGATGTGACATAGTGGTTTGAGCTTTCAAATGCGCTCCAGAAACCAGGCTTCGATTCCTCGCTGGGCTATGAAACCCACTGGGTGACTTTGGGCAAAGAAAGGCAATGGCAAACCTCCTGTGAACTAGTCTTGCCAAGAAAACCCCATGATAGGTTTGCCTTAGGGTCGCCGTTCAACAGCATTAAAGCACATATACATCTTAGATAAAAGCAGTTAAGCCCAACGTGTATAACAGAAAACCACCCAGGGGATGCTGCAACGTGAACCTGCAACCTTTTGGCTGCCAAATGTGTGCTCTGCCACTGAGCTGTGATCTTTCCCCGTCCATCCCAAAGGCTCCTTCCTCCCCGCTCTGAATATCAACATTTATCCGCTAGAATGAAACAGGGTCCCCAAAGTATCAGAAGAGAACAGCCTGGAGTTGGTTGTGCAAAGGCTTTTTCTGCTGACGGTGTGCCGTTTGCGGATTGCACAAGCGAGACCGCTTGTAGCAAAGGTGTCAACCAGGTCAGTGGAACAGCAGGTGTGGGGATTCCTGAGCAGCTCTGGTGTAGCCGGGTTTGCACACACACACACCCAAAAATACAACTGTTTTCCCGACAGTAAAGAACTCACACTTGCAGTTTGGACGCGCTCACTTGAACGCAGAAGCCTGGTGGAGAATTTTATTTTATTTTTCTAAGGAAAGAGAAGAGTCCTGGGACTTCGTTCCTCGCAAACTTGGCTCGGTTGGGATCGGCGATAAATCAGAATACCCTTTCTTTGCACAAAAGGGGATAAGAGGTTGCAGAACCAGCCGGCCTCCCGCCCCTTATGGCTGTTCCCTTTAGTCTCAATTAGGCAATGCTGTAAAAGTTGGGGTTTTGCCCCCCTTTTTGTGCTGGTGGTGGAATGGCTTTCCAGCCACACTTCTTTAGCTGCAGTGAGAAGCTATAAAGCAAGGTTTTAAGTTTCAACCGGGTTTCCAGTGTGCTTTTTAGCAGCTTGTTGCCATTAATTGGAGTCAATGGGGTTACACAAGTGAGAGGCGGGATCCTACTGGCATGTTCCTTGCAGAGAATTGCATCTTGCCTAAATTGAGGCGTGACGGCTTTTTTCAGATGTTCGGCTGACGATTTCGGCTCTTTTTAAAAGTCATTCATTGTTCTACAGACAAGTTGCGACCATCCTCCTCCCACCAAACCAAAAACCCTTTAAAAAGAACATTGAGCTCTTTAGATACTTGAAAATGTAAAAGAACCATCATGGTAGTTTTGGATCAGAACGCCATGCATGCTAACACGTGCTCAGTTGGTTTAACATGACATGACGGTAGGATCGTCAGGTCTATGTGTATGCCTTCAAATTGCCAAGTTTTGTGGACCCCATGAATTTCATAGGTGCAAGGAATCCTTGGAGGTGGTTGGTCTAAGTCTCTGGAAGACACCAGGGTTCGATTTTCCTCACCCCTGGAAACCCCCTGCATGACTTTGGCCAAGTCACATTCTTTCAGTCTCAAGGGAAGGCAACAGCAAAACTTCTCTAAAGAAATCTTGCCAAAGAAAACCCTATTTCTTAAAGCCATCATGATGCAGTCGTATGATTGTTGGACTTGGCATCTGAGAAATCAGGGCTTGAATACCTGTTCAGCCATGGAAACCCATTTGGTGACCACACTTGAGAAAAAGGCAATGGATGGCAAATTCCTTCTGAAGAAACCTTGCCAAAAAGACTCTGTGAAAGGCTCCCCTTAGGGTCGCCAGAAGTGGGAAACAACTTGGAAGCACACAACAGCAACAACAACTCTAGGACTTCCAGCCTCTGTCTAAATTTACCCGTCCTTTGTCTCAAAGCCAACGATATATTTAAAGGGATGCTCCCTTCCTTCCTAACAGTCTCTCCCTTTCTCTTTTGGTTGCAGGTATTTCGAAGGGGGCGTTTCCTCCGTCTACCTCTGGGACCTGGATCACGGATTTGCCGGCGTGATTCTCATTAAGAAAGCTGGCGACGGATCAAAGAAGATTAAGGGGTGCTGGGACTCCATCCACGTGGTAGAAGTGCAGGTACAGCTCGATCTTTCTCTCTCTGCAGGCGGCCGTCAGTCCCTAAACAAAACAGAATGGGAACCAAAAATAATCCCCTCCACCACCTTAGTTAAATTCCAGGCGGCTAATGAGCACAGGTGCTCAGGCAAACAGCACAATATTGTGTTAGGCCTGTCAACTGAGCTCTTTCTTCTCCTCCCTGGACTATTAATTTGGGAACAATCCCCTGGAGCATTTCAGAAAAAAAGATAAGTCAAAGCAGTAACCAGACGAACTACGTGGAAACTACAGCCGCCTCTCCGTACTTGCATCTGTATAAAAAAAACCCTCTTTTTATAATTGTAGCCTTCAAATCCATCTGCTTCATTTGGTGCTTCTAAAACTTGACTTTTAGAAGGGTTGGTGGCTTCCATGATTTTGGGCCCCTGCTGAGGACCTATACATCATTGATAGGTCATTGAATACTAAAGACAGCATTGTCCATGCCATTGCATTTAAGGGAAGAAAGCTGAAATGTGGTGCCGGTGAGGCCCTGGACTGCTCAAAAGTCGAATATGTGGGTCTGAGAGTAGCTTGTAGACCCAGTTGCATTCTGGGGAGCCGCCTTGTCCTTCAAAGGTTTGATAGAAGTGGGTCAGCGAATGCATAGTGTGGCTGGTTTGTGAACCACCTGTGCCCTGGAAGAGGGCACGTGCCACTCTGCGAGTTGAATGGGATGCAGGAATGGCCTTTGACAACTCTGCCTTTTCAAAAGCTTTGGTTGCTCCCTGACACCTCCCCACTTTCTTCCTTCAGGAGAAATCCAGTGGCCGCACCGCCCATTACAAGCTGACCTCTACGGTGATGCTGTGGTTGCAGACGAACAAAACTGGCTCCGGCACGATGAACCTCGGAGGCAGCCTCACCAGACAGGTACGTGACCCTGTGCTGTTTGGTGTACATTTCTAAACTCAGTGCGTGATAAAAACCTAAGTTCAAAATGTAAAAGTAATTTACACTCACTTAACTCAGCAAGATAGAGAAGAAAAGAGGAGGTGAAGTCATGCTCTTCCCAATAGGCTCAGGCAAAATCAAGGTGCTGCCGCCTCTCCTAGCTAGTGTCTTTTCCCTCATTAATAACTTTTCCTGTCTTGACCACACTTTGACATTGCTTGACTGCACATTTAATTTCATTTGTGAAGTGTTGAGGGGGCTGTGCCTGCGTGCTGGCTGTGAAATTCCTGGAATTCGGAGTCCAAAAAGAAAATTTCTTTAGCTCTGACCTTTCATGTTGTTCTTCTGCCTCTGAGGAGGATCCTGGCTTTCATCTGTGTGATATTGGAGGGTGTGCTTTCCCATCATACTTTCTGTCATACCATGAAATTGACTTGGGCAGGGGATGCAAGACAGACAAAAGATGGAGCGGCAAGCATGACAAACTCCATGGAATGTCCTGAGTGTGGATGGTTGGCTGCTGGTTGCGAGGAGACCAGACAAAGAGGAGAATTGGTCTGTCATTCACTGTATGGGGACTGCTTTGTCCAGAGATTGGCCTACCTTTGAGTGCCAGATGCTCTGGTGAAAGAGGCAGTTAACCTTCCCAAGCCCTTTCTGCAGGATTTGTCAAAGGGGCCTGATTGGTCACTCCGAGAGAAACGGCATCAGAGCTTGGAAAAATTCCTTTTTAGAACTGCAGCTGGATTTTTCTGGGAGTGAAAGTCTTCCCTTCCCAGTTTTTTAAAAAAATATTCTTATTTAATTTTATGCTCCACTTTTCTTCTGTCATGAGACCTAGTGCAGCTTACAACAAAAAGAGCAGGATGCTGCTCTTACATCTATCCTAGAGCTGATTCAAGATACTTTGCCACCTGAGGCAAAGGATAAGATGGCTCCCCATCTCAATTCTGAAACACTTTGGAAACTTCAGGGGGCCCTAAATGCTGAAGCCAGAACGCTGACCGGGGCCAGCCACGGGGAGAAAACAGGACTTGGAAGTTATTTTATGTCCATCTGTGTGTTTCAGAAGATGGAAGTTCACTTCTCAGTAACGTTGCCTGGGTTTGCAGTGACCTGTGCAAATATTTGAATCCGGTGCCTTCCTTAACACGCCAAATCATAGCTGTGAAATGGAGGCCAGAGGGGAGTTGACTCCATCCGTCCGCAGGCCGGCCGTGCCAAGGAAAACATGGGCCTGTTGGGACCAGCTGTCCTTGGCGCACCTTGGCTTGCTTTTCCAGCTCTTTGCTTGGTTTGGCTTTTTCCTTTTCTCACTCGCTCTCTCTCTCTCTCTCTCTCTGTCTGGCCTTTTTCATACAAAGGGAATTCTGACTTCCCACTGCAGATCCTGCGAGGTGTGTGTGATACGGTTATACATCCAGGAATCAAGTTTCCAGCTTAAGTCACCCTTTAAAAGCTAAGATTGGGATCGGGGAGGGCGTAAAGGCCTGCCTTCCGACAGAGAGGTATTGGAAAAAAATGGGAATTTGCTTGACTCCTCCGTTCCTGAAGATCCTGAAGTTTCCCCAAGAATCTGGATTCTGCAGGGGTGCCAGTCTTATAAATCCTAAGTGGAAACGTGCCATTTTCACTTAATCGTGGTTAACTCGATGGCATGAGGAATGCTGGGAGTTGCAGTTCATCAGCAACTTGGGGCCTGGAGGGTTCCTACCTTTTCCTTTAAGGGACTTAAAGCTTCGGTTGCCAAATGCTTTCTGTGCTTGAGTACCCCATTTTTTGATCCTGGCGATGCAGAAAGAAAGGGAGGTGTCTGTCTATAGGATAATTCTCCTGTTCACTGGGGGAGAGAGAAAGAGAGAGAATAATTGTTAACATCCTCCTCCTCCCGCGGGATGGATGGGTGGATAGGCCTAGAGAATTCCTTTTGCTCTTCCATGTGGACATTTCTGGCCTTTCCATTCTTCCAGCCCCATAATAAGGCAATGAAAGAAGCAAGGGTGGGGTAAGGGAACCGCACAGAACAGCGGGAGGCAAGATAGGAGCCGATCACAAGATGGTGAGTCACAGCCTCCCCTTTCCAGGGAAGCTCACAGCTCTGGGATGGTGGAAGAGAAAACCCAAGTCGTACTGTGAATGTGTGTTTGTGTGTGTGTGTGTCAAAGAGAGAGAGAATGAATTCTTATCCTGCTTTTGCTTTGGGTCCTAAGTTCCACAATGCTGGCTTTGTCCAATTATGGTTTTGAGGGACTTGGCTGGATGGTTACCTTTCTTTCATGCGCTCACGTACCAGCTGAGTGCCATGACCCTTGCACATCAGTCAACCCGGGTACACTGAAATGGAAGATATGTAGAAGGTCCCAAGTTAGATCTCTGGGATTCTAGGTCTATCCTGAGCGACTGTCACCAAGAATGAACTAGATTTTGGCACAAGGCAGATTCTTCAAGGGAACATAGTTTTGGTTGGCTGGTTTGATTTACATTCACCCTTTCTCTCGAATGGGACTCAAAGCAGCTTGCAGTATAAATGAAAACAGAATGTTTAAGACAATATTGAGCAAACGTTAAGAATTGAAACAGATTTTAAACCTTTGAAATAGACTTCCCCAGAGTGGGGTGACTGTTTGACCTGCAGGCAGGCTCCAGTTTCATTTCCAGTTGAAATATGGATAGGGCCTCATGCAGCCTTCCAGATGTTGCTGACTTCCAGGCCACATCAACCCCAGCCAACACTAGAGGATGATGGGAGTTGCAGTCCAACAACACCGGGATGGCCCACACTTTGGCCAGTGTTGATTGAATGAGGAAGTTTTAAGGAGCAAGGTAGTGAAAGACGCTACTCGGGTGCTTCTCAGAGGATCAAGAGAGGAATGGATTACCTTAGTTTTAAGGCCAGGGAAGACTCAGAATATAACCAACGTTTTCCTCAAGCTTCATTGCTGTGAGATTTTGGGTATACTTAAAAAGGGGAGGCGTTTTGTGTGTGCGAAGCAAGCGCCTTCTTCCCAGGGAGGAGCGGGGCACAAGTCCATGACGAAGAATCTGCGTTTATTTATCTTTTAACAAAAGCCAGCCGCATGGAACATCTGGGCTGCTTGCTTGGGGCATAAGATTTCTTTCCTCCTCTCTTTTTTTTTGGCAGCCGTGTCAAAATAGCTGTGCTTTGCCTGGAACGGGATTCCATTTTTCAGCTCCAGCCAGCTGCCCAGGTGTTGAGGGTGGAGGGGGGCAGGAGAAGGGGCCGTTTGCCAGGGGGGAAATTTGGGTGCCAAAGGGCACCGGGGGGGGGGGTAACTCATTCCTCTCCGCTCGTCGTTCCCTTCGGCACCCCACAAACTCAGGTTCCAACGTTCTCTTTCAGCCCGAAGGTGAGCGAAAGGGAAGGGAGGGGGGACTTAATCTTTCTCTCCCATCATCTCCCCTTTGTATGTTAAAAAACGACCCGGGGCTGGCTAATTGGAGCTGGCACCTTGCCACCGTACAGGTCACATCTTGCCTTCAAGGATCCGACTGAATTACACGCCCCGTCAGGCTCCGCAGACAACACTCGGCTGGCTTTGGCAGGTGCCGGAGAGGGTGGCGTGTCTGTGTGTAGGAGGGGGGTGATGGAAAGCCAGGCCTGAGATTGTCTCCTCCTCACCCGCTCCTGACTTTCTTGTAGACCAGGCCCTCTGGGGTTGGAGCAGCTAAAGACAGCTGGATGAGAGCATTTCCATCTGCAAACCACCACCTCCTTTTTAGAAGGAGCTAAGCGCAACCTTGCCGGCTTGACCTGGAGCCTGACTTCCTAAAGAGAGGGAGCTGCCCAGGGGCCTGTTATCAGAGCTGAAAGGGATCCTAAAGATGATCTAGTCTCCTATGCCCAGCTAAGGCACTCCTGAAAGTTGCCCATCCACCTTCGGAACAGAGGAGGAAAGAAATGAAAAAGAGAGAGGAGGAAAGACCGCCCAAGAAAGAGAGCCCACCACCCTCCACTCTCAGACATCTCTTACAAGTAAAGAAATGTTTCCATATGTTGAGGTGGAATCTCATTTCTTGTAATGTGAATTCACTCACTCTTTGCTCATGGCATCCCTTCAGTCTGTAAGTCTGTAAGGTAGAACCGTGGATTCTTAAGAGTCGGAAGGAACCACAAGGGCAATGTAGTCCAACCCCCGACCGTACAGGAAGGCTCATCCATCTTGTGTATAAAGACCTCCAAAGAAAGAGTCCATTATCCATATTTGAAAAATGGATGACCTGTCTTGGAGCCTTCCAGGAGAGAAAATGTTTGGGGCCAAATGAAGTGCAATTCAGGGAGTCTGGAGGCGTTGGGGGCCACAAAAAGCACCTTTGGAGGCCACATACAGGCATTGGGGGTGACAAAAAGAAGCTTCGGGGACCCCACGCAGCCCTGGGGTCACACTTTGCCCATTCCAGCGGTATAGAGAGTGTTGGAATAGGTGGACCAATATAATCTGTCAGAGGCCAGGTTTCTCTATGCCTGTGGCTTATCCTACTTTCCCCGTCTCTCCCAAATGCTGCATCTTTTTGTGGATTCAGAAAGCGGACTGTTTTGACTGTTTTGCCTCTAGTAAGTATTCTCTTCTTAACCAGCGGTCCCTCTCTTCCTCTCTCCAGATGGAAAAAGACGAGACTGTGAGTGACTCCTCTCCACACATAGCCAACATCGGCCGTTTGGTAGAGGTGGGTTTGTATGTCTGAGGGCTTTCCTTCTATTTTGTTGCTAACCATCCCAGTCCCCAGAGTCATAGTCCATTGCTCATACCGTAGTGGCTCTCATAGAAGAGGCCTACCTTCCTTTAATCCACTACACCTGGAAGGCACCATATTGGTGAAGGCTGCTTTAGAAATTCAGAGATCTGAAGGCAGGATACTCTTTTCAGATCTCCAATATACCGGCAAATCTTGTAGATTCATGGTTTTGTGTGTGTATTTTAAACCAACAAGATGTAAAACTAGGCTGTATCTGCTCTTGACGGTAGTTTCTCTATGGTTCATTTCAGATGTTCTTTCAATGGGTGAATGCTGCCATCTTCTGGATTAAATTATAACTTTCCTATAAAGTGAGGCATGCGCCTGCAGCCTAGTTCACTTTCTCCTAAATTTGTATGATGTTTGTAAGGGATTAATTATGTTGCGTCATAATTAATACAGCATAGTGTAGTGGCCTGAGCATTGGGCTACATCTCTGGTGACCAGGGTTTGAATCCCTGCTCAGCCAAGTCACACTGTCTTATCCTTAGAGGGAGACAAGGGCAACCCCCCTCTGAAAAAATCTTGCCAACCTTTCTTTGGAACTGACTGTGTCTCTCTTCTGCTCTTTCCCCCGTTCTAGGATATGGAGAATAAAATCAGAAGTACGCTGAATGAGATTTATTTTGGAAAAACAAAGGACATCGTCAATGGGCTGAGGTAATGGCTACGCCGCAGCACTGGGATTCTCACCTCCTTCCCCCATTGCCACCTTTTGTTCCCCCGTCACAGACACGAAGAATGGCCTCTGTTGAGTTTCTTGTCCAGGTCTCTTTTCTGCAAGGTCTTCTTCATTTGCTTTTTAAAAATCAGCCATCTATGTCCATGTTGGAAGTGCTGTAGAGCCCCAGTCCTTGCCTTGCAAAGACCTATTAATAAGTTGTAGTTGGCATTTCCATATGGCCAGTCTGCCCAATTCTGTTTGCTTTCCTTATCTCTCCATCACTGCCTTTCTTCATATCAGTGAGGACTATGACACGCCGAAGGCAGAAATTTCTGCTGTTTTGGTTGGTACCCTTTCAGGCAGCACTCTATGTGACTCAGAAGCTTGGTAGGAGCCTTCCTTCTTTCCTTCAGCCGTGTTGTAAACTCATTTCTGAATCTGCATTGGGTGATAACTTCTTGAGTTGTCTTGTTTTCCTCTTTCTCCTCCCAATGACTCCAGCTGCCACGTTCTCTCCTGCAAACTCCCAAGAGTTGGCTTTGGTGTCTCCTCCCGCTGGCCTTGTCTGACCTGTTCTTTCCCCCTCTTCCTTTGCCTCCTTCCCTTGTCTGTTTCTGCACTTGCTCTTCTCTAGATCTATTGATGCTATTCCTGACAACCAAAAGTATAAGCAGTTGCAGAGAGAGCTCTCCCAAGTGCTGACCCAGCGCCAGATGTACATTCAGCCGGATAACTAAGCCGGCCCAGGTACCCCCTCTGCCCCTAAAACTGGCCTGCGACGCGAGCCACCGGGCACTAAAATGACACTTAACATTGGCTGAGAGAAACCCGTGCGACTGAAGCATGTCAGGCTCTGACTTCACACACAAAACTAACCCCTAACTTTTGCAGGGCTACCGATCCGGTTTTACCTTTCTCAGCCTTCCTTTTTGCTGTTTGTGCCCATGGGGAGTTCCTTGCACTTGAAATATTTAGGAATGTGTGTTTGCGTATGGTTTGGCTCTTGGTCTGTACACTTTTTGGCCAGGAAAGTATACCTAGCAGTCAGGGTTGTCTGTACGCCGTGTGATCATCACATCAGATTCCTGCTCAAATTTAATCCGTCTGCCCTAAATATGATTGCAGCCCTGAAAGCTGAATGTAATGGCCATTAAAAACTCTCCAAAAGTAGTCAGTTACTGTGACTTGTTTGACTTTATATTTTAAAAGTTAAAGGTGTTCAAACGTTCAGCTCTTTGACATCTTTCTCCAGAACTGTCCTCCTTTCTCTTAAGGTCTTGAAACCTAGCCCATTTCTTAAATGGAAGTTAAATTCTACAGCTGTTTTGCACCACTTGGCCTACAGACAGCCCTGCTGAAGTGAGTGGATTTGGGACTGGGCATGGAAATACATGGACAAGAGAGCGGAGAACTTAAACTTGAATAGGTTTGCTGTGATTTGCTGTGCCAAGTCAGGGGACCAAAGTCTGAAGCGATGGGTGGCTGTCTTGATTCCTTTTTCCTGCATCTGTACAGAGACCAGAACTCAGGAAAGGGACGGGAGGTGTTTGACTTGAACTCCCAGAATCCCCCCATCCAGCACAGCCAGTCCAGAAAACATTGATAACTATTATACTAACTTTTCTGAGCCCTGAATTAAGAGATAAAGTAGGCAGTTTCTGAACCCCCAGATGAGCCCAGGTGCCTTTGGCATTTGTGTCCAGGTCTAGTTTTGCCTCTTCTAAAAAGGGGGGAATCAAAGAGTTGCCTTTCTGAGTCCTAATCCAGGGGTGGGGGTCATGCAGCCCTTCAGATGTGGAACTACAACTTCCAGCATCCCTCTTGCCATTGGTTGGCTGGGGCTGCTGGTAGTTACAGTCCAGCAACATCATCACTATAATTGCACCGATCTCAGAAGGTAAGCTGGTGAATATTTGGATAAAACACTTCCAGGAGGAGAAGACCAAAGATCTCCAGGTTGGACTCGGAGCAAATCCTGCCTGGGAGAATGTCAGCTGCCAGTCAGAGTTGGCAGAACCAGAGTTAGATGGACCCTGATGGGTCGGGCTTTGTCTGTGTCACCTTCTTTGGTCCCTTCTTGTCCGGATGGCTGCAAAATTCCCACCCTGGTTCTAACCGCTCAGGCTGCATGGATGTGACTAACCCCACACTGACTTCCACAACGGCCGCTCTGAGGGCATTTTCTTGGGCCACGGAGGAAGCTTTGCTCAGGTGGGCAATGCCCGCAGGCTGTGTGTGTGTTTGTGTGTGTTGCGGTGCAATCGCACCTCTTCCTCAGCTGACAGCAATGGTAAGAATAACACTGCTAGGAAATGTGTCTGTTACAGCAATCAAACTCGAGTATAGAACAAAAGAAGTTTGGGGGAAACTGGCGAAGGTGTGAAAAGAATAGCCATTTTCCTGCATCTTTCACATCTATGTATTTAATTTTATTTTTATCCTGATTTTCTCCCGAATGGGGCTCAAAATGGCTTACTATATATATCTCCGATGATGTGAGTCTTATAGTGGGGGAAGGTGTGACCCCCTGGGAAGGGTGGTTTAACCACAGCACCCATCAGCCTTTGCCACACTCAGGCTGATGGGAGTTGCAATCTGCCAACATCTAGAGGGGACCCCCCTCACACATGTGACTCTTGTGTTGGTGCACCATGTTCAGAGTTGCAGAAAGTTAACATTTCCACCTCCTGCCAGTCTTAGAAGAGACTGCTCCATATCGCAGAGGGATCTGAACTTAGATGTAGTCACTTCCTGCAGCCATTTTGAGAGGGGCTGGGGAGGGATTTGTCCCTCGTTCCCACACAATTGTCTTCTCCTATGGGTCCTCATCCATACCAACCCAAACCAGCAAACATAGCTAACAGCCCCTGGCCAAGAAAGAACACTGGATGGCGTCCATTTTGTGTGTGAGGTTTCCTCGCTCGACAAGATGGCTGGACAGCTGTGGCTGAAATCTTAGTGGTGAACTCATATACGCTCATCCCTCCATATTTGCGGCTTTGATTATTCACGGATTTGAATTCATATCTAGGTCCTCCAGTGCAACTCTAGGGTTGATTTTAACTAAACGTTGCACTGAAAGACCTAGAGATTCCTAGGGAGAATACTCTTACTAGGCATTTGCATCTCTTCTATTGCAGTCCTATGGTCAGTGTCTGTCGGACATTGACCACAGAGTTGCACTGGAGGACCTAGAGATCCCTAGAGAGGTGTCCTCTCGGGTAAAAACATGGTGTTTTTTGTTATTTGCAGGTTTTTTCCATATTCACGGAGGTCTTATGCCCCTAACCCTCGCGAATAGGGAGGGACAAGTGTGTATACTTATCATATATGTATTTACACCTTTCCCCTCTTCTTCCTCTTTCCCGTCCAGGTCTGTGCAGACTTTTGCGGACAAATCAAAGCAAGAAGCGCTTAAGAACGACCTGGTGGAGGCTTTGAAGAGAAAGCAGCAAAGTTAAAAACCAATACTCCGTCGACGACGCTAACGCAACATGCCATGCGTTCATTAGATTTCCTCTTTTTTTTTTTGGCCCCCCTTAGAAAACATTTTTTCTCTCTCTCTCTTTCTGCCACCCTTCGCCCTGCCTGCCACCAATATTTTTTCTTTTTCTCCGTCATGTGTCCCGCATACGATATTCTTCCACTCACGACCGCCGCCGCCGCAGTCCTGCCCTCACCTCCGACGACGAATAAAGCTGTATAAACTTTTTTGCAGTCTCTCGCGGCTTACTTCTGCTCCCATCTTATTATGGAAGCCTTGCAGCATTTTCTGTAGAAAGATCCACGTGGGGTTCACTGCGACCCTTCTTTCCCCTTTTTCTTTACATTTATATGCATACAAAAACCCACCAGTCATTCTGTTTAATCTCTCTCTCGTCCCTCTACACCTCCTTTCCTTCCTCATTCTTTCCATCTTTTGTTACATTGGTGTAAAAAATGTAAAACAGGACAAAAAAAAATATCCCCTTTATTAAATACGGTGATGGTGTGCGAAAGAAGAAACAGAAGAAGCCCACAACAACCCTGGAATGTTTGTTCGATGTATGTTTTTATGGGGGGGGAGGCAGGAGGATGGGGCACGGGTGCGAATGGCGGCCCGCCTCTCCGAAATTTGCCCGAATTGTTCTGCTTCCAAACCAGAACGAAGCGCTTTCCCCTCCTGCTTTTTTTTGAGATTTCAAGGAATGCAAAAAAGAGAAAAAGACTGGTTGTTGTTTTATTTTAAAAAGATTTTCTCGGTTGGTTGGTTGGTTGTTGTTTTTCCTTTTCCTTTTTTTTAATTTGTAATGCTTAAAATTTGAATCTACATCTTATACTTGAGCCTCCATACTTAAAAAGGAAAAAAAATTAATAAATCACAAAAAACAGAAGGATTTATTATTATTATTATTTACTGAGAAATGCTTTTTTTTTTTTCTATCGCAGCCTTTTATCGTGAGATCCCAGGGCAGCAAATGGATAAAAAGGATCTCGTAGATTCATGAAAGAGTCCTAAATACCACTTGGAAGCGTCCCGAAATGCATCGATTTCATGCCCAAACCTATAAGTTGTATTTTATAACAATATGCTGCGGGTGGCTGGTCAGGCAGGCTTGATCAATTTTGCCCTTCTCTCTGTTTGCAGATACTCAGGGCTTCTGGAGGCAGCCGCTATTTAACTTGCCAGTTGTATGTCAGGACACGCGGCCACCAAAGGATTGGCTACGATAGAACGGCCACTTTCCCAGCTCAGTTTATTGCATTGCTTAGCGCAGGTAGGCTTTTGCAACCTAGCAGCAAAAAAATCTCTCCCCTTCATTTTCCAACGCTGATGCTACTAAAAAAAACTTCTAGCTAGACAGGGAAAAAGGAAAGGGGCTGGGAAGATGTAAGATTTTGTTAAAAGGAGCTGAGTTGCTTATATGGACCTAAATCCAGCTCTTAATCCTTCCCTTTTTTCCTGCCATGTGGCTACTGGGGTGTCTCAAAACATAGCCTTTCAGAACAATTATTATTGCTATTATTATTGCTATTATTATTATTATCATTATTATATTTCTATCCTGTTCCTCCCCCCAAAAAACTAGGACCCAAAGCAGCTTACAGTCTGAAAAACACAATATAATTAAAAAGTATTGACCATTAAAGTGGTGTTAAACTATTAAAGTATTAAAATGCAATGCAGATTCTCTTGTTAGTCCTCCAGCAGAGGTCAGAGTACGAGAATCTGCCCATAGCCAGATACTGCTGTGTTCAGCCTTTTAATTCCAAACTATAAGGAATAGAAACGTCTCATTTTTTAAGGTTAGGTCCAGAGAGACGGCCCTTGCTTTGCACGGAGGAAGCCCCGCGTTCAGGTCCCAGGGTTCCCAGAGAAGGATGCTTCCTCCCTTGAATCCCTGCTGATCACAAGTATAACCCTTGCTAAGGAAACCCTGAGATAGGGTTGCTGTAAAGAGTTGACTTGAAGGCATGTAACAACACAAGAGCCAGTTTGGTGTAGTGGGAGACCAGTTTTTGCTCAGCCACAGAAACCCATTCGGTGACCTTGTGCAAGTGACACTCTTTCACCCTCAGAGGAAAGCAATGGCAAACTTCCTCTGAAGAAATCTTGCTAAGAAAACCCAGTGACAGGGTAACCAATAAGTTGGGAACAACTCAAACACAACAGCAACCGTAGTTGAGCCTGAACAAGAGGAATCCAGTTTTAGTATCTCTGCAAAACCAGAAGTAATTTGAAAGATATTAACTCATCTAGTGAACAAAACAAGGCTCAGAGTTGCTTAATTTTTAAAAAACGCAGAGTGTAAAGATATTCTCGGGGCAAAAAGGAAACACAGACAGACACACTGGGTAATGCCTTTAATTTTTCCTTCCCTTCCTATCCATATGTGTTGCTAAAATTCCCATTTTTTAAAAAAGGAGAATGCCCGATGCAAACAAAAACATGTTTATGCCGATCCCTCAACCTGATCCGTGAAAGGAGGTTAACGTGGTGCTGTGCCTGGCTGCAACGTGTAGCGAATTCCCATTTTCCAGGACCGATATTTGGAATCAATTCACATTTTTTCCCCGCATTTTGACAGAGGTGCAAGGAAGTGACATTCCATTTCGGATCTTTTTAAAAAAAATCCCAGCAAAGACCAAGTTATGCACTTTTCTATTTTGCAAGTTCGGTTCGGCAAACTGCGTCTCCCGACCCCACCTTTTCTAGGGACAAGCCCCATCCATTTAGTAGCAGGGAGAGATCATTTGCAAATACTAATAAATCTGTTCCTTGGAAAGAGACCGTGCCGAATGCGTCTCTGTTGTCTATTTCACCGTCCAAAATCAGGAGGTGGAAATCCCGGCTGGGAGAATTCCTCCAGCAAAGTGATCCAAGCGTCCCTCTTTGGTCAGTGGCTTCAACCGTCAATGGTCAACTCCGGCCGCTTTCTAGGGGATCTTCTTCGGAAGTGAGGAGAGCTTCTCGCTCTTCGAGCGGCAGCAAAGCCTTCTTCCGATAAGCGAGGAACTGGAAAGAAATCTGAATAGTGGCGTTAAGAAACATTTGCGGATCTGGAAACGAGGTGTGCCATTTTCTACCCCTGCTCTGCACCGTTTCCATGATTTTACAAAGAAAGAATAGTCCTGTTTCTCCAAGCAAAGGATACGACTATGTCGAGGGAGAGGACCCCCAAGCTGCCCACCAGCCAAGGGAGATGATGGATGACGTAGCTGCCTTCCGACTGCCCCGGGTTCGGGTTTTTCAGTAAGACGCTGAGGCCGTACAGGCTGTTTCCGAGCATCACCAGGGCGAAGAGGGAATAAGAGATCCCGGTGGTGGATTTCCTCTTGAACTGAAAGTTTAAGAAAATGGAAAGAAAGAAGGAAAAGGAAAGGAGGAAAGAAAGAAATGAAAGGGAGGGAGGGAGGGAAGGAAGGAAGGAAAAAAAAGGGAAGAAAGAAAAGAGGAGGGATTGAGTTTTGCAAGGGCTTGGGTCTTCTTTGCCAAAGAGGGCTGGTGCCTCACAAACATTACGCATCCCAGGATTCTGCAGGATGGAGCCAAGGCAGTTAAAGCGAAAGCAAAACTCGGAAAAATCACATTTTTGGACGGCATTTTCCAGAATCCTTCAACCAGCATAGCACCTAGCCAAGAGGGGGATCACCCAAACCACTGGCTGGGGCTACTGGGACCTGCAGTCCATCCAGAAAGCCACATATCGGCCACTTTCCGATTTAGCCCTACAGTGTTTTTTCTTAAAAGTCCAGTCATCTGCTACTTGATCTTTTAATGCATGATCTTGGACTGCAAGTCCCAGCAGCCCCAGCCAGCATTGTCAATGGTAACGAATGCTGGGAGCTTCAGTCCAACAACATCTGGAAGGCGGCATGATTTTCACCGCTCTTGTCACTGAAGTTGCCCATTAAATCACATTTTCCTTCATTTTGATGGGGTCGTAGAGAAGCAACACTCCATTTCAGAGCTTCAAAATGACAGCGATACGAAGTCAGACACGCTTTTCCAGTTTGGGATTTGTAGCATGCACCACTAAACGATGGAGACCTTTCCTAATCAGGCCTGGAATAGAAACCACCCCCAATACAAGCCCTGCTTGGCACCCCCCCCCCCCCAAAAACCCACTTACGTTTGTATAGATTTGTGGGATCCGGGATGCCAAGTAAAGCACGGACGAAACCGAACCGATCACAAACCCCACTATTTCTTTTTTGGTGAAAGGCTGCAAGAGAAGACACAAAGAGGTTAAGAGAAAGAGAGAGCAAAGAATATGTGTAGAATTGGGACACGGGAGAAATTGATCGCTGGGAAACGTCCCCAGAAGGTAAGGAATTCCCAGCTTTTGCAACACAGATTTAGTTCAAGTTGATTATTGATTATTGATTTGTCGTTCCACACCTTGATCTATGGGAAAGTCAGGCAAGAAACAGCAGCAGTAATAGTAGTAGTAGTAGTAATAGATGTACTCTTGTTGGCTAAAAACCTTTCTCGGCTCCCTGACCCTTCTCGAAATTATAGGAATAAAAGCAAAATAATGAACAAGGATTGGTCACCTTTTGGTGAAGTTTCCCCTAAAAAGCAATTTTAGGAGGACTGTAACAAAAACGTTGCCGTGTTGTGATGTGTCTGTCTATCCTCTTCCCTCATTCCTATTCCCATCTGGTTTTCAATTCTCCCTCCCATGCAAAAAATAAATAAAAATAAAGGGCATTTCATGACTATCCTTGGTCTTCCCAAGACATTTCAGTCATCCTTCCCTTTAGATTTTGGGTTAAAATGCAAATGGTGAGGCGACGGTAGCAGCCAATGGTTCAGTCTTAGGGTTTTCTTGACTACATTCAAGTTGAAATCCCTGCTTGGCCATGAAAAAGCCCTGGCAAGTCACATTCTCTCAGCCTCAGAGGAAGGCCAAGGTCAAGAAATCCTGCCAAGAAAGCCCTACAATAGGATTGCCATAAATCGGAGTCAACTTGAATACACACAACATCATCATCATGAGGCTCAAACTCTTCAAAACCATCCCTGTGCATTTCCCCTTTTTGCAAAACTTTGGAACTCGCCTCCCATCCAGGCGAATCTTCGGCAGAAGAGAGAAGCGTCCTCCCTCGGAAGGACGTCGGAGTCCCATCATCCACATTCAAGGCCGGTTGGCCCAGGAAGGGAGCGGCCGACACCGTTCCGAAGAGGATGAATGCCAAAAGGGCATTTATAGAAGCGGAGGCTGATGAAGGAAAAGAACGGAAGGAGAAATGGTTTGGGACTTCAAATAATACTAATAATAAATAATAGGAAAATCCTAGGGATGTAACTTGGAAATACAGGTTGCAAGCAGTTATTGGATTGCAGCTTACCCCTCCTGTTCTGATTCTTTATTTTGTAGTAAACGTACAAGGATATCATGAGCAAATCCGCCAGGACGTAATAGATGGCTGTGTATACCTTTGCAAGGATGAAAAAAGGGAGACGGTCACTGGCAGGGCTATAAAATTCTGCAACAGTACAGAATCCCTGCTATTATAGATTCTGCAACAGGAATACAGAGTCCCATTATCCACATTTTGCAGCAGGAATATAGAGTCATTCTGTACCAATCCCACAGCAAGAATACAGAGTTGTTCTGTACCAATCCTGTGTTGAGAATATAGAATTCCTTTACACCAATTCTGCAACAAGAATGCAGACACCTCTATACAACTTCTGCAAGAAGAATGCAGAATTCTGTACAAATTCTGCGACAGGGAATGCAGGCTCCTTCTATACTAATCCTGCAGCAAGGTATAGAATCCTTGTAAACAAATTCTGCAACAAGAACGCCAGATCGTTCTACACAAATTCAACAATATAGAATTCCTGTCTGCAGATTCTGCGACAAGCATGTATTCTATGCAAGTTCTGCGACACGAACGCAGAATTCTATATAAATTCTGTGACAAGAATACAGACTCCTATACACATTCTGCGACTAGATATAAAATTCTTGTATACAAATTCTGCAACAAGAATATAGAATTCTTGTTTGCAAATTCTGCGACAAGAATGCAGAATTGTATATAAATTATTAACCAGAATTGTATATAAATTTAATTGTATATAAATTATAAATTATTAAATTCTGCGACAGGCATGTAGACTCCTATACACATTCTGCGACTAGATATAAAAATCTTGTATACAAATTCTGCAACAAGAATATAGAATTCTTGTTTGCAAATTCTACGACAAGAATGTATTCTATGCAAATTCTGATACAAGAATGCAGATACAGACTCCAACACACATTCTGCAACTAGATATAAAATCCGTGTATACAAATCCTGCAACAAGAATGCCAACTCCTATACAAATTCTGCAAGAATGCACACTCCTTCTAGAACAATTCTGCAACAGGAATGCAGAATTCTTCCATACAAATTCTGCGACAAGGATATAGAATTATTCTGTCCTGGGTTGTGGTCCAGGTTGGTTCTTACCTGCAGAGGCAACTGGTCAGCTAAGAAAGATCCAATGAGGTTTAGAGAGTCTCCTCCCAGCCAACCCAGGAGGAAATAGAGCGACAACGCCTGGTCCATAATCCCCGTTTTGCAAGCCAGGTAGAATTGGCTGTGGGAGAAGTCGGAGCAAAGAGGAGTTAGCAAAGCCTTTCCCTATCCCAAAAGGAGGGTTGAATGCAATCTTAGGGTAACTGGTAGTTGTCCAGATGTTGGTAAACTATCAACCCTTGTCACCAGCGATGTTGTGTATGTGTTTGTCTGGGTGTGTAAGGGTGATGGGAACTGGAGTTCCACAATATCTGCAAGGGACCTATGTTCCCCAGCACTTCAAGCCCATCGGATTGCATCCAGAAGTGGTTCGGCCCTTCCTGCAAGTTGCAAATGTGAAATATATAAATTGCACATTTGCAACTTGCAGGAACTGTTAGCTGCTCTGAGAGCTTTTTGGCAGAAGAGCGGGATATAAATACTCTATAAATAATATATATTTCACATATATATATGTATCACATTTGCAATTTGCAGGAATGATATAGATATAGACAGTTGCTAAAAGAGGAAGTTTCTCGTAAGGCTTGGCTTCCAGAGCTTTGATCGTTTTGGTTTCAGTTTTTCTACGATTTCCAATCAACTGCATTCATTCAAAGTACAAAGAGGATCCGGGAAGCCAGAGGAGTTCCTTATTCTCAAAAAGACACCCTGGGAATTGCGCTGGAAAGAAAGCATGCCAAAATTGGGCAAGAAATCATTTCATTTCATTTTGTTTTTATGCTGCCTCTCTCCCGGAAAGGGAGCCATGGCGCCTCGCAGATAAAAACATTTGTGAAATGTTGGGCAGGTTACACTCTCTCAGCCTCAGAGGATGGCAAGGGCAACCCTCCCCCGGTGGAAACTTGCCAAGAAAACCCTCTGATAGGTTCACCATGAAGCCTCCGACTTACGGAAAAGAAGCCGCGGCGAAGCAGAGGATGGAAATGAGACCCAGCACCACGCTGGCGACGTCCCAGCCATCTTGGGCGCATTCGTTGAAGATCTCCATGATCCACTGGGATCCGTTGGGGCAACCGACGGATGCATTGCTCAAAGAGTTCATTTTGCAAGATTTGAAGACGACCGATCCGGCTGAAAGTCACCAGGAACGTCCGAGGAAGGATTTGACCATGGCTAATTTGCAAATGCTACTGAGAGGGGGAAAAAG
The DNA here is from genome assembly GCA_034509955.1 of Urosaurus nigricauda. Classification (NCBI taxonomy): domain Eukaryota; kingdom Metazoa; phylum Chordata; class Lepidosauria; order Squamata; family Phrynosomatidae; genus Urosaurus; species Urosaurus nigricauda. The sequence continues at coordinate 12,581,809 of JAOEGL010000008.1, forward strand.
AAAAAGAGATACAGGTTGAGTCTCCCTTCTCCAAAATGTTTCTTATTTTTCAGATTTTGGAATATTTGCATCGACATCACAAGACATCTTGAAGATGGGACCCAAGTCTAAACACGAAATTTTCTGAAGATGCCAGCCACAGTTGCTGGCAAAATGTCAGGAATAAACTCTTCTAGATCATGGCCACGTCGCCTGAAAAACCCACAAAAATCTACAGATGCCGACCATGAAATCCTTCGACTTCACACTGAAATTCATTAATGTTTCCTATATATCCAGAACAGTTTGAGTGTAGGATTATGACTCTGCAGACCAAGGTTCAATTCCCGTCTCAGCCGTGAAACCCACTGGGCAAGTCACACTCTCTCAGCTTCAGGGGAAGGCCAAGGCAAACCTCTGAACAAAAATCTTGCCAAGAAAACCCCATGATAGGTCCCCCTTAGGTTCGCCATTAAATCGCAAATGACCTGAAGGTACACAACTATAACAACAACATACGTTGTATATACATAGATTGAGGCAGGTCATTTTCTACATAACATTTGAAAAATAATTTTGTGCGTGAAACCAATTTTGCGTGCGCTGGTTTGCACCAGTTCAAACGTCTGCGCATTTTCGGGGAGGGCAAACAGATGTGAATTTGTGCAGGAAAGTGAAATCTGCAGCAATGTACATAATACACAAGCCCTACGTTCGGATCTCGACTCAGCCGTAGGGTTCAAACTCAAGACCCGCCAGTGGTGTTTTCATTCATTTGGAGAAAAGCGAACCTCCATGTTCCAAGGCAATCTATCTCCGAAGGACGCAAAGGATCACGCTTGCAAGCCTTGCATTGGGGAAAATCTTGTAAAGGGGAAGAGGGACGTTCATTCAAGGCGCTTTTCCTGTGACCAAGTCATCAGACAGGGTTGTTATCCAGACTTATCAGCACTTTTGATGGGCTTAAGGTCGGCTTTTTGGGGATGGGCACCACACTTTTGCAACACGGCGTCCCAAAAAAACGACATGGAAACCAGTCGGAGGGAACTTTGCCCTTTGCAAATCCCTCGCTCTGCACATTTCGTGAGGATGTGTCATTGCAACACAAAGTCCCATCCGGGGCGTTTGGGTTGTCTAGAGACGCTTTGCTTGTCTCAAGTTGCCCAAGAACTTGGTGGAAAAAATAACAAACGCGCATTAGTCATTTGGAACGGATCAGAGGAACAGAAAAACACGCCGGGACTGGTTCACCCGAGTGCACACGAAGGACAAAAAACGTATGGCCGGCTCTCCGTGTCGCCCGTGGATTTGTTTTTATCCACGGGTTCAAGCATCCACGGCTTGAAAATATTCCACATAGGTTCACCGGTATCTCTATTCCGAAAAAGCAAACCTTGTTTGTTCAGGAATCAAACCCTGTGTCCGTGGATTTTTTTATCCACTGATTCAAGCATCCATGGCTTGAAAATATTCCATATATATGTATATATTCCAAGAAGCAAACCTTGATTTTGCCATTTGATATTAGGGAATGGTACCCTGGTTCCCAGAGTCATAATCTAATGCTCAAACCATTATAATAGGACTTCAGCATCCACAGATTTGGGTATCCATGGAGGTCCTGGATCCAAACCCCAGCGGATAACAAGGGTCCCAATAAATAATAATAATACCGCCTCATTGTATTTAATGGGACTTTGAGCATCTGTTGATTTTGGCATCCATGCGATGGTCTTGCAACCAGTGGAACCACTATAGTAACACAACAACAACCACCACGACAACAACCAATGTATGTAATGGGACTTGAGCATCCTTTTGGACTTACGGTGACCCTATAATGGGTTTCTCTCAGCAGGATTCGTTCAGAGGGGGGTTCCTTCTGAGGCTGAGAGAGTGTGACCTTGCCCAAGGCAACCCACAACGTATTTTCCGGGTCAAGTTAATGCAACCAACCACAAACTCCTCCACCTTTCCTTGTTTCTGTCCTTTGTGGCTCAGCCCAGAAAATGGCCCCGAGTTACAATTTAAAAGCAACTGCGAGGAACAAAGAGCCTCGTGCGAGACGCGCGGCATCTCCCTGTTCCAGTTTAATCCTTCCTTCTCAGTGTGTTTTTGCAGCGCCTTCATTTTAAACGCCAAAACGGTCTTAAAAATACCAATGAGCCACCAAAGGGTTGTTGTTGTGTCGGCTGTTGTTGTTGTTGCGTGCCTCCGAGTCACTTGTGACTTATGGCAACCTCGGCAAGGTTGGTTCGGAAGCGGTTTGCGACGGCCTTCCTCCGAGGCTGAGAGAGTGTGACTTACCCAACGGGATTTCCAAAGGCCGAGCCGGGATTCGAACCCAGGTCTCCGGCGTCGAACCCTCAAAGGCTGGCTGGGGATGAGGGGCGTTGTAGTCCAACCGAAGTCGCTTCCTCAGAGTAGACCTAGAGAAAGAAAGTCAGAATTCATTCAGTTCAGGCCCAGGATTTTTCTAAATGAGAATAAGATGATTTCCCTCCCTTCCAAAAAAAAAAAAAAAAAATCCCAATTCTTCCATGAAATTGCAACAAAATTATCTGCATTTTTAAAAACCTACAATTGCATTTAGTTCAGTGGGAAGAGAATGAAATCCAATGGCAGGGCTCTATTATCATTATTGTTATGATGATGATTATTAATCTTTTCTTTCCAAATTAGAAAGACTCTAGGACTCTTTCCTGGGAAAGGGGCTGGGGATGATGGGTCCTGCAGTCCAGCCAAAGGTCCACTTTTTCAAAGAAAGACCCTTTTAAAAAACCCCAAAATGTGGACTCAAACCAGGCAGGGAAACTGCAGGGATTAGGAGAAGCCCTGGCCCTTCCTTCCTGCTGCTGCTCCCAACCCACAAGGCTTTTTTCGAACCACCGGTTCCTCCTTTCCCAAATCCAGTCTCCAACTAATCTGGATTAGGATGAGGATTATTATTATTATTATTCTGCCGGTCAGCTGATGATGGAGGAGGAGGAGGAGGGAAGGAAGGGAGGGGACCCACCCTGAGGATTGTGGGAGTTGGAGTCCAATGGGTCACTTCCTTCCTTCTTTCTCCCCTGCTTTCTCCTTTCCTTTCCTTTCTTTTTCTTTCTTTTCTTTTCTCTTCCTTCTTTCTTTCTCCCCTGCTTTCTCTTCCTTCCCTTTCCCCTTCCTTCCTTCTCCCCTCCTTTCCTTCCCTTTTTCCTTTCTTTCTTTCCTTCCTTCCTTCTTTCCTTCCCTCCCTCCCTCCCTCCCTCTTTCCTTTTCTTTCCTTTCCTCCTTCCTTCCTTCTTTCCTTTCCTTCCTATTCCCCTTCTCCCTCCTTCCTTCCTTCTCCCCTGCTTTCTCTTCCTTCCCTTCCCTTCCCCTTTCTTCTCTCCTTCTTCCCTTTCCTTTTTTCTCCTTCCTTCCTTCCTTCCTCCCTCCTTCCCTTCCCTTCCCTTTCTCCCTTCCTTCTTCCCTGCTTTTTCTTCCTTCCCTTCCCTTTCTTTCTTCCTTTCCTTCTTTCTTTTCCTTTCCTGTCCTTCCTTCCCTTCCTTCCTTCTCCCCTGCTTTCTCTGCATTTTCTCTTTCCTTTCCTTTCCTTTCCTTTCCTTCTTCCTTCTTTCTCTCTTTCCTTTCCTTATTAGTGAAAGAGAGCTCAGCAGCAGTCTCTCTATGCGCTCTCTTGCAATAGGGAATTATTAATCATTCTGCGATTGATTATTTTTGTTATTGTTGTTCATTTAGCTACCCAATTCCTATCAATTTCAGAGGCAGAAAGACTCTGGGAAGATTGTGACATCACACAAACACACACCCCAAAAAGGGAAACGTTGTTCGCAGTGTTTCAGCAAAGAGGTTACACTGTTCGGAATTGTGTGTTCCTGTTTGCGAGGATTGTGACTTTTTGTTGTCTGCAAAAGGAAACAAAGAAGTCGGCCAAGGAAGCCAAGGGAAGAAGTGCAAGAATTGCACTAAAAGTGGTCTCCAACTGCATTAAACCCGCATTAAAACAGCCTCAAACTGCATTATTTCTGCAGTGGAGATGCGCCCATGACAAAGTGGTTTCAAACTCCATTACTTCTGCAGCATAGATGCAACCCTGGCAATTAAAATGGCCTTAAACTGCATTATTTCTGCCGCGTAGATGCACCCCGGCACTTAAACAGGTCTTGAACCGCGTTTAAAGCGGTCTCAAAGAGCATCATTTCTACCATGCAGAGGCCCCCATGACAATTCGACTGGTCCAAAGTGCATTATTTCTACAAGTGTAGACCAGTGCATTCCCAATCTTTGGTCCTCAACTCCCAGAATCCCCCAGCAGTCAGGAACCCTGAGGAGCTGAAGTCCAAAACACCTGGAGGACCAAAGTTTGGAAGGAACCTGTAGAAATGCACACTCCTTCCTTATCTTTGATCCTTCTGGAAAGGTGGGATATAAATAAAATCTATAATAATTATAATAATTATGATTAATGTTATTATTATCCAGCAGGTCTCTTTGGCTGTTTTCAGAAGCAAGAACTTGGAGACAGTCCCTTGGCTGGGCAAACAGAGAGGTGGAGAAGAAGGCATTGATGCATGCGCAGAGCATGAGGGCAAGGGTACATAGTGTACTTGAGCAGCTGCTGCGCCAAGGGTTGGCACGTTCGAGCCCAGCTTGCGGCCGAGGCAGGTTGCGCAGCGACGGACGCGGGATGGCGGCGCAGTGCGGACAGGGGGCCCGGGTGCGGACGGTGCTGGGGGCCTTGGATTTCGGCCGGAGGGCCAGCGAGGAGGTCAGCGGGGCCATGCTCAGGGCTTTCCTGGCCCGCGGACACCGCGAACTGGACACCGCGCATATTTACGCCAAGGGCGAGTCGGAGCGGATCCTGGGCAACTTCCTGGCCAAGGACCCCGAGGCGGCCAAGAGCAGTGAGTCTGCGCCCACCGGGCAACAGTCTCCCCAAGCATGGGCAGAGCGCTCTTTTGCAAAACATTGCCACATTCGATGCTTTAGAGCATGGGCAGAGTGTTGTTTTGCAGAGCAAGATGCTCCAGAGCCACAGTGGCGAACCTATGGCACGCGTGCCTTCTCTGGCACGCAAAGCTATCTCCGAGGGCATGCGGAGACAGGGCACTCGGTCTCTAAAAGGTTCGCCATCATTGCTCCGGAGCCCGTGCAGAGTGCTGTTTCCCCAAAGCATCCATCTGTGGTTTAGAGCAGAGCGTGGGCAAAAAGGTCGTCTTTTATATTATACCTTTTTACTTGCAGTCTGTGATCGTAAATAAAGGGAAGCTTTCAAAGCTCCGCCGGCTTCTTCTTCACCAGGGAAAGAGATTAAAAACCAAACCCGACGAAGAAGAAGTCGGTGGAGCTCTGAAAGCTCGCGACGTAATTTTTGGCGCCTTTTGGTCGGCCCAATAAAACATGCCTTTTGGAGGCTACGAAACGCCTCCCAAAGAAGAAGCCAGCGGAGCTTTGAAAGCTTCCAAGATGATGTCTTTGGTGTGTTTGGGTTGGCCCCGTAAAAGGTATCCGTGTTTTGTGGATATTGGATACTATTGTCCTTTACTGTATGGCCAACGCGGCAACCTCTGCACATACATTATTGTTTTTTTCTGCCCTCGGAAACGCTGATAAACCTGGTTACTAAACAACGAAGGCTTCACAAAGCCAGCCTTTATTCCAGACACCTTTCCCTCGGATCGCCGTATTTGTATAACTTTCTAATCTTTCACCTCCAGAAAGGAGGGAACAGGTTAATCCATTTAAAGGTGAAGCCTCTGCGATCTGCATTTCCAAAATCCAAAATGCGCCAAAACTTGTTTTAACAGGTGGCTTAGGGAGTCGCACCTTTACTACTACGCAAACTTTGTTTCGTGCACCAAAATTATTGGAAACATAGGCTGTGTAATGTATATAAGGTGCATAGGAAACATAAATGGATTTCGTGTTTAGACTTGGGCCCCGTCTCCAAGAGTTCTCATTCTCGAGATGCAAATAGTACAAAATCCGAAAAATTCGGAAATCCAAAACGCTTCCGGTCCCAAACATTTCGGAAAAGGGAGACCCGACCTGTTTCAGAGAACGTGCATAGATAAAATTTAATGTAGAAACAATAAATAACATAGAATATTACAGCATTATTTATCTATTTGTGGTATTTGTAACTCTGCTCTTCAGCCCTAAATATTAATATTATAGTATGTTATATTAATGACAATAAATAACACAACCTGTATGAGAGAATATTTGTAGCATAAAATTTAACACCAGACGGTGATCACTAATGTTAAAGTGGTGTCCAACTGGATTCTTTCTGCCATGCGGACGCAGCCTAGGCAATAATGCTTGTCTCTCGAGTTTCCGAAAAGGCGTGCGAGGCCCGTTTAATGTCCGTTTCTGGGTTTTTTAACTGTATTATTTGGGATTTTAAATCTTCCATTTTGACTTGCTCTTCGCTCCAGTCAAAGTGGCCACGAAGGCGAATCCGTGGGAGCTGAAGAACCTGAAAGCCGAGAACGTCCGGGCGCAACTGGAGGCCTCCCTCAAAAGGCTGCAGATGAAAAGCGTGGATATTTTCTACATACACCTTCCTGACCACGAAACCCCCGTGGAAGAGACCCTGGCGGCTTGCAACCAGTTGCACAAAGAGGTACGGAAGCCAAGGGGTGGTTGTGGTTGCTTAGTTGGGTCAATAGGGCCTTTTTGGCTCGGACTCTATATGGGTGATAGACCTTCCAAGTCGTCCCGTCCTTTGCTGCCCAGCTCAGGTTCTTGCAAAGTCAGGGCAGCTTCTGTGGCTTCCTTGCCGAAGTCCATCATCCACCTTCTTTGCTCCTTACAAGTGGCTCTACTACCACCGAAAAGGCCCTGCTACTGTGACTCCCACTTGTGGGGGGACTCTGGGGCAGAACCTCTGAGAGTCTTGGTTAAGGTGCATCGGAGTCCACAGGCTACGCTGTTACCATTTTGGACCTTTGCAGGAGTTAAAATAATGAGACTTCTTTTTGCTTTCCTTCCTTCTTATCTTTATTCTGTTCCCCTTCTTTTCTCCTTCCCACCTCCCTTCCTCTCTTTCTTTTTCTTTGTGTTCTTTTCCTCTCTCTCTCTTTTTATTTCCTTTCCTTTTTTTTATTTCTCCCTCCCTTTCTTTTTCCTTCTTTCCTTCCTCTCTGTAATGTATCACACTCTCTCTTTCTCTCCCTCCCTCCCTTATGTTCATCTCTCCCCTTCCCTTCCCTTCCTCTCTCCCACCCTTCCTTTTTCCTTCTTCCTTCTCTCTTTCCTTCCTTTCTTTTCTCTCCTTCCTTCCTTCTTGCCTTCTCTGCCTTTCCTTCCTTCCTTCCTTCCTTCCTTCCTTCCTTCCTTTTTTCCTCTCTCTCTCTCTCTTTCCTTCCTTCTTTTCCTTCCTTCCTTCTCTGCCTTCCTTTCCTTCCTTCCCTTCTTTTTCCTTCTTCCCTCCCTCCCTTTTTCCTTTCTTCCTTTCTCTCTCTCAACTTCCTTCCTCCTTTCTTCCCTTTCTCCCTCTCTCCTCCCTTCCTTCCTTCCTTCCTTCCTTCCTTCCATCTCTCCTTCCTTCCTTCTCCAGGGGAAGTTCAAGGAACTGGGCCTCTCCAACTACTCCTCTTGGGCGGTAGCAGAAATCTGCACCCTTTGCAAAGCCAACAACTGGGTGGTGCCCACAGTTTACCAGGTGAGAGAGGTGGGCACGGGTGGGCAAACAAGGTGGGCCTGGGGGACCAGTTGGGTTGCCTGGGGGTGGAGCGCATGAATTGCCATAAGAACAGCCATAAAAACTTCTACAGAAGGGTCAGAAGCATTACCCAACAAGAGTTTTAAACGGCTAAAACTGTGCGTGGGGAGGAAACGGAACTATCTCCCCACATGAGGTTGCCCAAGTTTTAAAATCCTCCGAAGAAGAAGACTTTTCTCTCGATTTGGAGGACCTGGGAGAGAGCAGGGCCTTCTTGGTGGCTGCTCCCAATCTGTGCCACTCCCTTCCGCAGGGCATTTGGCTGGGTCCCCCTTTTCTCTTTTTCCTTTCCCTGCCAGGGAACAGCCTTTATTATTTGGGCAGAGCTTTGCTTTATCAATTCCGTTGCAATTCCATTGCCTTCCTTTTTGGCGAGCTTCACCCGTTGAGTTTGGAACCGTTGCTACTGAAAAGGGGGAATCGAATGGTCCAGGCGGCCTTTTCTTCCTGGCCATTTGGCTACCTGGACTGAGCAACTTCTGTCTAAAGTTTATCCTTTCGTCTCATCTTTATTATTCTTATTCTTTTTAATAAGGGCATGTACAACGCGACCACGCGCCAAGTTGAGAGGGAGCTCCTTCCCTGCCTGCGGCACTTTGGGATGCGATTCTACGCCTTCAACCCTTTGGCCGGTACGTTTTGGGGGGTCAGGGGATCGGCTCGGTTTCAGGGACCCGAGGGCGAATCCGCACTGCGGAAATAAAGCAGTTTTTACGCCATTGGCTTAGCTTCGTCCTGTGGCACCCAGAGACCTGTAGATTGGCGTAAGTCGGAAATGTCTTAAAGGTGCCCGATGACAACGACAACAACGTTGCATCTCTGCAGGGGGGTTGCTGACCGGGAGGTACAAGTACGAAGACAAAGATTCGAACAAGCAACCGGTTACCCGTTTTTTTGGCGACGAGTGGGCCGAAACCTACATGGACAGGTGAGTCTCCGGGCGGCGGAAGAGGCTAGCACCTTGAACATGGTAAATATTTTTGCTAATATCGTACCCTACTCGAGCCTCAAGGAGCGGAAGGTAAGAAATAAAAGGCCACCGGAGGTAATTTTATACACGCCATTTTAGATACTGAATGTTTGGGTCCATTGAACTGTCTGGAAAGCCAAGGTGCCACTCTCTCAGCCAATCATGCAGACAATTTTGGAGCATTGTGGATGTTGGGATTCCAGATAACGGAGGGGAACAGGGTATTTACAGTCTGTCTCTTTGCTTCAACACGCCAGGTACTGGAAGAAGCACCACTTCGAAGGGCTGGCCTTGGTGGAACGCGCTCTCCGCGAAGCCTACGGTTCGAATCCTCCCAGCCTGACCTCCGCCGCCTTGCGCTGGATGTATCACCACTCAAAGCTGCAGGTACAGTGGCTGGGGATGATGGGAGTGGCACTCCACTCCTACTGGTCAAGCTTTAGGTTCCCCTGGCACCAAGAAAGGGTTTTGAGAACTGTACAAAATGCACCTTGGTGCTGCCGGGTGGATCCTTCCAGCCGGCTCCGTTGGGGATGATGGGCACTATCTGAATTCGGGAAAGGTAAGCCAGGGTTTTGACCCAATGCGATAGTGTCCAAGGTAATGTAAATGTTGGACACACAACGCACCTGCTCTTTGTACCAAGTAAAACCCCTGAGTGTAAACCAGATATTAATGCCACTCTCCAGATCCTGTTGGACTGCAATGCCTAGCATTCTTCAATCTTGGCTTGGCCATGCAAGGCTGTTGCAAGTTGTAGTCCAGCAACGTCTGGCGCCAAGAAAGGGTTTTGAGAACTGTGTACAAAATGCACCCTGGCGCTGCTGGGTGGATCCTTTCCAGCCGGCTCTGTTGGGGATGATGGGCACGATCTCTGTCTGTTCCCTTTCGCGCCAGGGAGACCTTGGGGATGCTGTGATCGTCGGGAGCTCCAAAATGGAGCAGCTGCAGGAGAACCTCAAATGCTGCGAAGAGGGCCCTCTCCTCCCGGCGGTGGTCGAAGCCTTCCAGGAAGCCTGGCACCTCACTGCCCACGATTGTCCAAACTATTTCCGCTGAAGGACCCTAGGAGCACCCCGAGGGCGCAAAGTGCGCGTCCCATGCGCTGGAAACGTCTTCCCCATGCTCTTAGTGCCTCACCACCCTTTACCTTTACCTTTCTATCATGGGACTGCAACTCCCATCAGCCTTGGCTAGCCCAGCTGTCACGGCTTTCTCGCTTCTTCTGCCTTAAATCAGGAACGTACTTTTTCCCGTGCAAATTTTGTGACCTCCCCCCCCTTTCATCCACACTGCGCACACGAATCCAGTTTCACGCCACTTTTAACCATCAGGGCTCCATTCTGCGGTATTCGGGGAACTGTCGTTTCTATAATTCCCTCCAGTAGAGAAGGCTGAATGCCTCTCCAAATCCCAGGATACCGTAACATTGAGTTAAAGCGGTGCCAAAACTGGATTATTTCTGCAGTGCGGATGCAACCAGGCTCTTTTCCCCAAAAGGTGGTAGGTTTTCTCTTTGTAATCTGTCTGTTGCAGATGAAACCATATCCTTTCATATAGTATCCTATATATATATATATATATATATATATATATCACATATATTTTTTCATATAGTATCCTGTAATAATGTTTAACATGCTCAAATTAGCGATCGCAATAAAAATGGTTCCTCTTCCTGAACGATGAGTTATGAAAATATACTTAAATTGCTCGGCTTGAAAATCATCTGTTGTCGTTGTCGTTCTTATTGTTGTTATCCCCCCAAAATCGGGACACAAAGCAACCTACAAACTGAACCACAATCCTATCACATATTTCCACGATCGACAGACTCTCCCTGTCAAGATTTGAGTATATATGTATTTATTTATTTACAACTCACAAACATTTTTGCATAGTAATAACAATAATAATAGAAGCCCAAGTGGTCTGAATGCTGGACTGGGACACTGGGAGACCGGGGTTCGAATTGCTGCCCAGCTGTAGAAAGTCACACTTTCTCAGCTTCAGAAGGCCAGATTTGTCGAATCTGACTATAGTTTATTGCACGAAGGAGATCGGGAGTTTATCCCGTGAACATCCCGGAAAAACCGCATAATTACGCGCAACGATTTCACACGACGTCGCACAAAAGCGGTCACAAAGAAGCATCAATGCGCATCTTCTTCCTTTCGGGATTTCGGCGACACTTTATTTGCACAATTGCGTGTGATCGTCGTTCGCGCAATTGCTTTTGCTTTATTTGCGCTTTAATCTCTTGTCGATGCCGAAATTAGCCCCGGTGCGATTAAGCTCCGAAGGAAAACCATTGATAGGTTTGCCTTAGAGTTGCCATAGATCGGGATACGGTTTGAAAGCGCGCAAGAACTTTAGAGACGGTCCCTTAGCTGTGGACTTTGAGCATTTATAGAAAGGGGCAGTGAGCATGCGCAGAAGAGGATGCTGCAGCTGCTGAAGATCCTTTGCACCAGCATCAGGTGCAGAGTTCGAGTCCTGCTGCAGCTGCACCCCCCAGCAGCATTTGCACCCAGGACCAGGAGGATGGCCTTGCAAAGCAGGAGAGTGGGGACGGTGCTGGGGACCATGGAGTTTGGGAGGAGGGCCCCCCCAGAGGCCAGTGGGGCCCTGCTCCAGGCTTTCCTGGGCCGAGGCTATGCTGAGCTGGACACTGCCCTGATGTACTCTGGAGGGGAGTCCGAGAGGATCCTGGGAGAACTCCTGGCCCGGGAGAAGGACCACAGGGAGGGTGAGGAGGAGGGCTCCTTTTGCAAAGCATTGCATGGCCCTGGGCCTTAGAGCATGTGCAGAGTCCTATTTTGCAGAGCATTGTATTAATCTGTGCTTTAGAACATGTGCAGACTCCTATTTTTGTAGAGCATTGCAGAATTCTGTGCCTTAAAGCATGGGCAGAGTGCTCTTTTTGCAGAGCATTGCATTGATCTGTGCTTTAGAGCATGTGCAGAGTCCTGTTTTGCAGAGCATTGCGTTCATCCCTGCCTTAGAGCATGTGCAGACTTGTTTTTACAGAGCATTGCAGAATCATGTGCCTTAGAGCATGTGCAGAGTACTCTTTTTACAGAGCATTGTATTAATCTGTGCCTTAGAGCATGTGCAGAGGGCTGTTGTTGCAGAGCATTGCATTAATCTGTACTTTATTGCATGTGCACAGAGTCCTATTTTGCAGAGCCTTGCATTAACCTGTGCCTTAGAGCATGGGCAGAGTGCTGTGTTTGCAGAGCATGCTCTTTGCAGAGCTTTGAATGGCTCTGTGCCTCAGAGCATACGCAGAGTGCAGTGGAAGAAGGCCACGAATCAGACGGATAGACGTTAATTGAACTGTGACTCTTTTGTTTCCCCCGCAGTCAAAGTGGCCACGAAGGCGAATCCGTGGGAGGGGAAGACCCTGAAGGGCGAGAGCGTCGCCTCCCAAATGGAGGCCTCCCTGCAAAGGCTGCGGATGGAGAGCGTGGACCTTTTCTACCTCCACGCTCCGGACCACCAGACCCCCGTGGAGGAGACCCTGGCCGCCTGCGACCGCCTCCACAAACAGGTACGCAAAGGGGGGTCACGGCGGGGGTGCCTTACGTCTTTGGCAGTGGGTCACAGTGGTCCGAGCGTTGGACAGTGACTCCGGAGATGACGGTTTGATCGGGCAAAAGTCACACTCTCTCGGCCTCAGGGGAAGGCAGTGGCAAACCTCCTCTGGAGAAGTCTCGCCAAGAAAGCCCCATCGCCGTAAGGGCCGCCGTAAGTCGGAAACGGCTCGAAGGCGCACAACGTACGCAAGCGCACTCAGGGCCATCGCATCTATATGAAGGAAAGGGCTGCTCTTATGTGGCTACGGAAGGGAGACAGTGAGGTGACCCATCCACCTTGGTCTCTGTGACTCAATGCATTTTTCCTTCCTTCCTTCCTTCCTTCCTTCCTTCCTTTAATTTCTCTCTCCTTCCTGCCTCTCTCACTTTCTCTTTCCTTCCTTCCTTTCTCTCTCTCTCTCCTTCCTTCCTTTCTCTATTACTCTCTCCTTCCATCCTTTCTCTCTCTCTCTCTCTCTCTCTCTCCTTCCTTCCTTCATCTCTCTCTCTCCTTTCCTTCCTCTTTCTCCTTGCTTCCTTCCTCTCTCTCTCCTTCTTTCCTTCCTCTATCTCTCTCTTCTTCCTTCCTTCCTCTCTCCCTCCTTTCCTTCCTCTCTCCTTCTTTCCATCCTCTCTCTCTCCCTTCTTCCTTCCTTCCTTCCTTCCTTCCTTCCTTCCTTCCTCCCTTCCTCTCTCTCTCCTTCCTTCCTTCCCTCCTTCTGCAGGGGAAATTTAAAGAGCTGGGTCTCTCCAACTATGCCTCTTGGGAAGTGGCCGAAATCTACTCTCTCTGCAAAGCCAACGGCTGGGTGCTGCCCACTGTCTACCAGGTGAGAGTCCGAATGGGCAACCAAAGGGGGTCTGCCAGACGTTCTGCAGGATAGGAAACAGATATGGAAGTAGCCAGAAGAGCAGTCCAGGGTGCCTTTTTTTCCCTTGGTCAGTTGGCAACCTGGCCCAAGCCACTTCTCCACTCGGAAGATTCCTTTCCAGAGTTTTTCCTCTCACTCCTTTTTTTTTTCCTTCTTCTTTCTTTTAAAGGGCATGTACAATGCAACGACGCGCCAAATTGAGACCGAACTCCTGCCCTGCCTGAGGCATTTTGGGATCCGGTTCTATGCCTACAATCCCCTGGCAGGTATGGTGAAGAGATTTTTGGGAACAGGAGAGACCTTTGCACTTGAGCATCCATGGAGTTTGGTCTTGGAACCAAATCCCAGTGGATACCGGCTGCATCCGCACCGCAGAAATAATCCAGTTCGATACCACTTTAACTCCCACAGCTCAATGCTATGGGATTTGGGAAACGTTAGCCTTGTGAGCCTTCCTTGTCAGAGCACTCTGGTGCCACAACAAACTACAAATCCTAAAATTTCATCGCATTGAGCCACGACAGTTAAAGTCTCCTTTAATCCATTTAGCCTATCATCCTACTCTAGAGACATCATCTCTGCCAAATCTGGCATGACATTTGCCTTCCCCTTCCTCCAGTTCTGCAAAACTCAAAGGTTGACGCAGGTTTTTTTGTGGCATTTTAATTGCGGCTCCTAATAAAAGTATGGCACAATTGTGGATTTTTATAAAACAAAACTCCTGGACCAATAAGGCTATCTTTGTGCGTGATTTAGAATCATTATTCTTTATGTCAAGTTGCAAGAGTCTAGATCCCCGTTGCAATGCGTTCACTCCATCCCCGCAGGAGGACTTTTGACGGGGAAGTACAAGTACGAAGATAAAGACTCGAACCAGCAGCCAAGCGGCAGGTTTTTCGGCAATGACTGGGCCCAGATCTACCGGGACAGGTGGGTCCGCAGGGGGCCGAAGAGGCGCTCCCCGTGATAAAATGAAACAGAGCCTCCAAAGGCAGAGGCAGTCTTAATCTCTGAGTTCAAGGATGGCCTGAGTTTCCTTCTTTCGACACTCCAGGTATTGGAAGAAGCACCATTTCGAAGGCGTCGCCTTGGTGGAACGCGCTCTCCGCGAGGCCTACGGTTCGAATCCTCCCAGCCTGACCTCGGCCGCCCTGCGATGGATGTATCACCACTCCAAGCTGCAGGTAACCGACCCTGCGAGGCGGGCCGGCCGGGAGCGTGCCAATGGCCCAAGTGACTTTCATAGTGCCGTTTTTGGCCTTTAATTTTTATGTTCGGGTTACAACAAGGGACCTTACGGTGTGGGGTTAAAAGCCTGGCTCACCTTTCCTGAATTCAGTCCTATTTCAAGTTCCGAATTCGGGAATGTAAGACAGGATTTTAACCCCATGCGATAGGGTCTGAGGTAATGTAAATGCTGGACACACAATGCACCTTGCTCTTTGTATCAAAGTGTAAAACAGATATTAACGCCACTCTCCAGATCCTGTTGGACTGCAACTCCTAGCATTCCTCGACATTGGCCTTTCCGCGCAAGGCTGTTGCAAGTTGTAGTCCGGCAACGTCTGGCGCCGAGAAAGGGTTTTGAGAACTGGGTACGAAAAGCACCTTGGTGCTGCCAAGTGGGTCCTTGCGTCCAGTTGGGGATGATGGGCACTATCTCTGTTCCCTTTTGCACCAGGGAGACCTGGGGGATGCCGTGATCATTGGGGTTTCCAACATGGAGCAGCTGCAGGAGAACCTCAAATGCTGCGAAGAGGGCCCTCTCCTCCCGGCGGTAGTCAAAGCCTTCCAGGAGGCCTGGCACCTCACCGCCCACGATTGCCCAAACTATTTCCGCTGAAGGCGAGCGGGAACCGGAGTGCGAATCGCGCGTCCCATGAGCCGGAGGAGAGCATCACTTCCCGACATCCACTCCTCTTTCTGCCAAAAGGTTCTCTTTCCTCCAACGTCTTCCTTTTCTTAGTCCTTACCACCTTTGCCTTAAATTAGGGATGGGCAACATGCGCTCTTTCGTACTGTTGGACCGCATCTCCCATCAGCCCCCGCTAGCATAGCCGGCGCTGAGGGATGATGGAAGGTGAAGTCTTTTTAACAGCAGCCAAAGCAACGCATGCGCTCTGTCCTTGCCTTAAACTAAGAGAGCACCTTTTGTTCGGCACGGTTTTTGGGATTTGCAAGTTTGGTCTTTTCTCCTTCCAGAAAGGTTTACTGTAGTCCCCCGCTCCCAATTTACTGACAAGTAGGGAGAGATTAAATTGGATTATAGACGGAAAAAAAAAAGTGATTTTGTTGTTGTTGCCTCAATGACACAATCGTTCGACCCAAAATCCTTCTGTCTGTAGAATAAGGAGCCCAGAATAAAACAGTTTCTCAAACCAAGACGGCTTTATTTTTGGAAAAATAGCGGGTGCAGAATGTTGTTCTCCGAAGCGGGAGAGAAGCCGGCGATTTGTACAGCTTTACTCCCGGTTCCTGTTTCTACACAATGAGTATAAACTGGAGAAGATGGTTCCTTCCTTATTGTGTAAACTGGTAATTTATTTTGGGGACTGAAAATGTAAGTATAAGAAGAGTGTTTCCCATGTTTTTTGGGAAGGGACCCCAGTGGAGCTAACTTTACCTTGGGTTTTGTTGTTGTGTTCTGCTCCACACCTTCATGAAAGCAACAAAACCTCGTTTTGGTGTCGCATGTTTCTTTTCCGCAGTCCCTCGAACCCGAGTCGGCTGGAGAACCGAGTCGATCAGGGTCCTGGAATCAAATTGCTTCACTTTTAAACGGAAAAGGCCAAGACTTTTGTACGCGAGGTGTGCGTTGTGTACCACTGTAATTATGTGCCCTCCTAGTTTGGATCCACCTGCAAAGTGGTTCTTAAACTATGAGATACCAAATAACGAAGAGAGCTTGTAAGCATTTCTGATGCATCTGTATATATTTTATAAAAATCTATCCTCTCATCCTCTGATAAATAAAGTCCTCAGATGGTTAGCCCAGTCCTATATTCACACAGAAGGGGAGATCTGCCTGTTACGCAGGTCACCCGCTTTGGGATCTGACAGTCCTCCGTTTCTCTCCTTGAGTTAATCACCCTCTTCCTCCTCGTCCGAGCCGTCTTTGTCCTCCTCCATCCCTTCCACCTCTTTTTCGTCGTCTTCCACCAGCAGCTCGAATTCTCCCGTCTCGGCGTGCCACACGCTCCGGATCGTCACCTTGAAGTCCGCCATCATGTAGCCAAAGAGTTTCTGAAACCGAAGAGAAAAGGATTGTCATGCCCAGCATCCTCCCCCTGCCTCCAGTCAAACCCAAACGCAAGCTGCGACGTTTTGCTGGCTACTCACCAGGATCCGAGCCTGTTCGGGGGTCAGGACGTCTCCTTCTTTGCACACCTCGTGGTCGGCGATCAGCGTGACCACTCCTGCAGGAAGGAAAAAAGATTTAGAAGGAAGCCGGTCCTTCAAACCCGGACGCTTGCGCCTCCCTTCCGGAGAGGGCACCTACCTTTTTTCAGTGCCGTCGGGAGTCCGAGCTGCCGCAGCTGAGGCTCCATGGAGTGCGGAAAGTGTTCCAGGGGCCCCTTGTCCAAGCTGACGGCGAACATGGCTCTGTTTCCGGCTCGGGCGAAGTCGGACTCTTTGAAACGGGAGAACCAGCTGGGGAGGAAAGAGAGCGACGGGTTTCCAAAACATGTTTCACTTGCATAGTCCTGAGACAGACAATACTCAAGCAAGGGGTGTGGATTATTTGCAATCCTCCTGATGCACTGCAATATCTAGAAGAGCCAGGCTAGCCAGGGACAAGGATGATGGGAGAGGCAGTCCAACACCCGAAGTCCTGCTCCTGCTCATATTTTGATCACAAACTCATAGTATCCGAGTTGGAAGGGACCCCAAGGGCCATCTACTCCATCCCCCTGCCATGCAGGAAGACACAACTGAAGCACACTTGAAAGATGCCCATCCAATCTTTGTTTAAAAGCCTCCAGAGACGGAGAGTCCACCTTCAAGCGCTGGCCTTTATGTGCCAAGCACTCTTAGTTGCAAAGCTTATGCTGCAGAATAGCACTGGACTCTTGACTCTGCCGTCCTACAAGGCAATGTCCTAAATCCACTACTTGATGCATTTTGACCAGCGAATGAATATCCCTAAAGGGGCTCTTTATTATATTCTCAGGCGTCGAAGGGCTCCCTGAGCATTCAAGATTTTAAAAAGCCATAGCTATCTTTCGTTTTCAGGCCTGAACAGAGGTTTGGATGCCACTTGCGTCTCGGTGGCCAAAGTGGCAACCGACCGGGAACACTTACTCGGTGACTTCTTCTTTGGTGCGGTTTGTGAAGAGGAGGCCCACCTCGCCCCGGAGATGCTTGCTAATCTGGAAAAGAAAGGGAGAGGTGTAGAAATGGTATCTCCTTCTCAACACATATAGAAGAGGGTACAGCAGCCTTGTACCCTCTTAGCTGCCCCGGTTCCAGCTTATGGCATCCTGGGATCTGTAGTTTAATAGTTTGACAGTCCTAGTCTTGTAACTGAAGGAGAGCATGGTATCACTTTCTAGGAGAGAAGTTGAAATGCCTCACCGGAATGACTGAGGCCTCACCTGGTGTAAGTTATCTTTGTATTCGTCCGTCGGACTCCGTCCCAGCGCCACCATCATCACTTTGTTTTTCCCAAAGAATATCCTGGATCGAGGGGAAAAACAACAACAGATGTTGAGTAAGGGAAAAGGCATATATGTTTCTCAGCTCTTGCAAATAAACAGCCTTTTAGGGTGATAAAAGGATGCAGCAAAAGAGAGAGAGATGAAGAAGCAGCGTTCAACGGAAAAGCGTGAGCCAAACCCGACCTCAAAGGGTTGTTTTGAGAATGAAGTAGAAAGGAAGAGAAATGGCAGGAAGGCAAGATAGAAACACACAGACTTGAGGGTCCCTTATCCGAAATGCTTGGGACGGGAAGCATGTCGGATTTGGGAATATTTCTATATGTACGAGGAGATACCTTGGGACTAAACATGAAATACATTTACGTTTCCTATGCGCTCTGTAACACGTAGCCTCAAGGTAAATTTTATCCACAATATTTTAAATGATTTTGTGAGCCATCAGGAAACGAAGGTGGTTTTGGATCCTCGGCTGGTTTTGGATTCCAGAGCATTTTAGATTTTCGGATAAGGGTTACTCAACTTGTATAATAAAGAGAGAAAGGAATGAAAGGGCTTTTTCAAAACCTGCTGTGCTTCCAGGCGTTGCGGACGTCCTTGAGTTTGTTGTTCCTCATGTTGGCGACGGAGAAGATGAAGAGGAATTTGTAGGTATCCACGCATTTCCGTAACTAAAGGGAAAAGATTTGGAGCGTTAGAATAAGACGGGATGCATTCAAAAACCAAGACAGTGGCAAACTTTCTAGGAGTAAACCTTGAGTGTCGGATTAAGGTTCGAATCCCTGCTCAAGCCATGGAAACCCACGAGGAAAACGTCGGCAGCTCTGGCCTAAAACACACTGCAGAGACAACCCAGTTTGAGACCACATTAACTGCCCTGGCTCAATACTAGGGGATTCTGGGAACTGTAGTTTTACGAGACACTGAGCCTCCTCTGTCGGAGACAGTGCTCCGGCGCCACAAGTAAACGGCAATTCCCAGAATTCCACAGCACTGTGCAGCCAGGGCAGTTATTAAAGCGGTCCCACACTAATATTTGCCCTTTACTTACCGATCTGTGTTGTGCGTTGACACGACGTTTGTGATGATGGGTGCCAGTCGTATCTTAGTGTAAAATATTATATATATATATATATATATATAAAAATATTAAATTATATATATATAATTATATAATTATAAATATATAATTATATATATTTAATAAAATACTATTTGGAAAAAACCAAATTAGATTGTTTCTGGAGAGAGTTTTAGACCGAAGAGAGTCAATGTAAAGACTATACTGTATATATATAATTTAATATAATATTATATATATATATATATATATATATACACATAATATTATATTACATAGATATAGATGTGTACCAGCTACACTGGCTATATATATAAAATATATATGGGACCCATAATAACAGCACTTACCTCTTCTATCAAGTTCTGTTTGACTTGCAAACCTTTCTTGCTGGTTTTTGTTAAGGAAACTAAGAGAGAAAGAGAAGAGAAACAAATGAGATGATATTATTATTATTATTATTATTAAAATTATATTTATTATTATTATTATTATAATTGTATCCTACTCTTTTCCCAGATTATATGATTATATTATAATATAGTATTGTTATTATATTTGTATCCCACTCTTTTCCCAGATTATTATTATTATATTATAATATTATAATATATTATTATTATTATATTATATTTGTATCCCACTTTCCCCCCAGATTTTATTATTATATCATATTATTATATCATATAATTATATTATATATTAATAATAATAACAATAATAATAATAATATTTGTGTCCCACTCTTTCCCCAGAAACTGGGACTCTCAGAAATAGAGAACTCTCTTCAAATTCCAGATTCAAAAGCCACAGATAGGCCTTGAACTGCCCCTGGCTCCAGTGCTATGGAATCCTGGGAACTGTAGTTTTCTGAGGCATTGCCAGAAAGACCTCTGATGCCACAATGAACTACAATTCCCAGGATTCCTTAGCACTGGCAACTAAAGAGGCCCCAAAGTGGGTTATTCCTGCATCGTGTGTCCTGGGCCTGGGAGAGGCCGCTCACCTTTCTTGTCCCGCTTCGATTTCGGCATTTCTGCGAAAAGAGCAGACCCCCAAACACGTTTTTGGGCCGCGGGGGACGACGGGAAGGATTTAGGCGGCTCTCTCAGTGCCTGAAGGGATCACTTCCGCCTAAAAGGACCCCTATTGGCGTCTATGACTCTACATGGATCGGTTCTCTATTATTCATAGCTCTGTGGAGTAAATCAGGAAGTAAAATCCGGCTCTCCCATTGGCTGCCATGAAAAAAAGGGGCGGGGAAAAATCCAAGTCTGGGTGGATGAGTTTTCTATTCAATGCATAGCTCTATGAAACAATTCAGGAAGTAAATCCGGCTCTCCCATTGGCTGCAATGGAAAAAGGGGCGGGGAAAACTTTCTGGGTAGATGGGTTTTCTACAAAATTCATAGCTCTATGGAGTAAATAGGAAGTAAAACCGGCTCTCCCATTGGCTGCCGTGAAAAAAGGGGGCGGGGAAACCTCCCCACTCTATGGTTGTTTCCGTTCTCTATGGTTCCGCGCGGTGGCCGACGGGATACCGTAGTCCTCCGAGGCCTGCTTCTTCTTCTTCTCCTGGGCCGCGATGGCGCCGCGGTGTCTCCCGTTCCTCCTGGGGCTCCTCTGGGCCTCCTCCGCGCCTCAGCCCTCCGCCGCCGTCTACGAGGACCAGGTCGGGAAGTTCGACTGGTGAGTCAGGCCCAGGCCCAGGCCCAGGCGCACCATGGGAAGTGTAGTCTTGGAGGACTACAAATCCCAGGGTTCCATGCAGGGAGGGAGGGAGGCAGGCAGCTGCACTGGGCTTTTTTTAAAAAAAAATGTATTTTATTGTTTTAATAATTTAATTCCTTGTTTTTTTTTAATGGACCTCTTTTTTTCCTCCTATGGTTTTTTAATTGCATTATCCTTTTTAATATTGTGGAGCCACGTGATAATTATATATATATAGCATATTATATGAAATAATATAATACATATAATATAATTCCATGGATCCTGGAAACAAGCCCCAGAAGATACCAAGGCCCAATAATAATTATAATATAATATAATATAATATTAAATATAATATAATTATTATATACTGTATATATATATATATATATATATATAAAATTCCATGGATCCTGGAACCAGCACATACTAAGGGCCAATAATAAGAATGATAATAATGCTTGACAGAGGAGTGGGCTATAAATAAATTTTATTATATGATTATATAAGTTTAAATTTTATATATATATATATATATATATATATTTCCATGGATCCTGGAACCAGCAGATACTATGGGCCAATAATTATATAATAATTATATAATATATAATATTTTATTTTATATATATATATATATATATATATAATATTTCCATGGATCCTGGAACTAACAGATACCAAGGGCCAATAATAATATTATTGTATATAATGGGACTTGAGCATCCATAGATCCTGGAACCAAACCGCTGCTTAAAGCGGGGCCAAACTGCATTATTTCCGCCATATAGATAGATGCTCCTCGAAATGCCTTGTCGGACTACAAACCCCAGCATTCCCTAGAGAGACTGCTTTAACTGCCTCTTGGTATCCACTGGGGTTTGGATGCAGGATCTTCTTTGGATAACAAAAACCTTGGGATGCTCAAGTTCCATTATATACAATAGATGATGATGATGATGATGATGATGGGCCCTTGGTATCCAATGGTGTTTGGTTCCAGGTGCCATTGATGCTCAAGTCCCATGATATACAATAGATTATTATTATTATTATTATTATTACAGTGGTTCTCTTGATATTGGCTGAGGTTTGGTTCCAGGATCCATGGATGATCAATTCCCAATATATACAATACAATATCATCATCATCATCATCATCATCATCACTGGGCCTTGGCATCTGTTGGGGTTTGGTTCCAGGACCCTCCAATAAAATCCATGGATGCCCGAGTCCCATTATATACAACAAACTATTATTATTATTATTGCCCCTTGGTATCTACTGGGGTTTGGCTCCAGGTGCCACGGGTGCTCAAGTCCCATTATATACAATAGAGGATGATGATGATGATGATAGGTCCTTGGTATCTGCTGGGGTTTGGTTACAGGACCCCCCATAGACCCCAAAATCCACGGATGCTCAAGTCCCATTAAACATAGTAAAACCTCGTCCCTTAACATCAAACGGCCAAACCAAGGCTTACATTTTGGCATCTTATATTTTGCGAAGGCTTGCCTCTGTGTCTCTTTCAGGAGGCAGCAGTACGCGGGGAAGCTGAAGTTTGCCTCCTTGGAGTCCTCCCCGGGGTCGAAGAAGCTCATCGCGGCCACCGAGAAGAACGTGGTGGCGGCTTTGAACTCCAGGACGGGAGACATCCGTGAGTATCTCTTCACGCAGGAGACCCTTTGGACCGCTCTGGGTTTCCAGGCCGGCTCTTTAGGACCATTTAAAGCCACCGCGGGATGGAGAACCAATATGGTAACTGGGCAACTGGGCAGGTAACTGGGCAGAGATGCTTTGTCCGTTGGCCTCTATAGGGTAGCCCCATCCCAAAAACCAAAGTCCTCAATCATTTCCTCTAAAACTGTCTCCTTATAGCCTAGAGATGGAAGAAACTCTACCAGGCAGGAACTCATAGTAATAAGAATAATACTAAATTTTATTTATATCCCGCCTCTCCGGTTGGGTCGAGGCGGCTTCCAATAAGAATACAATACATAATAATAATCAATTTTTATTTCTAGCCTGCTCCTCTGTGGAGCACAATCGGAGCAGGATTAAAACATACAGATTAAAACACTTCATCGACCCATCCCCAGCCACCCGCCCTTTATAAACAGATTAAATTAACAACAATTTAAAACCATAACAACATTAAAAGCGTGATTCGTCCTCGATAGTTCTTAGTTGAGGACAAAGACAGCACCAAGCAAGGGTTCAATTAATAGGTCCCGTTTAATACCGAATAAACCCATTATCCCAAAATTCCCAATCAATAATGGTAATGATAAATCATAACTGACGATAAAATCGTTCTTTCTCAAATGGTTTTCCTTGGGTTCTGTTTTAAGTGTGGCGCCACGTGGACAAAGGGACGCCGGAAGGGGCGGTCGACGCGATGATGATCCACGGTCAAGGTGAGCAAAGAGGAGGGTTTTTTTCCAGCCTTCCCTCGCTTTCCGTACCTTGCTTTTTATTCCTTCGTTTCTTTTTTGTCCTGCCTTTCTTTCCCGAGAGGAGGACCTTACAGTTATAAGAGAAGAAATACGGTTCGGAAAAATAGAAACGTGGGATTTGTGGCTGTTTTTTAAAATGGTAACGGCTGTCCTTGCCCCTCCGTAGACGCCGTCACGGTTTCCAACGGGGGCCGCATCCTGCGTTCCTGGGAGACCAACATTGGAGGCCTGAACTGGGAGATCTCGACGGAGGCCGGCAGGTGAGTCGTTTTGGGATGCAGTCGATGCAAACGCAGCATTTTTATTTGGACCGAGCGTGTCTCTTAAGGTTATAAATAATATATATATGTTTCAGCTTTCAGATGGCCGGTCTGGTGGGAGCGCAAGACGCCGTCAGGTATGTGGCGGTGCTGAAGAAAGGCGCTCTCTCCCTCCATTATCTTTCCAACGGACATCAGAAATGGATGGAGCCCTTGCCAGAAAGGTATCTTATTTATTTATACAGCGGTCCCTCCACGTTCGCCGGGGTCGGGGCAAAGAACCGCCGTGAATGTGGAAAAATTGCAACTAGAAAAACACAATTATTTTTATCTAAGAGAACAATCTCCAGCATCTCCGACGCAACTCTCTGGTGAACATCCGGCAGAGGTTGATCGTACAGAATCATGTCGGAAGGCCTACAAAGTGTTTTTAAAATAATAATAAAATGAACTTGATTCTTACGCCCGACCTTTCCGCTGCAGCAACCAAGGCGGCTTGGATATATATTGGAATAATATGTACAATATCTCTAGGAACGTCTAGGCTCTTCGGCGCAACTCTACGGTCAACATCCGGCAGAGTTGCGCTGGCGAACCTAGCGATTCCTAGAGAGGAGATGATAACCGAAACCGTGACTAATCATATCCGCAAAAGTCAAAGCCGCAAATGTAGAGGGGCGACTGTATTTTATTTATACGCTGCGTTTCTCCTCGAGTGGGACCCAAAGGCCTGTGAATGTGGTTTTACTGGTGATAGCTGGTTCTATGAGTGAATCCTTGTTTTTCCTCCACAGTGACCTGGTCCAGTATCAGCTGGTGTATTCGCATGGAACCGGAGCGGTGCATGTCCTCGGAGTCGCTTCTCGGAGTCACATAAACGTCCTCACCTTCAGCGTGGAGGACGGAGAAATTATGAGACAGGTGGTACAAAGTCCGTGGCTTCAAGGGGAACCTCTTTTTCAGCGTGAGGTGTTGGGTCCGAATCGCATTTGGGTCTGGGGTTGAAAGAAAAGAGTGTTTTAGTTCCTTTAAACATTTAAATTGGAGATTTGTTTGGACTGGCTTGGAACTAGGAGGCTTTGAAGTAGAAGCAAGCTATCATGAGACCTATACTATAAAATGAAATACAGGCTTTTTGTATTTAAAAAGGAACCACTTTAGAATATGCACCTCATTTGAGGAACCCAGTGTGAAAATTTGGTATCAGAGGCAGAAATAACATGGAAAGAATATGGACAGGTTCCTTGTTGTTGTTCCCAACTTAAGGAAACTCTAAGGTAACTCCGTTGTAGGGCTTTCTTTGCGAGTTTTGTTCAGAAGGGCTGAGAGTGTGTGACTTACCAAAGGTCACTTGGTGGGTTTCCACAGCTGCATGGGAATTCGAACCCTGGTCTCCAGAGTCGTAAGTCCCAACACTCGAGCCATACTGGCTCTGACCCAAAGGAACACACGCAAACAAATTAGTTTTATTGTATGCCCCTGAATAACCCATGATGTCGGGTGGAATATAAACATTTTTACAAATAATAAATAAAATAGCATGTAGAGAGATCTTGTAGCACCTTTGAGACTCACTGAAAGAAAGAAGTTGGCAGCGTGAGCTTTCCTAGACTTAAGGCTAATGTATCGGAGGAAGTCTAGGAAAACTCATGCTGCCAACTGCTTTCTTTCATTTAGTCTCAAAGGTGCTACAAACCAATTCTACAGACTAACACGGCTAAATCTTTGAATAAATAAAATAATTGATCTCCGTCCTGGGTTCCTCCCCTCCCCAGCCCAATATTATGGTGAGACGTTGGAGCCGCTGTGAAATGGGATGCGATCTGTCTCCTAGCTGGAACTATTGCAGGGAGGAGTGGTTCAATGCTTTGGTGGAAGCCGTGAAAGACGTCTCAATACTTTTTCTCTCGCTGTAGGTGAAGGTGGCAGCCCCTTGGCTGAGCAGCCTGAGCAAGGCTTGCAACGTGGTCGGAGACGCTGTGCTGGTTTGCGCAGAAGCCGCCGCTCACACGGTCCATGCCATGTCTCTGGCCGCCGAGGAAGAAATGAAGCCAACTCCATTGCAGGTGAGAGATCTTGGAAGGAGCCGACAATGCTTGAAGCACAAGGACCTGGGTAGCACCTTGTGGCACCTTTGAGACTTAACTGAAAGAAAGAAGTTGGCAGCGTGAGCACTCCTAGACTTCGGTCTACTTCCTCAGGTGCGTTTGGCGGTGGAGGAAATAGACCTAAGTCATGCTGCCAAATTCTTTCTTTCAATTAGTCTTGGTGCGACAAGATCTCTATTTACATACTGATACTACAGGCTAACCACATGTATCTTTAACTCTACCACTGGGTTGTTTTTGTGTTTGTCTTGTTCCCGAGATTGGGAAAAATTACTTTTGGGGAGGACAGACTCTCAGAAGTCTTCATTCACTGGAGTGGCCATGTTAACTAAGTCATTTGGGGAGCTATAGCTGGGGATTTATTTATTTTTCTTGGAGAAAGGATGATGGAGAGGTGATAGAGATATTTGAATGTCAGGGAGAAGATGAAGCAAGCTTGTTTTATGCCGCTCAGAGACTAGGACATGAACCAGTGGGTTCAAGTGACAAGTAAAGAGAGTCCATCTAAACCTTAGGAAGAACTTCTGGACCGCAAGAACTGAATAGTCTGCCTTGGAGAGTGGTAGACTCTCTTTCTTTGGAGGGCTTTAAACAGAGGTTGGCTGGCCAATTCTCAGTCCTTTAACTATATTGAATTGATGGCTCTTGGGATCCCTTGCAAGTTTGGTTCTGTGTTTCTAGGTCCGAACTCAAGCATCCGGCCCATTTGAATCCAGACCCGCGTTCAGTTCTGAATTGATCGACCCTACATTGGGAGCTGCTTTCTTTTGCTGCTGTGGATTTGGTTGACTTCATTCTTTACTTTTGCCCTTCCCGCAGCCCTTCGGCCTGGAGTTTGCTGATGGCTTCCAGCCCTATTTGTTGGCATCGCAGCCCAATCCTGCCAGCGCTTCCCGAGCCCAGTTCTTCCTGCGACTGTCCCCGAGTCACTTCGCCCTGCTGCAGTATCGCAACGGGTTGCTGAGCCTCCTCCGGGATTTCCCGCAGGTTGGTTGCCGTGCGCCTTCAAGTCGTGTCCGACTTATGACCACGACCCTCTCGCTGGGTCTTCTGGCCAAGATTTGCTCAGGGTTTGTTTTTGGGTTTTGCCTCCTTTGGGAGGTTTTGCGTTCTTTTCGGAAACAAGCGAGGAAGCTTTGTGGTGCCCTGGCCTACAGCAGCCATTCCCAAACGTTTCTCCTCCAGGTGTTTTGGACTTCACCTCCCAAAAGCCCCAGGCAGATTGGACAATGTTCAGGAATGCTGGGAGCTGAAGTCCAAAGCATCTGGAGGACCAAAGTTTGGGTCCTAGAGATTTGGCTTGGTAAAAGCCAGCCTCCTGTAGGTCACCCCGGACTTCCTATGGTCAGTTTCGTGTACAGTGTTTTCTCTTCCCTCCCTCTCTGTCTCTCCGTTTCTCAATATCTCCATATTGTGCTTCCCAGGCTGGCCTTGTGACTTTTGCAACCACCAGTGAGAAGACGGTAGCTGCAGTCCTCACCTGTAAAGGGGAAGCGGTAAGTGTGTTCATATTCTGCCGGGTGAAATGAACAGCCAGACATGGCCTTAAAATGTGTCTGGTTTCCTTGGGATAACACTGGTTTTATCCTTGGCAAATTGGATGTCTTCTAATGTCAAGCCATGGTTTGTCTTAAGCATGGCTTGTTGCTCAATCTGCAAATTGCACAGCAGATAAACAAGCCATGGCTTGCTGCATCCTCATTTCTTACACATTTCTGGACCCTTTTCTGAGCTCCTGTTTTAGAGCTGTGCACACAGGCCTCAGTTCCTAGTTCGTACGTGATGGCAAGCCATGATTTCAACAGCAATAAATGGGGGTTTCAGATGTTAATTTGTGGCTGGTTAACAATCCATAGCCCTTTGAGATGTCCTAGGGACAATGCAGCCCTTCCCAACTCCTGGGATTTGCACATCCCTGGTACATCAGCTGTGCTACCTGAGAGCACATATGTTCATAAAACAGGCTGACTTTTTAGATGCCTAATCTCACATTCTGTCTTGCGTTATTTGCAGAAAGCTGGACCAAACACCTCCCAGTCCGCCAGCTCCGTTGGACAGACATCGAAGCAGGTATGGGATTGATCGTGATGCTCTTTCCATCAGACGGGCACCTTTAGGGTAGCAATAGAAATTTTAAGTTGAAAGACGATGGGCTTTGTTGCCTCTACCCCTTTTCCATTTGGCTCTATCCATCACTGGAGTGCAAGGATTTCCTTGACATGGAGTCTGCCCTTGGACTGAAAGAGGTTCATCGCTAGGGAGAATCTAAAATGCCCATTTGTAAATACTCTCTGGTTACTGACTTCTTTCTCTCCTCCAAATGATGTTGCAGGAGTCCTTGACGTGCTTCAACCAGTCCTATGCAGTTAACTTGTACTTGGCTGAAACCGGACAGAGGCTGCTGGATACATCCATTGGGTTCACCCTGGAGAAGAGCAGCACCAGGCCGGAGCAGGTAAGGCTTCCTTTCTTTAAGGCCGTCGTGTGCTTTCAGGTGGCAAATCACCCCACGAAACGGAAATATGAGAAAATGAGTTCCTTTCTCGGTGGCAACTCCCTTGGGGCCAGAGCAATGGCAGTAGGAACGTGGAGGAGGCACGAAAGGTTTCTCACATTGCAAGCTGATGATAATGCTCTCCGTCTCATCTGCCTGTCTCCCATTCTTCTTTTGCAGCTTTACATTCAGGTCTTCTTGAAGAAAGATGACTCTGTGGGCTATCGGACGCTGGTGCAAACGGGGGACCACATGCTCTTGTTCCTTCAACAGCCCGGTGAGTCTGTGACTGCGCATCTTGGTTGAAAACCCATGGCCTTTCCAACTTGGAGCTGTTCCTCTCAACAGCTGGGTTTGACAACAGCCGAAAGAAGCAAACCGGGATTCTCAGCAGGAGCCAAAACTACGGAGCCCAGGATTCTGTAGGAAGGAGCCATTGAAGTTAAAACATCAAATTGCATTATTTTTATAGTGTAGGTGCACCTCTAGGGAGGCCAGCAAGTCGAAACATTTTTATGCCACCACACCAGGCTTTTAGAAACCGGCTCCAACGGGTTTTTAATGCTGTATTGTTTGACTGTTTGAATAGTTCTTAATGTTTTTTAACTTTAAAATTGTTCACTTGTCTTTTACGTAAATTACATAATTATATTTTATTGAAAATATGTTCTTTTTAAAAAACGGTGTTGTTTTAAAAGATGTAGTGAGATAACCTGGGTACCATTATTGGGAGGAGGGAGCCATATAAATGAATACAGTAATAACAAGTAGATTACGATTACGGTAAAAGTTCAATGCTGCTTGGTCTGTTAGCCACTGCCTTTGGCCAGCTCTTCTTGCCTTTGCTAGGAAATACACACACACACTGCACAGATGATAAAGTGAAATCAAAAAAGCCTTGCCTTCCTGATTCCTCTCGATCTGTTGTTCGTTGCAGGAAAAGTTCTCTGGAGCCGGGAAGAATCTTTGGCGGAAGTGGTCAGTTTGCAAATGGTGGACTTGCCGCTAACCGGAGCCCAGGCTGAGCTGGAAGGCGAATTCGGGAAGAAAGCAGGTAATGGCCGCAGCCTCAAGAGACGGGTTCATCCGATGCGAGATG
Organism: Urosaurus nigricauda; assembly: GCA_034509955.1. Lineage (NCBI taxonomy): Eukaryota > Metazoa > Chordata > Lepidosauria > Squamata > Phrynosomatidae > Urosaurus > Urosaurus nigricauda. The sequence continues at coordinate 12,610,792 of JAOEGL010000008.1, forward strand.
TTCCAAATTTACAAAGTTGGTGTTTGAGATGTCAGGGAAGCATCTGGGGTTCCTTGTGACACAAAGTCGTGTGACAATGTGGAAGGGTTTGGTGAGGAAACTGGGATTAGGCTTTGCCAGGTAACGTTTTTAATTTTCACCCACTTTTGATACTTGAAAGAGTAAATCTGGATTGCTTTGTTGTCGTTCTTAAAATGCTGCCGTGGAACCAGCAATTCAAGGTAAATTCTGAACGATAATTGTGTTGCTGTTATTGTCCTCCTCCCTTTTCCTTGCTACTGTGGACAGTCTTGGTTGTTTAGAGGCTCATCTGCTTATGTGTGATGAGAGGAAGAGAGAAAAATCTCGCTGCATCGGGTTTTGGAGCTTGGTTTCTTCCACGCGGATAATATATATCCCACCAGGGACATATAAGCGGAGTGAGAAGGCATTAAACCCCAAGTAAAAACTCTATCCCCGCCCATGAAGTTTTCTTTCAGTCCTTCTATTTCTAGCACTGCAGTAACTTAAAATGTGAGCATTTAGAAATCAAATCTAATGTTGATGCGGATGCTTACTGTACTACAGTGTCCCTTTTTGTCTTCTTTCCCGCAGATGGTTTGCTGGGGATGTTCCTCAAGCGCTTGTCCTCCCAGCTCATCCTCCTCCAAGCCTGGACTGCCCACCTCTGGAAGATGTTCTACGACGCCCGCAAGCCCCGGAGCCAGATCAAGAACGAAGTCAACATCGACAACTTGGCCCGGGACGAGTTTAACTTGCAGAAGATGATCGTGGTGGTCACCGCTTCTGGAAAGGTAAGGAGAAGGATTCGGAAACCTCCGCCAAACAAACCTACTTTCCTTGATGGGTCAATCCCGTGCCTTTGGAAAACCCAAACGTACAACACAAAAGTAGCCTCGTTTGTTTGTCTTCAGGATCTGTTGCTTAGAAGTAGATTGAAGATTGGGGTTGTATCCCTGGTAGATAGCAGAGATTTAATACTATGCTACTTTTCTTCCCGTAACTTTCTTTTCACTGCAAGGAAATTGTCAAAAAACGGTGCAGTTTTCAGAGTATTTGTAGTTTGTGACGGATTGTGTAATCCAGCTACAGCAGGGGTTGGCATCTTGGAGCTTGGTCTGAGTTCTGTGTGGCCTTTGGTCCCTTCCTGGACTCCCCAAAACCATCGTCCACGGCTTTCCCTCTTGCGCTACAAAAAGGCCCTTATTTATGGCCAAAAAAACACCCAGAACTATTCAAAAAACCCCAAAATGCTGTTTTGAGGCCTGCAAAGAATCCATAAACGTTTCAGAGCTATGACCCATTCACAGGCTCCAAGGTTCCGTAAATTTGCCAAGGCTGTGGCTCTTGGGATCTGTAGGTTTCCCATGGATGTGACCCCCTTTTTCCCTGGGGAATGGAGGCATATCTGTAAGTTCCCTATAGGCCTGGCCCATTGCTATCTTCTGCGCTGCTAAATCCGTCCTGCGCAACAGCTTTGCATCTCTCTCTCTCTCTCTCTCTCTCTCTTTCCACAGCTCTTTGGTATTGAGAGCAGCACCGGGACAATCCTGTGGAAGCAGTACCTCCAGGACGTCAAGCCGGGCTCCTCCTTCAAGCTGATGGTCCAGAGGACGACCGCCCACTTTCCCCATCCTCCCCAGTGTACCTTACTGGTCAAGGACAAGGTTGGTGCCAGGGTTTGCAGCTGCTTGATGGTTCAACCCATCGGGAGTCTGCCAAGTCAGAGAAGGCTGTTCCAGGGTTATATACAGGGATATTGCACTATCGGATCCAGCATTTGAGCATTGGATTACGATCCTGGGAGACCAGAGTTCGATTCCTGGGTGACTTTGGGCAAGTCCCACACTGTCAGTCCCAGAATGGGAGGATGCTGGGACTGGTAGTCCAGAAAGGGTTAGTGGGTTTTTCACTGGGCCTCGTTTTCCTGCCTGTGCCTGCCGTCGTCGTCATCGCCATAATGGTTTTGTCACTATTTTCTTTCCCAGGAGACTGGCATGAGCTCTCTCTATGTCTTCAACCCCATCTTTGGGAGGTGGAGCCAGGTGGCCCCTCCGGTCCTGAGCCGGCCCATCCTCCAGTCCCTCCTGCTGCCCATCATGGACCAAGACTACGCCAAAGTCCTGCTGCTGATCGACGACGAGTACAAGGTGGGCCACCGGGTTTCTGCGGTTTGGGTTTGTGGGAAACCGCCTGGGGGCGAATCTGCAAATCTGCCGCCTTGAACCGCCATGCCTTTGATTTTCCTTCAGGTGACCGTGTTCCCGGCGACGAGAAACGTCCTCCGGCAACTGGAGGAAATGGCTCCCTCCATCTCTTTCTATCTAGCTGACTCCGAACAGGGCAAACTGATGGGACGGAGGCTGAGGAAGGTATGGCCTATCTTTTTAATCCTCTGCGTGTCTCATGGGAAGCGAAATCATTAGGATGGGCAACATGGAAGTGATGCTATTCTCTCAATTCATGTGCTGTCCCTGGAACTGGAAGCTGTGGCCGCCCAAGCCTTTGCCATTTGGGGCTTCATTTGCAGCAGATTCACACTGACATGCGGTGTTCTTGGTCCGTACGAATGAATTTATTACGGCACCAGAATGAAGCGTTAACACAAAACATATATCTTCAGATATACAGCCACAACACAAACCTATATACGTTATACTCCAACGGAGATGTATCTCCTCTGTGTATCCAAATAGGAGGGAAGAAGACCCACAGTCCCATTCCCCCATAACATCACAGATTTCACCCATTTTTACAAAACCTTGGCATAGATCTAGAATAATTTTTTCCCAAGACCATCTATGTAACATTTTATAAAATGTACAAAAACAATAAAACGGGGGCTCACTATGACCAAACTCTGAAGCGTGATCGCTTCATCTGTATTAAAAAGTTTTCGCAGCGGATAAGTGCGGCTGCAAAGAACTTGGCAACTTTTATAGCTAACCCTTGCAATCTGGAAGAGGACAGCTTGCGTAAATTTGCTCTTTTCTGTCAAAGAGGGAGTATATATGTGGTACCCTTCCAGAATCCCTTATGCTGGCAAGGGCTCTAGTCCGACAAAGCCTGTCCTTTGCCCTCCCTTGGTGCAGAATAAATCCTAATTCAGGAACAATCCATGGCCCTCTACAAAGATGGTCTTGGCTAAGCGTCGGCTTGACCTGTGGTTGCTTTCTTGGCCGCATCGCAGGACCTGACGACGGAAGAGAGCTGGGAGATCAGCATCCCCACCGACTTGCAGCGCATTGTGACGGTGAAAGGGAAGAGGGCCAACGAACACGTCCATTCCCAGGGCCGCGTGATGGGGGACCGCAGCGTGTTATACAAGGTGAGGTTTCAAAGATTTGGAATTTACACGATGCATGGATATACAGTCCCTGTGGATCGAGGCAGTTTACAAGAAAGAGAATAATAATAATCATCATAAAATACAATATACAATTAAAATTCACACTTCTAATTAATCCCCTACCCCAACCTCCCTCCCAATCATAAAAAGTAATAAACTAAAAGCAATAGCAATATGAAATACTAACTGAATAACTCGTCGCAGTCTTTGAACCCGAACCTGCTGGCGGTGGTGACGGAGAGCACAGACACCCACCAGGAGCGCACCTTCATCGGGATCTACTTGATCGACAGCGTCACGGGCCGGATCATCCACTCCTCCGTCCAGAAGAAGGCCAAGGGACCCGTCCACATCGTCCATTCGGAGAACTGGGTCGTGGTAAGTCGGGTGCAGCCTATGTTCCAGAGCAAGATCAATACTCTGCTGCAGTCCTAAGGAAACCTCTAAAGCAACTTGAACCCGCTTTATTTTGACCTGTCTGTCCAGGCCCTTATTCTTCTTTGGGAGGGAATTCCAGAGTTGGGGAGTGGTCACTAAGAAGGTCCTGTTTCTTTGGACAGCAAACAGTGCATCCGTGACCCATGCGATTTTTAAAAGACTTTTCCTTAAGCTTCTGGTTTGTCTAAGCAAGGACTCTTCTTCCTCCTCTGCAGTACCAATACTGGAACGCCAAGTCCCGCCGGAACGAGTTCACGGTGCTGGAGCTGTACGAAGGGACGGAGCAGTACAACGCCACGGCCTTCAGCTCCCTCGACCGGCCGCTCTTGCCGCAGGTCCTCCAGCAGTCCTACATCTTCCCCTCGGCCATCAGCGCCATGGAGGTCACCATCACCGAACGGGGCATCACCAGCCGCCACTTGCTCAGTTAAGGCCCGGGGCTCAGGGAAGAGAATGGGGGGGGGGGCGTTTGGCCACGCTTTAGCCATTCTGGGGTTGCTTTACGCCCAGAAATCCTCTCCACTGTCACCAACAACAACACTCGGAGGTCCGTGTTTTCCCACTCTTGCTCCAAATACTACACCCGCCGACTCTTTTTGCTTTGATAATTGATTTTTTCCTGGCTCGGTGGAGGTGTAAAATCCTATCTATCTTGAACTCCTTTCCAAAACGTTAACCATTGCGCCAAACTCTTTCTTCGTCCGTACGCAGTTGGGCTCCCCTCCGGTGCGATCCTGTCCCTTCCCAAGGCTTTGCTGGACCCCCGGCGGCCGGAAATCCCGACAGAGCAAACAAGGTAAGAAAACCCGGATGAACGGAAACTCTGAGGTTTCTGGTGCAGGACATACAGAGCTGCCTGATACAGAACCAGACTGCGATTATATCAGTATTAAAAAGTAGGAATGTACAAAGAGCCCAGGTCCAGTCTATCTAGGGATGGGTAGCCATAGGAAAAGGAATGGGATGTCCTTCCGTAGCTGGTCAAATCCAACCCTGGCAATGGCTTTTGGGGGAGTGGTACTGAACCCGTTGCCTTAAATTCTTCCCTTCTTTCAGGGAAGAAAACTTGATCCCGTATTCTCCAGACGTCCAGATTCACGCTGAGAGGTTCATTAACTACAACCAAACCATCTCCCGGATGAGAGGCATCTACACGGCGCCGTCGGGCCTTGAATCCACCTGTCTGGTGAGCGGTTTTAAAACTTTTTGCAAAATGCTTGTTTTGCAGCCTGCCAAACCACCGCAACATTGGAATGACGGGTAGGGGAAAGGTTCCCAGTATTATTATGGTCCAAAACACCCTGCAGAAATAATCCAGTTTGAGTCTGCTTTAACTGCCCTGGTTTAGTGCTAGGGAATCTGTAGTTTAAGTCATTACTTGTCTGCAAAAATAAAGAGGGTGCCAGTCTAATGGGAAGGCGGAGGCTTTCGTGGCCGGCATCCATAGTTTTTATCGTGGGTTTTTCTGGCTATGTGGACACGTTCTAGAAGAGTTTCTTTCTGACATTTGGCCAGCATCTGTGACTGGCATCTTCAGAGAATGCTGGCATGGAAGACAATATATATATCTGTGGCTGGCATCTTCAGAGAATGATAGCCTGGAAAAGGATTGGAGATATATATCCTGTGTGTCCCTAGGAAGGAAGGAGTAATCTGCAAATGTATTGCTCTGATGCCAATGGCAGTCCTCAGGGTGGGAGGATATGCAGACAAGGATTAATGCAATACATTTGCAGATTACTCCTTCCTTCCCAGGGTCACACAGGATATATATCTCCATCCTTTTCCAGGCTATCACTCTCTGAAGATGCCAGCCACAGATGCTGGCGAAACGTCAGAAAGGAACTCTTCTAGAACATGGCCCCATAGCCGGAAAGCTCCCCCAAAAACTTATGTACCCAGACCAGTTTTTTGTTTCGCTTTGCCTTCTGTCGACGCTTGGGACTTCTCCTCTTTTATCTCTCAGGTCGTCGCGTACGGACTGGACATCTACCAGACCCGCGTCTATCCCTCCAAGCAGTTCGACGTCCTGAAGGACGACTACGACTACGTCCTGATCAGCAGCGTGCTCTTCGGCCTCGTCTTCGCCACCATGATCACCAAGAGGCTGGCGCAGGTCAAGCTCCTCAACCGCGCCTGGCGGTAGTTGGATCCGCGGGGGGGACTGAAACGCTGAAAACCCGTCGAAGCCCGGGCTGGTTTGGCGGCGAAGAAATGTCTGTTTTTTCCTTGGAAGCGAAGGGTGTGCTGTGGTTGCGGGAACCGTTTCGTTTGCGTTGCCTCCTTGGAAAGGAGGAAAAATTAGGAACAAGCTGTGATATGAGAGTTAGTCTTGTTCTTTTCCGATCGCCTTCGGAAGCTGGGATGAAACGGAGGCCTTTTAAAGCGTTCATCGTCGGGGCATCCTAGAATCAATTTACAAGAAGTTTTGGAACTTCTTCCGTTTTATATTTATTTAGACTGCACTGAAAGGTTTCCAAGCTAGAATTCCTGCTGCGTTCATCTCACTGTTTGGATGTTTTTTCCTCCCCACCGTATCCTGCAAAAGACGTCACCGTGGCTTATTATTGCCTTTAAATTATAATGACCCGCCTTGTAAAACACGACTGTTAAGTTATCTTGGGGAAACGGGAATACTTGAAGTCGGCGTTCAGGGAAATGTTTGGGATCCTGAATGAAATGAATTCGGTTTTTTTGCCCAGCGCATTTGGCTCTTGTGTTGCTTTAATTCTCTGGTGTTGGTTGAGCGTGAAGAATACAAATTGTGAGCGCCTTGCTATAGTTTAGCCTTGGTTTTTCAGTAAGGTTCTCACACACGTCTTCAGGACAAAGATATATACACACACATCACCTTCTCAATAGACTTATGTGTTTAAATTAAATTTATCTTAATTCTCTTCACCACAATATATATATATATATATATATATATACACACACACTACTATATGTATCTGTATCTGTATAGATAGATATAAATATAGATAGATAAATTTATAGATATATACATAAATTTATATATCTATATACAGATAAATGTATATATATATATATATATATAGGAGTGTGTGTATATATAGTGTGGTGAAGAGAATTATCTTTAAATTATCTATCTATATATATAATTTATTGATTTTCAATAAGATTCTCACATGACTTCAGTACTAAGGAGTATATATATATATATATGTGTGTGTGTGTGTATATATATATATATATAGTTATATATTTTATATATTACATATAATATATACTATATATATATATGTTATATATCATATTATAATGTATTATATATATTATATTATATATATTATGTGTGTGTGTGTGTGTGTGTATATATATATATATATATATGGTGAAGAGGATTGTAACGTGGGAAAACTGCGCATGCGCAGACGCCCGCGAAGGAGAAAGTCGCTGAGTCACTCCGCGGCGCATGCGCATTACACTGCGCGTAATATATGACAAAAAAACCACATCTCACTTCCGGTACTCATTCGACTGCGCCTCAAAGAGGAGGGTGGAAAAACACAATGAGGGGAAACTCCACTTCCGGTCAGAACCGGAAGTGAGGCCTGAAGTAGTGTCTCCGCAACGCCTTTAAAAACAACCCTTACCTCTATGGTAGAAGGAAAGATTGTTCGCCCCTGAGAGGACAAGGGGGCGGGGCTTAGGCCTGCGCGCGACGTCACTTCCGCCCCGGACCCGGAAGTGCCCCTCTGAGGCGTCCAAAGAGGGAGGAAGCGCGGCGGAGGGGCTCGGAATGGCGTCTCCCGGAGGCTCTTCCTCGGCTCCGGCGGAGCGGGACCCCTTGTGGGAGGTGGCCGTGAGGCCCCTGCTCTCCGCCTCGTACTCGGCCTTCGAGATGCGGGAGCTGCCTCAGCTGCTGGCCTCCGTCATCGAGAGGTGGGCGGGGCTTAGCACACAGGGGGAGGGGCCTGTCAGGGGTGGACACGCCCCCGGGACTACAGCTCCCATGATCCCTCCCCATTGGCCGACGCGGCTGAGGATTCTGGGAGTTGTAGTCCAAAAAAGTGTCCTCTCAAAGGGGGAGCTGCTCTAATCTGAGGGAAAGTGGCTCTTATTCTAAACTGTGCCCTTTAAAGAGATATTTTTATGGACTACAACTCCCAGGATCCCTCTCCATTGGCCAACATGGCTGAGGATTCTGGGAGTTGTAGTCCATAAAAAGTGTCTCTGAAAGGGAAAGCCACTGTCATCTAAAGGAAAGTGGGCCTTATTCCAAGGCACTGGGCCCTCAAACTGTGCCCTTTATTTATGGACTACAACTCCCAGAATCTCCCTCTATTGGCCAACATGACTGAGGATTCTGGGAGTTGTAGTCCAAAAAAAGAGTCTCTCTCTCTCTCTCTCTCTCTCTCTCTTAAAGGGAAGCATTGTAATCTCCCTTAATTGAGAGCCCCCCAAAGCCTCTCCCTGCAAATTACTATGAGTCCCAGGATCCCTCTCCATTGGCCAAGATGACTGAGGATTCTGGGAGTTGTAGTCCAAAAAGAGGAAGGGTCTCTTAAAGGGAGGCCCTGTAGTCTTTGGGGTGGCCCTGAATTGAGAGCCCCAAAGGGCAGGGAAGGGCCCTTGGTTTTAAGGGGCTCCCCATATATATTATTTGTAAGGTTGGAAAGCTTCTCCCTCATAGGACTGGAAAGGGTCCCTTGTTATAACCCACCTCAATCCAAAACAGGGAGAGGCGGGATAAAAAGAAATATTTCATTATCATTATCATTATTATTATTATTATTATGTCCCTTATTGGAAAACCCCAAAGGCCAGTCCCTTAAATGACAGCAGAAAAACTTATCCTTTAAAGGCATATTTATGGGGGGGTGTCCCCTTTCTGTGAGGAGAGAAGGGAGATGGGTTTCCCCTCGTTTTCGGGGAAAACCCCTCATTTCGGCTCCCCTTCCTGGGGCTGGAAAGCTCGGCTTTTATTTGGGATGGGAAGCCTCCCTCGTCCCAGGTTGAGACGCTTCTCGTTTCCGTCCGGCCTCTCTTATTATAAGGAACGTCCCTTATTTTCGAGGTCCAGGTCGAGTCTCCCTCGTCCTAAACGCTTGGAGTCCGGTTTCGTTTCGTATAACGAAATAGATACCTCGGAGACGGGACCCGAGTCTAAAAAGCAAAATTCGGTGCAAGAAACAGATAAAACTGCAGCCCAACAATATCTGGAGCACCCACACTTCAATAAATGTTATTATTATTATTAATTCGTATCCTGCTTTTCTATCAAAATTGGGACCCGGTTCGTCTCCAGTTCATCTAATACCAATTCATCTCTCCACTTTAAATGTGTGCTTCGGCTCGGCTGCGTATAAACGTCTGCCGGGATTGTTGTTTGCTGCGTTTAAATATTTACAAAGAATTGTGTCTTTTTTCCCCCTCTGCTCTTAGCTATCAACTGTTTTTAAGGCCGAGGCTGTTTTGCCGAGAAGGATACAGAAGAATAACAGGAACTGGATCAGTTGTCTTGAATAGAAACTATGTTTTATATTATGTATATATATGTATATTCTTTTCCTGTTCATCCACGCCTACTGAGCCATTGTCTGCTTTGAATCCTCTCTTTTGCAGAGTTGCACAAACGGTAGCCCGGTTGTATAGCGCGTTCGTCTTGTGTTTCGCCGTAGGGAATAGAGGACGGTCATGTTTCCAAAGCTCTGGTGATCTCTGGCCGGGTATTAAAACAACACCAACCCGGCAGAAGAGGAAAAACAGGATCCAGCAGCCGCTGGAAGCACCCTCGTCCCTCCATATCTGTGGCTTTGATATTTGTGGGTTTGATTAATATGTTCTCTCAAGGAATATCTAGGTCTTTCAGGGCAACTCTGTGGTCAACTTTAACTAAAAGTTGCCCTGAAAGACCTAGAGATTATTCCTAGAGAGAAGACTCTATTAGGCCTTTGTAGCTCTTCCAGGGCAGTTCTATGGTCAGTGTCTGCCGGACGTTGACCACAGAGTTGCATTGAAAGACCTAGAGATTATTCCTAGAGAGAATGCTCTACTAGGCCTTTGTAGCTCCTCCAGCGCAACTCTGTGGCCAGTGTCCTCTCTAGGAATCTCTAGGTCCTCCAGGGCAACTCTGTGGTCAACGTCAGACAGACACTGACCATAGACTTGCGCTGGAGGAGCTACAAATGCCTAGTAGGGTATCCTCTCTAGGAATCTTTAGGTCTTTCAGTGCAACTTTTAGTTAAAGTTGACCATAGTGTTGCACTGGAGGAGGACCTAGATATTCCTAGAGAGAACATATTCATCAAATCCATTAATAATCAAATCCGCAAATATCAAAGCTGCAGATGTGGAGGGATGCGTGTATATATGTGAGTTAAAATACCGTACTTAGATTGACCCATAGATAAGCTCACTTAGGTTTTTGGGGTCAATTTTTCAACATAAATTTCTAGACTTATACATGATTATCTACAGCACTTCTGTCGGGTGCTTTGGACCCATGATTCTCAGGGGTTTGCTCCTTGTGTGGCTTGCCCAAGGCCTGTGTTAACTATAAAACAAAAAAGAACATGGATCAAAAACGATGAGAGTATTGTTAACTGGGAATATATGAGTTGCTATAATTAAAATCCTTTGTCCTACCTTGACTATTCTTGTATCCCACTGGTGCCGAACATGCCACTCTTTGAGGACCATAGTGATTCGGAGAGACTCAAAGAGAGCTCACCGTCTTCCCGTGAACAAATCCGCTCCTGGGGATCCCATGCTTTCTCCATTTCAGCCGTATCATTTCGAATAGCGTTGTTTTTCTTTTCGCAAAACCAAGTGCTTGTGGATTGACTTTAGGCCGTCTAGAAGTCGTCTCGGAAATCCAGACCTGCCTCTGCTTTTTGTGATCAAAGTGCCATGGGTTCACAAAGGACTGCTGATTTTTTTCTCTCTCTCTCTTGCCCCGTTCTTTTATTTAGCGAATCTGAAATCTTACACCACGACAAGCAATATGAACCTTTCTACTCGTCTTTTGTCGCACTTGCGACGCACTACATCACAACCGTGTGCGGACTGGGTGAGTGTTCTCCCAGCATGCCATCTGTTCAATATCTTTTCCCAACTGGGCATTTTCCGGGGCGTTGGGCTACAATTTGCTATGGATAATAGGAGCTGTAGTCCTGGGCATCTGGAGGATAACAGGTTTAGGGAAGACTACAGTAAGGCAGATACAGTTGACCCTCTGTATCCATGGATTCAACCATCCCCAAACCCAATAGCAAACCTTGCTTCTTCCATTTTACAAAAGGGATCCCGTTTTAGTATGCCGTTGCATTTATTGGGACTTGAGTGGCACAGATTTTGGTTTCCAATGGAGTGTCCCAGAACCAAACCTTGCTGGATACTGAGGGCTCACTGTGTCAGAGAGAGAAAAAAGAAACCAAAGTTTATCTACCAGAAATGAATTTAGAGTTGGGGAACACATGACACAAAAGGTTGGGATGGAAAATGGCCGAAAAGGGCCTTAAAAATGTTGGGGCTGGGGGTTTCAGAGGCCACAAAAGTGAGGTACAGGGACCACATTCTGCCTATGGGCTGTACTATTTATTATTATTTATTACAATGACGATCCCTGGCCTAAAATCCCGTCACAGCACCAGTGACGGAGCAATTTCAATGCAAAGGGAGCTTGAAGTGTAGGCAAGGGCAGTCCGCGCAACGGAACGAAGATAGAGAAGGGGTGACGGCGTCCTTAAAAATACTCGGCTTTCTTTTTCTTCTGAGCATCCTTGTGATATCCGATCTCCTTGGCTTTCCCAGTGCCTAGGAATCAGCTGCAGTCTGTGGCAGCTGCCTGCAAAGTCCTGATTGAATTCTCCCTCCTGCGCCTGGAGAACCCAGACGAGGCGTGCGCCGTTTCGCAGGTGAGCGGAGGCGGCGGAGGCACCCTTCCCATCGCGTGCATGTGGCGTTGCCATGTTGACGTATAGGCTGCGCTCTGCAAAACGAAAATCACTGTGGGCAGCAAGGCATGCAAGCATCTTCCCCTCTGTCTGTCTGCACCTTCCTGTTACTCTTGGTCTGTAGAACAAGACAGCCCTAGGTTAGATAAGCCTTAGATCAAATGAGTTAGGGTAACCCAGCTTTATCTACCTTAACTACACCTTTTTGGAAGATTTAGTGGGCTTCCTTTCATGGTATTACATGGCTTTTCACGAAGGCATGTTGTTTTAACCAGAGGATGAGACTGTTAACTTAAGTCCCAATGACTTAAGTTCTACTCTGGTGCTTCATGTTCTACTTGTAGAACAGTTGCTAGATTTAACTTTGTGTGACTCAGGTCCAGGTGATTCGATGGACTTATTCTCCCTGATGAACCTCCTTGTGTTTTGAAATCTGCTGGAGTGGCTCTCCTTTCTATCCAGCCATTTTTCACAGGTTTGTTTGGTGGGATGTACATGTAAAGGGGGCTTCTCAGTGGCTGCCCAGGCTCTGGAACTCCCTTCCCAGAGAAATCGGACTTCCACCTTCCTTGCTCTATCATATATCAAAGGATATAATGTAGGAGATGGAAAGAGTTTGTTTCCTGCTGCTTCAGAGACTAGAACACAAACCACTGGATTCAGATTACAAGAGCTTTCACCTAAATATTAGGAAGTGCTTCTTTACGTTGTGAATGGGTATCTTTTAGGGGTGCTTTAGTTTTGTATTCCTGACTGGATGGCTCCGCTCTGGTGCCACAACAGACTACAGTTGCCAGAATTCCACAGCATGAGGGTCATGGCACTTAAAGCGGTGTCAGACCGGATTATTTCTGCACTGAGGACGCAGCCTATGATTAATAGTGATCTCCCACTTAAGGAATGTTGCTATTTTACTTGCTGTCAATAGAAGCACCTGATCCTGCTGATCAAGGGCCTGTGCACTGGCTGCAGCCGTCTGGACAGAACCGAAATCATTACCTTCACGGCGATGATGAAATCGGCCAAGCTGCCCCAAACGGTGAAGACTCTCTCCGATGGTACGCACCACTCTTCCACCCCGTCTGGGCTTGTCTCTCTCAGAGGGAGTGCTGTTTCCTTGTCCCATTTCTGGGGGTGACTGTGTGCTACCTCTTTCTCTTTTCCAGTGGAGGATCAGAAAGAACTGGCTTCTCCCGTCAGCCCCGAACTGCGACAGAAGGAAGTGCAGATGAACTTCCTCAACCAGCTGACCTCCGTCTTCAACCCTCGAGTGGCTGCCTCCTCGATGGTGCCCCAGACCCAGGTGAGTAAAGCCAGCGCTTAGTTTGTCAAAGAACCTGGGTTCCAGAGTGGCTCATAGTAAGCAATGCCCATTTCTATTTATTTATAGGGGGAAGGCGAAGGCGATGATCAGACGTCAACAGACCAGGCCTCCGCAGCCAAGACCAAGAGCATATTCATTGCTCAGAATGTAGCCAGCTTGCAGGAACTTGGTAAGAAGGAAGTTTTTTTCTCTATCTTATGACTCTTCTCATTAAAGGGAGTGATGTGTTTTAAAAAAAGAAAGAAAAAATAGTGGGAGTCAGGATCATTGCAGCTGAAATTTGTTCTGTTTCTATAATGTATCTATGGGGATAGGCTGTATGCTGCTGAATATCAGTTGCCGGGGGACTCTTAAAGAATTGAACATTCAGCAGCATTTTATTGTCCTGATTCTATTCTGTTTCTCCATGTTCTGTCCTGATAGTAGCATAACATGTACTCAGGCTACTGTCAGGACAGAATATGGAGAAACAAAATGGTTCCCAGTCAGAAAGGGAGTCAGACAAGGTTGCATTCTGTCACCCTATCTGTTTAAATTATATGTTAAATATATAATGCATAAAGACGGATTAGACTCGGAGGAAGGAGGCATGAAAATTGGAGGAAGGAATAGCAACATTTTATGATATGCGGATGACGCCGTACTACTACCATAAAATAGGAAAGATACGGAAAAAAAAGTATTGAAGAAATCAAGGAAGGAAGCGCAAAGGCAGGTTTGCAGGTGAATGTGAAGAGAGAAAAAAGTAATGGCTACAGATGTTTTACCTAACTTTAAAGCAGACGATGAAGACGTTGAAATAGACTACAGTCAAGGGGTCAGAAGAAGATGAGGACTTAGAAAGGCAGCTATGAAGTTTAAAGCGGTATCATGGAATACTAAAGTTAGGCTTCTCCAAGCCATTGTATTTTCCACTTCTGTGTGTGGCTGTGAAAGCTGATAGGAAGAAAAACAACTCATTTGAAATGTGCTAGTGGAGAGTTCTAGCACTATGGACTATTATAAAGACAAATAAGTGGGTTCACAAGCAAATCAACTCTCCCTAGAAGCGAAAATGAATAAACTGAAGATGCCATATGTTGGACATACCATGAAAAGACAGGACTCACTAGACAAGACAATAATGCTTAGCAAAATAGAAGGGAAAGCGGAAGCTCACATTCCAGATGGATGGACTCATATAAGGAAGGCTCAGCTACCTTAAGCCTGCAAGACCTGAGGAGGATGGTTGATACAAGTGGAAGTCGACTTGAAGGCTGTTAACAACAAGTGGGACCAGTAGTGTAAGACTTTCTTATCTGACCTAGGAAGCTTGACCGGCCTGTTTATCAGCATAAGAAGAGGAGCCCTTGGAGTTGGCTCAGTCCAAAGTTCTGTTTAGTCCAGCATTTTTGTTCATGTTGGGGGCAACATAATGCCTCTGGGACGCTCACAAGAAGAACTGTGTCCTTCCTCTTGTCTTCTCCAGTATCTGATACACAGAGGCCCACAGCTTCTGATAACGGAGAGAACAGGTAACGGCTGTAGCAGGCAGCCACTGATAACCCCGTCGTACGTGAATTTGTCCAGTTCCCTTTTGCAGCTGCCCAAGCGAATGGCCATTATTGTACAGACTACGTGCTGCGCAAAGACTTTCTTTCTTTTATCTGTCTCAAAACAGGGACGGCAGATTCATGACAGCATCTGCCCATTTCTTGCCATGTGATAAAAGAAAGGAAAAAAAGCTTGTTTAGATTTTGGCTTTTGAGCGTTAGTCCACGACTCTGGAGACTAGGGTTTAAATACGCACTCAGCTACGGAAACCAACTGGGTGACCGTAGGCAAGTCACATTCTCTCAGCCTCAGAGGAAGGCAATAGTGGCAAACCTGCTCTGAACAAGACCTACCAACAAAACCCCATGATAAATTTACCTTACGGTGTCCATAACCTGGGAACAACTTGAAGGCCAACATCAGGGCTCTGATGTGTTTGTGGATGTGGCCTGGGGGAAATTTCCCCCTGTTGTTAGATATTTGGGAGGATTTTTGTATGGTTTGGAGACAAAAGTTGCCCAATAACAGTGCCAGAATTTTTCCAAATATGATGACATGAGGTTTTTATAATATGTCAAGCCATTAAGTTTGGTTCAGCTAGGTCCCTTCCTTCCTTCCTTCCTTCCTTCCTTCCTTCCTTCCTCACATTTTTCACAACTTTCCTTTCATAGGTGGCTCTGAGAAGCTGCTGCGGGTCTGTCTGAATCTCCCCTATTTCCTCCGCTACATCAATCGCTTCCAGGATGCCGTGTCTGCCAATTCCTTTTTCATCATGCCGGCCACTGTCGCCGATGCCACTGCTGTCCGTAACGGGTGAGAGAGAAATATTCTTCCTTTCCCTAATTCTACCTGGTTTTTATTCTCATCATGTCCCTAGCTGATGCCTCTGGTCCAAATGAGTAACTTTTCCTAGCTATGACCTGATCCCTTTGGAGTTTTCAACGTCAGAAACGACATGATCTCCTGGGCATGGTGAATCTCTTGCTAGCTTTGCCTTTTTGACTACAGGTTCCATTCCCTCGTCATTGATGTGACCATGGCCCTGGACACCCTCTCCTTGCCTGTCTTGGAGCCTCTCACCCCCACAAGGCTGCAAGATGTCACTGTTCTGGCCCTTAGCTGCCTCTATGCAGGTGAGGACTCATTTTGGCAAGCGTGTCACACCAAGCCATGCGCAGACAAGATAGGTAACTGTCAGGGTGTGGGAACTTAGAAGGCAGGACCCTTCCAATTTCTCACTTCAATACCTAGCACTCTGCTTTAAATGTCTTCAGGGCAGAGACTTGCACACCTTTCTGCACAGGGCCAGGCACACTCGTGACACTGAATGAATCAGGTGTGGACAACGGTGACCTTCCAGATGTTGCTAAACTGTGACTCCCAGGATTGCTGGCTTGAGCTGATGGGAGTTGCAGTACAACATCAGGAAGGCCACAGCTTTATCCTTGTCCTGACAATAATAAGAGCAGCTACCTGGCTATGTTTTGAAGGTTCTTATTCCTGGTCAGGCTCTCCAGCAAAGCACCAGCAAACAGAATGCATTTCATTGTTGTGGCTTTGTTTATGGGGAATCAGGTTGAGCTTTGTCTTGCCCCGTCTGATGGCGGTATCCTTCCTTCTCTCAGGGGTGAGCGTGGCAACCTGCATGGCCATCCTCCATGTGGGCACCACCCAGCAAGTCCGCACTGGGTCCACGAGTTCAAAAGAAGAAGACTATGAGAATGATGCAGCCACCATTGTGCAGAAATGTGTAAGTTGGCTGGATAAGGCAAAGGTGGTTGCAGGGGATCTTCTCTGGCCAAATTTTCAGCTCAGAGTTTGCTCTGAGTGTGTGTGTGTTTGTGGTTGTGTTTATTTTTGCCCTGCCTTTTCTCCATTGATTTCAAGGCACTGTAAACATTGCTCATCCACGATCCCACGAGGTAGGCCAGGCCAGAAAGAGAGCATTATTGACAATGTCACAGATTGAGTTTCATAGCTCAGTGGAAGGATTTGAATCAGGATTTTCCAAGACTAAATCCATCATTCTTAACCCAGAACTGAGAGCATTTTTTGGATAAATTTAGACTCCAGTTTCTGTCAGCCCCAGCTACACTGACTAGTGTTGAGGGTAGATGAGAGTCACTGTTCATCCGTATTTGGGTGGAAATATGTTTCCTAGCCTTGCTCTAGCCATGGCACCACGCTTTATGTATGTAAATTTGGTGGGGCTGAAAAGTTCTTCCTTTCTGTTTCCATTGACAGCTTGAAATCTATGATATGATCGGTCAGGCCATCAGCAACTCCCGCCGTGCTGGTGGGGAGGTAAGAATGACTAGCCCTCTGAGAAATCCTTCTTTGGATTTAAGTTTGCCATCTGGGCAGCTGGAATCAGTGGTATGTTTTGTATTTTCCCTCTCAGCACTACCAGAACTTCCAGCTGCTGGGGGCCTGGTGTCTGCTGAACAGCTTGTTCCTCATCCTGAACCTGAGCCCCACAGCCTTGGCAGATAAAGGGAAGGAGAAAGACCCCTTGGCTGCACTCCGGGTCCGGGATATCATCGCTCGATCGAAAGAGGGAGTGGGATCTCCTAAGCTGGGGCCTGGCAAGGGGTAAGTTCTTGGTCAGGGGAGATCACAAGATGTCTGCTAACAGAAACAAATTGGCAGGCAAAGTCCGATTCTCCCATTGATGCTGCATTTTAATTCTCAGCATTTGCCAGCTGTGGCAGGTAAAGATGTTTTGAGTCAGGTAAACCTAGGGCAAGGAAGCTGGTATGCTGCTGAAAGGATTTTAATAATTGTATTTTTTTTTCTTGGGCAGCATGAGGCAGCATAAAAGTAATGGCTTTTGTTTGTTTTCTCTAAGAAGTGATTTAGCTTTCTGTCCAAGTCAGTCACAGCTATGGAACATTTTACATTTTAAATCTCTCTCTCTGTCTGTTATTTCAAGGCATCAGGGCTTTGGGGTATTATCTGTGGTACTGGCAAACCATGCCATAAAGCTTCTCACCTCACTCTTTCAAGATCTTCAAGTAGAAGCACTTCACAAGGTGAGTGTGGCGGAACGTGGCTGAGTCCTCTAATGTCTAATGGTTCTTTTTTCAAAAACAGCAGCTACACAAAAACAAAAAACAACTGCTTTCAACTTGCAGGGATGGGAGACTGATGGCCCCCCAGCTGTGCTGAACATCATGGCCCAGAGCACGTCCATCCAGCGGATCCAGCGCCTGATTGAGTCCGTCCCTCTTACAAACCTGCTGCTCACATTGTTGTCCACCTCTTACCGCAAGGTGAGTGGTAGTAGCGGGGTTTCCATGTTCACTTCTGGCTGCTGGCGTACACCTCTTTACAAAGCAGAATTGATGGCTCTCTAGAGGAGGATTATCCTTAGGAACAGTGGTTAGCTGTAGTGACTAAGTGAAACATTGTTCAGAGATGATTCAGTGCTTGTTCAGGGATTAGGCAACTCTGGAGTGGAGTCTGGAAGCTATTTCCTACCAACCAAAACCAGAAATGATTGAAATAAAGTTGTGTGTCTTCCTTATTAGCTGAGAGTTATTTCCAGAAAATTTGAAAAAAAAAGTGAAGGGGGGCAGGTTGTAGAGGGCACAGAAACATCCCTGTGGTCCCACCCCATCCTTGAGGGATCCTGGGAGCAAAATGCAGGACTTGAATGGCCATTAGTCTTACATCGTTGTGCATCTCCTAAGCTTGATGGGTGGAATAACAGGCATACATTAGCAAGATGCTTTGCCTTGTCCTGTCATTGAGGGGGGAAAATGCTTGGATGGGATGAAGATATCCGTCATCCACTACAGTGTGAGTCAGTAGCTCAATGCCTTGTGACTTCCCAAAATGGAGCAGGGCAGTGAGTCCCTGCAGGTAAGGAATAGTCTTCGTGAGCTGCCTCTCTTTGAGAAACTAAGTTCTGTAACCTGAGTAAATGCTTGCAGATTGTGCAAAGTGTACAAATCTCAGAGCTGGTTGGTTTTGTCTGTTCACGCTTCTTGTGAAAAGCTGTGAAATTTCTGCCCTGCTTTGGCCCCCAAAAGTCTTCTCAGACATTGGAGAATTTGATCAGGAAGTTGTCATAAGTTTTTGAACCTCTTCACAAAGGTCTAGAAACTTCATTTTGTTCCTCCCCGCCTTTCAGGCTTGCGTCCTGCAGCGTCAACGGAAGGGTTCGGTGAGCAGTGATGTGAGCGCTTCCACAGATTCAAACACTTACTATGAAGATGATTTCAGCAGCACTGAAGACAGCAGCCAGGGTGGGTGACCCGTCATCTCTGAAATCTTAGGACAGACCTCATGTATCCGTGTGCCATTCTTTAAGCCTTTGGTTTTCCTCCCTTTTCCAGATGACGACAGCGAGCCCATCCTGGGCCAGTGGTTTGAGGAGACCATCTCTCCAAGCAAAGAGAAGGTGGCCCCTCCACCGCCTCCACCGCCTCCTCCCTTGGAAAGCTCACCCAGAGTGAAAAGCCCCAACAAGCAGGCGGCAGGGGAAAACGGAAACATCCTGGCCAGTCGCAAAGACCCCGAATTGGTGGGTGAAATGTGGAGTTTCCTTCTCTGGTGGGTTGGTTGGTTGGATCAAAATGAACCTCAGTTAATCTCCAGTGTTGTGGTGGTGACAGCAGTGTTGGTTTGGTTTGTTGCACCACAAACAATGCAGAGTCTTAGGGCTCCTGTTTTGTGCTGGTCCTGGGTGTCCTTACAGGCCTCTAACAGCAGTTGCTTGTCTTTAGGGTTCTAGACGGTGGCTCTTAATGTTAGTGGAGAGAGCAGCAGAAAGTATACATCTTTTTCACGTTGAGGGAGTTATGTGTGGATTCAGGCTTATGCAGTCCTCCAAGTAAATAGCGATTATGGTCTTTGTCTTTGTTGGTTTTCCTTTTTAAAATTACTAATGCATTTATACCCTTCTCTATTGGCTTTTTTAGTTCTTAAGCCTGGCTTCCAATATCCTAAACTTTGTGACTTCCTCCATGTTGGACTCGAGGAATAACTTCATCCGCAACTATTTGAGCGTCTCCTTGTCGGAGCAGCACATGGCCACACTGGCCAGCATCATCAAAGAAGTGGACAAGGATGGACTCAAAGGTCAGGAAGCAAAAGTCCACCTCACAGTTCTGAAGGGTTCTAGATAGAGTGGTAGATGTAGATACAAGAGACCCAAATGCATATTCCTTTTTTGTCTACGAAGCTTACTGCATTGGGTCTCTTTTGCCAGGTGGTTGGATGTGGGCATAATCTTCTTTCGGTTGTGTCACAGGTACGGCAGAGGAGGAGGAATTTGCAGCTGCCCTGTATCACTTCAACCACTCTTTAGTGACTTCTGACCTCCAGTCTCCTACCTTACAGGTGAGTGTCTGGTTGTTTCCATGCCTCTGTTGTTGTTGTTGTGTACCTTCAAGTAATTTCTGGCTTACGGTGACACTAAGGTGAACCTGTCATGGGGTTTTCTTGCACAATTTGTTCAGAGGGGGTTGGCTTTGCCTTCTTTTGAGGCTGAAAGTGTGTGACTTGTCAAAGGTCACCCAGTAGGTTTCCATGGCTGAGTGGGCATACGTGTCTGTGTCTTCAAGTTTCCTCCCAACTTACAGCAGCCCCATAAATTCCAGAGGGTTTTCTTAGGCCAGGAATATTCAGAGGTGGCTTTGCCAGTTCCTTCCTTTGAAGTATAGCTTAAAGCACCTGGTATTTGTTGGTGGTCTCCCATCCGAATACTAAGCAGGGCTGACCTTGCTTATTTTCCAAGATTAGATGGGATCTGGTGCCCTTAGGGCAGTGATGTCCAAACTCTGGCCCTTCAGGTGTTTTAGACTTCAGCTCCCAGAATCCCAGACCATTGGCCAAAGTGGCTGAGGCTTCTGGGAGATGAAGTCCAAAACACCTGGAGGGCCACAGTTTGGACATCACTGGCTTAGGGTATTTAGACCTAACTCAGGAAAGCTACTCTGGCCAAGACTCAAAAGCAGCAAAGCTCAGAGTGTTTTGCTTTATTTAAGTTAAGCAAATGAATGTAAAAATTGGTACCATATCTAAATTTGTGACATGATGCAGACTGGTGCCGTTATTGTGCCTCCTTGCTAATAATAATGACGACGACGACGATGATGATGATGATGATGATGATGATAAATTTTATTTATATACCCAAGCTAAGATATGGTGCCTCTCTTTTCTCTTGCCAGAACACTCTCCTGCAGCAGCTGGGAGTGGCTCCTTTCTCAGAAGGACCCTGGCCCCTCTACATCCATCCCCAGAGCCTCTCCGTTCTCTCTCGGCTTCTCCTCATCTGGCAGCATAAAGCCAGCACCCAGGGGGACCCTGACGTCCCTGAATGCCTTAAAGTTTGGGAAAGGTGAGAAAAGAGACAGGGCCCTTGTTTACATGACAGACCCCCAAGGTGACATGGCTTTGGTAAAAATGGATGGACTGGTTTTCTCCTCCGAGCGTTTTGGCTCAAGAAAGCCTTTTGGCCCCTGGATTGCCCTGAAGATCTGAGCCTGGTCATAAATGAGGGCTAGGTGGTCCCAATTAGATAGATAAGTTAGATCATCAGTTCTAGCATTTTCAGAATCTAAGAAGGTTTTTATTTTGTGTTTTACCGCTTGTTTGTATCAAATGAACTGTCTTGGACATCTGGCCTTGCCTAAATCTTCGCTTTGTTTCACTGTCAGGTTTGTGGGCACTCTGAAGCAAAGTGCCCTGCAGGGGACTCTGCCTGGTGACGCCGAGGACTTGAATGTTGAGCACCTGCAGTTGCTTCTGCTGATCTTCCACAGCTTTTCAGACAAAGGCCGGCGCTCTATTCTGACTCTCTGCATCCAGACCATCCTGGAGCTCACAGCTAACCTGGACTCCCAGCTCCACTGTGTCCCTCTCCTCCTCGCCCGCCTTCTCTTGGTCTTCGACTACTTGCTTCACCAGTATTCGAAGGCCCCGGTGTATTTGTTTGAGCAGGTATGGTGTGTGTGTATCTGTATTTTCCATTACTGAATCAGGTATACATCTTGGGTGGAGAACCAATGGCTCTCCAAATGTCTCTCTCTGAGGATAGCAATGTAGTAACGTTGTCTTTGCAACTTCCTTCCACTTTTTTTTACATATGGCCCTTAGGTGCAGTACAACCTCCTAACCCCACCGATTGTTTGGTCAAGTGGATCCCAAGATGGTGGCCGGCGAACTGCTTCCCCGTTGTACCACGGTTTCAAGGAAGTGGAAGAAAATTGGACCAAGCACTGCTCCTCAGGTACTAGAGGGTCCTTTAGAGTCACTGGCATTAAGAACAAACACACATGTATATGGCCTGTCATGTCTCTTGTTCCCTTATGACAACCCCATGAATTTCATAGGGTTTTCTTAGGTAATGAATCCTCAGAGAT
This sequence comes from Urosaurus nigricauda, assembly GCA_034509955.1. Classification (NCBI taxonomy): domain Eukaryota; kingdom Metazoa; phylum Chordata; class Lepidosauria; order Squamata; family Phrynosomatidae; genus Urosaurus; species Urosaurus nigricauda. Next base: position 12,632,734 of record JAOEGL010000008.1, read on the forward strand.
GAGCCACTGAGTAGCCTGAGTTTGAGGATTCACCCTTCCATTCCCTAACCTTCCCATACTGGGAATAATACTAATTTAACTTATGAGGTGATTGTAAGGATGATTGATATGTTCTGGTTTTTGGGATCACTTAAATTTGGTCCCCCTCTTCTGAATGCCTCTCTTTCTTTCCAGATGCAGCTCCCCAGCCCAGGTTCTACTGCATTCTGTCACCGGAAGCATCAGAAGATGACCTGAACCGCCTGGATAACACGGTACATAAAACTACCTTCTTTTCCTAATAATATAAAAAAGGCCCCCAAACTTTGAACCCCCAACATTGTTGGACTACAACTCCTAGAAATCTCTGAGTACTAGCCAAGATTCCTTGCTCTTCTGGGAGTTGACGTTCAGTAACATCTGAAGAGGCAATGTTTGGCACCACTGATGTAAGATGTTGGCTTTCCTACATTGGATTAAGCTTTCTGGATGAGGACAAGTAGTATTCCTTTGCTGACCATTTAGATAGCTGCAATCTGTTTAAATGGTACGAATGGCATTTTAAAAAGGAATGGCTAACCTGACCAAAGAGCTTTTGGATCCTGTTTGTTCAGCAAGTACAGAGCTTGAGCTCCTAGCGATGCAGCCTTGGCAACTTTTTTGGCAATACCAGCCAGTTTTAAATCTTTCTCTTCCACAGCTTAGTCAGGCCTGGGGAAAAGAGCTGTAGAGAGATGGAACAAAGTTGTCTTAATGGAGAGTTAAGGGATGTTCCTGAACTGGAGTCTTGGAGCACTGGGTGGAGCAAATGGTGGACAAGCAACTAAAGGCCTTTTCTCCCTCTCTTCCAGGTGTGTGAGGTCTTGTTCTCCAAATCCGCCAAATATGATGACCTGTACTCGGCTCTCACTTCCCTGCTGGCTGCCGGCTCCCAGTTTGACACCCTCCGCAGGAAGGAGAACAAAAACGTCACTGCGTTGGTAAGGTCACCTCCTGCAACTTATATCCTATGGCTGATGTGGCTGGTTTACTCAGATAAAATGGGCTCCATTTTGGGAGTTAGGGATTGCAGTGTTCAGCCACAGATGTGTGATGCTGAGTTGTTGCTATTTGGGAGTTTTTCCAGACCTGAGTCGTGAGAGTGGATGTGTAAAGTTTCCAGAAGTCCATAGCATGGAGCCATGACAATTAAAGTGCAGTTATTTTTGCAGTTCAGATTCAGCCCTAGAAAGTACTGACACTGTTCCAGAGGGAGCAAAATCACCCCAGCCTCACTGACAAAGGAACAGTTTCCCGTGCATTATCTATTCCTTCAGTGTGAATTGACCTTGCACAGCCTGCCAGCGAGAATGCAACAAATGAAAGCCACTCTATTGTAATTTTTCCCCCTATAGGCCTGTTTGATTCATTAATAAGTACCCAATCACTATGTCATGCATCCCTTAAGCATAAGACACATGTATAGGATGAATGTAAGAGCTACCTTTCACTCCTTGCTGGTTCTTCCAGAAATTTCAAACCTTTACAGGGTGCGTTCATCTTTGTTTGGCATTTGGGGGAACAGGGCTAGAACAAGGAATTCCACTGGGTTGTATTGTTAGGTTTGTATAAGCAAGGCTATATGACCCAACTCCTGCTGCCCATTGAAGTAAATAAAACCATGTTTCTCTGCCTTTGCTTCCTCTGTGCTCAGGAGGCCTGTGCTCTTCAGTACTATTTCTTGATCCTCTGGAGGATCCTGGGCATTTTGCCACCTTCCAAGAAGTACATGAACCAGCTGGCCATGAACAGCCCCGAGATGAGCGAGTGTGACATCCTGCACACTTTGCGATGGTCTTCCCGCCTGCGCATCACCTCCTATGTCACTTGGATTAAGGTATGACAAACCACTGCGCTTGGTCGGGAACTCGGAGGCCAGGTGGTGGCGGGCTTGGCAGGAGTTTGGCCCTGGTTTACAAGAATTATTTCCTACCTGACTTTTGAAATGTTAACATTACAGACATCATAGTTGTGCCTCTCTTGTCTTTTCCCCTCTGTCTTTGCCCTAGGATCACCTCACCAAACAGGGCATGAAGTTGGAGCACGCTGCTTCGCTTGTCGAGCTGACCTCAGCCAAATGCAGCTCCGTGAAATACGATGTGGAGATTGCAGAGGAGTACTTTGCTAGGCAGGTGTGTACGTGGACATTGAATTTCAGCCAGTTTCCCAAACTTTGGCCTTCAAAGGTGTTTAGACCTGAGGTCCCAGATATCCCAGCCAGCGTGGCCAACCCTCAGCAATTCAGTGAGCTAAAGTCCAAATTTTGAGAGCCGCTGATTTAAGTTGTTTCTTACATTCTTTGATGATAGGATTCCAGAGCGGGAGTCAAGATTATGAATAAAATTGTTGCAAACTAAGATCTGGATGTATCCAGGCACAAATCCTGTCTTGGTGGCTGAGGATCATTTGGCTTCTTTTGGGCCAATGGCTTTCTCTCTCAAACCAGCCTATCACACAGAATTGTTTTTCAGGATGAACACAAAAACTGAAAAGAGATTCCATCTAAACATTAGCAAAAGCCTTTCTTTCTTTCTTTCTTTCTTTCTTTTTTTTTTCCTTTTTTTTTTACTATAAGAACTGTTTGACAGTGGAATAGACTTAGAGGGTGGTGGACAGTTAAAGTGGTGTCAAACTGCATTATTTCTGCAGTGTAAATGCCGTCCAACTCTCACTGAGCTTCTGGGGAGGGGGGGAATTTGAGAGTCTCAGGTGTTCAAGAAGTAACCCCTGGCATTCCCTTCAAAGATCTCTTCTTTCTGCGGAGTTGACTGCACCACCATCCTGCAACTCCACGAGGTCCCCAGCTTGCAGTCGATCTACACCCTGGATGCCGCCATTTCCAAAGTCCAAGTCTCCCTGGATGAACACTTCTCCAAGCTCGCCGCGGAGACGGACCCGCACAAATCATCCGAGATCACCAAGAACCTGCTGCCGGCCACCTTGCAGTTGATCGACACCTACGCCACCTTCACCAGGTGAGGACCCCAAAGCTTTCACCTCAGTTCCCAAAGGGTTGGCGTCTGCATCGATGTTTCAGAGGGGGAGCTCTTAGGTGGCGGCCCCAAATGAGACCGTCTCTCCGTCTCCGATGCAGGTCTTACTTGCTGCAGAGCCTCTCTGAGGAAGGCTCACCAGAGAACAAGCCAACGGAAGAGAAGTTACAAGGCTATGCCGCTGTCCTGGCTATTGGTTCTGGCCGATGCAAGGCCAACACTCTGGGTAAGCCTCTTTCTCCCTCTCCTTTGGGTCGCTTCGTTGCCATGGTTGGTTTCTCAGCCAGTGGGATGGGGCAAGTGAGCTGGACTGTAACTTTTTAAATGATTGTTTTTAAGACGTATTGGTTTTTATATGCTCTTTTTACTGGGTTTTTAAAATGTGTTGTTTCCCCAGACTGTTCTTCTTGTTCTGGTTCTTACTTTTAGTGCTTTTGGTCAGGTTTCTCAGACCAGGTTGGGGGGGGGGGGGGCTTCTGTGGAAATTAAATTGGAGGCACATGAAAGATGGATGATTTATTGGTAAGAAAAGAGAAGGTTCTTTTAAAAAGGGAGAAGCAGATCAATATGTGTCTTTGACTATTATCTAAAACAAAGCAAAATAAAATTGAAAATCCCCATCCTTTAGCCTTAGTTCCCATGTTTTCACTTGTCTAGTAAATGTCCAGCTTGTCCAGCTGCTTCGATCTTATTGGAGAGGCAGGATAGAAATAAAAATTATTATTGTTGTTGCTGTTGTTGTTATTGTTGTTGTTATATTTTGAGAGTTCCAGGTCTAGAAATAGTTAAAGTTTGGCTCCTTAAGTAGGGATGTTTAGGCCACAGGCAATGTACTCACATAATAATTATTTCATGCAATGTTATGTTACGGTGTTCTGTTATATTACATATTCAGTGGTTATCCTTCTATGATTTTATATAGAAGGCCTTGACAGTACACATGGACTGAAAGACCTTAATCCTTTCTTCAGTCATAAAACAACCATCTTTTGAGCATCTTAAAATGCGGCCTCCAGTTTTTCATACGCCCCAATATCTGTACCTTTTCTTTGGAAATGAGAAATCTTATGCTGTTTGGAACAAGGGAGAGACATTCTTTTGTAGGAGTAGGGTTCGATCTTGTCCCTTGTACTAGGATCAAATCCTGGAATCTTTGCTTAGAAACATAAAGTGGGGTTTTCCTATCTAGCTCAATACCATCTGCACTGACTGGTAGCACAGAGTTTTCTAGACTGGGCTAGAAGGCTGAATGGTTACAACAGTGTTGGCCAAATGGCCACTGGTCAATATACAGAACGTCCTGGAGTCTTTGGCATCCCTGCTTGGAAGGACCCTGAAAACTCTGACAAGAGACTGCCAACCAGAGGAAACAGATGATCTGTGCATTTACATTGGGGCTAGAAAGAAGGTGAACTTCAAGCCTTTCTGATTTTATGCAGAGAGATATAGACCGGTTTGTCTTTGAGCTCTCTCCCTGACAGTGTGTCTTGTCCCTTTCCTCTTGCCAGGGCCAGCTCTTGTCCAGAACTTGCCTTCAGCTGTGCAGGCTTTGTGCGAGTCGTGGAATAACATCCATACCAACGAATTCCCAAACATTGGCTCCTGGGTGAGTTTGGATTTATTAAATTATGACTGTTTGGCCACCGCAGCAAAGTACCTGCTAGAAAGAGGGTGCAACCAGATGATTTGATCAGTCACTTAACTTATATGCCACCTTTTACCCAAGAGTGGGACCAGATGGTTGCAAGAGGGAACCATTTGCATTTGGGAGCTTCCTCTCAAGCTCATTCCTCCCTTCGCTCTCTTTTGGCATACAAAATCTGACTGAGCTGCTGCTTTGGTTTGCCTCTCTTTTGCCCAGAAGAGGGCAGGCGTTCCTCTTTCTTTGGGTTCATGAGAAGTTAAATCCATGCAAACTGGCTTTCACTCAGACTTCATGGCCTTCCAAAGGAGGTTGGATTGCAACTCCCATCACAATTGACTTCTGCCTAGGGATTATGAGGTTTATAGTCCAGTGACATCTGGAGGTGGCCGGTTGGGGAAGGCTGGTTTATTCATACTTGGGTTATACTGTTATAGTATCACATCGTGTCATATCTTGTTTCTATCTTATTTTTAATTTGTGTTGTCTTCTACACTGGCATAAATATCATTATTATTATTTATTTTCTTATATACTGCCTTTATAGGACTCAAGGCAGCAAACAAATAAAATTTAAAAACAATACAGAATATTAAAATACATAAATCATGAGTAGTAGTAGTAGTACAGAAATGCTTTAAATCTGTGATTCCCAATCTCTGGTCCTTCAGGTCATTTTTGGACTTCAGCTGTCATAATCCTTAAATGCCTTGGCCAGTGGTCTGGGATTCTAGCATCTGAAGTCCAAAAGACCTGGAAGGCCAGACTTTGCTTTAAAGTGAGTAAGGCATTTCCCTCTCCTTCCTTCTGCCCCACCAAACCATCCTCCTTTTGCTGGCTTTCCCACAGCGCAACGCTTTTGCGAACGACACAATCCCAGCGGAGAGCTACATCAGCGCGGTACAGGCTGCGCACCTCGGCACGCTCTGCAGCCAGAGCCTTCCCCTGGCTGCCTCCTTGAAGCGCACCCTCCTCTCCTTGGTCCGTCTCACCGGGGACCTTATTGTGTAAGTTTTAGTCGTCTTGAAGTTAAAAAAGAATCCTTTTTCTTCTTCTTTACATCCAGGCGTCTAGACTGCCTGCTGTCGCTTTTTTATCATCACCATTCTCCCTAAATGGGGACTTAACAGTTCTGCCAAGCAAAGCCCCTAAGCTCCAGCTATCTCTCTTTTCTCTCCAGCTGGTCAGACGAACTCAACCCGCCGCAGGTGATCCGCACACTGCTGCCTCTGCTCTTGGAGACCAGCACGGAGAGCGTGGCAGAGAACAGCAGCAACTCCCTGGAGAGGATCCTAGGCCCAGCAGAATCGGACGAGTTTCTGTCCCGCGTCTATGAGAAACTGATAATGGGCTGTTATAACATCCTGGCCAATCACTCTGACCCAAACAGGTAGGCCCCATGGACCTTTGGACCCAGGATATTTTGGGGAAGATTTTCATTACGGATCTGCTTAAATCAGTCTTCCTTGGTTTGGGTGTTCTGCCGGGAAACTGGGACCACAACTCCAAGGAGAAGTGACACTTTCATTAAATCAAATGGAGGTTTCATCCTTGGTCCATGTCCTGGTTATCTTGGCGGAAGAATCACATCTGTTCCTTGAGGAGGAGAAGGGGAGTTTAAAAAATAAAAAATCAGAGGCATGGCTATAAAGAGGTAACCTGTCTTCCAACATTTATCTTAGTGGCCTTGATGAATCTATCTTGGAAGAATGTCTGCAGCATTTGGAGAAACAGCTGGAAAGCCCTCAAGCCCGGAAGTCCATGGAAGAGTTTTTCTCTGAGAGGTGATGAGCTGCTTCCTCTGATAATGTTTAGAGATGTCCTCTCAGCATTTCAGAAAAACCCTTGCTTTAGTCGCTTTGAAAAATCTTAGTGCAAATAGGGCTGGAGAGAGATGGTAAATTGATAAATGAGTGGCTGAACAACCTGGCTTAATCTTTTTTGAGCTTCTGGAATGGTGGTGTTCTTTATGGCCTTCAGTGGCTGAAATTGCTCTATTATAACTGATTTAAAATTGTATTTTAGGATTGTTTTTAGACTTTTTTTTTAAAAAAGGTGTCTTTTTAATGTGCTTTTTAAAAAGGTTTTAGCTTTGTACTGTTTTAGAATCCCATTTTGGGAGAAAGGTGGGATATAAATCTCTTAAATACTGCATATACTCAACTATAAGTTGCCTCACTTTGCCTGATGGTAGGACTGGCTCTGATGTTTCTTATTTAACCTTCTTTCCAACTAGTGGAGAGCTGGTCCAAATCATGATGGCCACAGCCAACGAAAACCTCTCCGCGAAGTTCTGCAACCGAGTTCTGAAATTTTTCACCAAACTCTTCCAGCTGAGTGAGTGGTCCCGGTTTTAAACATTGCAAGCACATGTCTCTGGTTTTGATCGGTGGTACTGGCAATGTCGTTGTATGCCCAGTGTTTGTATTTGCTCTGCCAGCAGAGCATATGTGAGTCTTTAACATTGTTATTTGAGTGTGGGCCCAGTTTGATTTGAAAACTCTCCTTTCCTTCATCTGTTAGGTTCTGTAATTGCGGTTGTCAGAGCCTGACAACATCCTTCCCCAGCTCACAGATGCTCAGCTTTTCTATTTCTCATCGGTATCTCTCCCATTACATTTCCTTCCCTGCCACTTCTTTCTTTAAGGCCCAGATCCAAAGAGCCAAGCAAATATTTCTGTGTGCTATAGAGACGTTTCAGCTTTACTGGATACTACTTCTTGCTATTTGAAAAAGACCCTTTAAGTGAAAGGTGGAAAATCTACGACCCTCCAGATGTCGGTGGACTGCAACTCCCAGTAGCCCAGCCAGTGTTCAGGGATGATGGGACTTGCCCCAGCCCGGACACATCTGGAGGGCCAGAAGGTTACTCAGTCCTTCTTCGTTGCTTAATGAACTGATGCTCTGCCCTTCTAAAAAGCCCCAGTTCTCCTTGTAGTTAACTGGAGATGACATCTTTAAAAGGGCAGTCAAGACGGAGCTCTTCCGACAGGCTTTTCCAGATTAGCATCTCTCAGTCGCCCCCATTGGCTACCCTGTCTTGTCCGTTTTAATAATCTTAACTGTATTGTTTCATTGTTATTGTTTACTGTTATGATTTATTAGTTATGGCGGGCGGCTGGCTTTTTGGGGCCACTGTATTTCATTCTATTTTAATGTTTTTAATGCTGGTAGCTGCCTCAATCTCATTGGAGAGGAAGGGTATTATTATTATTATTATTATTATTATTATTATTATTATCAAAGGCTTTTATGATCAGCATCCATAGTTTTTTTGTGGGTTTTTCAGGCTATGTGGCCATGTTCTAGAAGAGTTTCTGAAGATGCCAGCCACAGAAGCTGGCGAAACCACATAGCCCGAAACACCCCCCAAAAACGATTATTATTATTACTACTACTAATCTTTCGCAAAGTAAATGCCACATCTGTAACATATTTCCTGTAATGTTCATTGCTATTGCTTTTCTTTGGCCCAGAAAGGGAGCAGGTAATCAGCTTTGGCCTGCATAGGTTTCAGTGGTAGCAATAGTTAATTTTTTTTAGTTCGAATCATTTTATTTCTTTGCAAACCCTGAGATACGTTTGCTTGCTTGTTTGCCTGCCTTGCAGGTTGCCGGCCAGTTAGCTGCTCAGTCCCATCTGATCCGTCTTTTTCCCCCCCTTCTTTCTTCACCCTTTCAGCGGAGAAGAGCCCTAACCCCAGCCTCTTGCGCCTGTGTGGCTCCCTGGCGCAGTTGGCATGTGTGGAGCCTGTGCGCCTCCAGGCCTGGTTGACCCGGATGACCACCTCGCCCCCGAAGGAGTCCGACCAGCTGGAAGTGGTCCAGGAGAACCGGCAGCTGCTCCAGCTGCTGACCACGTACATCGTCCGGGAGAACAGGTAAGCAGGCGGCCCTGTCTGGATTAATACTAGTATTAATATGTTGCCTGGAAAGTGCCACAGCGGAGGACTTCCTTGGTGGAAACTTCTTTTTTTCTAATGTATATTTATTTCGTATATAATAACACAAACATAACATCACAACAAAGAATGCCCATATTTAGACATAAACGTATAAAAACATATAAAAAAAGTTCCTTCTTTTTATCCGTTCTTGGGTGTTGTAGGTCCTTTTCGATTCACTTTACTGGTCATCTTCATATATTTTTCCTTTTGTGCTGATATTAGTTACTTTAAATTTTGATGACCTTTATTTTACATATTTACATTGTATTGACACTCAGACAGCATAAATCCCAGTAATTAATTATTCATAACATCTACTGTAATATAGTTGATATGTGAATCAAGTTGGTGCCATTATCCTGCGTATAGTATGATGTATTTTTGAAATATTCATTCATCCTTGACCAATCCTTCTCGAATTTCTGTGAAGGGGCATTTCTAAGAAGCAGAGTAAGTCTGTCGTTTTGCATGAATTCAAATATCTTTGTTTCCCATTCTGTTATATTGGGAATATTCCACTTTCTTCCAGTAGTTGGCATTAGTCACCCTCGTAGCTGTTATCATATAGAAGAGGATCTTGCAACAACAACAACAAATCCTTTATCTTCATCTAACATGTTTCATAGGAAAAATTTTGGTTTCAGTTCCAAGTTGATTTGTACGATACTGGAAATAACTTTGTGGATTTGCGCCCAATATTTTTTGGTGGACACTTCTAGCCTGCGGACCTCCCCTCCTCAGTCCTCTCTGCCACATGGAGTTCATGTTGCAGAGATTGGAGGGTCAGATGCACCAGTCAGGGAATAGTGTCCTGTGGGGTCAGTCGGTTGCCATCTTTCTAACCCTTGGCCTTATCTCCTCCCGACAGTCAAGTTGGCGAAGGCGCTTGCTCCGTCCTTCTGAGCACTCTGATCCCGATGGCCACGGAAATGTTAGCGAACGGCGACGGAACTGGCTTCCCGGAGCTCATGGTGGTCATGGCCACCCTGGCCAGCGCTGGGCAAGGAGCAGGGCACCTCCAGCTTCACAGTGCTGCCGTGGATTGGTTGGGGAGATGGTAAGACATGTGGGCTAAGCATATGTGCCTCTGCCTTTCCTTTCCTGGAGATAAGCTACAGGAACAAGAATGGGTTAAGAATGGTGTGGGGAAAAAAAATACTTTTTTGGATAGTAGCTCCCAGAAGCTCCTGGTTAAAATATGTTCCAACGTCCCGTGAAACTGCAGTACCCCTATCATTTGTGAGCAAATTCCTGGAGAGCGACCTGAGGCATTGAGTGTAGGGTTTCATTTAAACCCCATATTTAAAATCTCCCTTTTTTTGGAGGTCTTCAAGCAGAGGTTGGACAGGCATTTTTCAGGTGTTGTGTAATCCTTCTTGGTGGGGGTTTGGACTAGATACAGCTTGGGGTCCATTCTGACTCTTAAGATGATGTCCTTGCATGAAACTTAAGGGGGAGCTAGGCAAAGAGGAGTATGCTCTGGTTTATCTTAAGGTTTATATTTGTGGAAGGCTTGATTCCTGGTGGTGCTGCACAATGCCATTTCGTTGCTTACTACTTGCTATGCATACTTCTCAGTCTTTGAGCCTTGGTGGCTCCTGACATGAAGGAAGAGAAAAGTTCTAGGTTGGAGTGTAAGGGCACCCACAAAGACCAAGGGTATCGCTCCTTGTCATGTTTCTTTGCTTCCCTTTGAACCACCCTTTCTTGTCCCCTTCTAGCAAGAAATACCTGTCTCAGAAGAACGTTATTGAGAAGATGAATGCCAATGTCATGCACGGGAAGGTAAGAACTGGAAGGATGTGTCTCGGTTAAAATACGTGCTTATGGTGTTTTTAATATCCATCATATTACCACTCATGACACCTTTAAAAAGGCTACCAAGACAGATCTCTTCTGTCAGGCCTTCCTAGACTGACCTCCCATTAAAAGATAACCTCATCTGTCCCAGTTGTTCTACCTCATTCACTCATCTTTTAACTGTTTTATAACTAATTATAATCTTGAATTTGTTTTTTGATGTTGGTGGAGGGTTGGGGCTTTGTAATTTGGATTATGTTACGTATTTTTTATCTCTTTGTAACCCGGCTTGCTCTGTAGGGAGAGGCGGGATAAAAATAAACATTATTATTATTATTATTAAAAGACTCACTGTTGCCTTCTGAAGTTATGCCTCTGTTTGCCTCTGACAGCATGTGACTATCCTGGAATGCACCTGCCACATTGTCTCCTACCTGGCCGACGTCACCAATGCGCTGAGCCAGACCAGCGGCCAGGGCACCAACCACCTCTCGGTCGACGGGGAGGAGCGGGCCATCGAAGTGGACTCCGACTGGGTGGAAGAGCTGGCAGTGGAGGAAGAAGATTCACAGGCAGAAGATTCAGTAAGTGGAATAAAAACCTTTAGGTAGACGGGCATAGCACGGTAGCAGGTAGAGACTGAAATGCAGCACAGGAATTCTTGTAGTCAGTGCCAGCCCTAGTGTTTTGTTGAAAGATATACAGCTTTGTCTTTCGTGTGTGTAGGATGAGGACTCCCTCTGCAACAAACTCTGCACCTTTACGATCACCCAGAAGGAATTCATGAACCAACACTGGTGAGTAATTTCCAACCCATGTTTATATTTTTATTTGCCTGCTGTATTTTATTGTTTAACGTTACTATGTATTAATATGTATTTTGTTAAATTATTTTGGTAGAATGTACACCTTAGGCAGGTTTATTTTATTTTATTGGATTTTATTTCTAACTGATTGTATATACAGCGCTCTGTAAATAAAGCTTAACAGTAACCCTGAAAGTCAGTGGGATGTGCCTTTTGGCATCCTGTTTTCCTGTGGGGTTGTGGCATTTGTCCTCTTCTTGGGTTGGGAGCTAGTCATGTGTACCACAAATGATCCTGATGGAAATTCAGCTAGAATGTTTCCTTCTGAATGTTGCAGGTATCACTGCCACACCTGCAAGATGGTTGACGGCGTGGGCGTTTGCACCGTCTGTGCGAAGGTTTGCCACAAAGACCACGAGATCTCGTACGCCAAGTACGGCTCGTTCTTTTGCGACTGTGGAGCAAAGGAGGATGGCAGTTGCCTGGTACGATACTCTCACACAGGTTTGGGGTGGGGTGTGTGAGTGATTATTGATTATTGATAATCCAGGTGGTTTAAGGTTTTAAATGTCATCGGAAGCATCTTGAATCCAACCTGGATTATTAGCAGTTGCCAACCTGTTATGAAACTTTGGTATCTGGTCTCCCTTCTCATCCTGTGCATTTTATTCCCTGGTCCAGAGATAGTGTCTAAACTCCTACATCCTCTCTTTGACCACAAAGGTCTTGGGTTTGAATCTGAACCCATCAGCCCTGTTAATGTTGTCCTTCCTTCCTCTAGGCCTTGGTGAAGAGGACGCCCAGCAGCGGCCTGGGCTCCACCATGAAGGAGTCGGCCTTCCAGAGTGAGCCTCGGGTGTCCGAAAGTGTCATCCGACACTCCAGCACCTCCCCAACAGACAAGTCCAAGGTTTCGATCAGCGATGGGCGAGGGGCCGATGAGGAGAAGCCCAAGAAGAGCAGCTTGTGTCGAAACATCGAAGGCTGTCGGGAGCAGCTGCAGTCCCAGGTGTGATGGTTGCATTGGTTCAAAAGCCTGGCTCTGTTTGTGGAAGGGCGGCTGGCGAGTCCCGGCCCTTGCTTTGTCACTCAAGTTCTTGAGCAGGTTTCATAAAGCTACTGTCACCTTTCTCCTCTTGCTGCAGGCCAACTTCTCCTTTGCTCCTCTGGTCTTGGATATGCTGAACTTCCTCATGGAAGCCATTCAGATCAACTTCCAGCAGGCCTCGGCCATGGGCAGCAGCACCCGGGCCCAGCAGGCGCTCAATGAGTTGCACACCTTGGACAAGACGGTGGAAATGACGGATCAGTTGATGGTGAGCGCAGGAATATTATCCTCTCCTTTGTTTTTCACCCCTCTTCTCCCTGAGATGAGAACAGCTGGGCTGTGTGGATAGTGAAGGGTTGTAAGTTGGGGAGGACAGAAGGAAACTTTGCCGAAAACCTTCCAAGAGGGATTGCACAGGATCATTGGTTTCTCTGGAATCTTAACTGAGGTGAAAGTTGAAAATGAAATGAGCATGCAGCATGGGACACTTATATGTGATATCATCAGGGCGGGGGGGGGGGTGTTCCATACTCCCTCAGAGTAACAAAAAGAAAAGAAACATTGTGTTAGAAGGGCACCCTCTTTTCATAAAAGGAATGGATTTAATATTCTTGGTTGTTGCCCAGAAATAATGACCAGTGGAGATCATGGCTACTTCAAATATGGCTCACTCACCGTTTTGACCTTTCTTCTCTGTCCCCATCAACCCTGCCCCTAGGTGCCAACTTTGGGCTCCCAAGAAGGCGCCTTTGAAAACGTCCGCATGAACTACAGTGGGGACCAAGGCCAAACCATCCGGCAGCTGATCAGCGCCCATGTCCTGCGTCGAGTGGCCATGTGTGTGCTCTCCTCACCTCACGGCCGCCGCCAACATCTGGCTGTCAGCCACGAGAAGGGCAAGGTGAGCCTGGGCTGAGAGAGAGAAGGGTTGGATTGGGATCACCTTACCTGAGCTCTGCTTGGTGGTACCTGGTGAAGCATTTGACCCAAAGATCCTTTGGAGTGGTGCAGCACAGCTTGTTCTCTGTGTGGTGGAAACATAACGGTGACAGCTTTTTTATTTTTGTCGTTGTTACTGGAACACAGATCACAGTCTTGCAGCTCTCTGCTTTGCTCAAGCAAGCTGACTCAAGCAAACGGAAACTGACTCTCACCCGTCTCGCCTCTGCCCCGGTTCCCTTCACGGTGCTGAGCCTTACGGGCAACCCTTGCAAAGAAGACTACTTGGCCGTGTGTGGGCTGAAGGTGAGGATGCTGAAAAGCTTTGCCACAAGGCTGTGGGAATTGTAGTGGCTGTGCTGGGGTTCTCAATTGTTTCACAAAGGAATCTCCCTTGTGCTGCGTCAGAGTGTTGCTGTGCCTCTGAGTGCCAGTTGTTAATGCTGGTTTTCTGTCCCTTCGCAGGACTGTCACGTACTGACCTTCAGCAGTTCTGGATCAGTCTCAGATCACCTGGTTCTCCACCCTCAGCTTGCCACGGGCAACTTCATCATCAAAGCTGTGTGGCTCCCTGGATCACAGACAGAGCTGGCAATTGTCACAGCAGACTTTGTGAAGGTGCGGAGATGTTTGTGGGCTGACGGATGTGAGGGATATAGAATAAGATACACCATTTTCTTACGGTTTGAGCTGGCTGCTCTTAAAGTCTTTTCTTAAAATATTTCAGCTGGAGGGGGCAATAATAATAATAATAATAATAATAATAATAATAATAATTAGTACCCCACCTCTCCATTAAGATTGAGGTGGCTAACAAGATTAAAAGATTAAAAAAATAATAAAATGCAATGTCCCAGAAACCCACCCATCCACCAGCCTTGTATGGGGATGTTGAACATGGCAAAGTGAGTTTTTCTTTAGCTGCCCAAATCCCGCAGCTAGCATATTGTGGCCATGGTGGCTGGGGGATTCTGGGCTTTGTAGCCTCCAAAGAAAACGGACATTTCCCAGCTCTAAGGGATGTGGAAAGGGATCTTTAAACACTGCTGGCTTCTTCAGCCTTGTCTGAAGTGCTAACTCTGCCTTATTTCCTAAAAGATCTATGACCTCTCCGTGGATGCTTTGAGCCCCACTTTCTACTTCCTGCTGCCGAGCTCCAAGATCCGGGACATCACCTTTCTCTTCAACGAAGAGGGCAAGAACATTGTTGTCATCATGTCTTCCGCTGGCTACATTTACACGCAGCTCATGGAGGAAGCCAGCAGCGCCCAGCACGGCCCTTTCTATGTCACGAACGTCTTAGAAATTACTCACGAAGACCTTAAGGTACCATTCTTTCACCTCCAGTATTCTCCTCCAGCTAGCTTGGCTCAAAGCAAGCGTGGGAAATCTCAGCCCTGGAGCTTCTCTATATTGCTACACCCCCTTCCCCTTGACATTGTTGTTTAGAAATTTCACAGCTTCTGTATCGTTTTTCCCCGTCTTACAATCATCTCTGCCACCATCATCTCCATAATATCTCCCCTCTCTTTGTCTTCAGCCTGTAAGACCTATAATTTCTGGGTTCTTGGGTAGTATCCAATTAATTTATGATCCAAAACTCTAGTCGTTAAAACCTACTAGACTGTGAAATTGAGATGGGATGATCATCATCCTGGCCAGTGAAGAAGAAGGCTGGGAGTTGCAGTCCATTAACAGCTTGAGGGCCATATGCATCCCAGCAAAGCTTAGGGAGAGTGCTTCTGTAATCTTGACTTGAAAGAGATTAAGCTGGAGTTTGATTTTTTTTTAAGATGTAATTTTCTTCTGTTTGCACTCATGTGCCTCAGAAGTCCCAAGAGGTCTCAGATGGCCTTCCAATCCTATATGTGTGTGAGTGTCCTCTGTTTCTGTCTTTTCCCTACAGGACAGCAACGGGCAGGTGGCCGGCGGTGGAGTGTCCGTCTATTACTCTCACGTCTTGCAGATGCTCTTCTTCAGCTACTGCCAGGGCAAGTCCTTTGCCGCCACAATCAGCCGAGCCACATTGGAAGTCATGCGCCTCTTTCCCATCAACATCAAGAGGTGAGGTGCCCTCCCTGGGTCTTTGTTTTCCTCTCAGTCCTCAGAGTGCAAAGTCCATGGTCCCTCAGATATTTTGGGTCACTCCCCATTCCTCCTCATGATCTCTGCCAGGGCTGGTCAACTTGGGTTCCCTGGCATCCACAAAAAATCATGATTGGAAAAGAAATGAAACATTTTTTGAGTGTGAGCCTAATAATTTTTATGCAAGGGTTCCCTGAGATCTAAAAATAATTTCAAGGGTTCGTGCAGGATAATCTGGCTGAGAAAGGCCAGATGAAGGTGCTCGAAACTGCAGTTTAACATACTACTACTACTAATATATTATTATTATTATTATTATTATTATTATTATTATTATTATTTACAAACTTACTCTTCCGTATAGATTGAGCTGGGTTGCTTTTAGTTAACTGATCTGTAAGAAAGCAAGAAGAAGGAGACGCTATAATTACTTTTAAAAACATTCTTTGAAATTGTACAGCTTTAATTGTAACCGATGATTTTTGAGACATACCTTTCAGAGCTCTGGTTTTCTGTGGAATAGGTGGTAGGAAGAGCCACGTGGCACTCTAGGGGTGCGCAAAAGGAACGGACCACTTAACCCCTTCCTCATCTCTTTCTCGTAGCTCCAACGGGGGCAGCAAGACTTCGCCCGCACTTTGCCAATGGTCAGAGGTCATGAACCATCCTGGCTTGGTCTGCTGTGTGCAACAGACGACGGGTATTCCTCTGGTGGTGATGGTGAAGCCGGACACGTTCCTGATCCAAGAAATTAAAACCCTACCAGCTAAAGCGAAGGTACATTTTGCCAGTTTTTTTTTTCTCCGTTAGCAACTGTCCGTGGATGGATAGGAAAAAGGGTTGACGGTCTCTTAAAACCTGCCCCGTTGCAGCTGACTATAACAATAGGTTGGTGTCTCTTGGCACAGAACTGTATACCAATAAATTCTATTTTGTGTCTAAGCAGTAAAAGGCATGTGGCCCTTGGTATCTTTTTGGCTTCCAGATCCAGGACATGGTGGCCATCCGCCACACGGCCTGCAACGAGCAGCAGCGGACCACCATGATCTTGCTGTGCGAGGATGGCAGCCTGCGTATCTACATGGCCAATGTGGAGAACACCTCCTACTGGCTCCAGCCCTCCCTCCAGCCCAGCAGCGTCATCAGCATCATGAAGCCCGTCCGCAAGCGCAAAGCGGCGGCCATCAGTAAGTCGACGCAAGGTCAGATTGGCTAGGGACCACTTGGTGATGGTGGCGGTGGTGATGGTGGTGATGGGAATGGGGTCCTGGGAGTGGAGACGATACATTGCAGGACCCTCACTTGCTTATATAAATCTGTTACTACTACTATTAGTTATTATTATTATTGTTATTGTTATTGTTATGCTTTATGCAGCTATGGCTATTATTACCCCCGTTGCTATCATTACTCTTACCATGACTGCTATTATTTCTTATTACGGTTACTGTTTATTGATCTATTTGATCTTCATCCTGCCCTTCCTCATGAAGAGCTAAGAGTAACTAACAGTCTTACATAAAAATATATACTGTAGTTAGAATCACACTTTACTCATCTAAGATTATATATGCATGTACATGGAGGGCACTATATAAATAAGCAGATGATGATGATGATGATGATAATGATGATGATACTGCAGTTGAGTGTAGGGGTTGCAGATGGGAAGGGAAAGATAAGGGATGAATGTGGGGAAATGCTCTACAGCACAGTCTGAATTATGGACATTTTTAGGGAAATCCTATGGAAAGGGTGAGTTACAAGAAAGGTTTTTGTCACATAGCAAGTGCCTGGAACAAGTGGGGAAAGTCAAAAGAATGGGAGAATGAGAGACTGTTGAGTGGCAGAATTGTTGAGTGGCACAAAAATTGAGAAATATATTGCAGTATATCTGGTGCTTGCTTTTTGCTCTGGAGTGATCTACCTGTCGGGTAGGTCTTGCAGAGATTGGTGTCTTAGTTGTGGCACATGCAGCGTAAATCATCCTTTTGCACGTGGGTCTTTTTTACAGTTAATGTGAAGGCTGGTATTCCTTTCCTTCCTCCACATTTGCCAAAGTCCCCTCTGTCCTAACGTTCTCCCATGGCCCTTCTATGACTAGCAGAGAGCAGGAGAAGATCAGAGACTCATCTGGTTGTGTCCTGGTGGCTGTATATAAAACTTACGATGATACCACCCACTGGGTCCTTCATACATGTCAGTGGGTGATGCTGTCATTTCACATCTGGCTACAGGGACGTAGCCAGAGGCTCCTTCGTTTCCAGTCTTGTTCAGGCACATAACGGCTGTGCAAGGGGGCAGTGCCTTCACAGTAAGTTATAGGGCTCCACATGTGGGACCACTATGATCCATACAGGATGCTGGCCGCAGGGCAGTGGTTCCCAACCATTGGTCCTCTAGATTTTTGAGACTTCGGCTCCCAGAATTCCTGAACAATGAACATACTGACTGGGAATTCTGGGAACTGAAGTCCAAAAACATCTGAAGGCCCAAATGTTGAGGACCATTGCTGTAGGAGTTTGGAGTCAGATTTTAAGGGGCTAAGAAGCTAAGCCTTTTTGTCTGGATTGGTACATTTGTTAGTCCCTCATTATCCTACCTTCATTTTGTGTTAATCTCAGGTTTCAAAATCTGATTTGCTAAGGAAGTCATGAATTTTGGAAAGTTCTTATTTAAGAAAAAAAAATATTCTCACCCATATCTGCTAAAGATTTTGTCCTGCTTTTTCCCTTTCCCTTCTCCAGCCACTCGCACCTCCACCCAAGTGAACTTTCCCATCGACTTCTTTGAGCACAACCAACAGCTGACAGATGTTGAGTTTGGAGGCAATGACCTCCTACAGGTCTACAACGCCCAGCAGATCAAGCATCGGCTCAACTCCACCGGCATGTATGTGGCCAACACGAAGGTAAGGAGTTGCTTTACCCTTTTTAGAATGAGGACTGAAACCCGAACAAGAGCTGGAGAACCATTAAATGATGCTGTTAAGGGGAGAGGGTTGTGGCCATCTGGAGCTGTAGGGAATCTAGGACCTGACGTTCAGCTCTCTCTTCTCGTCTCCCTTTTTCTTCATGGCAGCCCGGTGGCTTCACCATCGACGTGACCAACAACAACAGCACCATGGTGATGACTGGCATGCGGGTCCAGATTGGCACTCAAGCCATCGAACGGGCCCCTTCCTACCTGGAGATCTTTGGCCGCACCATGCAGCTCAACCTGAGCCGCCCGCGCTGGTTCGATTTCCCCTTCACCCGAGAGGAAGCGCTGCAGGCTGACAAGAAGCTGACCATCTTTGGTAAGCTTCTCCAGGCCTCTCCTGCTCAAAGGAACGAAAACGACACAGCGAGAGAGATACAGAGTTCTCTGTCGATAAGCGCTTGGTCCTGGTTGACTCACAACTTCCCTTTTCTTGGCAGTCGGTGCCTCTGTGGATCCTGCAGGAGTCACAATGCTGGATGCTGTCAAGATCTACGGCAAGACAAAGGAGCAGTTTGGCTGGCCGGATGAGCCCCCGGAGGATTTCCCATCTGCCTCGGTGAGCAATGTCTGCCCACCCAACCTGAACCAAGGAAATGGGACTGGAGACACCGAATCGGCCACCCCAGCAGTCGCAAGTGGCACCGTTTTGGAGAGGTAAGTCTTGGATTGCTGCTGCTTCTCTTCCTTTTACCTGTTGTCTCCCCGGTTGATCCCACTATCTTGTCAGTACCACGTCTAATGCTGCTGCCATAAAATCTGTTATGTGGAGGCCGTTTCTAGAAAACCCTCTTAATTTGTGCATGTGCCTTTCAAGGGGCAGTGGAGGAGAGTATCCTTGGTAACTTATATCCGTCGATGCATATTGGTGATTGCTTTCATCTTTGATAGCTGAAATAACAAAAGTAGAGTTTATTGTTTGAATTGACGAACTGCACTGCACTGCACTGGCCCTGGTGTTCAGGAGTGTATCTTAGCATTACTTAGTAAGTTCTTTGACTTTATGAGCTGGCATCCCTCTTACTCAGTGTGCCATGGACTGGTACCAGATTTGTGCCCATTGGCTATAACTTGAAGGGGCTGCAGCTGATGGCTTGTGGGAATGGCCAGTTCATGGGCCACTGCTTTCAGTAGCATTATGTTGCCACCTTGTTTTCAGCACTGGGGTCATAATTTATATACTTAGAATTGAGAAGGACACTATATGGCAGTAAAACACGAGGTAGCATGGCTTTTGTGTTGGGACAGTGTACGCATAGGTTGGGTTCACTTTGCCTTTGAGTGGTTGCACAGATGTCTTAGTAGTTTTCTTTCTTGAGATAGCTGTGGAGAGGGTTTTTCTTTCTAGTCATCTATTCTCATATTCTTTTGCAAGTAAAGAAGCTGGCGCCATTCTACTGGAGGTAACTGTTGTTTGAATTTGTTTGGCTCTAGATACCTCTCTAGTTTGAGGAGGAGAGAAGAAGCTGTGATTTGGCTGGGACATGGGAAAGCGAGGGAACACACTGTGGGGGCAATGAAGCCTGAGGCAGTGGGTTTTGTGTAGAGGTAGTGTGTTTGTGTGAAGGACAAAGATGTTTCACTTTAGGTTTTTTATGGGTATTTTGGGCTACGTGGCCATGTTATTCCTGACATTTTGGCAGCATCTGTGGCTTTGGCATCTTCAGAGAATGCTGGCATGGAAGAGAGTCATAGCCAGCATCCGTAGTATATCCAACTCTCTTCCATGCCAGCATTCTCTGAAGATGGCAGCCACAGATGCTGGCGAAACGTCAGGAATAAACTCTTCTAGAACATGGCCACAGAGCCCGAAAAACCCACAAAAAACTATGGATGCCGGCCATAAAAGCCTTCAACTTCACATGTTTCAGTTTGCCTGTAAGTGGTTAAGGGGTTCTGGTTCGACTAGGATTTTTGTAGCCTAGATTCATTTCTTTGTCCCAAATACAGTACAATAATTGACTTCACTCTTCAGCTACTCCTCCCAGTTTTACAAATAAAGACGCTTGTGCCATTCTAGTAGAAGTGATGTTCCTTGAACCTAGGTGCTTCTCCCTTTCTCTGTTTCCCTCCCAACTACTTCATTTAGTTTGTCGCTTTCCTCTCCTTCTCATTTGTTTGGGACGTGTCAATTGATTTTCTTTTTCTTCTGTGAGCTTCGTATCTGTTTTTTAAAATTTATTTATACACATATCTGTTTTTCTTTTTCCCCTTTTCTTTTTCTTTGCTCCCCCTTCCCTCCCCAAAGTCCCGAAACTGAGTCCTTAACCACCTTGGACCGGTTAGTATATGCTCTCTTCTCTTTGCACGGATGCTCTCTTTTGTGTGTGTGTGTGCGCCAGAGAATAAAACAGCACAAAAACAGCTTTGGTTTTCTGTTTGGCTGTGTTTTGGATACTTGTGAGTGTGTGTTTCTACATACATATGGAGGGAATTGGTTTTTGGTGTGCTGCTTTTTACATTGGGAATCCAATGCATGGCACCTGGGTTGGCAAACGAAAAACACAAGAGAAACCAGGGGAGCATCCCAGCTGCTTGTCTATTCTCCTGCTTAGCTTTTCCTTTGGTTCTCAGTGCTGTTTGGGGGATTGGCCGATCCTTGTCTATGGCTAAATTTTAAGTAGCTGAAGAGGCCAAGAAGTGAGCAAGCAATCCACCCCAACCTCTGGGGTTTGAACCTCGCATCTGCCGCAGCCTCGCACAGTTGCCTTCTCTCTGCTTATTGGCTTTCACTCTTTTGTGTGAACGTATTGAATCCAAACACGGGCTTGTCTTGCCCAGCTTTGCCTGCCAGCTGTTTGCCAAGGTCTTTCCAGCCTTGTGAGCTGATACCCTTTTTAACTGGACTTGCCAAGGACTGAACCCAGGAATCTTGTGCATGCCACAAGGACTGCGTGGGGGCTATCCCTATAAGAAGCTTGCTTGTTCCAAATCTGGTGCCTATTTATTATTGGCGACGTTGCTGCTTGCCTCCCCACCAGTGAGCTCAAGGTGTGGTATACATAGTTCTTCACCACAATAACAACTATCTTATGAGAAAGGTCAAGCTGAGGCAAGGGAAGGACACTGGCCCAGTGAGTGTTATGGCTTGAACTTGGGTAGCCCAAATATGACTCTAGTGCTTCCCAAATTTGGCTCCCCCAGGTGATGTTGGATGACAGGTAAGAGGTGACATGACAGCCATCTTTAAATATCTGAAAGGATGTCATGTGGAAGACTGGGAGAGTTTGTTTGCTGCTACTCCAGAGACTAGAACATGAACCGATGGTTTCACATTGCAAAAAGAGAGATTCCACCAAAGTTTAGGAAGACCTTTTACTTGTATCCGAGATCTATTTTGCCATTTCAAAAGTCTGAACATGGTTGGGAATATTGGTACGTCAGCCGTCCATGCAAGATGGAAATGATAGTCTTGCCGGTCTAATTCCCAAAGTGTTAATAAATAAATGGATAGGGACAGGTCTGAGGACCATCCCTTACAGGCTGCTTGTAACTTCAGCTTTTGGAGAAGTCCGACATGAATAGCTCAGAAGCAGAGGGTATACTGTTTGGTTTTATTAGCTTCTGGAAGGACTGTTCCCACTCTGTCTTGTTGTAACATTGCAAAGAGTTACAGGAACCCAATGGAAATAGGGGTAGCTTGATGGCTGTGCTGGGGTGAGATGGAGAGGCAGTTCTTGGTGCCTTTGCCGGCAAACCCACTTGCCAAATAATCTCTTCCAGGGATGGATGTGCTTGGCTTGAGAAGCGGCTGCCATTTTGACAGGCAGAAGTAACATCGCAACACTCTTGGTCACTTTTGGGAGCATTTTGGTAGGGAGTTTCTTGCAGTTTTGAGCTGGAAGGCCCTCTTAAAATCTGAGTATTTTAAAGTGGGATTTTGGCTAAAACTGGGTGGCCATCTGCTAGGGTCTCCAAGGGTCTCAAGCCACCCAGTTGAAGGATGTGTCCCTGCACCAGTTAGAAAATCTATGCAAAGGAGAAGACAGAAGAAGAAAATGAAGACGAGGTTAAAGAGGGGGGCAATGGAGGATCATTTTAGTGTTGGGCTTGAGTCACCGAAGAGACACATCCCTTTTGGACTAATGTCTTGTTCAGTACCAAAATGGTGGTCTTGTTGTGCATACGTGCATGGCATGCGTCCAGCTGCTCACCCACAGACTAAAAATTTTAAGTGTTGAATTGTTGCTAACTTGGGACAGGAAGATCAGACAGATGGGACACTGTATAGAACCTGGAGAAGTTCCTTTTTTGGATTAAGACCTCAGAAGAGTTGTGCTAATTTCTCCAAGCTCTGAATATAGTTTTTTTGGGTGATTGCAGCAAGCTGTCAAGAAAAACAGACAGACAGATGATGGATATTAAATGAAACTTTCTTTAATGCTTCGAAATGTGTGAGCAATGGCTTCTAGAGTCTTGCAGGTTACAAGGGACGGGAAGAGGCAAATTCATTCCCCCCCCCCCCAAAATAAATATCTCCAAGTCGTTCCTGCGTTAGATTCTAAAAGAGGAATTTTATGAGATTATAGAACCTTCATTTGTTTCTTGGAATGGGAGTTTTTTTCCTCCTTGCTGGCATCTGGGCTTGCTAGAAAGTTGTTATCAAGCTCCGTTCCCACAAAGTTTAGGGGAGCGGGCCCCAAAGTGACCTCTTTTAAGTAAGAGTAAATGCTTTACCCCCTTCCTTGCAACCCCTTTGGCTTTCTCTCCATCTTCCTTTTCCCTCCTTCTCTTCCAAAATACATGTCACGCCACCCCTTGATCTCCGCCGGCGCACGTGTGTCTCCGGGAGGGGGACGAGAGAAGGGGGACGCGATGGATCAGGGCTCTCAGCACAAAATCCAAAATGATCCCTGCTGCAGGCTGTGCAAGGCAACGTGTTTATCCTCTTTTTCAGGGGGAGGTGGGGAGGAAGGAAATATAGAGGGTGGGGGGAGAAGAGAGCGAAACCCTCCCTCCCGCCTCTTCGCTTCTGCCTTTCAGCTGTGGATTTGCGAAGACGGCCTCTAAGTTTCTCTGAGCGCGAGCCAGGTTTCAACACTCTGGTCTGCAGCACAATGAAGGAGATATGCACGGTGCCCGTGGCAGTGGTTTTGTAAAAAAATAAATAAATGTTTTTATCTTGCTTTGATTCCTTTCTTTCGGGTAGCGGTGGCAGTGGCAGGCGACTTGGCATCCCTTAGCGCTCTCTCTCTCTGAGCCATCTTGAGCTGTAGCGTGCCATGAAGCAACGTCTTAAGGAGCCTGCCTTTTCTGAAACCGGCTTTCTCCTCCTCCTCCCCTTTTTTCTTTCTTTTTTTCCCCCCGTCTTTTTTCTTCCTCCAGGCTAGTCGTGAGTTCTTTAGAAGCGCTGGAAAGCTGCTTTGCCGTCGGACCAGTCAACGAGAAGGCAAGTAACTTTCCTTGAGGTTTTGGGGACATCTCAGGAGGTTGCCCGAGGTTTGGTGAAGGGAGGGAGGAAAAGAGGGATCATCTGCCTTTGAAGCCCTGCCGCAGCGGCCTCGATTCTCGGAGGGAGAGGAACTTGCTTGGATTTAACGGCTTGGCTTTTGATGCTGCTCTGCAGCCGAGGTCTCTCAGGAAGCAAAAATTCAGGGGAAAAGTTTTCAGAGTCACGCCGACGGATGGCGTTTGCTTGTCCTTTTTGTGGCCAGCGAGGGGCACTGTTCTTGCTGTAGAGATAGTCTCCTCCCTGGGGGCTCTGTAAGAGTTTGTTTTATTTTTGAGCAGGAAGGTACAGGCAGAGAGTTGACATTCTGGGTCAGATGGGACTATTCTGCCCTAGCGTCCTGTTTCAATCTGCAGCTAGTTTTGGAGTAGTAAGAGTACAGACAGCATCCGTGTTAGGTTTGGGTTGGGGGGGGGACAAGCAAGAGAGCCCCTTGCTCCCTAAAAAGGTCAAACTAGAATACGGCATAAAGCATCCACTCAGTAATCCTCTGACACAGACTTCCTCTGCTCAACCTAGTTATCTCTTAGCTGGTGATGATGGGAGCCTCAGTCCTACATAACTGGGAAAGCACTAGGTTTGGAGGAAATCTGCTTCAGACTTATGACTCAACCCCAAGCCAATTTCCAACCCTTCCTCCTCTCCACCAAAATTGGGGACCGGCTTTCTCCCCTGCCTTGTTGTCCCCCAGCTATGAGCATGGTGAAGGAGCAGGCGACTTTGGACCTGGCTTGATAGCTGTTGACCCCCCGAGATTGAGCAGACGCAAGAAAAGCAGATGAGCTGGATGAGACCCAAGGCCTCTCTACCTCACTAGGAGGCATACAAAGAGATCGTGGGTGCCTTCTTGGCCATGTTCCCCAGGAAACTGGGATTCAGAGGGAGACTGTTTCTGAAGCTGGAGTTTCCACTTCAGTGGCTGTCGATAGGCCCATGAACGTGGCCAATCTCCTTTTAAAGCCATTGCTAAGGGACATAGGAGAAGCCTGGGTTGGCTATCGAGCCTATCATAAGCAAAAGGGCTGGACTGCTCTTTTCCCTTTCCCCTATATTTTCTTGCCACCGCCTTTGTTCCACTTGCAGCTAGGAACAAGGGCGATATCTTGAGGACCGGCTAAATGCCTCTCGGGGTTGGTTTCTCCCCTTCCTGGGTGTGTTGACTTGGGGTTGAAATCTCCCCTCCTGAACCAGTAGAACCAGAGTAGGGAACATGTGGCCCTATAGACATTGTTGGACTGCAGCTCCCATCAGCCCTAGGCAGCCTCACCAGTGGTGAGAAATGCTGAGAGTTATAGTCCAACAGTATCTGAAAGGTTGATCTTCCCTTCTGTAGGAAAGCACAAAGGAGCATTGCACCAACTTCTTTCTGTCTCTGGGACAATTTCAGCTTCTAACCTGCCAGCAGCTGACCAAGATTCTAAATTTAGGTTCTAAAGGGTTAAATGTCATCTTTTTTTGCAAAACTTGCTGTTATTCCTTGCTTCTGTGTGATCACTTTGGGGGGAGGAGATGGGGACAGCCAGTGCTCAAAGGTGCCAGTTATCCTCTCCATGTCGGTGGTCCATAGGAGAAGAGCAAGGCAGCTGCTCAGGAGTTGGCAACCATGCTTCTGTCGACCCCGGCCCCTTCTAGCGTCCAGCAGCAGACCAAGAGCCTTCTGGCAAGCCTCCACACCAGCCGCTCAGCTTACCACAACCACAAGGTAAAGCAGCAGATACTCTCACTGAACCTGACAAAAAGACTCTCTGGAAGTAGTTCTCAAGTAGAGCAGCTTCCCAGCCTTCCAGGACTGAGTTCCAATGTATGTCTTCAGAGGTGGCCTCCAGTGAATGTCTAGATTCCCCAATGGCCTGACCTGCCCCTTCTTTCTAGAGTGAGGCAGGTGTGTAGTGCATTTCAGGATAACCTCCACCACTGAAGGAGAATCTTGCCTCTGATAATACAGGTGTTGCTCAGACAGGAAGATCCACCTGAGATTTCCTCTTGTGCCTTTACAGGATCAGGCTTTGCTGAGCAAAGCCATCCAGTACCTGACAACCTCAAGCAAAGAAGGGAAGGATCTTGACCCGGAGGTATTTCAGAGGCTGGTCATCACGGCCCGCTCCATCGCCATCATGAGGCCTAATAATCTGGTCCATTTCACAGAGTCCAAACTGCCACAGTTGGAAGGAGGTGAGTAAAGTTCCACTGTGCCATTTTGATTTCCACGCTCGCTTCTGCTGAATGATAGTGGGAGAGGCCAGGTCTGAGAGAGCCAACTTCTCAGGAGAACTAGCAATGGCTTGGCCTCTTCCTCAGCCTGGTGGAATGACGCAGCTTCCCTTTGGGGTTTATTGCTTACAATTCCTTTATCTCCCCCTTTCCCAATCTTTCAGAAGGCAGCGAAGAAGGACAGGAGGCCTCGAAGAGCGTGGAAGGGGAAGGGTGCAGTTTTATCACTCAGTTGGTCAACCATTTCTGGAAACTGCATGCGTCGAAACCCAAGAATGCTTTCCTGGCACCTGCGTGCTTGCCAGGTATCAGACTGAGAACTGTTATTTCTTTATTTGTTCTGATTGAAGGGAAGCTAAGGTCCAGCAGGAGTATCCCATGCTGCTAGGACAAGATTCCTCCTTTTGCATCTTACCTGCTGCAAAACCATTTTGCAGAACCATGACCTTCTTGAAGGGGAATCCATGTGACATGAGATCTTCCACTTTCCAGAGCACTATGAGGTGCACTTATCTCTGGCAAGCCAGTGAGAACATTTTGTGGCTGCCTATGGCTACCTATTCCCTCTTTCCAGGAGAAAGGAAGACAAAGGAATCAGAGATATTTTTTTCCAAAAGTCTATTTATTATCATTAAATGCTCTTTCTTACCTCCTTCACGTGCTCTTAGGCCTGACTCACGTTGAAGCCACCGTCAACGCTCTGGTGGATATCATCCATGGATATTGCACCTGCGAACTGGATTGCATCAATACAGCCTCCAAAATTTACATGCAGATGCTGCTCTGCCCGGTACGTTGTCTCCATTTGCTTCTTTCGCGCACGGGAATTTGGATGAGGTGGTCATCTCCAAAGGTATTCACAAGACCTCATTTGCTCTCTGTCTGCGGCTCTTGGTTGGCAACCGATGATAGACTAGGAAACAGAGAATGGAGAGGATGTGGTCCTTCGATTACTGTTAGACAGCCGTTGTCATCCTCCCTCATGCCATTGGCTATGCTGGCTGGGGCTGATAGGAGTTGCCATCCAACGGCACCCAGAGACTGTCACCTTCGCCTCTTTGTTCCTGTCATTCTCTTGGTTCATGAGAAGAGGAATCCTTGACATGATCCCAGCCCTTGGCATGACCCAGTTGTCATTGTTCTTGTTCCAGGATCCTGCGGTCAGCTTCTCCTGCAAACAAGCTTTGATCCGAGTGTTGCGGCCCAGGAACAAGCGGAGACATGTGACACTGCCTTCTTCTCCTCGGAGTAACACCCCGATGGGTAAAAGAAACTGCGTTGTCTTTTCAAGCTCTGCTTTCTGGTTAACATGGTTTAGCTCTATCCTGTAGGGCTCGTGCCAAGGGAAATCTGAGTTAAAACCCCATCATAGCATAGACTTTCCCCACAGTCAAAGCTTCCGGATTCCGGCCCTTTGGAGGAGACCAGCAGTGAGTCTTTCTGGACCTCCAACTTTGGGAAAAACCAAGATAGAACTTGTGTGCCTTAATTCCTCCTTCCTTGATCTGTCGTAATATATTAAAACAGCTTAGCACTGTGCCATTTAGTGGGTTTTTATCAAAACAGGGAAGAAAACTCCCTTGGACTTCCATTGTGTATCAGTGGCTTTTGTCCCTAGATGAGGATGGGCAAATCTGTCAGCTCCTACTTTTCTGCCCCATTTCACTTCAGTAAATTTTGGATCCAAAATGGAACTGAAACAAAATTCTCACCTATCCCTGGGCGAATAGGCCATTTTGCTTTCTCCAGTGTTAACAATTTTGTGAATTTTATATTTTGGGTTCTTTTTATTGGAAAAAAAAAACAGATGGAAATAAAATTCTTGTTCATCGCTCCTATCGGTTGTATAATCAAACATATCTTTGTGGAATACATGTGTGTGTCTGTGTGTGTCCATGTAAGCAATCTTTCATACATTCCAGGAGATAAAGATGATTATGATGACGATGATGCCGACGACAAAATGCAGAGCTCTGGAATACCAAACGGAGAAGACATCCGGCAGGAAAGCCAGGAACAAAGCGAGGTGGACCATGGGGATTTTGAGATGGTGGTGAGTTCCCTTGCGGCACTTTTTTGTTTGTTGTTTGACTTCCCACACTTTTCTCTTTTAGAAAACTGTTTTTTTCAGGCTGGTCCTTGCATATGTGTTTTTTTTTTTAAATGCTTGCTACACTGACAGGTAGCTGTTTACAGCATATATGGCATAATGTTTACATTATGAGGCCTGTGCTTGGAAAAAGATGGGATAGAAATAAAGTACCATATATATACGACTATAAGTTGACCTCATATATAAGTTGAGGGCAAGGTTTGGAGCCAAAATTAGGGATTTTGATATGACCCGTGAATAAGTCGAGGGTAAAACTTAGGCGCACATAATAAAGGATGTAAAAGATGAAGTAAAGGAAAACAATTTCAAAGAACTTGCAAAATTCTAGCAGGCATAACTGTTAGGGCACATACTAAAGGCTGGATAGATTAGAGAGTAGAAGGGGTCAGATTAAACTCTTGCCTTTCACCATACACACACACACACATATATGTGCGTTAAAATACAGTACTTAAATTGACCCGTGGATAAGTCAACTCAGGTTATTTGGGTCAATTTTAAGCCTAAATTTCTAGACTTATACATGAGTATATACAGTAAAATAAAATACTAAATGGAATATTTGCAAATAGCGCAGCGTATTGTCCTGTGCTGGGTAGTGTGCCTCTTGTATCAGCCCCATTTTCTCCTTCCTAGTCGGAATCGATGGTGCTGGAAACAGCGGAGAACGTGAACAATGGGAACCCCTCTCCTCTGGAAGCTCTCCTGGCAGGTGCCGAAGGCTTTCCCCCTATGCTGGATATCCCCCCAGATGCGGACGATGAAACCATGGTGGAGCTGGCCATTGCTCTCAGCCTGCAGCAAGATCAGCAAGGTGAGGCAAATCTAGGGAGCTGATACCATGGACTGCTGCCGGATCATCCCAAGGCATCTTGGGGAAGCAGCATCTGTGAAAGACATGGCGGGCGGGAACAGGTATTTCAGAGAAGCATGGGTGAAGGCGGCTCAGCAGAGCTGTGTTACCTTGACAGAGGAATTCACAACTTCTGTTCTCTCTTCTTTAGGGAGCAGCAGCAGCGCGCTTGGCCTGCAGAGCCTAGGACTGTCCGGTCAAGCCCCCAGCTCTTCGTCCCTCGATGCCGGGACTCTGTCGGACACCACAGCATCAGGTAACTGTTCACAGCATAAAATCTCAACCTCGCTCATTCCTGGGGACTTCAAGTCACACCATTCAGAGATGTTTCCTCTGATGGATAGCGGCTTGTACCCTCTCTGCAGTTGCTTGACCCTTTTAACTCAAGATGCCACAGTTTGGCCATAAGAGCTTCTGCACAGAATCACAGCACGCAGAGAATGTTCTCTTTTTCAGGGAGGCATCGCATTAGACAAGGCATTCCCTCGATCCTCTCACACATAAAGGGAATGCCTCTTCCAGGAGATGATACAGTCCTCTCACTTATGAAGGGAATGCTTCTTCCAGGGTGTGATGCTTGCTCCCTGTAATTTTCATAAACTTA
Source organism: Urosaurus nigricauda (assembly GCA_034509955.1). Classification (NCBI taxonomy): domain Eukaryota; kingdom Metazoa; phylum Chordata; class Lepidosauria; order Squamata; family Phrynosomatidae; genus Urosaurus; species Urosaurus nigricauda. Next base: position 12,662,220 of record JAOEGL010000008.1, read on the forward strand.
ATGTATGGAAAATGAATATTCTTTTTAACCGATAGATAATAGTTTCTAAAAGCATATCTTATCAGTCAGTAACTTTTAATCGAATTGTTTGACTAAGCATTGCAGCCCTCATATTTTGCATGTTGGAAATACTGGTCATTATTTTTAAAACCCTTTTTTCCCTAATGTTTGCATGTTCAAGTTTGTTGAATGCAGCCCTAACATTTTGCCTGTTGGAAATGCTAATTATTCTTTTAAAATCCTTCTCTAATGCTTACGTGTTCAAGTTGTTCAAAGACTGTGTTTTTACTTGTAACAGCTCTCCTTACTCTCTTAGCTCCAGCATCTGATGACGAAGGCAGCACGGCAGCGACGGACGGATCCACCCTTCGGACGTCTCCAGCCGACCACGGCGGCAGCGTGGGTTCGGAGAGTGGCGGCAGCGCAGTCGATTCGGTCGCTGGCGAGCATAGTGGTAATGTCCAAAGTTTGTTTCATTTGAAACCTCCACCACCCAACAGACGGAATAAGAGAGCCTCTGCTGGGTTGAGCCATTCAGTCCAGCATCCTGGTTTGTCTCACTGGCCGCACAAGAAGAGCGTGGATGCAAAGAACCATTCTAGTTTCTCTATTAAACTGAGTTACTGACTTCAAATCAAGTCGCATGAGTCTGCCTGATATTGAAAGAGGCCATTGCTTCCTAGGTGCATCTACACTGTAGCAATAATGCAGTTTGACAACACTTTTAGGTTCTTTAGCACTATGGAATGCTGAGATTTGTAGCTGTAAAAAGTCTTTAGCCCTCTCCGCCAAAGAGTGCTGGTGGGTCACAAAGCTACAAATCCCAGGATTCCATAGGATGGAGCCATGGCGTTTCGGTTAAGTGGCAGTGGAGAAGAGCAGGTAGATCCTTTCCCATGTCCTGCTTCATTGTACATTCATGGGCAAGTGGGAGTTGTTTCACAAGATCTGCGCAAGTGAGTTCCTCTTCTGCACAGGCTATGTCTCTCTGTCTCTGAGCTACCCACGAAGGGACACTCCAAAAGTGCTCATCTGACCCTTTCCCCCCATTTCCCAGTGTCCGGCCGCAGCAGCGCCTACGGTGACACGACAGCTGAGGGCCATCCGGCTGGACCAGGGAGTGTCAGTTCCAGCACGGGTGCCATCAGCACCACAACTGGACAACAGGAGGGCGAAGGGTCAGAAGGCGAGGGTGAAGCAGAAGCAGAAGGAGACGTCCATGCAAGCAACAGGTAGGGCCTCCTTTCCAGCAGAAACGTTGATAGGAATACAGGAAGCTGCCCTTTGGACCCTTGGCTCACCTCACCCATCTCCAGGGTTTCAGACAATAATCTTTGCTAGCCCTGCTTGGGGATCCTGGGGTTAAATATCCCATTCAAATACTCTCCAGTCTAGCATTGCTTAGACTCATGTTGCGTCTACACTGCAGAATTAGTACAGTTTGACACCAGGGCTCAATGCTAGGGAATTCCAAGATGTGTAGTTTGGTGAGATATTTAAGCCTCCTCTTAAGTCTGTGGACTTTGAGATGCTGTGTTGTTAAGCCCCTTTTCCATGGGCACCTTTTAACATTCTCCTCTTCCACATTTCCAGGCTGCACATGGTCCGTTTGATGCTGCTGGAGCGGCTGCTTCAGACTCTCCCTCAGCTGAGGAACGTTGGAGGGGTCCGTGCCATACCCTACATGCAGGTAGGCCACATGTTTGGATGATTCACCTACGTCTGAATCTCTGCCATATCCCCTGTTGTATTCAGTGCCACCTTCTCTCCCTTATTGTGTATATTCTCCATTTTGTTCTTGCAAGTCAGTTCCTTTCCTTTCTGTTTTCATGCTGGTCCATGGTGGTAAGCTTCATTTTTCATTTAATGTGGCCTGTCAACCCTATTCAGTTTTTTCTCATGCGTGAATCCCTCAACCTTTATTTTTCTTGAGACTTACTGTGGTTAGTACAATATGCAGAATATTATTAGCACTAATAGTTGCCAACCAGAGGGCTCCAAAGATAAATGGAAAAGTCTGTCACTAGCTCCTTCTTCCTTTGGAACGAAGATTTGGGAACCTGAACCCAACACACTCTTTCTGCCAAATTTCTCAGCTAACATTTGTAGATGAAGATGGTACTCTATTCTTAACCTAAAAAAGCGCAGGTGGGTTAATAAGCATAACAGCAACTATTACCATTTGAAACCTTTGTTCTCAAGCTGTGTTTGCAAAACCCGATTTGAAGCTAATCGTGGTTAGCATTAGATCACAGATGGCACAATGATGTTTAGTGAGAAGAAGGGAAAGAAGAATGTTGTTGTCAGGACTCTGGAGCTCTTCTAATTCCACTTGGCTGAGAGGCTGATAACATTACTGTCTACGCTGAGGACAGGGTTATTGGCAGCCGACTGGTTTGGATGCCCTAGCTGTGAAGTTTCAGCTCCTGTTAATGGAGGGATCTCAGCCCTTGAAGCTGACAGAAGCATGAGCCTACTTTTCCTGTTGCTTGACTTTCTGCCCTCCATGCTTCTATTTACCCAGGTGATTCTGATGCTTACGACAGACCTAGACGGCGACGACGAGAAGGACAAGGGCGCCCTCGATAACCTCCTTGCCCAGCTCATCGCAGAACTGTGCATGGATAAGAAGGTATTTGGGCGGGGAAGGTGTTAAGGGAGACTCAACCTGTACCATTATTTGTGGGTACCTGTCCTGACTCTCCCGATAGTCTTAGTTGGGTGCTACCCTGCTTTGTCTGCACTGTGTAAGGTTGAAAGATGATGAAACGCCTCTCCCCTCTCACGTCTGAGCATGGAATACGATGCCCAGCTATGGAAACTGAGTCAGTGAGCCAGTCCAGAACAGAGCGCAGTGATGAAATTTAGGTTGTAGCTCAGCAACCACCGTCTACATCTTTTTCTTCTGTCTCAGAGGAAGGCAAAAGGCAAATCTCTGGATAAATAATGAGAGTCAGTGTGGTGTAGTGGTTGGAGCATAGGACTAGGACCACTGGGCTTAGCCCTGGAAACCCACTGAGCAAGTCATGTTCTCTCAACCTCAGAGGAAAGCAATGGCAGACCTCCTATGAGTAAATCTTCCCAAGAAAAGCCTGTGATAGGGTCTCTACAAATTGGAGTCAACTTGAAGGAACAATTGTAGTTGTAATAGTGATAACAGTGATTTGGACTGGCAAACTTATGATTCAAGCCTCATGGAGTAGATGTGCGATCTGTTTCAGTGCATCTTAATGAGAAATTCCATTCCTCTCTTTTTCTTTTCCCCTTCTCTGCTTCCCAAATCCTGACGTTTTAGGACGTGTCCAAGAAGAACGAACGCTCTGCCCTGAATGAGGTCCACTTGGTGATCATGAGGCTGCTGAGTGTCTTCATGTCCCGAACCAAATCAGGATCCAAATCGTCCATTTGTGAGGTACAAGTCCTTTGGTGCTCATGTTCACTGGCCTGACATCTTACACAATCCTTGAGGCTGGCCAATCTTCCATCCCTTGTGTAAGCAACAACAGTCAGACCGTCCGGAAGGGTGGCCTCCACAACTTCTTTTGTCCTTCAAACCCCATTGGGCGAAGAAAGGGTTCGTGGTGGGTTGGTGGGGCAGGGATTTGCAGCTGCTGTGATTTACAGGGAGGGAGAGATGCTGCTCCTGCATCCCCAACATTTCAAAGTCCTTAAGAGGATTGCGTTGCCCGTTTTGTCGCTAAAAGGTGCGGTAATAAGGCCTTTAAAAAAAAAAAGGAGCTGGGAAGCATTTGTGCAGAAGGGAAGAAGATTAATAACAAAAGCGCAGAGGTTAAAAACGGAGGCTGAAGTGCGTCGAATTTTAATGAGCTTATGAGCTGTGGGGTTTGTTTGGATTTACCAGGGTTTCTCTAATGGTTTTATTTACACTCGCGTCTTCGTCAGCTTCTTTTTGTTGGGCTTGTTCATCTGCCTGACAAAAGAAGGTGAGTTTTAAAAAGATACCCCAAGTGCAAAAGGTTCGCCAGAGAGGAGTTAGGTAGGAGCAATTTCGTTCCTTTGTTCAGCTTCTTCTCTTTCCTGCGACAGCCTTTACCTTCTTCGCACAGCTGGCCAAATTCCAGAAGGATGAATAGGAATTTCAACTTTAAAAAAAAGAAGGGGAACGGGGTGCAGAAACTCCTTCCTCCTCCTCCTAATCCTCAGCTCTGTTGCCCACTGGCATGTGTGTCGAGAGGAGATTAGACTTAAGAACCGATTGCTGGTTTTGTCTTCTTCCTCTCCGCCCCCCTGAACCCTTTGCTAAGTGCCTGTTCAAAAGAATCTCTCTTGGTAAACACTGCTTTAGTCAGTGCTGTCTTTAAAAAAGAAAAAGTGGTGGTGGGGGGATCAGTAAATAAACCACACACACAGACACGGCCTCCAAATGTGAAATTTGCTTGTCAGCTGCTTCTGTTAAGCAAGCCCCTGGTAGCTGTTGACCTTCTTGAGTTTGCATGGGCCTCACCTTCAGTCCGGACACCATCTGAAGAAGCCTCTGGACTCGCCAAATCAAGGATCACCCAGTCCATTGCCTTGCCATATGGGAGTACACAACTAAAACATTCCTGAATTATGCCCAGCCAACCTCTGGAGAGTGATGGACTCTCCAAAGAAGGAGAGTCCATCACTCTTCTCCTATACAACTCTTATTTAGGTGGGATCTTTTTTCTTATGGGTAAAATCTACTGGTCCATGTTCTAGTCTCTGGAGCAGCGGAAAACAAGCTGCAGACTCCTAGGATTTGTGGTCTTGTGGGGCACTAGAACTCTCTTGTACAGAATGCTAAGCACCTCTACTTAAGCTTTAAAGCCAGGGATTCCACAGGATGTTGCCAGGGCAGATATAATGGAATCATAATGTTATAATAGTCGAGAGGATGCAAATGTGAAAAAGCCCTGGGGTAAGCATCCTGGGTAAACAGGGATGAGGAGGAGAGGATGGAAGCTGGTGTGGAACATTTCCAACGGCCCATCTGCAAACTCAGGACAGCTCTGGCTTTCTTGATGGAGTTCATCCCCTTGTCCTGTGGTCTTCCTCTTTCCTATTGCCTTCCACTTTATTGAGTGTCGTTGTCTTTTCTTACAAGTCCTAAGTCTCAACTTAGTCATCTTGCTGAGTTGAGGCTTGATTTGCTCTCAAACTCATTACTCAGCCCCAAAACATGTGCACAAAAGAAGACATGATAGAAACCAATTTTGTGCCTCTTTCTGTCTTCCTCTCCTCCGCTCAGTCCTCCTCCTTGATCTCCAGTGCCACCGCGGCCGCTCTGCTAAGCTCTGGCGCAGTGGACTACTGCCTGCATGTGCTGAAATCCCTGCTGGAGTATTGGAAGAGCCAGCAGAACGACGAGGAACCCGTCACCAGCAGCCAACTGCTGAAACCGCACACCACCTCTTCCCCTCCAGACATGAGCCCCTTCTTCTTGCGCCAGTATGTCAAGGTGAGTTCCAGTTCAGGGCTGTGTGGATGAAACCAGTCTGGAGAAGGAAACCCAGTGGTGGAAATTGGGGCCTCGCCTGTTTGTGGGATGCAGCTCCAAGCGTTTTTCCTATGTTGGTTAAGACTGTGACTTGGAATTGAGCAATGTCTGGCAGGTTGTCATAATAATTCCCAGCCCTTCTCTAAGCACAGAACCCAATTTATACATTTCCTGGCTCAAATCCACATCTCATGTTTCAGTCTGATTTGTAGATGATAGGCTGTTTTGGCCTGTTCTAGCAGAGGCACAAACCTTGATCTTATAGAAAAGGCAGAGTAGAAATATTATGATTATTATGATTATTATTTATTAGTTACATTTTACAGCTCACCTTTCTTCTAGTTAGTTTAAGGCAATGTGTATGGATTTCCCACGTCTTCGTCCAGTACTCTTGATTATTACGCTGTCAATAAATAGCCTGGATTCAGAGAGCAGGAAAGAGTTTTTAAATGGTGGGGTCAAAAGAAAAACACGCAACGTGTACAGGCTGTGACATTTCTGTGAAAGCAAACATGGGTCAACTTCCATGACTTTTGAGAACAATGCTTCACTGGCTTATTGCAAGGTTTCCCCTGGCTTGGCAGTGCTAGTTTTAATACCTGAAGCGGGAGATCCATTGTCTTCACTGAGCCCTAAATGGACAGCGTCCAACTTTGGGCAAAGTTGCTGACTTAGAATGGTCATCAAGGAGCCTCTTTTGTTGGGAGAATGATGAATTTGGTGTATTATTTGGGCATGCCTTTTCTTTCTGACCTCTTTGCCCTTGCATAGACATTGGAATGGGGCAGAGTTGGCAAGTGGTGGCTTATAGAGGACAGTGGGCCCTTGGTCATCTAGTTGATGGTAGGGCTCTCTAAATAGCGTTTGCTGCGCAGATATTTAAACCAGTGGCCCCTCAGTGCATTGTAATAGATTGAGAGACTTCAGAACATGGTTTCGAAGAGGGAGACCCTTGCCATTCCTTTGGGCTTTATCTTATCCTTCGGGCCAGAGACAGATGCAGCTTGGTTGGCATCTCTGAGCATCCTGGGGAAGGGTCCAGGTTACCCACAATCCCCCATCCTCTATCCGCAGGCTCCCTTTCTGTCTTAAGGGAGGGGAGGGTCTGTTTTTAAGGCTGCGCCTCCGGCGGTTCAGCAACTTGACAGGCAAGGACCCCTCGCGGCTTCTGACAGCCTCGTGGGGACGGATTTGCTGGCGTAATTCCTCGGCTGCTTCAGCCACTGTGGCGCCTCCTTTATTCTCGGCGCCTGGTGGTGAAGCTTTCGTTTTATGCGCTGCCCCGGCGCAGTACAATGGCATAAGCCGAATTAAACACGAGGGTGCTCTTTGGTGGAAGAATAGGACCTGCTAAAATTCTGAAGGCCTGTAGCGACGGTGGCAGTTTTAAGCTCGTCTTTTCATTTTACTTTATTTTTTTCCTCTCGAAGGGTCCTGCTGTTTCCACATTACTCTTGTCAGTCCAGGGTTTGGGGTTTTTTGTTTGGGTTCTTTGCTTTGTAGCCTCAGAAAGACGTAGTAATGTGGATTTGATTCCTTTTTTAAAAAAAATACTAGAGAAAAGTGAAATCCATTTATTATCCGTTGCTCTCATTTTAGAACCCATGTTAACAGAGGCAGGCAACAGGCATAAAGTGCAGAAGGAGAATAAACTGGGAAAGAGAGGAGAAAGGGGTGATGGAGGCAAACAGCAAAATCCCTTTGGGATGGGGATCTTTGCTGATCTTGCATTTCATTTTTTACGCTTTCTGTAATTTGGCACGGACAAGGAACAGGGCAGTAAAAGGTGAAGAAAGGCCAGGCCCACATCTACCAGTTAAGGGTCACATTTTACAGACGGGGAACAGTGAGACAGAAAGAGGATTAAGCAGCTATCCTCCTTTGTTTTTCTTTCGGTTGTACTTGATCTTGTTATAGCTGAGGTAGTAAAATGGCTAATGGGCCCCAATGCAATCCCAAGGACATTTTTCAGTTTCGCAAATGAAATGTGGGGAACTTCTAGATGCCTTAGGTGAGACTTTATCCATTTTATCTCTCTGCCACCCTGGATGAATTGCTGCCACCACAGACACCATGCATCTGAGCTCCAGCTTTCCAATATTTGTGACATTCTCAGAGGCTGAAGTGTATTTACAAAATTGCAAAATTTACAAAATGACTTGATTGCAGTATTTTGATACCTTAAGGGCTGTCAGAGAAAGAAGGTTGGTTCTCCGCTGCCCCGGAGGGTCTGGCTAGGTCTAATAGTTATGTGTTAACAGGAGGGTAGATTTCAAACATGAGAAGGAATTTCTTTACAGTGAAAGCAGTTCAACAGTGGAACCAATTCCCTAGATAGGTGGTGGGGTCTCTTCCAAAAGAAGCTGGGCAGCTCCCTGCTGAGGATGCTGGAACTGGAGATCCTGCACTGAGCAGGGGGTTGAACTTGAGAGCCTCCAGGGGACCCTTCCAACTTCATTATTTTCTGATTCTGTGATTTCATTCCCTTCAGGGTCATGCGGCTGACGTCTTCGAAGCGTACACCCAGCTCCTAACAGAAATGGTGCTCCGCTTGCCCTACCAGATCAAGAAAATCGCCGACACCAACTCCCGCATCCCACCGCCGGTCTTTGACCATTCCTGGTTCTACTTCTTGTCAGAGGTGGGTGAACATGAGTTTGTCGGCCAAAGGGGACCGATGTGTGCAGAGAAGGCAGTCCTGACTCTGCCCCTAGAAGAACCTCCAACCTTTAGGATGTCAGTATGGATGGAGCCAGACTAACTTTCCTTAGAGGGCAGTTTCATGGTTAAGATGCCACCACGGAGAAGGCCCTGTCATGGGTATCACTTACCAGCCCAAAGGTCTAGGGTTAGTGGGACTTGCAACAGGGCATCAAATTCCAGATATGTGGGAGTAGATACAGTTTTGGATATCCTGGCTGTAATCTGGTCATATCAAAGAACACATGCTGGAGTGTGAGAACCCTCATTCTTTAGTAGGGAAGCAGTTCTTGCAATGGTTTATTAATTGTTTTATAACCTCCCAACTGACTTATCTTTTCTCTCTCCAGTACCTGATGATCCAGCAGACTCCCTTTGTCCGCCGCCAAGTCCGCAAACTCCTGCTGTTCATCTGCGGCTCGAAGGAGAAGTACCGCCAGCTGCGGGACCTGCACACCCTGGATTCTCACGTCCGAGGGATTAAGAAGCTCCTGGAAGAACAAGGGATTTTCCTGCGGGCCAGCGTGGTCACGGCTAGCTCCGGATCTGCCCTGCAGTATGACACACTCATCAATTTGGTAAATGAAGTTCAGAATACTTCTTGTGGTGTGTGGCTGGCTGCGTAGCCACCTCCTTCCTACCCATTCACCTCTCCGTACCTTTCAGATGGAGCACTTGAAGGCTTGTGCGGAAATTGCCACCCAGCGGACAGTGAACTGGCAGAAGTTCTGCATCAAAGATGATTGTGAGTTGATGTCCTGGGAGGTTGGGACGGAGGGCAATTGAACATGGTGGAGAGGGGGCTGAAATTAGGCACCTGGAGCCCAGGTCCTTGAGCCGAAGCACCCTAACCTTTCCCCATATCATAATATTTGTATGGAAATATTTTTATAGAATCTGAGCCGTTTGCTTCTTTTTAAAACTTGTTTGGCCACATAGTGGGGAATAATGGTGGGACTTAAGTTGGAGAGGCAGAAAGCTTAGTCTTGGGGGGGGGGGGATGAAGGAGGGAGGGATTTTTGATTGTTGAAATACTACTGTCTATAGGCTGCTCAGTGTGCATGTTCACGTACATACATACATAGGGAGAAAAACACTTTTAAAGTCTGAAGAATTTAGAAGAAAATTCACCACCCCTTGTTCACTTTTGCCTTTGTGACAGAAATCTAAAAACGTGTTCTTTGGGGAAGACAGTTTGCAGTGCCACAAAATCTGAGCTCTTCTTTTGCCTACAGATTTCTTTCTAACGGTATTTTTCTGGCAAAGAAATCGCCTTGGTCATTGGTCTTGCTTCTTTCCCCTTCTCCCCAGCTGTCCTCTACTTCCTCCTGCAAGTCAGCTTCCTGGTGGATGAAGGAGTTTCACCTGTCCTCCTCCAGCTTCTCTCTTGTGCCCTGTGCGGCAGCAAAGTCCTCTCCGCAGCCGCTTCTTCTGGGTCATCCGGCACGTCCGCCTCGGCACCTGCTGGCTCTGGGAGCGGACAACCAGCTGGACAGAGCAAATCTTCCACCAAGAAGAGCAAGAAGGAAGAGAAGGAAAAAGACCGAGAGGGTGAGCTGCCTGTCATTTGCAAATCTGTAGGTCTTTTCCCAGAACAAAGCTACGTGGCCTGGCCTAACAGACTGGTTGTTCTTTCCAGCATTTCAAAATAGAAAACTTGTAGACTCTTTAGAATTACCTTGATAGGACAGGCCAGTAATCCATCCCAGATCTCTGTCTATGACCATTAGTTGGCCTTGGAAGCTTGAATTGTGAGCACAGTGGTGATAGTTTGTTTCTGTCTCTGGTATCCAGAGTAATACCAGAGTATCTCTGGTATTCATGGAACTTGGACATCCATGTTCACAAAACAGAATACCTCTGGTATCCAGAGGTATCCTTGTTTTGTGAACATGGACGTCCAAGTTCCATGAAGATAAGTGTTCATAGCCCTCGTCCACACATTTAGCAACAGGGAGAGAAAAGCTGCCGGCAGTTCTTTTATCTCACAAAGCCCTTGGCTGCTTTCTTTAACCCCCCAAAGCTGGCAGGATAGCCCCTGAGTTGTAAGAGGTGGGAATGCCTTTCCCTTTGGAGTCTCTCGGGCTCTGTCTGACTCCAGCTCTCTTCCAGGGGAAGGTTCTTCTGGCAGCCAGGAGGACCAGTTGTGCACAGCGCTGGTGAGCCAGCTGAACAAATTCGCCGACAAGGAGACCCTCATCCAGTTCCTGCGCTGCTTCCTGCTGGAGTCTAACTCCTCGTCTGTCCGGTGGCAGGCCCACTGCCTGGCCCTCCACATCTATAAGTGAGCACAGAAGCCTCCAGTTCTGCCTTTGCAGAGCCCATGTGTCCCTGGGAACAGCCTAAGATGGCATCTTTCAGGTGGCAGGCTTGACATGCTTGTTCAAATAAAATTAAGTCAAATCTGCTGCCTTGTTAGGTGCAAACTTCTTGATGAGAGCCAGCATGTGGTAGTAGTTTGAATGTTGGGCTAAAACTCTGGAGAACAGGGTTTGAATCCCCACTTGACCATAGAAACCCACTGGATGACCTTAGGCAAGTCACCTTCTCTCAGCCTCAGAGGAGGGCAATGATGGCCAACCACTTCTGATAAAAAATTCAGAGCCAGCACATGGTTTGAGCATCAGACTACAACTCTGTAGACCAGGGTTCAAATCTCCGCTCAGCCATGGAACCCCACTGGGTGACCTTGGGGAAAAAGTCATGCTCTCAAACCTTCTCTGAGCAAATGTTACTAAGAAAACCCTGTGATAATTTTGCCTTAGGGTTGTGGCAGAAGTCCAGAGTTGGGATGTCTAGATCTTTAGCAAGCTGGACTCAGGGCTCTAATCCACTTCTCTTTGTCATCTTCCCTGCAGGAACTCAAACAAATCCCAGCAAGAGCTGCTGCTGGATCTCATGTGGTCGATCTGGCCAGAGCTCCCGGCTTACGGGCGGAAGGCAGCTCAGTTTGTGGACCTCCTGGGTTACTTCTCTCTGAAAACACAACAGACGGAGAAGAAGGTAAGGTGCCCTTTGGGTTTGCAGCAACCTTTTCTTTTGTTGCCCTCTTCTGTTGGAGGGTAAAATTTCTGCTGAAGACAGGAATGGGGGAGAGTATGGCAAGGGTGCAGTTTCTCCTGTTTCTGGGTTTCTCGGGCACTGGTTCTTTTGTGACCTTCTTTCAAACCTTCATTTCAGCTGAAGGAATACTCCCAGAAAGCTGTTGAGATCCTCCGGATGCAGAACCACATCCTCACCAACCATCCCAACTCCAATATTTATAAGTGAGTGTCTCTTGTCTTGCGCTTCCTCTGGGAGAATGCATAGGGTCATGGCTGTTGGCCTTCCTGTCTTGGGAACAAAGTGTATCCAGAAAGGAAAGGACACTTCATCCAAAAACCAGCCTTGGATTTGTGGTGAAAGTCAGGGCTGCTGCTCGAAATGGATTCTTAAAAGACTGAGCACCTCTTGAGGATATCTCTTTATCAGCTGTGGGTTTCTTCACTTCTTTAACCGATCTGCAAATATTTCTGTCGTATGCAACATGTTCACACAGTATATCCAAAGATAGCCATCCATGTTGGTCATACAGCAAATAACATCCAAAATCCACAAAACAGCATTCCCTTCTTGGGACCAACCAAAGTGCACAAAATGCACGTTTCAAGCTCCACTGTTTTCTTCATCAGGCAATGGCGTTAAAAATCATACAGGAGAAAGAAAAATATATGATGATGTTAGTTACAATAATGTTCTCACAATACTTTCTGTTGTATAAATAATAAAGCTAAAAAAGACTCACCCGTACAACACAACAGGGCTGCCTTGGTTCCTGTCCCAGTTGGGATATAAAATAAGCAAACAAAAGAGAAATATAATTTCAAAATCAAAAGGCCAGATTTTATAGATCAGAACAGAGATGCACTATTTACATATGTTTATGTGTGTGCCAAGAACTGCCACAGCTGTGACATGTTTTCATTCTGAGAGAAAGTGTATTCCAAGAAAATTATGATCCACCACTGAAAAGGCCCTGCTTATAGAATCTACCTACCTTCTTAGAAACTGGATGTAGTTCAAGATAGGCCTCTGGTTCAGGGTTCTGATTTTTCCTGGGTCTTTATCCCTTTTCCAGCACACTCTCTGGCCTGGTGGAATTTGACGGCTACTATTTGGAAAGCGATCCGTGTCTTGTCTGCAACAACCCCGAAGTGCCGTTCTGTGTAAGTCCTCATTTATTCATTTTTACATGTCCTCGGTTCACAATCATTTTTTTAAAAAATTCAGACCTGTTGGTAAGATGACAAAAAGACAAATGAAACCAAGAGTCAGCAAAACAGTAAGGTTCCAAAATTAAAATGTTTTAAAAGCCAGTAATGATATAAGAAATCTATTTTTAAAAAATTGGAATGGAGTCCTATAATAGAATACATGAATAAAGGTTTGGAATATTAATTTATGGGGGGGGGAGGAAACAAAACAAGTATTATAGACTATCATAAGAAAAGAGAAAACAAGATAGATACATGGGCAAAGGTGACTGAGAAAGGCGAAGAGTATATTAGTTAAGATGGATAAAGAAAATATAAGTACAGAAAGAGGGAAATTAAATAAAAATGATGCTACTTAACAGTGACAAAACAAGTATATAAGTTAATGTAAGGGAGAATAGCGGATGAAGGAATAAATGCCTTCAATAAGAAGATCTTCTCCCAACATCTAAATTGGGAGATCAGGGGTCCCCTGTTTGGGGGTCAGGGGTCCATTCACACTCAACCCCCAAACACCAACCCCTTGTACCTCCGTACAAGGAAGATCAGTTGTATTTCAGTAATCAGCCACAGCTTAACAACTGTTTCAGGGTGTGATTCTTGTCCAGCCCCCCCCCCCCTCGCCCCCAACACACACATTTCTTTTCTCCTTGCAGTACATCAAGCTCTCCTCCATCAAAGTGGACACCAGGTACACCACCACCCAGCAGGTGGTCAAGCTCATTGGCAGCCACACCATCAGCAAAGTGACCGTGAAGATCGGCGATCTGAAGCGCACCAAGATGGTCCGGACCATCAACCTCTATTACAACAACAGGACCGTGCAGGCCATCGTGGAGCTGAAGAACAAGTAAGGGTTTTGTTTTGTTTTACGTCTGTGTTGTGACTGAAGTGGAGAGGATCGATTTTGAAGCTGGGCTTTTCTAAGCACAAATTAGCTGCCTTAGAATCAGGCCACTAACCCGATCCTGCCTTCTATCTGGAACCCTGGAGGGACCACACGATCAGTGTAGACAACACTGGACCTATTCAGCATAAAGCCATTTTGTATGTTAATAGAATAGTGGATGAGGCTGCAAAGATCCCTTCTAGGTAGAGAGTTGGCAACACATCTTGCAAGAAGAACATCCCAAGTTTCCTGGCATCCTTAGCTTAGATCAGCGGTTCTCAACCTTGGGTCCTTTAGATCTCCGCTCCCAGAATCCCTGATCATTTGGGCAAGCTGCCTGGGACTTCTGGGAGTTTGAAGTTCGAAATATTAGGAGAGCCAAAGGTTGAGAACCACTGGCTTAGATGGATCTTAGGTGGCTAAAGAGAACAGCTACAAGATGAAAGTCTTGAGTGAGTGAGAGATTCAGCAACCCAGGGCTGGCCGAAGTTATTTTTCTGGCTGGAGGTTCTCCCATTTCTATTCCATTCTATGGACTGAAAACACAGTTGAGTTTCACTTTCATGCTAGCAATTGATGGGGCACGTGGCAGAGTGTGGCATACACTCTCTTTGTTTCAGAGAAGTAATCTAACAGAACATTTAAGTAGGAATGGCCAGAAGCCATCCCTGAAGCCACCGCCTCACTCTCTCTCTTGGTAGGGCCGACCGTGATATGGTCTCCACCTGGGGCAGCTTTGAGTGTTTTACATGCCACAAAGCAAAGATCCAAATCTTTTACTCCTTGAATATGAGGATCAGCGAACATCATGAAAGGCGTTCTTGTTTCCCTCTCTCTCTTTTGCTTCTTTTTAGCAAAACAATCTTATGAGAAAGAATTAAAGAATGTTAGAATCCCAAGAGGGAAATTTATATATATATATAAATGTTGTAGATAATATTTGTGTGTGTACATTTCTTCCCATGAGGCATCGACAGCATTTTAATCCTTAAACAGCCTTGCTGTGGAAAGGATAACGGCTTAAAATGTATTCTTGGCTCTCCTATCATATTGACACAGAAGCAGAAGGCTTGAATCTGGAGAGCCCCGTCTTCATTCATCCTGTTTAAAGGAGATTTCAGGAGAGGAAAACAACGCTTAGCGTTGGCACGGCACGGCATGGGGAAGGAATGCGAACTAACTTTTTTGCCCAGTTTTACATTTATTTTTTCTTCTCGTTTCCCCACCGCCCTCCTCTCTCGCCTTCCATTTTTCTATACTCTCCCTTCCGCCTCCCTTTTCTTAGACCGGCCCGGTGGCACAAAGCCAAGAAAGTCCAGCTCACCCCGGGACAGACGGAGGTGAAGATTGACCTGCCGCTGCCTATCGTGGCTTCCAACCTGATGATTGAGTTTGCCGACTTCTATGAGAACTACCAGGCCTCCACAGAGACCTTGCAGTGCCCGCGGTGCAGCGCTTCCGTCCCGGCCAACCCCGGAGTGTGCGGGAATTGCGGAGAGAACGTTTACCAGTGCCACAAGTGCAGGTGAGGCCTGAGCACTACCTCCTCCCCAAAAAGAGTATTTTAGAAAGTGTAGATGGAATGGTAGAGTTTGAATAACTCTATAATTCCATCCACTCAGTCCAAATTTTCACTAACACAGCAGTCCCATGCACAGGTAACTTACATAGTAGTCTATTGCTGTATATATTCATGTATAAGTTTAGAAATGTTAGTCAAAAAATCTGACCCCCAAAACCTAGGTCGACTTATCCACGGGTCAATGTAAATACTGTACTTTTAACTCTTATTAAAAAGCGAACCATCCCCCGGTGAAAGGCAAGATTAGAATCTGTCCTGAAAGCACTGACTTTGCTCTACTCTCTCTTCCATCCAGTTATGCCTGCCATAATATTGTAGGTTCGTTGGCATTGTTTTCCTTTGCTTCATCATTCAGATCCTTGGTTGCATGTCCCTAAGTTTTACCCTCGACTTATCAATATCAATCTCCATAATCTTGTCCCCCAAACCTACCCTTGACTTATACATGAGGTCGACTTATAGTTGAGTATATACGGTAGACACTGCAGACTATCTAGGCCTCTGCAGAAAATGGTTTGGTGTCTGCTGTTGATTTCTCAAGAGACCACCAAAGAGTGCTGATTTCCAGACCTTTCACCATTTTGATCACCCTCTTCTGGACATACTCCGGCTTGTAGGGCCACAAGCCGTTACACATACACACATATACACCATTGATTCCCCCCCCCCCCCGATCTTGATCTCCAGGTCTATCAATTACGATGAGAAGGACCCTTTTCTTTGCAACGCCTGTGGCTTCTGCAAATACGCCCGCTTTGACTTCATGCTCTATGCCAAGCCTTGCTGTGCGGTGGACCCCATCGAGAACGAAGAGGACAGGAAGAAGGTCAGGCGCTGTGACTTGGGGCAGAAAGGGTGGACCTCTGGGCTGGCTTGCTCCTCTAAGGATTCCCCTTGAGATTCAGTTCAGTTTTGTCTATGGACAAGGGTCCATTGATGTTGTGTGCCTTCAAGTCATTTCTGACTTATGGTGACCCTAAAATGAGGTTTTCTTGGCAAGTTTCTTCAGAGCGAGTTTGCCATTGACATCCTCTGAGGATGAGAGAGTGTGACTTGCTCAACGTCACCCAGTGGGTTTCTGTGGATTACTTGCGTCCAGTCATTCCTGGCCTTGTCCATCAAAGTACTTTCCTTCCACGTTGGCCATTTGCATGTCTGGAGCTTAAACAGTCATACAGCATCCAGCAAAAATACAGTCTGCAACGTCATGACCTTTGTGTGGTTTTGCTTTGCAGGCGGTAACCAACATCAACACTCTCCTCGACAAGGCTGACCGGGTTTACCACCAGCTCATGGGTCACAGGCCTCAGCTAGAAAACCTTCTCTGCAAAGTGAACGAGGCAGCGCCCGAAAAGCCACAGGTAGGTCGATCACCACCAGCAGCCCTTGTAAGAGTGTCTGGGGGGGATTTGCTTAGCATTCGGGGGTTGTGTGCTTTAACATTAACAGTTTATGTCTAGGAGGAGACAGAAAGTAGAAACGGACATGAAAAGATGCCTGGGGAATGGAGTGGGTCACAAACAGGGGGCGCACGAATCTGTGTCACATTCCCAGCCCTATGGATCATGGCTCGAGTGTATGAATTGTGACGTCTGATTCAAGCCATTGTGTCTGGTTCAGTGTAGCTGTCACGTCTCCCTCCTCCTGGGAATCGCAAGAGTTTCTGGCTCTGTGCTGAAGCTGGGGTTGCTTAACAATATCCGCTCTGCTGTGGGGTTGTGTCTGTGTCTGTGTATGTTCAGATCTCTGCAAGTGGATCTGTCCTCAAGGAGGCAAACAGTTTGGAGCCAACTTGGGAATGCAGGGGAAGGAGAGCAGCATAGGAACTACAATCCCCAGAGCTGTGTATCAGTGGAGGGAGGATCTGTAGGTCCCTCTGACATTTGTCCACATGCTCTTAAAACTCTACAGTCAGAGAGACTAGGAACTTGCTTATTCTATCAATATCTGGTTATAATGCATGGCCTCCTCTTTCCTTGAGATCCAGAGTGGGAAACATTGGGTCTTCTAAATGGTTTGGCCTGCAGCTTTCATATTCTTTTATCATTAAACATGCTTACTGAGGACAATTGGAGTAAAAACCCAAAACATCTGGTGGGACAGAGGTTCCTTAGCCTTTCTCCTGATACAAAACCTCAAAAGCATTAAACAGGCTTTGCCCCTCTCCATTGGAGATGCCCTCCTTCTAGATCCAGTCCTGCCTGCTATGCTCATCCCTCTCCAGATCTCCTCTCCATCTTCATAGGATTTCTTTGGCCCTTTCTTTGAACTGACATCCGCTCTAGCCATGATGGTGGGCATCACATACTGGGTTCAGCTTCGGTTTTGTTCCTGAAATATTCACGGAGGAGGTGCTTTGTCCCGCTGTTCCTTGCGTCCTTCTTCCTCTGACTCTGTGCTTCAGTTGCCTTGCCTTCCTTGGTGTTTTCAGGATGACTCTGGGACCAGCGGAGGAATCAGCTCAGCCTCGGCCAGCGTGAATCGATACATCCTGCAGCTGGCGCAGGAGTATTGCGGTGACTGCAAGAATTCGTTCGATGAGCTCTCCAAGATTATCCAGGTAATGACCTCCAGGAGATTGGTGCCAGCATGTGGTTAACGTTGAGCCCAGGAAAAAAAAATGGCAATTGCCATCAGAAGCGCAGCATCGCATCCAAACCCACAGGATAAAATGCACCTTTTGACCAGTCTCGATCTCTGGTGGGAGAAACCAGCACGTCAAAGCAAAATCAGAGGCAACTCTACTTAATTGTTTGTTACATCTCTGTCCCTCTTTTTCTCCAGTGAGCTCAATTTGGCATACTCTTCCCTTCATCTTCACAACAACAACCCTATAAGGTAGATCAAAGAGAGACTGAGGGAGAGAGATCCACTTAGGGTTAGCCAAGTTCCCCAAAAATGCCTCCCTCCCCACAAGTCACATATGATTTTTCCTTTTGCTATTTTTCGCTGTTTTCCCATCATGAAGATTCTGGCAGAAGAGACTTGTCTAACTCGCTTCCATGACTCTTGTGGTCTCTTCCATCTCTGTAATTTTATTTTTTAACGTACAGTATCTTGCATTGCACTAAGCAGTGTTTCTGAGATGGAGCTGATCTTGCTGAGTGGAGCCACTAGGGGAGGCTCTTGTATTAGAAACCTTATTCTCAACTAAGCTCAGTTCCTTGCCAACTTTGCTGGGAACAGTTTGCAGCTCAAGAAACAGGTGGCAGGGACAAAGTAGGTTTCGCAGGCCTCAGCCCCTTCCTTTCTTTGACTGCCCACAGAAAGTCTTTGCCTCTCGGAAGGAGTTGCTGGAATACGACCTCCAGCAGAGAGAAGCGGCCAGCAAGTCTTCGCGCTCGGCCGTCCAGCCTACCTTCACTGCCAGCCAGTACCGCGCCCTCTCCGTCCTGGGATGCGGCCACACCTCTTCCACCAAGTGCTACGGCTGCGCCTCGGCCGTCACCGAGCACTGCATCACCCTCCTCCGCGCCCTGGCCACCAACCCCGCCATTCGCCACATCCTGGTCTCCCAGGGCCTCATCCGAGAGCTGTTTGACTACAACCTGCGCCGAGGGGCTGCCACCATGCGCGAGGAAGTCCGGCAGCTCATGTGCCTTCTCACCAGGTTGGGTGGGGTTCTTTGGCCTTCCTTTTTCAGGGTGGGACTGCATTGAGAATGGGTGCGGGGGATTTCTAGGAGAGTTGGCGTGGAGTGATTGGTTCTTAACCTACTTCTCAGTTCTTAACCTACCGGTACTGTACTTCACTTTGCACTGAACACAAACCTGTCCAACAAGTGATAGCTGAAATCTAGCAGCCAGACATCCTGCTGCATTTTATTTTATATTGTATGAATTTTATTATTGTTGAAAGCCGCCTTGATCCTATGGAGAGGCTGGATAGAAATAAATTATTATTATTATTGGTTCTGGCTTGTGCTGTGGCCTGAGCAGACAAGAAAGCTTTTGGGCTGTTTGAGTTGAGCAAGGAAAGGAGAGAGGCAGCTTCTGCTGTCTTGAGATGCTGGCTAAGGCAGAGCGTTTTAAATTTTTCATGAACCAGATGCTGAATTGAGGAGGGGCACAGTGTTGGGCAGGAAGCTTTTAACACCGTGTTGTTGTTGTTGTTTTAATTCTATGTCTGGAAACCAGAGACAACCCAGAAGCCACCCAGCAGATGAATGACCTTATCATCAGCAAGGTGTCTGCCGCTTTGAAGGGACACTGGGCAAATCCAGACTTGGTAAGGAGGGGGTTTGCACCATCTGGTGTTTTGCATTTTTTGGGTCTGTCCGCTGTCACTTTCTGGCCACCTATTACATTTTAATTCCTTTGCCAAATATGTTTACAGGCACCTGTTCACACATACATTCGATGCATCCTGAGATACAGACATTTACATGTCCATGCATATAGTTGTAGAGTTTCAAACTGGGGTGTAGGGATCGACAGTCTTCCAGCCTGGCCCATCTCCTTCACGTCCTTCTTCCTCCTTTGCAGGCCAGCAGCCTTCAATATGAGATGCTGCTGCTGACTGACTCCATCTCCAAGGAAGACAGCTGCTGGGAGCTGCGCCTGCGCTGTGGTGAGCAGGGCACCCAATTCCTTCTGCCCCAGCATTGCTCCCACCAATGTCCGCCCTCTCTACTCCCTAAAGAGCAAGATAGAGAGTTGCTGGGCTCTGGGCAGTGATGCCCTCCAGCACAATGGGGGTTCTCAGCATGGAAGATGTGTGCATAGCCCAGTACCCCCGAAGCTTGACCACCTGAGGCAGGTGCTTCAGGCTGTCTAGGGGTCAAGTTGTCCACGCTGCTGCTACTCTCCCTGACTCCCTGTCCCCTGGGTCCTTCTCCAGCGCTCAGTCTCTTTCTGATGGCCGTGAACATCAAGACGCCGGTGGTGGTGGAGAACATCACGCTCATGTGCCTGCGTATTCTGCAGAAGCTCATCAAGCCTCCGGCACCAACCAGCAAAAAGAACAAGGTACCTTCCTGCCTCTGAGCAAGTTGAGATATCGGTAGGGGGACTTAATGCAGCTTCCTGAGTCTGTCACAAGCTTTTCTTTTGAGTTGCAGGACGTCCCGGTTGACACTCTGACCACCGTCAAGCCGTACAGCAACGAGATCCATGCACAGGCTCAGCTGTGGCTCAAGAGGGACCCCAAAGCTTCGTATGAGGCTTGGAAGAAGTGTCTCCCTGCCAGAGGTAATAGCTCTTCAGAGGAAGGCTTTGGCCTGAGAAAGTATTGCAGGGCCAGCAGGAAAATCAAATCTGTTTTAAATGTGCACTTGTTCTTTCTGTGCCTCTCTATTCTCTTTTTTGATCCAATCTGAGTTTTCTCTCTCTCTCCTCTGTTTCTTGAGGTATTGAGGCCAATGGCAAATCACCCAGCAAAGCAGAGCTCCGCCATCTTTACTTGACCGAGAAATACACCTGGAAGTGGAAGCAGTTCATGAGCCGGCGTGGGAAGCGGACTTGCCCACTGGACCTCAAGCTGGGCCACAACAATTGGCTGCGGCAGGTAAAACACACACATCTGCACTTGCATACGTATGCCCATCCTTACAACTGTCATTTCTGCTGGACAGGGGCTTCAGATTGTCCCAAATGGCTCTGTCTCTCCTCCCAGGAGCATCCTTCCCATTGATTTTCTGTGGTGTCCCCCCAGGTCTTGTTCACTCCTGCGACTCAGGCTGCCCGCCAGGCGGCCTGCACCATTGTGGAAGCCCTAGCCACCCTCCCCAGCCGAAAGCAGCAAGTCCTTGACCTCCTGACCAGGTACCAGCTCCTGCTTCACATGCTGTCCTTTGAGACCCTGCAGAGGCCTTCTGGATGAAAACTCTTCCGGTCCCCCTGAATTTAAGACACCCCATTTCTCCTGTCCTACACAATTGTCATGTGCTTTGTCAGTGCTCCTCTTATTTGCAAAATAAGAGGCTACGTTTAGGACATCTCAACTGATGGCATTTTCTTCCTTTCTTCTAGTTACCTGGATGAGCTGAGCGTGGCAGGTGAATGTGCGGCAGAGTACTTGGCTCTCTACCAGAAGCTCATCAAGTCGGCCCGCTGGAAGGTCTACTTGGCAGCCAGGGGGGTCCTGCCTTACGTCGGGAACCTCATCACAAAGGTAGAGAGCTGAAGTCCTGTCCTCTGGGTCTGCTTGGACATTTCGCCCAGGACATTTTCCCCTGGGGTGAAGAGAAACAGGGCTTCAAAAGTCCAAAATCAAATCCGGCCACCCATCTGGTCTTCCATCAGCTTTGGCCTTTCTGGTGGCTAATGGGTTATTTCATGTTTTAATTCAAAGCATTTTACACACACACACATACACACATCTCAATTTTGTGGCAGCTTGCAAAACAATCCAGTAAGTCTGATGTGGGAGAATTGAGATATTGGTGGAAATCCTTCAGCCCTGATCAACATAGTAAAGGACCAGGGATGATGAGAGGTGTAGTTCATCAACATCTGAAGGGCCACTTGACACTGAAGAAGAAGGGAATAGCAAGAAGAAGCTGCTTTTTCCCCTTGACTACACAGCTCTGTCCCTCTCTGTCCATGCTCTTCCCCAGCCTTGTGTTCTTACCTCTCACCTTCACGGCTCTTGTTTCTGTTTTTTAGGAGATTGCCCGTCTCCTTGCCCTGGAGGAGGCCACGCTCAGCACCGATCTGCAACAGGGGTACGCCTTAAAGAGCATCACAGGTACGTCAAAGCCACCCACCTTTATGCTTGGCTTGTGTATGGCACCGTGGCCTCTTCTTCCCACCTGTGTCCTTTCCCAGTTTGTAAGCCCACTTTCTCTCTTTGCTCCTCCAGGCCTCCTCTCCTCCTTTGTGGAGGTCGAATCCATCAAGCGGCACTTCAAGAGCCGCCTGGTGGGGACCGTGCTGAACGGCTACCTCTGCCTCCGGAAGCTGGTGGTCCAGCGGACGAAGCTGATCGACGAGACCCAAGACATGCTGCTTGAGATGCTGGAGGACATGACGACAGGTGGGGAGAGGGTATTGTAAGGCTGGGACACAAGCTGGACCAGTTTTGGGTGACCCGAGGACTGGGGGCAGCCACTGCCCAGGCTTTTCGGGTGCAGTATGCGGAGAAGGGAGTCCTCATAAAAGGGCAGAAAATTGAGGAGGGTGGGGTGCAAGGGTGTCTTGTTTTCTCAGCAGAGAAAGAGAAGAAAGCTAATCAGTATAAATTTTCTGTGGTGGGAAAAGCTGCTTGCCAACAAGTTCCTGAGAGGCTGACAACCTCTTGCTCTCCCTTCCTCACCAGGTACGGAATCAGAGACGAAGGCCTTCATGGCTGTGTGCATCGAAACAGCCAAGCGATACAGCCTCGACGACTACCGGACACCCGTCTTCATTTTTGAGCGGCTGTGCAGCATTATCTATCCGGTAGGGGAGCCAATCCCTTCCCTTGTGGTCAGGGGAATCTTGCACTCCCACTAGCCAGCCTCAGGTAACTGTTGCTCTGGTTGGACTTTCAGGAGGAGAACGAAGTGACGGAGTTCTTTGTCACCCTGGAGAAAGACCCCCAGCAGGAAGACTTCCTCCAGGGCCGCATGCCAGGCAACCCTTACAGCAGCAATGAGCCAGGGATCGGGCCCCTGATGAGAGATATCAAAAACAAGATCTGCCAGGACTGTGACTTGGTGGCGCTGCTGGAGGACGACAGCGGCATGGAGGTGAGGCTAGTTCCCCTGGAACAGGGAGGTAGAGGTGCCAGGGGTGTGTATGTCAGACTGCTGACATTAACGGGGATTTGGGTCTGACCCTTGACACTAATGTCTATTCATGATGGAGAGAGAAAAGTGTAAAAGAGGAAAGCCCTGGGTCCACATCCTTCCCCCATTCCCTGAGGCTTTGTAACATTTGGCTCCTCTGGACAGCCCAGACTGCCTTCCTTTCATGTGACCCAAAGTAAAATACCGAATTGATTCTTTTGGGAGCTTCCAAGAGTGGCAGCTCGCCTCTTGGATACGATACAGATAATCCCGTGCTTTTTTAATGTCAGAAATACTCATTTATTTTCAAACTGGAAGTAGACTTCTGGCCACTTTGGGGTTTGGGGCTTTTTCTTTTGGCCCTTGGAAGGTCCTAGGGGCTGAAAATGCATCCTCAAATTTACTGCACTCATGGTGTCCAGAAATTCTCTCTGCTGAGTTTGGACCTTGAAGCCCCTCTAGACTAGTAGTGTCTCTTCCATATGCAGGGGGATTCTGGGAGTTGTCTCCATATGGAGACCCTGCCACCTCCCTGTGCCCTCCAGTTTCCAAAATGTGAAGGGCCATGGGTCAAGTCCCTTTGTCTGATGCCCTCGGTGCTTGTTTTGTCTCCAGCATTCGCTCTGGTGAAGTTTGTCACTGGGAATGTGGAGGCTTGTGGACTTCTGCAGGACAAGTCCGTTCTTGGAAGGTTACTCAAGCAACTGGGGATGAGTCATTTGTAGCTTTTCAGGCCTTTCTCTCTGAAACGGGGAATGGGAAACAGCGTAAGCTTTTAGCTATTCCAAGAAAAGGAAAGGCCACTCATAAGCATCGCCCGCATGACACTCACTACCCGGCTTTGTGTTCTTGTTTTCTTTTCAGCTCTTGGTGAACAACAAGATAATCAGCCTAGACCTCCCGGTGGCTGAGGTCTACAAGAAAGTCTGGTGTCCGACCAATGAGGTATGACGTTCGGCCTCCTCCCTTGCCCATGCGCTTGGTCTCCCATTCCTCCCCCGGGGCCTCTCCTGGCGCCTGTCTTGCCGTTGTAAATGGTTTCCACTCTGTCACCTCCAAATGCCAGCGCCTTGGGATAATACGCAACCAAACGTCAGCTCTCGGGCTTTGCCTGTTGCCCGTGGACACCGTTGTGCAGGAATCCTTGAGCTGGCCTCCTGAGTGTGAGAGAGGGTTCCCTTTCCCCCCCATCCTTCTCCGACAACGTCACCCCCTTTATTTTGGACGGCAGCCGCCACATTGGCACCTTCAAAGCTAATTTCATGTTCTTGCTTCTCGTAGCACGTTACGGATAGTTGCAGGTTGCTCGATCCCATCTGCGTTTCATACACTGCAGAAATCCCAAAACTGTTATTTAACTGTTTTGCTGCAGTCTCAAAGACCTTGTGCAGGAGGAGAGGGGAGAGGGTTCAGATAGTTTATTTACATTTTAATTTATACCCCCCTCCCTTAACACACACAAAAAGGCTCAAAGAAGCTAGTAGTACAAAATACAAAGAAAATCTTAATTAAAAATTAACTTAGAAGCAAGTAGATAAAAGCACTTAAAAAACTCCCGACAAGTTACCAGCCTTTCTCATTGCTCTGGAGGAGACCTGGAAGTACAGTATATACTTGACTCTAAGTTGTATACTTTGAGGGTATTTTTTGGGGCCACAATGATGGATTTTGATATGGACCATGGATGAAGTTGAGGGTAAAACTTAGAGTCATATAGCAAAGGATGTAAAAGACGAAGCAAAGGAAAATAATGCCAAATAACTTTTAAAAGTCCAGCAGAAAAAATGGTTTGTGCTCATACTAAAGGCTGGATGGATTAAGAGAGCAGAGGGAGGTCAGTGCTTCTAGGACAGATTATGCTCTTGCCTTTCACCTTTTTAAAAATAAAGAGTTAAAGTACAGTACAGTACATTGACCCTTGGATAAGTCAACCCAGGTTTTTGGGGTCTTTTTTTTTTTTTGAGTAAAAGTTCTAGTCTTACATATGAGTATATACAGTAATTTTCAGATGTCAAGAAACCCCTGCATAAATATTATTTA
The DNA here is from genome assembly GCA_034509955.1 of Urosaurus nigricauda. Lineage (NCBI taxonomy): Eukaryota > Metazoa > Chordata > Lepidosauria > Squamata > Phrynosomatidae > Urosaurus > Urosaurus nigricauda. The sequence continues at coordinate 12,686,871 of JAOEGL010000008.1, forward strand.
TATCAACAGCTCAGAAGGATGCTTTACTTTTTTTCCATCCTGACCTCTTGCAGAACCACATGCTTCTAAGGAAACCTGGCAGAGAAATCCTTGGTTAGGAGGTTTTCATATTCAGACCATTTTACACACTAAATACCGTTGTCTGCAAGCAGGACAACAAAAAGGTTGCCATTTGTTTACCTGATGGAGATGAGCCACTGAAAAAAGGCCCAAATTTGTATGCCCCAAATGACTTACTTCCAGCCAAATGAAATCACCTAGCGGCCGATTCATGCTCCAGCAAGTGCCGTAATGCGCTGAATTTTGTTCCGGATTGAAATTAGGAAGCGAATCGGACCCTTTTTTTGAGATTACGAAACAGCTAAGAGTTTTCAGTCTGAAATTAAGATGCGGCGAGTGTTGTTGCTACAAAAGTCGTGTAACATAAGAAGATTCAGAAAGGCAAAAGAGGGCCACTTCTGTCAGAAATTCAAAATACCCAGGGCGTTTATGAAGGCAAAGGAACTAAAAAAGAAAGAAAGAAAAATTATGTATATATATATATATATATATATATCTCCCTTCTTGCAAAGGGGGCATTTTAGAAGAGGGAGGGGGGAATTAAATATTTGATGTCTTTGCTTTTGACTATCAGTGCCAAACTTTGGGTATTATCCTCTAGAAAGCCTCTAGGAATGAATATGTTAAAATACCCCTGCCTTGTCATCTGAGTTCAAAAGAATCTCATGTTTGTCGAGGAGCAGTTGGGAGATTAATGCATTCAGATGCATGGCTCCAAATGGCCTGCGTTTTGAATGCGCTGACAGTTTTTGAATAGGGACCTGCGTTCCTGGATTTTAATATTAGAAAACATTGTGACGGAGGGTGGCAGCGACATCGGGATGTCGAGTCGTATTCGCGTTTTATTTTCCTCGTGAGTCCAGTGAGGACGCGGGAGAGGGACAGGTTTGAGTACTTATTGATTACAGTTGTATTTTTAAAAAATTACACTTGTATTCCTTTCCTGAGCTCAAAATGACATCCGCATTTTATCCTATTAAGCAACCCCCCGGCAAGGTAGGTTAGCAGAAGCAGAAAATGACTTTCTGAAATTCGGTGAGTTTCATGGCTCAGTGTGGACTTGAACCTGGATCCCCCAAGTCCTCCATTCAGTGTATTAACCACTGTACAACTCCTCTCTTCTCTCTCCAGACTTTCTGTATTTGGATTTTCGGCTAATTTTCTTTTCGTATTAGGTTTCATATTAGGTGAGAGGGGGTCCTGCTGACAAGCTTTATTTGTATATAGCCTTTTCCCTCAAATCGGGGACTCAATGTGGCTTTACAAATTGAAACCTAGAGTGCAGTGAAAGCATACAAAAAGTTAACACAAAAATGATAATTAAACAGTATCATTTAAAAAAAAAAAACTCAGCTCATGGTGACGCTGTGGATGAGACATCTCCAAGTCTTCTACTGCTCTTAATTCTTCCCTATTTGAATATAGCCACCTGGTGTTTGGTCTTCTTTTCTTTTCTTCTGCCCTCAACCTTTCCTAGCATTATTGGCTTTTTAAATAATTCATTGCTTTCTCATGATGTGGCCAAAGTACAGCAACCTCAACTTGATCAACTTGGCTTCCAGGGGGAGTTCAGCCTTGATCTGTTCCAGGACCCATTTGTTAGCCTTTTTGGCTATCCTCAGCACTCTTCTCCAGCTCCACATCTCATACGAGTTGATTTTCCTTCTATCCACCCTTTCCGCTCTCCAGCTCTCACATCCGTACATCACGGTGGGGAATACCAGTGGCTTGTACGATTATGACTTTAGTGCTCAGTTGTGTATCTTTGCTCTTCAGGATCTTCTCTGGCTCTTTCGGGGCTTTCCTCCCCATTCCTAGCTTCCTTTTTATATCTTGACTGTAGTCTCCGTTCTAAGCAGTGTTTGACCCAAGGTACAAGATTCCTAAAAAATTAAAAGAGAAGGCTACAGGCATGCAATGTGGTCCTCTCACTGTTGGATCTTGAGGTTCCTCGCCATCCTCACCAACCCTGAGAGCTCAGGTGGGCTTGTGGGGAAGGGGGTCCCTTTTCCGGAGGGGATACCATTTTGTGTGTGGCTGCCTGTTGCGTCTCCGCATGCTTTCCAAGATGCTCGATGGCTTCTTCCTAAAAGGCCAGGGCCCTCCGTCAACATCGACTATCAACGGACCAGCTTTCATCTGCCTGAGACCGGCTCATCTCGGGATCGGTATTTGTTTCCCTTGTCTCGCGTTCCCCCCACTTTCCCCGCTTTGTTCGCCTGCCATTTTGTACCAGAGCCTCCTGCGGCGCTAATTGCGGGGCTCCGGCGCGGCCTTTGAGCAGATCCTGGCCCCCGAGGGTTTTTCCCGGTGCTTTTCCGAATCTTCTCCTGACATTAAGCGCCGCTTATTCCACATTAGGGCTTAGCAGCGGCAGACTTCTTGACAGGCCCTCTTCTCTCCCCGCTCGCTTTCCCCCCCAAATGAGGTCTCCTTCTCCCAAAGCTGGGATTTCCACACACCCCCAACCCTCCATTCTTCTTTGCTCTGTATTCAGACTTAAAACGGTATTAAAATAGAAAGTTCAGAGAGAGAGAGAGAGAGAGAAAGGGAGGGAAGGAGAGGCAAACGGTTGGCGTTCCTGGCACCGAACAAGCCCCCTCCCCACCGAGAAAGTTGTAACAAGTCCCTATTCCGCTTAGCCACTTTCCTAATACCCTGTTTTAGTTAAAAGCTTATTAAACTGTCACTCTCCGGCTCATTTTCCCCCTTCTCCCCGTCCTCTTCCCTTCTTCTTGTCAGTGGGAGATTTGTCTCTCTTGCTCTTTCTCTCTTTTTAAAATGCCAATCTCACGTATTTTCCGACTCTGTGCTAAAGGAGAGAGCTTGCTCACTCGACGTAAAGTGCTCACATACCCACCTGTCCATTACGGATGAAGGGAATACTTGAAAATACTCAGAAAATGGTTAAACACACACACACATTTTACAAATGTTGAGAAGAGGAATTATGGACTGATAGGAACTGTCACTGTTCAGGACTTAATTCTGTGCAAAATTTGCGCGTGGTTGTTTTACATAGAAAACGGCATGCTCTGCATCGGAGGTGGTATTTCTGCATTGAAATAGTATTTTCGGAGCAGAAAATGTGCCAAAGAGCCAGCTACAAATGTCCCGAATTGCAAACAGACTTAGGAAACTGAATGGCTTTTGTGCAGACTTTTCTTGCAGTGGGAAGAAAATTCTTAAAATATGGCTTCCTCAAAGTGGAGAATGACATCCCAGTTTGCACTATTTCACCCAGGCCAAACCCAGGTTGTTTTACCATTGCGGGGTCTTTCTGGCCACCTGGGATTAAATGGGGGCCTTTAAGAGGCCAGGATACCCAAGCTGTACGGCACGGGTAGCTTGCCCGCCACATTGGCAGACCCGTTTTCTCCTTCCTCCTTCGCAGGGAGAGCCGATGAGGATAATCTACCGCATGCGAGGGCTGCTGGGAGATGCGACGGAAGAATTCATCGAGTCGCTGGACTCCACGACAGGTACGGCGCTTGGTTCTTCCTCAGAGGAAGGAGGGGGGTCTCCAGAGACGGAAGGTCTTTCGGATCAAGTTTTCCCCTCAGTCCAAAACACAGATTGGGAAAGCCCCCCCCCCTTTTTTTTTTGGACTACATCTCCCAAAATCCCCATCGCCAGGCTTAGGAAGGTCCCCATTTCTGAACCAAGACTCCCAAAATCCCTGCAGCCAAGCATGGGAAAGTTGCCATGTCTGGAACAAGACTCCCACAATCCAGCCAGCCAGGTTTGGGAAAGTTCTCTTTTGTTGGACTATGACTCCCAGAGTTGTAGTCCAAAAAAGGGAACTTCTCCCAAGGTCGGGATCTCGAATCGGAAAGCGCACGGGGCAGAATGGCCGATGAGGGTGATCAGACCTCCTCTCTGAGAATAAGAGGGGAAGAAAGTTAACAGTGTTGTTCCCTACACACATCCACACACACACCACTGGCTGGCACTGTTTCTCGGAGCTTTGTTGAGGCCGCTGCCTCTCTCTCCTGTCAGCTTCTTTCTTCTCCACAGACGAAGAGGAGGACGAGGAGGAGGTCTACAAAATGGCAGGTGTCATGGCCCAATGCGGAGGGCTGGGCTGCATGCTGAACCGGCTGTCTGGCATCAAGGACTTCAAGCAAGGCCGGCACCTCCTGACGGTGAGCTCCCATCCTTGTTGCATTTAGGTCCCGACTAAATTTTATTTTAGTTTAAGTTATTTTTATTCCACCTCTCTCCCAGTATGGAACTCAAGCTAGCTCATAATTTGAGTTCTTTTGGGTTTTTTTATCTACAGTTAAAATATTAGATAAGACAAAAAGTTTTAAAAGAGTTAAACATGTTGAAACATTCATTTAAATCCAATTGTAATACAGGTTGCCTCCTTATCCAAAATGCTTGGGACCAGACATGTTTTAGATTTTGGCGTCCTTTGGATTTTGGAATATTTGCATATATGTAATATCTTGGAGATGCGGCCCAAGTCTAAACATGGAATTTCCACAAGTATAAATTTGTACAACAAAAAAAGAAGATGGCGGTCTTGAGTTTAGTTTGAAGCCAGCCCCTGAAATCTATGAAAATTTTGAGGGTGGGCTTGATGGGTCTGCCGCCTCTTCCTTCCAGGTGCTCTTGAAACTCTTCAGTTACTGCGTCAAAGTGAAAGTCAACCGCCAGCAGTTGGTCAAGCTGGAGATGAACACCCTCAACGTCATGCTGGGGACGCTCAACCTGGTAAGAAGGCCTCTTTCGTCCCAAAGAGAATCGGGAAAGAGGAAGATTCTGGGCTGATTCAACTAGAGCCTGGGAGGTGGAGATACAATCGAGGTTGATGGTCATCACCACCGCCTTTCTTTTCCCCAGGCTTTGGTGGCTGAGCAGGAGAGCAAAGACAGTGGCGGGGCGGCTGTGGCCGAGCAGGTCCTTAGCATCATGGAGATCATCTTGGATGAGTCCAACGCAGAGCCGCTGAGCGAAGACAAGGTGGGTGTTCACGTGGGACAGAGGTGGCTGTCGTACCCCAAGAGTCTCAGCCATTTCAGGTCAGCAGCTCTTAGTCTTTGTCCCACCAGAGACGTTTGGGACTTCAGCTCCCAGAAGCCCCAGTCGGATTATGGTCTAGGAGCTGAGATCAAAATCTTACAGGCCAAAGGTTCAGAAACATTTTTGGGGGCTATGTCCTCAGAACCAGGAGATAGTTTATACAGAAGATCAGTGGTTTGGGGAAAGTTGGCTTATGGAGTTCTTGTGGACTTTGGTAACACCATCTAAATAGCCATTTATCCAGGGCTTTGTGGGCAGAAGCACAGATAATGTGTCGAACTAGCATTGGCAGGCTGGGGTCTGGCGAGCTTTGACCAAAACCTTGGTCAGGGGTGGAGGGACAGCGCAGTAGGGCCTCACACTCCTCCTGGGTTTCCCAAGTAGCCCCAGTGGGGTAATTCATAACACTGGAAGACACAGTCGCCCCATTAACTTTCCGTCCATTATCTCCCTCCTCCTCCCCCAAAAGCTCTCATTATTAGGGGATCATTAAGAGCTGCGAGAGCCTCCCTGGTTCTTCTGGGTCTGGGGTTAAGACAGGTCTGATCCTGAGAGGGTTTTAATGGCAGTCGCAGGAACTGGGGCATCCGTTCATGAGATGGATGGCTAGAACCATTCTATTGGACCCCTGGGAAGGCGTTTCGTCTCCCTCCAAGTGCTTACTTCTGATTTCTCTGTGCATTGCCAGAAAGCAGCTAGCGTTGTACCCCTAGGAAGTTAATGCACTCCCGAAAGAAGGTTGGGCGCCTAATAGACATGGCCGCAGAGGTATCTTGTTGTGCCTGTGTGTGTGTCGCTGCTCTGACATCCCTTCCTTGGCTGAGATGTTGTTGTAAACCTCTGCTAATACACACCAAACCAAAGTTTGCAATTAGAGGGAGGCAAATTTACTCTTCCAGGGCCTAAATACCGAAGGTGCTGGATTTTGTCTGATCTTGGAAGTAAAGCAGGGTTGGCCCTGGTTAGTACATGGATGCAAGACCGCTAAGGAATACTAGGTGCTGGAAGCTCTATTTTAGAAGAAGGAAGAGGCAAAATCAGCCTAGCTCAAGAAAACCCTCTGAAATTCATCTTTCTCCCACTGATATGGATGGATTACCCTGACTACCCCACGATGTCTCGCACAAATTATGATGTTTTAGTGATTTCAATATGATTTTATAATGTTCATGTTGTATGTACGTGTTTTATTATTGTTTTTATTATTGCAGTTTTTTACTGCTGTAACCCGCCTCGATCCATTGGAGAGGCGGGATAAAAATAAAATGTAATTATGATGATTATTATTACCATAAATTGACAGGCAGCTTGAAGGCACATACGCACATGCTCCCCCAAAGTTGTCAAAATGAAAAAGGAGTAGACTTGTAAATGAGCAGCTTTACGGGAAGGAGCTGAGTCACTTGCCCCCCAGCCCCATCTCTACCTGAGTACAGTTGGCCCCTTGGGAGTCGTAAGGTCTTAAGGCCACAGTCACAAATAAATCTGCCTTTGGCCTCATGTCTCTTCCCAAGACTCAAGGGAGAGCTGAGTTAGAGTTGAGGCTTCGGAGACATGGAGGGAAAAGAAGGAATTCATCTTGAGTGTAGCGGGCAGAAGCTCAAGGGGATGTTGTTCCTCCTCTCTCTGCAGGGCAACCTCCTCCTCACTGGAGACAAAGACCAACTGGTGATGCTCCTGGACCAGATCAACAGCACCTTCGTCCGCTCCAACCCCAGCGTCCTCCAGGGCCTCCTGCGCATCATCCCTTACCTGTCCTTTGGGGAGACGGAGAAGATGCAGATCCTGGTGGACCGCTTCAGGCCCTACTGCTGCTTCGATAAGTAAGGCTCCTGAATAGGAACCACCTCCAACCCTTGCTCCCTGCTTTCCTCTGTTGGTCTTCGGGGTTACGGCCAGGGCTGCCTCTTTGCTGTGTCTTTTATGCACCACGCAAAGGGAGAAAGGGTGCATAGTTTAGTCATGCTCTGCTTGTCTTAGGGATAGGCAGCGGTGACCCACTAGCCTCTCCCGCAGCCACCGAAAACCTTCCTCGGCCCTTTCCAGGCTATTTCTTGTATCTTTCACCACCGTGGAAGCGAGAGACATGGTGGTCCACTCTGTCTTTGCTCAGCAGGCTGAATCCTTATTATGCTCATTGACCTGTTGTCCTTCATTGGTAATACTGCACTTTTATTGCACATTGACCTGGGTTAATTACAACAATCTACACCAGACAGCAATCGCTCGTTTTAGTTTGAATTTCTTATTCATTAATCTTATTTATTTGTTTGAGTTATATCCCACCTATCTTTCGCAACACGGGAGTTAAAATGGCACCATTAGAGTAGTATGCAAAGTGAACATTAAAATTTTTTTTAATCCAACTAAAACATTTAAAATAGCTGAAAATCCACTCAAAACACAGCAAAGGTGAAAATACAGTTTTGTAATAGTGGTGAGTCTTGCGGCACTTAAAAGACTAATGATTTTGTTTTGACAATTGCCTTTGCAATGAAGTGCATTGGATGGAGTGGAATACGGTCCACAGAATCTATGTGGAATTTCTTTAAGGTGACACTAGACCCTTGGTTGGTTTTGCTGCTACAGACATAGCATGGATGTGTCCTTTTAGGGTATGAAAAGTGTCCTCTACAAGCTCAGTTCTTTAAAAAATAGCTGCAAGTTGCTGGCACTTGGGGGCACCTTGAGTCCCTATATTGAGAAAAAAATCCTTATATTGGGAGAAAGGGATTATAAATAAATAAAATAATAATAATGATAAGTGGGAGAGAGAGGGCAAATCAGACCTCGATTGCCTTTTTGAACCCCTCTTACCCCCCACCCGACCCTTCTTTCCCAGGTATGATGAGGAACACAGCGGAGACGACAAGGTCTTCCTGGACTGTTTCTGCAAAATCGCTGCTGGCATCAAGAACAACAGCAATGGGCACCTCCTGAAGGACCTCATCCTCCAAAGGGGCATTACCCAGAATGCCCTGGACTACATGAAGAAGCATATCCCAAGCGCCAAGAAGTAAGAGGCATTGTGTCTGTGGGTGATGGGTCTTGACTCATAGGATGAGTCTTGGGAGACCTGCAGCCAGCCAGATTTTGGGAACTAACAGGATGAGCTGATACCTTCCAGTTCTCCAACTTGCTGTCGGTCCCAGATAGGGTTGGCTAGTCCTTAAAATGTAGGGCTGATTCCTAAGGAAATGCCCGAAAGGGAGATGCTCCCCGGTTCTGTAGCCCAGATATTGATCCATGTGAGACACCCACCTGGAAGAAGAAGAGGATTGGTGTCTGAATTGCCTTTAGATGAAAATGGCTTTTGCTTGGTGAGCATTAGAGCTCAGCGGCTGGATCGGGGTAGAGCGGACCCCATCATTGGGATGCCTCCATGTTGAGCTTTTGTCTTCTTTTTCCTCTCCCCATCCAATCCTTTTCCTGCAGTTTGGACGCCGACGTGTGGAAGAAGTTCTTGTCTCGGCCAGCCCTCCCGTTCATCCTCCGGCTGCTTCGAGGTCTCGCCACGCAGCACCCTGCCACTCAGGTGAGGAGATGAGGCAGCTCCTTCTCTCTTTTCCGCACCCAGGTTGGGTGGAAGCTTCCCACTGCTCCCATTGAGCATTGGTGGCACAGTCTGTACCCCATAGACTTTATGGCTGGGGGTGCGTGGAAACAGATACGTGTTGCAATGGCAGATTTTCCGAGGGGTCACTAGACAACATAGACAGGTTGCTGTAACACCCACTAAAGAATAGTCTGTGTGGTGATTTTGTGAATTATTACTCCCTTTTGGACCTTGCATCAGACACTTTCTAATTGATATTTATCAGGCAATTATTGATTATCCCATTCCTTAAATAGACTGAGGAGTAGGAAATAAGCCATGGTTCTGTAGTGGAATGGTAGCCTTGCTTGAAACATGCAGCCAGAAAAGGGAAGGGAGAACACACTGTATATACTCATGTATATGTCTAGAAATTTAGGCCAGAGGATTGACCCCAAAAACCTGTGTTGACTTATCCACGGGTCAATTTAAGTATTGTATCTTAACTCTTATTTAAAAGAAGGAACCATCCTCTGGTGAAAGACAAGAGTATAATCTATCATGGAAGCAACAACCCTCTTTACTCTCTCATTCATCCAGCCTTAAATGTGAGCACAAAGAGTTATGTCTGCTGGAATTTTGTAAGTTTTTGACATTGTTTTGATTTGCTTCATTCTTTATGTCTTTTGTGACATGAACCTAAGTTTTATGCTCAACTTATCCACGGGTCACATCAAAACCCATAATTTGGGCCCCAAGACTTGCCCTCAACATATACATGAGGTTGACTTAGAGTCGAGTATATACGGATATCTCTCCAAAAAACTCCCCTAATGATAGCAGCAGGGGAAACAGCTTCCATGTTACACGTGACATTATCTTAGCATTGGCTCTAGTTTTGGGGGTGGGAATTGAACTTGCTCCCTGGCAAAAACCTCCACCCACTGGGTCATGAGTTTTGAAATTCCGATAGGTGCTGATCGGGACCGATTCGATCACAAACCTGCACAAGCTGGAGCAAGTCTCCAGCGACGAGGGGATCGGGACCCTAGCCGAGAACCTGTTGGAGGCCCTGCGGGAACATCCGGAAGTGAACAAGAAGATTGATGCGGCCCGGAGGGAGACGCGGGCGGAGAAGAAGCGCATGGCCATGGCCATGCGGCAGAAGGCCTTGGGCACCCTGGGCATGACGGTAGGGGGGTAACCCTCTTTGTTGAGAATATTGAAGGCTCTCAGTGTTTAAGATTTAAGCAAGATGGGGTAGGAGGGGATTAGTAATGGAAGGAGTTTTAACTCTACCCATGGAGGGAACGCCATTGGTTTGTCGATAGCTGCTCTTCCCTTGTGATGGTTCTTGTTCTGCTGGTCTTTCAGACGAACGAGAAGGGGCAAGTGGTGACGAAGACGGCGCTCTTGAAGCAGATGGAGGAGCTGATAGAAGAACCAGGCCTGACGTGCTGCATCTGCAGGGAAGGCTACAAGTTCCAGGTGAGCCTCGGCCCGTGCAGGAAATCAGAGTCCGGGATTGCGCTTAGAGAAACCCTCCAAGTGACGTGGGCACCATCTCTGCGCTGTCTTTCTAGGCCACCAGAGGGTTGAGGGATGCCCAAGGCGGCGTGTGAGAAAAAATTTTTTGGAGTACAACTCTCAGAGTTCCCTGTGGGGTTTTTGGATTTGCAGTCCAACAAATGAACTTCTCCAAGCACAGTTTCCTAACTAGCACAGCCAAACACAGAAGCACTTGCCAGGCCAAAGGGAAACTGGTGACCCTCCAGATGTTGATGCCCTACCACTCCCAACATCCCTCACCACTGGCCACACTGGCAGGGGCTGATGGGAATTGGAGTCCCGCAGCATCTGGAGGGCTGCAGCCTCACCCACCCTGTTTCTGTACCTTTGTGCACCCCAAACCTCTATTTTAAAAGTTGATTTGGTAACCCAAGAAACAGCTGTCAGCTCGAGGGTCCCCCAGTGCTTTAGCTTCTGTTTCTTGCTCCAGCCAACGAAAGTCCTGGGCATTTACACCTTCACCAAGCGGGTGGCCCTGGAGGAGTTTGAGAACAAGCCTCGGAAGCAGCAAGGCTACAGCACCGTCTCACATTTCAACATCGTCCACTACGACTGTCACCTGGCAGCTGTCAGGTAAGGCCAAAAGGGGGTCTGTGGCTGCATGCACAGGTTGGTGTTTGCATGATCCATTGGGGGGTGGTTTAGCTGGGGAAATTCCCTGCCTCTTATCTCAAATAGACCACAGTCAGACCACAGATTAGCCACAACTTCCAAAAGGGGTCCCTTTTGGGGAATGCAGCCCCCCCCCCCCCAAAAATCGTGGCCAGAATTCTGAGGGTTGTGCTTTTTAAAATTCTTTTTCCCAAGCACTGTTTAATAGCTTGGCAAATGAGCTAACCACAGAAATGCAAAGACTTTCCCAAGACGGCATGTTTTATAGTTTTGTGTTCTTTGTCCTTTCAGGTTGGCCCGTGGTCGTGAGGAGTGGGAGAGTGCAGCCTTGCAGAACGCCAACACCAAATGCAATGGTCTCTTGCCGGTGTGGGGACCTCATGTCCCGGAATCAGCCTTTGCCACCTGCTTAGCAAGGTGAGTCTGGTTTCTCTTACATTGAATGTCTTACATTGGGATCTGGTGGCATTTATCTCACCCCACCTCAAGCCCCGCCAATTGATCTCTTGGTGTTTTTCCTCGCAGGCATAACACGTATCTTCAAGAGTGCACAGGGCAGCGGGAGCCTACCTACCAGCTCAACATCCATGACACCAAGCTACTCTTCCTCCGCTTCGCCATGGAGCAGTCGTTCAGCGTGGACACGGGCGGCGGAGGGCGGGAGAGCAACATCCACCTCATTCCCTACATCATTCACACAGTGCTTTACGTCCTTAACACGTCAGTATCCTCTCTCCCCCACTCTCTCTCTTTATGGCCTATCATCCCCATTACCAAAGAGAACCTACTGGAATGCTGCTAGTGAGTTGTTCAATCCAAGGAAAAGCAAGGAAACAGTACCTAGACTGCTATGTTTATAGATAATACACAGACCCTAGGCCACAGGCTTAAAGCAGGGAAGGATCTCCTTTGGGTGAAGTGTAGAATTCCATATACTTAGAATTTGCTCAACTCAGCTATGGAATAGCTGTGAGGAAAGAAGCCACTTAACTCTGGATGGGAGCCATTCTGCCCCGGTTTCAGGGTTTTCAGGTGTCCCAGAAGGCCTCCTCTGTAAAGCCTTTCTCCCTCCTGGCTTTTCCAGAACGCGAGCGACCTCCCGAGAAGAGAAGAACCTCCAGAGCTTCCTGGAGCAGCCGAAAGAGAAATGGGTGGAGAGTGCCTTCGAGGTGGATGGGCCCCATTACTACACCGTCTTGGCCCTCCACATCTTGCCGCCAGAGAGGTGGAAGGCCATCCGCATCGACATCCTGAAGCGGCTGCTGGTGATCTCCCACGCGCGGGTGGTCTCACCGGCCGGTGCAAGCAGGTGAGCAGCCCCCCAGGACCTCTCCCTCCTCTACCTACCTACCCTGCAGAGAGTGGGGCCAGGTCCCCATCCCAGAAAACAAAATGGGAAAGGCAAAGGAGTTGGTGTGGGATTCCTACGCTTTTTGGGCTGTGCCATCTTTGCTATAGACTGGGAGATGTGGGGACGCTTTGGCACGCCAGATGTTTTGGATTGGGACATGGAGTGTCTGACTACTCCCTTTTTGCTTTTTAAAAGCTCTTCGGCTTTTGCCTAGTTTTTAAAGACAAAAGGGGCTATCGGGGCTTTGAGGACCACAAAACTGGCCACACTCCCAGACCAGCATTGGATACTTCATGAAGTCGAAGGCTTTCATGGTTGGCATCCATAATTTTCTGGGAGGTTTTTGGGACTATGTGGCCATGTTCTAGAAGAGTTTATTCCTGATGTTTCACCAGCATTTGTGGCTGTAACACAGAGGGGGGCTGGCATGGAAGAGAGTTGGGTTATATATATACCCAATTCTCTTCCATGCCAGCATTCTCTGAAGAAGCCAGCCACAGATGCTGGCAAAACGTCAGGATTGGATACTCTAGTTTATCCTGGGACCAGATCAGCTGTTCTAGAGGAGGAGGACTCTTCTAAGGAACCGCTGTCCACAGCTCTATTAATGCAGGCAGAGCGGAGTGCTGTAATGGAAAATCTCGCCTTGCTTTATAACCGCACCGCAGGGCTGGCTCTGCCTTCGATCACTTTGTGGGTTTCTGCTATTGTAAGGGAAAGCGGCCTTTTGATTCATGTCGTCTCTGGGGGAGAAGATTTGCTAAGGGATCGAAACAGCTTGAGTCTTCCTCTTCACCTTTGTAGCATTGGCAGTGGCAGAAGTGCATTGCGCTGCTGGCCAGTGGCTCGACCTCATTGCCCCGAGTGCTGGAGAATTGTTGTTTTGTTTGAATGAGACAGTTGAGGTGTTACTTCTCCCTTGCCCAGAGCCCTGATCCTAACTGGGTGGCGGTGTCTTCCCAGTGCGTTTGTTGCCTCCGGCTCCCGCCCTGGGCGCCCATGCGCTTTCCCACATGTATTATGGATGGGCTCCTGGCGGTCTCGACAGCCGAGCTATTCATCAGCCGGGTTTGAGGCGGCGAAAGGAAGCAATTAACTGCCGGCCTTAATTTCCTTTCCCTCTCTCCTCCCAGGCTAACTGATAAAGCGGTGAAGGATTACTCGGCCTATCGCTCTGGCCTCCTCTTCTGGGCCCTCGTTGATCTCATCTACAACATGTTCAAAGTAAGGGGACTCAGGGCTGTGTCCTAGCAGCCACTGTGTGTACTTGACACTACGGCATGAGTGGGAAATGTGGGCTGGGATCCCATTAAGAAGGGAATTGTCTTCGATGCTCTCTCACTTGTCACCCCTACTTTCCAGGCACATGGGTTCCGGTTCCTATAGCTTTGGGGATGATGGGAGATACAGTCACATGTGGAGAGGCTTTGTAGATGCTCTAAAATAGGGGTTTTTGGGAGGGAATCTCAGGCCCTGCAGCCAATTCCTCCAGGGTTCCCCAAAGGGCTGCAACCCCTTCATATCAAGACACCATCCCTTGGTAGTTTTTCAGTTTCCATGTGGGGTTCCCCCCCACACACACATCCAAAAGATTAAAATCCATCTTTGAAGGCTTAGCAACTGACAGTAAGAGCTTTAAACCAAGCCATCTAAGGAAGTTCTCGCCCCGGTTCCCTCGTCTCTAAACTGCCCCCAACCTACAGACCATTGTGCCATAAGCTTTTTAGGTTTGATCCCCCTCCCAAAGCTCCCTTGGGATGTCTGCCTGGCCCTTCTTGGTCTGCTGCCGCCTCCTCCTCATGCCATCTTCTCATTCCAGAAGGTGCCTACGAGTAACACGGAGGGGGGCTGGTCCTACTCTCTGGCTGAATACATCCGCCACAATGACATGCCCATCCACGAGGCTGCAGACAAGGCCCTCAAGACCTTCCAGGAGGAATTCATGCCCGTTGAGAACTTCTCCGAATTTCTGGATGTGGCTGGTGAGTGAGTGAGGAGCAGTTCCTCCCAATCCCTACCGCTGCTGTTTTGGGGGGCTTTTTGTATGTGTGCTGGGACGTGGGCGGAAAAACTCAAAACGCAATGTTTTGCCCATCTGATCATCTTCCTCTCTTGTTCTCTGTTTGTAACGTGATGCTTGGCTCAGTTCCTTAAGTCACCTAGAGGCGTTTTTGTTGGTTTGTTTTCTGAATCTTTCTACAAAAGGAGAGGAATAAGAGGCACATGTGAATCCTGAGTATCCCCATCTAAAAGAGGCATGGGGGGCATCTGGCCCACCAAGAACTAGTGTAACTCCCAGTATTCCTTACCAGAGCTAAGGGCTTTGGGACTTGCACTACAACAGTATTAGGGGAATCGCATGATCCCAACCTTTGGGAAGCCTGGAAGAGGGCAGCTTCCTACCTCTGCCATCTCTGTTGTCCTGTTTGCAGACCAGAGGCATTGGGAGAACACAGGCTGGTTGCTTTTGGTTAATGTATTTAATGTATTTATTCTGCTTTCATTTAATGTATAGCCTGCCTTTCTCCCAACACAAGATTCAAGGCAGTAAGTACAGTGGGCCCTCGGTATCTGCTGTGCTTTGGTTCCAGGACTCTCCCATGGATACCAAAATCATTAAGTCCCATTAAATCTAATGGCCTAGTGAAATAACATCCCTTATAACAAACGGCAAAATCAGGGTTTGCTTTTTGAAATATATATATATTTTTTAAATTTTTTCAAGCCGTGGATGCTTGAATCTGTGGGTAAAGAATCTGTGGATACCGAGGACCGACTGTAAACGAACAAACAAACAATTAAACAAGCAATCTCTTTGAACACAAGTTAAAAACTTTTTTTTAAGGCACATTTAAAACAGAATAAAATGCAGACCCCACACCTTCCCTTTGGGATGAAAGTAGGGGGCTCCCCGTTCTTCCCCTTTCTACCCTTTTGCCATTCTGGCCTGAGCTTTTGGGCAAAGGAAGAGGCTATTTGGACCGGCTGCGGGTCAAGACTGAACCCCTCTCTTTTTTTCCCAGGACTGTTATCCGAAATCAGCGACCCCGACGGCTTCCTCAAGGACCTGCTCAACTCCATCCCCTGATGGTCTCCTGCCTGGAGTGGCGCCGCAAAGAGACGGCAATGAGCTCGCCTCTTGTCGTCCTTCTTCTTCTGTATTCTGAACCCCGACCACGAAGGATTGTTGCAGTTACTTTATTTTCAGCCTCCAGCTCCCTCTTCCCCTCCACTTGCCCCCCCCCCAATTCTTGGCGTGAAGTTGGGTTTGGGCTTGCGTTCCCGTCCCCCCGCGATCCCTCCTTGCTTCTCAACCCCACGTTCGCTAAGACACTGAAGGAATGCCTGCCAGGACTTGAGGTATCCAAGCCAGCTCCTTTCCCCTTCCCACCCCAAGTCCGTTTTACTGCTCCTCTCCCTCTCTTTCTGTGTGGCCATTTTACCAATCAATAAATAAGTTAAATATAATAAGTTAAAACCTGGTAGAAATGGATTTTGGCTGGCGGGGGGAGCCAGTGGTTGGTCTGGTTTCTCCTTTAGTCTCTGTGCTTGGAAAACTTGGAAACGGATGCTTTTGCCCTGGAGAGGTGCCTGGGATATGTAGAGATGCAGGTTGTGTTTCTCATTTCGGATTTCCAAGTCATGTTTTCTTATGTGGACAGGCAGAGCCTGGAACAAATGAAAGGTCAAACTGTGTGATTATATTATTATGTTTATGTTTATTCATATCCCACCTTCCTCCCAGTACAGGGACTCAAGGCGGCTTACAGTTCTAAAACTGTCCAAGCGGATTTTATTTGTGGGTTTTTGGGGCTACGTGGCCATGTTCTAGAAGAGTTTATTCCTGACGTCCAAGTCCAAAGGGAGTTTACTTCTACCCTTTTCCTCTCTGCCTACCATTCTCCCTTCCCTTCAGCTTCTTTTGGTACTTCATGGAGTATTTATTTGATATTTGGGCTCAAACCAGTATGTTGTAGGCCTCCAGCAAAGGACTTTTGGCCAGTATAAATATTCCATGTGCCGCTGGTCAAGTTGAGATGCACCAGATGTGTGTGTTGCCTCCGTGGTTGTCCATGTTGTCCACAGTTGTCAGTGTCTCCACGTTGTCCATGTCAGCAACTGGCATCCTGAGTCCGGCAACTCCCTAAATTCGACGGGGCACGCATGGCACCTTTACCCAGGTAAGTGCTTTCCCCCGGGAGCGGTGGCACATCTCTTACAAAAATCCCTGGCCTTTGCAAAATGCGTTCACGGCTTTTATCATGGGTGCGGTGGTGGCTTTTTTTTGTTTTTTAACTTGGCCTACTTTTCCCCGGCGACACAATGGTTTGTTTGTCTCCTTCTGCCCAGTCAGTAGGCTCCCCCTAACCTCCCAACAAAAGTTGGCCCAGCTCGAAAAGGGAATCGTTCTAAAACTTGGCAAGTCTGCCCAGAATGGCTGAGAGCTTTGCAGGCCTTGCAGAATCGAGGCTGGCGATGTTTGTTTTTTTCCAAAATAGGGCCACGGCTCTCTTTGGGAAGATCGCAAGCCTCCCCGGAGAGTGATCTCACGATCTGCCCGCCTTGCCCGATGGTAACTTTTGGGTGTGGGCCGATAAGGAAAGGCGGAGGTGTCCTCCCTTGTCGCGCTTCTCCCTTGGGAGGTTCCATTAACCTGATAAAGTTAATGAGCCGCCTTGCAAGAATCCCTGGGGAAATTGCACAGCAGGGGAGGCCTGGCTTGAAAGCTGACTTGCAGTTGGAAAATTTGGGATTTCAATCCGGCAAGTGGGTAGACCGTCGGGACGAGCTGATTTCATCTTGGCAGAAGGAGGCTCCTTTGAAGCCCCATGAACGTCACTCATTTGCGCTCGGCGTAATGGTCTCATGATGTCAGGGCACTTCGCGTTTTATTGAGCGACGCAAGCAAGAGGGAGGCCTCCGGCTGCAAGGCACTTACGGTGCCAGCGGAGGAGAAGTGGCAAATTCAGAGATAATCCAGATGTTTTGGATTATGACATAGAATACCTGTAATTATTGGTCATGCTGAGGTTGAGGATTATTATGGTAGTTCCAGTTCAAAATATCTGAAGGGCACTCAGGTATCTGCCCTGGGTTGATGGGAAAGGAAGGGTTTGGAGAGAAGAGGCGATTCTGGGAGAGGTTTCCAGAAAGGGGAGAGAGAGAAAATGAGAGCTGTGTAAAACTATAGTGGTTTCAATTTTTAAAAAACACAACCCCCTTATTTTTAGTAATGACTTGAGTGGCTCTGCCTAAAGACAGAGGCCTAGACTAGTCCACCTCCTTCGCTGATTTCTATTTTTCACATTCCCTGGTTCGGTTCTGCGAGACTAACTTCACCAGGAGAGCCCAAATGTTTGTCAGCCATGTGCGTATGCTCTGATACGCCCATCCTGCGGCTTTACCTTTGCGGGTTTTTTGCTGTAACTGCTGCATGGAGATCCCTGTTGCCCTCCTACAGCCCTTGCCAGCGTTTCTCCGGAGCGCCTGGGAACGTTCAAACCCTTCCAGGAACACGGGGCCGGGCTGAAGCGTGACGGCCTCCGGGATCTCTCCGCTCTTTGACAGGGGCGCAGCCTGGATCCTTGATGTGGTTTGGCAGAACCGGCAGAAGAGTCACAGGGCACCTTCCCTGTTGTGTGCGCTTTCACGTGGCTTTCCCGCTCCCACATCTGCTGTTGTGCAGAGAACGCAACAGAGGCACAACTCCGTAGCAGAGTGGGGTTTGCTTCTTGCAGCCATGCTGGCCCTCAAAAGTTGTCCATTCTGTATTTTGGGTTTTGCCACGGGCATATTGATGCTGTTGCTCTGAGTTGCGGAGATTTAGTGGAGTACAGCGAGAATAAAACTTAACCAGAACTTGGAAGTGCTCCCCCTTTTTGGCCTATTGCTGGGAGTTGTAGTCCAAAAAGGGAACGCTTATGCGCTCTGATGGGGTGCCAAAATTTTTCCATCCGGTTACAATAGTTGTTGAGTTTTCCGGTCACGGCAAGAACAGTGACATTGAATTTGTGGGTGGCTGGGAGACTTTCAAGATAAATCGGCCCAGAGCGAGGGAGGCTTTTTGGGGTGGCAAAATCCAAATTTTGGCACTGCCTGGAAAAAACAAACTCTTAAGCCGACTAGTTTTAAAAATTTAAGTCCCACAGCAGGATGGAACATGAAAGACTTTAAAAGAGTTTCACTGGCTTAGTCAATATTGACCGTGATTAAAGGTTCGCGTGGGGCTGCTTTGCCTGTTTGTCTTTGCGAAGGTCTCGGTTCAATGCCCTTCGTCTGTGTGTAAGAGAGATTGTTAGAGTATACTCACAAAGCAAACACAAGGCACATCTGCATAACCCTTAACTTTGGACTGTCCAAATGGTTTCATACAGCCGGGCTTTAGAGGAAGATGGCACTTTGAAATACAGGAACGGAGAACGTTCACGTGTGAGGTACGAGCAAAGCGAGTTTGTCCAAAGCCTTTTAAACTGGCTCTTCGGCAGGAAAAAGCCTCTCAAGTTTTCATCAGAGATTAGCATCAAGTCCATCCCTGTCCTCAGGCTTGCGAAGGAAAAGTCACCACGGAAAAGGAAAAGCAGGTGCGGAGGGAGGAGGAGGAGGAGGAAAATGCCAAGTCAGTCCTTTGCAGGGATGTTCTTTCAGGTGTTTTTATCTGGCTGGAAAAGGCAAAACAAGCTGCTGTTTAGGCAGGATTTCAAGGCAAAAAGGAGGAAGAGCAAGCAATGGTTTGATGTAAGATGTAAGAAGAGAAGTGACAAACAGCAGAAGAGGGAGCAAGAGCCAGTGTGGTGGCATGGTTCGAATGTCGGACTAGGACCCTGAGAGACTCGGGTGCGATTCCCTTCTTGGCCATCGAAACCCACTGGGCGAACTTGGGCAGGTCCCACTCTTTCAGCCTCAAAGGAGGGCAACGTTTGGATTTTGAACATTGAATTTCCCTTCCTTGTCGGCAACTGTGAGAGGGGCAGATTCGGCTCTGGGGCTGCCAGCGCCCGGCCTTTTCAGAGCTGAGTGAGAAAGCAGCAACCAGCTTTCTTTCTAGCCGCAAAATGAGTCTTTTTCTTCTTCTCTTTCGGCCGCTTACGGGATGAACAGTCCGCTCTTCCCAACGCAAACAAATAGGGTCGCAAATTCTCTCCCAACAGAGACGGCTGCCACTGAGTGAATAGGAAAGGGAGGAAACCTCAATGTTGCAGCGTCGCAAGGTCAGATTCAGGGGTGACTTTAATGGTGGTCATTTATCAACGCGCCATAAACAAGTTGAATGCCAGGCTGTGTTCTTTTCCCTGCAAAGTCTGGGCATCTCCGGCTCTGAATGAAAAAAGTTCATCATTCGGAGCCAGGCTTTGCTAGGAGATCCTGTTCGCCTTCTTGTTGGGCCTTGGCTTGGCTGTTGTTTCTGGCGACGGGGAACTCCTTTTGGCTTTTCTACTTTCCAGGCCTTGAACCAGGGAGGAAGGAGGGAGAAAAGCCATGATTAAATATCTCATGGGGTTCAGGATTCATCCTCTGGGTGCCCTTTGGATACCTGGATCTCTAAGGACTATAACTAGCCTCATGGTTTGAGTGTTAGCCGAGGAGTAGCAGCGTTCAAATCCTAGCTCAGCCGTGGAAACCTACTTGGTGACCTTGGGCAAGTCTCACTCTCTCAGCCTCTGGGGAAGGCCACGGCGAACCCTCTCTGAACAAATCTTGGTCCCCAAGCCCTCTTAGATGTATGGCCTTAGGGTCACTCTTAAGTCTAGAGGCGCACGACACAAGCGTCCATTGGATTGCATCTCTCAAGAGCGAGGGCTGGCGAAAGCCGCTGCCCTGTCCAAGCAGAATGGCACGCTCAACGTAAGGATGCCCTGAGATGCCCCAAGAAGAAAGCAACCACCAAGCTCCACGACTGGTCCGCTTGTGGGGAAAAAAGCTGCCTGCGTTTGCTAATGAATTCCCTTCACAAGACGCGAGAGAGGCTTCCACCTGCGTGCCTTGCAGAAAAGAGCCTGGGACTTCAAGCCAAACCGGTGGTGCGTGGTGTGCGTACGTCCTCAGAAGTGTGTGAACTGCCTTGTTTTGCAAGCACCTGTGGCCAGGAGCGGAAGGAGAAGGGATGGAAAGGTTGCCGCTCAAGGCCCGGTGATGTCGATGCGGCAAATTCCTCTTCGACGCGGCCAAGTTCTGCATCGGGTTTTATTAAATTCTGGTCTGACCGAGAGCAAAACCCCTTTGAGGTCCTACAGAGCCAGTGCCTGGAATCCAGGCTTTCCCCAACCTTGGCCTGCTTTAATTGCTTCAACCTTGTTGTCAAAGGCAAGAAAGCTTGCTAAGGTAGAAAGAGAGAAAGAGGACGGACTCCTATCAAGGGAACCGCAGGCTTGAGTTTGCAAGACCTGAGTTTGGCTGCGGATGACACGGTGACTTGGTGGTCTCCCATTCATAGGGTCTCCTTAAAGTCAATTTAATGGCAATTAACATCAACGAAAAATAATTTGGTTCTTTGTAAGTCAGGTATTTACAGCCACCAACAGTTAAAACCTTGTCTTGGAGGCTTCTGCCGGAATTGCCTTTGGGATTCCAAGCCTCTTTTTGGAGCGGTGAGGACTAGGATCTTGATCTTTCCCAACCAAGGAGCAGAAGCTCTCAGCCACCGCCTTGATTTTTGTCGCGGCTGAAAGAAACAAACCCAAGTTGTGAATTGCTCAACCAAAGCGATCCCAAAGAGTGCGTTGGCACATAAAGGAGCAGGAAATAGCTTCCCCGTCGCCGGGGCTTTGGCCCAAAACGTGGACACAACATACCTTGGTGCCCAAACGTTGCCATCCCCTGGTGTGTGTCTTGCCTTCTGAGAACAGCTAATCCTGTTAGAAATCTCTCATAACCCTCTCTTGTAAAACCTTCGCAAGATGTCAGGTGGCATTTATTGCTGTGGGAGACTGTTGCTGCAGGTCCTCCGTTCCGTGCCAGGGAGTATAATCTTCTCAGGTGTATGTTCTTAACAGTTCTTTATGGACCTCTCCAACCGCAGCCACCCTGGAGTTGGGCCAAGATGCCTGGCTGATGAGAATATGCCGGATCGACACCGACGGGGAAAGAGGAACGCAAGTCAAAACAGCGTCTCTCTGACGCTCGTCCTTCATAATGTGGACATTCCCCCCCCCCCCCCATTCTCCAAGGCTCCTAACTTAGGATCCATCCCTGAAGATGGATGCCTCTGAAATCTTAAGGACTAAGTTGAGAAGATGGGGAGAAAAATGGGAATGTCCGGATTTATCCTCAACTCAGATTGCCACCTTCCGTTTACAAGCCATTCGTGCTCGCATGTTTTGTTGCATGGCTATGGGGCCACAATATTCTGCTTGGGACTTTCTGCTCTGGTTATCGTTCGTTGCGCTTGGTGGCCCCGGCGCAAATTAGCTGTCAGACGCTTTCCAAAACCAGAGGAGCCAATTTGCTCCAACTGCAGATGGAGGCGGTCAGAAAATCTGGACGGACGCAGACGCCAAGATGCGGTCTAGTTGCCTTGGTGACTTTTTCCTTTTGCAAGCAAGCATCGAAGCTCTTTGCTGGCTGGTATTTTGAAAGCGACACGACGCCCGTCCCAGACCTTGGCATTTAAAAAAACATGCTTGTGTCCTTATAGGAACTTCTTTTGGCATCGTGTTCATCTTCAGGATAGACCCTCCGATCTGTTAGATAATCCACCCTTGATCCTGTTGTGGCATTATTATTATTATGGTTGTTTTCCCTTCTGAACGACTACAGCGACGTCTCCCCAGTTTGCATCTGGGCATCTCTGGGCGGCGTCCAAAGGCATCTTTTTGATCCCGGCAAAGCGGTAATTAAGATCTTACCTTCGTTAGGCTTTTTTCGTTGCCGAGGCAAGTGCAAACTGGAGGTTGCAACACACCCTTCAAAGAGGCTTAAGAGAGGCTTAAGAGACGGTACACTTGTTTAATAACGCCAATGGCGCATACATGCCGGGTGATCGCACGGGCTTGTTTCATGGGCAGCCGTGCTTTGCTTTGGTTAACCAGCCAGCAAGGAACGACGGGCAGCCAAAATCACATCCCCGTTTGGAAATAACCCTTACACTTGCAAAGAACCTACAGATGTTTTGCTAACTCACAAAGTGAGCTGTAGCTCACGTCTGGTGGAAGAACATAAAGTTTTCGCGCTGGTTTCGACCTGTGCCATTTTGGGGGACTCTGACGGAGATCAGAGCCTTCGTATATTTTTTTGCAACGGCAAAAGTCTTGACACACAAAAGCAGGAGACTGTTGCCTTTCTGATTTAACCCAGCATCTAAACAAGGGTTTAAACCTTTCACAAATGGCGAAGGTAGCCAAAACGGCGTGAGAGCCAGCATGGCGCAATAGTTTTGTTGTCGGATGAAGACACCAGGAGACCAGGGTTTGAATCCCTGCTCAGCCATGGAAACCCAATGGTTGACTTTGGGCAGGTGCCACTCTCTCAGCCCCAGGAACATCATCACTGAATACATTTTGAGAGTCGGCTTGCTTGAGAATATTGGGCTCTCGGAGACCTGAGCTTCGGTCTCTGCTCAACCATGGAAACCCAATGGTTGACTTTAAGCAAGTCATACTCTCTTAGGAAGGCCTTATGGAGAAACCTTTGGTTTTGAGCGTTGAACTCAGACTCCAGGAGACCAGGGTTCGAATCCCTGCTCAGACATGGAAACCCACCAAATGACCTAAGGCAAGTCCCAGTCGCTCAGCCCCAGAGGAAGGGAATTGCCAACCTCCACTAAATCCAAGAAAATCCTAGGAAGACGGTCGCCATAACCAAGCGTCAACTTGAACGCAGAAACTTCAGCTTTCAAAGGATGGAAGTTTTCCAGTGGTACGGAATATAGCCAGTTTGAAAGACAATATTCCGATTCTTACAGGCGTTGAATATGGCCAGGAGAGTCCGCAAATGCACCCGACTGTCTTGATGCATGTCTTGCAGTTTGCATCTCTGCCAGGAGCCGGTCTTTTGCAAAGCTAATAGCCCTTAATTGCTCATTCAAGACCATTCTGCCAAACGAAATAAGCTTGCATTGCAACAAGGGTAGTTCGCAACAAGATATTGTTGCACCAGGCTACTGCGAGGACGCTATCAAGCTCACAGGGAACGAGGAAGTTGTGGGCGTCGCGGTGGCAGCGAGTGACAAAACACCCAACAAAGACAGCTGTTTGCTGTAGGGTAAAGGAAGTGTTCCTCATAGTCTTATGGGAAGGACCGTCACCAGGCACTTGGCTGCCAGCGGAAAATGGCACCCCGCGCTCCCCGCGAGTCAAAACGTTCAGTCCATAAAGACAACAGAGTTGTCGGACAAGTGCCTCTCCCTATTCCCAGTTGTAAAAAACACCACAATAAAGGCAATAATTGAACGCTTGCTGCGGGCTCAGGGTAGCCCAGATTTGCTGCCATTTGTGCCAAGAAGGGCAAAGTTTGGCCTCCTTCCTATTCCTGGACTATAACATCCATGAAGGACGCTGAGAAATGCACCCGAGCAGATCTCTCCTCCTTTAGGTATAAGGAAATGCAGGATATAATCCACTGTTTTAGGAAGGAAAGTTATCTCTGGAACTGTTTTCCAGTCTTCAACTTCGTGGACAGAGTTGGCGTGGTGCAGTGGTTTGAGCGTTGGACCATGACCAGGGTTCGAATCCCCGATCGGCCATGAAAACCCACGCTGGCCTACTTTACAAGCTGGGCGTAAGGACTGGTGCGATCGGGATGAACCGAACCACGCAAAGCATTATATTAGGGCCAGGACCCAATTACAGAAACCTTGGCTGATGGATACCGATTGAATTTGCATGTGAGTCAAAGCCATTCCCTTCGGTGTGCAAAACTCTTCCACGAGGACTCCCTGCAGTTTTAATTGCTCTTAGTGCAAGCCAACTGTCCTCCTACTCCTCCGCCTCCCTTTCGGATGATTAAAAAGCTCTGTAGAGATCCAAGTCAAGTAGCCGAGATTGTCCTAGGTTTTTCGGGGATGAGGGAACTCCCAACCCACCCTGATGGCGTTGGACTGCATCTCCCATCATCCCCTACCATTGACCATGGTCATAAGAGATCTGCAGGGGGTGCTTTCATTGTGTCTTCCATTGGGCTCTTCCAGCTCTGTGATTCTAAGAGATGATGGGAGGCTCAGTATAGCATGGGATGCAGGAACTCCCAACCCATCCTGATGGCATTGGACTGCCATCCCTAACCATTGACTGTGGTCATAAGGGTTGATGGGAGGCGCAATCTAACATGGGATGCATCCTGATGGTGTTGGACTCCATCTTCTGCCATCCCTGATGCATTGACCATAGTGATAAGGGTTGATGGGAGGTGCAGTCCAACATGGGATGCAGGAACTCCCAACTGATCCTGATGGCATTGGACATCCCTAACCATTGACCGTGATCATAAGGGTTGATGGGAGGCGCAGTCGAACATGGGATGGAGGAACCCCCAACCCATCCTGCTGGCGTTGGGCTCCATCTTCTGCCATCCCTAACCATTGACCATGGTCATAAGGGTTGATGGGAGGCGCAGTCTAACCTCGCCTGGGAGGGCCACGTGTTCCAGCCCTGTTATCTTATCTCGGCCAAGTCTTTTCCAACTCGCCGACAGGGTTTTGTTTGTGCCGGATTAAGTTTTTGTGAGTCAAAGCCGGGGTGATGTCACTTCGTCCTGAGTCGTCTCCACCTTGGCGAAAGATCCAGGCGGGGTCCCGGCCGCTGTATTGCCTTTGAAACCTGGGCGACGCTTCCAGGAAATACCGACGAGGCGAGTCCCGCGCCTTCTATGGGTCTCACCTGGGTGAGTCATCCATCCCTCTCTCCTTTTGGCTGGAAAAGGACCTGCGGAGGAGAGAGAAAGAGGTGCGCAACTGCGCACGGCCCGGAGGGCTTGACGTTCGGATGTCACCCTTCGGGGCCTGAGTCATTGGGGGTGAAGTCACCTCCGACATGCGGCTTCTTGCCCGTCGGAGCCCACGGACCGCTCCTCTCCGGGCAGCACCGTCTTCCTTCCCTGTTTTGGGGACTCTCTATTTTTCCTTTCTTTTCCTCCAAAGGAAGAATTGGGAGCAAGTCAGGTCAAGAGGCTTCGCAGATTACGTCGGTTTGGAGCCTTAAGAGGTCCGACCATCCAGAGGTCAAGGAGAACCTCTCGCCATCCAGAAGTTATTCCACACTTTATTTTTATATGCAAATATCCGTCAAATATAACGTTTGAATATACAGCCTTCTTTTTTTGCAAGGGATCCGTTGCACATATTCAAGCCCCATTGGTTTGAATATAGGCGCGGGTGCGCACCGTGGACGTGCACCCCATTCGTTTTTCCCTCCGTTCGTCCCTTGCGCATAAGCGAGGGACGCGAGTCTGAGGACCGCGAGACCGCACTTAAGTTGGAGACTGGAAAAGTTACTGTGCTAGACTATAACTCCCAGAATCCCCAGCAAGTAAGGCCAATGCCCATCCAGACACAGACATCTGTCTTCCTATATACTGTCGATTTGTCTAGCAATTTGAGTCATGGACCTTTACTCTTCTGTGTCCAATCTTGGAGAGTTCCTGCGCTTACGTTGGAGACTTAGGAAAGTTACTTTGCTAGACTATAACTCCCAGAATCCCCCAGTAGAGCTCCTTGTGCAGATGCAGACACCCATCTTCCTATCTGTCATCTATCTATCTTAAGAAATTTGAGTCACGGTCCTTTGGAGACGACTTGGAGGCACATCCTCGGAAATGCGGAAGGAGGAGAATAAAACCTCCAAGGACCCCCGGTTTTCCGAGACTTTTGACGTCCCCAAAAAGTCCTTTTCCAAGCTGCGTTCCTGATCCCATTTGCAGGGAATGAAGAAGGCAACGGTGTTGACAACTTTCTGTTGGGTTTTCCCATTGGGACTCTGGCTGGCAGCTACGGGAAACGAGACACAAACAAGAAACAAGACCTTTGCTCTCCATCCGAAACTTAACACACTGGAGAGAAAAGCCACGGATATCCAGAATAGAGCTCTCTTAAGAACGGGGAGAAACTCCTCTAAGTTTCTTTGTGAAATCCTGGAGGCAACCGTTCCTCTTTCTCGCTTTGCTGGTGGTTGTTTGCAACCTCGTCTATACGTCACATTAAGCCATGGTTTATGCTAACCATGTTTGCTCGCTTCGGCTCCGAACTGTCCTAGAGATGTTGCCTTGGATCCTGGTCTCTTTACTCCTTTTCCTCGGGTCCTTTTTCCGGGACGAGCCACGATTCTGCCCAGGAGCCGCAACAAGCCAAGGTTTGGGGTTTTGCTCCGTAAAAGAATGGATCGACGAGGATAAACAACTTTGTTTCAAGAACCCAAAATTCAACAACCATGGATTGCGCGGTTTGCAGGATGCATGGTTTGATTTTCCAGTTTGACCCGCTCTGCTTTTTAACCCACTAAATTTCAGGGTTTGTTTTTTTTCCAGGGGGGTGCAGTGACTTCAAATCTGGCTTTTGGGGTTCCCTAATTTTCCAAATTAGAGGGTGGTTTTTTAACCCCGGGAAGAAGAAGGAAGGACGAAACAAAGCAAACCAGAGGAGGCACAGTCGTTTCTGTCTACAGCTGGCAAAAAGATGTATACTGAGCCCGAAAGGTTTAATGGAATCCCTCTGGGAACCTTCTGAGTAATGACGGGGAGTAGCCCATAAACTATTAATCCCATAGAAAACAAAGACGGAGAACACCCTCCGAAACTCCTGCGGTTCTGATCTGCGGCGGGACAGATTTCTCCGACGGTGAGACAAAGCTTTCTCTTTTCTCCCAAGGAGATTATTAATTCAAGTGGAGACAGTTCTTCCTTCCATCCGTTGCTCCGTTGTGTCCTATTCTCTGCAGCAGCAGAAAACAAGCTTGCTCCCTCCTCAATATGGTACCAATTGAAATACTTGAAAACAGGGCTACTATCCTATCACCTCTTAGCCATCTCTTACTGACAAAAAGTCCCTCCTAATGTTGAGGTGGAATCTCTTTTCCTGTACCTTGCATCCATATCGCTCCATTGTATCCTATTCTCTGCAGCATCAGAAAACAAGCTTGCTCCCTCCTCAATATGATATCAATTCAAATACTTAAACATGACTCTCATATCACCTCTTAACCATTTCTTACTGTCCGGAAGTTCCTCCTAATGTTGAAGTGGGATCTCTTTTCCTGCCGTTTGTATCCATTGCTCCGTTGTGTCCTGTTCTCTGCAGCATCAGAAAACAAGCTTGCTCTGTCTTCAATATGGTATCAATTCAGATACTTAAAACAGGGGTCTCGTATCACCTCTTAACCGTCTCTTACTGTCCAAAGGTTCTTCCTAGGGTTTAGGTGGAATCTCTTTTTCCTGTAGTTTGGCTCCTGTTCTCCGCAGCATCAGAAAACAAGCTCGCTCATTCCTCCTCGACACGACACCCAATTCGAATACTGTACTTGAAACAGGGCTATCGTACCCCTAAGCCTCTCCTCATAGGGCTTTAGGGTTTCCAGACCCTCCGCCCAATTTGAGTTTACGGCTAGGAAACGGGTCAAGCAGAGACCCAGAGGATATGAAATACTATTTTTCAAGAGCGCCGAACTTGATCGCTTTTATGCGATCAATGTATATCCCGCAATACGTTTATATTACGCAATTCGATCCTGAACATTAAGAGGGAGGTTCATATAGAAGAAGCCGGATCCCAGCAACGATGGGGATGACGGGAGCCTGTTTCGGACACCGGCATTGCAGTACCCAGCAGCCACTGTTTTGGCTGCAAAGGGTAAAACCCATAACAGGGGTCCTGTTGGGACTACAACTCCCAGCATCCCACACTCATCTTGGCCCAAGGCAG
Source organism: Urosaurus nigricauda (assembly GCA_034509955.1). Classification (NCBI taxonomy): domain Eukaryota; kingdom Metazoa; phylum Chordata; class Lepidosauria; order Squamata; family Phrynosomatidae; genus Urosaurus; species Urosaurus nigricauda. The sequence goes on from JAOEGL010000008.1 coordinate 12,714,867, forward strand.
CTGGGAGTTGTAGTCCAGCGATGCCTGGAAGCCCCTGTGGCTCTCTCTCTCTCTTTCTGGTGGGGCATCTGTGTTGGCTGTGCAGCTGGACTACAACTCCCAGCATCCCCATGCAGAGGATGATGAGTGCTGCAGATATATAGAACACGTGGGTGGGCGTGGCCAGAGAGAGGAGGGGGCGTGGCGCACGTGGAGGGGCGTGGTCGGCGGCTAAGCCCTGCAGGGGAGGCGTGGCCAGAAACATTGCCACCAAGAGAAGGGGCGGAGTGAGGGGCGTGGCTAAGGAGCAAGGGCAGGCATTGCAAAGGAGTGGGAGTGTCTAGGGGCGGAGTCGTGGGCGTGGCTAAGGAAGACAGACACTTAGAAGCCCATTCATTGTAAGGGAGTGGGCGTGGCTAGGGAAGAAAGGCACTAAAGGCCAGTCATTTTAAAGGAGTGGGAGTGTCTAGGGGCGGAGCCATAGGCGTGGCTAGGGAGAAAGGCATTCTAACAAGGCCAGTCCTTGCAAAGGAGTGGGCGTGGCTAGGGGCGGAGTCGTAGGCGTGGTTAGGGGAGACAGACACTTGGTCATTCATTATAAAGGAGTGGGCGCGTTTAGGGGCGGAGTCGTAGGCGTGGCTAGGGAAGACCGACACTTAGAAGCCTATTCATTGCAAAGGAGTGGGCGTGGCTAGAAACTATGACCACCAAGGGGGGGCGGAGTTAGGGGCGTGGCCAAGGACGCCCTTACCCGTTCGAGAGGCGGAGTGGGCGTGGCCAGGCTCCTCCCATTCGAACGTAGCGGCGGCCAATCAGGAGCCGAGGAGCCACTCACCGGCGACACACTGCAGAGGAGGCTTCTTCTCCTTTTTCTAGCGGCGCGGCGTCCACCATAGAGTCCGTTCTTTTTTTCCTTCCCGGAGCGTCTCAACGCAACGTTCCAAAATGGCGGTTTGGAACGTTGGGGCCGAACGTTCGGCGGCGACCGTTGGGCCCCAACCGCCGCGCCTCAACGGCTGAAATTTAAATATTTTTTTTTCAAATTTTCCAAATTTTTTCTTCAAAATTTCACAAAACGAACACAGGTTTACCTCATCATTTTTAAAAACACACCCCCAGAGCTAAAAATTAATTAATTCTGAGGTAATTTTTTTTTCTTTTCCAGTCATAATGATGCTGCATTCGGTCCTCTTCGGGGAAATGATGGCTCGAGGCGGAGGCGGCGGTTCCGAGGGAGAAGAACCCGGTCCCGGTTCCGGTTCGACGTCGGTCCTGAGGACGGAGCTGGGCTCCAACCTCCACCTCCTGAAAGGCCTCAACGTCCGTTTCCGTTGCTTTTTAGCCAAAGTCCACGAACTGGAGCGCCGGAACCGGCTCCTGGAGAAGCAGCTCCAGGCCTCGATGGCGGCCGAGCGCCGGTTCCGAGGCTCCTACAAGCGTTTCCCGAGGAACCAGGCCGTCCAGACCGACCCTTCCCCGCCTCCTTCTCTGCCTCCTCCGTCTCCTTCTCCTTTGTCTCTTCCTCCTTCTTCGGCCCATCATTATAACCGCCTCCCCGGGACCATCTGGAGCTACACTCAGGTCCGGCGAAGCGGGGAGACCCTCCAAGGGCCCGGGGTTTCCTGGCTCCACCCGGACGGGGTCGGGGTCCAGATCGACACCATCACCCCCGAGATCCGGGCTCTTTACAACGTCCTCGCCAAAGTCAAGAGGGAGAGGGACGAGTACAAGAGGAGGTCTGTCGGGCCTTCGATGGTGCAAGGGTGAAAAATTCGTCGCTGGTGTGGAATTCTGGGAGCTGGAGTATGCCCTAGATCCCATCCAGAGCCCAAGGGCTGTGGAATTCTGGGAGTTGGAGTTTGTTGTGGGGCCCAGAGCGGAGCTCCGCTCCGCTCTGGGCCCACAACAAACTCCAACTCCCAGAATTCCACAGCCCTTGGGCTCTGGATGGGATCCAGGACATACTCCAGCTCCCAGAGTCCCACAGCCCTTGAGGGAGAAAAAAAAGAGACCCCAATTCAATAGTTCTTGAGGGTCTGGGACTCACAGGAAACTCCAGCTCCCAGAATTCCACAGCCCTCATGGATCCAGGACGCTCTCCTCAATAGTTCTTGAGGGTCTGGGACTCATAAGGAACTCTAGCTCCCAGAATTCAGTAGTTCTTGAGGGTCTGGGGCTCGTAGGAAACTCCAGCTCCCAGAATTCCATCGTTCTTGAGGGTCTGGGACCCATAAGAGACTCCCAGCCCCTAGAATTTCATAGTCTTGGGGTCTGGGACCCAAATAAATACTCCAGCTCCCAGAATTCCAAAGCCCTTTGGGTTTGGATGGGGTCCAGGACATACTCCAGCTCCCAGAATTCCCTTGGGGGTCTGGTTGGGACCCATAAGAAACTCCCAAGTCCCAGAATTCCATAGCCTTGGTGTCTGGGACCGAAGATATACTTCAGCACCCAGAGTCCCACAGCCCTAGAGGGTCTGGGACCCATAAGAAACTCCCAGCTCACAGAACTCAACAGCTGTTGGGGGCCTGGGACCCAAATAAATACCCCAGCTCCCAGAATTCCATAGTCTTTGAGGCAGAACTGGATCTGCCAACGACATGCTCCCAGAACCCAATAGCCTTAGAGCCAAGGCAGTCTCTCTTGAGACCCATAACAAACTCCCACCTCCCAGAGTTCCCTAGGAGCCCTTTGAGGCAGGTAGAGTTACAGTTCTGGAGCAGGGGATGCTGGGACTCCTTTCAGAGAGAGAGAAAGGGGGGGGGGGATAATCACAGGGACTCAATCCACAGTGATCCTTGCTGGACTACAACTCCCAGCTGCCTCGGTGCAGCCAAGGCAGGGGTGTGGAATGCTGGGAGTTGGAGTCAAACCATTATAGAGTCCATAGGGAATGGAGGGGGGGTGGATGGGCCCATTATTGAGGTTGGGGGGGTTGCATATGGGATGCTTATGGAGGGAGGGGGGGTTCATGGACTGCAAGAGGAGGGTATCTGAACTGGGGGGGCATTTTGGGAGGGAAATGGGGGGGGAGTATAAATGGGCCAGACCATGAACTGGGTCTGTGCATGGGGGGGGGGCTCCTAGACCTATAGAAATGGGGGAGCCCATAGGGATTGGAGGGTGGGCAATAGAGGCCAAGGGGAGAGCAAGGAGCTTCATAGACTCCTAGAGTTGGAAGAAGAGAGTCCCACCAGGGCCCTGACCCATTCCAGCCCCTTTCAATTATTTGTGGGGTCTGCCCACAAGGATGGCTGGGGGGGGGGCAAGCCATGGAGAAGGGAAAGGGAGGCCAAGACTGGACTCTTTGTTGGAGAGGATGGCTGGACCAGACTGGACTAGTGGACTCTTTTGTAGAGGAGGAGGAGGAGGTGGTTGTTGTTGTTGTTGTTGTTGTCCTCCCAGGCCCCCTTTCCCTGTTCCAGGGCATCTTGGAGGAGGCTGGCAGAATGTCTCTCTGGAAGTCCTGGGGTGGGCAGGCGGAGATGGAGGGGTCCTCGCTCCCTCGGTTCAGCCACCTTGCCCTTCCAGAGCTTGGCCCGGAATGCCTTGGTTTCAGGGAGATTTGGAAAGTGTCTTTGGGGTGGATAGTCAGGACTGAGGGGGGCTGTTGTGGTGGCCGTGCTAGTAGTCCCTCTTTCCCTTTTAGAGCGCCCGAGGAGGCTGACAGCAGCTGAGCTTGGAAATATTTGGGGGCTGGATAGCTGGGTTGCACCATCTGCTTCTTTGGAGGGGAAACCACTACCCGTCCCCTTCCCTTCATCCTGGGATTCAGTGCCAGTTCCCAAAACCCTGCCCAATGTGCCATGCTGCCATTCCTAATGGGGAAGATAATGGCCCTGGTCATTTAAGGCAAAAGAAACCAAGAGGACCCATCTTCCCCTGTGTTTTGGGGGGCTTCCTCCTTGTCCAGTTCGACTTTAGGCGCAAGGGACAGGCCAAGCTGCTGCATTCCTCCTGGACTTTGGGAGATAAGGGTGATTTAGTTATCTGTGATGAAAACGGGAATGAATGTGGCTTAGGAGGAGTGCTTGGAGGAGGAAGACTGCCAGGAGGACTGGGGATGGTTTGGAAGGAAGGAAGGGAATCAATGAAAGGAAAGGCTGAAGGAAGGGAGGGAGGGGGTCAGTGGTGGTGGGGATAAGGCTGCGGAGCGGAAGCGGATGTAGGCAGGGAAGGGAGGAGGGTGATGGAGGGTGATGGGGTGAAGGAAGGAGAGGAGGTTGGGGATATAGAGAGAACGGTGGGAATCATGTGAAATCCATAAGGGAATGCCTAAGGCAGTATTGGGTCAGGATGGAGAAGAAAGGGAAGGGATGGGACTTAATGAAGAAAGGAGCAGATCTCTGTTGGGGAGTGGGAGACTGGACTGTGGGAAAGGGAGAGGATAGCAAAGATCATGGCATACCCATTCACTCTCTTCTCAGGAACCTGACTCTGTTGAGATGATGGTCTGGCTACCTCTTGTTCTTTGTTGTGGTCTCTGCGAATCACATTGAATGTTCAGATGCACCCGAAGCAAGAGATGGAAAAATGTGGAGTGGAAGAATGGTATAGGCCTTTGGAGTAAGCAGGTTGCAACTAGTAAATCGTTCAGAAGTCCTTATAGAGACTCTCTTGGGCTCAGGGTGAGGCAAAGATTCCCTGTTTGCTGTACACAGCAGAGTCAAAATTCCCTTCCTTTGGGCAGAAAGGCATATTCCGAATGCAGGGCTTAGCAGTCCTCCTTTGGGTTTTCAGCTCTTCTTGGGAGCCTTGTGAGAAGAGAGTTAATAATGGCTGGAGGGACGGTGCTGCTGTTGAGAGCAGTTGGACTCCACATAGTCCCAAGATTTTGGCATGGAAATCTCCTCACTACTCTCCCCTCAACCTCGTAGTTGTGTGTGTGAGAAGAATACATCAGGCAGAGAAGGGGGCTAAAAGGAGGATAGAGTTGATGTGCCAGTAGAGCAGAAAGTGAATACTTAGGGGCCTGGGAACCAGGAGGAAAGAGTGGGTGGGTTTTGAAGGAGAGGAGACCAGAAAATAGGAACCGGGTTTACCATTTGCCCATAGGACAAGGAAAGGTCGAAATGGGGCAGGGGAGAGAGGACAAGGACCAGAGAGACCCATACATCTTAGGTGGCCATTATGTTGGTGTAGAGATTTCCCATCTCTTAAGAAGCGGGTGCCTCCCGGAAAGAGAAGAGGGCCCATTCATTGGGCCTCGTGGGGCTGGTTTTCAGAAGGATACTCCTGAGGCAGAGAGGTCCAATTTGTTGACTTATGCGTTGGTTGGGCTGGAGTCCATCGTGGCCTTGCCAGCTCCTCATGGAAGAAGAATAAGCAAGGCCCTCTCCAATTTGGTTGTCAGGTTCAGATTTAAAAAGTTTCATAGTTGCTGGTGAGTTCTGTGGAGAACTGGAGGACTGTGGAGACTGGAGCCTAAAATGGAGACCTAAAAGGCAGAGAGCACAAAAGTAGGAAGGCTGATGGAGGAGAGCAGCTGTAGGGAGCCGATGGGAGAGAAAGGTTTGGAGATACAGGAGGCCCTCTATGACTAGGAGCTGCCTAGGCCAAAGCCAAGTGACAATAGGACGTAGTGCCGTATCACACAGTGATTAGTGCCCAACCATTAAAACAGCTGGTTGTTCAATTCAGTGGCTTTATGGAAGTACGAGATTGAAGAGTATCTGGGCTTGCCCTTGTCTCTTTGGTAGGAGGTCCGAGGGTGAAGGAGCAGAATTGTTGAGTTTTGTGGGGAGCGTGTGGGATGGTGACATGCGCAGCAGGGGCTGGTTGTCACGGCTGAAATCCCGTGGTGTGAGTTGTATGTTCCAGTGCAATGTGGAGAGATTCTGTTTGTGAGAGAAAGGAGTCTCTCTGGGCTGCTGGATACATTTCCTGGCTGTCACTGCAGGAGAAGGAGGGCTAGAGATTGAGAAGGAATGGGTCAATTGGGGTGGTGGTCTTGGGGGGTAAGGGTATCCTCAGGATGGGATGCCTTGAGGGTCTGAGTAGCCACAATGTCACTGGCATTGCACAAAGCTGGAAGGCCTCCAGCCGAGGCATAGGGGACGAAAAAGGGCCCTAAGGCTGAAATTAAGATTTCAAGGTGGAATTGAAACAGGGGGAAGAGAGAAGCATTCAGGACACCTATTAGTCTGCCGAGGAAGAAACAGAGATCTAGACATTGCTGCAGTCTAGGAGCGAGGGCTGGGATTTACTCTCTGATTATAAAGGCAGCTCTGGCCAAGGACATTTTAGGGACGTTGTCTTTGTCGTCTTCTTCATTTTGCCTTGTGTTTACAGTTTGTTGTCAAAAGCCGGCTGGGGATCCTGCTTTCTGGCTCCCGGGAATGAGCTCAGTGGTGCAGTATCTGGCCTGAAAGCACTGCAGGGGAAGAATGGCATCCAAAACCAAAGATGTTTTAATGTAATGCTTGCCTTTAGAAAAAAACACAAAACCCAAGAACACCTGAGCAGCTTCATTCTCTGCATGAAAGTAGGTTTGAGCTTGGTTGGATCGGGCCTTTCATTTGCTGCCTGGATGTGATATTTGTCTGGTGCGGACAAGGATCTTTAGGAAGCCTGCTTTGTGGAAACGGCTTCTTTGGCCTTAGGAGGAGAGGGGTGTTGGAGCCATAATACTGAATGCTTTTTAAATGATAGCCTTGCCGTTTTGCCTTGGCGCCTGTCTTGGTGTCAGACTGGAACATCTAGTTGATGTAATGAAATGGATGAAGTTGTTTTTTCTTGATAATAATGTGTTTGAATGTCTTTCATAGGAGTGTGGAAATACTACAGCTGCCACCTCCCCATGTATTGTTGCTGTCGATATTTGTCGTATAGTTCGATTTCTGCTTCTGCGCTTTAAGCGGCCACTTTCTTACGAAACGCACGCTAATGGGAACCACAGTTGTGTGCATTAAAATTCAGCGTCTGCATTGGCTTTGATACTCCTTGTGAAGCGAGGGAGACAAACGCCGTCTGGACTTTGTTTGCCCTTCCAGCAAAAGAATTAATTTTCTGATAAAAAGGGGGGGAAACTTGACTGTGACAACAACATATGTACTTGCAAAATAATATACAGCCACCCATGGCGGGTTTTAGTTCATAAGGGAGAAATGGCAGTTTTCTCTCCAAGAATGGGCTTGTCTGTACAAACGTTTGATGGCCATGTTGCCTAGTGGGTCTTTATGTTTAGCCAGACCAGGGTTTGAAATTGCTGTCTTTCCCAAAGTGGTTGAACCAAACATTCCCAGCCAGCCTTGGCCATATGATGGAAGGATGATGGGCCTTGCAGTCTGACAACATCTGGGAGCCCGCAAGTGGTCCGTGGCTCCTCTGCATTGATGGGCCGCTTGGATGTGAAGCCAAGACTGCTCCGCCATTGACTTGGGTGGGCTTTCCTCTCCTGACACGGCTTCATGCACGGCTTCATGCACTAAGCCAAAGGCGATCCCAGTTCCAAGAAATGAACTGGGAACTCTTGTGGTGCCAGTGTGGTGATACTGGGAGCATAGAGTAAGCAAAAGAACCTGAAACGTGACGTTTTTGACCTTTTTAAAATCTTGGCACGGTAGCGTTTTTTTGCCATTATCCTCGGATCTTGCTTTGATAGTTGAAATCAACTGTAAATTATATTCTTTGCAAAAATCATTTCTGTCCTTCACCGTTCCAGGGGTTTATTCTCAGGAGGTACTTTTTAAACGCCTCCATCCTCATTGTTTTTAAAAGAGACGAACGTATTGCTCCATAGACTTTGAAGTGGCTTCTGCGTTGTTTTGTTGGAACTCTTCCTCTGTTTACTCTTAGCACTGAAAATGGAAAGGATTCATTATGGTTTTCGCAGATTATTGCCAGACGCTTCAGTATGTGTTTCGACACTCGGTAGTCCTGAAGATACGATAAGCGCCTGTGAACTTGCTACAAGGAGGTACAGCATTGGATTGGTCTGTTTTTAACCACCATAAAGTTTACATTTTTTTACCCATAAACTTTAAAAAGCCACAAACTTAACCATAAACTTTAAGAAGTGCGGGGAATCCTAAAACTCTTGTCTTCTGCTAAACTACAAGGCACAATCGCTTGTGTACAGTGGTACCTTGCAGCTCATATACCAAAGCCTTGAGAATAGATATGATGAAAAAGTACTTTCTGAGAGCCAACGAAGAATAGAAATGATATTTTCCTCTAACAGAATGTAAAAATATCTCTGGAAACGGTGTGGCTCCCTTTCTAAGCGGCCTGTTCACAGATGTTTTGTTGCCAAGGCTTAGTGGCTTTATTAGCCTCCTAATAATAATAATAATAAAAACAACTCTGTTCTTTGCAGTCAGCTTCGCCGCGGAACAAAAAAGGGGTCTTGGCAAAGAGAGGGAACTTCGGAAATCCAGCCTTTCTTGATGGGAGTTCCTGGCTAAGCGCACTTTTGCTTCCTTGCTGGGAGGAGGATCCCATCACGGGGAGAGTTTTTCAGGACAGACCATTACAATTGCCCTTTCTGTCTTTCTAAACGCATACTTCTAAGGCCAGCGTTCTTACCAACCACATCGGAGGCCTTCAGCCCTCAGGGCTGGGCTGGGCTTTTCGGGCTATGTGTTTTTAAACTTTTTCCCCCCAACATCTTGTTCATTTTTTAAAATAATGGTTTCATCTGTTGCACATCTCCATGGAACCCTGGCAGGCCGAGAGGTGCGATAAACAAGAACTTGGACGATTAAAATAAATTAAGTCAAATGTCAGTTCGAGGGCTTTTCTGGAATCTGTTTTTGAGTGAATTTTAAAAACAGTTTAGGAAACTTCTTTTGCCGATCTGTTTTTTTTCTTTTTCTTTCCTGGCATTCATTTAGTTCCACGGTATATAATACGGGAACTTTGCTCTCCATAAAGTCGTACAAGAAAGAGCCTTGTGGCATCTTTAAGGCTAACATTGATTATCCCTTGATTTTTTTGTGGAGTGAAATTTGGCTCCTCGGTTTACTTGGACCGACTCATCTTAATCCAGGCTTATGATTCAGGGGTGGCTCAGATCAAAATTCACGCAACCTCACAACTAGTTTTTCTTTTGAATGTTACTCTTTGTCTAAACCAGTCATGCCCAAACATTGGTCCCCCCAGGGGTTTGGGACTTCAAATCCCAGAAGCCCCAGACCAGCTTGGTCAATGGTTAGGAATTCTGGGAGCTGAAGTCCAAAGTTTGGGAACCGACGATTTAAACTCTTCATGCCGCTGGATAGAAATCAACACATAGAGGGCAGATCTCTCTTTTCTTGGACCGACTCATCTTCATTCAGGTTTATGATTCAGATTCAAAATGAATACAAACTCATAACGTGGCTAGTTTTTCTTTTGAATGTTAGCCTTCATCTAAACTCTAACATTAATCTTCTTTTAAACTCTTCCTGGCCGTGAATAGGAGCCAACATTTGGTCAGACTTTGTGACACTTTGGTCCAGAAAGTAACAACTTTTAGGGTCTGTGTATGTTGAGGACAGTTGGGATTTTGCGTCTTTGTGCGATGATGCTTTACGGCCCAGTGGTTCTCGACCTTTGGTTTTCAGTTTGCTTTGGACTTCAGGTCCCAGAAGCCTCGGCCAACGTGGCCAACAGTCAGGAACTGTGGGAGTTGAAGTCCAAAATATCTGGAGGACCAAAGGTTGGGAACCGGCGCTTTCGACGTTGAGAAACGCCGCAATAAGGGCTTGGTGTGTGGTTTGCATTATAGCCCTGTGTGGCCGGTTCAAGGCCGCTTAGTTAGTGGAAATCCCTTTCTTGAGTGTCCTGCAGCCTCCTTTCTGAGAGGCTTTTTCTTTTCTCAGCCTTTCTGGGGAAGGCCTCTCGATGGGTCCGTCTGGGACTTTTCGTTCCAGCGCTTGACTGGATTTGTCTATTATGCTTCCAAAATGGCCTTTAATTGTCCCAGACGTTGCGTGTTTGGGGCCTTCCTTGCGCCGGCGGAGAGAAACTAACATGTTAATAAGAGCTGAGCTGGAAATAATTGCTTTTCCTCAGGTTGCGCTTTGATTTGGCAGATTAATAAAGTCCAGTTGAGGAGAGGGCTTACTTCAAATTTGCTGCAGCTGCGGAAGGGGAAAGGTTATCGTCGCCGAAAAGGGGAGCGTGACAAAGCCAACAAACCCCGTGTTTTCCAAAAACCGGGAACTTAATAAAAACGTGCTTAGAAGCAATCTGGGGAGGAATGTCTAAATCAACTTTTAAGTTAAAATATCACTCTAACAAGATGCAAATGTCAGCCGACCGATTTCGGAGATGGGAAGAAAATTCTAGCAGAGTTATAACTCTTTCCTGGCCGGGTTTCTCCTTGAGCCGCTTCCCAGCGAGGAACCGGGTAGCATTTCAACGTTTCATGGGTTGTTTGGAAAGAAAGAGAGAAGGTCTTCTCACAGCTCAGGAAAGGAAAACAGCTGAACGAAAAGCTCACGCAGGAGGTGGTGTTTTGAGACAGATGTGTTTTGATGCAGACTGTTACTTCTAAAAGTTCACTTTTCTTATTTTAAGTTAAAAGGGAAACAATTGCATAGAGCTTAAACTTTTGCTTATAGTAAGTCTCAAATACAACAGCCCTGGGTTTTATGTATTTGCAGTTGCCCAAACCACTTCTGTTGTTTGCAGTCTTTCCTTTCTTTTCAACATTGCCTTTTAACATGGATTTTTGTGAGTCGCTGGGTGGACAAGCGAAATAACCCCTTTGGTCCTATGTGCAAGAGGTCTTGTAGCTCCTCCGAGACTAACTGAATGAAAGAAATTGGCAGCAGGAGCTTTCATAGACTTCAGTCCACTTCCTCAGATGCATTTGGTGGAGTGGAAAGCCAGGGACAGACCTGCATATGCCATTGGTGTGTGTGGATGCCAATTGGTCCAAACCACACTGCAGAACTAAGCCAGTTTGAGACCGCTTTAACTGCTCTGGCTCAGTGCTAAGGAATCCTGGGAATTGTAGTTTGTGGTGGCTGAAAGAGAAGGCTCACTCTCTCATGAAACTACAGTTCCCAGAATTTCCTAGCATCGAGCCCAGGGCAGTTAAAGGGGTCTCAAACTGGATTATTTCTGCACTATGTTTTGGATCTATGCCCAGATGCATCTGAGGAAGCAGACTGAAGTCTCCGAAAGCTCATGCTTCCAACTTCTTTCTTTCATTTAGTCTCAGCCGTGCGACAAGATCTCTCTACATACTGATTCTACGGACAAACACGGCCATATCTTTGAATTCCTTGTCGCGTGTTCTTCCTTTTCTCCTCCGCAGGAGAGGCCGGTTGACCCGGCTGCGCTTTAGTTTAAAAGACTCCCAAGCGTGATACAGACTCAGTAAAAGACTGAACCAATTGGCAATAGTAATAACCCTACGTTTGATCTTTGGCTTGACACTCCGCTGTCTGCTTCAGTGGCTCCTTCTCCCATATTTCTCTTTATCTCTCGTTCTTGTCCTTATCTACCTGGAGGGCTGCTATCAGCAGTCACAAAGATAGGGTTGCTTTTGATGTCAGAGTCCATTGCAGATAAACCCCTCTGGTGTCAGCCAAGTCTTTCTAAAGAGATGCGGGAAGACTGTAGATATTAAGACCTGCAACCCATGAAGGCATTTCCTTAGAGCGAAGGTTGGCCCTGTGGCCAAAAGGAGAGATGCTAGCATCCACATTAAGGCGAGAGTCATTCAAATTAGGTTCCACCAGGTTTTGACTGATAGTTAGGAGACTCCTAAATGTTCACAAACAGTACATCTAAAATGTTAGTATTTCTGCCTCCAGGAGCTGCTATTGAAGAGATGTGGCTCATTGAGCAAGCGTTGGTTTAATGTTGGCATGCCTGGGGTCCGCACATTCTCGAAGCGCCCATTTGTCACTTGAATGTTTTGGTCCCTAACCTTCAAGGGTGCTCTGCTTTTGTTTTGCTCTTAAGGTAGAGCACCGGCAAAGCAGACTTAGTTTTTAAACGCCTCCTCACCAAGTATCTAGAGCCATGAGCCTGGGAAGACTCTGGTGAAAATAGAAACCTAGGCCCTGGATATTTCTGGCACTTCATTATGTGCAACCGTGGGGCCGAAATAGCTGGATACTGAAGCCCAAGCGCTGGTCCGGCTGTAGCTAAAGTCTGAGTGAGGCAGAGCAGCTGCTTGTCCCTTTCCCCAGCTGTGGTTTGGGCTTCATGGGGACACTGCCAGCTTTTTGCCTTTTCCACTTTGTGTAACTTTTACTTTTCCTTCTATTATGACAGTTTCTCTCCAATTTAAAATGGGTGTGCATGCTTTTCGCTTTCACCTCTGGGGAGGAAACTGCTTCCATCCCACAAGTGCAGAGCAGTTCCACCCAAAACCCATTGCATCACTCCTGTCCCGAAGTCTCCTTCCCCAGCAAGGATCCTGGAGAGAATGGCCTTCTGCCTCTCTTCGTGATGCGCTCTGTTAGTCCCACGGACCTGCACTCACGCTATGATATTGTGTGAAATGGAATCACAGATGCTGCATTGAAAGGGTGAGCGTATCTACCGCAGGGCAATCCGCACTCATGTGGCAAAACATCCATTCACTGGCCGCTGTAACCCTGCCAGGGTTGGCATACTCGACTCGGAGCCAACCCCGGGAAAGCAAATGGTAGACCACCCTTCTAGCTGACGGGAAAATGAATCTTCAACTTGAAGGTTTCTCAGTGTTTTTTGTTTGGGAAAATGGCACGACAACCCAGCGCAGTGCAGCAAAGCAATAGGAGAAGTTATGGGCAAGACGTTGCTAGAATCCAGTCAGGATATACATCATAGTAGTGCATGATTCTTTAAAACTGTGGGAAGAGATGTTTTCTAACAGTTAGGTGACTGTCATAAGGGATCCTGTAGCACCTCTGAGACAAACGGAAAGAAAGAAGATTGAAGCATGGGCTTTCGTAGACACGAACCTACTTTTTTCAGGTGCATAGGGTCAGGTTCAGTGACCCTATGGATGGCCCTTGTGGTCTCTTCCAACTCTGTGATTCTAAGTGCCAGGTTTTTGAGGGACGGAGGAAAATGCCAACATTTTTACGTATAAAAACCAGGTACTGCAAGCTATATTTCAGAGGAAGGAGCTGGCAAACCACCTCTGAGGTTTGCTTGCCTAAGAAAACCCTCTGAAAGTCATGGGGTCGCCATAAGGGAACTTGAAGGCACAAAGTCATATCTTAAGCATTCAGACCATCGGATGCCTAGGATTTATTCTGTTGTCACTTCAAGAGATAATGGCAGGAAAAGATAATGATATCTTGTCCTGTGGTTATATTGTAAAGATTTTAAAGTCCTCTTCTTTTGCAGTGTTTTTTTTTTTAAGTGAAAACTGTTTGAAAAAGTCAGCAGAACTATTGAGAGAATACATAAATGATAACAGAGACTAAAGTTTTACTGGTTGAGAAGCTGATCTCTTTTCCTGACGTGATTTTCCTTCAGCCGCTGTGCAGAAACCAGCTCTGTGTAAATCCGTTGACTTCTCGCTGTAGTTAAACTCCTTTTGTTTCTGGCTCCAGACTCAATTGGGTTAGCTTTATTTCCCAGAAGAGCAGGAGGCTTATATCAAATGAGTATCCCCTTTCTCTTTTACCTCCTCCGGAGGCCGGGGGTAGATTTCTTTCTCCCCTTTCTCCCACGCTTGAGCTTGATATTTCTGTGGCCTTTTCCTTGCGCTTGGAAGAGGATGCAAACTCCTGACCCCGGCTAGTGCTTTTGTAACTCTGGTGTCGCCCTAAAGACAAGGGAATGGGGTCACCATGTCTGCCAGCCCATTCCTCTGCAGCCGCTTCTTTGCATTCAAAATAGCATCCGGCCTGTAAGGCTTTGGGTTTCGTTGCAGCTCTGTGCCCTTGCAAGTCCATGGCTCCCATACTTGATGGATGCAAAGCCAGCAGCAGAGGATCAGATTCAGAGGTTTAGTACTAACGTGATTCCTTCATTCATATATTCTGTACCTTGTAGTGGTTTAGGTGTTATAAGCTCTGCCCAATATTAGTGTGACTTTGGGAGCATCACACAAGAGGCAAGGCAAGGCAAAACCAGACAGGAATAAACCCGGGAGAGCATTGGTAAGCCGATATGCCCTATCGCCTTGCGTGGGGCGGGGGTTTTGTTGTGCTTTTTAATTCTCTGCGTCCCATCTTCCGTCAGGAAAGCCGGCCCTCATCCTAGCTCTCTGTCGTTTGGGCTCCTTGGCTGCGTCAAAGTAAACTGTCTCCGCGCTCCAAAGAAAATATTCCGTTGCTATTTGTAGCGCTTCCAAGTCAATTGTTGCACGTGGACGTCTTCCTTGAGAAAAATGCACTATATATGGCTTCTATCCCGTTGTCTCGTTGCTCATTCAGTCCTCTGCTGACATTCTCATGTAAGGATTAGCTTAGTGGTGCTTGACGTATAAGAAATAGCTTTAAATGGGGAAACATTGGTGATGTTTTTAATCTGTCTTGCATACTGGTATCGTATTAGGGTGGATGTGGATCGAGCACTTTTCTGGCATACAATATATTGTATACACTCGACTATAAGTTGACCTCATTTATAAGTTGAGGGCAAATTTTGGGGCCAAAGTTAGGGATTTCGCTGTGACCCGTGGGTAAGTCAAGGGTAAAATATAGGGGCACATAGCAAAGGATCTAAAGGATGAAGCAAAGCAATACAAGGTCAAAGAACTTTAAAAAATCCAGCAAAGATAACTTCATAAGACTGGATGGATGAGAGAGTAGAAGGGGTCGGTGCATCACAGATTATACTCTTTGCTTTTCACCAGGGGATGGTTCCTTCTTTTAAAGAAGAGGTAAGATACAGTACTTACATTGACCCGGGGATAACTCAGGAGAGACACTGTTTCTTCAGGCCTGTTTCAAGGGATTGTAGTGAGTCTTTTCTAGCTTTTTATTTCAACAGGTATCCAAGCTGAGTTCACGGAACCGATCAAAGAGTTTCCCGGTGCGACTTACTTTGACGGCTCCCACAACCCACTTGTTTCCCAGCTCCCTGGATCTTCAAATGGCCAAAGTCGCCTCTGGAGCCCTTCCGTCTCTTATCGCGCTTCCTTTAACATACTGACATGTTGCTTAACATTCAGTCGACACTTGAGCATGAATGTAATGCAGCTAGTCTGACAGGTAGTTTACCATGTGGCGATATAGATATTGCTTAGGCAAGGAAAGGCTCTTTTTAAAAAAACGCGAGTTCTGTATTTAATTATCTTGCACCCTGGAGCTCTTTTCAGCAAGCTAATCCTCGGCTCTACAGATTGCCAAAATAATTACCTCTTTTCAAAAAGTGAGCCAAAAGAATTCTGTTTTTACCTCCAGTTATAATAACTGCCGCACTACAGAAGGCAAAGAATGGCTTTCTTTTCTTTTCTTATTTTTCGCCAGAGAGGTTTCGTAAGCTTTGCTGCTAATTGTTTTTCCAGTCGGACTTAGATCATATGAAAGCAGTTAACGTTCGGTTTGCTGTGGGATTCTCTTTCTCTCTCTGTTTTTAGCAAATGCCTAGATGGCAGGGGAGAACTGACTGTGACTTTCGAACCCGTTGCGGTCTGATGCGATTAGCATTCGTCTTCACATATCCATGTAGGGTAGACTGAGTCGGCAAAAGGAGGTTCTTACAGAAAACTTGGCACAGGGTTCCTGCCATGGGCACGGTGCTTCACATATTATACTCTTGCTTTCCGCCAGGAGATAGTTCCTTCTTTTAAATAAGAGTTAAGATACAGTACTTACATTGGCCCATGGATAAGTCGACTCAAGTTTTTGGGGTCCATTTTTTAAATTAAAATTTCTAGACTTATACATGAGTATACAGTACTCATGTATAAGTCTACAAATTTTAATAAAAAGAATTGACCCAAAAACCCTCGGTCAAGTGGATCAATGTAAGTAGTGGACTATACTCTTAATAAAAAGAGGGACTATCCCCTGGTGAAAGGCAAGAATGTTTTTGTACTGTTTTTAAATTGCATTGTTTTAACTTTACTGTTGGCTGCCTTGAGTCCTTATATTGGGAGAAAGGTGGGATAGAAGAAGACGAAGGTTATGGTTAAGGTTATGGTTATGGTTATGGTTATGATAATGAATGAATGACCTTCCCCTCTACTCTCTCATCCATCCAGCCTTTTGGGAGCACAAATAGTTATGCTTGCTGGAATTTTGTAACTCTTTGGCATTGTTTTCCTTTGTTTCGTCCTTTGCATCCTTCATAACATGCCCCTAAGTTTTACCCTCGACTCATCCTTGGGTCATGTCAAAATCCATAATTTTGGCACCAATAAACCTGCCCTGAGCTTATACATGAGGTCGACTTATCGTCGAGTATACATGGTACAGTATAAGCAAAACACAAAGGTTTTTTTTGTCCTACTCATCCATGTGGAGAGAACGACTTTGTTAAAACGGCTTCCTTCCTCTCTGCCCCCAAATCATGACTGACTGGCAATAGCGACTACAGTAACCGAGTTCTTCTAAAGGATGTGGTTTTAGACTAAGTCCCTGAGACAAAACAGCTGCTGTAGAGCTTGTCTTCTCTGTTGCTTTTTCTTTTCCCTCCTGAATGTAGAGGTCAGGAATAACAAAGGCTTCGGTGGCTTCCATCCCAGTTACGAGGCAGCGGCGTTGCCCTTCAGCCGACGCAAGGAAGGTGATTCAGATGCATTTGTTCACTCTTGGCAACTCTTTTGAGCTAACTCACGATCGAATGCTTGCTCCTCCGGGGACTGGCTTCTGTTGCTTCATCTCGGTTTCTGAGGAACACGCATCCTGTTTTTCAAAGGCATGTTTCGGCGTGTTCTTGTGATGAAGTATCCCTTGGAAGGGCTAGCCTGCGCTCGAGGTATTCTCCAAAAATGCAGTCCGTCCTTTTGGGTTAGAAAACATCTTTTGAATCGGTTACAGGAAGGGTTCAGGCTTCACGCCTGAAGCAAACTTGGACTGAGTAATATTCTTCACCCATGTCTCTAGTGTGGCATAAACAATGTGTCACTTATACTTCTGTGGGTTTTTCAGGCTATATGGCCATGTTCTAGAAGAGGTTATTCCTGACATTTTGCCAGCGTCTGCCAGAGAATGCTACAGCCACAGATGCTGGCGAAACATCAGGAATGACCTATTATTTCAGGGCTGTTCCTTTGGGTTTTTTAAAGCCAAGGGGATCTTTCCCATGTCAGATAGAGCGTTGCACGCTTACAAATAGGACCACAACGGGCACGATAGGATTGCACACCTTGCACAGGAGCTGCTTGCGGGGCGTGCCCCTCTTCGCATTAAAAGCAGAACTCGAAAGCATGCGGCCAAAACCACAACCCGGCGCATTCCTGTCAGCTCTTCTGTAAACTTAAAACACAAGGGAGTCTTGCTCTTGCAAAGCCTGGAAACGCAAATACAGCTTTGCTCTTTCGGTATGTGTTTATTGTGGCTCCAACAGCAGGTTGTTGTTGTTTTTCCTCCAGGTAAATGTAATTACCGTGTATAATTTTCCGGCGCTTACAAGGTACTAGCTCACCCCCAAGGCATTAGCATTGTTTTGATGTGTACGCTCCAGGTAGACTCTCTTTCTAACCTTCCCACCTTTTGGAAAAAATGCATTTCCAGTTTTGGGCAGAATTAGAGACAATAGTTGCTGTATACTGTAGAATGAAGGGACCCTACACAAGTGCCGAAATCTAATAACCTTATTATAGTTGGGAAACAAATCTTAATTAGTTATTCAGGCTCAGGCTGCGTCCGCATTGCCGAAATCATCCAGGTTGACACCACTTTAACTGCCCTGGTGCAGCGCTAGGGAATCCTGGGAATTGTAGCGGTGACACCAGAAAGGTCCGCCGTCTAAAAAGTTGGGTCATGCTGAGCTAGATGGACCAATGGGCCTACTCTGGAGTAAGAGCGCATACCTGTTGGTTGAAGGGAATGAGAGCATTGCTGAAGGCTAATACATTTTATTTGGTGTAAGCTTTCATGTATTGCCCCCACATCATGCGTGGTTGCCTCAGTTGACCAATACTTCCGCACATGTTTGGGTAGATAGGTGGGGGAAATGAAATGTTAAAAAGAGACAAACCTTCAACACGACATTACCTGTTGCCACTAAAAAACAGCAGATGGGTGGTAACATAGGCATTCTTCCATAGCTAAGCAGATTAAACACATATATTGGGATGAAAAGCCTTTGTCCTATCCAACTGTGTGCAGATCTGGATGTTTCGAATTCCTGTATATATTCAACTATAAGTCGAGGGCAGGTTTTGGGGACCAAATTATGCATTTTGAGAAGACCCAGGGATAAGTCGAGGGTAAAACGTAGGGCCGTGTAACAAAGGACGCAAACAATTGATGACGTTAAAGCACAGTATGTGCATTGACCCCTGGATAAGTCAACCCAGGTATTTTGGGTCAATTTTTAAATGAAAATATCTAGACTTAATACATGAATATATACAGTAGGTGTATTTCCGTTCCTTCCTAATCCATGGGAAGGAGCAAGGAACGGTGGCGAACACTCCCATGACTGATAGTGGTAATCTTGATACGTTGTTTTCTCTGACTTCTCCTCGGCCATTAGGCTCCCCGCCCTTTTTAAACAGAAAGTAGAAGTTCTCCGTACGATGAAATGTTTGTCCTTGTATGGTCTGCCCTTTGAGAAGAGTGAAGTAGGGTTGGTTAAGTGCCTTATTTCCACATGCGTCTATCTTAAAAACATAACTGGAAGTAATGTTTTGGATTTAGAGAAGTTTGGTGATAGAGAAGCTTTTGGCTCATCTTGGGAGTATTGTTTAGAAGGCTATTCCTAAATGACTGTTTTTGTTGTTGAGTCATTTCCAACGTAAGGGTGGACCTATCACAGGGTTATCTTGGTAACATGGAGTCGAAGGCTTTCATGGCCGGCATCCATAGTTTTTTGCAGAGCTTTCGGGCCATGTGGCCATGTTCTAGAAGAGTTCCTTTCTGACGTTTCGCCAGCATCTGTGGCTGGCATCTTCCGAGAATGATGCCAGCCACAGATGCTGGTGAAACGTCAAAAAGGAACTCTTCTAGAACATGGCCGCATGGCCCGAAAGCTCCCCAAAAAACTATAGTTATCTTGGTAAGATTTATTCAGAAGGGGGTTGCGATTGCCTTTCTTTGATAATGAGAAAGTGTGACTCAACCAGTGAGTTTCAGGCTGAGCGAGGATTTGAACCCTGCTTTCTCCGTATCCTAGTCCCAACACTACACTGTGTTGGCTCTTTGTTTCTAAACGGTAGTATCCTTTTATCAAATGAGATCCGCGCACTCAAAAGATGTGATCTCACGAGGGTAGGGTTTCAGCTGACGTTCTTTGGCAGATGCCACAAAATCAACACAATGGATGGGAAAGCCTTGGTGGGTCGAAGGAGGTTTCTCAGTTGACGTTGGGAGGTGGATTAATGGACATGTTCCTGCAGACCGGCGCATGAGGCTGCTGTGAGTAATATCAAAGAGCGCACGCTGGTTTTGTTGGAGCCTGTGAAATGTCAAATCTCTGGCCAACCTTTGCAAACAGTGGGCCCCACCCTGCGGGTCAGGTACGGCTTGGGAAGAGCATTGGCGTCAAAAGATCTGAAATGATAGAACAAGTAGGGTTGCCATAGGGCAGCAAGTGGAGGAACGTGTCTCCGGCCCGTGACTGCGAGGCGGGGAGGGAAGCACCTCGGGTGGAGATCTGCGTATGTGGCACCTGATCCTCTTTGTTCTTCCTTTTTGTCTTTGCTGGCGGAGCTAATGAGAGAATACCTTGGATGCTTCTCATCGCAGGGATCGGCGAAAGGAGGCGTTAATGTTGATGTTCGGAGGAAGAAAGACAGCTGTCGTTGCATTCTTATGCATCCCTTTCTTGCAAAATGGGTCACTCGTTTCATTTAGTGGGTGGCATGCATGTTTGGGCATTTGTGATGCCCTTGAAATCAGGACCGTATAAAGTTCTGCAATGGTGCATCAGGTCCAGGATATTTAAGAGTGTTTCAGCTTGCCTTGACCATTTGGTGTGCACAACCCAAAAAAGGTTATCTTAAATTCTGAGAAATCATTTTTCCCCCTTGGTAGCCTACCGCCGATAATGTGATGACATTTTGGAACGTCTGGCCTCAGATAGTATCATCTGCCCGTCCAAGTCATATTAACTCTACTCTCCCTATACTCCTACTCAAGCGAATAATTATGATTAAAAATTGCGATGGCCATCCGCAGCCTGTCCCCACCCGACATGGGAATCCTCTGCTGTCTTGGTAGATTCAAACAGGGAGAGGTTCAGGCTAGTTCAAAGGGAAACGATGACTTAGGGATAATCCTGATCTGGGTAAACATTGACATAATGTGCACCTTTCCGAAACTTCTGCCGTCAGCGCTCTGCTTTCTCTCGGCTGTGGCTTCATATTTTTCTAAGTCTAAAACCTCTGACTCACCTCGAGAGTCAACACGGCTTTCATCAGTCTTTCTGCCTCTTCTTGCTTTGTTACCTGAATGTGTAATACAGTAACTATTCTCCTGTTGTCTCTGGGAAGTGTCTGCCCTTCCTTTCTCCTCGCAAGCAATGTTGGGAGCAGCATAATGCCATTGGAGGTAGTCCGAAGCGGTCTGAGGCAGCGGTGACGGAAGAGACTTGGAATGCAGGATTGCGGAGGGAAAGAGAGAAGGCTGGGATTCCTCGTCCGTTTCCAGTAACTATAACAAATGAGCGTGTGAATGTTGACGGTAGCCAAAACACTTTTCAACCAGAGGAAAGGGCTGAGCTCACACTCTTGCGTTTAAATATTTTGGAATCGAGACTGTATTTAAAAATAATCCCAGTAGCCTGCGACTCGGGCTGCTAATGGCATATTTCTTTTCCCCTGTCTGTAAATCCTGCTTGGCAGCGTTTCTTGCTCCGGCGCTGACTCCTGCTTTGGCTGCAGCTGGACGTTGTGGGAACGGTCGGTCGAGCCAAGAAAAATCTCCAACTGGGGAGAGGAGCAGCTGTCCGCTGCGTCGGGAGGGTGCCGTTTTGCGCTGCATCTTCAGCCTCCCGCCCCCCAGCCCTCTGGCCCTTTTCCCACCAGAGGCCTACCAGTAAAATGGCAGCCTCCCATGCCCTTGTTGCTAAAGGGATGCTCAGGCATTTTCCTCCACTTCTGTGGCAGCGAGGGAAGGAAACGCCTGTGACGGCAGACTGCTGGCTCAGCACCTCTTCATCTTCACAGCAGCATTTCTTCCATGAACCTCTCCCTTCAAAGTCACACGTCTCTTTAGAACAGCTGAAACCTGCATCCTTCGCAGCTCTCTTGGCAAAGGAAGCAGGGGAACTAGACTTTACAGAGACGTCCTCACAGAATCACAGTCCCACCACTCTTTTTGGATTCCTCTTCCTCCTCGTTGTTGTGCGTCTTCGAGTCCTTTCCAATGAATGGGAACCCCATCCTCAAATTTTCTTGGCAAGGTTTGTTCAGAAGAGATTTGCCATTGGCTTTCACTGAGGCTGAGAGCACATGACCTGTCCAAGGTCACCCAGCAGGTTTCATGGCCGAGCAGGAATCGAATCCTGGTCTCCAGAGCCATGGCCTATGCCACATCAGCTCTCCTCATTCATTCACACTCCTTATTTATTCATTTATATCCTATCTTTCTCCCAATGATGGCACTCAAGGCGGCTTATGGCATATTTTAAAACCGTACAGGTTGGAACTATACAAAAACAGCTGTAAAAGCATAACTGGAAAAGTTACTTGAAATTAAACTGTTCATGAAGTTAAAAACATTAAAATTCACTGAAAATGCTATATGCACGTACCATAAAAGAGCGCAGCACACCATCTCAGTGAGTTTCTAAAAGCCTGATGGCCTAAGGATGCTTTAACTTGCCGTTGGAAGGAGAGCAAAGACGCAACCATCCTGGCCTCCTTGGGGAAGGGGTCTCAAAGTCTGAGAGAAGCAGCCGCTGACAAGATCCCACCAAACAAGCCTGAGAAGTTGGGACAGAAAGATGGACCTCCCGAGAAGATCCAATAGAGCTCTGGTTTTGTTACTCCCATTACGCAGATTTTGGAATTTGTAGGAAAGAGCAGGACTTTTCAATTGGCTCCCTCACAAATTTCCAGGAAAGAAAGAAGCATTTGAGCCCATTGGGCACAAACGTGGTGCCATTCCTTGGCCCATTGGGGGGAACCAATGCCATCTCCCCATATCAGAAAGCCTGGGAAGCACTGGCTCAGAGCGTAGCCATGAGCATTCCTGGAACGCACACCTATGTTTAGCTTGTGATGCTTCGGTTTGATCCGCAGTAGCTGTGACCATTTGCCCAGGGCGAATATTTAAACGGCCTTTGCCTGTGGATATCTTCCTCTGTGTGTGTCGTTCTCCCGTCTTCCCTGTTCTAACGTATGGATCTTGGTTTGGGTTCGTGTGTCCGATCGCTCACGACTGTGGGCGCTGGTTTATGCCAGTGGGATCAGACGCTTTGGTTTCTGAACGTGTCGAGGCAGGACTTGCATGGAATTAATCAGTGTCATGGGAGAAACAATCAAAGCCATCTAAATGACTTATGCCAGGGAACCCTGACTTTCCATTAGCTGAATGCGGCTGGCTCGCATTCAAACGCAGTCATCGTCTGATAAAAATTGCTTCTCTGGCTGGGCCATCCTTGCGGCTGAAAGCGCTGGGGCTTTGCATTGTTCTTTAAATAGCGACTTCTCCACACGGCGCACATATGACTTGACTTTGTCACTTCAGAGCCTGCGTCGTCCCCCCACACAACACAGTCTGATCAATCTGGATCCTCTTCCGCAGAGAAAATTTACTGGGTCTGATCACTCGCAGTAAAATGTGAGTGAGGTGAGCAAGCAGCCCCCGGGCTATGCTAAGGCAGTGGTTTTGCCATATAATTTTTCTTTTGGCACTCAGTCACAATGACTCAAGTCCTGAGAAAGGCACCTCATTGCGTTTGGCTTTCTCATGCCAGCCTAATTCGGCCTCAGGCTGCAGGACGTTGGCACTGCGGGCGTGTGGTGTATTTCTTAGGGAGCTTGACCAGGACTCGGGGGATCCAGATCCAAATCTTGTGTCAGCCATAGGTGGTTCACAGTTGCTTTTGGACACGCATCTTTTCAAGCCATTACTCCGTTTCCATTTCCTCTCCTGACATCTGAGTTTGGGCTGGTTTATTTTGCAAGACCGAGAGGGTGACAGATGTGGCCTTCCGTCAGTTTTTCTACAGATCAATGGGCGGGACAGGACTCGGGGACAGGTCACTTCTTGCTTATAAATACCCATGTGGTCAGTAACCTCCACGCAAGTTGGGTCACTAGAGTTGAAGTCTAAAAATGCTGGATGCCACAAGCAGATTCCAGGCCCAATATTTTAGTCCGCCTATAAATGGCGGGTGATTAAAAAGCGAGTCCCAAAATAATTTCTCTTGGACCTCTTTCTGCTCAAGTCTGCAGTTCCTTTCTGGGCGAAGGGTGGGGTTCGCCTCATGCGGAGTCTGCCTTGCGGACATAAAAGTGTCCACAACAGCCATTTTTGTGTCATAGTGTGCTAGTGGCACGCCCGCGTTCCTTTCTTGCTCAGGTGCAGGTTGTCGAGGATTAGGGCCGAAAACGACAGGCCCGACAGCTGCTCCATTTGTTGTTCCCATAGGAGATGATCCACTTGGCATGCGGCTGGGTTCTCAGTGCGGCCCATGAGTTGTGTTGTTGCGACTTGCGAATGTTCAGTCCTCACAGAAGCCACTTCTGGAAGCAATTCAGTGGGAAGTGGTTGGATGAGAAACATACGCATCATCACCAGATTTCTTTGGCAACGTGAAAGCTTGGCAGAGAGTTTTGTCTCCAGCAGCACATGTGTTTCTCTGGGGCTGGAACAGTTCTGCTCCTTTCATAATTTTGTCTGAATTGCCATGGGTAGCTGTTACATTTTTAAAATGTCTTTCTGCCTGGTCACCTTCTTACGTTAGCCAATTGGACTGGGAAGCATTTGTGACTTCCGTTTTGTATCTTCTTATAGGCGTCTGGATGCCCTTTGCTGGGTTCCCAATGTTTAATGGTTCCTATCAGTCCTAGTTCTTGTAACCAAGGCTCTTAGGTGCAGGATATGTTTTGGGGTTTGAAATGATGGCCTAAGAACATTGTAAGTACTTGGGAGCCTCCCAAATATTCTCCAAGCCAACCCTCCTTAGCTTCCAAAACCAGGCTCAAGTCAGGTGTGTTCAGAATAATATGATGGTTTTACTAAGACAAAGCATTACAGTACTGACTTTACCTCTGCCAAACAAGATGGGGGCAAGGTGTGGGTTTACCTATAGAGTTAGCAGGTTGTAAAAGGTTAGCCAAGTGACCCCGCTGCGGCAAAAAAGGCAGAGTTCTGTGGCACTTAAAAAATCTAGCCTCCCATGCTTGAAGGGAAAAGGCAAGGTCAGGGCCAGAAAACAAAAACCTGTGCGTTCTCCTAAGTGATGATTTTTGATCTGCATTTGGGATGGAGAGATAACGGAAACATTGGTAGGCTTTGTAGAAACTTGGACTTGGGAAAAATAACGGGTAACATTGTGGAAAGCTCTTTTGGGAACCAGTAAAGTTGAGCTATCTGTTAAGTTTTACTTATTCCTTGAGGACACATGCTTTTCTTTTACTAATCTCTGTCTTCTTGTAATTCCTTTTTTTCTAGATGGGAGGAGGAGCTGGGCAAGCGGATGAATTTAGAATCGATGGTGGAGACACTGCAGGAGGTAAGTTTTAAAAAGTACTTGTATGCATATGTTCCTTATGAGGATGTTGGTGACCCTGCGGCTTTGACCGTCTTCATTTTGAATGTCAGCTGGTTCCTGTTTGGTTCCGTTGGCTGCTAGTGTTTTGACTTTTGACTGTTCTGTTTTGAGCTGGCATAAGCGATCAACATATGTTTATCCCTTCCCTTGTAAGAGTACACAAGGAGTGGCTCATTCTCATATGTTCGAAGACAGTGTGAACTAAATGGGACGCTAGTCCTCAAAAAAGCTGCCCTTGTGTAAATTATGTCACGGATAAGGAGAACATAAGATTCTTTAGAGCAAGGATGGAAAGCATCTTTCCCTCAGATATTTCCCCCCTGTATCTCCTGCAGTCCTAACTAGCGCAGCCAACTTTAGAAGACTAATGGCTCCTCACCAGGCTGTTTTAGGGCTAGGAGGAGACTGACTCCCAGTGATTTCAAGGAGCTCCCACTTTACATATGATTCAATCTGCTTCCCACCTTTTCGGGTGCAACCTTTCTTCCCCAAAGTATACCGTCCTTTCCCTTCTTTTCCACCACTTCTGTACCATTTATCCGTAGGAAGCGCAAGAAGCGGAGGCTCTGCAGGAAGAGTTAAACGAGAAGATCGAGAGGCTAAAAGCGGAGCTGGTTGTCTTCAAGGGTCTGATGAGTGACGTAAGTATCCTGGCAAGCTGAGCGTGCCTGGCCCAGCCGCCTTTTTATTTAGTTTATTTATTTATTTTCTTTGAAAGTCATCTTCACAGCTTCATTAATGAAAAAGGTACGGTGTCAGTGAGTGCTGATGGCTGCCTGGTATGATCTAATGCATCGGACCAACCCCTCCCTCCCCCTGCTTTCCTGGCTGGTCTGTGCAGATGCATTAACTTGCCGCTTTACACAACCTTGACTTGTCCCCCGTCCCCCCAAATGCTTTTCACACCAACTAGGTCCCCTCAGCTGCAGCCTCTGAAAGAATGCAGTGGGCAGTCCTCACCTCCTTAAGGTAAAGGCTTAGCCCTTTACCTTAAGGGCACCGGTGGTAGGGAGGTGCCAGGCAGGCACTGCCAGTCAGAAACAAAATCCAAAGACCCCCGTCAGTTTCATCTTTGAGAAGCACCAATTGACATCCAGTTTGTTGGGTCGCTTAGCTCCAACCCTGGGATTTCTGGGTATCAAAGCCGTGTGGAAACAGTGCACGGATTTGGAGCTGCGAACTCCATTTTAGGAGAGGGTGGGCTGCTTTGGAAAGAGGGTAGTATAGGCCCAACTGGCAGAACCAGCAGAAGGGATGAGAAGTTGCTTCCCTTTCACTTCTTATTTCAAAAAAGGTTCTTCCAGGGCGTATATTACTTCAGGGGTGCCCCAAAACTTGGAGAAATTGCCTGAGTGGCTTTGGAGGCCATTCTTGGGTCTCCTTTGTATTTTTTTGCCCCTTGGTTTGATAGCAAAGCTATTCCTGGTCCTTCCTTCCTCCCATTTCTGCATTGTAGTTCATTTTTCTTTTCAAGGGGCAACTTCAGACATTGCTCTGAAATGTTTTGCCACTGAAAACGAGAGAGCTCTGCGTACCCTTGGGAAGGCCCAGGTTTGTGTGTATGTGAATGTCCCTCTGCCTCACTTGGGGCATACTGTCTCAAATTGAGGCTCCAAATAAAATAACAGTTGTGCAGATAATCTCCACTGTATCTTTGTTGTGAAGGCTGAGGGAAGGTGTCACTGTGTTCCAAAAAGAAGGTTCCAGCAAGACTGGGGAAAAGGTGGCAGGATTCCAGTCCCATTAAAACACACATCTTGTAACCTTTTTTCATGATGTAAACACACCGCCCATAATTCTCTGTCTTTGTGATCGAACCTGGCATGGTTCAAGACTGTTAAATCTGAAGGGTTTTCAATGCATACCCTGGGCTCATACAAAGATAAGCTTTTGTAAGAAAGTCAAAACACAGTCTGGTAGAAGTACGTAGGAAAATGCACACTTTGTCTAGACTGCGCTAACTGGAGAATAGATTAAGTACATGGAGAGATGCGTGAGGATTTTTTGGGGGGAAGGTTTGTAGAAGAAATGGTTCTTTGGATTACCTTTAGAGGGAGTCTTTCTGAAGACTTAATTCCAAAATATGGCATCTATATAATATAGGACACATTGCATTGTCTCTACTAGTATTGCATACAGAAGAAACAATGCTTGATTCGGGGGACTGTTTCATAAACTTTGGGAATTTTGAAAGGCAAGCAGCACTGAAAAAAACCTTGGTACAAACAGAGTATTTTGGCAATGTCCATCTGCTTCTGTACCTCTGTTTATTTTTGTTGAAATAGGTCTGTGTAGGAAGTAAAAACCGGAACACGATTATTTGGAAAATTGCAAGGATTTCAATCTTCTCCCATTGAAATCTCATCTCCTAGAATTTAGGTTGTCCTTTTCAAAAACATATTAGTGTCTGACTGAAGGCATATAACGTGTCAGAACCCTTCTCCTACTTTCCTGAAAGGTAGTTAGAATTCAGGTATGTGATCTTGTGAAAAGAATTAAATGTTCAGTATAATGTTCCTAGAAGAAGTTTTTGACATTAAGTCTCGTGACTTAAGCTGCCTCCCACACCTTTTTCTGGGGGACTTGAGCAGTAGGCGTTTTAGATATAGGTTCCTAGAATAATGCGATTATCAATGTGAAAGTTTGGGTTGGTAGTTCTTTCCCGATCATTTGAATTTGTTAAAAATCAGTGCTCGGCTTACAGTGATTTGACCACCCGTCCCAAATGCTGCATCTCATCTCCTTGGGTGCTTTAACATCCTTGGAGAACAAGGCAGCATTGATGTGGAGGCTGGCGTGATCTGCGTTGCCGGAGATACTGTAAGGTATCTCTTCTCCTCCTTCTCTACTCAAACTGTATTAATGGAAGATAATCCACTGCTGTCCTTCCCGCAGCCTATGACAGACCTGGACACAAAGATCCAAGAGAAAGCCATGAAAGTGGACATGGACATCTGCCGGCGAATCGATATCACAGCCAAGCTGTGCGATGTAGCGCAGCAGCGCAACTCCGAAGACGTTTCCAAGATATTCCAGGTGATTCGGCCCCGTCCTGTCCTGTGAAGAAACATGGCTGTGTTAGGGAAGGGAGAAGGCGAGGCAGCGAAGTGGTGTTTTGGATCTGGAGTTGCCAGGGCAGAATGACCACCCATAACATCTGGGTCTGGTGTTTAGTGGCGTCTCTGGGTAATATCCCACTTCAAAGTAGCTGAAGTGGGAGCGTGTGATCATGCCCACGGTGAGTTCCTGCATCTGCACAGTTCTCGTCTCACCCCGGATCACATGCACTCAGAGGAGCACAAAGGGCTCAGTCTCTTAGAAGAAGCCTTCCAATAAGTCACGAGAGCAGGCCTGTCCTCTTGTGACAAAAATACGGAAAAGTCTTGCCAGGTCCACTCGGCTTCAGTCTTCCAGATCTTTCCAGATCCTGGGGGGAACGAGACTGATTTTGAAGCAACTGCTTCAGTGTCCATCCACAAGTAAGTCCAGTGATCAGGAAGCCAGCTGTCTCCCTGTAAGGTGTCCTGTCGTCCCCCTTTGTGGTTATTGCCCCTGACTGCTGTGAATTCATTCAGTTTAGAGGGAGGTGCAAGCTATCATACAACACTGAAGCTAAGAAAGCCAAGGCCAGCAAAGAGTCCAAGAGCTTACACTGATTTCCTCAGGTGTAATTTTACTGGTATCTGCTTACAGTTAGCAAAGCGTATTCAATAGTTGTGAAAGGTTAATCTGTTTTCTTTCTCTTTTTCCCCCTTTTCCTTTATGGTATTGGGTACTGAATGTCCTTTCTTGAGCCCCCTAGTAACTTCTCCCCAGTTTTTCTCTGCCTGTCGCCCTCTTTCAACTGACTAGTGCTGCTTTGGGGTGAAACTGGGCTTCTTTGGGCAAACTGTCACAGCACAGCCTAGTCCTCTCTGTGACGGTTAGTGGAGGGCCAGGGAAAGGACCACTCTTGTGCGGGGTGCGTCCCCAGCTTGTCGCCCTGAGCACCTCCAGCTGCTTACGCCTCACCCTGCTAGCCTCCGCATGGCTGGCTGTAGTCCCAATGGCTCTGCCACCGAGGCGTATCCCTGTCTCAAAGCACTAGCCGCTTGCTTTTGCTGTGTGCCATCTCGGTTTGCTTTCCTGTCTCCCCGTCTTCCACCACCTGTAACACGTGTGGCTTCCTGAACCTGGGGGTGAGTTGTCACCTGTGCACTCATATCATTGCAGGTGGGATCCTCGGACGTTCTCTTAACCCTTGCCCTTTCTTACCTCTGCTCCTTCTCAGTTCAGTGGCTCTGCCTGGCCTTCCTAGTCACTGCCCTTTTTTCTGGTTTAAGGTGGCTGCTAAGAAGAAAGAGCGAAAACTCCTCTCGGACGAGGATCTCTCAGAGCAGGATGCTGACAACGCCCGCTTCTCCGACGACGAAGTCAGTTCGTTGAACATCACGGATGAGATGAAGAGGATGTTCAATCAGCTGTGAGTGTTCTCAAAAGGCTCAGGGGGGGGGGGTGTCTTGGTTTTCTTTGGCTCAGGTCCCAGGGAGGAAATGGCGTGTCCCATGCCCCCTGGGCCAGAAGGAGAAGCACATGCATCCCATGCCAAACTGGCTCATGTGCTTCACTGAGGCGAGCAGGATTCTGTGGTTGTAAACCTTTGCAAATCAAAATAACTAACTCTCCTGTAGATCTGCTTGCTTTGGGTAATTTTTGTTTCTGCTAGGATGGGGTGGGCAGCTCAGGGCACTTTTGAAACTCTCTTGGAGCCAGAGAAAGCTTGGCTCCTGCTAGATCTGTGCTTCTGTAGGATGCCGGATCAGGCCAAAACGACGACTTCAGAATGGCACCCCTGTGTCAGTGAGTGTGTGAAAGAGCGACTGTGGCTTTTATTCAACATCCCCACAGCATATGAATTTATGCAACACTGAGTCATATCCCCTTCCCCTGACTTACTGTGAAGCCCTTGAGCTGCCTTGCATGGCCATTCTGTGTTCACAGCAAGCAGGCAGAAGTGTTTGGCTGCCTCCCCATGAATGAACAATGATCCCATCATCAGCACTGATGTCATGAGTTTTCTTCCGGCTATGAGGCTAGATGCTTCTCCGCTCCTCCTTGCTTTATGTGAGGTACAGAAGGGCTATGCGGGGTGGCTTTAAGGTAAGGTCACGGGAGGGAAGAAGTGACTGTCAACCCCACAGCACCTGGAAAAGTACATCTGCAGGCATAAGGGACACTTAGACACGTGTGTGTCACTAACTGAATCCCAGCCAGTGTGAGAGGTTGATGGTGAGACAGGGGTCGAAGTATGAAGGAACCCATATGGGGCAACTCCTGACCCTGGCCAGCATGCCTCCCCTGAAAGGTGTCCTCCCTTTGCTCCAAGAACAGACTAGGCCTCTACGTAGTTGAATAAAGCTTTCACAGAATCTCAAAAGGTCTCAACCGCTCGCCCGGCTGATATGGGGAGCCGGCACGAGCTCCCACGCCGCCTCTTCGTGGCTCCTGCCAAGTTTTGGTCCTTTTCATTGTGAGATAAGCATTGACCTTGACTTCCTGCTGTCTGCTGGGAAGGAAATGAACTCAGGAGGCAAGAATGCCTTCCATTGTGAGACGCTGGGGCTCAAGCAGCCCTTGCGCTCCAGCTTTCGCTATTTGCTCCTCTCAAGCCTCTGTCCTGTCAACTTTTCGAGTGGGAATTCGAGGCTTAATGCTTTCGATTCTGGACTGGGAGAAACTTCCAGGTTTCCTGGAGTATTTGTTGGCTTGAGATAAGTTAGTCAAGTGAAGGGTGTTGGTTTTTCTACCTTTTGCGCTGCTGTAGTAGTCGACTTTTGGCAAGTCACACACTCTCAGCCTCAGGAAGGCAATGGCAAACCTGCTTTGAACAAATCTTGCCAAAGAAACTCCATGATAGGTCTGCCTTAGGATTGCCGTAAGTCTGAAACAACTTGAAGGCACACATCAACAACAAAAGGAAGAGAGTGGCATTGTTTCC
Organism: Urosaurus nigricauda; assembly: GCA_034509955.1. Taxonomy (NCBI): domain Eukaryota; kingdom Metazoa; phylum Chordata; class Lepidosauria; order Squamata; family Phrynosomatidae; genus Urosaurus; species Urosaurus nigricauda. The sequence continues at coordinate 12,745,546 of JAOEGL010000008.1, forward strand.
CTTGTGTGGCGTGTAACGCACGACCGTCTGGGCATCAAGTCCCAAAATGGTTAGGGTACCCCCTGGGGCACATGTGGCTAAATGTGGACAAAGCAGCAAGCAGAAGTGGTTGCCTGTCTTTGAAGCAGGGTTGCTTTGATTCGGACGGGAAAGCTTTTGTGGAAAACCCGACACCGTTGGCTTAACACGCAGTGCCACCTGGAGGGGAAAAAAATTAACTGTTGACTTCAGTTAATGTCGAAATGTTGTGCCTGTCCATCCTGCAGCCAAAATGGGACGCTTCTCCTTATGAAAAAGCTCTCTCGGGATTTCCGGATACAAATCCATCCAGCTCTCCACGTTTGCGGCTTTTACTGTTGACCGTTTTGATTAATATGTTCCCTCTAGGAATCTCTAGGTCCTCCAGCGTAACTTTGCCAGAGGTTGACCATAGAGTTGTGTTGGAGAACTTAAAGGATCCTGGGGAAAACACTTCTCTAGGCATTTATAGGTCCACCAGCATGATTCTGCGTTGCACTGGAGGACCCAGAGATTCCCAGACAGGTGATCTCTTAAGTGAAAAGAATGGTGGTTTTTGTATTTTACCTTTTTTCCACATTCAAGGGGGTCCTTCACCCCTAACCCTAGCGAATGTGGAGGGACCACATGATGGTGGGGATGCTGAAAGAGTCCCCCAAAAGCTCTCCGAGCAAGGCCTTTCAGTGCCAAAATCTTTCTTCCAACAGGCGGGAGACCTTTGATTTTGATGACGACTGTGACAGCCTGACATGGGAGGAGAACGAAGACACTTTGCTTCTCTGGGAAGACTTTACCAACTGCAACCCGAGCATTGAGCTCCAGGGAGAGGTGAGTTCCAGATCCTTTCGAGGCATGACTCAGTGACTGTTTTGTGGACGCTCTCGCCGAAGGGACTTTACCTTTTTTTCTGCTCAGAAACAAGTTCTTGAGTCTCTGAGGTTGTTAAAACAGATTTAATTCTAATCTGCAGCATCGAGCCAGATTCTCAAAAGGCTTTAGCAAAGTTCACATTTTGGCACATCCGCTCCATTTGGAACATAAAGTAAGGCAGCATTTGCAGAGCTAGGGCAGTTAGCTTGCTGCTTAGCTTGGCAGACTCTTCCATTTTTGATATTGCTCTGTAAGTAAACAGAAAAATAGCAAACACAGATTTGGAAGCTTTGCGATTCAGATACTGGCTCCTTTTTGTGCTCCCTGTAACACAATAACTACATCTTTCTTGTCCCGATGGCAATGCATGCATTGTTCTTTGCTGTGTATCTTGTCTAATCTTACCAAACAGACACCCAGCTATTTATTTAGTTAAAATATGTATATCCCTATTAACGGTCAAAGGCCCTCCAGGCAGTATGGATTCTTTAAAGCAATCTGGCTTTCAAATGTTGACAGCTGCTGCAGAGGAAAACATTTTAAACAGCCAAAGAAAAATCAAATGATTGCAAGCCAAAGGCTGTCTTTAAGATCTGTGTTTTCGCTCCTTTCCAAAAGGCAAATGATGTGGTCCTCCTATGGATCCTTACCGAACTGGCAGTTTCTCAGTCTAGGTCTATCTTCCTCAATCTGATACTCTACAGAATATTTTGGATTTCAGTTCCCATGACCCCTCATCATTGACCATGGAAGCTGGGGGTGATGGGAGATGTGGTCCAGAGCATCTGAAAGGCACCAGGAAGGTGTTGTAGGTATTTTTTTAAAAATGCACATGAAGCATATAAAACCAAGCGCACTCTGAATCTTGGAGAGATCTTGTAGCACCTTTGAAGCAAACTGAAAGAAAGAAGTTGGCAGTGTGAGATTTCGTAGACTTCAGTCTACAACTTGTTCCTTTCAGTTATGCTACAAGATCCCTCTGCATATTGATTTTACAGACTAAGGCGGCTATATCTTGCATTCCAAATCTCGGAGTAGCTATTGTGAGGTCCACCTCTTATCGTCTCCCTTCCTGGCCTGTACAATATCTTGACACAGGTGTGTGTGTGTGTGTGTGTGTGTGTGTGCCAATATATAGAAATAACTGGTCCATTTCTTCAATGGCAAAGCCATTGTGATGCCACCCTGATCTGAGCCTTGCCTGGTAATGACTCCCTTGGGAGAGCGGCACGCTGCGTGGACTGAAATGGCGGGCGATTACGGCAAAGCGCTAAGGCTGCAGAATGCGGGATCTTTCCAGCGAGGCGTCTTCTGCGAGCTGCCAGGCTCCAGCGATAAAGTAGTTTAGTGGTGGGCTGGAATTAGCGACAGATTATTTGCATACATCTGTACTCTCTCTCTGTGTGTGTATGTATATGTGTGTAAGAGAGAGAAGTACAGCTATCATTGGAGTATTACAGACTTCAGGCCTACCAGGCTGCCACTCCAACGGTTTTAAGAGGCTTAAATCCCTTCTAACTGAAAATTACACAACGGAAGGGTAGATTTGCCTTGTAGATGGAGATCGGGAATAAAGGCTAATTGACTCCGGGAGACGCTCGCCTAGTTCAATGTGCTGCAGCTCATTCTCTCTAGACCTCTGACTCCTCTGGCTTCTCAGCTGGACTTGAGGCTTCCATTATTCCAAAAACGACTGGATTCCCCCCCCCTAAAGACTGCAGAGTCTGATGGATTTTGAAAGGATGATCTTAAACGTGAACATAGTGTATTGAACATTTGTGGGAGTAGGTCATATCTGCCCCGTTGCATGTATCAGAGCTAGACTGTCGCCTGCCTTTTCGCTGCTCTGGAAGAGAGAAACAATCCCTCATTTCTTCCTCATGTGTGTGTTTTCTTTCCGTTTTTTCACCTTTTAGCAAGAGGAGAACCTGGGCAACTTGATCCACGAAACGGAATCTTTCTTCAAAACAAGAGACAAAGAATACCAAGAAACGATAGGGCAGATTGAGGTAAGAAAAGAAAAAGTGGTCTGTGGTAAGCGGTTTGTGGTAAGCAATTGCACATGTGAGAAATGATCTGGGCAAACTGGGGAGTGTTGGCAAAATTGGACAGCGTTAGGGAATTCCCCCTCATTTCTTTTGGGAGGGGTGGGTTTCAGCACTGTGGAGAATGCTTTTTAAAATTGGGGGTCAAACCAGGCCTAGATTTGCTGCCCCATTGACATGGAAGCCACCAGTGGAAGAAAGGGAAGCATGGAACATGAGACAAAAATGGGAGGCCCAAGTGCTGGATAAGGGAACACTTCTTTGCTGTGGCACGAGACAAACACAAGCAAGGGACTTCTCGGTGGCTGCCACCACATTGTAGCACTCCTTTCCAAAGGTGGCTAGGTGAGCCCCTTTTCCATTGCCCTTGCCAAAGACATTTTTCTTCAGGCAGGCCTTTAGCAGCTGGTGGCATTTTAAGAGACAGAAGATTCCTAATGAATGTGCTGGGCTTTTAAATATTTCATTGTTTAACACCTCTTAAACATTGAGGGCCAGTGCTCACATTAATGCCTCCGTCTCCTGGTTTTGCACAGCTGGAGCTGGCCACAGCCAAGAGCGACATGAACCGGCACCTCCACGAATACATGGAAATGTGCAGCATGAAGCGGGGCCTGGATGTGCAGATGGAGACCTGTCGGCGGCTCATCAAAGGCTCGGCTGAAAGGTAATCTGGGGGTGACTCTCTGCTCCTCCGGAAACATGGTTTCCAGTGAAGCAGAGGGAGATCTTGGGAGGGTGATATCAACTAAGGCAAAGGTATCATACACCTTGGGACCAACAAGCAGCTAGGGAAAGAAAGCAAAGAGCCCCGACACCCTCACCACATACAGAAAAGAAGATCTTGCGTTCCGAGGTTTTTCCATAGCTAAGGAAGCGGGAGGCTGACTCTTTTGAGATCAACCACTACCACTTGTCCTCAGGCCAGTAGCCTATATCCCAATCAGAGACAGGCCAACAGAGAACAAGGGCAGTACAATACTTCTATACCCTCTGAAGGTTCCTGATGTTTTAGCATCTCTGTACCCACTCAAAGCTTGAGTGGCAAATGGCATCTCCTCTCACCTTATGTACTGCTCTGTCATTCTGCTTGGTAAGCTAACCCTTTGCTAGCTAGATTTGTTCAGAGGAAGTTTGCCATCATGACTTTCTTCCAAGACTAAAAGGGGGTGAGTTTCCCCAGCCAAGCAGGGATTCAAAGCCTGTTCTCCTCGAGTCCTAGTCCAACACTTTAACTGCCATGGCGGCATCCTTGGAATACTGGCATTTGTAGTGTGGCAAGACACTAGAACTTTCTGGCTCAAGTTTTAAATGCCTCCCACTAAACTACAAATCCAAGGATTCCATAGGATGATGCCATGGCAATTTTAAAGAGTCCGAATCCAGCACTCATACCAATATGTCACATTGGCTCTGCTCACTGCTCTTTTCTACCTACACTAGAAAATTGCCTTTTGCCCACCTGGCACCAAGGGCAGTCTGTCAGCATGCAAAGAGGCCTTGATCTCCCGGGCCCTAACTGTCCTTCTTTTTCTTGCCTCCGCAGAAATTCTCCGTCCCCCAGTTCATTAGCCAGCAGCGACTCAGGAAACACGGACGAGATTCAAGACGAGTTTGACAGAGAAGCAGACGTGGAGCCCATGGTCAGCTGATGAAAAATGAAGCCGAACATTCAGGCAAAAAAAAAAATTAAAATTAAAAAAAAAAAGGGAGAGGGAAAAGGGAAAGCGAAGAAGACCGAAAAACAGGAGAGAGCGCGAACGACAGGGAGAGCAAAGATTTTGAAACCCTTGCCAAGAGTTCCCAAGGACTCGGTCTTGGCGTGTTTCTTCACCCCGTCCAAGGACTGGTGCTGTTTTAATAATCTACTGTGGACAAATGTGTGGGAAAAAAACATGGTGTTTTAATTGTGCCTTTGCCCCAAGCTGAGCCACTTTGAGCTCCACCAGAAAAAAATAATATATATATATATACTGCTTTTTCTATAATAATAATAATAATCAGATTTCTGGTAGCAGAAGAACCAGTTGCTGCAAAAAGAACGGAACGAACTGCTGGCTGGCTGGACAGAGCAAGCTCAGTTGCACTTGTGTAGCCAATGTTGCCCTGTTAGGAGACGAGGAGGCCAAGATGTCGTCCCCGAGCAACATTTTTAAAGCCCACCTTCCCCCATATTTACTCCCTCGGCGGCATGTCCGGTTGGCTCACTGCACCTTTGTATGGGAGGTCTGTGCGAAAGCTTTTCTACCGGTGTTCAGAACTCCACAAAGCTTGGTGGCAGGGCAAAAGAACACAGAAATACAGGTCGGGTGGGATGGGGTAGCTGTTTTTTTTTAATTACTATGCAAACAAACAAACAAACCCACACACGGGGGGAAAAAGGCAAAGCGCTCGCCTTATTTCTCCGGAATGTTTGGCCGCTGCCGGGTTTCCGTATTTCGAAAGAGATCCGAGCGTTCACTTTGCACACTTTGTTTTTTCAAGGGGAGGGCCCTTCTGCTGCAATATTCCTTCCCATAGGTCCTTCCTAGTTTCCTTCCTTTTTCGCCATCCAGTTGAGGGTTTTTGGGTCCCCCCTATACATATTTGTAAACCACTAAGGGAAAGTTGTACTTTTGCTCTGGCTCAATCTTTGGGGCAGGAGGGCCACGGTGGCAGGAGAAAGTGGCACTTGGGGGTGAGCGTTGACACAACTGTGGTGAGCGGTGATGGGGAGACCTCTCTTTCGACACCCACAAAGAGATTTCTTGGGCTTGTGAACCCCTCTTGGTTAAGGAGCAAAGCCCTAGAGATCTTCAAATGTAGCATTGCTCTGGTGCTGGGTCTGCTTTTCAGTTGGAACTAAAGACTGCATTGAGGATTGCTATGAGTATTATTTTAAGCCCTGGAGTATTGAAACTGAGGCACAGTTGTGTTGTGTTGTCTCTGGAGGTGCGGGGAAGCGTCTCCATTTCAACTGTTATTTGCCACATTAGCTCCTTAGACCAGTGGCATGGGGATGCTTTCTGGGCCTGGTTCCTTCCCCGGAAAAACAGTGGCTGTGTCCAAGTAAGGTTGGTTAGATAAGCTGCAAAGGTGTTTTGGAAGGGTTAGGTGAGGTGTGTGTGTACGTGACACAATTTCTCTCCCCTCCAGACTGCTTGTTAATGCTTTGAAATGAGCTGGAATGGAAGGCTCTGGTTGTGAAAGGCCCACCGACCGTCTCATTTTTGACAAACCGCTCTCTTGGCCTGTAGGCCTTCCTTAGAGCATGTTTGGAGTTTCTGGACTCAGCTCCAGGTGACTTTGGGGTTTAAAGAGGAGCCTCATAATCCACACACCCCTCACTTGCAACGCAATGCAGTGTCCAAACGGACCCTTTGTGTTCGTCCCGATTTTGCTGCTCCAAACTCCCATTTTGTTGCTGCTTATCTCTGGTTAGAAGCTTTATTCCGTGGCTTAGCAATTTAGCGCCGAAAAGCGTATTCTAGAATGTCTTCTCCAGCACTTGAGGATCCCTCTTCTGTTGGTTTTTTTAATTTTTAAACTTTATTCTCAAGTGTGTATCCTTTGCGTTTCTTTTTCGAGCCAAAGCCATACTCTGTTCTGTTCGTAGAAGGCGAGCGGTCCTGTCCCTCTTTTTTAAAAACGCTAGGACTTAGATAAAAGTTGAATAGGGCCACGGTTTCTCAGAAACACTGAGAAAACCCACCTGTGTTCCGGCACCCAAGCGGGGTTGTAGATGTGTTGAACGTCACACTTATTTAACTGTCTTGAAAGTGTTTTAGGTGGCAGAGAAACAGAGCAGTTTGGCGGCCGTCCCATTGCGCTGCTGCTGGATTTCTTTGCCTTTTTAGACGCAGGAGCATGGTTCGGTGTGTTTGCTTTTCATGGCTAGCATGTTAGGATAAAAAAGAGTGGGTTTAGGGACCGGTGGGTTGTTTCTCGTACGGTTGCGGATGTGGGTCGGGGGCACGGCCAACCAATACAAGGGGGGCTCTTAGCAAAACAGTTCATCGTATAGTTATAACTAGGTGGCACTTACTACGTAGGAGATCCATTTTACATATGGGTAGAAGCATAAGATAGAACGGTAGAGTAATAATGGTTAAGATGGTGATCGGTGTCTTTTTTTTAGTGTATCCAGATCCGTATTTAACGACCTTTTCGATATGAGGTTTTCTTTTGTATAAGGGAATGTAGGATTAGTTAGCGAATGAGCTCCAGCGTAGCTTTTGTACAGTATTTCTTTCTATCGACGCTGCTGACTTTTAATAGGACGGTGGTCAGGGTTTGGGTTTTTTTGCATTTAGTCCGTCTGAAACGCGACCCAACAAAGCTTGTTGCGGGGAGAAATTGTGAAAATGCTGGGCATAAGTTAACAACCTCTTTTCCTCCTTTTTGGACGCCTGTAAAGCTGTAAATACTTTGTTTTGTATTCGTGAGGCGGTGTCATATTGACACTTTTTAAAAAAAATAAGACTTACAAAAATTGGAGGGGAACAGGTCTTGTTTCCTTGTGGGTTTTTAAGGGTTTTATTTTATTTTTTCTTCTCCAAGCAAACAGCGTTCCTTTGCTTGTTAGCAAGGGGACGACTGTTAGATTCCTACGCAAAACTAGGTTTGTATTAAAACGGGCTGCCGTAAACGGACCGGCCTGTTTTGGGGATGCATGTTTTAAAACAAGTAAGTCCAGTAGACTGTCCAAAGAACCATAACCTTTAGGCCCGTCGCCCCGTTTCATTGTCGCTCAAAAACAGTGACCGAGCTGCTGTCCTAAAAATGGGTTTCCAAGACAAAATGCCGACAACGTCCTTAACCAAATTGCCTTGCCTTAAGTGTGTGCTCCTGAAAGTCAAGGCTATATTTTTAAAAATGTTCAATTGAGACAATTGCTTGGCAATTGTTTTGGGGGGGGAAGGAATTTGGAGACCCCAAAATTGTTCGCTTCTTACTAGAGGGCAAGCATACCGCAAGTCTCTTCCTTTTCCCCGTTGCTCCAAATACATTATTCAAGAAGCAGAGGCGCGTTTTCCCCTGCGTCTCTTCCATTTGGGACCTTAAAAACAGAGATAAGGATCAGGTATTCAGTTGGGGATTGAGCATGTGTGTATATATATGTATGCGTTTTTTTAGGAAAAGAGATCAAATGCCGTTTCGGCAGAACCAGGAGGAGAGGGGGAATTAAATCAAAGTACTCCTGTGCTTCCAGCCATCTCTTGCATGTTTCGGAGTGGGAGGACGGCTATAAAGGGAAGCAAAGACCTTTTTATTTTCATTTCTAAAAAGAATGTTTTGCCTCGAAGCATTTGGCAAATTAGAATCTGAATGAGGGAGGCCTTTCGAAAGGTGCCTTATTCTTCTACCGCTTCGTTTTTATTTTATTTTTTTTCCCAGTGGCACCGACCGGTTGTGCCTTCCAAAGAGCATGAAGCGTGCCATGCCCTGCATTTTTGATTTCATTTCTCCACCGGCAGATTTAATACGGTTTTGCCTGACTTTGTGCTTCGGCTTGGACAAGGACATCCTTGCTGAACCTGAGTAGTAAAACCATCCTTTAGTGGCATCTCAGGGAGTATTGTAGATGGGGAAATGGGCAGCTAAGGTTGCCTTCCTCTCCTTGGCTCCAACTTCGCCTTGAAGCACCAAATGGGTCCTTTCTCCAAGACGGTTTCCGTTAGGGATGAGAATTGTGTGCCATGTATTGCTTGCTCTTTAAATCATCCTTGTTGCCTTGAGTTGTGGTATAGGATGCTCTCCCAAGGATCCTTGAGGATGGTTTTGCTGCCGCAGAAGATCTAGCTATCGGTCCACTTGGCTTTTTTTAATATATGGCATGGAAGATGGGGTCCATTTTGTTCTTCAGCTCAGGCAACAACATGCCTCGGACCTCAAAGAACATAGACGGGCACCCCTTTCCTTGAAAAATGGGACGGAAAGCCCTGAGAAGCTTGGATAAGCCAACTGGACTATGATGGCTAGATACCTAAGTATCAAAGCAAGAGATAACTGCGTTGTTGGGTCTGTCTTGAAGAGGAATTACTCCAAGGCATCCGAACAACTTTTCTCTTAACCCATAGCTATCCCATTGCAATAATTTTTTTTGAGAGGTCCAAAACGAGAAGCTTGCCTTCCCAACACATTTTTTTAGGTTGGCTTTTTTCTCAGATGGCTCACAAAGGTGAACTTGGAAAACGGTGGCTTGCCAGGATCTAAGCTCCATCCCTTGCTGACTTTGGCGTTTTTACGTCGGAGAAGGCAGGAAGCCCATCTTGGCAAAGGTTGCCGAGGAAGAACCCATCTGAAGCTCTCTTTGTCCGCATTTGAGAGTTTTAATCGTCTCCTTTGCAAACCTGGTCTGCTTTGGAGAGGCAGAGATGGCAAAGCTTGGGTCGACGTGGCAAGGCGCAAATGCTCTTGCGTTTCAAAGCGAGGGTGAATCCTTACTATTCTTACTTGTGCCTCAATTGTACTCACTATTCTTTTTCTTGGAGAGGCTTTGTAGGCAACCGGTTACCTGCGGCAAGCAAAATCCCTTGGCGGGTGACCATGTCTATGGTACCAAACCTGGTTCTTAATTTCGGGCCACAAATGATGGATGTCGCTGGGTTACGGGAGAGTTGTTGGGGGCTGTGAAAAACCTCCTCTGAGCTAGCAGTATTATTTATGTAGCCGTGCTTTGCCAGACTTGTTTGTAGACATCTCTACAATATGGTACCTTATTTTTTAGGCAAAGGTGGTCTGAGACAGAGGCTGGAATTGCGTGGGTGGGGAACGGCCGTAGGTCGAAACGGATACTCGGTCCCCAGCGGCGGTTGTAAGTCCGGCCTTTTCTTTGCCCCGTGCAAATGGGGAATTTGTGTAACCCCCCTAAAACGAACGCCTTTGTAATCGGGGGAGCGTCTGTGTTTTGTACAAGACTTCCTTGGAAGCAAAGCACAACGTCTGCGGGACGTGGTTCAATTTGTGGTTGAATCTGGATGGTGGGTGGGAGAAGGGGCCAGAAAGATAGTGACCAAGATCAACAGCCCTGCAACAAAAGTCACTTCAGTATTATTATTATTTTTCCACTCGCAAAAAAACCCCTCGAATAACGGTCTACTTAACAAGAGCGGGGACAAAACAGTCGACTGTATCGTTGTACATATTGTGCTTTGTTATTCTGTATATTCGCATCCTTTCCGGGGGTGGAGGGGGAATTTAACCAGATTTAATGTTATTTCTCCTACTGTCAGGAGAAAAGGTCCCAAGGGCAAACCATTTCTCGAGCTCCGTTTTTCTCCGTTTGAAATGCTGAGCTGGACTTTCCCGGGCTGTCGGGTTCTGGGTCCGGCGACGGTGCCTATCCTTTCCCTTTGGGTTTTGAGTGAGCCTCTCCTTCTTCCCCCCAAAAGGTCCCTTTACCTTGAAGGCCGTCCCAAAAAGTGTGTTGGGATGCTGCACCCCAAATTCCCCTTTTTTGGAAGGGACAAAACCTTTGAGATTTTGGTTCGCCCTTCCAACGCTCCAAGGTCCTTTGCGGAGGAATGGTTCTCCTTGGGGCCTTCTCTCTCTTTCTCTTTCTCCCTTCCCTTCTTTCTTTTAGGACACAAACCAAACAGGCTTCTCGGTGAAATCAGGGATGCTCCTGAAGCTTGTTGGTGGGGAAAAAACGGGTTATTATATAGGCCATTCTTTTGTTGAAAAGGAAGAGCGGGGGGAAAAGAAAACCCTTAACAATAAATGCCAAACTTCCTGGTGACTGAAAAGTCTCTTGTCTCGATTTCTCTTTCCTCTTGGCACCATTCTCCTTGAATTTCCTCGCAAGGGGTTTCCAAATACAGCGGGGGTTGGATTATTATTAATAATATTACTATTATTACTACTACTATTATTATTATTACAGTGGTTCCCTTGGTATCTGCTGAGGTTTGGTTTCAGGAACCCCCAAAGAAGCCCAAATCCAGAGCTTTTTGGAAGCTATTTATGTATATATTTTAACCTTCGCGAGCCGTGGATGATTGAATCTATGGATAGCAAAGCCGTGGATACGCAGGACCAACTTGTCACATGGATCTGAGCCTTAGCCTTCGTAGTCTGTTGGTCTTTGTCGCTCGATGAGAGCGGACCTCCCTTTGCAGGGGCCAGGCTCCCAGTTCGATTCCTGACGTCTTGAGTCTGCGAATGGGTCGGTACAAAATGGCATCCTGAGATCCCCCGGAACGGGTTGCGTTCCTTCAAGTCGACTTCTGGCCACCCTCTTGTAGGGTTTCCTCGGCCACCTTTCTTCCGAGGAGGCTCTCCATTAAAGGGTTTGGCCACCGTCTTCCTTTTAAGGCGGCGATCCCCAAACGTTGGTCCTCCGGGTGTTTCGGACATCGGCTGAAGCCCCAAACATCTGGAGGGCCAAAGTTTGGCAACCGTTGCTCATAGAAGGCTTAGGGGAGAGTGGGACTTGGCCAAAGGCACCCCAATGGGGTTCTATGGCCAAACCAGGATTCGAACCCTGAATCCCCCCCAAAATCACCATACTGGGTTTAAGTCGGAGATGGAACAAGTCACCCTCCAGGTATCTTTGGACTTCTGGGGCTGATGGGAGTTGGAGTTCGAGAATATCCAAAGTATTAAGTAGCCCCCTGAGCTCCTAAAAGTCTTAGGTTCCAGAATTGGAGAAGACTTTCGTGCTTGGATTTTGTAGGGTCAATGCAAAACGGCGGCTGGAGGACTAGACCTCCCACCGGCCTCCCATCTAGGCTTTTCACCTTTGCTGCCAAATAGTATGTCTCCAAACTACAAATCCCCGGATGGAGCCGTGGCAGGTAAAGTGGTCTAAAAGCGTGTTATTTTGCTGGTTTAGACACGCCGCTTCGGCAAAGAGCAACTGCAGCACGTGTCGCAAAGCTATAAATCCCAGGATTTCTACACTCGTGCACCGATTGCACAGCAGGAATAAAGGTATGTCCCAAACCTACAAATCCCAGCAGGGTTCGAAGGGGGCTGCGCATGGATTGCACTGCAGAGTTAATGCATGTCACAAAACCACAAATCCCAGGACTTTACAGAGTATGCACATGACTTGCACCGCAGAGTTAACGCATGTCGCCAAACTATAAATCCTAAGGGCTTGAGCTGTACATTGATTGCACCGCAGAGTCGACGCGTCTCCAAACTACGCATCCCATTAATATACGGGGAAGGTCTGCACACTGATTGCACTGCAAGAGATAATGCGTGCCACCAAACTACACATCCCAGGACTCCACATCTGCGCTGCGGAACGCGTGCCACCAAACTATGAATCCCGGGACTCGTGTCGGATGGAGCCGCGGCACTTGATGCGGCCCCAAACCGCATTATTTTCTACGGTGCAGATGCAAACTACAAGTCCCAGGGTTCCTGTAGGTGGTCTCAAACTACATTGTTTCTACATCCAACTGGATCCATATTTTTCCTCGCCTAGCGATCTCGAATTTAGCGTGCACCTTTTTTTTTTGCGGAGGAGAAAAACTACATTCAAAGCCCCCCAAATCCACCAACCAAAGCCTTGCATCAGAGAGAGAGAGATATATTTTTGTGCCTTTTGCTTGGCCCCATAAAGGCATCCCTTTGCAATCTTAATTTTGGGGGACAGTGTCCCTTTAAATCCCTTGATTAAGGGCTCACACCTGGAGCAGGAGGGAGGCTCCTGATTGGACAGGGGCAGGGGCGAGGAGCTTTCTGATTGGCTGAGGCAGCTCCCTCCCCTTTTCCAAAAAGTATAAAAGCCTGGAGCAAACCATTTGGAGCCTTTTTTTGGAGGGGAGAAATGCAGCCAGATCTGTTTTTATGGGTTTGGCTCATGTCTGAATATAGGGGAAATTAATCCAAATGGATAAAAAGGATTGTTTTTAATTGCAAAAGCCATTGGGGGGTTTGCAAAATTTGCAAATATTAATAATACTACTACTACTAATAATAATATCCTGCCCCATTTTGCAAATGGTGGAGCCCAAGTTCAACCCATGCTTTTCTGCTCAGCGTTTTTGCAAAAACTTCCTTCCAAGAAAAGGGACAGGATGCTGCTGCTGCCTTTCCTGCAGAGAAATCTCCCCAGAGTTGGGTGAGTCCTTTGCATTTTATATATATATATATATATATATATATTATTTTATTTTATTTTATTATTGGAAGGGGTTGATAAAAGCAGAGGCTCCCTATTTATTTGTGCATTGCACAAATTGGCCCAGGATTCTGGGTTGCAAATTGGGGTCCCCCCCCATTTCAAAAAATAGGGCATATATATGTTATATTTGGGTACAAAGTTGTCTTTAGGCTGCATTTGCAATTGGTTTTCATGCACTGAAAGTATGTAATAAAATATTGGGTTTTTCTCCCCTTTATCTGGAGATTGCTCTTGCTTTTCTAAGGGTTCAAAGGACACAAAGTTTGTTTTCCTGCACAAAAAAGCATTTCAAATATTATGTATACAATGGCCTTTATTTTATATATATATGGAAAGGTTGGTTATTTCTTATCCAGAATTGCAAGATTTCAAAATGCTCCAAAATGGTCCACTTTTGGTGGCTGAGAGAGTGTCACCTTTGCTTTCTTGGGGTTCAATGTTTGTTTCATGCACAAAAAAATGTTAAACATGTTGTGTATAAAAATCTATAGGATATATATATATATATATATGTAAAGATTTCAAATGATTACCTCTTATCCAGAATTGCAAATTTTAAAATGCTCCAAAATGGTTGACTATTGGCGGCTGAGAGAGTGTCACCTTTGCTTTCTAAGGGTTCAATGGACACAAAGTTTGTTTCATGCACAAAAATACATTTCAAACATTATGTATAAATTTACATTTAAGATATATATATAGTAAAGGTTGGTTCCCTCTTATCCAGAATTGCAAGATTTAAAATCCTCCAAAATGGTTGACTTTGGGTGGCTGAGAGAGTGTCACCTTTGCTTTCTAAGGGTTCAATGGACACAAAGTTTGTTTCATGCACAAAAATACATTTCAAACATTATGTATAAACTTATATTTAAGATATATATATAGTAAAGGTTGGTTCCCTCTTGTCCAGAATTGCAAATTTTTAAATGCTCCAAAATGGTTGACTTTTGGTGGCTGAGAGAGTGTCACCTTTGCTTTCTTGGGGTCCAATGGACACAAACTTTGTTGTGTACATCAAAATGCATTAAAACACTGGGCCTACAATGACTTTCAGGCTGTGTTTATAAAATGTGGACTATGTTTATCCCAAACTAAAGTGTCTACGAAACATAGCAGAAACTTATACTATGTTTGTGAGTTGTGTACAAAACATCAAATGTCATGTTATTAATAATAATAAATTATTATTATTATGTTTCGAATTGGGTCCAGTTTGCAAGGCCTCTCCTTCTATAAATGCAAATATTCCAAAATCCCAAAACCCTTGTTGCAAAATTTAATTTTAGGAACTTAATTCACGCGAAACCGTCCGAACGGGGGAGATTTTTTACTTTTCGTTTTTGCAAAATCTTCCACGTTCAGAAGGTTTGGAAAAACACCCAACGCTCAACTTTTGCACGCTTTGAAAAGGAGCAGGAACTGTTTTTGGGGCAAAAACCGGCGTTTTTGGTGTGTTGAAATTTTTTCCCCCCGACAGGTGGAAATTTTTTTCCTTGCAAAATAAGCCCCGAATTGTCATTTTTTAAAAAAAAAAATACAACCTTTGGGTGACTTGTGTAACTTTTTGGATTGCACCGTTGTTGAAAGATTTGGAGATTTTCTCACCCAAAAAAGGTGTCTTGCAAATAGGAAAAAAAATGGAGTATTTATACCCCGCTTTTCAGCCCCCAAAGCTTTCATGATAAAATAAAATAAAATAACCAAACCATAATGAAAGCAGCCAATTATATCTTTCTTGGCTGCTTTCGTTATGGTTTGGTTATTTTATTTTATTTATATATATATATTATTATTATATTTTATATTTATATTTATTTATATTTCCCTAATGGGCAAATATTCCCCAATGTTTCCCTATGGAAATTTAATTCTGAATATTTTCCCTATGGGTAATTATTCCGCAATGTATCCCTATGGGCAAGTAATTCCCAGTAGTTTCCTATAAGCAAATATTCTCAAATGTTTCCCTATGGGCAAATAATTCCCAATATTTCCCTATGAATAAATATTCCGCAATATCTCCCTATGGGCAAGTATTCCCCAATAATTCCCTATGGTCAATTAATTCCCAATATTTCCCTATAAGTAAATATTCCCCAATGTCTCCCTATGGGCAATTATTCTGCAATGTGTCCCTATGGGCAAGTATTCCCCAATATTTCCATATGGTCAATTAATTCCCAATATTTTCCTATAAGTAAATATTCCCCAATGTTTCCCTATGGGCAATTAATTCCTAACATATTCCTATAAGAAAATATTCCGCAATGTCTCCCTATGGGCAAGTATTCTGCAATATTTCCCTATAGGCAAATATTCCGCAATGTTTCCTTATGGGCAGATAATTCCCAATATTTTCCCTATGGGCAAGTATTCCGCAATGTCTCCCTATTTATGGGCAAGTGTGGTTTTCCTATGGGGCAGTGCCCGCCGTCTGTTTTAGTACGTCCCTTTTTACTTGCATAATTTTGCATTATTTATTTTTATTTGGGCATAGAAATCCCAAAAACCACCTGGAAGGTCGGAGTCTGGGAAACACCAAAGTTTTGCAAGTAGCAAAACTTTCTATCTCTTGCAAGGAGGCTATCGCTTTGGGTTATCTCCGAATTGTCGCCCCTCGACGCTCCTTTTTCCGAAATTGTCCCGCGCCGGCCTCTCTTTATCGGCTCTTTACCTTTGCGGCCGGTTCTTATCAGAACTAAATGAGAGTCCGGACTTTATCGGGACGAGATAAGAGTGCCATAAAAGGCAAGCGCGGCCAGGCGGTTAAGTTTTCCACCTCGGTGCATTTCGGGATTTCCTTCCACCGATGCCTTTAAGTCATATATTATATCTATATCTATATATATAGATATAATATTTTATATTATATAAAAGTGGACCATTTTGGAGGGCTGTCTGTATATAATATAATGCAAGACGGATCAATGCAAAGAATTTCGGACTTTGGACCGAGGCGCACGGCTCCGGCGGTCCCTCGAGCGTAGCATCCGCTGACCGCGCATTTGAGCTTTGGACTTTAAAAAATTAAATTTTAAAAAAGGATAGAAGTTTACAGAAACAGGGAAGATTTGTGATTTCTGGACCTTTGCTTTCTGACGGTTCAATGGACACAAACTTTGTTCCATGCGCAGAATTGTTAAGATGTTGTGTATAAAATGACATTCAGGCTATGGTTGGTTCTCTCTTATCCAGAATTGCAAGATTTAAAATGTTCCAAAATGATCCACTTTAGAGGCTGAGAGAGTGTCACCTTTGCTTTATATATTAGATAGATAGATATATTATATATTAATATATATTGCTATATTTGATAGATAGATAGATAGATAGATTCTTTACTATCCAGAATTACAAGGTTTAAAATGCTCCAAAATGGTCGACTTTTGGTGGCTGAGAGAGTGTCGCCTTTGCTTTCTAAGGGTTCAATGGACACACATTTTGTTTCATGCACAAAAATACATTTCAAACATTATGTATAAAATGACCTCCAGGCTATATATATTAGATAGATAGATAGATAGATAGATTTGCTCTTATCCAGAATTGCAAGATTTAAAATGCTCCAAAATGGCCCACTTTGGGTTCATGCACAAAAATTCCATTTTATGTACAGTGCTGTGTAAACCTACAGCACTTTATAAATAAATTAATAATAATAATAATAATAATAATAATAATAATGTATAAAATGACCTTCAGGCTATATAAAGGTTGGTTCTCTCTGATCCAGAATTGCAAAGTTTAAAATGCTCCAAAATGGTCCACTTTTGGTGGCCGAGAGAGTGTCACCTTTTGCTTTCTGGGCCTGCAGACTTTGTTCTGTGCACCAAATGATTTAAAATATTGGTTATAAAAATGACCGTTTTTGTAGGACGTGTGCTATGTTTATCCTATACCAAAGCAGCTACTAAACAGAGTAGAAACTTAGGCTATGTTTGTAAGATGGATACGAAATGTGAAATTTCATGTTTCCACTATTTGCAAGGTCTCTCCTTCTATAAATGCAAATATTCCAAAATCCCAAAAAACGCTTGTTGCAGAATTTAATGGAGGGATGTCCTGTATTTAATTCTTGCTCCGTTGCTGTGTATTTCGAAATCCGATCGACGCTCTTTCCATCCCGAATCCAGGCTGCGATGGAAACACCGTCCGGCCCTCGAAGTCGCCAACGAACCCGTCTTGGCGTTTACATCCGGAAGCCCCGAGCGAACGGCGCTCCAGAAGGTAAGGTGCATTTTTGTGTGTTTTTGGTCCCTGTGTTGCAGTTGTGCATCCAATGAATTTTTGTTCGCCTCCTTGGTCCTCTTTTCCTCCTTGCCACAATGGCCCTGCGAGGTCGGCCCAGTTGAGTATGTGTTTGCAAGAGAGAGACTAGACCAACGTTTTGGTCATTGAAGGAGAGGAGAGATGAATTAGTTGTTGTCGCCTTGAGGCTGAGAGAGTGTGACTCGCCCAAGGACTCCCAATGGGTTTTGTGGCCGAGCCAGGATTCGAACCCTGGCCTCCAGAGTCAAAGTCCAATACTCAGAACCACTATGCCATTCTGTCTCTTGGGGAGATAATAATACTAACAATTACTATCTAACATTTAAACTAATGCTCAAACTACTACACTTCGCTGTCTCTTGGGGAGATAATACTAACAGTTGCTAACTAACTAACACTCAGTTACTCACTAACTAATGCTCAAGCTACTATGCCATGCTGGCATAATAAATACTAACAGTTACTAACTAACCTCCTAACACTCAAAGAGTTAGTAGCTAACTAACACTCCAACTACTATACTATGCTGGCTCTCGGGGAGATAATAATACTAACAGTTACTAACTAACCAACTAACCCTCAAACAGTTACTAACACGCAGTTACTCACTAACTAACTAATGCTCAGACTACTATTCCATGCTGGCTCTCGGGGAGATAATATTACTAACAGTTACTAACTAATATTCTAACCATTATGCTATACTGGCTCTCAGGGGGATGCTAATACTAACAGTTACTAACACTGAAACAGTTACTCACTAAGTAACTGATGCTCAAACTACTTTGCCATGCTGGCTCTCGGGGAGATAATAATACTAACCGTTACTAACTAACTAATATTCCAACCATTATGCTATACTGGCTCTCAGGGGGATGCTAATACTAACAGTTACTAACTAACACTGAAACAATTACTCACTAAGTAACTGATGCTTAAACTACTTTGCCACGCTGGCTCTCGGGGAGATGATAATACTAACAGTTACTAACTCACCCCAAAAGAGTTACTCGCTAACTAACTAACACTCCAACCACGATGCTTTGCAGACCCTCGGGGGGGAGTACTATTACTAGTTACTACTACTACAGTTACTACATTACTTGGCAATGGCCGTTCGAATATTGCGGTTGCTTTCCGTAGGCGCTTGCGGACTTAAAGGGGAAGACGGAAGCCGTTCCTTGCGTCGTCGGGGACGAGGAAATTTGGACGGCTGACGTCAAATACCAAGTTTCGGTGAGTTTCCGCCGATAAATGCCAACTTTTCCTGCTTTTAAAATCGCAATTCCTGAGCAATTTGGCAGCCGACGGGTTGCCAACAGTTTTTGCAAATTCCTTGAGACGCTTGAGTATTTTATTTTTGCAAAATGAGCTTCAAGATCTCTAGCTGATGGTTAAAAGCCGGCAGCGTTTTGTGTGTTCCTTGTGCGTTCGTTGTCGAGTTACGGTGGCCCTCTTCCGGGGTTTTTCTTGGCCAGATTGGTCCGGAGGGGGTTTGCCCGAGGCTGAGAGAGTGTAACTTTAGCCCAAGATGCACAAGTGTGTGTAGGTTGTGTGCCTCCGAGTCTTTTCCGACTTACGGCGACCCTATTACGGAGCTTTTCTTGGCCAGATTTGCTCGGCACGGCCTTCCCCTCAGGCTGAGAGAGTGTGACTTCTTGCCCAAGGCGACTTTGTGGGTTTCGTGGCCGAGCGGGGATTCGAACCCTGGTCTCCAGAGCCGCTCAAACCGCTGTATCAAATTGTCCATTCCTCTATTGATTCTTGGGAAGCTTATTTTTATTGAAAGAAACATAAAAACCGGGTAATAAAACATATATCCCAGACATTTGCAAGGCATTTTGTTTGAGCAAAATGCTTTTCACGGTGGCGCAATGGTTGCCCCAAAATAAGAACGCCACGTTTCTTAAAGAGTTTTAAAAGTTACTCTTTTAAAGACTTTAACGGCTGCAGCCGCACTGCAGAAATAATGCGGTTTGAGACCGCTTTGATGGCCGTGGCTCAAATGCAACGCCGTTCTTGCCATGGTTTGGGTGGGTTTTGGGAACTTTGTGTTTTATTGTGTCTTAATGTTTTAATGTTGTTTAATGTTTAATGTCCATCTTAATAGAGAGGTGGGGTATTAATAATAATAATAATTATAATTATTATTTGTGGATTGGTGAGTCCTTTCGCCTTTTCTTCTCCTTTCCTTTGCAGCCTTTCAACCATGCGCACAAAGTGGCCAAGTACTGCTACGCCAACAAGGTAAGCCGGGCATGGAGAGCATTTCATCTTCGGGTGTTGCTGGACTACAGCTCCCATAATCCCCATCCCACTGGCTGAGGCTTCTGGGAGCTGAAATCCAGAAGCTTTGGAGGGTAATATATTTACATGCCCCCGAAATATAAGAAAAAGTTTCGGAAAGGGGCTCATCCACGAATGAGAGTGACCGCTGCTTTTCCGAATGATTCCCTCTTCTAAGCTCAGAAGGAGACCTGCTATCAAATGATATTATTATTATTATTATTATTATTATTATTATTATTATATCCTTCTTTCCCCCCCAAAATTGGGACTCGTTTTATTCTGTTTGTAATAATATTTATTTGTATCCCGCCTCTCCCTGTGTTGGATCGAGGCGGGTAACAGCAAGCCATACTTGGGCGCATTATACGCCGCTTTAACCTTATGCGCAAGGCAAGCCGCGGCAGGAACAATGGCGGGTGGCCCTGCACCCCCATTGTTTTCAATGGGGCCTAAGCGTACACGATTTTTGCCTTACGCAGGAGGTCCGGTATGGATCCCCTGTGTACGGAAAGGGCATACTATAAATAGGATTTGGGCACCCCAAAGTCAATGTTGTAACCATTGCACCATGCTAGGTTTCTCCTGGACTAGTAGATGAATAGATCCCTTTGCTTTCTGTTGGATATATGTTGCTCCAATATATCCCCCCTCCTTCCCAATCCAGGATTTGCTAAACAAGGCCATCGATGCCTCTTTGGTGGCGCGGCGGGAGTGGGACCTGCGGCCGGTCCAGGACCGCGCCCAGATCTTTTTCAAAGCGGCCGACATGTTGAGCGGACCCAGGAGGGCCGAAATCTTGGCCAAGACCATGGTGGGACAGGTAAGTGTCCATCGATGTCCGGGAACGGCGGCGGTCCATGGTTGGAAAGGATTTCTTTATTGGTTGGAAAGCTATTTCATAGCATTGGACGGGGATCCCGAGAGTCATCTGGTCAATCCTGTGCCACGCAAGAGAACACAAACCAAGCCTTCATGAAAGATGTCCCTCCAACATCAATTTGAAAGACCTCCAAAAATGGAGACTCCACTCTCCCTGGAAGTCTATCCAACCGTTGATCGGTTCTTGTACTCAAGAAATTCTGCCCGATATTTAGGTGGAATCTCTTTCCTTGGAATGTGGACCCATTGCTTTGTGTTCCAGTCTCTGGAGCAGCAGAAAACAAGCTTGCTCCATCTTCTCTATCTTCAGATGTTTAAAGATGGTCATCATGCCACCTCTCAAATCATCTCTTCTCCAAATTGAACAAGATCTCCGGCTCCCCAAATGTTTGAAAGATCACCGTGGTTATTCAGATAAGTCGGTTCATTGACTGTCTTGAACGACTATGATGATCTTTCATTGGAATTGCCTTTGCGCAAAGCGGTCTCCTCCGGATCGCTCCTCTTTCTCGGACTTGTTTGGATGCATTCCTGACCTCTTGGTTTCTTGGTTTCCTTCCAGGCGAAAACCATCATCCAAGCGGAGATCGACGCGGCGGCCGAACTGATCGACTTTTTCCGTTTTAACGCCAAGTACGCCGTGGAACTGGAGAACGAACAGCCTCTCAGCGTCCCCCCCAGCACCAACAGGATGGTTTATCGGGGGCTCGAGGTAAAAGCAAAGAGTTGGGTTCGAGATTCGAAGTTGCTGGTGGGCTGGTTGCGGTGTTGGCTTCGGGCGAGTAGCGATTGCAAGGTCTTAGTCCCTTCTTGCACAGACAAGATGGTGGCAGGGGCCAAACTTGATGATGGTGTTGGGTAGTATTATTATATGTTTATTCGTATAGCGCCATAGGCTTTACAAGGAGAGAAAAACAGCAATCCAAAATAGAAAACAAAAGCCTGCGTACAACGCACAATCTGAAACCGCAAACCAGATGATAAAATTAATAAAATATTACTATAACAAAGTTAAAACGATACGACAGAAGTTTAAATTAATGCAAATAATATGGTACCTCTCGACACCTTGGCAGGAATAGACAGTCAACAAACCAAGAGAGACGGAAACTGCATTAGTTAAAAAAGATAATATAGGTTGAGTTTCTCTTGATCCGAAATGTTTAGGACCAGAAGTAATTTGGATTTGAGATTTTGGGGTGGTGGTGGTGGAATATTTGCTTATACATAAAGAGATGCCTTCAAGCCGTTTCAGACTTACGGCAATCCTATCCTGGGGTTTTCTTGGCAAGTTTCTTCGGAGAGGGTTTACCGCTGCCATCCTCTGCGGCTGAGAGAGTGTGACTTGCCCAAGGACCTAAGACTAAATCCAAAATTAATTTGTTTCATCTACACCTTATATATACACAGTGGTTCTGGGGAGTGGTTCGAACTTTGAACTACCCATTTGTAACTTTTTCGATGGTTTAATTTATATTTACCGTGGGTCCTTGTTATCCGCTGGGGTTTGGTTCAAGGAACCCCCCCCCCGCCATGGATGCTCAAAGTCCCATTAAATATAATGACAAGCGCAAAATGGTGTCCCTTATATCAGATGGCAAAATCAAGGCTTGCTCTTTGGAATTTTTACTTTTAAAAAAATATTTTTAAGCCGTGGATGCTTGAATCTGTGGATAGAAAATCCGTGAATAAGGACGGGCCGACTGTATACACTTTAATATTGTACAGTTTTTAAATTGTATTATTTTTTAAATCTGCTGTTCGCTGCCTTGAGTCCCTGTATTGGGAGAAAGGCTGGATATAAGAAAATAATATAATGATAATACAGTCTGCCTGTGCCATCTGCGGGCTTGAGCTCACGCAGATGGCAAGACCTGGCGGACAAAATGGCATGGACCCCACAGGTTTGCGCACACCGCTTGTGCACAGGAGTGTGCCAGCCTAGGAATCCATAGGATTCCAGCATAGACGTTTTTTCCCATATGCGGAGGGGCAGTCTGGAACGGATCCCCCGCATATAGGAAGGGCCCATTGTAATATCAACAACTCTGGAAGACCAGGGTTCGTATCCCTGGTCTGGCATGGAAACCCATTGGGTCACCTTGGACAAGTCACACTCTCTCAGCCTCTCGGAGGAAGGCGACAAGCAACCCTCTCGGAACAAATCTTGCTAAATAAAAAAATCCACGATGAGATTCACTTTGTGGTCTCCGTAAGTCAGAAACAACTTGTTGCAACAATGAGTCCCAAAGTCCATTGCTGTCGGAGGGTTCCCGAAAAGGCAACTTCTGGAGCTCTTGCTTTTTTTTTCGAAGCCTCTGCGTAAAATAAATAAATTATATGCAAACCGGGGCGCCTGGCTCGCCTCTTTCCGCGGCGAGGCGTTCGCCCTCCCCTTCCGTGCCTGCCGCCGATTGCACGCTGTAATCGATCCCTTTCTCTCCGCTCCTCCAGGGTTTCGTCGCCGCCGTCTCTCCCTTTAACTTCACCGCCATCGGAGGCAACCTGGCGGGAGCTCCGGCTTTGATGGTGAGGATCTGTTGCTTGGAAAGCGCAGGATGGTTCCTGGTGTTTTGTTTTCGCAGGGGAGCTTTTGGGGGACACGGAACGGCTCCTTTTCCCATTCTTGTTGTGCGTTTGGCGTATTGCCGCAGCCTTAGCCAACTGCAGAGCTAAGACCCATAAGAGAAGTTTCCTCCCCGGTTTTTCACAGACAGACACCCATCCGCTATCTGCGAAATAAGTTTTAAGTAGAAAGTTTCGTGAAAGGTCAGAATATAACCTGATTTGGTTACTTCTCTAATTGTCCCGTAACCCAACCCAAGAAAAGGATGCTATGAAAGAACGAGACAAGATCCGTAAATAATAAAGGATACATAATTTAAAACCAAAGTTAGGATTGCCTGTGCCCCAATATTTTGAATTTCTGTGTATGGCTATGAAAGCTTGAAGTCAAGAAAGCTGATAGGAAGCGATTCAAGGATTCTGAACTAAACTTCTTTAAACATATAATTTCCCACTTTTTACCCCAGGGATAAATGCAAACTTGAGATAAACAAACCGATATAGAAACTCTCCAATGACCTGAATCCTGGGAGAGAGGCGGAATATAAGAAAATAAAATGATAAAATAATAACTCCGGCGGCATACAATAAAATGGATTCGAGGCAGTATGTAGCAACCAAAGTGGCTTGCATTCATCATGGGACTTCCGTTTTCACATGCAAAACTAATTCATTTGCAATGTCTGTATTCAGGTTTGCGGGGTTTGAAAGCTACTTTTTAAATCAAAGGTTCAAAGTACTTTTCAAAACCCTGTAAACTTGAATGCGGACATTGTGAAAAAGATTAGTTTTGCACACGAAGACGCAAGGTGGAAGCTGAATGCAAGCCATCTTCGTTGTTATTTATTTCTTAACATGGGGACGAATACAAACTTGAGATAAACTAACCAGTTGTCTTAGGTTGACTATTATTGTATGCCGCCTGGGCATCTGAAGGTATACGATGCGAGATATTTATTTTAATTAATAAATAAATATTAAAGACAAGCCTCATCTTCTTCCCAATCTGCTTGAAGCTGGCGTTAGTAAGATGCAGTTGTTGTCATTATATTGTGCCACCTGGACACCTTCAAGGTATAGGATGGGATACAAATATTTTAATAAATAAAAATTAATCCCAATCTGCTTGAAGTTGGCATCCGTAAGGTTGTCTGTTTTGGCACAAATGCAGCAACAGGACCCTCCAGAGATTGTACGGCGGATGGCAAGTGTTTGTCGAACTTGTATTCTTAACCGCTTCCGACTCCATTCCTTCTCTTCCCAGGGTAATGTCGTCCTCTGGAAACCCAGCGACACCGCCATGTTGGCCAGTTACGCCGTCTACAAGATCCTCCGGGAAGCCGGACTCCCTCCCAATATCGTCCAGTTCGTCCCGGCCGACGGGCCGGTTTTCGGCGACACGGTGACGGCCTCGGAGCACCTCGCCGGGATCAACTTCACCGGAAGCGTGCCGTGAGTATCGATCCGAGGAGGAACACCGGAGCGGAGTGGGGCAGAAGCTCGATCTCGCATCCCGTTGATTTTAGGGTGTTGTGTTGTGAGCTGGAATTGACCACCATTTCAGTGAAATGGACGTGTGTCGCCGCCGTATGATAAGCTTTGTTGGTGGTAAAGGGATGGAGCTGGTGGTTTTGTAGCGGAGGAAAGCATCTCAGCCCTTTAGCTCAGTCGTTCCCAACTGAGGCCACTGTTTTGCTGTCTCTGTGCCTGCTATTTTGCTGCCCTGGACTTGCCATTTTGTTGCCCCCGGACCCACTGTTTTGCTGCCCTGGACACTCCATTTTGCTGCCCTTGGATCCACCATTTTGCAGCCCTGGGCACCACCAGGCAATGGGGCTTAGGTTTGCAATGCTTCGAGTTTAACCTATCTTGGGAAATAGGTCTTAGGTTTGCAATGCTTAGCGTCAGAGTTGAACCTATTGTTGGAAATGAGACTTAGGTTTGCAATACTTAGTGTCAGAGTTGAACCTATTGTGGGAAATGGGTCTTAGGTTTGCAATACTTAGTGTCAGAGTTGAACCTATTGTGGGAAATGGGACTTCGGTTTGCAATGCTTAGAGTTGAACCTGTTGTGGAAAATGGGACTTAGGCTTGCAATGCTTAGTGGGATTTGCAGTGCTTAGTGTCAGAGTTTTCCCTTTCCTGGGAAATGGGGCATTGGTTTGATTTGCATTTCCTTCCTTTCAAAATTTGATGTTTTACACTCAACCTATCCATAGGTACTATCAAAATCCATGATTTTGGTCCCTTGACTTACACATGAGGTCAACTTGTACCTGAGTATATATGGCCATATGGTCTCTCTACAAATATTTAGGTCTTAGAGTGGAGCCACCATTTTGTTGCCCCTTGGGGTGCCATTTTGCCACCCTTGGACGAAAGCGTGCTCTGTTTCCCATAGAAAGGTATCCATTTCTCAGAGACGGCGTTCACTTATGGCAAACCTCCCGTTCATAGGCGACCCAACGTCCTGCCAAACCCAAGGACTCGGGCTCTGGAGACCAGGGTTCGAATCCCAGTTCGGCCACGGAAAGGCGACCTTGGGCGAAAAGAGAGACGCAGAAAGAAAAGCGGTTCGCTTTGCGCTCTCGCTGTCCCTCCCTTTTCCCTCTCCTCCCGTGCGCCTCTTCTTTTTTTGATTTCCAAGTGTGACCAAAGTCTTTGCTTTTCAAAACAATAAAAATGCTAATGGCCTCACACCAGGAGTCCCGCGCGGCCCGCCGCTAATTTATGAGCTCCCCACCTTTTAAGGAGCACGGCGCATTCGAGCGTGGCGCCGCGCGGAGGTATTGAGGAGGCCTCGGCGTTGTTTTTTTTTAAATTGTCTTTTCAGAAAGCGGAGATTGGAGCCCGAGCCGCCAAGGCTGCAGAAGAGGGAGGGGAGCCGAGAAAATGTAAAAAATATTTAGCATTTATGCCCCCCGCATAAAAGAGAGAGATCCGTTGTGCGGAAGAAGAACGCAATTGCTGACGCAGGCGTTGGGCGGCGGGATGGCGGCGCGGTGGGATTTGGCACTTTTTGTTGACCTTTGGGGTTTTCAGAAAAGTTTCTCCTTTTGCAAAATTTCAGGAATCTGGAAAAGTCGGGTCACCAAGTGTTTTTGTTCATAGCCCAATTTTATGTTCGCTTCTTCTTGGAGAGCGGAGAGAGAGATTCTCTTTTTAACAATAAAAATAAACACCTGTGCCCTAGTTGCTTACAGTAATTTGGCAATAAAGGAGCATGGTACCATGGTCCGAACATTGCAGATCTGGGTTCGAATTATGGCTCGGCCACGGAAAGCCATTGGGTGACCTCTATGCATGCTTTCTGCCTCGGAGGAGACCTCCTCTGACTTAAACTTGAGATCCATTTTGGTGCAGTAATTTGTAATTTGGACTTTGAAAGACTAGGATTAGATTCCCGGATTAGCCGTGGGAACCCACTGGTTGGCTTTGGGCAAGTCACACTCTCTCAGCCTCAGAGGATGGCAATGGCAAGCCGCCTCTGAAAAAAGACGTGCCAAGAAAACCCCAGGATAGGGTCGCCGTAAGTCGGAAACAACTTGAAGGCATGCAACAACAATGAAAGAAAGGGAGTTTCTGGGGGTTAAATGTGTTTCCGAGCTCTGGTTGCATCTTGGCTCTGTTGTTGACAATGCAAAAATAACCTGCCCCCTCTGATTTTGGGGTTAGAGGATTCTGGGATTTGCAGTTCCAAAGAATAAAAGGCGGAGAGGGTGCATCCGAGCTCTGGCCCCAGGCTTGGCGAATTTATTCGGCAGTTCGGAAGGAGAAAATGGAGATAGTTGTAAAAGTAATGGGAAGTAGTCAGAGTCATTTCAACAAAGCAAGAGGGTTAACTGGGGGATGTGTAGTATGCAAACTGGGAGATGCAAGATGTGCAACTTGGTCCTGTTGCTCTTTTTTTGCAGAACCTTCAAGCGCCTTTGGAAGCAGGTCTCCGAAAACCTGGATCGGTACCGGACCTTCCCACGGTTGGCCGGAGGTAAGAGCCTCGAGGAGGGCTGAGAGAAGATGTGAGTTTTAATGGCAACTCTTACTGTCTGGACCCAGCGTTCTTCGGGGTTGGAAATCCCAAGAAACCCTCCGGAGATTGTCGGACCGCATGACCCAGCACTCCCAGCCGGCATTATAAGTGACAAGGAATCCTGGGCCTTGCAGTCCAAAAGCACACCGGGAAGGGTTCGAAATGTTTTGGACTTGAAATCCCAAAAGGTCATGCTGGTGTAGACAGTGGTAAGGGATGATGGGAGTTGTAGATTCTGGAGGACTAAGACTAAGAGGGTCACATAGGATATTAAACCAAAGACTGGAGGACTAAGGGGTCCAAAGGCTCTGGAGGACTAAGGGGGTCACATAGGATATTAAGCTTTGCATGGGGTTCGACATTTGTTTTGGAGTTGAAATCCCAAAGGGTCATGCTGGTGTAGGCAGTGGTAAGGGATGATGGGAGTTGTAGGTTCTGGAGGACTAAGACTAAGGGGTCACATAGGATACGAAGCCAAAGGCTCTGGAGGAATAAGAGGTCACATAAGATATTTAAGCGTTGCATGGAGACCCCAAAGGGTTTGCCTGTAGCCATTTTGCAGAGACGGTGAGGGGCGAGGGTGTCCTTTTACAAACTAAAGTTCCCAAGCTTTTCAAAAAATTTCGTTGCGTCGGGAAAAACTCCAAAACCGGAGAACGTAGGAGTTGGAAGGAAGAGTCTTGTCGGAGCCATTTTATGCCTTTATTTTTGGGGGGACGCTCCCCGCCGTCTGCTCCCTAAGGGGTTGCCTTTCTTTCAGAGTGTGGCGGGAAGAACTTCCACTTCGTCCACGCCTCGGCCGACGTGCCCAGCGTGGTCAGCGGGACCCTGCGCTCGGCCTTCGAGTACGGCGGGCAGAAGTGCTCGGCCTGCTCCCGCCTCTACGCCCCCGACTCCTTGTGGCCCCGCATCAAAGCCGAGCTCCTGGAGGAGCACCAGAAGATCAAAGTGGGCGACGTGAGTCGGGGAGATGCTCTCCCGCTGAAGGGGCTTTGCAGCTCAGCAGGCGGCTGATGGGATTATGGGCTGCACTCCCCGGCTGCTAATTCCTATTGAAGGCGCCTCTTTATCCCGTGGTTCCTTCCCCCCCCCCACGCACCTCTTGCGCACCGCCCCGATCCCTCCGGCGCACGACACCAAGTCTTTGCTTCGTTGGTGCTCTTGCTCTTTGGGTGAGGAGACATCAAAGTTGTGCCAAACCTGCTCCGGATGGAGAATATTGTTGGTTTTTATGGGTCTCCCTTATCCAAAATGCACAGGACCAGGAGTTGGTCTCCCTTATCCAAAATGCACAGGACCATTATGGATTTTTCCAGATTTTGGAATATTTGCATACCCAGAATGAGGTCTCTTGGAGATGTTTCCCTGATGCAAAACACTTCCCAACATCACAGCACCCCATCTTCTTTTCATTTGAACTTCTACTCTCTTTTTCATTTTCTTGCTCTTTGGGTGAGGAGACGTCAAGTTGTGCAAAACCTCCTCCGGATGGAGAGTATTATTTAGTAATGAAAGTAATGGTTGAGTTGTCCTTATCCAAAATGCGCAGGACCAGGAGTGCTTTGCATTGTGGATTTTTCTAAATTTTTGGAGTATTTGCATACACAGAATGAGATATCTTGGAGATGGGACCCAAATCTGAACACAAAATAAGTTTCCCTGATGCAAAACACACACATCACTACATCACAAAACCCAATCTGTGCTTCATTTGCACTTCTACTCTTTCTTTCTCTCTCTTGCAGTCTTTCTGTGGCTCCTTCCTATGGATTCCTGGGATTTATAGTTTGTTGCAGCACCAGAGCTCTCCGACGAGGAAGGCTTGCAAAGCGACAAATTCCATAGCATGGAGCCATAGCGCAGTTAAAGCAGTGTCGAAGCGCATTAATTCTAGAGTGCAGACTGGCCTGTAGTTAAGGAACATTAAGCAACTGATAGAGAATAATTAAAAGTTATTTTAAAAGGCTAAAAACACGCCAAGCTATTTTTATCTGTGAAGCGGGACTATAAAAGAAAAGGCATGCACCGAGATTGATTAAAACGAACGGGCAAGGGAATGCTTTTTAGTAAGCGACCGTGTTTTCACTTGGTTCCTAAACAGCCGCAAGGTTGGCACCCGTCGGACCTTCAAGGGGAGGCCATTTTAAGTAACTGAGTTACTGAAAAAGCGTAACTTTGGGTCTTTAGGTCACTGGATCCCATTAGACAAATAGGTTCTTGCTATCCGCTGGGGTTTGGATCCAGGACCCAATGTGGGTACCAAAAACCATGGATGCTCAAGTCCCATTAAATATTATTATTAACATTTATTAATAAAGCACTGCAGCACTTAACATAGTCAGGACGAAATAAAATAGGGAGTGTTTTTAATCTTAAAATGGCATCTCAAAATGGTGTCTCTTATATAAAAGGGCAAAATAAAAGGTTGCTTGGTTTTTTTGGAAAACAGTCAGCCTTCTGTATCCATTGATTCAATCGTGGCTTGAAAATAGCTTTAAAAAATACAGAGGGCTGACTGTATATCCCATCCTCTCCCGCTGGTACGGATAGAAAGACCCAGTTATGCCTAGTATTGGGTCCTTTTTGGTGGAAGTTGTCACCCCCTGGAAAGAAACTTTGCTCAAACTTGGCTGAAGTTTTTCTTTCTTTTAATTCTCATTCCAGCCGACCGAGGATTTTGGGACCTTCTTTTCGGCCGTCATCGACCACAAGGTAACAGACTCCGTTCTTCTTTCGCGCACGTTCCCTTCTTCCTTCCCATCCCGCTTCGATCCCTCTATCGCCAACTCTTCTCTCGTCTTTTATTTCTTCTTCTTTCACTTTCCTCCGCTGTCGCTTTGCTATCTCCACCTCCCAGGAGTTGAGCTCTTTTTCCTTCCTTCCTTCCCCTCCCGGATCCAAACCTCCGCTTCTCTCCCCTCTTTTTTTTTCATGCCGAGTGAAACCCCTGCTGAGATTACGGCTCAGCCGGCAAACGCGTTCTTTAAAAACGCATTTTCGCAGCTTAAGAGCAGGCATCTGTCAATAACGATAACCCTGCCGCTTCCACCTCCTCTTCCGATATATCCCCGGCCCCATCTCCGCCGACTGGGTCTCCGCGCGCTTCCCTCTCCTCCCAGGCCTTTGAAGTCTTCCCTGCTTCTCCTGTTGAATTCGGATAATCCCCCGTCACACCCTTCCGAGTTTGCCTTTTTCCCCCCCGTAACGCCGAGAATCGGCCGTGGAGGGATCTCTCTTTGGGGCAAGGCTGCGAAAACAAGTCTCCGATCCCAGCATCCACTTGCCGTTCCCGGCATACCTTTTTGTTGTTGCGTGCCTTCAAGTCGTTTCCGACTTATAGCAATCCTAAGGCAAACCTATATACAGTTTTCTGGGGCTGAGAGTATGTCGCTCATCCAAGCGGGGAACCGAACCCCTGTGTCCAGAGTCATAATCCAACACTCAGACCATTGCAATATAGAATTGCGTTGGGGTTTTTTGGCCACTGCATCACACTATTGGCTCAGGTTTCCCTTGCGGTCTTCTAAGTTCCCTAGATTTTGTATTTGTGTGCTTCAAGTCCTTTCCGACTTATGGCAACCCTATTGCAGGGTTCTCCGAGGCTGAGAGAATGGGCCTTGCCAGTGGGTTTCCATTGCTGAGCAGGGATTCGAACCCTGGTCTTTGGAGTCCTAGTCCAATGCTCAAACTACGCTGCCATGTTGGCTCTATATATACCCTCTTTACTTCTTGGGACTCCTACAAACACACACATAGATACCGGTATATATATATATGTGTGTGTGTTTTCTCACACTGAGAGAGATATAGAGAGGATTAGATATAGAGAGGGAATGGAAATGATAGATAGACATATTGAGTACTGTATCATATATCTATGGATATGGAGAAAGAGAGGCAATACAAGGAGGAGGAATGAAAAGGTATATGATTATGGAGGGAATGTAAATGCATAAAGATGACTGAAGATGGCTAAGTAACCCTGGAAAGGATAACGGAGATTATTAATAAATACAAGCTAGAGTCTGCTTGACGTTGGTGATGCTAAGATGCCATTCATGTTATTGTCAATTAAATTTACATGGATGTTTTAGGTGGCCGTTTTAATGCCTTGTATGCTCTGTATATCCCTACGTTTATATATCCGTCGAGGGCATCCATTTCCCCTTCTGTCTCTTCTTCCAGTCTTTCGAGCGGATCAAGAAGTGGCTCCGACACGCGGAGACGTCGCCCAACCTCAGCATCCTGGCCGGCGGCGGGTGCGACGACAAAGTTGGGTATTTCGTCCAGCCGTGCATCGT
Source organism: Urosaurus nigricauda (assembly GCA_034509955.1). Lineage (NCBI taxonomy): Eukaryota > Metazoa > Chordata > Lepidosauria > Squamata > Phrynosomatidae > Urosaurus > Urosaurus nigricauda. The sequence goes on from JAOEGL010000008.1 coordinate 12,776,932, forward strand.
CGAGACCAAAGACCCCAAAGATCCCATCATGCAAGAGGTGAGCCGCATCCTTTTTCTTCGTTAAGGGAACGTTTTGCTTCACACTTTTGGCTTGGGCTTCCCTTGGAGATCCCTAAATTGTCCTTATGTGCGCCTTGAAGTCCTTTCCGACTTGGGCAACGCTGTCCCAGCGTTTTCTGGAGTGGAGAGTGTCTGACTCGCTCTCCAAAGATCTGCAGAAGTTTCAACAGTGATGCCCGTTCCAAAGATAGACCTATCACCCTTTTGTTGTTGTTCTTTCCCCCTCCGATTCCCAGGAAATCTTTGGCCCGGTCTTGTCCGTCTACGTCTATCCGGAGAAGCAATACCGAGAGATCCTCCAACTCATAGACAGCACTTCGCCCTACGGCCTCACGGGGGCTGTCTTTGCCCAGGATAAGTAAGCCTTGGTTTGCCTTGCCACCTCTTCACTTTCTGGTCTCTGTTACCGTATATACTCGGCTATAAGTCAAGAATATTTACGCCCCAAAATTGACACTAAAATCCTACTTAGGTCTGCAATGCTGATGGGCCTTGGGTTTGCAATGCTTAGTCTCGGAGTTAAACCTAACTTGGGAAACGGGGCTTGGGTTTGCAGTGCTTAGTACAGAGTTTAATCTGTCTTGGACTTAGATTTGCAATGCTTAGTGTCGGAGCCTTACCTATCATTATAAGAGACCCCAAGGGCCATCCAGTCCAGCCCCGTTCTGCCATGCAGGAACTCTCCATCAAAGCATCCTCTGTGGAAAGACCTCCAAGGAAGGAGACTCCACCACGCTCTGCAAATCATGGGAAATGGGACTTAGATTTGCAATGCTGAGTGTCAGAGTTTAACCTATCGTGGGAAATGGGACTTAGGTTTGCAATGAGCAAAACCCTATCTTGGGAAATGGGGCTTTGATTCGATTTGCACTTCCTTCCTTTCAAGAGTTGATGTTTTACCTTCGACGTATCCATAGATAATATCAAAATCCATGATCTTGGCCCAACAACTTGTACCTGAGTATATACAGTAATACGTTCTCTCTAAGAATATTTAGGTCTTGCAGTGCGACTCTGTTGGAAGTTGGCCATAGAGTCACACTGGAAAACCTAGAGATCTTTTTATAAATAATTTTTTTTATTGAAACTAAAGTTCATACAGATAGATTTTATACAATACATAATTCCATTATACGTATTTTCTGCATTCTGTTACAACTCGGCTCAATATATTTTCCATCACACCTCAGTGTTTCCCTAGAACGTTTCTAAAGAAAACGCTTCTCTAGGCATTTGTAAGTCCTCCGACACAATTCTGCGGTCATCTTCCAGTGGACATTGACCATAAAAAGTTGCACTGGAGGACTTAGCGATCCCAGATAGATTTTTTAATTTGGGGTTTGCCCACTTTCGCAGCGGTCCTATGTCCCTAACCCCAGCGAATGCAACCTCTCTGTCCTCTTCTTTGCGTCCCTTTCAGATCCGTCGTCGCCGAGGCGTCGAAACTCCTGAGGAACGCGGCCGGCAATTTCTACATCAACGACAAGTCGACTGGGTCCGTCGTGGCGCAGCAGCCGTTTGGGGGATCTCGCGCGTCCGGTACGTGGGGTAAAGTACTTGGATGGGGTTTGGGCGGACTGGGACGCCGCGTTTTTCCGAAAGGCCCTTCGCAACCCTGAGAGCTAGTGCGACTTGGATTTGTTTGAAAGGTGAGCAGAGGTTCTACAAAGCCGCGTCTGTGTTTCTGTTGTTGAAAACAGGGACGAATGACAAACCCGGCAGCCCCCATTATATCCTCCGCTGGACGTCCCCGCAGGCCATCAAAGAGACCCACGCGCCTTTGGGGGATTGGAGGTACCCCTATATGCAATGAAACGTGTCCGACGGTGCCTTCTGCTTCGGAGCCGCAACCGAACGGCCAACGGCCCAGAGCTGTGGATCTGTCCCAACCCTCACTAACATAAGACTCAGATGCATTTAGGAACTGGCGTCCCTGCCGTAGCCTAGAAGTGCCCTTTTTTGGGATTTCTCCTTTTAGGAGAGCCCTCCAAACGAGAGCGGCCTTTGGAGAGAAAACAAAAACTGTCCACGATCGGAAGCGAATTGCAAACGTGCCCAATTTTGGACCTTGCCTCCTTCTGTCTGGACACCGGGGTTTAAATGTGAAGTCGGAGGCTTTCGCGGCCGGCATCCATAGCTTTTTGTGGGTTTTTCGGTTTGTTCCTCACGTTTATTCAGGAGTTTAGTCCTGACGTTTCGCCAGCATCTGTGGCTTTGGCCTCTTCAGAGAAAGATGTCTCTGAAGATGCCAAAGCCACAGATGCTGGCGAAACGTCAGGAATAAACTCTTCTAGAACATGGGCCACATGGACTGAAAAACCCACAAAAAACTGGGGTTTAAATTTTTTAATATAAGTTTTTATTATTTAGATAACATACAAACATATAACACATAATATATAACTTACGTACACATTCGTTTAGCAACTTCTTTCTTCCTTTCCATCCATCCTTCTTCCGTCCTGCTTCTTTCATCCTCTTCTCCTCTTCCTCTCTCCTTTTCCTTCTTCCTTCCTTCCTCTACTCCTCCAAAACTCTTTCCATATCCTTCTATTATCTTTCACACCCTCAACTACCTACTTTTCCATTCAACTTTTCCACTTACATTGTTTTATCCAGCACTGGGTTTAAACTTTGAAATATGCAACTCTTATTAGTTTCTACTCTTTGTTATGCACTTGAGCTCCCAGAATGTGAGACTTTTGGGTGTTTTAACTCCAAAAAAATCTGGAAAACTAAAATTTGGGAAACACTAGGCTATACCAACCACGCTCAGATCATCATCCGTCCTTTTTTCCATCCCAAGTTCTTCCGCCTCAATGTTGGGAAAAGGAGGAACCCAATATATATAGACCACGTTCCTGTTGTGAACGTGTCGAGAAACCATGTTAAAACAATTATTTTCATATTTTGTGTCCTGTAAAAAGGACGAGAGTTGTAGCCTAGCTTGGCTTGGATGCTGCTATAGTTATCCGAAAGTGTTGCTTTATTTTCTCGCGCACTTTCCTTTGTTGCACATTTGATTTTAGTCCATAGAAAGAGGGTCGGACCTGCAAATTCTTCTTATAACCACCCAGAAATCTCAACACTGGAGATTATATATATATATATATATATATATAGTGTGTACACACACACACACACACACACATATATATTTTTCTGAATAAAACAAATCCTGATGCTCTTAACTTGATCAGATCCCTCTAGACATATCGTCTGGCTCTGGAATTGGGAACGGATTTGACGCAATGTGTGAAACGGGGTACCTTTTGGCTGTTGTTGTTGTTGTTGTTGTGTTTTAGAAGTGTGTGGAAGGCAGATGCATGAGAGATTCCTGCTTTTTTAATGGGCATCAGGCGAGTGGATGGGTGTGGATGCCATTCTCGACCGGATGGATTTAATTCTTGATCGATGACTATTAAAAATAATAATAATAATAAAAGGGCAAAACAAAGGTTTTCTCATGTGGGTACGTTTATTATTTTTAAACTGTTTATGTTTTAATTAATAATTTTTTAATTGATGGTGGTCGGTATCGATCCTCGCCTTGATCTACGGTCGAAAGTGGGTATGTATTATTATTATTATTATTATTATTATTAATTATTATTATCATCATTGCCGTTGGTGTTCATGATAAATTTTAATGCAGTATATTAGACAATATTCTTATTCTTATTATTACTTTGTCCAATGCACTGCATTAAAAAAATCTTCATTGCTGGGAATTTTTGCTAGTATTTCATACTGTTTTTCCTTTCTGTTTTTTCTCCCCGGATTACCATACTTGCTGATTTTTTAAAAAAGAAAATATTTCCATATTTTATTTATAATATTCGTTATATACATATACTATATATAAAAAAGATAATAGCCGTGTTTGCATAATAGTAATTTTGGTAAATGACTTAATCTTATGGAATGTTGTTCTTCGCCATCCTTCGTCGCACCTTTTCTTCCTTTTGACTCTGAACTTTATAGTCTATTATTTTTGTCTTTGTCTTATTATTTTAGTATTTTTAACTATTCTAGTCTGTTATTTTGAATCTTAAGTAATATTTGAGTCAACCTATCGGCGGTAATTTTTGTCGGAAAAGGTTTTCTGTTGATCTGCATGTTAAAAGGCCACAACATTTCCAAACGGAAAGAGGATAATGTTCGAAAGAAGATTCATAGAAAACCAAGTACAACTTATCTTGAGTTTAGAGTTAGTTTAGTTGCTGGTTTTTTATTAGCGGTTGAGGGGAGATTTTATTTTATTTTATTTCATTAAACTTTTTGGGTCGCCGTTCCCCCAAAAACGGACTTGGGTTTTAAAATACATTTTAAAATAACCCAGTTATAAAACGGTATAAGATGCAGCTTAAAAGCGTAATTGCAATCTTTGCCCATTAAGTACCTTTGCAGACTATAAGTGAGTTAAGTCCTTGCACTGTTACTTGGAAAAATGTAAGTTTCCACCCTCCTTTTTTTTGGGGTGTGCGTGTTGTGTGTGTGTTACCCATTTTTAATTCGACAAAGACGTGCGGTTTTTCCAAAAAATCCCTCCTCCTTTTGCGCGGACACCTCGATAAGGTCTCGGCCCATCTGCTTTCGCTTAGCGGCCCACCGTGCGGCTAATTGGCAAATCAAACTTGTCCGACGTCTCTCCTTGTTAGATAAGTCGATATTATTACAAGACGCCCGGCGATGTGTGACACCCGTTTGGACCGGGACCAACGTTTTGGGGAGGTTTCGTCGCTCTCGACACACTTGTTTGGCTCCCCTTTTTTCCCCCCGTTGTCGTCGCACCTCGCCTCGAGGTGGTAACACGAAACACATGGAGTTTTTGCCAAAATGGGATGGTTTGCGTGCACACATTATGTGCACCCATCCGTCCCTCCAAATTGCCAACTTTTCGTTTGTTTGGATGGAAGAGGTAGTAAAACTCAACTTGGTAGACTTCCCCAATTGCTGGAGGCTTAATTTTGTGGATTTTTTTTGGATGTCGTTGGACATAGGGCTGGTACAGCTACGCTTGGAGACGTTTTCTGGATTTGAAGATACCCGATTATAGAGAGGAATCCTAAAAAAAGAGATCCAACGGACTGGGGCTTGGCTATTTGAGGTCCGTACCTTCAACAAAGGTAAAATCATTTGTTTAAAAAACTGGGAGCTTTGCAAACTTTGCAACATGCCTGCTTCGAAAGCTTAAAATGTTGTGTATTTGGATTGGCCCAATAATGGCATCACTCTTTTTGGGGTTTTGGGTCAGTAACACAATCCGCCGGTAGATGGTGGTCTTTTCCCTCATCCTTGAATCGCAAGCTTTGCCTGCTTTTGCATCCAGTTCAAGTGGAAGAAGGCAAAGCAAGGGGTGAATTGGGGCCCTATCGTTGCGAAGCTTCATTGTCAAGGCAAATCTGGGTCTTGTTTTTGCAACGGGGCTGAAAGAAGGGCTTAAACGTTGCTTAAAATGGAGAGAAGCGAAATGAGGATATCACCTATAAGGATTCTTCCCGAATGAGTTTTTTCTTTCAGTACCCAAATTTCTTGCATTGCAGGAATTCGGAGTTGCGGATAGATGGAGAGTTTAGGCGCCCAAAACAAAGAGGCTTGCAAAGGAAACCCCAACAAAGACGTTCAAGGTGTGAATAGTTAGCTAAACAAAAACACACAACTGCTAAAACAAATCAAGAAACACACACAAAAAAACCTACCTTTGCTTCTGCCAAGTTTTCACAGCTTATATTTAAACGACATATTCATGCAACGTGTTTTTCGTGTCCTTCCTGAACCGTAATGATGTTTTCGTACTCAATTGTTTTCTACATTAATCGACTTAATCCCTAAGATAAATTCATCACCATTTGTATAAAAGCATAGCTTGATATTTTCTCTACTTACCAAACCTTGAAATATAGGTATGAACAATGATAAGGTATGAGCAGTTTTGGAGCTCTCTCCAAATGCTAGAAATTTGGGGACTGGAAGAAAATTTCTTGGGATTCTTCTTTTGGGGCAAAGTCATTGCCTTCCCTTCCTCTCCATTGCTGCAACATCCCACGTGGTTGTACTTTTTTGGCCATTGTGTGATAGGTCCGTTGTTGTCGTTGTCATTGTGTGCCTTCAAGTCGTCTCCGACACACGGTAACCCTATCGTTGGGTTTTCTTGGCAACCTTTGTTTGGCATGGGTTTGCCATTGCTTTCCTATGAAGCCGAGAGAGTGTGACTTTGCCCAGGGTCACTTAGTGGGTTTGCATGGCTAAGCTGGGACTCAAGCTTTGGTCTAAAAAGTTAGAGTCGAACGCTCAAACCACTGTTTTTTGTGGGGTTTTCGGGCTCGGTGGCCATATAGAATAGTTTATGCTTGACGTTTCGCCGTGGCTGGCATCTCATCCGAAGATGCCGGCGAAATGTCAAGAATAAACTCTTCTAGAATATGGCCACCGAGCCCGAAAAACCCACAAAAATCACTAATGCGCCTTAAAAAAACAGAAAGACTCAACATTTTGGTGGATTTGGGGCGTCTTGATGGAGCATCGATGTTGGCCGATGTGCCATTTTCCCCTTGAACCTCACCAGCCGTGGGCCAATGTTTTTGTTTATTAACAAGTAAAACAAACTAACACACGAAACATAATACAAACGAAAAATAAGCCAGGCAAAAACAAGACATGACCAACCATCCATTGGCTCATTCTCTAAAGTTAGTATTTTAAAACTATATACTCAGACTATTTAATTTTCTCGTCCTTCCTGAGTTGCAGTGATGTTCACATAACCATTTACTAACTTAGATTTATTTGAACTCAAACCCTTAGATATGATCTTACATTTAAAAAGCCATGAATGTATTATATCTCCGACTTAATACTCTTTAAAAAGCCGTACATAACAGCCGTAATTTTCTTCTATGTATTCTAATCCATACCTGAACCGTACCTAGTTTCCTTAATGGACCATTGTTTTTATGTTTCCAAATTCTCTACCCTCTTCCACCTCCGCCTTTCCCTCGCTCTGTCTTTCTTTCTCTCTTTCTTTCTCTCCCCCGCTTTCTTTCTCATTCTCTTTTTTCTCTTGTTTTTCCTTTTTCCAGCCGTGTGAACCGACCTCGAGGACTCGAGACAATTGCAAAATAATTTATCTCTCGAGGAGGGGGAAACGTCTCCCCGGAGAGCCATAAGGGGGGGACTGCGTTCTTCGGAAGATGGAATCCGCTGGCAGCGGCGCCAACTCCGTTCACCTGTTCTCCGTCCTCAAACTTTCCTGGCTCCGGATCGCGAGTGTCGGAGACAAGCCGTCCCTCGAGGACCCTGAGAAACGTGGGGGTAGGTATGTGCCCTCTCTGTACCCCCCTCCGAAACACATCGCCACCTCCCCGTACTTTCTGCCCACCAACCAGGCTCCCTTGACCTCCGGGTCAGAAAAGGAAAATATGCTGAGAAAACGCCGTTCTTCGCTCTCTGGTGGGTGGCTCCGAATTGGCACGGTCCAACGCGGTGCCCGGCCAAAGATACTGCGAGGCCTGGGAAAGAAAGTGCCTCGGAGCGCTCGGTGACGGGGATCGTTCCTGGTTTGGAGGACGGTTTCCATAATCCCCAAGTTGCTTTGGGGGGGATTCTGGAAACGCCGCTCCGAGCTTTGCAACCAGTGGCTCCGAACCAGCCTTTGCAGAATCTTAATTCCAAAAGCCCCTCTCTTCCCCTCCCTGCACTTGTTTGTTCGAGGATTTAAAATGTATCTGAAGTTTCATCTCGGCTCCTTTCATGATCCAGAGATAAGAATCCGCACTTTGTGTGTGTGTGTGCGTGTGCAGTGCACATCCAGAAAATTATTTTGCAAACATCAGTGTGCTCCATTTTGGGTCATCCCTTCTCTTCCCTTTCCTCCTTCTTTCAATCTTTCTTTCCTTTCTCTGTCTTTCCCCTTTCTTCTCTTTTCCCCACGTCTTCCTCACTCCTTTCCTTCCTTCTTCCTTTCCATCTTTGCCTTCCTGTCTCTTGCAACCTCAACTTTCCTCCCTCCCTCCGCTCTTTCTTCCCTGCTTTTCCATCCATCCTTTCTTCCCATCTTTCTCTTCCTATCTCTTGCAACCTCAACCCACCTTCCTTCCTTCCTTCCTTCTTCCCTCCTTCCTTCCTTCCTTCTTCCCATCTTTGTCTTCCTATCTTTCAACCTCAACCTTCCTTCTTTCCAACTTCCCATCTTTCTATTCCTATCCTTTACTCGCTCCCATCTTTCTATTCCTATCTCTTGCAGCCTCAACTTTCCTTCCTTCCTTCCTTTCCTCCTTCCAATCTTTCTATTCCTATCTATTGCAAACTCAGCCTTCCTTCCTTCCTTCCTTCCTTCCTCTTCTCCTTTTTCCTTCCCTTCCTCCTCTTTTCTTGTGCCTGTGCCTCTGTTGCCCCTGTCTCTATGTTGTGCCACTTGTGCCTGGATGGCACACCAATAACCATCAATAACAATATTCTGTCGTTGCTTGGCCACATGGGTCTTGGTTTCCTTGGATGAAATATTGGAGGCTGTGGGTTGGATGCCTCTCTCTCAGAAGCTGTGGATACCTGCAGGGGCAGAGGGTTGGAATAGATGGTCTTTGGGTCCTCTTTCCACCTTACCATCCTATGATTATAACCAATGAGTCGACTCTACTTGGAATGAATGAAGGGCTTGTGCCAGCTGTGCCCCTTCTGCCCGTCACTGTTTAATGGAAATCCTCGCTGGTGTTGATGTGGCATGTTGGTGGTGTTGTCGCAAGTCCTTTGCAAGCCTTAGTGACCCTCTTCCTGGGCTTTTCTTGGCCAGATCTTTCCGAGGAAGGTTTGCCGTGGCCTTCTTCTATGGTTGAAAGAGTAGGACTTGTGCCTCTGCGTTGCCTTTCCTTTATATTCTTCCTATTATCTCCCCATACCTCCCAATTCCAGACAATACATTTTCTACATTTACAAGAAAAGCATCCTTTTCCGAAACATCCTTCTATATGTCAGATATCATATATACATAGTCCTAAAGTTCCTCCTCTTTTCAGGTCAGGGCATATGGCATATATACAGTCGGCCCTTTTGCATTTGCGGCTTTTGATTATTTTCAGATTTAATTTTAATATGCTCTCTCTAGGAATCTAACTCTAGCAAATGGAGGACCAACAGTATACGTTCCTCCTTTATTCTAATATTCGTAGTACTTGCCGTTTTATTGAATTATTCTATCTGTAATACAACTGTTTCTTGTCTGGATTTTTCGAGCTTAGTCTCGAAAGGGCGATTAAGAGCCGTTCCCTTTACAAAAGACCTGCTCCTAGGAGTAAAGCAGACGTTGCTAACAATTTTCCCCTCCGTTTTGCAACCCGGGTCCATTGCATCCTTCGCAACGGCTGAGAATTGAAATAGTTTTTCTTGGTTCGCAATGCCTTCCGGCCGCGTTTTATTCTTTCCGTCTTTCTCTCTCCTTCGCTTTAATCCCGGGTGGGTTTGTTTTTTCCCCGGCTCTTTCTTTCACGCTTCGAAAAAGGAAAGAGGAGAGGGAAAAAATAAAAGAAAAATAAAAGCCTTGCATCGGCGTGTTTATCGCCTTTTCCGTTTGGGTTTACATAGCCTCCTTTAAAAGGCAATAATGAACGAACAAAACCAATTAAGATGGTATCGGGGTCAGAATGGACCTGTTTTAATTGTCTGGTTTCTTCTCTTTCCGTGTTAGATCCCTGAGCTCCGAAAAAGTCTCCCTTGCGAACATTACTGAGATATTAAAAAGGGCTTAAATAAAAATGCACATTTTCCTTCCCCGTGCGCGAAAGGAAAAGGATGAAATCTGGTTGTCTTGCAGATGGAAGGGCCCTCTGTACATGCTCCGAGCAAAGTTATTACGTGCTTTTTAAAATAATAATGTACTCTTTTAAGTGCTTTTTATCTTTTAAAACTATTTTACTGCATCATCGGTTTCAACATTGCAATATCTGTGGATCTCTTTTGTATGTTTTCAATTGTTTGGCGTCACTGCCATGTGCCTTCGTTTTCCGAGTTACAGTGACCCTAAAACGAAACTTATCATGGGTTTTTTTCTTGGCGTGTTTCTTCAGAGCTCATCTTCTGAGGCTGAGAGAGTGTGACTTGTTGTTGTTGCTGCTTCTGTTGTGTGCCATCAACTTAAGGCCATAGGACCCTAAGACCTGTAGGTTTCTGACTTATGGCAATAATAATAATAATAATAATAATAATAATAATAATAATAATGTTTTATTTCTATCCCGCCTCTCCAGAAGGATCTAGGGTTAGGGTTAGCATTAGGATTAGGCAACCTTAATACCTATAAATATATATATATATATATATATATAAATATAACTACTACTACTAATTATTATTATTAGTAGTAGTAGTTTTATTTATATCCTGCCTCTCCGGAAGGATCTAGGGTTAGGGTTAGCATTAGGATTAGGCAACCTTAATACCTATATATATATATATATATATATATATAAATATAACTACTACTACTAATTATTATCATTATTAGTAGTAGTTTTATTTCTATCCCGCCTCTCCGGAAGGATCTAGGGTTAGGGTTAGCATTAGGATTAGGCAACCTTAATACCTATAAATAAATATATATATATATATATATATATATAAATATAACTACTACTACTACTAATTATTATTATTAGTAGTAGTAGTAGTAGTTTTATTTATATCCTGCCTCTCCGGAAGGATCTAGGGTTAGGGTTGGGGTTAGACAACCTTAAGGCATACTTAATAAGGCATAGTAATAATAATAATAATGTTTTATTTATATTCCGCCTCCGGAAGGATCTAGGGTTAGGCTACCCTAATAGGGCATAATAATAATAATAATAATAATAATAATAATAATTCATAATAATAATAATAAATTTTATGTATATCCCACCTCTCCGGAAGGATCTAGGGTTAGGGTTAGGCAACGTTAAGGCATACCTAATAAGGCATAATAATAATGTTTTATTTATATCCTGCCTCCGGAAGGATCTAGGGTTAGGCTACCCTAATTGGGCATAATAATAATAATAATAATAATAATAATAATAAATAAGAAGAAGAAGAAGAAGAAGAAGAAGAAGAAGAAGAGGAAGTTTTATTTATTTTATTTTATTTATATCCCTCCTCTCCGGAAGGACCTAGGGTTAGGGTTAGGGTTAGGCAACTCTAAGGCATACTTAATAAGATATAATAATAATAATAATAATAATAATAATAAGCTTTATTTATATCCTGCCTCTCCGGAAGGATCTAGGTTTAGGATTAAGCAACCTTAAGGCATACGGATCTAGGGTTAGGGTTGAGCAACCTTACGGCATTTGGTTCAGAGGGGGATTCGATCTGCCCTGGTCTGAGGCTGAGAGAGTGTTAAGTATTCCTGCATGGCAGAGTCTTAGGTATTCCTGCATGGCAGAACGAGGTTGGAAGAGATGCCCCTTGCAACGCCTTGATGCCGCTAACGCCTCCTTTGCTTTCTCCCAATTATTATTTGCAGGTTGTGCCTTGACTTCATCGCGGATTTGCGAAGTCAACGGGACGCTCGGATGGCAAACATCTGTCTCCTCGCCACGGAGGGATTACAGGAAGACGGCTTTTTCGGAAGAAGAGGAACGGCTTGGATGCATTCTTTACCAAGTACGTCATCTTGGCATCATTTCCTTCCATTTTTCTGATTCAAATGTCCTTTCCTTTCACTCCTTTTCCTCCCGTTTTCAAACCACAAAAACACGTCTCTCCCTTCGTCGCTCGCCAAGATCTCCACCTTTCTGTGCAAGACTCGAACTCGTGGCGGGGGTAGATTTACATGGTTTTTGTAAGATAAGCTGAGGGCAAAACTTAGGGGCACGTAACCGAGGATTTTAGGATGAAGGAATGGAAAACAACGTCAAAGAATATACAAAAAGCTAGAAATGGATGAGAAAGTAGAGGGGGAGTCCGTGCTTTGGTTATATTTTTTGCATTTTAACAGGCGATTTAAAGTAAAAGTATGGTACTTAACATTGATAAGTCGGCTCAGGTTTCTTTTGGGGGTCAAATTGTTTGGACTTAAAATTTCCAGACTTACACATGAGAGTACAGTTGGCCCTCCTTATCCATGGATTTGAGCATCCCCGGCTTGAAAATATTCCCCAAAAGTATAAATTCCAAACAGCAAACCTCGATTTGGCCATTTTATATACGGGACACCATTTTGTTGTGCCGTTATATTTAATGGGACTTGAGCATCCGCGGATTTTGTTATCCACGGAGGGCATCCTCGAACCAAACCTTGCAGATAACAAGGGACCACTGTATATACAGTAAGAAAAGTCAATGGCTGGGTATTATATTATATTATATATTAGGGCATAGTGTTGGGGTCCGACTCTCCCAGAAGCCCCAGCCAACCTGGCTAACGGTCAGGAATTCTGGGAGACGAAGTCCAAAGCATCTGGAGGATCAAAATTTGGGAATCCCTGCTTTTAAATCCTAAGTTTTACCCTCGACGTATCCACGTATCCCTAATTTTGGCCCCAAAACCTGCCCTCGACTTACACACGGGGTCGACTTATAGTCAAGTATATACAGTATTTAATAGTAAAGCAACCCTTTATCTCCTCTCTGTGCCTAAACAATACAGAGGGAGCGATATATGGGATCATCGTGGCTCTCATTGATGTGCAAAACCTAGTTTTAAAGACAGCTCCGAGAGTCTTCCAACAAGGACAGCCGTGTTAGCCGAGGGATTCTGGGAGTGATAGTCCAAAATACAACTTGTTCCTCCCTATTTCCTAGGGTTAGGGGCATAAGACCCCCGTGAATATGGAAAAAACCAAAAATAATAAAACGCCTCTCTAAGTCTTTCGGTGCAACTTTTAGTTAAAGTTGAACATAGAGTTGCGCTGGAAGACCTAGATGTTCCTAGAGAGAACATATTGTATATATACTCATGTATAAGTCTAGAAATTTAGGTTAAAAAATTGACCCAAAAAAACCTGTCGACTTATCCACGAGTCAATGTAAGTACTGTATTTTAACGCATATACAGACATATATACAGACATATATACACATACATATATACATACATGATGATGCCCTGGAAGCATTTAATCCCTTTTACTTTCACATCCATCCAGCCTTTAGTATGAGCACATATTTTATCCTTCACATCCTTCATTGCGTGCCCCTAAGTTTTGCCCTCGACTTATCCACGGGTCATATCAAAATCCATAATTGTGGCCCTGAAACCTGCCCTCGACTTATATATATATATATATATATATATATATGAGGTCGACTTATAGTCGGGTATATACGGTATTAAATCCGTGAATAATCAAAGCTGCAAATATGGTTATGGCATTCTATTATGTCTGAGCCAAACTATAGTTATCAGATAGTTTAGATAGAAGCCCAGGACTGCATAGATTGGAGCGAAAGCACTTAAAGTGGTGTCAAACTGTGTCATTTTGACAGTGTAGATCGTTGATTCCAGGTGTTTCGGACTCCCAGAGTCCCAGACCTTTTGACCAAAATCACTGATGCTTCTGGGCACTAAAGTCCAAAATGTCTCCAATCTCAGATCCTTAACCAAGATCCCGGATGTTTGTAGGAGCCAAAGTCCCAAAACATTTTGGTGGACAATCTCGGACCCCTTTGACCAAGATCACGGATGCTTCTGGACGCTGAAGTCCAAAACTTCTGGAGGACCAGAGTTTGGGAACCACTGGTGTAGTTGCACCCCAAGAATTTGGGGAAAATGTGACGCTTCCATAGTAGTTTTGTGGGTTGTTCGGGCTCTGTGGCCATATACTAGAAGAGTTTTATTCCTGACGTTTCACCAGGATGCCGAAGCCACAGATGCCGGCGAAACATTAGGAAGAAACTCTTCTAGAATATGGCCGTATCGCCCGAAAAAGCCACAAAAAAATTGGAAATTTTTCCATTCTTTCCTCCCATCCGTCTCCTGTGGTCTCCTTGGTCTGAACGTTCCCCGCTTTCTTTTCCGTCTTCCCTCGTTCCCACCCTCCTGCCATTTCGGATACCTCTCGGTTGGATTGCAGCCTGCGCGTGACGAATCCGGTGCGTCTGCCGTGGGCGCGCACTTCAAACGGAGAGGAATCTGGCACGAAACTCGCAGCTGGACCGGTCCGGGAACGGAGGAGGAATTTTCAGCCTCCGCTTTTGCATTCCTGGCCCGGGTTCAAGACATCCCAAGGACCAGCTGCCCTTTGGACTTGGCTAAACGGATGCAACTTGGGAGGTGAGTGACGGGGACCGGCCTGGTTTGGGGAACCCTCCTCCGCCCTTTAGACCTTCTCGAGTTGGAAAGATTGACCCCGAGTCCAAAAACCCTGACCGTTTTGGACTATGGTTGCATCCACACTGCAGAAATTTAATGCAGTTTGGCACCACTTTCAGTGTCATGGAAGTGCGGGATCTGTATTTCCTAAACATTTTCTCTCTTATCTCCTTCTCTTGGTGGTTTTGCACCTTCGTTTTGGGTCTTTATATCTATTTTCTCTAGCCACAATCTCTCCCCATAGAAGTAGACCGTTTTCCAAAGTTTAAAAGGGGTTTGGGATCTTCGTCATGATAGGAATATTTTGCAAAAAGGAACAAAAAATTGGGTAAAATATTCATTTTTAAAAAATTTTATTCCTTAAAAAACATAACAAAAAATTTGTACAGACACACATAAAAAAGACTTATGACATCTAATAAAATAAAATTACAGTTAAAAGTCTCCTTTGCTGTGAATATTAGACTTCGATGACTTTTCAAACGTATTTTTCCATATCGCTGATTTTTGCCCTTCATACATTTAGAAACTCAAGTAGTGACTAAATTTACTTAAATATACTCAATTGGTATATTTCATTGCTTTCTAATTTATTTTGATTTTTAAGTGATCCATTCATAATGCATATTAACATGTCATTCATAAGATATATTATTGTTCAGTAATCTATTCAATAATACATATTGTACAGTTATGAGTTTATGTTAGTTACTATTGCTCCAATATTCACCCCCGGGAAAATATAAATATTTTTATTTATTATTAAATCTTGGATTACTTGAAAGTCTTCATTTTTACAGAGGCTCTCCTGCCTGAGAAAGGCAACCTTAAATTATTCCAGCTTGTCATATATATCTTTTTTGATTTACAAGCCAGGTGGGTTTTTTTCCCGTAAAATAAATCAACATTTTTAGAGGTAATAATATTAATACCCAAATATATATTGCTTTTTTTGCAAGACCCTGAAAACTTGAACACTTTGGGGACTTTAATGGGTCGCCGATAAAAATTATTTCCTAAATTTTTCTTTTTCATGCAACAGCTAGCCTGATGGAGAAGCTCTGCTCCTCCTGAAAACTTGCACATTTTAGGCATTTTTAAAATGCCTGGTCATTGATAAAACAATTTCCTAAATCTTTTCTTCTTTTCTTTTACAGGCAACCGTCGTTTTTGTACATCTTTCGCAGAGGAACCTTCTTTTCTTCCAAGCTGCATCCATTTACTTGGTAGGTAACCTTTCTTTCTCTAAAAGTTTTTTTTGCAAGATATTTTTCCATGATTTTCGGACGGCAAATGGTGGATTAGAAAGGAATAATAAAGAAAAAAAATTGGAACGCACAGCAAGGAAAGGAGTTGCCGCTTTCACCGCACTGTCAGGAGATAGAAAAACATAGATTAAATCAGTTACTTTCGCCAAAAGGTAACTATTGGAACCTGCGGCCTTCTCTCCGTTTTTGTGTATGCAAAGGTCCTGGACGTTGCATTTGCAAATTTGCAACTTTCTCCCCAACTAAGTCTGTTTTAGGATCCAAGAGGAATTCCTAAATACAGAGGAACAAAGTTTGCAAACTTGTCTTTAGCGGTAACTTCGTTAATCCCTTGTTCCAAAAATGGTATGTAACTACATAAGGTACATTTATGTAACTACATAAATAGTTCTAAGTTTTGCTGGGAAACGAGCGTTGCTCCTTTCCCAATGTAACTCCTCCTTTTTAAAGTTACTTTTGCGCAGTGACGGACGAGGAATGCTGGTTTGCATCTTGCGCTATTCAGTTCCATAAATGGCGTTTTTAAAATGTAAATATAATGTACATTTTAAAATGTAGCTGTATCCACGTAACCGTATATGTAGATGTAATATACATTTTAAAATGCTCTCTTTCTTTCTTTATTTTTTTGCAAAAAGGCACCTTTGGAAGGGTGCAAAGTGAATGCAATAAATAATAATAATAATAATAATAATAATTATTATTATTATTATTATTATTTAGCCAATTTATGGTGTTTGCAAGAGTGTTAGCGAAACAGTGCACACGTCTTTCCATGAGAAGAAAGCACAAGGAGCAAAGTCTCCTTTTCTGAATTCTGTCATTTTCCTTTTTCTTACGGAAAGACAGGCGCACCATTTCGCTCACACTCTTGCAAACCATGAATTGGCTAAACTATTATTTTCTTTTTCTTAGCGAAAGGGTGGCATGTCTTTCCATAAGAAAACAGAAAATAATTTAGCCAGTTCACGGTTTGCAAGAGTGTTCGCAAAGTGGTGCGCCTGTCTTTCCATAAGAAGAAAGTACAAGGAACAAATGCTCCTTTTCTGAATTCTATTATTTTCCTTTTTCTTGCATGCACACCATTTTGCTAACTCTTGCAAACCGTGAATTGGCTAAATTATTTATTCTTGCCCTCTATGCATTCATTTTGCACCTTTCCAAAGGTGCCTTTTTGCAAAATTAAGACTTATCATGGAATAAACTATTGTCGCTGAGGAAACAGGTAGGAAAAATCCACACAGGAGGGGAAAAATAATGTGTTTAAAAAGCAAGTGCAAAAATAACACATGTGCAAAAATAACAATGTGGTGGGAAAGAAGGAGCGCATCGCTGAGCCTTGCAACCTGATCCGGAACGAGAAGAAAAATGCAGCTGCGATTCAAGGGGAGGGAAAATAAAATCACACGATTGCAACAACGGAGAGATTTTTTCACACCCTTAATCTCCCTGCTTTTGAACAGTTTTGAAGTTGTTGTGTGCTTTTTGTGACTTTTGGCGTGACCCGAAGGTGAACCTGATGGGGTTTTCGTGGGCCAACCCTCAAAGCGCTTGCGTTGCGTGGGTTTTTCCAAGCATTATACCTCCAGTGTTTTTTGCAGATGAAAAACCTGGCCAAGCGGCATCCGCAACGGCCGTCGCCGGGCGCGTCACAAACCATCCTGCACATAAAACGCTGTTTGGAAACACTCAGGTTTTTGGAGCATGCTGACAACTATCGGGTCAAAAATGCACAAGGAAGCCTTTGAAATCCACAAACGCTTGGACAACTTCAACGGGAACGAAGAAAGCCTGAAGGTTAGCAAACTGTGGCTCCCGGTCCTGAATGACCCCAAAATCCAAGACCCGATAAGTACAAATGAAAACCACCCAGCAAACAAATGGATTTCTAGTTAAACGGACACAAATCCTCTTTGCATATCCTCCATTCGACAACACAGATAGGCATGGAAATGGCTTCCTCTCAACTTTCTTCCGTGCCAGCATTCTCTGAAGATGCCAAAGCCACAGAAAACATCAGGAATAAACTCTCGGGGAACATGGGCACATCGCCCGAAAAAACCCACAAAAAGCTAACAACCTATCTATAGTTTCTTGTGTGTTTTTCAGGCTCTGTGTCCATGTTCTCTAGAGTTTATTCCTGATGTTTTCTGTGGCTTTGGCATCTTCAGAGAACGCTGGCACGGAAGAAAGTGGAGAGGAAGCCATTTCCATGTTGATCTGTGTATTCCTGATGTTTCGCCAGCATCTGTGGCATCTTCAGAGAAGAACATATCTGTCCATCAATCATCCACCTATGTATCATCTATCTATCCATTTATCCGCCTATCTACATTTTCTATCAACCTACCTATCTGTCTCTATCTATCCATCTTTATCTATCTCTCCATTTATCTCTGTATGTATCTAATCTAGATGGATAGATAGATGGAGAGATAGATAAATCTTTGCCCAAAGCTGCCTAAATCTTTGACGATCCTTTAATGCTTTTGGGCTCCTCTTCTTTCTTGCACTTTCTAAGGCGCCCAGAAGCAGCAGCAGCTGCAAGGGTTTCATCTTTCTCTGGCCCGGGCCTGGTGCGAATCCTGGCAAGGCTTCAGGGCAACAACCACAACCACAACAACCACCTCTGTGCTTTTTCTCAAGACTGGAGAGGATGGTGAGGATGAGGAGCCAGCTGGGCCAGAGAGAGAGAGAGAGAGACTTTCCTTGCAGCCTGGGAAAATATTTCAGGGCTCAAGGTTTCTTCCCTGAGATTTGGAAATCTGAGTGGGCCTCTGTGCTTTCTCTTTTACACACGCACACACACATATATATATGTGCACGCTTTGCCCAAATGTTTTAACCCTGTATGCTTTCCCTTCCAGGAGGAAAATGGTCAGTCGAGACGGCGCCAAACCGCATTAATTCTGGGAGAACTAAGCTTTCCGTCGGCGTACAAAGTGAACACTTGCAAAGAAAAAGACCGGGGACATCCAAGGCACGTGTGTTTGTCGGCCCAATTTATTTCCTTTGCCTCCCTCCAAGGTTTTCCTTGTCGCCCGAGTAGGTGTGAAACACGTCCATGGAAATTTGAGATTCCTTACACAATTGTCCACCTCGCCAACTCTTGGTAAAAAAAGGTAATTCGGGGAGGAGGAAAAAGGCTCAATGTTTCCCTCTTCGCACCTTCCGGCTAATTGAATTTACACCCAAAGAGGCCGGAAAACCAGTAGCGAGTGCCAATTCCCCTCAGGGCCGGATGAAGGTTTCAATAGGCCACAACACGGAAAGCGAAAATGAAATTGTGTATTACGTTTCGAGCAAGCAGGTGGCCAAGAGGATATATGTGTGTGTCTTTGCATCTGTATGTATAGCCCTGAAAGGTCATTGCATCCTTTTTGTGGTTGTCGTAGTTTTGGCAACGTTTCCATGCCTTTGAATTGTTTGTTGGATTGAGACGGGAGCAAGAGCGGATGGCAGGAGGCATAGTTTTCTTGTAGCTTTTCTTGTGGGTTTTTTGGGTGATGTGGCCATGTTCTAGAAGAGTTTATTCCTGACGTTTCGACAGCATCCGTGGCTTTGGCACTTAGGAGATGATCCCAAACTTTAGACCTCCAGATGTTTGTGGACCTTCAGCTCCAAGAGAAGATCTTCTCCAGAGATGCCACAGATGCAGGCGAAACGTCGGGAATAAACTCTTCTAGAACTTGGACACAGAGCATGAAAAACCCACAAAAAAAACCCATGGATGCTGGCTATGAAAGCCTTTGACTTCACAAAGGAAGGAGAGTTGAACTTGCAAGAGAAAGATGGGAAGGAAGGAAGGGAGGAAGGTTGAGTTTGCAGGAGATAGAAAGCCGGCATCCATAGCTTTTTTGTGGGTTTTTCGGACGATGTGGCCATGTTCTAGAAGAGTTTGTTTCTGACGTTTTGCCAGCATCTGTGGCTGGCATTTGTCTGAAGATGCCAGATGCTACAGACGCTGGCAAAATGTCAGGAATAAAGTCTTCTTCAACATCGCCACAGAGCCACCAAAAGCCACAAGAAACTTCCTTCCTTCCTTCCTCTTCGTATTTCTTTCAAGCCCTACATTCCTTCCTTCCTTCTTTCCCATCTTTCTCTTCCTATCTATTGCAAGCTCAACCTTCCTTCCTTCCTTCCTTCCTTCCTTCCTTCCTTCCTTCCCATCTTTCTCTTCCTATCTATTGCAAACTCAACCTTTCCTTCCTTCCTTCCCATCTTTCTCTTCCTATCTATTGCAAGCTCAACCTTCCTTCCTTCCTTCCTTCCTTCCTTCTTTCCCATCTTTCTCTTCCTATCTATTGCAAACTCAACCTTTCCTTCCTTCCTTCCTTCCCATCTTTCTCTTCCTATCTATTGCAAGCTCAACCTACCTTCCTTCCTTCCTTCCTTCCTTCCTTCCTTCTTTCCCATCTTTCTCTTCCTATCTATTGCAAACTCAACCTTTCCTTCCTTCCTTCCCATCTTTCTCTTCCTATCTATTGCAAGCTCAACCTTCCTTCCTTCCTTCCTTCCTTCCTTCCTTCCTTCCCATCTTTCTCTTCCTATCTATTGCAAGCTCAACCTTCCCTTCCTTCCTTCCTTCCTTCCTTCGTCCTTCCCATCTTTCTATTCCTATCTATTGCGAGCTCAACCTTCCCTTCCTTCCGTCCTTCCTTCCTTCCCTCCTTCCTTCCCATCTTTCTCTTCCTATCTATTGCAAGCTCAACCTTCCTTCCTTCCTTCCTTCCTTCCTTCCTTCCTTCTCTTGCAAGCTCTATCTTCCTTCCTTCTCTTCTTATCTCTTGCAAACTCAACCTTTTCTTTTATTTTCTCTTTCTTTCTTTCTTTCTTTCTTTCTTTCTTTCTTTCTTCCAAGGCCGAGATAGGACGGGAGGAGGGAAGCCATCCGCCCAGCCACCTTGCTCCCAGGCCCCTCCCTCGGCGGCGCCACCGATTTTTCCAATTTCCAGCTAATGTGGGGGTCGCGCCAGCGATTGCGCAGGGCCTGGTAGGACACAGCGGCAGAAGGATGGCAAACCTTGCCCCGAGTGAATGCGGAATGAGCTTGGGCCACGGAAGGGAAATTTTCCATTCAATTCCGGGGGCCCCCTGAATAAGCGAACGCGCTTATTTTATTTTTTCCTCGAGTGTGTCGCATTAGATTTCCAGTGGCGCTGGGCGCCAGGTAGATGTCATTAGTAACAGTTTTGCGCGGTAATGAACGCGCTCATTTCTCTTCCGAGCGACTCATGAATACATAAAGGAGCGGGGCTCGCTTTGCATCTGGTTTCCGCGGCGGGAGCTTAATTCGGCATCCTCTCCGCAAACCCCTTTGGCAAGCCCAGCTGGGGCCAGCCGCCGAGGAATGCGCCAAGCGCACCTGCTTTTGCCATAGCTTCGTGCCGGAAGGAGGCGTCCGAGGTGGAAAAGGAGGCCGGCAGGTGAATCCTCCAGGCCTGGAAACGAAGAATCGTATGCACTTATCACACGCGGACCCACTTCCCGCGCTGGAATTGCGCCCCAAACGCTCCGGATGCGCAGAGGAGGGATGGCCGGTTGCGCTTCCGAAGCATCGCGGACCTGGTGTTCTTATACACATATAAACATAAACACACACATACATATATTGGGCCATTGTGTGTATATGTGTGTGTATGTATATATGTATGTAAACATACACACACACATACATATGTATACATACGCACACGTATATCCATCAGGGAACACACATATATTGGACTATATATATATAAATATACACAGACACATATGAACACATACATACATACACACACACATATATAGACATGTATATGTATGCATATATACATAAACACATATATATTGGACTTGTGTGTGTATATACACACACATATACATACACACATACATAAACAATAGTCCAATATATATGTGTGTGTGTTTGTCTATATGCATATATATATACATATGTATGTGTGTGTATGTATATGTGTCTGTATATATATATTTATATATATATATAGTCCAATATGTGTGTGTCTCTTGATGGATATATGCGTGTGTATGTATACATATGTGTCTATGTGTGTGAATGTGTGTGTGTATTTGTGTCTTTACACACACATGTACACATACACAATAGTCCAATATGTGTGTATGTTTATGTATATATACGTATGTATACATACGTGTCTATGTGAATGAATGTATGTAAGCATATGTGTGTGTGTCTATGTATTATGTGAATGTGTGCATGTGTGTGTGTTTATATGGGTGTGTGTTTATGTATATATGCATGTATGTATGTGTTCATATGTGTGTGTACATATGTTTACACACATATATACAGATATATACACACACAAAATAATCCAATATATGTGTGTGTGTTTATGTATACGTAGTCCAATGTGTGTGTGTTTATGTATACGTGTGCATGTATATGAATATCTGTGCATATGTGCGTGTACACACATATACATACATATATATATGTGTGTGTGTGTGTGTGTGTTTAGGCATATACATGTGTGTAGGTATACATGTGTCTATGCATATGTGTGTGTGTGTGTGTGTGTATATATGTATCTTTACACACACACACACACTCATAAACACATACAATAGTCCGACATATATGTGTAAGTATGTATATATACGTGTGTATACATGTGTGTCCAGTGTGTGTGTGTGTGTTTATGTATATATGCGTGTGTATGTATACATGTGTGTATGTATGTGTATATATGTGTGTGTTTACACATATATATACATACACACATATGCATAAACACAGAATAGTCCAATATGTGTGTGTGTTTGTGTATATATGCGTTTGTATGTATACATATGTGTCTATATATATGTGTGAATGTATCTTTGTGTGCATGTGCGTGTGGATATATATATATGTGTGTGTGTGTGTGTATCTGTTTCTTTACACACATATATACATAAACACATACACACAATAGTCCAATATATATGTGTGAGTTTTTATGTATATATGCGTGTGTATGTATACATTTGTGTATGTGTGTGAATGTATGTTTATGTGCATATGTGTGTGTAAATTTATGTGTGTGTATGTGTGTTTACACACACATATATATACACACACTAGTCCAATATATATGTCTGTGTGATTATGTATATTTGCATGTGTATGGATACATGGGTGTCTATGTATGTGTGTGAATGTATGCTTGTGTGCATATGTGTGTGTATATGTGTGTTTACATACACATACACAAACATAATTCACATACATACATAGACACATGTATACATACACATATATAAACACACACACATATATATTGGACTATAGTGTGTATGTATATATGTGTATAAAGACACATATAAAGACCAATATGTGTGTGTGTGTTTATGTATATATGCATATGTATGTATACATATGTGTCTATGTACAGTATGTGTATGAATATATGTTTATGTGCATATGTGTGTATATATGTGTGTACATGTGTGTTTACACACATATATACATACACATGAATATGTAGAAACACAATAGTCCAATATATATGTGTGTGTGTGTTTATGTATATGTGCGTGTGTATGTACACATGAGTCTATGTATGTGTGTAAAAATATGTTTCTCTACATGTGTGTGTATATATATGTGTGTTTACACACATATATACATACACACATACACACAATAGCCCAATATGTGTGTGTATGTATGTGAGCATGTGTGTGTGTATGTATGTGTTTTTACACACATATATACATATAAATACACAATATTCCAATATATGTGTGTGTGTTTATGTATATATGCATTTGTATGTATACATGTGTGTCTATGTATGTGTGTGAATGTATGTTTGTGTGCATATATGTGTGTGTGTATATATACACACATATATACACACACACATATGTACACACACACACACAATAGTCCAGTATATATGTGTGTGTTTATATATTTGTGTGTATGTATACATACGTGTCTATGTGAATGTATATATATGTGTGTGTATTATCCAATATATATGTCTGTGTGTGTTTATGTATAAATGCGTGTGTATGGATACATATGTCTATGTTGTGCATTAATGTATGTTTGTGTGTATATATGTGTGTATGTATGTGTGTTTACATAGATATATACATACACACACACACACACACAATAGCCCAATATATATGTCTGTGTGTTTATGTATATTTGCATGTGTATGGATACATGTATGTCTGTGTATGTGTGTGAATGTATGTTTGTGTGCATATGTTTGTGTATATAAGTGTGTGCATGCGTGTTTACATACATATATACGTAGAAACACAATAGTCCAATATATATGTGTGTTTATGTATATGTGCGTGTGTATGTACACATATGAGTCTATGTATGTGTGTAAATATATGTTTACACACATACATACACACATACACACACGTAATATCCCAATATGTATGTGTGTGAATATATGTATGTGAGCATATGTGTGTGTATGTGTGTGTTTCCACACATATGTACATACATAAACATACACAATAGTCCAATATTTTTGTGTGTGTGCTTATGTGTATGTGTGTGTGTGTTTACACACACACACACACACATATATATATACATACATACATATAAAAGCACACAATATTCCAATATATGTGTGTGTGTTTATGTATATATGTGTTTGTATGTATATATATATGTGTATGTATGTGTGTGAATGTATGTATGTGTGCATATATATGTGTGTGTATATAGATGTATGTGTATGTTTCTTTACACACATATGTACACACAGACACAATATTCCAATATATGTGTGTTATGTATATAAGCGTGTGACTGTATACATATGTGTCTATGTATGTGTGTGAATATGTTTGTGTGCATATATGTGTGTGTGTGTACATATGTGTATGTTTCTTTACACACATATATACCTACACACATATACATACATGCAAAATAGTGCAGTATATATGTGTGCATGTATACATATGTGTCTATGTCTTTAAATGTATGTATGTGTGCATATTTGTGTGTATATGTGTGTATGTCTGTTTACACACATATATACATACACACACACAGAGTCCAATATGTGTGTGTGTGTGTTTATGTATATATGTGTGTGTACGTGTGCATATGTGTATCTATGTGTGTGTATGTATTTGTATGTATACACACAAACACACACACAATAGCCCAAGATATTAGTCTGTGTGTTTATGTATATATTTGTGTGTATGTATACATACGTGTCTATGTGAATGAATGTATGTTTGTGTGTGTATGTGTGATTACACACACACATATATACACACATACACAACAGTCCAATATATGTGTGTATGTTTGTTTATGTATATATATGTGTATGTATGTATACATATGTGTGTATGTATGTGTGAATACATTTGTGTGAATACGTTTGTGTGCATGTGTGTGTATATGTGTTTACACACATATATAAATACACATACGTACACAAACAGTAGTCCAATATATGTGTGTGTGTGTTTATGTATATATGCGTGTGCATGTATACATATTTGTCTATGTGTTTGAATGTATGTATGTGTGCATATGTGTGTGTGTGTGTGAATGTCTGTGTGCATATGTTTGTATGTATATATATGTGTTTGTGTTTTTACACACATATACATACAAACATACACACAAAAGTCCAGTTTATATCTTTGTTTATGTATATATGTGTGTGTATGTATACATATGTGTCTATGTATGTGTGTGAATGTATGTGTGTTCATATCTCTGTATGTATGTATATGTGTGTATACACACATATATACATACACTCATATACATACACACACAATAATCCAATATATATGTCTGTGTGTTTATGTATAAATGTGTGTGTATTGATACATATGTCTATGTTGTGCATGAATGTATGTTTGTGTGCATATCTGTGTGTGTATGTATATGTGTTTACACACATATATACATGCACACATATACATACACACACAATAGTCCAATATATGTGTTTGTGTTTGCTTATGGATATATGTGTGTGTATGTATACATATGTGTTTATGTATGTGTGTGTATATTTACATACATATATACATACACACATGTACACACACATATTGGAATATATATATATATACACACACACACACACAGGCATACATACATCCACAGAACTACATAGACACATATGTATACATACACACACACATATATACATAAACACACACATACACATATATTGGACTACTGTATGTGTGTATGTCTGTATGTATATATGTGTGTAAACAGACATTAATACACACACATATATATATACACACACACATATGCACATATACATTCACACACACATTGTCCAATATATATATATGTGTTTGTGTGTGTATGTATACATACATGTCTATGTATGTGTCTGTGAATATGTGCGCATATGTGTGTATAAACATAAAGACACACATATATACATTGGACAATGTGTATGTGCGCATATGTGTGTGTGTGTATATATATATATGTATATATATATGTTTACACACATATATAAATATACATGCACACACAATAGTCCTATATATGTCTGTGTTTTATGTATATATGCCTGTGTAAGTATACATATGTGTCTATGTATGTGTGTGAATGTCTGTTTGTGTGCATATATGTGTGTGCATATATGTGTGTGTATATATATGTGTGTATGACTACTTAAGTCTGACTGTTGATGTTTGTGCAGCATGAAATCTTCGCAGACATACCTCTATATGGCTCCCCATACGTTTCCGATCCTGACGAAGACCCAAGAAGTCGAAACGTCCGAATCATTCTCCGGAGGCAGCCGTCGGGACCTAAAGCCATTGCCACCGACATCAAGTGTGTGTTCGCACTACGAGGCCCACTTCATATTTGGAGGACTGTCTCGCAAATATACAACATATGGCTGTATAGGGGACATTAAATAAAGTCACAGTAAACGGATTTACCTATTACTGGCTTGAGATGGATGGTTTTCTTGGTGACCTTGGAAAGAATTTTTTCTATATATTCTTATAGTTTGTCCTTCTTTGGGTATTGTAAACCTCCCGCGCGTTTGTTTCTCTATATGTGTGTAAACACACATACATATATACACACACACACACATATAGGTTGGACTACTCTGTATGTATGTATATGTGTGTGTAAACACACATACACACACACAAATATATGCACACATACAAACATACATGTATACATACACACGCATATATATTGGGCTTGTGTGTATGTACATGTGTGCGTAAACATACATACACACAGCCACGCACACATACATACATTCACATAGACACATATGTATACATACACAGGCATATATACATAAACACACGCACACATATATATTGGACTATTGTGTGTATGTATATGTGTTTATGTATATATGTGTGTAAACACATACACATGCATATACATGCATACATTCACACACACATATATACACTACATTCACATACATGGACACATATGTCTGCCTACACACACAAATATACATAAACACACACACATATATTGGACTATTGTGTGTGTACGTATATGTTTGTGTATATATATATATATATATGTGTGTAAACACACACATATAATCACACACATATGCACACATACATTCACATACATACAGAGACATACACATATATACATAAACACACATATATATTGAACTAGTGTGTGTATGTATATATGTAGATAAACACACACATATATACTGGACTATTCCATGTGTATGTATGTGTGTGTATTTATGTATGTGTGTAAACACAATTACATACACACACATATATGCACACATACGCACATATACATACATTCACATACATACATAGACACATATGTATACATCGGCATATATACATAAGCATATATAAATACATATATATTGGACTATTTTGTGTGTATGTATATGCATGTATGTACTGTATATGTGTGTAAACACATGCACATAGAGACACATATATACGCACATATGCATACATTCACACACATAAACACATGTGTATACCTACACACATATATACATAAATACACACATATACATACATATATTCACATACATAGATATACACACATGTATACACCTATACATACACACGCATATATACATAGACACACACACATATATTAGACTATTGTCTGTGTATATATACGTGTGTATGTGTATATATGCATGAACACACACATATATACACACATGCGCACACATACAGACATTTATACATAGACATATGTATACATATGCATATATACATAAATACACGCGCATATGAATATTGGACTATTTTGTGTATATATGTGTGTGTAAACACATATATACACATGCACACATACATTCACACATACGTATACATACACATATATACGTAAACACGTACACATATATATTGGACTATTGTGTGTTTATATGTGTGTGTGTATGTATATAAGTGTAAACACACACACATATTTATATATACACACACATGCACACATAAATACATTCAGATAGATATAGACACATACATACGCATGTATATATACATAAAACATACGCATATATTGGACTATTGTGTGTATGAATGTGTGTGTATATAAGTTTGTAAACACACTCATACACACATTTATATCCACATGTACATACAGACAGACACATACATAGACACATGTATACAAACGCATATATATATATATATAAACACACACATATATTGGACTATTGTGTGTGTATGTATATGTGTGTATGTATATATGTGTGTAAACACACGCACATACAGACACATATATATACACACAGACATATATTTATACCTACACGCATATATTCCTAAATATACACACACACATATATTGGACTATTCTGTGTGTATATATATATATGTTTATTTACATATGTGTGTAAACACACACACATGCACACACCTACATATATAGACACATACGTACATTCACAGAAACACATATGTATACAAACATATATATTGGACTACTGTGTGTGTATATACATGTGTGTATTTATGTATGTATGTAAGCACAATTACATACACACATATGCACACATACATAGACGCATATGTATACATAGGCATATATACATAAACAAATGCACACATATACATTGGACTACTGTGTGTATGTATACATGTTTATGTATATGTGTGTGTAAACACACACATATTTATATATATACACATATGCATATATATACACACACACATATATATTGGACTGAGTGTACGTATATGTGTGTATGTATATATGTGTGTAAACACAGGCACATAGAGACACATATATGCATATACACACACATGCACACATACATACACACACACACACACACACTCACATATGTATACCTACACGCATATATAGATAAATACACACACACATATTGGACTATTACGTGTGTATGTATTTGTGTGTGTAAATATACACACACATATGCACACACATTCACACACATACATAGACATACATGTATACATAGACACGCACACATATATTGGACTATTGTCTGTGTATACATATGTGTGTATGTGTATATATGTGTGAACATACATATGCACACATACAGACATTCATACATATACACAGACACATGTATACAAACACACCTACATATATAAATACACTCGCACATGTATATTGGACTACTGTGTGTATACATATATATGTGACTGTATATATGTGTGTAAACGTACACTCACACATATATGCACACACATATGCACACATACATACGTTCACACACAGACGTGTATACACACGCATATATACATCAACACACATATATATTGGACTATTGTTTGTGTGTGTATATCTGTGTATATCTGTGTGTAAACACACATGCACACATACATTCACACACATAGACACATGTATACCTACACACGCATATATACATAAAAATACACACACACATATATATTGGACTATTGTGTGTGTATGTATATGTGTAAGCACACGCACATACATAGACACATTTGTATACCTACACACGCATATATACATAAAAACATACACATATATATTGGACTAATCTGTATGTATATATATGTGTGTATATATATGTGTGTGAAAACACACATACGTATACACATACACACACATATATATATATACACACCCACATATGCACACATACATTCACACGCATACATAGGCACATAATGTCTACTTACACACGCATATATACCTAAACACACACAGACATAAATATTGGACTATTCTGTGTGTATGTATATGTATGTACGTATGTATATATGTGTGTAAACACACACATATATTTACACACATGCACACATACATAGACACATACATAGACACATGTATATATATATATATATATATACACACTCACATATATACAGAAACACACACACACATATATTGGACTATTTGTGCATGTGTGTGTGTATATATGTGTGTTAACGCACACACATATGCAAACATACATACATACGTTCACACACATACATAGACACATATGTACTGTATACCTACACACGCGTATATGCATAAACACACACACATATATATTGGATTATTGTGTGTGTACATATATGTGTGTATATATATGTGTGTGTAAACACACGTATACACACACACACACATATATATATATATACACACATATGTACACATACATACATTCACACACATACATAGACACATATGTTTATCTACACATGCATATATACATAAACACACAGACACATATATATTGGACTATTGTGTGTGTATGTATATATGTGTATTTATATATTTGTGTGTTTGAATGTATATATGTGTGTATGTATGTACATGTGTATGTATATGCGTGTGTGTGCATATATATATATATATATATATATGCCTTTGTGTGTATATACCTGTGCGTATGTATATGCATGTATATGTATATATGGATATACAATATGCAATATTGTCTCCGATTGGGCTTGTAACTCCGGCTTCCCATTATATACATACATATATATACATATATATATATCCACACGCACACATCTGTACACATATACATACAGACACACACACACACATATATATACGTACCGGTATATACTGGACCTTCTAT
Source organism: Urosaurus nigricauda (assembly GCA_034509955.1). NCBI lineage: Eukaryota > Metazoa > Chordata > Lepidosauria > Squamata > Phrynosomatidae > Urosaurus > Urosaurus nigricauda. The sequence continues at coordinate 12,807,588 of JAOEGL010000008.1, forward strand.
ATTGACGCTCCATATTTACCGCCTACATTGACCCTTATATTGACCCTTTATGTATGTCTTTGTGTACGTATATATATGCGTATGTCTCTGTACGTGTGTATGTATATGTGTACATATGTGTGTGTGTATATATATATGTATGTATATAATGGGAAGCTGGATTTATAAGGCTAGTCGGAGACAGTATTGAAGAAACTTTTCCCATATATATATAAAAGTTTCCTCTTCGTTTCCGATTCTTGGGCCGTGACCTCCGCGATTAGCCTCCTAACTCCAGCTTTCTACGGAAAAAAACGAGGACATAATGGAAAAATAATTAAAAATAAAAGACGGGGGAATTTATAATATATATATATATTTGAAGGCCGAAGAGGGAGGAGGGAGAAAAATAAAGCGGCAGATCTGCAAAGCTGGAAGATGAACCAACAGATCTGATTTTTGCAGATAAGCCTCCTAATTTAGATTAGATAATAAATCGGAGAGAGGCATCACAGAATCGCTTGCGGCTCCTCTCTATCAGCCCCATCCATTGCTTTCTCTCTCTGTTTTTTATTATTATTATTATTATTATTATTAATATATATATATATTATCTTGCAACTTGAGAGGTAGCGGAAAAGGAACAAATAAGCAAACAAGAGTATATAAGTCTCGCTATAGAAAAGAAAATGACCCCAAGATTTGCGGCTCTTGCATTTATCCCACCTTCTAGGAAAGAAGCACAAAAATATTTATTATTATTATTATTATTATTATTATTATTATTTCCTATATTCTTATAAATAATAATAATAGTAATAATATACCACTATAGAAAAGAAAACTACCCCAAGATTGTATTATCCCACCTTCTGGGAAAGAAGCACAATATTATTATTACCTCTATTTTTTTATAATAATAATAAATAATAATAATAATAATAATAATAAAATATACCACTATAGAAAAGAAAACTACCCCAAGATTTGCGGCTCTTGCATTTATCCCAACTTCTGGGAAAGAAGCACAAAAATATTATTATTATTATTATTATTATTATTACTATTATTATTACTATTACTATTATTATTTCCTATATTCTTATAGATAATAATAATAATAATAATAATAATAATAATATACTGCTATAGAAAAGAAAACTAGCCCAATATTTGCGGCTCTTCCATTATCCCACCTTCTGGGAAAGAGCACAAAAATATAAGAATACAGATTAATTATTATTATTATTATTATTATTATTATTATTATTATTATAAATTTATATCCTCCCTCTCCCACAGGATCCAGATGGCTTACAACTACAATAAAATTTGTATAATATAAATTAAAAATAGATTATTATTATTATTATTATTATTATTATTATTATTTTAAATGCCTATTCTCATATGTTTGTGCTCCTTTCCCAGAAGGTGGGATAAATGCAAGAGCCGCAGACTTAATATGCAGAAGCCTCTGTTTTTTTTTTAATTTCCGTTTATATATTTATTTTTAAAGGAGGATTAAAAAAAGAAAAGAAAAACCCACTCCTTTTTTTTTTTTAGGTCTGTCTGTGTTTTCTTCCTTTTTAAAAAATAAATAATAATATTATTTAAAATGTGGCGGACGCGCACAGATTCACCGAGAGAGAGAGAAAGAGAAAGAGACCCAAAATATTTGAAAATGTATTTCATGGCAATTATGTCATATTTCATGGGCTGATGCCACTACTGAAAGAGAAAGTGAATGCCTTAATTTGTATAGAAAATGTAATCATTTGTTCATTTCAAGGTGAAAATTGCATTTTTTAATTTAAATTGTATCCTTGCGTGATAGTCTATTATCTCGCAAAAATTGTCTCCCTCTTGTCTGGACGCTCTTTCTCCGCGGCTGGAAATGGCTTGTTGCAAATCCCGTTAGATTCATAAAAAGCCCTTTTTTTTTTTGTGGACGGCTGGGACGGAAATAAAAAAATAAAATAAAACTGCGCTCTTATGGCTTTCGTTTACGTTCCTTTTTCCTTTATTTTACTCTTTCTTCCGCCCCTCTTTCACTCCCTTCTTCCCTGCCTCTTCTATGGGTCATTTCTTGCTCGAGTATTTAGTATTTTAGAAAGACAAAAGCCTTCTCTCTATACCCCTTCGGTTGTGTTTTTGGTTAGATACATAGGATGGATAAAATGTGGCTTTAATCTATAGGACCGGATACAACTTTTGTGATACGTGGGATGGACAAAATGTGGCCCATGGGACACATGAATCTCAATGACCATATACAACTCATGGGCCGCATGTGACCAAAGGACCACTTTTGGGATACGTGGGATGGACAAAATATGGCCCATGTGACACACGAATCTCAAGGACTAGATAAAACTCATGGGCTGCCTGTGACCAAAGGACCACTTTTGGGATACATGGGATGGACAAAAATGTGGTCCATGGGTCATACAAATCTCAAGGACTGGATACAACTCATGGGCCGCATGTGGCCAAAGGACCACTTTTGGGATATGTGGGATGGATAAAATGTGGTCCATGGGCCACATTAACCTCTACAACCAGATACAACTCACAGGCCACATACGGCCAAAGGACCACTTTTTGGATACATAGGATAGACAAAATGTGGCCCATGGGCCGCATGAATCTGAAGGACTGGATACAACTCACAGGCCGCATGCGGCCAAAGGACCACTTTTGGGATACATGGGATGGATAAAATGTGGCCCATGGGACACATGAATCTCTAGGACTGGATACAACTCACAGGCCATATGTGGCCAAAGGACCACTTTTGGGATACGTGAGATGGACAAAAATGTGGTCCATGGGCCACATTAAACTCTAGAACCAGATACAACTCACAGGCCATATGTGGCCAAAGGACCACTTTGGGGATATGTGGGATGGACAAAATGGGCCCATGGGCCACACGAATCTCAAGGGCTGGATACAACTCATGGGCTGCATGTGGCCAAAGGACCACTTTTGGGATATGTTGGATGGACAAAATGGGCCACATGAATCTCAAGGGCTGGATACAACTCACGGGCCCGCATGCAGCCAAAGGAATACTTTTGGGATACATGGGATGGACAAAATGTGGTCCATGGGCCACATTAATCTCAATGACCATATACAAGTCATGGACCGCATGTGGCCAAAGGACCACTTTTGTGATACATGGGATGGACAAAATGCAGCCCATGGGCAACATGAATATCAAGGACTGGATACAACTCATGGGCCACATGCGGCCAAAGGAAGACTTTTGGGATACATGGGATGGACAAAATGTGGTCCATGGGCCACATTAATCTCTAGGACCAGATACAATTCATGGGCCACATGTGGCCAAAGGACCACTTTTGGGATACATGGGATGGACAAAATGTGGCCCATGGGTCATACAAATCTCAAGGACAGGATACAACTCTCGGGCTGCATGTGGCCAAAGGACCACTTTTTGGATACGTGGGATGGATAAAATGTGGCCCATGGGCCACATGAACCTCTACAACCATATACAACTCTTGGGCCGCATGTGACCAAAGGACCACTTTTGGGATACGTGGGATGGATAAAATGTGGCCCATGGGCCACATGAACCTCTACAACCATATACAACTCTTGGGCCGCATGTGACCAAAGGACCACTTTTTGGATACGTGGGATGGATAAAATGTGGCCCATGGGCCACATGAACCTCTACAACCATATACAACTCTTGGGCCGCATGTGACCAAAGGACCACTTTTGGGATACGTGGGATGGATAAAATGTGGCCCATGGGCCACATGAACCTCTACAACCATATACAACTCTTGGGCCGCATGTGACCAAAGGACCACTTTTGGGATACGTGGGATGGATAAAATGTGGCCCATGGGCCACATTAACCTCTACAACCAGATACAACTCTTGGGCCGCATGTGACCAAAGGACCACTTTTGGGATACGTGGGATGGATAAAATGTGGCCCATGGGCCACATGAACCTCTACAACCATATACAACTCTTGGGCCGCATGTGACCAAAGGACCACTTTTGGGATACGTGGGATGGATAAAATGTGGCCCATGGGCCACATGAACCTCTACAACCATATACAACTCTTGGGCCGCATGTGACCAAAGGACCACTTTTGGGATACGTGGGATGGATAAAATGTGGCCCATGGGCCACATGAACCTCTACAACCATATACAACTCTTGGGCCGCATGTGACCAAAGGACCACTTTTGGGATACGTGGGATGGATAAAATGTGGCCCATGGGCCACATGAACCTCTACAACCATATACAACTCTTGGGCCGCATGTGACCAAAGGACCACTTTTGGGATACGTGGGATGGATAAAATGTGGCCCATGGGCCACATGAACCTCTACAACCATATACAACTCTTGGGCCGCATGTGACCAAAGGACCACTTTTTGGATACGTGGGATGGATAAAATGTGGCCCATGGGCCACATGAACCTCTACAACCATATACAACTCTTGGGCCGCATGTGACCAAAGGACCACTTTTGGGATACGTGGGATGGAGCTGCAAGGGACTCCAGGAGCCATGCAGTCCAACCCACTTCTGACATGCAGAAATACACAGAAACATAGTCGGAAGAGACACCAAAGAGCCATAGAGTCCAACCCGCTTCTGACATGCAGGAATACACAGAATCAAAGCAACATCTTCCAGTTGCAAAGAGACCTTCTCATAGAACCATATCATAATGGTTCTGTATGGTAATAATAATGACATTAAAAAACACCATACTGTTCCAAAAACGTACACAGATATTATATTAGAATAGGATTAAATTGCTACAATGATTAAAACAAATCCAACTCAATATGATATCAATTCAAATACTTAAACATGACTCTCGTATCACCTCTTAACCGTTTCTTACTGTCAGGAAGTTCCTCCTAAAGTTTAGGTGGAATCTCTTTAGTTTGAATCCATATTGGGTCCTATTCTCTGCAGCATCAGGGAAAAAGCTTGCTGAATCCTCAATATGGTATCAATCCAAATACTTAGGGTTACTATCGTATCACCTCTTAGCCATCTCTTACTATCCAAAAGTTCTTCCTAATGTCGAGGCGGAACCTCTTTTCCTGCCGTTCGAACCCATATCGCTCCATTGCGTCCTGTTCTCTGCAGCATCAGAAAACAAGCTTGCTCATTCCTCAATATGATATCAATTCAAATACTTTAAAACAGGGTTGCTATCCTATCACCTCTTAACCCTCTCTTACTGTCAACCCTCCTCATGTTTTGGCGGTATCTCTTTTTTTCTGCCGCTTCCATCCGTATAATATTCTCTGCAGCAGCAGAAAACAAGCTTGCTCCCTCCTCAATAGGACACCCTTTCCAAATATTTAAACAAGGCCTATCCTATCGCCTCTTAGCCGTCTCCAGGCTAAACATAGGTCTCTCCCCATAGAAATCCATGGCTTCTAGACCCTTCACCATTTTGGTTTATCCCCTATATATATATCCATAGACAGTACTTGGATTGAAAGGACACATACCTGGTCCTGTAGGCGATGTTGCAGGAGAAAACCCTATGAAATCCATAGGGTCATTATATAAGTCAAGAGGCGATTGGAAGATATACTCAGACATGGATGGGATAACTCTAGTCTCAAGCTTTGCAAAGTCAAGCCTTGCAAACTCAAGCCTTGCAAACAGGGCAGCTGTGGTTCCTTGGACTAAATTCGATGCACCTGTAATGCCTCCTTTTCCTCTTTTCTTCCCATTGAATTCCCCCTTTTGCAAGCATTAAAGAGTATTTTCTATTGGGGTTTCCCTTCTCGTAAACCCCGAAGTACCACATCCTCAAGGTCTAATTTGCAGTTGCAGAAATACAGCGCTATATAAAATAATAATAATAATAATAATAATAATAATAATAATAATGCAGTTTGGCGCTGCTTTAAAATCCTGCAGCTCACAGTTATGGTACATGTATTTAATAGTAAATATTAATTTATTATTATTATATTGCAAGTTGCAAAACAATCACGTACGTTTATATTTGTGTTTCTCTTAAACAATAAACTTGTATCTCTTAACCATTGCTATTGTTCTGCCTATCCTAATTTTTTAAAATAAAGTTATACTATTTGTACTTTTCTTAACAGTAAATATTAATTTATTATTATCATATTGCAAGTTGGAAAACAATCGCCATACTTATATGCTTGCGTACATTTATATTTATGTTTGTTTTAATCAATAAACTTGTATCTCTTAACCATTGCTATCGTTTGGTTTATCCTATTTTTCAAAATAAAGTTTTACTATTTGTACTTTCATCGATAACGTTTAACATTGTGTGATTTTCTTAATAGTAAATATTAATTTATTATTATTATTATATTGCAAATTGGAGAACAATCGCCATACTTATACGCTTGCATACATTTATATTTATGTTTGTTTTAAACAATAAACTTGTATCTCTTAACCATTACTATCCTATTTTTTAAAATTAAAGTTTTACTATTTGTACTTTCACCGATAATGTTTAACATTGTGTGATTGTTTCTCGCAATAATAATAATAATTAATAATATTCTAATTATTGTTAACTTCAGTGTCTCTATATCTCTCTGAGTTTCTCCAGTCCTATTATTCTCGTTATAACAATTGTTCTGTTTCCACACTTAATGGTATTTTTTGGATTTGTAGTTTGTCGGGGGGCATCAAGGGAAGGCCGGATGCCTCCCAAAACTACAAATCCCAGAATTCCATAGCATCGAGCCATGCCAGTTAAAGCAGGGCCACCTTCGTCCTCCTTTTCCGGGACGTGTCCTACATTCGAACTACCCGTCCGGGATGAATCCTCCATTTTGAGCATCGCCAAGAAGCCACACAAATTTACATTTTTCTAGCTATTTTATTTTGCATTATTTTGCATTTTTCTCGAACGTCTTTTTGTATTTTGCGGAGCCTTGTCTTCCTCCGCAATTACGGCACTTGAATTAAAGTAACTTTTTAGTTGCGTCTATGCCTATATTTGTTTATATATTTTCTTGCAACCTGCCCTGATCCTTTTGGGAAAGGCTCGACATAAATAAAACCTATTATTATTATTATTATTATTATTATTATTATTATTATTAAAGTGGTGTCAAGCTGCGTTATTTCCGCAGTGCGGATCGGACCCAGTCGCTAGGATCCAGCCTCGGTTTGCTCTCCGGGGTCCAATTCCGGGGTTTGCGCGTGCCTTTTTCTCCGTCCCGTAATATTTGCACAAACCCTCCTCCAAATCTCCAACGAGTTGGTTCTCTTCCCGGCGGCTTTCTTCAAGGGCCCGGCTTTTATAATTGTACACAGAAACTGGAAATCCCGCTTATTTTATGCAGCCCCACAACTCCGGTTAATGGATACCTCTCCGTTGATCCGGATAGCAAATTGATCACGGATTGCTCCTTAAGGCTCAAGTGTTTCCAGGAACGGAGGCTCCGGTGGTTTTAGGAAAGTGTCTAAAAACTGTTGATTAAAAACGAAGCCGTCTAATGTGTCATCGTCATCATCATCATCATCATTATTACTATTATTATTCTAGGAAGTGTTAAGTCCTACCTACCGTGACAGTTTTGCTAACTATAGTTTTGCTAACTATAGAAACGGTTGCGTCGAATCCATCCTTTCGGAGTTTTTCACGGCCTTCGCCTCTTACAATTTGAGGGACTCTGTCCTCGCTTTCTTTTTAATATATGTTTTATCAGTTTCATCATCTAAAATAATACTATATTATTTTATAAGCTGTGTAACTAAGTATAAGTAAAATCACCTTAAGTCAAAGACGATATAAGATTCTGGCACAAATCGGTGAGCAAGGGCAGAAATACATAAGCTTCCTAAATGTCTGAGAATTTTGTTTGGCGATCCCAATGGATATAAATATATTATTATTATTATTATTTATAACTACTACTAGTAGTACTAGTATTATTATTATTACTACTACTAGTACTACTATTATTAGTAGTTTGTTTAATTATCGGTGACCAGGGCTTCCCCAGATTTGCACGTTTCTCCATCAGTTCCGCGGAAAGATTTTCGAAGCCAAGTCTTTCTGGATGCATCACATCAATGACGAACAAGTGAAATGGATTTTAAGTGTATATATCTCCATCTATATCTGTATCTATATATTTATTGATGGGTAGCCATGTTGGCATTGTTGTCGCCTCTTCTAACACAATATATATACATATAGAAATAACTCGAGAACGTGTTGTTTGGTTGCATTCTGGATCCCTGTCCCGGATGGAAACTGGATTAAATAGCCTTTGGGGGTCCCCTTTCCAGCTCTATTTTCTTTTAGGCTTAAAACTACTATTTAAGTCTCGGAGGGACACACCGGTGAATTTAAAGGGACGTCCAAAACAGGGGGGGGAAAAAAGACTCTCAAAATAGCATTTTAATTTCGTTTTTTAATGTATAACGGTTATGCCTGAGTTACAGAGAGAGACACCTACAGGCAGCAGGTACTTAAAGCAAATACCAGGTTTTTTGTTTCTCTACTCTACTACTCCATATAGCTGAATAAATTATGGGGTGATTATATATATATATATAATATATATATATATATATTTATATATATATCTACACGCACGCAACCACGCATCCCCGCATCCGTGCGCCCTTGTGTCCATTCGCCATAGTCTCGCCCTGCCATTCGCGCCGAGGCATACATGTACGTTAATGGAGCGGAAATTAGCAATGAGTCGAACACAGAAGCGACGTTATCTACAATTACTAGGAATAAAGGTTATGTTCTACAGATAATATCTTTTTTTTATTTTAAATTTCCCCCCTTTCCCAGGTTTGGGTAATATGGAGTTGTTAGGGAAGGACGAGTTAGAAACATTAAATACACACAAAAAAAAATCTCTGAGAAGTAGGGTCTGTGTTTTTGTTGCGCAGGGAACGAAAGCCGCGGTTGGAATCATCCCGGGAAGGTAACGAAAAAGGAAAGGAGGGTCTGAATTGATTCCTATTTCGCCCCCTTTTTTTGGAAAGGAGGAAAGGAACGACGAAAATACAACCCAGACCTTATTTCATAGGCAGAGGTGCGCATCGTGCGTGCAGACCGTTTGCACCTTTACGCAAAACCCTTCGCGGCCATCATACCGACCAAACCATTTCCAGAAAAACGTGCCCCCCGCCACCTTTAATACCTCCTTTGAAACATCCGGAGGAGTTTGGAAATGTGGGGAGGTTTCGTTGTGCAAGGCATGCGCAGGACTTGGACGTTGCCACCGTTAATTCTTCCCCCAAAACGATCCACCAAAGTGGAGCGTATGTGTAGTCGCAGCTGGGTCTTTCCTTAAGAACGGCACTTAAACAAACTATTTATCACAGTCCGTTCTTCGGTTGCGCACTCGAGGCATGCGCGGGGCTTAGACAACGCCACCCGAGAGCTCGGGGAATGATTCGCCAAGGGTTTACAACGGGGTCTATTCTTAAGAACGGCACTTTAAACTTATTTATCACAGCCGTTCTTAGCATTTTGTATCCACGCTGCGGAGCTTCGCCGAATATTCGCAGGTTTGCGGTAACGGTTTAAAAAGCAGAAAAAAGCCCAAAGCGGACAGATTGTGAAAGAGCGGGAACAAAGCCGCACAAGTCGTCCTGTTGTTTTGAGGATACAGTCCTCCTCCCTCCAAATTCACAGGCGATCTATTCTGGAAATTTGAAAATTCGGATATTTTCAAGCCCCATAGGCTTGAATGGACGTGCGCTCCCATGTGCGTGCACCACGGGCGCGTGCACCATTAACTTTAATGGAGGTTGCCCTTCCGTGAATAATCAAAACCGTGGATCTCAGTCCGTGAAAATGGAGAGGCGACTGTATTTTGTTCCCTTGGTTTCTCCTACTCAGGATGGTTTGCCTCCTCCTGCTCCCCCTTTGCTCTTACCAGTAGCGTCACCTTCCTTTATATTCACCGATTCTGAATCTGGACAATCCTTCTTGACTTACCAGCGCCCAAAGTATCACGACTTTGACGGCGCCGTTAAAAATCCCATCGGAAACACATTGCCACAACCGATAGGAGAGAAACAATGAGGGCTGGAGGTGCCATCTGAAGACAACACCGAGAGGAAAAACACAATGCAAACTCAAGAAGCACGCTCGGTGCTCACAGAAATGGAACGGGAAACAGTACTACTAGAATCTTACAATCACACAACTTTATCACACGGAGCCTTACCGCTTGCACAACTGAGTTGTTGCAGAAGTGCAAAGGTGGGATGTCCCGTTATTCAAAAAATGGCTTTTCTGTGAACGCTTCGTCAATGGGAGAGAAGTGGGACGCCTCAATGACGTTTGAGAAGCATGACAGACTATCACACCATTGCGTTTAGGAGTGTTTTGCAAGCAGTAAATGCCTCCGTGTGATAAGGTCCATAGAGTTTGGCAGAGACCCTTTTGACAGATTTCCATCCAGCCTCTGTAGAAAAACCTCCAAAGGCTCCTTCTGAGAAGGACCCAAAACCTTCTGAAGATCCTGGAACCATGTGGTTGAACCTTCCCCGTGGAAGAGAAACCTTCCACCGAGGAAGTGATGCTAGTTTGGATTCTTCTCGATAGGATCAAAAATAACCCCCGTTCTTTCCATCTCTGCTTGCAATTGCCTTGGCCACCCCTTAAGGACAAGCTTTGTTGGACTTGGGACTTTGGTATCTACTGGGGTTTGGTTCCAGAACCAAAATCCTTACTCGGAGTTGGCGTCCGTTCCAACGAAACGCGCACCGTCTTGTCAACGGCTGTGATGGTATCCGAGGACCTTGTCGCACCGAGGGACTTATGTTGCCAAAATGTTGCCGAACTGTTGCAGAAGGGCCGAAGGTGGGATCATCCGTTGTGCTTCTAAAACGTAATTGAGGCCTTCCGTCAACGAAGCGTTTGCAGGGAAGCTAGGAGAATAATGGGTGCTTCTCCGCGCACACTTTGTCAACGGAAGGAAAGCTGGAAGCTCAATTACGTTTTGGAAGTGCAACAGATGATCCCACCTTCATGCTTCTGGAACAGTTCGGCAACGTTTTGGCAACGTAAGTCCCTCCATAAGATAAGGTCCTTTGACTCTTTTGGACGGGAAATGCTAGTCTTTGAACCCTGGACCTGCTCCGTGCAAAATATCTCCCCACTGGGCCATGCTCCCTTTGTATGCGAAAGGATTAATACTAATATAGTGGAATGCTGCTGATTACTTTTTTTGGAATGAGGTAGGAATGGAAAGACTGTTTAGAAATATTTGAATCCCGGGCATAAAAGGAGTTGTGAAAGGTTCACGTGTTTGTCCTGGATAGACAACAACACCATTCAGGATTTATCTGTGCAAAAATTCGGTGTCACTTCTTTCGAAGTATTTTCCGTCCCGAAATGTTACAGTACAACCCCTGTATCAGCGGTTTCGCTTATCCACGTCTGAAATAATATGCCCTTTCTAGGCATTTTTTAGGTTCTCCGGGACAATTCTATGGTATGCTTCCACCAAAATTTAGGCTGGAAGTCATTGATTTTCAATAGGGTTTGCTCTTATCCATGGTTTTGCATCTCCATGGTAAGCGGATACAGGGATCATACTGTACTTTCTGTCCAGGAAAGTTATTATCCTGTGCAGAGAACATTTTTTGCACAGAAAATGCTGTTTTCTGTGCAAAAATCCCTACAGACACATATATTTTTTACAGAACTGTGAATAATCCTTGAAAACTGCACAGCAGAGTAAAATTGTTAAATTATTCCTTCTTGCCCAGGAGAATGAAATTTGGAACGATTTATATCCCCAGTTTAGAAGGAAGATCCGTCAATATCTGGAATGTCAGGCGACGGCAATGGCTGGCCTTTTTTCATTGATCCTTGGAATTGGAATTTTTCCTTTTCTCTACAAGTTTGGTGAGATGGTGAATGCTTTCTAAACAACGCAGGGAAGACACACTTTTGCAACAAGCCAGGTTTCCAAACCAAAAATTACCCAGAGGATGGATTCAGGAGAGAGAGGTTGCTCATTGGGCTTCCCTCTCGCAAGTATGGACAGATTTTTCTAAGGGGATCAATGCACGAAAACAACATTCAGCAAAGAGGAATTTCAATAACTTGTCGGTTGTGGAACATTTCGAGACTCTAACCCTCTTCCGAGGAACCCGGGTCATTCAATTGCGGAAAATATAGCAACTTGCAAAGATATACCCTTTCTGTTTTGGTCCATTTTTCTGTCCAAAATTGTGAGTTGTGACCCATCTGTGTCTCACTTAGTGATCGTGTTATGAAATATTTCAAACTATCTTCCCCCCCAACCTTAAAACTTCTTGGAATGGCGGTCTTCACAAAGTAAACCAAATGGAGTTCGGTTATACTTAGTCTCCAACTTTCTCGAAATCCATCTCTCGTTTTCTGTGCTTGCAAGGGGTGTCTTGTTTGGAAACAACAAAACTGTACATCAAATCTTTAGCCCTCTTTCCCTGTCCAGCCTTCATAGCCTTTGACCTGGTCCCTGATCAATACATTTATCGTCTAACCTTGCAATCATTGCTTCGTCTGTATTTTTTGGTCCGTGTATCTCATCCTTGGTCCCAATCTCAACCAACCAGGACCCCTACTTCGCAGGGAATGCCGATCCTTCTACGATAACAAAATGGGGGCATAGGGGAGGGATTCGGACAAACAGAATATACCTACACCTATATCTATATCATTACGAAGACAGATCCCACAGTGACTAAGCCCAACGGCTACATCAATGGAAGGTCCATAAACATCGGTCGGTTGAGTATACAACGAATACTCGGAGAGCCCAAGCGCCATAAAACTCATCGAGACCTAGCTCATCGTCTCTGGCCTTTGAAAGAGTCAACGGCAATATAACAGAGTTTAAGAATTCGGATAGACGGACAGTTCTTGGTCTTTCCCCCACCCTTTCGTCCTCTCCGCCGTTCAAGGAAAGGCAGGATCGAGCAGGTTTGGTGTAAGGAGTTCAGAAGGAGAAGCGTGTGGATAGCGGTGGCAGCGGTGGGATATATATATATATATATTTCTTCTCCTGTGTCTCATTGGTGACAGACCGTCGGCAGCGGAGAATTCATCAATACGCTTGGCCCGTTTCGACCGGTAGCAGACCCAGCACAGCAGAGTGTTCCCCGAGCTTCATTCGGCGCTGTGTGGACAGGCTGACGTTCTTGGTCAAATAGTCGACGGCGGCTGATGGAAGCAAGAGAAGGAGAAGAACAACAACAGTGGTCAGTGCGTGCGAGCAACCCCAACGGTTGAAACAAAATCTCGTAGCCATCCCTCGATCCGCTCTGGACAAAGTTACCTAACTTGGGACTACGCACGGAGCAGGTTGTCCTCTCGGTTTGGCAAACCGGCCATCGCGCATTGCGCAGATTCGTTGCAATCCGCATCGGCGGGAGGCAGTACCCGCGTCGGGTGCAACAGCGGTTCGTCTAGATACCGATATATATATATATATATATATACAGTATATGCATATCTTTTTCTCCTTTTTGCCTGGCTGCCCAGCGGTTGTCTGGTGACATTCCTTATTAGCAAAGCTTCAGTCACTTTTGCTTTCTGCTTTTTGTGCTCCTTTCCCCTCCTCTTCTGACTCCCCCAGTTCTAATGTCTCAAATTAGATTAATAAGAAGCTGGCAGGAAAGGCACCATCGGTGCCAAGGAGTAAACAAATTTCAGCCGTCAGCGTCCTGTCAGAAGCAATGCCCCAAAGGGGGGTCCCTTCCAGGCAAAAACTCTTATTAGACTTGTCACATCCATTAGGAATCTTTTCACGCTTCGGCGTTCCATCGCCGGCATCATTAAACGTGGCCTCGGCCTTTGGGAACGGCCGGGACTGCTCCGAGTTGGCACCGATCTCCGGGTATTTTAGCAAACACAACAGTGTACGTCTTGAAGGGGAAGTTTTGCACGGCTTCTCTATATTTCATTGGATGCCTCGGTTTGGCTTCCTCCCGCAAGAGATTTCAAATAGGCCAGGGATGCCTGGCAAATGTTAGGGGTTAGGGGGCTTTATGCTGTCCATCCCAGGAGACCAAAGAGGGTCCCAAATGTCTCCAAACGTCCTCTCTGTTTTTGCCCTACTGGGTCAACTTTGGCTCAGAAGAAGGAGCCTTTTTCAAAGCGGGATGTGACTTGGTTTGCTTCGTGTTAGACAGCAAGGCCTGGATTGAAACCACTGGGTGACCTTGGGCCAAAATCACACTCTCTCAGCCTCAGAGGATGGCAATGGCCAACCTCTTCTGACAAAACTTGCCAGGAAAACCCCCCGATAGAGTTGCCGTACTTTGGAAATGACTTGAAGGCACACAACTCTCCTTTGGGAGAGGCGGGATATAAATAAATTTTTTTATTATTAATATTATCATAATTATTCAGGGTATTTAGGCCACAGAAGAGACCTCTTTCTTCCAATTAGCTTCTAATGGGGGAGGAAAGACCAAATTTCTGCCTCTCTGAACTGGGTTTTTTTCCCCGAAGACCGGATGTTGCGTCTCTGTCGGATCCACTGCTCTTGGCTCACCTACTCCTTACCTTTGTTTCACTCTAGAAAGTCAATCATTTTGGACTGATACTTTTTTTTTGGAGTAGAAATGATGGAAGGTTAGGAGGAGAAGGGTATTTAGGGTTGGGAACTTTAGGGGCAAAATGGAGGCAAGAGGCGCAACGTGGTGCAATCTGTTTTTGGCCACCCTCCGCTTGGCTCTCTCTGCCCTTGTGTTTCCTTCTTTGTGTGCCTTTCTTTCTCCCTCCCCTCCTCAAAACACACACATACACACAAATACACACACTCTCTCACATCACAGGAGGGTGTGACTAACGCCTAGCCCCGGGCTGTCCTTATTGGAAATACATGGTATCGGAATTTGTTTAAGATTTTTATCAATCGCACGTGTGCCCGAGAGAAAGCGAGAGGAAGGTCAAAGAGTCAACAGATCAAACTTGGCTCTTGGTGCAGTTGTCTTTCTTTCCTCCCCTCCTCCCCGAAAAAAAAAAAGAAGGAGAAAGAATGAAAGGAAGGGGGAAAAAATAGGAAGGAGAAAAAGAGAAGAGGAGGAGGAGGAGGAGGAGGAAGAAGCCAGAGCAATTCGGGCCCTTTGTGGCCTCTTCGCTACACACGGTTTTCATTTGGCCGGAGAGGAGAAGCCAAAGGAGAAAAGGGGAATTAAAAGCCATGGGATGGGTGAAAAGGGAGGTCAACTCAGGAGTAACTTATGGAGAAAGGAGACTAATAGGGAGGGAATAACTCTTGTTGTTGTTGATGGTCATCAAGAGGACAACCTTCTGGAGAACCTTCTGGAGAGAAGGGACCTCCAAGTCTCAGGGGCCTTGCTCAAAGCAAAGCTGGGAGATCCATGACTTCCTTCAGTGAACCTATCCACTTATAACACTGTTTGTTGTGTGCCTTCAAATCATTTCTGACCTATGGCAACTCTAGGGTGAACTTTATCAAGAGGACAGCCTTCTGGAGAACCTTCTGGAGAGAAGGGACCTCCAAGTCTCAGGAGCCTCGCTCAAAGGTTGCAAAGCTGGGAGATCCATGACTTCCTTGCCTGAATCTATCCATTTTCTGACACATGGCAACTATAGGGTGAACCTTATGGTTTCTTGGGGGGCTGAGAGCATGTGATATGCCCAAGATCAGTCTCCATTGGTTAGATTTGAACCTTGATCTCCAGAGTCGGAGTCCAATATTTGAACCACTGCACCATGCTGGCTCCACCTGTACCATGCGCTTCTCCTTTTCCTATTGCCTTCTACCTCACTAAGTTTTATTGTATTTTCTGGGGAGTTCTGGTTTTGACCGTCAAAGCCCTATATGGTTTAAAAAGTAGTGGGAATCAGGCCTCCTACAGTCTTTAACCCTCCAACTTGGACTGTGGTCATACATTTATTCTGTAATTTATAACTTGTCTGGATGACTTTTGGCTTGGGTTTCAGCGATCCAGGTAAACCTGGACGGGGGGAGCTGACCTTTTCAGCAATTTGGGGGAAATGGATTTCACTGACCCCGCCAGACTTGGAGGGGGGGCTGATCGTGCCCAGCCTTCGTAGAAATGAATTTCGGTGACCCCGTAAACTCGGAGAGGTGTTGACCCCCACGGAACCGTGGAAATGGGTCTCGGTGACCCTGGTAAACTTGGGGAGAGGGGCGACCCTTGCGGTTCAGGAGAAATGACCAAAGGACCTCGCAAGTCTTGCCTTGGGGGGTCTGGTGTCTCGCCCTTCTCCCTCCTTTTGGGCCACCCCATTTCCTGTGCAATTTCGAGCGAAACCGAAGTTCCTCCTCGGATTAAAGGCAGAGGCTATTATTATTATTATTTTAAAAAAGGACCTTTATTCCCAGGAATGTGCGGCCCCTCAACTAAAAAAAAGACATGCTCCTCTATCGGGAGATTTGATTGTGAAAGGGAACGGCTCTCTGTGCATGTCCAGAGGCGCTCTGGTCCCTCAAATGACAAAATTCGGAGCTTGGATGCATTACTTGGTATTGATCTCGTCTTTGCAACGCATTGCTTGTAATTGTTCACTTGGAATTAATTTGCTCTTTAAGGGCATGTTTTGAGTGATTTCATTGGCTCTCATGCGTCAGCGCAGTGACGCATCTTTTAAAAAGTTTGGACTAAAACCCAGAGCGGATTCACAAACTCACCGATAAGGAATTCACTGCTGGAATAAGCTACCCGACGAATGCAAGATAAGGAGCAATAATGGGCTTCATCCAGACTGCAAAAATAATGCGATTTGATGCGGCTTTAAGTGCCATGGCCCGATGCTATGGAAATCTGGGATTGGTAGTTTTGTAAGATATTTAGCCTTCTCTGTCAGAGGGCTTGGGGTGCAAACTACAAATCCCAGGATTCCACGGGACGGAGCCATGGCTGTTAAAATGGGGTGAGTGTGTTTTGGCATGGTACTTTGGGCATGTAACATAAAGTCAATTGAGGCTTTTATTTAATATTTAATATCATAAATATTAATGTTGTACCCCGCCCCGATTGCTCGCTCAGAGGGGCGGGTAATAAATAAATATTTATTATTATTATTATTTGGCTAAAGATGCTTTTCAACCCGGTAGGATTACCTCCGTTAATATTCACTGGTATTTCCGTCAATCGAAATGGAAGAAATCTAAAATTTACAAAATTATCAACGATAGGTTTATCGATAACTTATATCCTAATGTTATAACTTATATCCCAATAGAGCAAAGACAGTCATTGCCCAACGTATTAAAGACATTGGTTTTCCAATCCGTAAAAGTCAAGCAGCTTCGCATCTTATATTGAAAGACAACAGAGGATTATTTATACCTGCCAATTATTTTGAAAACTTGAATATTCTTCAAATTTATGCTAGCCAGACTGAATATTCTCCCTTCTGCTGTATTGGATGATAAATATAAAAAATACCCCACACTTGAAACGGATTTGCCCTTGTAGATGAAGCAGAGTCACTTTGTCATGTCCTGCTTTAATAATCTTTTTATAAAGACATCAAAACCTCACTTATAAACTCCTCATATTCAAAAGATTCCCAGGTAGACAAGATAAACTCTATTTAGAATATCTTTTCTCGGATCTAAAGGAGCAGAAAATTAAGTGCCAAAAGTTGCCAGATTTTTGTGCAGCTGGTATCGACTGCCATAAAGGTGTAATGAAATAATGTTAAATATTTGGCTATTTTTGTGGGATTTTTGGGGGCTCTGATCTAGCAGAGTTTATTCCAAACAGCAAACCTTGATTTTCCATTTTGTACCAAAGACATCCTTTTCCTTTTCCATCATATTTAATGGGACTCGACACATCCACGGATTTTGTTATCTATGGGGGAACCAAACCCCAGCATATAACAAGGGCCCACTGTATGTATGTATGTATTTATTTTTCTACCATGTTCCCCCCAAAATAAGACAGTGTCTTATATTAATTTTTGCTCCCAAAGATGCCCTAGGTCTTATTTTCAGGGGATGTCTTATTTTTCCATGGAGAAAAATATTCACATTTATTGCTCTACAAAAAAAAAAAAAAAATAATGAACATTTATTATATACTGTATAGATATTTATATACAAAAACTTGGCTAGGTCTTACGTTTGGGGGAGGCCTTATATTCAGCAATTCAGCAAAACCTCGACTAGGTCTTATTTTCAAGGGGATGTCTTACTTTCGGGGAAACGGGGTACTACGCCGGCTATTTGGGGTAATAAATGAAGCGAAACGAACAAACCTTCCAAGAAACCAACCCCGCACCATAAGTTGGAAGTGACTTGAAGGGCACAACACAACACCAAAATGAGCTTTCCAGTGTGCTGAAGAACCCTTGTTGGGAGGGAAATAGGGTTTCAGTGCCTTGGAGAGCTCCTGCATTAAACCCCGGAGAAGATTCACTGCCCCCTTGACTTGGGAAACGCCGGCCGCTCCTACCCCGGCCGCCCCTACCCCGGACCCCCGACTTACTTTGCCCGTACTGTCCGTACTGGTAGCCCGCCACGGGGTCCACGCTGTATCCGGTGGTGGTGTAGGTCGGGGGGCAGTAGGACTGCGAAGTCGGGAGGCTGTCGACGGACTTGATGGAGTCGCTCCTCTGGCTGCAGCTGGCCGAGATGGAGTTGGCCGTGTCCAGGCTGCCGTGGAGGGGCGAGATGGAGAAGTCGGCCTGGGGCTGCGGAGGGACCCCGCTGGGGTTGCTGAGGATGCTCATCACCTGTCGGGGGCGGAAGAGGAGAGACCCGGTCAGTCTGGATGGACGGGGGCGGGGGAAATGGTTTGAAAGCGGTGGGGATGATGATGATGATGATGATGATGATGATGACAATAATGGAGAAGAAAAAGAAGAAGAAGGGGAGGAGGAGGAGGAAGAAAATGAGGAAGAGGAAGTAGTGGAAGAAAAAGAAGAGGAAGAAAATAACAACGAAGAAGAAGAGCAGGAGGAGGAAGAAGAAGGGGAGGAAGATGAAGAAGTGGAAGAAAAAGAAGAAGAGGAGGAGGAGGAGGAAGAATAGTAGTAGAAGGAGAAGAAGAGAGGAGAAGGTGGAAGAAGAGGAAGAGGAA
Source organism: Urosaurus nigricauda (assembly GCA_034509955.1). Lineage (NCBI taxonomy): Eukaryota > Metazoa > Chordata > Lepidosauria > Squamata > Phrynosomatidae > Urosaurus > Urosaurus nigricauda. The sequence goes on from JAOEGL010000008.1 coordinate 12,826,666, forward strand.
GAAGAGGAGGAGGAGGAGGAGGAGGAAGAAGAAGAGAAGTAGAAGAAGAGGAAGAGAGGAGAAAGCGGAAGAAGAAGAGGAAGAGGAAGAAGTGGAAAAAAAGAAGGAGAAGGAAGAGGAGAAAGAGGAAGAGGAAGAAGTGGAAGAGAGGAGGAGGAGGAAGAAGAAGAAGAATAGAAAAAGAAGAGGAGGAAGAAATGAAAGAAAAGAAGAGGAGGAGGAGGGGGAAGATGAGGAAGAGAATAAAGAGAAGGAGGAAGAAAAGGCAGAAAAAGAAGAACAAGAGGAAGAGGAAGAAGAAGAAGAGAAGGAGGTGGAGGAAGAGGAAGAGGAAGATTAAGAAAAAGGAAAAGGCTGAAGAAGAAGGAGAAAGAGAAGAAGGAGGGAAAAGGTAACCCACCCTTTCTCACCGGAACATCTTACCGATCTCTATGAATTTCTATACCTGGACACATACTCTTCCATAATAATGGGCAGCATTATTATTATTGCCCTTTTAAAATTATTTATTTAAAAACTTGTTTTAAATTATTAAAAAATATATATCTTTGTTCAATGACAACAGCAAACAGAACAAACAAAAACAACACGACTCGAAACAAAACGTTTACTATAACAAATAGTTATGGGGGGGGGAAGACTTTCAAGTTATACCTCCTAAAATATATATATATATACCTTTATATATCATTCTTACTTTTTCTAACTGGAAATAAAGCAGCATGACACTTGTGGATCCCCCAAATCCGTAGATGCTCAAATCCCATTAAATACAACGGTGCCCCTTCTATCAAATGGCAAAATCCAGGTTTGCTTTTTGGGATTTATATGTATTTTTGAATATTTTCAAGACGGTTAAATCTGTGGACAAAAAAGTAAGTGGAGACAGAAAGCTGACCCTTCCGTTTTCGGGGAGCCCCAAGATGAGTTTTGCATCGAGGCTGACCCTCCGACCCCAAACCCCTTATTTCTCTCCAATTCCACTTTCTCACGTTCTCAGCGGCAAAAAACTTGCAAAGTCCCGAACTCTCGAGGAACGGATTTATTTCCCGTCGTGCCTCGCAGGCGCTTGACCTTGCTCGGATATAATTTATTACTTCTCCGTGCCTAACGCAAAATCAATAGCTTGCCTGCATCCGATCGGTATAAATATATATTTTTTAATCGGGCAGGAAATCTGGCATCCTGTCCATCACGGCGATTGACAGCCTTCCTTCCTTCCTACCTTTTTTCGCTGCTTCTTATCAATGGCTCTCTCTCAATCCCCCCTTTAGGCCACCGATCAAATGGAGGAGGGGGATTCGCATTTGGAGCCATAGCAGAGGCCTTTGCAGGGTTTCTAATGTGTCCGGTCTCTGTATATAGAGTCCAGGGGCTTGTTCGCACTACGTACTTCGAGTGCGATGGTTCCACTTCAACCGCCACGATCGTACCATGCGCAATCTGGGAGCGTTTCATTTGGGGACGTCTTGGAGCACTCCGGTTGAGAACCCTGAATCTCTCTCCCTCAATTGGCCGTCGCAGGAATCCTTACAAATGGTGGTTAAAGTGGAATTGTAGCGCTTTAATTGTGTCGTGTGGATGGGTCCTGGGATACTGTCGGCGTCTTAGACAACGCCGACATTTCCCCGTGGAAGCTGTCGGACTTTTTTATTTGAAACGGAAGGGCCATATTCAGCGCGGGGTTGCCGAAGTGGCTTTGCAAATGTGGGCCGTGGGTGCGCACAATGCGTGGTTGCGACCCACATTTTGGTCTGCACCACATTTGGGTCCAGAGGCGGCACATGGCCAACTGCATGCAAAGGCGGCACAGTACAAACTCACACTTTGTGTACACCACCGGCCCTCGTGCGTTGCGCACTGGACTAGCACTTGCACTTTTCGCACGCCACCAGCCAGAGCACTTTTTGCATGGCACGAGCCATTGTACATTTTGAACTAGCCAACGCTTGGCTTTTGTTCACACCAGCTGCTGGTGCACTTTTTGCATGGTGCTAGCCATCATCCTTTTTGTACAACACCAGCAATTCCATTTATTTATTCTTTTGCACTAGACTTGCACTTCACCTTGGCGCACACCACTTTTTTCACGGCTCTAGCCATCCCACTTTTGGCGTGCTACCGACCATTGCACTTTTTGCACTAGACTATCACTTTCTCTTTGTGCGCACCACCATCCAGTACACTTTTCTGGGCACCGAATTCTGGGAATTGTCTTTTGTGTGTTGGCACCAGAGAAATAGTTTACAAAGCTACAAATCCCAGGAATTCCATAGGAAGGAACCATGAGAGTTAACGCAGTGTCAAACTGCATTAATTCTGCGGTGCAGATGAGGCCCGTCTCTGTTACTCTGTCTCTCTCTATGGAGAGGAGCAGGAACCAAATAAAATTATCCACAGCCTCGACTTTTGCTACGATGGCCTTAAATGAGAATTAGAGGAAGGAGAGACTTGACTCGCCTCCTCTGTTTTTCCCTATGGTCCCTCCACTTCGACAGACACACACACCATCACATTTCCCCCCTCTGGGACTTCATCCTTCTCTCTTTCTCATACTTTAAAAGAAGGGGAGTTTTTTTCCCCCTCCTCTCTCTTTTTTAGAAAAAAAAATGTAATTAATTCTCTCCGTTTCTGAGCCTGCCCTCGGGGCCGATGTCCGTGGAAACTCAAGCCGGGAAATGTGCACCCTTTACGATAAACGGAGACGGCTTTGGAACGCCGAGCCCAATTAGGAGAACCAATCTCAGCCATCAATAGCTTTATTTTTAGGTCTGGAGGTTGGGTGGGTGGTTGGGGGCACAGGCGACCCGTTGCGTCTTCTAAGCAGGTGGAAGTTGGGGAGGAAAAAATCAGCCGATCTGGCTGATCGGAAGCAGACAATGGCCTGGATCCTGTTCATAGAATCACAGAACCGCAGACCTTTAGAGATGGAAGGAGTTCCAAGGTGCATCTGGTTCAACCCCTGCCATGCGGAAATGCACAACTGAAACACCCCGAAATATGTCCATGTTCCAAGGCGCATCCGTTCCAACCCCTGCCATGCAGAAACGCACAACTGAAACACCCCGAAATATGTCCACATTCCAAGGCGCATCCGTTCCAACCCCTGCCATGTAGAAACGCACAACTGAAACACCCCGAAATATGTCCATGTTCCAAGGCGCATCCGTTCCAACCCCTGCCATGCAGAAACGCACAACTGAAACACCCTGAAATATGTCCACGTTCCAAGGCGCATCCGGTCCAACCCCTGCCATGCAGAAACGCACAACTGAAACACCCCGAAATATGTCCATCCAACCTCTATTTAAAGATCCCAAGTCCACCATCCTCCAAGGCAATCTATTCATCTGTCAAACAACTCTTACTGTTGGGAAATTCTCCTTAACGTTGAAGTGGAATCTCTTTTCCTGTAGTTTGTGGCCCTTCTCTGGAGCTGCAGAAAACAAGCTTGCTCCATCTTCAGTATGGCATCCCTTCAAATATTTAAACATGGCCATGATGTCACCTATTAACTTTCCATTTATTGGGCCCTAGAAGGACAATTTTGCTCCTACCCAAAATGGGCTCCCATAGGAACATCAGATAAAGAGGTCCATCTTAAACGTAACTTATATACTTGACAATAAGTCAACCTCATGTATAAGTCGAGGGCAAGTTTTGGGGTCAAAATTATGGATTTGTATATATGACCCATGGATAAGTCGAGGATAAAATCATGGGGCATGTAACAAAGGATCTGAAGGATGATGCAAAGGAAAACAATGCCAAACAACTTACAAAATCCTACATATATACAGTGCCTATATTGACCCGTGGATAAGTCGACTCAGTTTTTTGGGCTCAATTTTTTTACAAAATCTTTTAGACTTATACATGAGTATATACAGTATCCTTTCCATACCAACCAGGGGAGGTTCTACAAAGGATAGAAGCAGAGAAATGGGGATAACGAAAGGGAGTACAGTATATTGGAAAAGGACACCATTCTGGCTTGGTACCCACAGAGTAAGATGAAGAAGGTCAGCCACCTAATTTAACAAGCCACCTGTGAACCATCCCTTTGGTCCAAGGTGGAAACTTGTGGACTTCCGGATGGTGTTGGATTGCATCGATCCTATCTAGGGGCAAAGGATAGCAGGAAATGTCCGCCAGGCCTGACCTTGTTTCACTTCCAAGATCAGACCAGATCTGATGGTGCCTTTAGGGTATTTAGGTCCTCCTTGGTATTCGCTCACAGTGATAGAGTACCTCTAAATCTAGAGCAGTGGTTTTCAACCTTCCTAATGCAGTTCCTCATGTCATGGTGACCCCCAACCATAACGTTGCGGTGTCTTGGTTCCTAAGACCTTCGGAAATATGTGTTTTCTGATGGTCTTAGGTGACCCCTTTGAAAGGGCCGTTGGACTCCCAAAGCGGTCGCGACCCACAGGTTGAGAACCGCTGGTATAAAGGTTACCTTAAGTAACACAACTAGTCCACCTAAACATGAAGAAGAACTTGGTAAGAGCTGTTTTGCAGTGGAACGGACTGCCTCGAATCGTGGTGGACTCTCCATCTTTGGAGGTTGGATAGACCTCTCCTTGGAGCATTTTCGTTGCACCTTCCTGTCCTGCAAGGAGTTGGACTAGATGGCTCTTGGGGTCCCTTCCATTGCTTGTGATTCAGTCCAGAAAGCCTGGAAGAGAAGCCGTGTTCCCCCCCCAAAGCCAAAAGGTAGATCCGTCTTCTTAACAGCGAGCCCAAAACTCTCCATTTGCATGCTCTCGACCACGCATTTTCAATATTTGCAAAGCTCGGCTGGAATTAGATTGGAAAAGGGCGGCGTTGGGAGGTGGAGAAGAAAGTCCTCAGCACCAAGGCATTTCTTATTCCTGCAAACTCTCCCTCTTTCCCCCTCTCAGTGGAATCTCTTGATGAGGAACGGATCTCGGTGTCATTAAAGAGGATTCTTCTCTTCCGCCCGGCACTACATTCCCTAATCCCCGGAGAGTATTCAAGGAACGATTCCTCCGTACCTCACTTAATATTTCCAATCTCGGCGCTGAGATCCTTAAACCCCAATTTATCCCTCGCTCAGCTACAAAGTAAACTCCCTTCTCCCCCTTCCTTCCGTTGCGTTAATACCTTCTACATAATCATAGAATAAGGCTTTTTTATATAAAAAAAATAATAAAATTATTATTCTCACACTGACAATAGGGATGGGTAAGGGCAACTTTTTAAAAATATAATTAAAGGAAGAGCCTTCTCCTCCTCCTTCCGCTTCCTCCTCTTCTTCCTCCATTTCCTCAACTTGGGGATGATAGAAAAACGAATGTATGGAAAGGTACAGCTCATTTTGGAGTAAGTAGGATCACTGTGGAGCGTCCTTTTTATTTAGACCACAACTACCAGAATCCCCCAGGCAGCATGGTTATTTGAAAGACCATACTATCCCATATGAGCATGCCTATGTTTTGAGATCTTCTGTGGAGTCCCTTCTCTCCATCCAACCACCTTCACAGGTGCATCTGGTGGGAACATGGGAGATGGGGCCTTTTCGGTGCCTGCCTTCCCAGATAGGCTAGATTGACCATCTCCATGGTGTCCTTCCAGAGACAGGACCATATTGTCCCCCCTTATGCATCTGCCCATATCTTGAAATCTTATGTTGAGGTCCATCTCTCCATCCCACCACCTTCACAGGTACATCTGGTGGCAACATGGAAGATGGTGCCTTCTTGGTGGCTCTTTCCAAGTTTTGGACCTCCCTTCCTAGAGATGCTGGAAACGTGGTCCCCAAACTGTGCTCTTTAAGGGATTTTGGACTTCCCAGAATCCCAGACTCTTGGCCAACATGGTTGAGGCTTCTGGGAGCTGAAGTCCAAAGTCTCTTAATGAGCGCAGTTTGGGGACCACTGTGCTAGACTGATATCCTCAATAGTGTCCTTCCTGAAGAGAATCTTATGTAGAAAGACAGAGCGAGCTTGTTTCCTGCTGCTCCAGAGACTGGAATGAGGAGCGACGGATTCAAATGACAAGAAAGGAGATTCCACCTAAACGTTAGGAAGAACTTTTCTTGCTGAAAGAGCTGCCCAAGGGCCGGATGGACCGCCTCAGTAGATGGTGGATTTGGAGATCCTTGGAGGCCTTTCAACGATAGTTGGATGGCCATTTTCCAGGAGTACTTGAATTGAGTATTCTTGCATGGCAGGATGGTTGCACTACGTGGCCCTTGGGCTTCTTTCCCCAACTCCAAAATTTCACAATTCCACCCACAAAGTTGGCGTCACAAAGTGTTTGAGACAATGCGGCCCTCCTTGTTTTCTCCTCTTCCTTCTTCTTCTCCTGCCCTGTACCGGCACAAATCGACAAAGCCCAACCGAAACGCACCCCATTCTCTTCCCCTCCGTTGCCCCCCTTCCCTCTCTATTCCTTGGCTAAGCCGATTGCCCCTTCTTCTCCCTCCCCGTTGCAACCCCCTGCGGACACCGGTAATGGAGTCAGGGTGCTGGTTCATTGCTTCCAAACAAGATTTCGTAGAGATCCTTTGAGCCTCTCTGCGTATTCCTCCCTCCTTTCCCCGCTCGGCTTCTTTTCTTCGCCTTTTTCCTGGGATGGCGACGGGAAAAGAGTATCTCTAAATGTGAAAGAGGCCCTGTACTACAAAGAGCGTCTGCCGAGTGGCATATCCCAGCCTCGGGCGAAGCTGCTTGGCTCCCTGATAGTCTTGCCTATCTGCTCGAAAACTCTCCGTCTCTGTCTTTCTGTCGCTTTTCCCTCCTCCCTCGGCCCACCTCTGATCAAGAAGGCCTAGCCGTCAGTTAAAAGTCCAGCTTAAGGACGGTGTAAGATACACCCATTAAGTCAAGCCAATGCCTCCGGGGCCCTCTCCGTTGGGAGACGGAGGGGAGAAATAAAATAAAATAAACCCACCGTCCAAACCGACATTGGAAAAGAAGGGTCCTGGGGAGATGAAATGAGCCAGATAAAGTTCACCAAATGCCGTGCCAACCTGAGCGGTTCCAAGTCGAACCTGTAAGAACTCCATTTGCCGAAGGAAAAGGGGGAACATTTCTGATGCGATTCCACACCGCCAGCTTTGCTACCCGCCTATTGTGGAGTGCATTATTTTAGAAATTATATATCTGTATGTTCTCTCTCTGCCCTTCCCAGGTGCAATGGGCTTGCGAAGATCCTTTACGCCACTTTGAGAAATGCATGGATGGTTCAACATGCCGCTGGGGGGGGGGGGGAAGCATATGGTACCGCTTGGTGCAGTCTAATGTGATACAGTGGTTTGAGCATTGGGCAATGACTCCGGGGTTCAGGGTTCAAATTCCTGCTCGGCCATGAAACCCATTGCGTGAACTCAGGCAAGTCACTCTCTCTCAGCCTACTTTGAACAAATCTTGCCAAGAGAACCCCACGGTAGGTTCACTTTAGGGCCGCCATAAGTCGGAAATGTCTTGAAGGCACCCAACAACAACGGATGGATGGAGCCCTGCCTTCTCATGATATGCCCAAATTACGATAACCTCCGTTTAGTCATTTGGGTTTCCAGGGAAAGCTTAAGACTTGATTTGCTCCAAGACCCATTTATTTGTCTTTTTAGCAGTCCACAGTTTCCCAGCTTGGCTACAGAAACCAACTGGGAGATTTTAGGTGACCCTCTCAGCCTCCAAAACAGAAAATCTTATATCCAAGAATTATTGACATGCCAATGACTGCCTGGGCTAAGTTTATATTTTGCAAAAACCAGTTAAGTTGCAAGGAGATGCTCATCGTAGGAATAAACCCAGTTCTTAAATCAGTACCATGGACAGCTGCTGTTGCATTATTATAATTTGCAAGGAATCCTTTAGAAGCAGAAAGATTTTAGAGAAGATCTCTGGAGGATCTCCCAATCTGCAAGTTGGAGCCTTCCAAAAGGCCAATTTACTTGTCACAACTGTTTCAAGGATGGAGAAATCGGGAAGCTTTCTTTTGCATCCAATATTCTTTCTCCCTCCCTCCAAAAACTTAACCTCTTTTCTTTCCAAACATGTCTGATCTTGGAAATTTAAGCAGGGCCAGCTCTGGTTGGTACTGGATTGTTTCGGAAGTCCAGATGCAGCCTATATTAGAAATTCAGAGTTTACATTCTCTCCCGATTCTGGTCTATCATGGAAGGAGACAGAAAAGGATCTCTTTCCCTACATAAAGTTGGACCCTTGGTTCTCAATGCTTGGTCTTCTCATTCCTCCAAGAGGAATGAAAGTCACCTTCACGACTCTCTAAGGTTTAAGGCAGTAGTTCCTTCCCAAACTTTCCTCCTCCAGGTCTTTTCGACTTCAACTCCCAGAAGCCCCAGCCAGTTTAACCAACAGTCAGGAATTCTGGGATCTGAAGTCCAAAACACCTGGAGGACAAAGGTTTGGGAAACCACTGGCTTCAAGGATCAGTCTCAGCTAGAGATCTCAAGGACTGGACCAGGGATCTTCTTCATAAGAACATGGGAAGCCTTTCTCCTCTTCAGCCAGATCCTTAATCTAGTAGTGACTCCAGGTTGGAGTGCGGATATCCATAGTCTTCCCTGGAGATCTCTCACCCAGGTACTAACCAGGCCCAGTCCTGCTTAGCTTCTGAAAACAGACACGATCAGATGAGTTCAGGTTGATATGGTGGAAGTCCAGGATTTCCATTGACATTGCTAGAAAGAAGAGAGGTTGGCGTCTGAGGAAGAAGATTGTGGGCCAATTGAGATGGGCCAGATTTGGAGTGGGCCAGAAAGTCCCTAACCTTGACCTAAAATTTCTGAGCCATGTCTCTGTCTCAGCCAAGCTGTGCAAATTCAAGAGAGGGGGAAAGAACCTTGTTCCTCGAATCACAGAATCCTAGAATTTGAAGAGACCCCAGAGGTCATCCGGTCCAACCCGATTCTGCCATGCAGGAAGTCCGAGCAGAGATTCGAACCCAGATCTCCGGAGTCCAACACTGTATCTCGTTGTCTCTTTTGAGGGTTCATGTACAGTGTAGACACAATGCAGTTTGACATCATTTTATATGCCATGGCTCTAACTTACAAAATCCTTGGATTTGTTGTTTGGGGAGCCAGCTCGGTGTAGCAGTTTGAGCATTGGACTATAATAATATATATTTATTTGTGTCCTGCTTCTCCCTATATTGGATCAAGGCGGGTCGATCAATATTAGATTGAGACTATGACTCTGGAGACCATGATTCGATTTCTGCTTGGCCATGAAACCCATTGGGTAGCATTGGGAAAGTCACGATTTCTCAGCCTTAGAGGATGGCAATGGCAAACATACTCTGAAACAATCTTCCTAACCCCATCATAGTTTCATCGCCGGGTCACCATCAATTGGAAATGACTCGAAGGTCACACAACAAAAACAACAACAGAGGTAACAACACTCTTGGGCAGAGAACGCTGAAGACCTTATAACAGAGATCTCATGCTTCCATACGACGGAGCGACAACACTTAATGTGGTGCCAAACCGCATCCTTTCTCCAGTGTAGATGCACCCCAGGTCTACTCTAGAGGGGATCCATAGTCCTGTTTTAGGACATTATATTTCAGCATTTCTGCCCTGCGGCACAAAACGTCCTCAAATCCCCGAGTCAAAGTCCCCTTTCGCATCCCCAAAACTTGACATCCCCAAAGAGCCACGTCCGATGGGGCGATAAAAAGTCTGGGGCGAAGGGGGATTAGAGCTACTTAGCAGAGGCGAAGGGAGGCGAGGGACGGGCTGGCGATCCCAAAGATATGACTATTTAAAGATAATGATTGCATAAATTTAATTAAGGCTGCCTTCATGCTGCAAATGGCCGTTTTGTAATTAACGGCGCCGGCTCCGCTAAGCAGGGGAGATCACATCTTCCCCGAACGCTACCTCCGCCCGAAAATCCGCACCCGCCTCCCTCCGGTCCTCCATCTTCCCCTCTAATGAAAAGACAGAAAACAGATGACAGGAACAATTTATCAACGGGTTCGGGTGTCAAATGCTTAATTGGGTGCACCGGGTGAGAAAAGCGGGCGAGAGGCAGGTTTCCAACCCACCCGGCTTCTTGTTTCCTTTGGATAACTATGGCGCGTGGGCGATGGGATCAAGTGTTCCTCGTTAATTGACGGCGATTAGGATATAGATTGGTGGTGGCAGCCACTGGGCAGTGACAAGGAAGGGACAGGGACGGCTGATTAACACCCGTGGAAAACAAGCTGCCAGGACTCACAATACGTTAAGGCCTTGCCAGGCGGTGACAGTTCCTTCCGGGGAAAGTTCGGAGCCACGCTGGAGCATACAAAAATAAATACACTTGCGCACTTCGTGGCGCGAGGGCGAACATGGCGCAAGGGCTACTCTTGGGGCAGGAGAAGGGTCCATTGGGGGCACACACTTGGGTACGCGGGACCATTGTACAGGGCAGAAGTCCTATACGTTTGTCCTTCCATGTTCGCTAGGGTTAGGGGCACAAGATCTCGTGAATATGAAAAAAGCACAAATCACAAAAACACCATGTTTTTACCCAAGAGGACACCTCTCTCTAGGAATCTCTAGGTCCTCCAGGGCAACTCTGTGGCCAACATCCAAAGGACACTGACCATAGAACTGTGCCGGAGGAGCTGCAAATGCCTTGTAGAGTATTCTCTCTAGGAATCTCTAGGTCCTCCGGGGCAACTTTTAGTTAAAGTTGACCACAGAGTTGCTCTGGAGGACCTAGTTATTCCTAGAGAGAACGTATCAATCCAGTCCGTGACTAATCAAATCCGCAAATATCAAAGCCGCAAATATGGAGGGATGGGTGTCGTTGTGACCATTGGTATCACAGACCACCTTTTTTGGGCAAAGGAGGCGATTGCAATATCTAGGTGGGGGCAAACATCCATTGGTGCAACTTTTCTTGACATAAAGGGGAGCTTTTGCTCAATTCGCGTTTCGTCGCAAATATCCCAAATTTTGCAACTCTGAATCGCACGCATGAAACGGAACCCGATCACCCTACAATGCCTTCTAGGACCATTTGGAAACATAAAATCATCAAGCTGGAAGGGACCCTTAAGGCGATCTATCCCAACCCCTTGCCATGCACAGTTTGGAAAAGTTCGTTTTGAAGTGACTTGTTCCAGTTGCTCATTCCGGTGTTTAAGAAATAATCGGCTGTTGATATTTGCGGGTACTGTTTTGAAAGTAACTTCTTGACCAAGCTCTATAGGGATGTAACCTCTCTCCAATAAGAATTAGGCTCTCCGTTCGATCCCCTGCTTTCCTGCAGTGCAGTAACTTAAAATTTCAGTTGAATATTTTATTTTGGGGTGCGTCTGCACTGCAGAAATAATGCAATCTGATGGTGCTTTAACTGCCATGGCTCAAAGGCATGGTTTTCTGGGGTTTGTCCTTTTGCTAGCCATTTAGCTCTGGTGCCACAACAAACTACAAATCCCAGGGCTGTGAAGACAACTGTACTCTCCATCTCACGCTCTCCAAAGATGATGTGCAGAGACACCTGGCCTCTGAGCCCAGAGATGATGCATAGCCATCTGGGATCCTGTGTCCAGTATTGGTCACCACAATTTAAAAGGAATGCGGACAAACTGGAACTGTGTCCAGAGGAGGGCAACCAAGATGAGGAAAGGTCTGGAAACCATCAAGTCCAACGAAAAGCAGATTAGTGAGCTGCACATGTTTAGGTTGGAGAAGAAAAGGTTAAGGAGTGACATGACGGATGGAGCAAGCTTGTTTCTGCAGCTCCAGAGAAAAGGACATGAAGCAATGGGTTCCACCTCACCATCAGGAGGAACTTCATGATGGTAAGAGACTTGTCCGACAGGGGAAGGCACTGCCTTGGAAGGTTGTGGAGTCTCCTTCTTTGGAGGTTTTTAAACAGAGGCTGGGTGACCATCTGTCGAGGGTGCTTGGATTGTGTCTTCTTGAATGGAGGTTGGTCTAGATTGCCTTTGGGGGTCTCTTCCAACTCTAGCATTCAGCCATGAAACTTTGCTTGGTTCCTTGAAACCCGCAATCTTGACCTTGCTGCCCCATTGCACAGACTCTGGCTCTCCGGATGTTGACAGACTACAACTTCCATTATACCTCACCGCCAGATGGGGCTCACAATCCAGCAACACACGGAGGGCCTGGAGCTCCCTCAGCCCCGATCTAGGCCAACGTTCCCAAAACTGGCCAAGGCCCTGATGGCTGGGGATGATGGGGGCTGTAGACAAAGAGTGGCCTCTTGGGCTGCCGGCTTGGGCTGCACCAAACTGTGAAGTTCTCTTCTGCTGAGAAGGACAGCGTTGGACATGCTGGAGAAAAAAAATCTAATTTTCTAATTCCAGTTCTAATTTCTAAATGTAATTCTGATATTCAGAAGTTGGCCACAGAGTCAAACTGGAAGGCCCAGAGATTCCTACAGAAAACATTTCTCTAGGGCGTTTCATTTGTAGGTCCTCCAGCCAATTCTATGGCCAACCTCCGCTGGACGTAAGCCATAGTGTTGCACTGGAGGACCTAGAGATTCCAAAAGGTAAGACCTTTCTGGGCATTTGTAGGTCCTCCAGCCAATTTTATGGCCAACCTCACTGGACGTAAGCCATAGAGTTGCACTGGAGGATCTAGAGATTCCTAGAGGTAAGACCTTTCTGGGCATTTGTAGGTCCTCCAGACAACTCTATGGCCAACCTCCGCTGGACGTAAGCCACAGAGTTGCACTGGAGGACCTAGAGATTCCTAGAGAGATGTACTCTCAGGTTAAAAAGGGTTTTTTCAACTTGCGTTTTTTGCATTTTCACAATGCAAAAAATGCAGCACATGTGTACCACTATAGTATTAGTAGTAATAATGATAATGGTAATGCTAATAATTTCTTACTTGCCTCTCCCCATGGATTGAGGCGGGCAACAACAACAAAGCAGGAACCCCATCCGGACTCTTTGCAGAAGACATATCGTCCACGTAACGACGGATTACACGCACCATATTGGCGGCGCATGGATGCGCCTGTCACGCTCTGTTTCGCTGCCACATGGCCGCCAAGGCGCCCCAAACGGGGCAATTGATATTTATTAAGGGAACATACAATAACTGTCTCATTAAATCAAGAGTCAAGCCTAGGCCGGGTTTTCTAATCCGAAGTGTCACTGATCGGCGGGGTTTACGGGAGACGGAGAAGGAGGCTGCCGCAGAAGGTGAGACGAGGCACAAGGTTTCAGCGCAAGGTTGAAGCGTGTGCCCATTTTCGGCCCAGCTTCTCGACGCCGAAATGCAACTTATTTCTTTTTAAAACCCGCGTCTCGTAAACGGCGGGGCTGTGTTTCGAAGGCGGCCCGGCGAGCAAAGGTTAATGCCCGAGATTGCATTCCAATTGAAAAGGCAGCGACCGATAAATTCAGTTTGTGTCGAGTGGAAATGCTTCAGTTGCCGTCGCATCATGGCGGGGGGACAAAAGAGACGGCGAGGAGGGAAAAGAGGGCAGAAGATTTTTTGGGAAACGGATGAAAAACGCCTCTTTTTTTTTTGCAAACCAAGCCCTCCGAAGGAATTAAAAATCGCAAAGCGTAATGAATTGCGGAGAAGGGCGAGGAAAGGACGGAACCTGGGCCTTGCAGGGAATCGCGCGCCACGCTTAGCGTTTGTGTGCAAGAGAGAGAAAGAGAAAGGGGAGAGAACGAGGAGGAGCGGGGAGGGAAAAATCATCGGAGTATGGAGCAAGTGAAAAATGTCAGGCTAAATTGCTCTTGACAGTGTTAATGTCTGCACCTCATAGCAATAATTACATGTAGATAAATAGTGAAATAGCTCTCAGCTGGAGCCTTCGGGCTGCGTGCAGATGCCTTGAAACGGCCAGCTGGGGACCTTTTACATGGTGGGTTGTTTTATTTCATTTTTATTTATTTATTTATGGGGTCTCTCTCATCCCCCTCCTCCCACTTTCCGTCGCTCGCTGTCTCCGCTCCGAAGGCCGCCGGAGCAACACTTTGTTTGAAGGCCCTCGAAAGAAAACCAAATACGGGGAGCCCACCGTATCCGCCGGGGTTTTTTTCCAGGACCTGCCATGGATACCAAAATCCGCGGATGCTCAAGTCCCATTTGATACAAATAGTGTCCTTTATAACAAATAGCAAAATCAATAGCAATAGCAAGTACCTTTTCTGTACCACTTATCAGTGCACTTAAGCACTCCTTAAGCGGTTTACAAAGTGTAAGCTAACCAAGGCTTGCTTTTGGGAGAGTGTGCATATATATATGTGTGTGTGTGTATTGGGAATCTATCGATCGATCGATCAATCGTATATACTCATGTGTAAGTCTAGAAATTTAGGTAAAAAATTGACCCCAAAAATCTGAGTCGACTTATCCATGGGTCAATCTGAGTACTGTATCTTAACTCTTATTTAAAAGAAGGAACCCAACCTTAAGAGTAAACATAATAAATGAGGAATGGGATTCCACAAAAACAGTCAGCCCTCTGTATCCACAGATACTTTATCGACGGGTTCGACCATCCACAACTTGCAAATATTCTACATATGTAGAATATTTGCATGCCGTGGATGGTCGAACGTGTCAATAAAGTATCTGTGGATACAAAGGATTTGGGATTAGGTCTGGAGGAACTACAGTTGGACAGTTCTGTAGCGTCCGTATCAGTCAGTCCTCTGTATCCACAGATTCTTTATTCATGGATTCTCCATCTGGCAGACGTTGACCATGGGGAACCTAGAGATCCCTAGAGAAAATACTTCCCTGGGCATTTGTAGGTCCTCCAGGGTTATTCCATGCTCAACATCTGCCAGATGTTGGCCATAAAGTTGTTCTCAAAGACCTAGAGATTCCTTTAAACCTTCTCTCTCTCCGACCGTCTTTTAGTCCAGACCAGAGGTTCTCAATTTTTGATCCTTCAGCTGTTTTGGACTTCAGCACCCAGAACCCTTTGCCAGCATGGCCAACGATGAGGGAATCTGGGAGATGAAGTCCAAAACATCTGGAGGGCCAGAAGTTGAGACCTACTAGTCTACACTTTTTTAAAATCTAGAGCCCCTTCTGTTTCCAAGATGCAACTGCAACCAGGTCTTTTGCCCCTTCTATACTACATAACCATAGTGCAGTGGTTCCCAAACTTTGGTCCTCCAGATGTTTTGGACTTCATCTCCCAGAATTCCTGACCGTTAGCCAAGTTGGCTTGGGGCTTCTGGGAGAGTCAGACCCCGACACCACGCCAGCCCTTAGTACCCCAAATGGGACGCAACCAAGGCATGTGTTATGCCATGGACAGATCCGACGTCTCCAAGAATGGATGCAGTTGGTGCACGAGCTTCAGTTGTGCAAACTCTACAGTTGAAGCAGAATCGTAGGGTGTGTCTACATTGCAGAAATAATGCCAGTTTAATCGCTATAGCTCCATCCTATGGAATCCTGGGCTTTGTAGTTTTGCAAGGTCTCGAGTTTTGTCTGCCAAAGAGTTCTGGTGCCTCACCAAACTCCATAGAACGGAGCCATAGTGGTTCAAGTGGTGTCAAACTGCATTATTTCTACAGTGTAGATGAGAAGAAAGGAGAGTCCGAAGGGAGTGGCGAATGACATTAAAGCCCCCGTTCATCAAAAAGCCCTGGAATTTGAGCCCCAAAAGCCCTGGATCCGCTACACTACAGGTCGCAACCCAACTCAAGCCAACACAATACTGTATCTATATATATTATTTTAAGAATAACTAAATGGCCTGGAAGAACAGGCTGGAAATTTATCGTTGCTCCTTTCCTTTTGACTCCCGGTTATTTGTGACAAACCGTTCTCTCTCTGTGAAGTGCGAGGAGGAAAGAAAGCGAGCAAAACACCCCCCAACAACCACCACAAACACAAAACACGGCTCCATTCTTCGAGAAAACAAAAAATATGTTCTTTGGAGCTTTCCTAGTTGTCAAACACCTTTTTTGTTTAGCTCAACAACTAATCCACTTATCGGTGGATAAAGCTGCCGGCGCATCACCGGGATGATAAAAAGCGTACACATAAGAGGCGCGCATACTAAACTCGCTCACACACACAAAATTAGCAAAAATTCGCCTGTGGCTCCTTCACATTTAAAACAGGCGCTGGCAGGGGGAGACGGCGAGAGATAGAAAGACGACGGTTTCGTGCACAAACAAGAGACCTTTTTAAAGGGGGGAAAAATACACCCAATAAACTCGGTTTCCTCGGGAGAGATTGTGCACGATAACAACGTGCAACTTTTTTTGTGTCTGTGTGTATATAAATTCCTTCTTTCTCGGCGCAGGCAAACTCAAGAGGCAGAAGCCGGAGAGCGGCGGAAGATGCTATCAGCGAAATTGACAATATTTGGAATTAACAACGGATACAGCCGGGGATGCTTTCAGAAAAAAAGGAGAACTTAATATGTTTTTCCCCCTTATTCGCTCTTTTCGAAATAGATGCAGAATGTATTAAATGTTCCCCCAGCCACCCAACGCAATCCGTCCCCATCGGCAAGAGAAACGTAAGATGGTGACCCTCCCTTCCCAGCTATGGATGGGCTGATGGGTATCATTGCAAATCAAATTCAAGTTATTTGGTGTCTCACTTTTGGAGAGAAAGGATGGCTGTAGATAAAGCGACGGATGGATGCATGGTTTAATGAGGTCCCAATGAAGTCCTAGGGTCTCCTAGGACAGTTGGGTGGCAAATCCATGACCTTAAACACTTGCAACCATGCAAATTCTGCACCTTGGATGTCTCTGGGTACGTGCCTTCAAGTCCTGGGATTTCTAGTTCCATGGATTTGGGTTTCTCAGCCAGAGAGCTCTAGAACCTCCCCAAACTATGCTTTCAAGTTGCCTCGTGAATTATGGCAACCCCATGAATTTCATAAAGTTTTTCCTAAGCAAGGCATCCTCAGAGGTGGTTTGGCCAGTTCCTCTGAAATACAGCCTACAGAGTCTGGTATTCATTGGTGGCCTTCCATCCAAGATTCGAATTCTGACCTCCCGGAGTCCTACTCCGAGACTCCAAGACCACAATGCCAAGGTGGCTCTCCAGATTTCTTTGGAGGAGGTTTGCTAATATTGTCTCCCTCTGAGAGTGAGTGACTTGCCCATGGTTGCCCAAGTGGGTTTCCAGGGCTGAGCGAGGATCTGAACCCTGTTCTTCTAGAGCCAAAGTCCAAAACCACAGTGGCTCTCAAGGGACCATAGCTGAGTGACAAAACATGGCAAGCTGCCATGGGATGTAGCCATCCCTTTCCTAGATAGACCAACACATGGACGTTGGTCATAGGACATTGACCTAGCAATACTGAACTTGATGGATCTCAACCGTCTGGCTGAGCAGAAGGCCCTCTTCTTAAATTCCTTCACAGAAAGCCTTAAGTTCATCTCAAGCTCAAGGTACACAAGAATCTCACTTCTTGGCATGGACAGGTATTGGAGGGATAGGGTTGAAGAAGCACGGATAGTGCCAATAAAGTTCACGCTAAGACTCGGAGACACCATCCAACAAATATGGAAGCCACTAGCCAAAATCAAAACATCTCTGGTTAGGACTGAATAGGGGACGTACATCTGTGCAAATGGATTTCCATCTGGAGGAATCAGAACTGAACATCTGTATCCAACGAGGGGCCTCCATGAGAGCCAGAAAATGACCATTGCACATTGTGACGATTAGGCACCAATGTCTATTGGGATTGACACGCTCCTGCATATCAGGACCGATGCCCTATTGGTGCCAATGCACACTGAGTACTTCCGATGCCATCTGGACAATGGTTAGGGAATGCCGACGCATATCGGCAGACCTTGATGTGCATTGGGACACTACCCAGGGAAGAACCCAGAACTTTTGCTGGAACCCCGATAGCAACTTTCCTTTGTTTGGTCGCATCTCTGTTATGAAAGCTAAACGTAAAGTTAAGCAACGTAGTATAGAATCGAACCCTATATCTGTAGCACTGAGTCTTCTCATAATATTCCACTGGGCTCTCTTGGAAGCGACATTGCCGTATCAATCAAGAGGCGCACACCTGTCAGGTTGGCATCTGGAACTAAACGGAAACACTTGCCGCGGTCGCCGACCTTCCACCTCCTGCCCTCTCAACCCCGTTTCCCAGACTGGCGGTGTTTCCTCACCGGCTCTTTGACAACCAGGGATCTCGTACCTTGGCGACGTACACAACCAGGGAAGGTAAACCAAAGGGCAAGAGGATGGGAAGAAGGGAAAGGCAAGGCAGGTCAAGATGAGAGAAGAAACAGGATTTGGGTTTCCCCAAGGTCATGGTCCACAGGGTGGACGAGGGGACTTGAATCTGGATCCCAGCGCCCTAACCTCTACACAACACCCTTTTAGCCAACTGTTGGGTTACATGGTCCACAGGGTGGACGAGGGGACTTGAATCTGGATCCCAAATGCCCTAACCACTACACAACACCCTCTTAGGACCTTATCACACCAGACCAATTCAGATTGAATCTGAAGTGACCTTGGAACTGATTTCTGTGAATCGGGTTGTTACTGAATCCACTGAATTCTGGGGTGACTTTGGATTGGCTTTGGAACGGCTTCGTAGCAACAGCATTCGCGTGTGATAATTCAATGCGCATTCATGTGAATTCACTTGGGACGGATGCGGGGTGACTCTGGATTGGGGCTGCCAAAACCCTCGTCGGATAAGGGCCTTAGCCAACTGTTGAGCTTCATGGTCCACGGGGTGGATGAGGAGACTTGAATCTGGGTCCCAGTGCCATAACCAGTACACAACACTCCCTTAGCCCACCTCCATGCAAAGAATTTAAGAAATTAGCGACGGCTTCAATTGCAGGCAAGGGATGTGGGCACCTTGCTGGAGAATCATTCGCTTTTGGGGTTGTCCCCTCTGCTTTGACTTTTGAGCATGGACCCCAAAAACGAGGAAGAACTTCCTGATGGTGTTTGACCATGGAAGACATTGCCTTGGAATATGGCCGAGTCTCCTTCTTTCGAGGTTTTCAAGCAGAGGCTGGATGGGAGTGCTTGGGTTGTGTGTCTTCCTGCATGGCAGAAGGGGGTTAGGTTGGGTAGCCCTTTGAGGGTCTCTTCCAACGCTGCCGTCCTATGTATTCCTGCATGGCAAAAGAGGGTTGGCTTGGATGGGTCTCTTCCAACTCTAGGATTCAACGACCTCGGCGACCGTGCTCAGCTGCACATGGAAATCGCTCATTAAACCTCCGCCGACCCTTGCCAAGTGCATGGTTTTAAAAAATCCCACAAGCCCATCCGTGGAAAAGCCATAGCAAGAAGGTCCCCCCAACACAGGCCTGCCTTAAACGCACCACGATCCGAGGATCGTCCTCCCAGCCCCCAAAAGCCCCTTGACCCAAACAAAGGAACGAAAGGCCCCTGTCCCCCTAGTCTTCCCCCTGTAAAGAAATACCTTTCTTTGCCCCCCTTTAATTCCCTGCCCGCTTGTATCATAGTTGCCTCTCCTTTCCATCCTCCCCCCCCTTTTTCTAAAAATGCAGAAACACTCATTCCGCCTCCTGAGCTCCTCTCGCCGGCCGTATCAGCTGGAGGAGGCTTAGAGCCTCGTCTCTTTGGATTTAGACTGAAATTTTGATTTTCTGCCGCGCTCAGATAATGTGGAAATCCCGTTCCCCGATATTTCCCGTTTATCAGTGAAGTGCAGCGCGGTTCGGGAAGGGGAGGGCTGTGTGCGTGTGTCGAGAAAGGGATATATATATATATATATATATATATTGTGTATGTGAATATGTGTGTGTGTGTGTGTGTGCATTCTCTCCTCTCCTCTCCACTCTACCTTCGTGTCTCAATTTCCACCTTTTTTTTGGCATCTCATTCCCCGTCGACCAGATATCTGTCCCAAAAGATAATGGAATTCCACTTCAGACAATCTGATATAAAATAAATGTCTATTCCTACGAAGGGAAGGGTGTTTCTTTCTCTCTGTGTGAAAGTATCTGATGACAACAACAACAACCACATAGTCAGATGTTGTGACCGTGTGTTTGGAATCGATCCTAGAGAAATTATCACCACTGAGATAACTAAGATAACAACACCCCTGCCAACAACAACAACGATCCTAGAGCTCTTATCACTACAGATATAACTGAGATAACACCACCACTGACAACAACAACAACAACAACAACAACAACAACAAGTGTTTTTCTCAGAGCAATTCGTCTTTGGATAAACCTAGAGCACCTATCTGGTGCTGTTGTTTAGAATTGATCCTAAAGCATCTATTACCACCATTGTTGTTATCTTCTTGGAGAAACTGAAATGACGACAACAACAACAACAGTGACAGGTTCTTTAGGATCAGTTCCAAGCCAATTGATGAACACTGTGTTTCCAAAGGTGCTAAATACCACAATAATAATGCTATGATCCTAGAGTTGTTAGGTGCCACAATGCCATGGTTACAGAGGTGCTAGGTACTACAATAATAATGCTACAGTTCCAGAGGTTCTAGGTACCACAATACTAGTGCCATGGTTACAGAGGTACTAGGTACTACAATAATAATGCTACAGTTCCAGAGTTTCTAGGTACCACAATACTAATGCCATGGTTACACAGGTACCAGGTACTACAATGATAATGCTACAGTTCCAGAGGTTCTAGGTACCACAATACTAATGCCATGGTTACACAGGTACCAGGTACTACAAGAATAATGCTACAGTTCCAGAAGTGTTAAGTACTTTGGTAACACAGATGCTAGGCACCACAATAATAATGCTACAGTCCCAGAGGTGCTAGATACCACAATAATGATGCTTCGGTAACACAGGTGGCTAGGCACTACAACAATAATGCTGTGACTCCAGAGGTGCTAGGTACCACAATAACAATGCTGTGGTTCCAGGAGTGATAAGTATCACAATTGTTACTCTGGGAGCAATTGTCCAGATCGACCAATACAAATGTTGCACTAGGACACAATTCAATGCGATTGTGTGTCACTTGCAAGTGAGAGCCAATATTCTGCAAAGTGTTGGGCTGGGATATGAAGGGACCAGGGTTCGAATCCCCACTCGGCCATGGAAACCCATAGGGTAACCTTGGTCAACGGAGGGTCCTTAGCCTCCGTAACCAAACTCGACCACAGCCACATTTTTATGTGACTTTTTATGGCCAGAGGCGCCACGTTTTGTGGTTCTGGCATGGCCAGAAATCCTCTCTTCCATCGACTCTCCCCGTCTTTTTGTGCTTTCTGCCTGCTTTTCGTTCCATGTTCAAGTGCTTGGAATCCAATTTCCTCCGTATACAGGTATTAGGAAAGGGCTTTTATCTAGCCTCAGCCTCTCCGAGTTTGGGGAGGTGGCGGGTTGGATATATCTTCAAATAAGCAAATGTCCCCAAGATAGGATAAAAGATCAATAGGTCTCAGCTGACTCTGAGCAGGCAAATGTTTTCGGTGCCCCCACCAAAGCAAGTAAACGGGAAAACAAAGCACAAAATATACACAAAACGCACACCCCAGGGCTGTATCAACTAGCGTAGACCCAGTCCATCAATGGTTGGAAGGTGAGTTTTAAACACCTGTGTAAATCCCATTGATTCAATACATCTATTCCAATCTGGGCCAATGCAATAATTTTAAGTCAGTGTCTCCGGATCTTTTCCTCCTACTCCTCCCCTGTTGCGTTTGGCAAACTTGGGCAAGAATACACTCAACGCAATACCTGTTTTTGCACCGCTACTAACCTATGCGTGCAAATCCAATGGATTCAATGGGTCTACTTGTGTTGGGGAATAAGCAACAGGAGTCAGGATCATTTCCCCCCATTGCACTTTTAACTCTCACTGGCTCTTTTTCATCCAAAAAGGGAGAGTTCTTCTTGTTGGCCATATATTCTTGTTGGCCATAGCCAATGAGGGATCCATGTAACCCAATGGTTTCCAAACTTTGGTTCTCCAGCTCTTTGGGACTCCAGCTCCCAGAATCCCTGACACTTGGCCAAGCTAGCTGGGGCTTCTGGGAATTGAAGTCCAAAACACCTAAAGGACCAATTCGGGATCCATATAGAAAGAGTATCACATACTCCATTAGCTTTGACTGTGAGGTGACACTAAGAAGCAGAGATAGACGGAACGGACAATATCTGGTTGGTGTTAATTTTTAAATGCATTCAGATATCAGTCTGTCCCACCCAGCTTCAACATCAGCCTGTGATTTTTGTAACATTTAATGCAATTCCCCAACATCGGTGCATTTTCGTAGACGCTTTCACCCAATGGATACGCTTTCGTATGTAACGTTCCCCAATACGTGCATTTTTAAAGACAATTTGACCCAATATTGTGATGTTCCCCGATATGTGCATTTTTGTATACGGCTTCACCTAATGGATAGGCTTTTGTTTGTACCCGCATTGCACCATTGCTGTATGCGCATTGAACCATTATTGCAGTCTGACGCCAGTCACGAATCTATCCTAAGGAATCCTGGGATTTGCAGTTTGCCGAGGCCCCGGCACGCTTTGGCGGAGAAGGCTAAAGGCTTTGCAAAACTAGAAATCACAGGATTCCATAGGATGGAGCTACAGCACTTAATGTGGTGTCAGATGGCATTATTGCTCCTGGGTAGATGCGCCCTAAGTAGCATTTCCATGCCCAAACTAAGCAGCATTTCCCAGCTTAACCAAGCGTCAGCTGCTGTGAGCAACAGAGGTCTGTTCTCTTGTCAACCAGAAACTGATGTTTCTATTCCTTTCCCTCCAGTGATCTCTTGTGGGGTAATCTGAAGCAAGATCCTTGTTATAATTCCTGGTGGGAAATTGTGGAAATGGCAGTATATGATAGACAGGAGAACAGATCTCCATCGCTTGCAGTGGCTGCTGCCCAGAAAAGGAGGATCGTGTGATTTCTGTGATCGCGGCAATGGTGCCATGATTGCAAAAATACAGGGGCTGTGAATACAAAGCAGTTGACGGATGCGTAAATCTAGGTTACCCACTCTGTAAATGTAAAAGGGATTTCCAGTTGAGGTCCATACCTCCTTTCTGAACCTCCAAACTGTTGTTGTTGTTGGGTGCCTTCAAGTTGTTTCTGACTTATGGCGACCCTAAGGAGGTTTTCTGGGCACGTGAGGTTTTGCCGTGGCCACCCTCTGGGGCTGAGAGAGCGTAGCTCACCCAAAGTCACCAAAGGCTGAGCCATGATTTGAACCTTGGTCTCCGGAGCCCTAGTCCAACGCTCCCTATGCTGGGTCCCTACCATGCCTCCGGATGGCACGACACCAAGTTTGCAAAGGCGAGGGGCAGATTTGCACCCGGGGCTGCCTGCATTTTTTGGGTTCGCCACTTTGGCTCCTTTATAGGGCCAGAAAAGACAGTGGGAAAAAAAGGAGAAACGCATCCTCCCGTTCTCCGTGGCCACGCTCGACGAAAAGGCCGCACGCCACGAATCGGAGATTGTGTCTGGCAGGCAAACGTCCCGCCTGTCCAAATTATAAAGGACTTGTAATAATTAACGGGCCTATAAACGGATTGGCCATTGGAAGATAATATAAACGGGGGGCATTTTCTTCGCACTCGTTTGTTCTTTCTCGTTCCTTGCTCAAACATCCTTTTCAACGCAGGTGTTTCCCTGTGGATAGGGCTGAGGATAATAACATAAAGACCATCTTGGCCACCTGCAAATTCAGCAGGTCTTTTATTATCATTATTTTTTTATTATTACTCCCCTCCTTTTTTCCTCTTTTTAGAAAGATAATTAAACCGGCGCTGGGCTAACGGGCAGCATCCGACACAGCGCATTAGCGGCGAGAAAGCGACCGAGGGAGGAAAGCGGTGGCATCGGCGGGATATATATATATTTTTGAAAGAAAGGAAAAGAAAAGAAGGGAAGGAGGGAGGCAGGTGAGAGGAAGAGACTCGAGGCAGGGCCACTCCGCCGCCGCTCATCTTTTAATTTTTATTTTATTTTTTTGGCAGCAGGGGTTGGAAAGCAGCGGTTTAAATGTCTCCGCTTCTTATAGCAATGGTGGAGAGGTATTTTAATTTTTTTTTTATATAAAAAGGAAGAAAAGGATTGGTGGGGGTTTAGGGAAGGGGGGGGAAGGAGGGGGAAAAAAAACCCACCCAAGACACACTGCGTTTTCTTATCACATGGAGACAGTTGTCAGGAATCACTTTGACTGACTCGTTTTGTCTCCGTGGGTTTTTCTTCCTCCCTTCCTCTTCCCTCCCCATCCACCCAACCGCCGATGCCGTCAAGAGGGCCTCAGGACATGGATCAAAGGAGAGGCGCCGAACGCGTCGCGTTGAAACTTCTGATCCCTTTCTCGGTAGAGATGCGCCCGAGTGGCAGGCAGACAGCTCTCCTCGACATCAAATGGATGGGGAGAGGAAGGGAAAGAGAGAGGAGAAAGGGAAGGAGAGAAAAACGCGGCGGAGGAGAGGACGGATGCGTGGAAGGCGCACGGCGTCCGTGATCTGGGACCCCAAGGGCCACCTAGTCCAACCCCGCGAAGCCTCAACGGAAGCACCCTTGACCAGCGAAGGACACTCCACCGCCATAGTTTTTTGCGGGTTTTTCGGGCTATGTGGCCATGCTCTAGAAGTGTTTATTCAACATCAGGAATAAACTCTTCTAGAACATGGCCACGTAGCCCGAAAAACCCATAAAAAGCTACGGATGCGGGCCACGAGAGCCTTCAACTTCATGGCCCTCCATCCATTCCACTGTAGCTGTATCCGCGCCACAGAAATAATCCATTTTGGTGCCGCTTTAACCGCCACAGTTCAAGGCTATGGAATTCTGGGAGTTGTCATTGGTCGTGGCACCAAGACCTTATGACAGATCCACCTTACGGTCGCCCAGGTCCTTTGTTCAGAGTTGGTTTTGCCTTTCACAACCATGAGAGGAACAGAGCCCAGTTGACCGCAGCAGCTGCTGCCTGGTGAATGGTAATCGAGGTGCAGTTGATCCGGTTGCATAATTATGGTGGTTTCGCATTCATGACTCTGCAACAGTCTTAAGCATTGCCCTGGCAAACCTCCTGAAGCAGCCAGTCTCCCATGAGATGGGTCTCAGTCACCTTCCTTTTAAAAGGAAAATATTCATGGGGTTGGATTAGATGATATTTTGGGATCCCTATCAATCCCATGTGTCTAAGTTTCTGTGAAAAAGGACAACATCCTCTCTTCCCAAAACTGAAAAGCGACTTTCATTTTCCTCCATTTTGGCACAAGGAGGCGTTGGTGCTGCCCTTGGAATATTAAACAGGAATATTAGGAATATTAAAATGGCCTCCAGGCATTTCTTTGTCCTCTCCGATATACATATAGCCCAGAGAGAGGTTTCCTCCTAGATCCCATTCATGCACCAAATGGTTTTAATGGTCTTTCATTCTAACCCCTGGAGATTTTGGGAGCCATAGGCTGGAGTCTTGTTGGTGTCTTACGCATGTATAGTTTGGCCAACGAGACTGCAAGAATGGAGTTCCACTTGTGGTATTGTTGCACATGGATGTGCAATGTGCATGGAAGTGCTTTGTGCCTGAATGCTCGTTCTGCAGGTAATGGCACATCCATGCCCATTCGTGTAAGTGCACACATGTGCACCGTACCTGCACATTGACACACAAACACATTTAATTGCACAGTGTCACAATTCAAGGCTGCACAATTGTCATGAAATTCTGTGAGCAAAAAGATACACTCCAGCCAAGAGTTTGTATCAAGGAGATGTAGCTCATGGAATTGCGCTTCAGTTGCGCTATGCCTTCTTGTTATAGAATTATGGCATTGCACAAACCATGTTCATGAATGTGCAGCCATGCGCAACTGTGCTCCCATTGCCAAAGGTTAAACAACTTGGCAATGTACACAATACGCAATGCAACGGAAGTGGGTAACTCTGCTTTTCGAACCTTCAGCTGAATGTGGCCATTGCGTATCGGTCAAAATATCCACCTGTTTGCAGAAGTGAATATACGCATGTGTAAGACACCAAGAACATGCCAGATACATTGATCTCCTGTACTGATACATTGATCTTCAATGTAGGATCTTGCCATAATTTTGTTAAGTAGTTGAAAACTAAGCCTTATGAGGAATGGCTTGGATAGGAATGAGTTGGGTAGGTTCAGCAAGGAGAAGAGAAGACAGAGAGGTGACGTGATGGTCATCTTTGAGTATCTCAAGGCATGCCATGGAGAAGATGGAGCCAGCTTGTTTTCTGCCGCTCCAGCAACCTGAACACAAACCCATGGATTCCCGTTACAAGAAAAGAGATCTCCATTAAGGAGATCTTCTGGACTGTAAGAGCTGTTCAATGGAGGAGTGGACTGCCTTGGAGAGTGGTGGACCTCTCCATCTTTGGAGCTCTTCAAGCAGACGTTGGATGGGCAACCTCTATGGTGGACCAACTCTATTTCTTTTGCATATCTTCAAGCTGAAGACAGTTGAATCCGTGGATAAAGAATCCGCGGATATGGAGGACCAACTCTATTTCTTTTGCATATTTTCAAGCTGAAGATGGTTGAATCCATGGATAAAGAATCTGTGGATATGGAGGACCAACTCTATTTCTTTTGCATATGTTCAAGCTGACGACGGTTGAATCTGTGGATAAAAAAATCTGCAGACCATGGAGGACCAACTATTTCTTTTGCACATTTTCAAGCTGAAGATGGTTGAATCTGTGGATAAAGAATCTGCGGATATGGAGGACCAACTCTATTTCGTTGGCATATTTCCGAGCTGTGGATGGTTGAAGCTGTGGGTGACAGATCTGTGGGTACAGAGGGCCGACTATTATTCCTAGCCTGCAAATTTTTGAGATGATGCCGGGACCGGGACAACACCACGAGACCATCAAGTATTCCTTGTTGCCCGATGGTCTCTTTGTCCGTACCTTGGGGCCTTTTGCACTTTTGCAGTTCAGCCCAGCTGCAAAATCCCTTGAAATTGGAGAAGGGTTGTTTGGAGGGGGGGGGGACCCTGATTATTTCCCTTTGTCCAATTCCCAGGAGCCGTGGATGTCTTCTGGCCCCCCGTTTTGCTGCTTAGGCGAGATTAGATCATCCACTTTCGCCATTTCTCCAGGCATCCCTCCTCCGCCTCCCTTCTCTCCTATCTCCCCCGAGTCCTTCATGATCCCCTTTCAGGTCCTCATTGACTGCAAGGAGATCCCCCTTCATTTCCCCAAACCCCCCGATAAGCTTAAAGACCCAGGCTTATCATCACGGCTCCGGCCGTCCCCACCTTTGATCAATTTACTCATTTGCGGCCTGTGGACCCCGGCAAGAGGGCTGATCTCGTGCCTCATGCCAAGAAGCGCATTGTCCTTGCGCGGGGTTGTGTAATGGGGAGACGCGGGCGTTGTTGTTCATTTCTGCCCCCCATTGCAAGACCCCAAGGGACCCCTGTTGTTACCGTCCTTCTTGGTTAGATTCTGCGAGTCTTAGGTTCGCCTCTCCTTCGGCTAAGAGCACCATGGCGCTCTCGCAAAGACCACAACGAAGTGGCTAATAAAAATATTAATTTGTTGTTGTTGTGTGCCTTCAGGTTATTTCTGACTTAGGGCAACCCTAAGGTTTTCTTGGCAAGGGTTGTTGCAAGAGTTGGCACTATGTCTCCCCTCGATCTGGAAGCTATGCTCCCGTTGATGCAGGCCAGAACTGCATTGTTCATGCCTTCCATAAGTTTCCGAATTCTGGCGACCCTAAGAGAAACCTATCCAGGGGTTTTCTTGGCAAGGTTTGTTCAGAAAAGGTTTGCCATGGCCTTCTCTCGAGGCTGTGAGAGTGTGACTTGTCCAGTGTCATCCAATGGGTTTCCGTGGCCAAGCTGGGAATCGAACCCTGGTCTCATCCTCATCCTCATCCTCACCATCATCGTGTTTATTTAATGCATTTATAAATGCGTTGATGACTGCATTTATAAATGCAGTGCAAGCTGCATCTACCCTGCAGAGTTAATGCATCAATGCTATGGATTCCTGGGATTTGTAGTTTTACACAGTCTTTAAGTCTTCTGTGCCAGAGATCTGTTGGTTCCCCCAACGAACCACAAATCCCGGGATTTCACGGCATGGAGCTGTGGCAGTTACAGTAATATAAAACCCCATTAATTCTGCGGTGTGGCAGCCAGGGAAACCTTAGGAGAGGTTTGCCATAGAAAGCCAATGGTCAGAGCCCAGGAGGCCTGGGTTCAGTTCCCTCCTTAGCCACAAAAATGGTCGGAAAAAACTTGGGTAAGCCATGCTTTCTTGGCAATCCTCCTCTGAACAAACCTAGGCAAGAAAATCCGAATATAGGGTCACTGTAAACCATCATCGACTTGAAGAGGGGAGCTAACATGGTTCCATGTTCCAGTGGTTTCGCTCCATGTTATGGTGGTTCAAATGCTGGAGGAGGACTCTGGGAGACCTAGTACCCAACAAACTGCGCATCCCAGGGTCCCCTAGCATGGACCCACGGCCACTAAAGCGGTGTCGAACTGCATTAACTCCGCAGTGTGGACCCAACCGTACATCTCCAGCCTTGCAATTTTGGCCTTTTCTCCACCAACAATGCCGCCTTCTCCTCCCGTCCCAATTTCCAGATTTCTTTTTGGGTTAATGCCGCAGCTTTTCAAAAACCCTCTGAATTCCAGAGGTCGCCTGGCATCGCTCCTCGCTTTCCTCTCCCTGGCATTAATTGCTAATCTCTCATTTTCTCTCCCTCTATCTGGCCTGCCCCAAGACGTCTCTCAGGCTCCCTTATTAATCACATAAAGGAGAAAAATTGGTTTTTTTCGCCCCCCCTCGCTCCCCCTACGCCGTAATTCTCCACCGTCTCTCTTGGCCAACTCAGGCGGGCATCGCGGTTGCTCCGAAACACCCTGGCAGGAAAAAAGAAAGAACGAGAGAGGGACCAAGAGGAGGAGAGTCACTCTTCGACAAAGATTCGAGGACTTTGCAGGGCTAAGAATAATACAGTCTGTCCTCTGTACCCACGGATCCTTTATCCACGGAGTCAACCATCCGCGGCTTGAAAATATTCAAAAGAGAGTTGCCCTTCCATATCCGAGGATTCGTTATCCATGGATTCAAGCATCCATCACTTGGAAATGTGCAAAAGCAAAAAAGTTGACCCTCCGCATCCATAGGATCCAACCATCGATGGCTTGAAAATATGGAAAAGAAATACATTTGGCCCTCCGTATCCAAGGGTTCTTTATCCGTGGATTCAACCATCCTTGGCTTGAAAATATTCATAGAGTTGGTCCTCTATATCCACGGATTCTTTCTCCATGGATTGAACCCTCCATGGCTTGAAAGTGTGCAAAAGAAATATCGTCGATCCTCCATATCCATGGATTCTTTATCCATGGATCCAGCCATCCACAGATTGGAAGTTTCCACGGATTCTCTATCCAAGCGTTCAAGCATCCAAAAATTGTATAAATTCCAAATTCTTGATTTTTGCCATTTTTCTACTACACCTTTTGACTATGCCATTGTATTCAATGGGACTTGAGCATCCATGGAGTTTGGTATTCACTGTCCTGGAAACAAACCTGGAGGAAAACCAAGAACCCATTGTATTTTAATTATTAATTTATTCATCAGTTGTTTTGCAACGCACTTGCGCACCAGTTTCGTTTTGCAAAATCTCCACGATTTTGCATCAGGGTAAAAACGCATCCATCGAATGATACGAAAAGTGGTATAAAAAGAAGAATAAATCAATGGCGTTGTACTAATGGCCAGGGGATTTTGGATTTTTCTTCACCTTCTCTTCGGGTCTGGTTTTCTACAGTCTTAAAAAACCAAAATCCTACCCTTGTGAGCTATCCTGGTTGCAATGCCAAGGATTGGAGAGATGCCTATGGCAACTTAAGACCCATTGGCTTTGCAAAAGACCAGCTCTGGGTGAAGATACTCTTCAAACCTCCACTTGCGAGTTGTTGTTGCATACCTTCAAATTGTTTCCAAATTATGGCAAGTTTCTTCCAAGGGGCTGAGAGAGTGTGACTTGCCCAAGGCCACCCTTTGGGTTTACACGGCCGAGCAGGGATTCGAACCCTTCTCTCAAGAGCCATAGTCCGAAATGCTCAAACCAGGAGGGTCCAAGTCTGGCCACCGCAGCTTAAGGAGGAGATGGAGAGGTCAGGTTGTGCCAAAAAAGTTTGCAAAATGTTTGCAAAACACGGTTGCTTGGGAATCCCTTCTTCTTTTCCCCCCAGCGCTAAAAATCCTCCCAGGAGGCCGAACGTGGGAAAATAATATGATTTTCTCCATCGCTTTTCGCACGAAGCGGAGGGGAGGGAAGAAAAGTCAAGCCTGGTTCTGGCCTCTCTATTTTATTGACAGGAGCAGATGGGCTTGGAAAGGAGGGGAACGGGTTCAAAGACGGGGGGAAAGAAAGAAAGAAAGAAAGAAAGAAAGAAAGGGAACGTTTATAGGAAAGAAATACCAGCTTGGTGGGATTGCGTAGGTTAAAAGTTGACGGAGGACTTGCACATGATACCGACGGCTGGGTTTTCTAAAATTTTTCACCTTTTGCTCTTCTAAAACGTTTCCCAGAAACGATTCTCGTGACGGTTGCACCTCGCAAAAGCAAACGCGGCTACATTCGCACCGTGGCCTTAATGTGGTTCGACACTGCTTTAACTGCCTTGGTGCTGTCCTATGGAATCTTGGGATTTGCAGTGTCTTGGGTGTCCTGGGATTTGCAGAGCTCTCTGATAGAGAAGGGGAAATATCTCGGCAAACTACACATCCCAGGATTCCACAGCACTGAGCCGTGGCAGTTAAAGTGGTGTAAAACTACCGCATGTACTCGAATATAAGTCGACCTCGTATATAAGTCGAGGTTTGCTTTTTGGAATATATATATATATATATATATATTTCAATATTTTCAATATTTCTTTAGAGGTTTTTAAGCGGAAGCTGGAAGGCCATCCATCATTGGATAGTATTTTCTTATATGGCAGAATAAGGGTTGCATTGGATTGCCCTTGCAGTGTCTTCCAAATCTATGGCCCTTCTCACGCGAGCCACTTACTGCGCAGGAATTGTGGCCCAAACGCTTTGGAAGCGCGGAGGTGGGATCGCCGGCCGCACCTCCGAAGCGTCGTTGGGGCATTTCGCTGTTCTTCCGGTGACAAATCGTTCGCAGAGCACCCATTTTTGTGACAACGGAAGACCCCCGTTATTACAGAAACGGCTGCTCCGTGAACTATTCGTCGACGGAAGAACGGCGGGGCGCCCTTCGGTGACGTTTCCGAAGCGTGGCCAGCAATCCCACCTCCGCGCTTCATGGTTACCACGATTCCAGTGCGGTACGTGGCTCGTGTGATAAGATCCTACGGGAAGCTGTGGATGCTTGAATCCGTGGATAAAGGATCCGGAGATACAGAGGGCCGACTATAAATAACCAAAGGGCTAAATAAAACCTCCCTTGCGTAGCAGTCCCAACAGTTTCATCAGGTGTACCTCTCCATTGCATTGGGGGGTCACCCGGTGCTATCCGCACCCTCCGCACTCCCTTCCGGATCAACAAACGCAAACCGTTTTTGCAAGCGACGTATTAAAGCCGGGCTACGGAAGTAGTATCCAAAGCCAGGGGCGGGTAGGAGACGTAGTCTAGCGGGATAACCAGTATGCGGATCACATCCCGGTCCGCGGCCGTCGCGCCGCTATCGCAGACAGCGCGCCACTGCGCCCGGCTCATTTTCTTGACATGTTCGGCTTCTGTCTCGTTCCTCTCGCTCGCCGGCTCGCTTTTGTCCAAGTGTCTGTGAGTATAATAAGCATTTAAAATGAAGGCTGGTGTGTGGTGTGTGTGTGTGTGTGTCGGAAAAAGGAGGGGAGAGAGATTTGGGGAGGGAGGGTTAAATAGCAAAGAATTAGGGGGAAGAAAAAGATCAGATGCAAATCACTAGTGGAAAGAAAATTATGTGCAATTACCCAAGAAAACTGGGCAGTTCTGCCCACCCTAGCCAACAAGATCTCATTAATAAGCAGAAAATAAGATTGAAATGGTGTGTAAAAGAGCTGGAAAAATGAATTTGAATGCTGCATTTGTCCACAATTACCCCCTCGTTCACACATATTTTATTGCAATTTTTTTCCCTTCCATATTATTATTATTATTATTCTTAATCTTTCCATCCCTCAAAGCAGATTGGGAACATCCCGGCATTACGGTTGCACAGGGAGAAGTATTACGGATTTCCCTTTCTCCCCCTGAAAGGGAGGACCCTGCCCGCTCTATCAATTTTGCAAAAAAAGGGCCGGGCGGGCGAGGATCAGAATTCATTGCGCCGGCTTATCGCCGTGTAGGAACAAGTTCTTACGCGAGGGAAAAAAGGCCTGACCTTCGGATGTCTGGCAGGGCCGCGTGCCTTTTCCCCGCTCCCCCATAGAAAGGAGCAGAGGCGGCAGAATTATAGCAACGCACTTCGGCACCAAGGCCCTAGCCCCGTCC
This sequence comes from Urosaurus nigricauda, assembly GCA_034509955.1. Taxonomy (NCBI): domain Eukaryota; kingdom Metazoa; phylum Chordata; class Lepidosauria; order Squamata; family Phrynosomatidae; genus Urosaurus; species Urosaurus nigricauda. The sequence goes on from JAOEGL010000008.1 coordinate 12,859,077, forward strand.
CGGGATCTGTAGTTCGGAGAGGCGCCAAACTACAGTTTACGCCAAGGAGGGTGGCGAACGGCAGCGACGGCCCTCAAGGGCTTTGCGAACAGGGAAAGCTTCTTGCAACTTTACTTGGAGGCGGTGGGGATTCGAACCCGGGACCTCCTGTTTGCAAAGCCACCCTGACCGCCACGGTCGATGGCCTTTTGCAACATAGTTTTCTCTATCTGTTTCTTTAATTTGTACCCCTTTTGCAAAGTAATCACATCTATCTATTTCTTTAATTTATATCCCTTTCGCAAATTAGTTTAATCTATCTGTTTCTTTAATTTTTATACCCCTTTTGCAAAGTAGTTTAATCTTTCTATTTCTTTAATTTATACCCCTTTTGCAAAGTAATTTTATCTATCTGTTTCTTGAATTTATACCCCTTTTGCAAATTCCTGGGAAACTTTGCATTTCGTGCGAAACTTTACTTTTCAAAATAAAATTACTTTTGTTGCATGCCTAAACGGTGTATTTCTAAATGCTCAACCCGGGTTTTAAGTTATTGTGACGCTAGAGATTTGGGAGAAATAGTAGGATTTGGGTGTCACTCAAGTCACACTCTCTCAGCCTCAGAGGGAGGCAATGGCAAACCCTGCTCTGAACAAGTCTTGCCAAGGAAACCTTTCGTCTGGACAATAAAAAGGTTTCTTGAAGATCCTGCTTTCTGTGCAAAAAGGCCAGACGGTATTCCATCACAAGTGGGATAATAATAATAATAATAATAATAATAATTATTATTATTATTATTATTATAATTATTATTGCTGCAGATCTTTCTAGCCACAAGAAATGTAGCATTGGAGGAGAGTTGCATGTACACATGCAAAAAGCAGAAAGAAATGCTTTTGGAGAACGGGTCAGGTCTGAACCTTCCCTAGGAGCCAAACTTATATTGTTGCACTTTGGAAATACTGCGAGAAGATACGTCTCATTGGGAAAAGATGATAACTGTAAGAGTTGAAGACAGTCGGAAAAGAAGACAGTCGGCGGCCCAGCGCTTGCAAGACCTGAGGACTGGGATCTTTTGGAGATCTCTCATTCATAGTTATGATAAATCGAAGCTGACTGGATGGCACATAACTGCAACAGTCTTCTATGCTAAGACCAGGAGTTGGTTGCAATCCCGTGAAAATACATACAAACATGCGCACAAATAATGTCCACCTTTAGGCCAGAGGCGACAAGATCTTTTGGGATCAGTCAAAGGATGGCATGGAAAATCGGAGAATGAGCGATAATGCAAGAAAATTATCTCGGTGAGAGTTCAATAGTGGAATCATAGAGTTGGAAGGGCCATCAAACCAAACCCCAATAATGTGGCCATTAATGTAGAGGCAAAGAAGTTCAGTGATATAGAGAAATAAGAATACAGAAATATGAAATGGACTGACAGATTTACATCGGTCGGTTTGTAAATCCGTTCTGCACTTTTTGTCTGAACGTCCAAGGAGACTCTGCCACGGTGCCATTTCGGGGACATAGGGTTAAGCACCCTCCTTTAAAGGCATGGATTCACCCTGACATGGCCATTGCCGGGACCATGGTCACAACCCAGAATAGCCATAACCAGGAATCACAAAGCCAAAAAGGCATACAAACTTACGGCAAGCACAGGAGGGACGACATGGAGTCAAAAGACAGAAACGGCCCTTCCATACATCTGTATTTTTCTTAAAAGTCCATGCAACAAGGCAGCAGCTGTCGCAGTTTATCCAACATGTGCATTATTATTCCTTCCATTTGCAAGACAATTGCTCCCTCAAATGTGAAAACTCACTCAAAAGCAATCCACTGATCCATTGGTCCATTGATCCATCCATCCAGTTATCCATTCATCCATCCATCCGGTTATCCATCCATCCATCCGGTTATCCATCCATCCATCCATCCATCCATCCATCCGGTTATCTATCTATCCATCCATCCATCCATCCATCCATCCATCCAGTCATCCATCCATCCGGTTATCCATCCATCCATCCATCCATCCAGTCATCCATCCATCCAGTCATCCATCCATCCAGTCATCCATCCATCCAGTTATCCATCCATCCAGTTATCCATCCATCCATCCATCCATCCAGTCATCCATCCATCCATCCAGTCATCCATCCATCCATCCATCCATCCATCCATCTTGCCACCTCATTCTCTTGAACTTACATCTCTGTTTCAAAATGTCAGATCATTTTTATACTTTCCCATGGCTACCAACCACAAGCTCCCTTGGAAACGTAGCTCTTCCTAGGGGCCAGAGGGTCTTCCCATTTCCCACTGGATTGCCTAAACCAGAGAAGACGGATCATAAAAAACAGGGGCGAGCAACCTACCTGTGGAGACAGGCCATTGCTGACAGGGTTCATGTGATTCGCCGGAGCCGCCGGGTTCATGAAGCTCTCGGAGTAGCTGGAGAAGCTGTGCCGGGCCCCGTAAGCCGAGGTGGAGTCTGCGGCGGCGGCTGCAAGCCCTCCCTGGTGCATGGTGGAGGGTGGCAGGGGCTGGGGTCTGTGCACGGTGCTTCCCCCGTCTGTGGGCAAACAAAGAAGGACCAGCTCAAACAATGTTTATCCAGAAGTTGCGCCATTCCAGGGACGCAACGTGGTGTTGCAGTGGCTAAGACTTTGAGAGACTTGCATCCTGACTCAGGTCTTGGAAACCCACTAAGTGACCCTTGGGCAAATCATATGGGTTGGCTCTCCATATCCATGGATTCCATGGATTCAACCATCCATAGCTTGAGATATATTTTAAGAATATCTATATTCCAAAAAGCCCCAAAAAGGGATGCTATTTTAATATACCATGGTATTGAGCGTCCATGGATTTTGGTATCTACAGGGGTCCTTGAACCAAGCCCCAGTGGAGACCGAGGGCTCACTCTTTTTTTCCAGCATCAGAAGAAGCAGAAGAAGAAGAAGAAACCTGGTCAAGAAAATCAGATTGGACATGTTCTAGAAGAGTTTATTCCTGACGTTTCGCCAGCATCTGTGGCTGGCATCTTCATCTGGCAAAACGTCAGGAATAAACTCTTCTAGAACGTGGCCACAGAGCCCGAAAAACCCACAAAAAACGATAGATGCCGGCCATGCAATCCTTATGGACCAAAGCAACACAACTGTTGGTCTGTTCTGTGAAGTTGTGAGAAGAAAGTCCTGGAAGTGACCAAGGGCCATTAGAAGTGACCAAGGGCCATTGAATCCAACTTTCTGCTATGGACGAATCCACAGCTAAAGTACTACTGAGAGAGAGGGACGAGTAAATCAAGTGTATTTTGCACTCACCTTGGGAAAGAGTGGTCGTTGGGTAGGTTGAATCTGGAAGCTGGTAAGGGGGCAAAGTTGGCATCCCGGTCGGCGGGAAACCCCCCGGCAGGAGATGGTTGAATGCTGCCAGCTGGTTGGCGCCAGCCTGCTTGCGCCATCTTGCCCTTCGGTTGCTGAACCATACCTAGAAGTGGGAGAGAGGAGAGAAGTTGTGAGTCGGTCGCCCAAAGAGACCCTCCATTCACTTTTCCGAGAAGGACACATATTTGTCTCATATCCGAGGACTCACCAGGGCTGACCCTGCTCGGCTCCCAAGTTCAGATGGCATCTGCTGCCTTTTAGGGTTAGTTAGGAGACCCTTGTTTGGCCATAGAAACCTTGTATTTAATAGCTATTTTTAATTATTACTATATACACATTAAAAAGAAAGTAAACCAACAGACAAACAGACAAATATAATGGAAACAAATAGACTTTCCAACGTGTTCCATATATATATATATATATATATATACTTCCTATGACTTGTTATTCCAGGGTTCTTTCCTTGGCATTAAAGTCCACTTAGTTATCCATATCTTCCTTGGCATTAAAGTCCACTTAGTTATCCATATCTTTTCTAGTACCACAGTTTTTCCACCTTCCCCCCCATTTTCTTTCGTATTATCAGTTGTTTTCCGTGTGATATACATGGACAATCTGTCCATAATCACGACGTCGTTGACTTTAAATTTTCCAATCCTCTGTAGAGGGTATTATAGTAGTAGATTTCCAGCGTTGAGCGTATACCATGCTCGCTGCTGTTACCATATATAAGATTATGCCACGAAAACCTTGATGTGCCTTGGTCCAACCAAGTCAAGTTGCCTTCTGGAATGTTGTTTATCTTTTATCCCAGAAAGGAAGGGAGGTAGGAAGGAAGGAAGGAAGGAAGGAAGGAAGGAAGGAAGGAAGGGAGGGTTGCGATCCCAGTTCGAAGGGATGGGACGCATCGGTGGAACGCTAGCTGAGAAATTAGTGGCTAAGCTTTTGAGTCGGTTGAGAATGCAGCTGCTGAGCTTTCCAGGCCTAAGAGAGAGGATTCAATTTCACAACGATGTGAGTGTGTGAGTCAGAGAGAGAGAGAGAAATTGACCTCTCCCCAAGGATTCGGGGTGGAGAGAAAGCCGTCGAGTTGGGAACTCCACTGTGAGAAATCATCTGGATCAACGCGAACGAGTCGGAACCAGAAGACAAAGGAGTAATAAGTAGCCAGGCATCGTCCTATCTATTTTTTGGGACTTCCTCCCCATTATCCAACTAACTTTTGGGTCTTGGACAACCTCCTGGTACAACCTTCGAATGTACAGTCAACCCTCCTCATTTGTGGCATTAATTCTTGTGGATTTGATCATTCGAAGCATTGATTAACATGTTCTCTCTGGGAATCTCTAGATCGGCGGATCTCAACCTGTGGGTTGCGACCCCTTTGGGGGTCGAACAACCCTTTCATAGGGGTAGCCTAAGACCACTGGAAAACATATATTTCCGATGGTCTTAGGAACCAAGACCATTGGTTGGGGGTCACCACGACACGAGGAACTGTATTAAATGGTCGCGGCATTACGAAGGTTGAGAACCGCTGCTCTAGGTCCTCCAGTGTGACTCTATGGTCAGTGTCCACCAGAGGCCAGATTCTCCAGAATTCCTAGAGAGGACACTTCTCTAGGCATTTGTAGGTCCTCCAGGAATAATTCTATGATCAAATTCCAGGAGATGTTGGCCACAGAGTTGTGAAGGAGGACCTAGAGATTCTTAGAGAGTTGCTCTCTCAGGTTAAAAAATTAGTTTTTTTAATATTTATGTTCAATTTCTCCACTTTCATGGGAATCCTGTGCTTTTAATCCCAGTGAAAGTGGAGGGCCCCCTGCACTTAGAAACCAAATGGAACAGGCTGATAAGGATCGACTGAGAAATGATGAGAAGGTTGACCATCAAGACTTCGGAAGTTGGGTCAGATCCTTGGAAGTCCATCTAGTTTAGTATCCTCAACTTCAACAGGCAGCCTTCAAGAAGGATTCTTTCCTACCTTCTCTTTGTGAATTTGCTCTGGATTTTAACTTGAATTTTAAAGGATTTATCCAAGGCGCCGATCCTATTTTCAGGGGATGGATGCAGCTCTTTGCAAAACTCATTTTTGGATCAAAACTCAAAGGAGGTTGAACCCACCTTCTATAGACATGGAAGCCACCACAAGTGATGGGTTTTAGATAAACTTATCCAAGATGCCGGACTCTATGCCCCCCTCAAATAGGTCCTGCACCTTGGACAATTCCTTTGAGTAAAACCCGGAATGGATTTACCGCCCCATTGGCCCCAAAGCTGCCAGCCGCTGCATTTGTTAAGGATGATAGTTCTTTGGGAGACCCTCCTTCCATGAATTTATTTTCTCCTTTCAGAAAGAAAACCCCCAAAATGACTCCCAAAGCTCGCATTTTTTTTGTGTCATGCCTCCATTTCGGTGGTGCCCCCTCCACAAAACGTCCTCTCCTGTCTTATGAGAGTTACGGAGAAATAAAAAAAGTGGGGGAATGTTTCGATGACAACCAAATGGAAGTATTCAACGTCTTTATTTTCTCGTTTGGTGGAGAAGAAGAAGAAAAAACCCAAGAGAAGATACACAATCTGTCCCCGCCAAATCCGTTCCAGCCGCATTTCCCTCTTGCTCCGGCTCTGAAAGGCATCTCTCTCTTATGCTTATAAATCATTTTATTGGCGGTTAAAATATACCGGATTGAACGTCAAGAGGGTAATGCAAGACCCACTTCAAAGGGAACCTGTTTTCGCTCCGGCGCAGTTAAGGTTTTATCAGCCACTCAAAGATTTCTCCTGCCGGGAGAGATCGAGTTACACACTTACGCACACAAACACGCACACAGATTAATCCCCCCAGTGACAACCAGTTCCTTCGGACCCGCACCAGCAAGACCAGAAGGCAGGAGACGGACTGGAAGTCACTGGTTTCTTCAACCAGTAAAGAGATTTCCCCCTTTTTTGGTTAATGGGGTGTCATGTTTTGAATACTGGACTATGGCTTTGGGGGACCAAAGTTCGAATCCCTGCTTAGTAACCCACTGGGTGAGTTTGGACAAAGCACACACTCTCAGCCTCGGAAGTAAGGATCTGCATGGTGTGTTGTGGTCCAAATGTTGGACAAGGACACGGACATTTGTTGTCGTTGTGCGCCTTCAAGTCGTTTCCAATTTATGGCGACCCTATCGTGGGGTTTTCTTGGCAAGATTGGTTCAGAGGTGGGTAGGTCTTGGCCTTCCTCTGAAGGTGAGAGAGTGTGACTTGACCTCTCAGCCGTGCAAACCCACTGGGTTACCTTGGCCAAGTCACACTCTCTCAACCTCAGAAGAAGGCAAGGGCAAAACCACCTGTGAACCAATTCTACCGAGGCCTCATTCCCACCACCTTTTAAACCGGATCACAAATTGATTTGAACCGGTTTAAACGGCCCTGGTTCCCACTTAATCCGAATCGCTGAAGCGGTTCTGAAAGGGGGCCTGTGCTCCAGACCCACTTAACCGCGTCTTTTTTAATGCTGATTTTTCGGCTTCTTTTTCGATAAACCGATTCCGCGCAAGTATGAACCACAAGAGGATCGGGATTGATTCAAATTTCCCCTTCGGCCGTCTGGAACCGAATCGTTTTGAATCGATTCATTCGTGAATGGGAACCACAAGCGGGTTATTTTGATGCTAGAAAATGACAGAAAACGCGATCGGGAAAATTGTAGTCTAAACCACGATCCGATGTTGAATTGATCCACCGATTCGGATCGCATACGGATTTATCTGTAGGTGGGAATGAGGCCCAAGAAAACCCCATGATAGGGAGGAAGCAGAAAAATGGAATTAGGGTCACCACTGGTCCGAATTTATTCATTTATTTATGGGGTTTATATCCCGCCTTGCTCCCATGGCTTGAAAGACGTGAAACAACTTCAATGTACACTAAAAAATCTTTTACTAAAATAAGTCCCAAACAGAGGACCACTGTTTGAGGAAACCATAGCTCTGATCCACCTTCCTGAACTACAATAGCAAATTCAAAGGACCTCCTCTTCAAACTACAAATCTCAAGGACCCATAGGACGGAGCCATGGCAGTGGGGTTGAAGCGCTGTAGCTTTGTAGTGTGGACGCACCCCGGTTTTTCTATTGCCTATGCGGAACGTCCCCGACTTTATCCAGCGCCTAAATCCTCTCCCCTCCTTGCAATGCCTCCCACTTTCCAGACTCCAGCTTCTGCCATCTGCCAAGGAAAGAACAGATGGGAAAGTCCTCTTCGGATGAGCGGGCATAAATCATTAGCGGAGTTCTTGCAAAAACATTGCCCTCTCCAATGTCCAAACAAAAAACAATCGGCCGAACGTGGGTTCGGGGTGTGTGTGTCTCACCTGCTTCCAGAAAATGTGGCCCAAGTGGTTCAATTAAAAATATGACAACAAAGCGCGGGGATTGGAAAACGATATTTTAAAGCAGGGGTGGGAACGGGGGCCATTTTCTCCTTTTCCCAGATCCTTTTGTGGGCCGCACGTCCCATAGCAAACCCAAATACCTCCATTTTTACTGCTAGGCTACGGTCCCTCTCAAAATGGCAAACAGGGATGGACTTCCTGATGCTTGCGGTTGCCATTTTGAGAAGGACCGGAGAGGAAAATGGAGGTACTTAGGGGTAGTGTGTGGTTCTGGGGTGTGGTGAAGGTACGTGTGTGTGTCTTCATGCATTGGGTTTGCGTTGTTGCAACCCAATATTGCGGTTGTGCATCATACATTATGCACTGCAGTTGTGCATTGCATAGTGTGCATTGCACAACGGTTCCCACATTCTGTGGCATCCGGTTTGTGCAGCATTGCCATGGTGCATGTCCGCGTGTGACTATTTACTCTACCCTAAATAGGGGTGTTGTATTGAGGCCATTGTTGCACTGAGGATTTATTTTTGCAAAAACCTCTTTCTCCTAAATGAATTTCCCCCTGTAATAGTTCTTCATTGCTTTGGCACGCATTTGGAATAGTTCGTCGACAGCGAGAAGCAGAGAAGGCGAAACCCCACCTCGATCCCAACCAGAGCTGCGCCCCTTGCAACAAGCAAACGGGGCTTGTTAGTCACCACTTCTGTAAGTCCCATAGATTTTATGTTTTTTTACAAAAGCGGCTCTGCTTTCCTTGGGAAGAGAGATCGGTTTAGCCAGAGGTCTCCAACAGCTGCGCCGATGCCTCCCTGCTGGAAGGAAGCTGGAGCAAATTAGCCCAGCCCTGGGTCATCTCCCACAATTTGTCAGACAAGGGGAAAAGAAGGGGAGGTCAGGGGAAGGCAAGCTAAAGACCCCCCCAGGGATCTCCCCTCGGATTAATAAGGACTCGGTGTTGGTGGAAGATGGATGGCAGGGCAGGCAAGGTGGCTAAGTGGAAACGGGGGTGATGGAGACCCATCTTCTAGAGACGGGGAGTCATTTCTGCATCTACGCCAGCCTTCCCTGGCTTGCCTTATGTTGGGCTGTAAATCCCCCGCTACTGAAAAGATTGTCATACTGGATGGAGAATGAGTCCTACTATGGTCATACTGGATGGAGAAGATGACCTACCATTATCATCCTGGCCAGAGAAGATGTCCTACCACTGTCATAATGGATGGAAAAGATGTCCTACCATTGTCATATGGGCTGGAGAACATGTCCAACCATTGTCATACTGGCTGAAGAAGATGTCTTGCCATTGTCATACTGGTCAGAGAAGATGTCCTACCACTATCATATTGGATGTAGAAGATGTCCTACCATTGTTATAATGGCTGAAGAAGATGTCCTACCATTGTCATACTGGATGGAGAATGTGTCCTACTATTGTCATACTGGTCGGAGAAGATGTCCTACCACTATCATACTGGATGGAGGAGATGTCCTACCATTGTCATACTGGATGGAGAATGTGTCCTACCATTATCATACTGGCTGGAGAAGATGTCCTACCATTATCATACTGGATGGAGAAGATGGTGAAAAATATCCCATCCTGCCAATGGGGTCCCCATTGAATGAGAGACCTCCAAGTCCCCTTGCACAGGCCTTGCAAATTCAAGGCAGCCATGGCTTCTTTGATTGAATCATCCACCTGTAATGGGATTTCTCACTTTTCCTATTACCTTTTACCTTTCCAAGCATTACCATCTTCCCTGAGGTGTCTTGTCTTCTCACGATATTCCCAAAGTACAGCCTTAACTTTGCCATCTTGGCTTCTAGGGCAAGTTCACACTGTTTGTTTGTTCTTGGACCCATTTATTTGTCTTTATAGCAGTCCATTCTATCTGCAGAATTTTTCACTAGCTCCACATCTCAATTGATTTGGTTCTTGTCCTATCCGCTTTCTTCCCTGGTCCAGAACACATAAACTGGGAATATGATGGCAATGACCAGCGTAACGTCTAGTATTCAATGAAGTATCTTTACACTTCATAATCTTATCTAGTTCCTTCACAGCTGCCCTTCCAAGTCCTCGTCTTCTTCTGATTTCTTGACTGCGGTCTCCATATCGATTCACGACTGAGCCAAGGTATGGAAAAGCTTCCAACTATTCCTACGTCTTCATCATCAATGATGCAAAGATCACCGGCGAAAACTACAGGCTGCAAGGAAAGCAGCCCTTGAATTAATGCTCAATGGACACAGCTGGAAGAGGCTTAACAAGATTGGCACCAACTGTATCTTCGTGCCCACGTTCCCAGCAAAATTGTCTTCCTTGGTGGGCTTAGAGGTTTCCTTTCCATGGCGTGAAATTTATGGAACGATGCCTGGGGTGGTCAGTTGCCATCCTAAACCCCTTGCTCTCTCCTGGGCTGTCCTTCTTTGACAAAAAAATCTCAGTATTGGACTAGTTTCTCTTCACTGGATCGTCTCCTCTCCTTCTTCTTTCCAGCTAATGGATGAAAAGTGGCTTTAACTGGTGTTATGTGTTTTTAACTGTTGGGTGTTGTATTTTAATCTGTTGTTCCGTGCCTTGATCCATAGGGAGAGGCAGGTAGAGATAAACATCATCAACGTGATGATCATGATCATCATGTTGATGATCATCATCATCAAATTCACAGAAGTCCCCCAGATAGACCAGTGGGATAACCTTAAGTGCTGTAGCTCCATCCTACAAATCCTGGGATTGGATTTGCAAATTTGTAGCCTTCTCTTCCAAACATTGCTGGTGTCTCTCCAAACTACAAATCCCCCGATTCCACAGGATGGAGCCACAGCCGTGGTGCCAAACGGCATTATTTCTAGAGTGCAGATGCATGGTGCAGTAGCGGTTTGAGTGTTGGATTATGACTCTGGAGGACAGGGTTCGAATCCCCGCTCGGCCATGAAACCCACTGGGTGATCCTGGGCAAGTGACACTCTCTCAGCTTCAGAGGATGACCCTGGCAAACCCAAGGAAACCCCACGATAAGTTTGCAATAAGTCAGGAACTTGAAAGCACACAAGGTGCACCCTCAGATGGGGAATCTGAAGCTGCTCTGAGTTTTAGTTAGCTATAAAGGTGGTTTGAGCATTGGACGATGACTCTGGTGACCAGGATTCGAATCCCTGCTTGGCCATGGAAACCCAATTGAGGCCGTCGTACTTTGGCCATGTCATGAGAAAAGATGATAATGCTAGGAAAGATGGAGGGATGTAGAAAGAGAGGAAGACCATATGTTAGATGGATGGGCACCATTTAGGAGATCATGGGCCTGAATTTGCAAGACTTGAGCAGAACGGTTGATGACAGGAAGGCTTGGAGATGTCTCATCATCCATGAGTCCAAGTCGACTCGAAGGCAGCTAACCACAAAACCCACACCGTCACCCCAGTCCAAATCCCAGCTTCCTTCCAAACTTCGTCTTTCAAGATTTTGGAAAGCTTGTGCACGGATGCCTGGAGAGTTAGTAGGAAGATCTTAGATACTCAGGACATTTTTATGGAGCTTTGGAGGAGGAGGAGGCATGGCCTTAAAATGGTGGGAAGAAACCAACGGTGCCAGGAGGCCGGGATGAGGAAAGCCGTCAGGAATGCAAGGCGGAGAACAGCTGCAAAGCGAATTTTGGCAAGGCTCGCTGGGCCAACAACGGATTTGTGTTTTTGCATGCGTGTGTGTGTATATGTGGGAAATGACCGCTTCGGAGAAAAGTGCCGGATGCGCATCATCCCTTCTTTCATCTCATTGCGCTGACGGTCCAAACTCTTCAAGCGGCCGCTGGAAATTTATATTTTTCTGCTCGCAGGGCGGTTGGGAACAATTTCCAGCCGTTGCTAAAACGGATAATTTTTCTCGGCAGTCCCCAAATGTCCATCTGCGCCTGGTTTCCTCCCCCAAAGAAGACCACATACGAAAGAGTCCTGCCAGTCCAATTCTCTGGTTGCAAACTACAAACTCTTTCCAAACTACAATTCCCAGGATTCCATAGGACAAAGCAGGTCTCAAACTGCATCATTTCTACAATGTAGATGCACCCCTAAGTCCCCGATGAGACATGAAACTCACAGATTACCCCTCTAGCTGCATCCACACTGCAGAAATAATCCAGTTTGACACTGCTTTAATGGCCTTGGCTCAGCGCTATGGAATTCTGGGGACTGTAGTTTTTGGAGACATTTAGCCTCCTCCGTCAGAGAGCCTTTGTGCCGAAATCAACTCCAGTTCCCAGAATCGCATAGCTTTGAGCCCTGGCAGTTAAAGGGGTGTCAACCTGGATTATTTCTGCACTGCGGATGCAGCCTTTGTCTTTCAACGGTCCCAAACACACTGCAGAAATAAACCAGTTTGAGACTGCTTTCACTTCCACGGCCCAGTGCTAGGGAATCCTGGGAACTGTAGTTTTGTGAGACGTTCATCCTTCTCTGTCGGAGACAGCTCCGGTGCCACGGTCAACTACAATCCCCGTTGAGGCAAGGCTGTTAAAGCAGTCTCAAACTGGATTATTTCTGCAGTGTGTTTTGGATCCATCCCCATGTCTTTCATCCTATCTCACAGTTGTTGTTGCTGTTGTGAAAATCAAGCGCAAAGGAAAAGAGCCCCATTATTCCATGGTGAACTCATTGGAAAGCATTGGAAAGCAGGACATAAGGGCTAATTAAAAAATCATGGATAATTTCATTTCCGAAGTCAGACCGCTTCAGTACCTGGACTCTGGCCTCGGTCAGTTTGGTCCTCTGAGCGAGTTCTTCTCTGGTGTAGATATCTGGGTAGTGGGTCCTCTCAAAGGCCTTCTCCAGTTCTTCCAACTGTTCGGCGGTGAAAGTGGTCCGGCTGCGCCGCTGCTTGCGTTTCAAGGGAAGGTCCGGCTCGGACTCGACATCCGAACCTTCGTCCAGCCTGTTGCCTGGATAAAACGAGAGAGAGAAAAAAGAGAAATGAAGAGAGAGAAAGGAAAACACTTGGAGAAAAAAAACCTACAGTTCTACATTTCTTAGGCGACGTCTGTATTTGCAGAAGATGCCGCTTTCTGCAGAAAAGGATGCTCTCCAAACTTGGTGCAGAATGCATCCCAAACAGCCAAGACTCTCATCTCAAGCTGCCCAAAATCATGATACTGCTTTAACTGTCCTGGCTCCATGTGGTGGAATTCTGGGATTTGTAGTTTGCCATGGCACCGGGGAGCTTCGCCAAAGAAGGCTAAGCATCTCGCCAAACCGCAGATCCCCGAATCTCATAGCATGGAGCCTTGGCAGTTAAAGCAGTGTCAAGCTGCATTAATTGTGCAGCGCAGGGGAAGCCTCAGACAAAGAAGGCTACGTATCCCACCAAACTGCAAATCCCAGAATCTCATAGCCATGGAGCCATGGCAATTGAAGTGGCATCAAACTGCATTGTTTCTGCAATGTAGATGAGGGCTCAGAAAAGGCTATCCATCTCACCAAACTAGAAAGTCCATGCCATTCATCCATGGCAGTCAAAGCATTGCCAAACCTTATTATTTTTCCATTGCAGATGAAACCTCAGCAAAGGCTACAAAACTATAAATCCCAAGACTCCATGGTATGGAGCCATGGCATTTTAAAGCAGTGTCAAACCGTATTAATTCTACAGTGCAGATGAAGCGGTCGGGAAGCGGATTTCCTCCACCGTTCCTCCCTCCCAAAGCACTTTGGACAAAATGCAAGAAAAGTGAAGGGTACCAAAGGGAAAAAGCCCAACACAACCTTCATCGGAAAACCACCATGTACATAAACACACGCAAACACACATGCACACAATATTCAAGGAACATAGGAAAATAAAACCAGGAGCAATGGCTAAAACCAACTTTGCAACATCGTGCCTCGTCCTGCGAGTCCCTGCCACGTTTTCCCCCCACTTGCTTTTTTCCTCTGAGCCGAACAGCTGCGCACATCCCAAATATTTTCTCATCGCTGAGTTGACTTGGGGCCCTTTGATCGTCCAAATTGCCCTTTTCTGCACCTTTTTTTCCCGGCTCAAATAAGCGCCGCTCCGAAACTTGCACCTGGCGGCAGCTAAGACTTCGGAGTAGGAGGGACAGCATTGTATTTTTTGATTTTCTCCTCCATCTCTTGTTTCTGACTTTTTTTGTTTGGAAATCCTTGTGGGCTGGTTTTCGAATGGTTTTCCTCTAAAGCAAGCCTTACAACTCGTTGCAGGCTGATACGACTTGGGCTAAATCTGTGCGATATAAATCCAATATCGATATGTGACACCCGCGGCTTAGTTAAGGACGGTCATCCCTCCGTATCCATGGATCCTTTATCCATGGATTCAACTATCAGAAAGGGACTCTTCTAGAACATGGCCACATAGCCCAAAAGCTCCACAAAAAACTATGGATGCCGGCCATGAAAGCCTCCGACTTCACATATCCATGGATTCTTTATTCATGGATTCAACTATCCATGGTTTGAAAATATTTTATATATGCAACCCTTGGCTTTGCCATTTGATATAAGGGACACCGTTTGACTAAGCCATTGCACTGAATGGGATTTGAGCATCCACAGAGTTTGGTATCCATGGGAGGCCCTGGAACCAAAACCTAGTGGATACCAAAAGCCCACAGTATATTTAACCAAATAACCTTTCCTGGAAACTTGATGTAAACATAATTCACCCGGAGACATTTTACAGGGTAGCCACCTTGTCCATGCGGCAAAATACAACCAAACACACACTGCGTGTGTTGCACAAGGCGTACATAGTGTTGGTGTAGCGTATCTCCCGTGCAAATATTTACTCTATGCTGAGAAGGTGCACCTTTGGTCTCCCCTTTGCAGTTGATTCACGGAGGAGCTGCAGTTGGGTGTTGCACGTTTTACACAAAGGTTACGTAGTAGTGGTGTAGCTGATCTCCCGTGCAAATATTTACTCTACGCTGAGAAGGTGCCGGAGTGCAGCTTTGGTCTCTCCTTCGCATCTGGTTCACTGATGCACTGTGGTTGCATGTTGCATGTTTTACACAAAGGTTACATAGTGCTGGTGTAGTGCATCTCCCCGTGCAAATATTTACTCTACACCGAGACGGTGACGAATTGCCGCTGAGGCCTCTCTTTTGCACCTGATTCACTAATGCATTGTGGTTGCATGTTTTACACAAGGGTTACGTAGTCCTGGTGTAGCGCATCTCCCCACGCAAATATTTACTCTACACCGAGACGGTGACAAATTGCCACTTAGGCCTCTCTTTTGCACCCGATCTGCTGATGCACAGTGGTTGCACATTGCACGTTTTACACATGTGTAGTGCTGGCGTAGCTTATCTCCTGTGCAAATATTTACTCTACGCCGAGAAGGTGCTGGATTGCGGCTTCGGTCTCTCCGTTGCCTCCGATGCACTCAACTCTGCCATTCCCCTTTTGCCGTATAAAATGGCGAAATATGAAAAGTATGAGATTGCCTTCCCCTCCCCTCCTTTTCTTTTCTTTTCTTTTTTCTATTCTTTTCTTTCCATCTCTCCCGGCTCCGTGCTTCCGCAAATCCCTACCCCCGCCTCCCCTTCAATTGCTTCGGCACAACTCTTAGGCCCGAAAGTTAAATTAATCAACAGGATTAGGTAGGAATTGGCCACGGTGAGACCCTCCAGGCTCTGCTCAAACCCTCTAGGTCCTCCGAGGTCCTCCTGTCTTCTTCTCAAGCACCTCGGTGCCGTCTGGAAAGATTCGCCATCCAGCGCAGGCATGCGGGTGCATTCATTAAAACCCGGGATCGGATTGCCTTGCGTTTTCCAGGGCGGGGGAGAGCGGAGGAGGCACATCCACTTCTCAGTCCATCTCTCTTCCTTTTCTCAGGCTTTGCCTTTTCTCTGCCACTCGCTCAGAGGGTCCCATCTGGGTTATTTCAAATCCTTTGCCCCCTCTTTCTCAAGGGTCTGGCTGACAGCTCACCGACGCAGCCTTTCCGCCCTACAAAGCAGCTGGACGCATGGCTTGCAAAGCCAAATAATGGATAGATCCGCAAAGCCAGGCGTTAGCGGTTCGACGGCGAGCCCGGAGACCAGGGTTCGAATCCTTGCTCGGCTATGGAAACCCAATGGGGGACCTCGAGCGAGGACCACTGTCTCAGCCTCCAAGGAAGGTAGACGCCAATACCTTCTGGACAAACCTTACCAAGAAAACCCCATGATAGGTTTGCCTTGGGGTCTCCATAAGTCAGAAATGACTCGAAGGTACACAACAACAACAATACCACCCTGCGCATGCCCGATCTCATCCAATTTCATATTATTCAACCGATATTAGGCATACAACAACATACGTTTACAACTTCAAGATCGCTGTTACAAAATATATGCCATAAGCTTGTTGCCTCCACCAGAAAACTGGCCGTTAGCCTGGTGATACGCAACTTCCGATCTTCCAAAAATTTATTTGACTGACAGCCCATCCAAACAGATATTCATTTCCATTAACCTCCTTAACAATTTTTCTCTAGGAAAATTATATGCAATGGACAAAATATGATATGATGGAGAACATCAGGAGCTTGGTTGCAATGACAGATACGGTTCGAAAATGGGGTCTGTAAATATCTGCCCCGGTCACATTGAGGGGCATACGTTCAGCCTTGTAAGTAAAAAGGCCTTCCTTGACGCCGGCAATGAAAGAGTTTGGAAATATGAATTATGGAAGCTAAACAGGTTCAAGCCTGGTTAGTACTTGGATGGGAGACCTCTTAGGAATACCAACTTCTGTAGGCTAAGCAATCTTCCCACCCTGAAGATACAAGTCTTGATTTTCTCAGATACTTTGGGCTTGGAAGGATTGAACGCTTTCAGCCTTTATGACCAGAAAGGAGGAGAGAAAGGTGGTTTGAGCACCGGACATTGGAGACCAGGGTTCGAATCTTTGCTGGGTGACCTGGGACAAGTCAAACGCTCTCAGGTCTCAGCAAGGGCACAACACCTGGGAAGAAACATTGCTAAGAAAACCCCAGGATAGGTTGGCCTTAGGAAGGAAATAATGTTTTTTCACAAATCAAAGTCCCTTATCTCACCTACCTTGCCTAAAAAAGATGCTCGACAGACAAATACCGGGGTGAGATATATGCTGAACGCAGAAACATTTCTGCCCTCCTTGCACCTATAAATCTTTATCATATCAGCAATATCAACGAAACCCCAATCGTTGATATCTGGGACTCAATTCAGAGGCTTTCTCCAACCTCTCCACCTTTCGCCGCCCCCCCCCCTCCGTTCCCGATCCTCATCGAGTTTTGATTACAGTTTAACATAGTTTAAGGTTTGGCGGCGTGAAAGCCGTACGCCGAGAAACCAATCGCGTAATCGTTGATATGCGTTTTAATCTAGTAATTCGGGCTCTGGCAGAATGGGAGCGAAGGGAGTGTCGATGGGGTGGTCCAAGAATACCAAACAGACCGAGCGGCTGGACTGGGAAAATGAAGGGGGAAAAAAAGCCATTTGATGCTCAGCTGGGGACCGCCGTGTCCAGCGACGCATTACCATCGGGACGCCTTGAGCAGATGGAAGGAGAAGAGTCTCTTGCTTGTTTTGCAGCTATAACAAGGATACATTTTGAGGCAGGCCCATCCCGGCTTTCCAATGAACCCGTCGTCTCCAATAAATGTCGGACTACAACTCCCATTTTCCCCGATCAGCATAGGGGAAGGTGTGGGCGTTGTAGTGTAAAGCAACCAAAGGCTTTCCAGTTGGGAAAGCATCCCCAAATTTCGCCGTGGTTTGGACCTCCATTTTCCACCTTATTTCCTCTCCTCCTCTGTAAAGATTAAGTCTCTTCCAGCATGTGGCATAGTGGTTTGAATGTTGGACTACGACTTTGGAGAACAGGGTTCGAATCCCAGCTCAACCATGAAAGCCCATTGGGTGATGTGAAGTCGAAGGCTTTCACGGCCATTTTTTGTGGGTGTTTCAGGGTATGTGACCATGTTCTTGAAGAGTTTATTCCTGACGTTTCGCCAGCATCTGTGGCATCTGGCATTTTCAGAAAATGTTGGCATGGAAGTGAGTGGAGTGTGTGTGTGTGTGTATATATATATATGGACAAGTTGCTTACCGTAAGTGTATTTCTTTGAGTGATCATCTGTGAATTCACACAAATGGGTAACTGATACTGCGCAGGGGCAGAATAACCCATTTGTGTGATTTGCAGAGACCACAAAGAAGAAATACATATACGGTTGGCCCTCCTTATCCATGGATTTTTTTATCCACGGATTTGAGCATCCACGGCTTCAAAATACTCCCAAAAAGTATAAATTCCAAATAGCAAATCTTGATTTTCCCATTTTATATATGGGACACCATTTTGTTGTGCCGTTCTATTTAGTGGGACTTGAGCATCCATGGATTTTGTTATCCACGGAGGGTCCTGGAACCAAACCCCAGCGGATAACAAGGGCCCGCTGTATACTGTGGGATCACTTCTCAACCAAGGGTCACACAACATATATATATGTATACACACACACACACACACACACACCATTCACTTCCATGCCAGCATTCTCTGAAGATGGCAAAGCCACAGATGCTGGCGAAACGTCAGGAATAAACTCTTCTAGAACATGGCCACAGAGTCCGAAAACCCCCACAAACAAACCACTGGGTGATCTTGAACAAGTTACACTCTCTCAGCCTCAGAGGATGGCCGTGGCAAACCCTCTCCGAAGAAACGTGCCAAGAAATCCCTGTAATAGGGTCACCGTAAGTTGGAAACGACTTGAAGGCCCGCAAGAACAACCTCGTTGGAGAAGCGCATGAACGCCAGGGCACCCAGAAGAAGGAACGAAAGAAGCCACTGGCAAAAAGGGTCGCCCTACATTCAACGTTGGCCAACCAGAAGTGTGATGTTAAAGTCTTAAGAAACCGGGGTGAAAGAAAGAAAGGAAGAAAGGGGGGAAAAGAATTGAAATGGTGAGACAGTTGCCTGCGACAGAAACCCTTGGCCTGTCCCTGCTTCCCCAGGAAGAAAAGAAAGGAGAGGGAGAAGAGAATGGAAGTGACAGAAAAGAAGAATTGCGGTGAGGAGTGAAAAGAAAGATATCCCTGCATCCTCGGGCCCTTTATCAGCCCTGTCATCCGTCGGACCAGGGCTGGCCCCCGTTTTGCATTGTCTCACCTTGGACAAAAAACAGCGGGGGGTAAAAACGGAGGCATTTTCTGTTGTGGTTCCTCCTCTTGGTGCTGATCTCTTTAGAACGGCCCGGACAGGCACCTTAGGGGGCCTTCGTGGCCTGAATGTGGAGCTGACAGGCCAAAGCGATATCAATAAACCCCGGGCGCACCAGCTCCTGGGCTCTCCGAGAAGGTGCGGCTTGAATATTAAAAGCGTCTCGGACGGCTTGGAAAAAGACACTCGGGATGGGAACGTTGGGGGAGGAAGGGACATAGAATTGGAAGAAGAAGAGAAGGAGGAAGAGGAGGAGGAGGAGGAAGAATCGGGAATCGCCGTTCATCCTAATCTTAGCCATGGCTAGAGTAGACCCAATGAATCAATGGGGTTGACTTTCGCGAATCCCTAGGGTTGGTTGGCCTGGGCCTCAATATTAGACATGACTAGAGTTTGTTGTTGTTGTGTGACTTCAAGTCATTTGATTGAGTGTTCCTGCATGGCAGAATAGGGTTGGGCTGGATGGCTCTTGTGGTCCCTTCCAACTCTACGATTCTATGATTCATTTCCGACTTACGGCAACCCTAAGATGTATCCATCGCAGGGTTTTCTTTGCAATATTTCTTCCGACGGGGTTTGCCATGGCCTTCTTAGGAGGACGAGAGAGTGTGACCTGCCCAGGGTCACCCAACAGTTGGGAGGAAATTTGAACCCAGGTCTCTTGGGAGTCCTAGTTCAACACTGAAACCAAAACGCGATGTCGGTTCTCTTTGTTGTTCTGTCTTGCAACTCCGATCTATGGTGACCCGATCATAGGATTTTCCTGGCCAGGTTTCTTCAGAGTTTGCCATTGCCTTCCTCTGAGGCTGAGAAAGTATGTCTGGACCAAGGTCACCCAGTGGCATTCCATAACTAAGTAGAAATTCGAATTTGAATCCTAATCCAATAGTCAAACCAGTACAATCTGTTGGTTCCATGATCAGAGTAGACCCACCAAATCCATGGCATTGACTCTCGCGAATCTATGGGATTGATCAATCTGCTTCCTCATGTTAGTTATGACCAGAGTAAACCAAACTACTTGACTTTCTATTCAACATTGACTTCCTATTTAACATTGGTTGAATGAGTTTGCTCTAGTTGGCATGAGCCAACAGGATCTGTGTCCTTGCCTCAAGATGGAGAAAGAAATCAACCTCCTTCTGAACCTCTTTCCAAAGTTCGATGGAAGACCAAGGATGGTCAAGAAGCACAAGAACTTGAACACATAAGAAGAGGTGTGTTGGATCAAGTCTTTCTAGGTCTCCGTTTGGTTCAGTGCAAAGCTCAGGAGCATGGACATGAGGACAACGGTCAAAGCAAAGCGCAAATGAGTTGAGCTATCAAAGCTATGTCTGTGTCAAACCCAAAGTATTTCATAGTCTCCTCAAAGACCGGGGAGATGTTTTTGACTGCTGCCACCTTAGGATGGATGGTCTTGTTGGTTGTAGGATATATCCTTCCCTTTGAGAAGGTTCGAAGGCAACAGTCGGTCAAGTTTCACCCACACGAAGATTAGGCAGAAGATGCTGTCAAAGGATAGGATCTGGTTAAGCTGGGCGCTCGTTCAACTGTACGATCTGATAAAGTTCAACATGAAATGGGCAAAGAGATACAAAGGTGTGTGCTCCACCAGTAAGGTATCTGAGCTAGTTTCTGATGGACTTCATCTGGTACGGTGAGACTTTTATCATCAGTGGAAGGTGTGGGATTGGTTTTTTAGGAGAACACAGCCCTCGGACCATGGTTTGGTGGCATTAGTGAATCCATCTTGACCGTCGTACATTTCCTTCCTCTCGCCACCAGTCATCCCAGTGGGACAGCGAGAAGGAAAACCAGTGCCCAGTTGGGCTACATGTGAAGTCGCCAACCCAGAAAGGACTAGAAGCTTGCGGAGCATGACGGGGAGTCAAGATAGATTTAAAGAGATGGACGAACGTAAGATCCAAGGCCCGCTTTCAAGGCCCACCCTTTTGAAATCCCGCTTTTGAACAGACACGGCTGTCATCCGCGGCTGCAGCCGGACAATGTTAATGGATGTAAACGTTTCTCTAATTATCATCTTCTGCATTTTCCTCTCCCTTGTCGCAGGCATGGGAAAATCGGCAAGGGTCGCTTTCTCCTCTCCATACGTTTAAAGAAAAAAACCCAAGTTCCTTCCGCCTTGAAAAGCGGAAGATTTTGGTACGTTCTTCCAAAACGAACCCAAGTGAGCCCTTCTTTCTCACGCTAGAGAGGACCAAGTTGGACCTGCCTGCTTCCCAGCTGTTAAAAATAAGACATATTCCAGGAAAAAAAATAATAAAGGAAACGGGGTAACCCTAATTTTGCACTAATATAGTTTAAGCAACAAGAGTTGAAACCCAGATTGAATAAGGATCAAGGACTCAAAAGCCCTGAACCACCTGGATAGGTTGTTCTGTCAGTTTTGGTTTTGTATGCATCTGATCTCCCTTCCTGAAAATTTCAAATTATTTCCATTCCACCCAAATGAAAGCCTCTGGGAATCTGGGCACATTTGTACAAAAAAACCCACCCCAAAATGAATTTTTCGCTCATTCCTACCATGGCTGGAATTACGCTGATGTCTTTTGTGTGTTTCCTTAAAGCCATACCAAAAAATGTATACCAAAACGCACAGATCGGAGAAACACACTGACACACAAAATGTACGCATGGGTTAAAAAAAAGTGCACAACCGCAGTCTATTTTTGAAGGTTGTTTGCAGAAGATGAGCCTTACTGAGCAAACCCTTCTACGAAAACACTTGCAAATATTTGTGTTTTGAGATATTTTTGCAAACTGCTAGGTTAAATGAGGATTTAATGAATTGAAAGCTTGGGGAAAACTGAAAAACTGAGCGCAACTCTTTCTATGGCACAAACTACAATTAAATATTATAAAGACAGTCACAAGTCTATCTATCTATCTATCTATCTATCTATCTATCTATCTGATCAATACAGAAGTTTGGCACCGAAATTTCAAGCACCCGATTTGTCTCGTAGTCAAATCCAGCGTAGGATCTGACTGCAAGGCAAATTCTTCCCGAGATGCTCAGTATTTCCGCAACATTTGGCGCAACCTTAAAGCCCGAAATAAAAAATGCAAAAGAGATGCAAATGCAATGCATGAATTCCACGACAAAGAATTTGTCCCTTGTGTTCCCTCCTAAACAAGACAACTGAAAATCCCACGACCCTTTGCAAGGTGAAAAGGGCCTGATCCTTAGCCCTGGCATCTGCAACTTCTCTCCGGCTCCAGCTCTCCTTCTCTTTCTCGACTCAACTCTAAAGTTGAGTTCTAGTTCCTTCCTTAGGGTTCGGCAACCAAGAATTGTGGTGCTACACAAGCAAAAACAAACTCAACTAGCATCCACACAGATGTCCGTGGTATCTCTTGATGTCCTATTGTTGTTGTTGCTGTGTGCCTTCAAGTCAATTCCGACTTGTGGTGACCCTAAGGAGAACCTGTCACGGGTTCTCTTGCAAAGATTTGTTCAAAAGAGGCTTGCCATTCCCGTCCTCAAGGACGAGAGTATGCGATTTGCCCAAGTTCACCCAACAGGTTTCATGGTTGAGCTGGGAAATGGTCTCCAGAGTCATAGTCCAACCCTCAAACCCACAATGCCACGATTGCTTTCCTAAAGTACCCAAAGCATTTACTCATGTATCCTATACAAGACAAGGCTTAAAGCATGAAAGCTTTATGTACTCATTATGCAATACATGAGCTTTGATGCTTTAAGCCTTGTCTTCACTTGCCAAAAGGTCCGTTTCTACCCGGTTCTGGTGGCATCACGTTTGGATGATGCTCAAATCCTGGTTCTGGTGTAAACAGTCCAGACGATATCCCGGACCATTCAACACCAGGATTGGGGAATAACACCATTAAAATTTCCACTGTTTGATAGTGGAAGACGTTCACCTTGGAGAGTGGTGGAATCTCGTTCTTTGGAAGTTTTCAAACAGAGGCTGGATGCTTTGATAGTGCCTTC
This sequence comes from Urosaurus nigricauda, assembly GCA_034509955.1. Classification (NCBI taxonomy): domain Eukaryota; kingdom Metazoa; phylum Chordata; class Lepidosauria; order Squamata; family Phrynosomatidae; genus Urosaurus; species Urosaurus nigricauda. Next base: position 12,882,012 of record JAOEGL010000008.1, read on the forward strand.
AAATTGGGGTTGGATTTGATGGCCCTTGAGGTCTCTTTCCAACTCTTTCGATTCTAGGAAAATGAATTAAAATGACCTACTTCTTGCTCTGGATCTTCCGGGAAGATCTTGCTCCGGATCTTCACGGGAGAAACCTCCGTTCCTTTGCCAGGGTAGCGGTTTTCGCGCATCCACCATCGCTGTGGGTCATTCGCCATGAGGTCACAACGAGGTGTCCAGCCATGAAACCATCCCTGGTGCCTCATCCTGACCTCAGAAGCGAGAGACCTACAATAGTGGTGGACATGCCATGTAGACAGATGCCCTGGCATAGGAACGGAGGAAGTTTTGGGCAGCTCCGGAGCCAGGATACTTTGGTCTGCCCTTGGACTATCCTGGGCCACACAAACAGGGCCGTATTCCTGCATGGCCCCTTCCAACTCTACAGTTTTCTCCTCTTAAATGTTCCTATGGAAGTGGTTGGAATTTTTTTGGCCGATGCCCAGTTCTTTCGGGGTTCCACATGCGATTGTGGATTTGGGTGCACAAAATGACCCCCTCCCCAAACAACCCACTCCCACCCCTTTGAGATGACTTTGGAAGTTTCCCTGCTGCTTTAATTGCCTTGAAGGTCTCTCCCGGGGAGAACTTTGGACCACGAAAAATGGGCGGAAAGGCCAGAGAGGGATTTCTAGTTCTCCATCCTCGATTTTGAATGGAGAGAGAGAGGAGGGAGGGAAATGGGGTTTTCCGAAGGCCATAATTAGATGTAAACAAGAGGTGAGAGGGGCTGCCATGGTCCCGGCAGCCCATTGTGGAAGGATTAACTCCTAAATAAACTAATAAAAGGGTTGTGGGCCAGATACAAAGCAAGCAAAGCTATCAAAGCCTGCCGAGGCCTCAATGCTCCCAACGTCCCATTCAGAGGGAAGGCAGGGGAAAGGTAGAGGAATTTCGGGTGGGTACGGATTCAAAATGGGAGCCAGCGTAGTGTTGTGGCGTGAGTGTTGGATGGCTCTGAAGACCAGGGTTCGAAACCCTACTCCGTCATGGAAATCCCTGGGTGTCCTTGGACAAGTCACACTTTCTGTGGCAACCCTCCTTTGGATAGATGCAAGCAAGAAAACCCTATTTTAAGAACCAGATTGGTGTTCTGTGTGATCGATTCAGATTCAGAAGGCATAAATTCATGCAGTCAACCAACCAACCAGTTAACCAACCACTTGGAATTGCACAAAATGAGTTCAGAGCATTCCTCCTCTTCTGCAGGGTATAGTTTGCCATGGCCACAAGATGGATGGACGGATGGACAGCTGGATGACAGATTGATCAATCGATCGATCGATTGATAGAATTATAGAGTTGGAAGAGACCCCAAGGTCCACCCAGTCCAACCCGTCTTCTGCCATGCAGGAAATCACAACCGAAACATCACTGACAGATGGCCATCCAGCCTCTGTTTAAAGACCTCCAAGGAAGGAGACTCCACCATGTTCCAATGGAGTGTGTTCCACTGTCTTACTGTCACGACATTCCTCCTAATGGTAGATATCCATCTTTCCATCTATATCTCTCCATCCATCCATCCATAACCTATCTATGAACTGTCACCATCCATTCATCCTGCGGCCATGGCAAACTACGCCTCTCACCAGGAGCTGTTTTGAGTCCCTTGGTACAAAAGAGACCCCTTTCGTTACCGCAGCTGCCCTGCCAGGCTGGCTATGCTGCCAGCTCCATCCCTTTCTGGCCTGGTCTTCCTATGGGCACGGCCTGCCCTCCCAGCTGGCGACGGACCCCGCCATTCCCAAGCAAAAAAACACAGCAACACGTCTCTGGAAGGTGGCAGGCAAGGAGGGGAGGGACGGGGTGGGAGAAAGAAAACCCTCTCCACGTCGACAAATTTCTGATTTGCAACACTCTGGGAATGGGTTTATGGGCATTGTTTGAGTGCAAATTTATAAATAAAGCAAAACCGCGATTCCAGGGTGAGGCCGATGAAAAGCAGAAAACGAGAAATTTTATGCCCGTAAGTAGCGTGGTCTAATGACGCTTCTCGAGGCAGCCAACCGTGGTTAGTAAACTTGGCTAAATGATTGCCGCGGAACCGGCCAAGCGACTTATTTCTTAATTAGTGCTACATATTAAGTCACGCCGAGGCCGCGCGGTGAGCAAACGCCGCCGGTCGGAGTTTGCCAAATGGGAGGAGGGGGCGGAGAGGAAGGAGGGAAAGAGAAAGAGAAAGAGAGAAAGAAAGAATGAATGGTAGGACTTTGGGTTTGGAGGAAGGTCCTCTTTTGGTGCCCAGAGTGGCACGGTTGGGTCAGACCAATGGGTCGCATGAGATGCTGCCTTGTATGAAGACAGATCCCTGGTCCATCTAGGCTTTGTAGTTGTGTGCCTTCAAGTCATTTCCGACTTATGGTGACCCTAAGGTCTTGACCGTATCATGGGGTTTTCTAGGTCTGAGAGTTGTGTGACTTCTCCAGGTCACCCGGTCTGAGCGGGGAATCGAACCTTGAGCCCCAGAGCTGAGGTCCAACGCTCAAACCACTATGCCATGCTGGTTCTCCCATCTAGGCTAAGGGTCGGCAAAGTGTAGCCCGTGGGCTGCATGCAGAATCCTATGTCCAGGAATCCCATGCCCATGTCCGTTTCTGGCCACCACAATTCAAGAAGCGGGAGCATGTCCAAAGGAGGGCAACCAAAATGTTGGAAGGTCTAGAACCTCCCCAAGCAAGGAAGGTCTAGAACCTCCCCAGTCCTGAGGAGTGGATAAGGGAGCTGGGTAGGTTTTGCTTGGATAAGAGAAGACCAACATGATAGCCATCTTTAAATATCTGAAGGAATGCCATGCAGAAGATGGCCCTGTTTGAATATTTGAAGGCATCTCAGATTCGAGGCCGGAGCAAGCTTGTCTTCTGCTGCGCCAGAGAACAGGACATGAACCAGTCGATTCAAACTTATGAGAAAAGAGATTCCACCTAAATATTACGAAGGACGTCTAGACTGTGAGAGCTGTTTGAAAGTGGAATATGGACTGCCATCCATCCATCCATCCATAATTTACCATCCATCCATGCCTTTGTTTATTCCTGGATAACAATGGAATCTCTCTCTCTATACCCATCCATCTATCCATGATCTATCTATTTATCCACCTGTCCATAATCTATCCATACTCCATCCATCCATCCATCCATTTGTTTATTCCTGGACAACTATGTAATCTTTCCCTCTATACCCATCCATCTACCCATGATCGATCATTTATCCATCTATCCATAATCTCTTAATATTCTATCTATCCATCCATCTATCCATAATCTATCTGTATTCTATCCATCCATCCATCCCTTTCTTTAATCCTGGACAACTATGTAATCTTTCCCTCTATACCCATCCATCTATCCATGATCGATCATTTATCCATCTATCCATAATCTATCCATATTCTATCTATCCATCCATCTATCCATAATCTATCCGTATTCTATCCATCCATCCATCCATCCCTTTCTTTATTCCTGGACAACAATGGAATCTCTCTTCTTATATACAAACAGAAATAAAATATCTATCTGTATCTACATAGATCTTTTCTTACGCTGCGTGTGTATATATAGAGGTCCCATTGTTGTCTGGGAATAAACAAAAACACTGTTTCCAAACAGTAAAAAGGGAGACCCAGGGAAAGAAAGAAAGAAAGAAAGAAAGAAAGAGGCCTTTTAAACAGAACAACAAACAAACCCCTCTTCTGTCCTCTCCATCGTCCCCCCCCCAAAAAAAAAACCCATTCTTTCGCCTATTTTAAAGAAAACCCTTTCCTTCCAAGAGACCTGGCTTCCCTCCAGTAAACTTTGGAGGTAGGAAACTTTCAGGAGCCCAGAACCTTTGTTGCCTCCATCAGGTTCAGGTTATGGGGCAGGGAAGCAAAATTACAAACAACTGGCCAGCATTTCCATATCTAAAGCATTTCAAACGCCTCTCCGGGTTTCCCCCTTCCCATTCATTTGAAGGTACATCAACTTAAGTGGAGCCTGATGGGTGGAAAGAAAAGAACCAGGTGGCTTAACCAATAACGGGGACATCCTTATTATTATTATTATTATTATTTTTCAAAAAATCCACAAACCATGCACAGGCCATCCCACAAACCTCCCTATTAACCACAGTCCGGACTAACCAATTTAGTCTCAGAGAAGCCCTCCGGGGATTGGCGTCTATGGCACATCTATTGGGTTTAGAACCAATTTTGATTTCCCATTTCACATTTCGTCTATATTGGTTGTTTCGTGCATTGCGACGCAACAATTCCTGCTTCCCCGCACTGCCAAATACTCGAAGGTTGTGATCACGTGTGCGTTCAATACTACAAGAGCAGGGATGGAATTGTTGATTTTCCAGATATTTTTGATGTCGGTTTTAATTGCCATCAAGTCGGCTTTGACTTAGGTTGACCTTATGGACAGGAGACCTCTGCCTTGGTCAGATACTCCAACCAAACGCCACCAAATACTCTAACATGGACCTGTAAGGTTGCAATAGTACATACGTGAAATACCACAAGAGCAGGGAGGGGACCATTGGCTTTCCAAACCTTTTGAACATTGATTTGAATTGCCATCAAGTCAGCTTTGACTTACGGTGAATGGGAGACCTCTAAGACAACCTGCCATCAACTCCTTTGCTTGCAAACTCAGGGCTGCGGCTTTCGATCTGGGCTGTTGTTGTGTGCCTTCTTGTCGTTTCCAACTCATGGCGACCCTATCATGGGGTTTTCTCGGCGAGATTTGTTCAGAGGTTTGCCACCGCCATTCGCTGAGGCTGAGAGAGTGGGACTTGCCCAGAGTCACCCAGTGAGTTTCCATGACCAAGGAGGGAATCGAACCACGATCTGCAATGAGCCCAATGCTCAAACCACAGCCATCACAGTGGCTCAATGTAGTCTGGTTACTATACTGGGTATTGACTACAGCTCCCATAACCCTTTGCCATTGAACCTCTGGGAATTGTAGTCTGACAACCTCTGAAAGTCCAATATTTCCTTTCCCCTAAAATAAAGTTATCAAGAGGACCAGATTGTCTTTTGATACCACTGTTTTGAAATAGAGGGAAGAGACCTACTACAGGTTCATCCAAGCAACACATCTTGCTAGCGTTGTATAATCCGGTTGCAATTCAATATCCCCTTAGTGTAGCATAAACATCAGTGCACAAAATACGTCGCACAAGCACTACGCAAGCCACATTGCGTAACACACGTCGATGACTAGGTGAAACGCACCCCATACACAATGTGCAGCCACGCTGTGCGTTACGGGATGCACAACAGCAACGCATAACGTAGACAAACAACCACAAGGCACAATATAGAGTGCACTACTGCAATGCCTAATGCCCAATGCACAACTGCAGCATTTCAGTGCACAATGCACAATAGCACACAATTTTAAGGGACCTTGCAGCAGCTTTGTAGCACACAGAGAAAAAAACTGGTCGCATGAGTTTTGGTAGACGCAAGTCTATGCCATCAGATATGGGCTTCTTCAGCTTTAACTGCCACGGCTTATGCTATGGAATCCTGGGATTTTGTAGTTTTGGGAGATATCTCTCCTTCCCTGTCACTGGCCTCTGGTACCACAACAAACTACAAATCCAAGGACGCCATAGGATGGACCCATGGCTATTAAAGAGGGGCCAATTCTGCAGCGTGGCAAGTGCCAAAGAAGACTATGAAAGAGGAGACACAGGGGGACATGATGGAGCCGTCTTTCAATATTTCAATATTTGTCATATTGAGGATGGAGCCAGCTTGTTTCCTGCAAGAAAAGAGATTCCACCTCAACATTAGGAAGGACTTATTGACTCTAAGAGCTTTTTGGTGGTGGAATACATTGCGGCAGATGGTGGCAACTTTCCTTCTTCGGAGGTTTGTGAACAGAGAAGGCCATTTGTCGGCTTTGATTTTGTCTTTGGTGGAAGAGGGCTGGAATGGATGACTTTTGGGGTCCCTTCCAAGTCTAGGATTGTATGAGGTTGAATGGGCATCTTTCCAAAAGGATGGCACTGTGCATTTGCGGGATTCGATATCCCTTGGGATCCCTTCCACTTTTACAATCCTGTGATTCAAAGAGATCCACAAAATGCTACTGGGGCGGACAACGTCCCAGACTTTTTCCTGATTCGGCTTTGATTTATTTTTGCCTGCAATACTTCACAGCAAAGCAACAACACCATCAAAGCCGCAATAGGTTTATATTTAACCTTAAAAGCTCCCGGAATAACACACGAAACGACAAACTTTTGCTCAAAGTTGAAAAAAGCAAAAGCAAAAGCAAAAAAAGGAACCAAACCGAGAAGCGTACTTTTGCTTCTCTTCCCCAGGATGGAAACATTTTGCTTTGATTTTGGGAGCGAACGCTGAGCGAGGAGGTTCCCCTCCTTTTCTTCCAAACACCCCCAGCTGAGTTTTAATACTTGCAGAGTGAAGAAATAAAGGGAAAAAAGAAGGAGAAGAAAAGACGGGGAAGAACAGACAGAGCAAGATATAAATAGCCCCAGGAAACAAGTGTATAAATACCACTTAACTCGTCCCCTTTCTTCTTCCCTCCCTGGCCTTTCAATGAGTTTTGGGTACAAAGGACCCCTTTGGGGGGGGGGGGAAAGAAGGTGTGACCGCAAAAGCTTTTATATATTTTTGTGTCTTTGGGGTTTAATTAATTGAGGGAGTCGTTCAGGGTTGATCCCAAAATGAAGTCGGGGCGGAGAGATGCCTCCAGTCTTGGATGGTTCAAAAGAGGACCTGGGGAATGAGCTCCAGACCATGCTCAGAGTGCAAAACCGTTACAAGCATTGCAGATGATGGAAGGTTGCATGGAGACTGGAGGGTATGGACACACCACCCTCCGATGTTTTGAACCGGGAACGTCTCATTTCGCCGCTCAAATCCCTTCGGTTGGTGGGCCTTCAACTGGGAACCAGTTGGCCACCATTAACGTTGTTGTTATATTGACCTCAAGTTGTTTCTCACGTAGCTAGACTCTAAAGCTACTGCAGAATTTTAAGAAAGGATTTAGTGGAGATTTTGGAGTCCCTTTAAACCCAGGCAAAACACGAAGACACAACAAAGGCGACTCTATTGTAGGGTTTTCTTGCCATGCTTCTTCAGGGAAGGTTTGGCATTGCCGTCCTCTGAGGTTGAGAGTATGCAACCTGCCCAAATTCACCAATAGCACTTTATCTTTCTTTTTCTTTTTTTTAGAGTCTTGTGCCCAAAATCTGGGACGTAAAGGAATTCTCCTTTCATTGTATTACTATTTTATTTATTGATAACCAGCCTTTCTCCAAATCAAGGGACTCAAGTCCTTTAAAAACCCACAAAAAAGTATGGATGCTGGCCACGAAAGCCTTTGACTTCATGTTGGACTCAAGTCAGCTTCAATATACAGTTGGCCCGTTTTATCCATGGATTCTTTATCAGTGGATTCAAGTATCCAAGGCTTGACCATCTTCCACACACACACATAGTGGTCCCTCCATATTCACTGGGGTTAGGGGTGAAGGACCCCCATGAATGTGGAAAAACCACATCCAAAAAAACCCACACAATTATTTTGACCTAAAAGGACACCTCTCTATGAATCTCCAGGTCCTCCAGTGTAACTTTACGGCCAGATTCTTCCAGAAGTCGATCATAAACTTATGTTGGATGACTTACAAATGTTTTCTCTAGGAACGTCTAGGTTCTTCGGCACAACTCTATAGCCAACGTCCGGCAGTTGTGCTGGAGGACCAAGAGATTCCTAGAGAGAACCTACAAACCAAATCTGCAAATAACCAAATCCGCCAAAGTCAAGGGTGCAGACGCAGAGGGCCAACCGTATATATACACAAATTCCAAAACGCAAAGCTTAATATAAGGGATGCCATCTTATTATTGCATAGCGTTTAATAGGACTTGAGCGTCCACAGATTTTGGTCCACCCCCCCCCCCAAGTGGACACCAAGGGCCTGTTGTGCTTCCAAAGGGACGGACCATTGGAGAGGTTCAAGACCTTCCGAAGGTCAGCCAGGTGACTTGTCCCCCCACTTTTTTTTTGCAAGGTCCCCCCTCGACTCCTCCGCCCGCTCGGCCGCAGGATTACTTCTTTCCACCCGGCTCTTTGGCGCCATGATAAGCTCCGGCTCCCTTTGACCCTTTCCAAAGCACTCGGGAAGCGTGTTAAATGCTATTCTGGATACCACTGGGCAAGTTAATTTGAACCGCTGTGCCCCTAGCTGGGAATGCTTCTGGTTTTCCATTCAATCTCTTTCCTCCCCCTCCCTCCCCGGACACCCGCTTTAAAAAATATATATAGCCTGGCTTTGCCCTGGCAATTTAGGCCTTGCGAAGGTCACCTCTCCGGGGGTACTTGTCCCTTTTAAAAGTGCTAAGTACAGGTTACGAGGGTCAGATGTCAAAGATCTCCCTTGAGGAACGGTCGGCTTGAGCCGGCCATGAAATAGCTACTGTTCAGCCGTGGAAGAAGAAAGGATGGGAGGGTCGTCTCTTCTTCCTCCACCGCCTCCCTCCCTCCAAAAGTTGATTTTTATGGCCATCTCCAACCCAACTGTTGAAAGGAGTCTCTCATTAGGAGGGACAAAAAAGAGACACATGGTCTTCCAATTATCAGGCAAAGAGGGTCATCCATCATGGGACCTGAAGGCCTTCCCAAACCTTCTCTTCTTCTTGGACACCTGGGGAACATGTAGGACTTGTTCGCAGTTGGATCTTGCCACCTTTTCCCCTCCAAAAGACCTCAGTAAATGGTACCAGTTTCCCATTTTAGTGTCCAAACATCTGCATCCGCACTGCAGAAATAATCCAGAATTAACTGCCATGGCTCAATAGTAGGATATGCTAGGCACTGTACTTTTGCAAGACATTTAGCCTTCTCTGTCAGAGAAGCTGTGATGCCACAACAAATGACAAGTCCCAGGATTACATAGCAGTTCAAGTGGTGTCAAACTGGGTTATTTCTGCAGTGCGGATGCCGCCCGCGGGACAGTTTAGGTCTAGAGGGTTTGGTGTTCCCCAAATCTACTCATGGCTGAGCGCGAATTAACTCCCAGTCGTGCCAAATGCCAAGTCTGGCATTGTATCCATACTTTTGTCCTCCAGATGTTTTGAACCACAGCTCCCAGAAGCCCCAGCCAACTTCGCCAACAGTCAGGAATTCTGGGAGCTGAAGTCCAAAACATCTGGAGGACTAAAGCCGATTGAAACAAAGGTCTCAACGTTGAGTGGTTTGCAAGGTTAATTTCTACCTCATCCGCTAGGCGAGGAGTTGGTTTCTGCTATTTCTCCATGAGGATTTATCAGCATTTGCAAAATTCAAAGTAATAGCCATCTTAGTCTGTAAAATAAGTATGCAAAGAGATCTTGTAGCACACTCAAAACTGACCGAAAGAAAGAAGTCGGCAGCGTGAGCGTTCATAGTCGTAAGTCTACAAAGATACGAGAACATTTCATAGACTTAGGTCTATGAAAATTCGAGAAAATTTAGTAGACTTAAGACTACCAGAATACTAGAAATTTCAAGATTAATATCCGAACCTGTAAATCTGGTTTTCAAGCCAAATGTCAGAACCTGTAAATGTTCAATACAGCAACGATCTCCATTTTGGGATTCATTGAAATATTTGAAAACGTGGGCATGTTATTGGACCCAACGTCTAAAACAATCCTTGACATTGCTTGAAGGTCCGAACCTTCAGAAGGGAAGCTGGGCAGGAGACCAGGAGATAAGGAGAACTTCCAGATTGGGAGAACAGGCTTGGTTCTTCCATCACCGGAAAGCAACCATAAACCAGCTCTGGATTGCAACAACCATCATCCCCTTTCCAAAATGCGAAGTGACGGGAACCGACGCACTCCAGAACATCTGGATGGTGGCACTCAGTTGGAAAAGCTTTGTAACCTGAAAACATTTTTCGGCATCTGCTAAGAGACGCCGAAAGAGACAGGCCGCGACGCCTCTCGATATTGGCGAACGCGACCGTCGATATTCCGGGGGCGTGGTGGCCCAAATGGAAATTTATTCCATTTCCCTTCTTTCTTCTTCTTCTCCTCCAAACAACGCTGTCTGACTCGGGGGGAAGGTTTTTGGGGGGTCTGATGGGTAACATATGGTGGAAGAAGTTTTGCCTTGGGGGCCGTGCCGCGATGGTTGCGACGGTGGGTGGGTAGATGGAGAAGGCAGAGAGAAAACGCACAAAAAAAAAAACGGACTTCCATCTTTTCCCTCCCCTTCCCGTCCCCTTCTGCAGATGTACATTAATGCAAAAAGAGGGGGACAAGAGCTTGGAGCGAAAAGGGGGGCGCGGAGGGGCGGGCGTTTTTAGAAAAACGGACCAACACTTTTTCTCTCTCTTCTTTTGCGCTTTTTAACACACTCTTGTCTGGGCCTCCTCCTTGTCACACACTCCAAAGAGAGCCTCTCCATTGAAAACTACTCAGGCATCCCCCTTGAAGGCAGACAATGAAGGCCTAGTCTATAAAACCGACAGGCCGGGCTCCAGCCGCCTTTTGCCGCCTTTGTTTCGGGTCCTCTTAATAAACTTTTTCGGAGAGTTAATCAATCCCGTTGAATAGCCCGATGCTCTCATTGTCAGGTTGGGGAAAGAAAAGGAGGAACAGAAGGTCCCCGGGAAGGGTGGGCTTCTCTTCCACCGACGACGCCGACCCCCTTCCCCGCCTCTGCCACTTTTCGCTCGGTCTTTTTCCACCCCTATCTCCAAAAAGAATGGAGGGCAGGGACGCATTCTCTCTCTCTTAGAAGAGTCATGAAAAGCTGCAAAAAAAAGGTCCCCCTTTTGCAAAAAAGTGACCAAGGAAACGAGAGCGAGAAAGCCTATGGCCGCACTGTCTGCAGAGAAACAGGCTCTAGGCGTTTTGCAAAATTCGTCCACAAAGCTAGATTGCTCAACAATTCCAATTTCTTTCTGAAACGGCTCGAATTCTTTGTCACTCCCGTCTAAAATTCGAGCCGTCGACTAGGACAGGACAACTCTAGTTGTCGTTTTTGTGGGTTTTCCGGGGCTACGCGGCCATGTTCTAGAAAAGTTTATTCCTTGAAGGAATAAACTTTTCTAGAATACGGTCACATAGCTTGAAAAGCCTATGGATGCCGGCCATGAAAGCCTTCGACTTCACAACTCTATTTGGGATTAAGCAAAAGTTTGGCACCGCTTTGACCGCCATGGCGCAATACCAGTACTATGGAATGCTGGGAACTGTAGTCAAACTGGATTATTTATCCCATGTGGACATTTATAAAAACACCCTTTCAGGACACGATCCCTGAGTAACTAACTTGGCCACGAGTAAACAACTTGGTCGCTAAAATTTATTATTATTTGAATACCCCTAGAAACCCGTCTTCCCGTCTCTGGTTATTTTAATGATCGTTTCAATGTTTTAAATGCTTATTTATTATTGTTATGTAGGGATTATTATGTGTTTAAGGGAGGGAAGGGATGATGACTTTGTATTGTATGAATTTTGTTCCTGTAAACCGCCTCGATCCTGATGGAGAGACGGAATAAAAATAAAATTTTATTATTATTTATAGGATAGCATTTGGCCCACTAATTTTGATAATGCCCTCTTTCTCTTTTCAACATTATAATCCATTCATATATATATATATATAGTTTCAATATATATTAAAACCCGTCGACTCTTTTATTTGCATTTCCACCAAAACTGCCTCTATTTTGTCTTGGAAAACGACGGTTTCTCCTTTCCTTTTTTGGTCTCGCCAGCTTTCCCTTCTCTCTCCAGCCCAGGCCATTCCCCAAGTGACTCGATTTCAGCGTTTAAAAACCCTAATGAGTGTTGACAAGTTTAATGAGTTTGTTTTAAAGAGGAAAAAACTGAACCGGTCAAGATTTCCGAGTCAAATCCATTAGGGCCTCCCTTCTAAAACACACTGACAGCTTTGGCGAAGGGGGACTTAATTGAGCGTTTGCGTTTCTGGCCGCTGCGGCTGTTTGTCGTTTTTTCTATTGACTGCTCACTTTGCCGGTCATTCCTAAACGGTCTGGTCCAAGCTGGACACTTGGACCTGGGGCTAAAAAAACCCCTTTTGACCACCTCCGTCCTACCATCCGTTAGGTGAGAAGTTTCTTGGTTTCTGATCATTCTCCGCGATGATTTATCGGCATTTGCAAAATTCAAAGAAATAGCCGCGTTAGTCTGTAAAATCAGCATGCAAAATTTTGTAGCACGCTTGAGACTGACCGAAAGAAAGAAGTTGGCAGCATGAGCTTTCATAGTCTTAAGTTCTTGGAAATATGAGAAAATGTCATAGACTTAAGTTGACCAAAACAGGAGAAAATTTCATAGGGTTAGGTCTAGGAAAATCTGAGAAAATTCAGTCGACTTAAGACAACTGAAATGCTAGAAATTTCATAGACGTAAGTCTACCAAAATATGAGAAAATCGCATAGACTTGAGTCTACGAGAATTTGAGAAAATTTAGTAGACTTAAGACGAAACACTGGACATTTCATAGACGTAAGTCTACCAAAATATGAGAAAATTGCATAGACTTGAGTCTACGAGAATTTGAGAAAATTTAGTAGACTTAAAACGAAATATTGGAAATTTCATAGATGTAAGTCTACCAAAATATGAGAAAATTGCGTAGACTTGAGCCTACCATCCCTTCCACCATCTTCTAAGAGGAGATCCTTACCTTGCTAAGAACAAAATAGTTTATCCGCCGTATAGTTTGGAACGGATCACAGAGTAGTGAAACGGTCGTGCAACACTGCTGCATTAGAAAATTGTGACATTATTCCAAAACTCATTCCACCATTTCTATGGTCATCTGCCTGTTTCGACCTTTGGCCACATCTGTCCTCCTGCCTTCGTCCCTCAATGACCATCTCTTAAAGCCAAACTTGCCACCTCACCACCCACAACTTTTGCATTTCTATGGCACAGTCTGGTTACAAAGGGTCCTTCCCGGGCACCCGTTCGCTCCATGCATCCGAGGAAGTAGAGCAAGCCTATGAAAGCTTCTGCTAACATTTCTTTTGCTCAATTAGTCTCAAAGGTGCTACAAAATACTGATATTCCAAACCAACGTGGCTAGGTTTAGCATGAATCCTGCCCCCATGCAAAGCACAAAACTCATCCAAATGAAATGGAAATCAACCATCCCTCTTCGAAACACTCACCCAAGGATAGACAGATATCATCTTTCTATCATTATAAAGGTCTTTCCTGGGCAACACTTCAGTACGGGCGTCTTACCAAGGCCTCATTCCCACTTACAGATAAACCAGTCTCTGATCCGAATCAATGGACCAATTCGACATCGGATCGTGGTTCCTGCTACATTTGCCACGATTGCATTTTCCGGCATGGAACAGAATCAAAATAACCCACTTGTGGTTCCCATTCACAAATGAATTGGTCCTATTTAAACCAGTTTCTGAGGCAGATAACCAACTGGTGGTTTGCATTAGGAAATGAATCAGTTTAAATAGAACCAGTTCCTGCGGTATTTTTAAAAAATGTCCATCATTACGCACTTATGTCATAATAAACCAATTCCGATCCGCATCTGGTTCCTGTGTGCACTGAAGCAATTCGTTTAAAACCGAATCGCAAAACCGAATCCGATTCGTTTCTGGTTCCCACTTGCACAGATTCAATTTGGTTGAAAAGAGGAGGAAAAAATCAGCATCCAAAAGATGCGGGTTAAAGGGGTCTAGAGCCCCCCTTTTCAGCGATTCGGATTAAGTGGGAACCAGGGTTGTTTAAAACCAGTTCGAACCGAATCACGATCCGGTTTAAAAGGTAGTGGGGATGAGGCCCATGTCTACCAAAGTTTCTGCCGTGACATCTTTCAAAGGTGCTACAAGATCCCTTTGCGTACAATGATGCAACCCAACGCACAATGCACACCCATGTGCGTCAAAGAGCATTTCATGCACAACTTCATTTCTTCTAACCAAGGATTGGGAATGTGGCCGTTTTGTAATGGACAAAAATGTCCAACTGCTTCCATGGGGGAATCTCGGCACGCCTAAAACACCGGTAAGAATCCCAGACACGGTGTGAAAATTTCATTAAATGGTTTTGGCATTCCCCCCTAAAATCTACGCACCTCTTTCCCCCCCTGCAAAACCAACGCCTCCGTTTGCTCCAACTCAACGAACCGGAGGAAGCCCCTTCCAAGTTCCCCCTAGGCTGACTTTTTACGAACTTTGGTTAGAAAGTGTGCGTACGGCCAGGAAAAGTGTGCGATTGTGCGTTTCTCTCCCCCCCCCCCCAAATCTCCCTCGGCTTCCTAAGGTCTCCGCATTGTTCCGGCTACAAAACAGCAGCTGTGAGCTGGAAGGGGGTAATCTTTCAACTTCTCTGCAATTCGGAAGCAGGGGAAGAGAGAGTCAGAAATAAACGTATACTGTAATAACGATAATAAAAAAGAACATTGGAAGCAAGGGGAGGTGGGATAGTTTAAAGGGGGGGGGGGAAATAACTCAATTGCAGCCTCCTTGTTTGAAATTGAATTTAGTTCCCTCCATACATAGCTTGCCAAGTCCAGCCCAGCCCCACAAGGCTTGAGCCGGAGGCAGAAAAAGGGGGGAAACCCCCCGAAAAATCAAATTTTCAGGCCTTTCACTCCCCTGCCCCGACCGGCTCCCCGGACGCCGGCGCAGATTTTCGAGAAAAGGTTAAACTCTCTGATCTGTTGGGATTAAGGCCAAAAGCCAGGAATGGAATGGTCGGGGGAAAGAAAAGAGACGTCGCCGGGCGGGGTGTGAAAATGGGAATTAAATACCTGAACGGGAAATCGGAACAAATTTAAAAGGGAGGAGGGATGGGGCGGGGAAGGAAAGAAAAGGACCCAAAGGGTGGGGATGCATCTCGGCGTGACGCTGGGTGCCATTTTTGAATATGATAGATAGATACCCAGGATATACATTGATTTTTTAACTCTCTCTTCCCCTACTTCTGAATTGCATGCCTAGTGATACATGCCTGATGGTCATCGTGGTTAGAAGTTGGAGGAGTTGTAGTCAAGAAAGTAACTTTTCCGAACACTCACTCAATATACTTCCATGCATCTATCCATGGGTATCCATCCACCCAATCCTATCTATCTATCATCTATCTATCTATCTATCTATCTTCCTCTTCTCACTTATTTATCCATCCATCCATCCGTCTGTCTGTCTTTATCTTATGTATCTACCTACCTAATCTATCTGTCTGTCTATCTATTTATTTATCTATTGGTAGGTTTGGATGGATGGCTAGGTTTGATCCATCCAAACTTACCTATAGACAGATAGATAAACCTACCAATAGATAGATAGATAAGGTAGGTAGATCTATCTATCTATCTATCTATCTATCCCCTCTCTTTTTCTCATCTATCTAATATTATTTATCTAATGTATCTACCTACCTAAACTTACCTAAATCCATCCATCCATCCATCCAATGCTATCTATTGATCTAATGAACCATCCATCCATCCCTACTTACCTGTCTGTCTATCTATCATCTCTCTCCCCCCTTTCTCTTTTTCTCACCTATCTTCTATTTATCCTTTTTTATCCTTATTTATCTTATCTATCTACCTTTGTCGTCGGTGTTGTCGTGCGCCTTCGAGTCATTTCTGACCCATGGCGACCCGAAGGCAAACCTGTCATGGGATTTATTTTTCTTGGCACATTCTTTCAGGGGGGTTTTGCCATCCTCTGAGGCTGAGAGAGTGGGACTTGCCCAAGGTTACCCAGTGGGTCTCCATGACCGAGTGGAGATTCGAACCCTGGTCTCCAGAGTTGTGGTCCAACGCTCAACCCACGGCACCATGCCGGCTCCCATTTTGAATCCGTATCCACCCGAAAAATCCTCTACCTTTCCCCTGCCTTCCCTCTGAATGGGACGTTGGGAGCATTGAGGCCTCGGCAGGCTTTGATAGCTTTGCTTGCTTTGTATCTGGCCCACAACCCTTTTATTAGTTTATTTAGGAGTTAATCCCTCCACAATGGGCTGCCGGGACCATGGCAGCCCCTCTCACCTCTTGTTTACATCTAATTATGGCCTTCGGAAAACCCCATTTCCCTCCCCTCCCTCCGTCCAACAGGTGATGTCTAGGATGGAGAACCAGAAATCCCTTCTCCGGCCCATCCGCCCTTTTCCTTTGGTCCAAACCTTCTCCCCGGGAGAGGCCTTCAAAGCAATTAAAGCCACGGGGAAACTTCAGAAAGGCATCTCAAAAGGGTGGGATGGGTTGTTTCGGCCGGTCCAGGTGCCTCGACCGGAAAGCAAGAAGAAAAGAGAGAAATTTGAGATAGGAAGGAAACACACCTATCCACCCAACGGCTTCCGTTTCGGACGCTGGTCAAGGAAGGGACGATAAACTTTCCCCGTTGTTCTTGTTGTCGTTGTGTGCCTTCAAGTTCTTTCCGAATTATGGAGACCCTATAGCCAACCTATCATGGGTTTTTTGGAGTTTTTTCAGAGGGGTTTTGTCATGGCCATCCTCCAATATATATATTTATATTGAGCAAGGTCTGGAGACCTTTCGAAATCTTTAATGCAAAGTCCTTTGCATTATTTGGAAGTCGGTCCAGTGAAACTGAATGGGATTTTAATGGGTTTTCCAGGTGGGCCATGCAAGAGAGGATATATTTGGGGAGGATGTCGAGGGGCTTATTAGTAGAATTTTATTTTATTCCAGATCAAGATCAATTTTATTTACAGTCTATGTCCAAAGTATCTCAAAAATATATTAAAATTAACCAATAAAAGCAAGCGTACAAATATACCAGTACATGTACATAAAACCAGTGGAAACACAAATGTGAATGGAGGGACCTGTCTTCTTATTTTATCTTTTCTTTTCCTTTTATTTATATATCTCACTTTTCTCCTAATATAGGGACTCGAGACAGCTACCAACAAATTTAAAACCATGCAAGTTATACATACGTACTATATGCCTTCCGTATATATGTCTATACATGTATTTTAATCCTGGAAACATAATCAAAATTATTAATAATAAAAAAGCATGCAAGTTTAAAAAAAAGCAAAAGCATTCAAATGTAGGTGCAAAGTTTTAAAAACAAACATTAAGCAATTTTTAAAAAATTAAAAATATTATATATTGTTGAGCTTTCCTGACCCACCATGAGTTGGCCTTTGGAGAACGGGTGATTTAAATGTATTTAAAGGACTTAAAATCGGTGCCCAATTCTGGTAGGCATCGAATTGGGCTACAAAACCAGAACCAAAGAATTTCTGGGCACTGAATTTCAGCCGAAAAGGAAACATATACCTCAATGATTTGTTAAGCGGTGTTTTCTTTTCACCTGTGCCGTGAGCACCCCTGTGCCGGGACCTCCGCCTTGGATTAAAAATAAAATTAAAAGCAAACAGATGAAGATCAGATGATCCCAATGCCCTTTAGACCAGCGAGGGGGCATCCTGCCCTTTTCATACCCCATTTCCCAAAGCAGCCCTTAATTCAATTTAAAGTCGTCAAACTCGCCAGGAAACGAAGCCCGATCAAATTAGCAACCAGGCCCTGGTGAGGCTGAACAATGGTACCTTTCTTTTTTCTCCAGGCGGCCTGGAGTTTTGTAGTTTTGCAAAAAGACACCCCCAGATTGTTGGGATCTTGCTCTTGGGTTTAGCCAAACCATCAAGGTCTTGTCTTTTAAATCGCTGTTTGGGGGTCCGAAGAATCCACTTCTCGCCAAAAGGAAAAGCATTGTAGGTTCTTGCCGGATCTTGCACCAAATCATCATTTGGTTCATTATCACTGATAGTGATTTGAGTGTTGGACTCCGGAGACGGGTTCGATTTCTTCCATGAAACGCATTGGTTGACCTTAGCCGAGCCATACTCTCTCAGCTTCGTCGAAAGGCAATGGCAACCCCCCCCCCGGTGCAAATCTTGCCAAGAAAGCCCCATGATAGGCTGAAGGCACACAACAACAACAACAAACAGTATTAAAACCATTTAAAATCTTACACAGTGGTTCCCAAACTTTGGTCTTCCAGATGCTTTGGACATCGGTTTCCAGAATGCTTGGCCTCATTCCCACTACCTTTTAAACCGGATCACAAATCCAGTTTGAAGCCATTTAAATGACCTTGGTTCACACTTGAACTGAATCCTGAAGCGATTCAAAGAGGGGGGCCATGCGCGTGACCCATTTAACCCGCGTCTTTTTGACGCTGATTTTCCCAGCGTATTTTTGGATACATCGATTCCGCACAAGTGTGAACCAGATGCGGATCAGAATCGATTTACATTTGTCCTTCTGGAGCGGGTCCCTTTTGAATCGATTCATTCGTCAATGTGAACCACAAGTGGGTTATTTTATTTTATTTTGCGGCAAGAAAATGCGATTGGGGCAAATGTAGTGCGAACCACCCTCCGCTGCTGAACCGATCCATCGATTCGGATCGCAAAGTGATTTATTTGTAAATGGGAATGAGGGCCTTGACTGCTGGCCATAGAGGCTAAAGTTTCTGGGATCTGAAGCCCCAAACACCTGGAGGACCAAAGTTTGGGAATCATTGCAAAGACTGAAAACAAGAACAGAACCCCACAAAATCCTTTTGGGTTAAACATCAGTTTCCAATTGGAAAAGAAAAGGGAGGAGAACAAAGGAGGAACCATCCTAGTTTCTCTAGAGATGGAGTTTGAAAGTGTGGGAGATGCCACCAAGAAGGTCCTGTCTGAGATACTTCCACCGACCATAACTGGAAATGGGGTGGAATAGAAAGAAGGCCCTTTCTTGCAGATTGTAAAGAAAGAGCCAGCATTGTTTAGTGGTTTGAGTGTTGGATTATGACTCTGGAGACCAGGGTTCGATTCCCGGCTCAGCCATGAAACCCATTAGGTGATGTTGGGCAAGTCACAGTCTCTCAGTCTTAAAGGAAAGCCATGGCAAACCTTCTCTGAACAAATCTTACCAATATACCCCCATGATAGGGTCACCTTAGGGTTGCCATAGATCGGAAACAACTTGAAGGCACACAACAACACCAGGGTCGTCTCAGAAGACATGGTCCTTTACATAGCCCAGGCCTGAGCTATATAGGGCTTTGCCACCAGGACTCCCATGTCCAGTTTGGGAAGGCTGGCAAGCCATGTGTGTTTCACCAACAGACACAACCAAAAGCAATCTCTGCCCATTGGGCACACAAAGCACAGTTCAAGCAGATCGTCGGGACTCGGTCTCAATTCCGTGGATGCCAATCTTGGAGAAAGACCCGTCATGTAACCGCTTTTCCACAGATGCAAAGCCAAGCTCAGTTCTGTGGGTATCCGTTCACCTCTAAGTCTCAGTGCAACAACCTTTTCAGGCAGGCAAAGCAAAGCTCCAATCTATATATGGCTTCTCAGACGTAAGAGCCGGCGCAATTGGTTTTGGGCACGCAAACGCAACCCAGCCCTATAGGTAAGCCTCAATTCTATGCGTCTAAAAGAAAGACCCGGAGTATAACAGCTTTTCACACATCCAAAGCACAGCTCAGCTCTGTTGAGGGGTAAGTCTCAGTGTAACAGCTTTTTTCAGGCAGGGAAAGCGCAGCCCAATTCTATATGCGCTTTTGGGGGGAATAAGTCCCATCACAATGGCTTTCAGGCATGCAAACACAACCCAGTCTTGTGTATGTCTGTTCCAGTGCGACAGCTTTTTCAAGGCAAGCAAAGCGCAGCTCTATTCTCTGTGTTTCTATGCAGGCGTAAGCCTCATTGCAACACATTCTGCAACGTTAAGTCTATATATGCTTTCTCAGGTGTGAGCCCCAATGCAACACCTTTCAGGGATACATGGCAGAGTTGAGTCACTTGTTTTAAAACACACACATACACCATGTACTCCGCTACTAAGCTCTTGCTCCGTCCCCAGTAAAAATGTTCCAATGGTTAATGGTACAATGGTTGAGGTACTAGGACTCTGGGTGATCAGGTTTTGCATTAGCACTCAGCCATGGAAACCCACCAGGTAACGTTGGATAAAGGTACAGTCTCTTAGCATCAGAGGAAGTCCATGGCGATCCTCCGACAAAGAAATGTTGACAGTCTGTGTGGTGTAACGGTTGGGATATTGAACTAAGACTGTTCAGGGTTCAAATCCTTACTCAGCCATGGAAACCCACCTTGGACATGTCACACTGTTTCAGCCTCAGAGGAAGGCCATGGTAAACCCTCTCTCTGAAAACATCTTGCCAAGAAAACCCCATGACAGGTTTGCCTTAAAGTCTACTTCCTCAGATGCATTCACCAAATGCATCTGAGGAAGTAGACAGAAGTCTACGGAAGCTTATACTGCCAACTTCTTTCTTTAGTTAGTCTCAAAGGTGCTACAAGAACTTTCCGCATACTGATTCTACAGACTACAGTTGTACTACTGTGAACTGAATGCTCAGATAAAAACGTCCATCTATCTCCATAAGGAAACCTATGTGTGTGCCTTAACACAACCAAGATTCTTGCCCTCCGGTGAAACACAAGTTGTGTTGCCTTCAAGCTACTCAAAACCAGAGGAGGGAAAAAGAGAAATCCAGAGAAAGTGCAATCGGAAAGCGAACAGCTCCAAAGAAGGAATCAGAGAAAAGAGAGAAGTCGAGAGAAAGTGCAATCGGAAAGCGAACGGCTCCAAAGAAGGAACCAGAGAAAAGTCGAGAAAAAGTGCAAACAGAAAGCAAATGGCTCCAAAGAAGGAACCAGAGAAAAGAGAGAAGTCGAGAGAAAGTGCAAACAGTAAGTGAATGGCTCCAAAGAAGGAATCAGAGAAAAGTCGAGAAAAAGTGCAAACAGAAAGCGAATGGCTCCAAAGAAGGAACCAGAGAAAAGAGAGAAGTCGAGCGAAAGGGTGATCGGAAAGTGAATGGCTCCAAAGAAGAAATCAGAGAAAAGAGAAAAGTCGAGAGAAAGTGCAAATAGAAAGCGAACGGCTCCAAAGAAGGAACCAGAGAAAAGAGAGAAGTCGAGAGAAAGTGCAAACGGAAAATGAACGGCTCCAAAGAAGGAACCAGAGAAAAGAGAGAAATCCAAAGTGCAACCGGAAAGTGAACAGAGAGACTCTTCCTCCCGGACTCAACTTTCTGCTTCACATGGCTTCCCTCCAACCTCCTCCTCTTTTGCCTCTCTTCGACGCCCCTCTCCATCCATCCCCTCCTTCCCTTTCTCTTTTCTGTTTAGATCCCAGCGTGTTTGCTTTTGACTTCATCCACTAAGTCAATAGTTTAAAGATGCCCTCACCCCACAAACCCGCGGAGCCCCCTTCGTCCCCGTCTCCCCCTTTCCCTGTTCTCTCCGGCGGATAATGGTGTCCTTTTGTGGACTAATCAGGGCTCCCGAGGGGTCGGAGATAGATACAGATTCTTGACATTGGTCGGTGAAAATGAAAGGTGGATTAAGCAACGGCGGCTGAACACGCCATGGCAAAGTTCGACAACTATTCCCCCCCATTGAAAAGTACCCCCCCCCCCCAATTCTTGTGGTGCGTTGACTTGAGTTTTTAAAAGTTGTTTGTATTTCTAAAGTGGAAAGTCTTTGGAAGGCCGGGCCGGAGAGTGTTGCAACCGTGCCAAGGAGGCCAACTTCAAAATGAACACAAGACGGCGATTGAAGAAGAAGAGAATGGACGAAAGGGGGGAAAAAAACGAACGGGACAAAAAAGAAAGAAAACGCACAAGCTATTGCCCTCGACGAAGGACGCTTTACAAAATTCTTGACGTTTTCGGGACGTTTTAGCAAAGTTTTCCAAAGCGGTCCAAAATATTTGCACACTGGTCATTGGGTGATCTTAAAGTGTAAGAAATAAAGAGACCTGAATTCTCTACATTCATCCCAACAGGAATTGATCCAATGAAATACAGTTGGCCCTCCTTATCCACAGATTTTTTTATCCACGGATTTGAGCATCCACGGCTTGAAATATATTCCCCAAAAGTATAAATTCCAAATAGCAAACCTTGATTTTTCCATTTTAGATACGGGACACCATTTTGTTGTGCCGTTATATGTAATGGGACTTGAGCATCCACGGATTTTGTTATCCGCGGAGGGTGTCCCGGAACCGAAACCCAGCGGATAACAAAGGCCTACGTTATTGTTAAATAATGTAGCAACACAAAGGGAAAGCCTGTCGTTTGGACAGGTTTGCTCAAGTTGAGACTAATATTATTTTCTGCCCAGAAACTAATAAAGAAATAAAGAAATATTCAGTGCAGAAAAGCCTATGGACCTCTAGAAGATGCTGTTGTCTGTACAAAACAACCCCGTGCGAATTTTGCACAGAAGTGGCCTCGAACTGCGAACGGTCTTGGAAAACTTTTCGGAAACTTTTTCACAGCGAGACAAAAAATGTGTAAAATTATTCGGTTGCTTTTTTTTGGGAAGAAAATGGGGAGAGAATTGGGCACTAGACTGTGCCAAGGGATTGGAAGGCAGAAATCTGTGCCAATGCGGACGGACCATGTCATCCTCAGGGGCCAACTCCTATCCGTTTTCCCAAACTCTGGCCTTCCAGGTGCTTTGAACTTCAACTCCCAGAATCCCAGACTATTGGCCAAGACAGTTGAGGCTTCTGGGAGTTGAAGTCCAAAACACCTGGAGGACCAGAGTTTGGAAATCACTGTCCTAGACGCATTGCTTGGAGCAGTAAATCCGCACTCAACGACGACAACACAGGTTGAGTCTCCCTTATCCACAATTCCCAAATCTGAAATACTCCAAAAACCAAAGCTTTTTCCATAGCTGGCTGTGATAAGTGACATCTTTGTTTTTCGGAGGGTTCGCTGAACACAAGCTTTGTTTCGTGCGCCAAATAGTTTAAAACGTTGTACGAAATCACTTTGAGGTTATGCGTGCAAGGTGAATAATATGCAACACAAATGGATTTTGTGTTTAAAAACATCGGTCCCACCGCCAAGATAATGCAGATATATGTAAATAGTTGTACTCCAACCACCCCAAAAATATCACAAACCCCAAACACTTCTGGGCCTAAATATTCCAGATAAGGAAAGACTCGGCCAATAAAACATCGTAATATCATTGTAATATAATGCTTTTTACCAATTTATTTCAGGGTGCACTCCATAATATTCTATGGGGCTTACTTCCAAGCAGGAATGCATAGGATTGCCTTGTTCATATTTATGAAATGGGTTTAGGATTTCGACCTCTTGCTTTCTCTCCAAACTTGGGTGCCTTCTGCAAAAAGTTTATTTTAAAATGCTTTTTAACTTAATTATATTGCTAAAGAGACCGGCCATTCATCTGTTCTAATACCTTTGCAACCTCCGCAGAATTTCGTTTTCCAGAATTTCTTATAAAAATTTCTCAGAACAGGTAAATGTTTATTTTGGTCCCATATGAAGAGAGAAGACGGAGGACAAAACACTTCCATTAACCTTCTTTTTCTTTGGAAAAGGAGAAAGAATTAGTTGGGGGGAGGTCTTTTTTTTAAAAAAGCCCAAACCCCAAAATAACAGAAAACCTTTTTCTTTGAAAGGTTTTTTTCTGGCTGCTTTGAGAGTTTGAAAGATGGAAATTCGGGGGGCTCCCCACTGTGCGTTTATTCAACTTCATGGAGAAGAGAAAGACAGTGTTTCGAAAAGAGATTAAAGGGACATTTTGGGGGCTGGGGAAGAAAAAGAGAGGAAAAAGAGACGGAAGAAATGGAACTGAGAGGGGGAAAAAGTATAGAAGGAGAAAGGATAAGGAAGAGGAAGGAGAGAATGATCGGTTTAAAGAAGGGAGGAAGGAGTGAGGAAGGTATGAAGTTGTGAGAGCTATCACTTTGGATAGCTCCTTTAAACTTCAGTCTAAAATCCTGAATAGATTCACCTACAAACTGACATCAGAAATAGCAGCCTCCAACCCATCTATATGTCATCTATCTATCTATCTATCCATCCATCTATCTATCTTTGTGTGCCTTCCAGTCATTTCCAACTAATGGTGACCCTTGGCAAGATTTGTTCAGAGGAGGTTTGCCATTGCCTTACATGAGAAAATATCAGCTTTGCCCGAGAACATAGGAGTTTATCACATGGGAGGAATTTCTCTCAATTGCGAATGGAGCCAATGCGCAATTACGTGAATTCGCTAGTTTAGCGAATTTACCTGAAATACGATTGCGTTCGGAATGCGTTCAGAATGAGTTCCCATTTCCCTAAAATGACCCCCCGTTGCCCAAAATTGTGTGAGATGCTCTAATACGCAATTACATGAAAGCCCATGGTTGCGTTCGGAATGACTTCCCTTTTGCCCGAAATTGCGTGAGATGCACTCATTCGCAATAACGTGAAACCCCACGATTGCGTTCGGATTGCCATTGCATTATACCCCCAAATTCCGTCGTATGATAAACTCCATAGAGCGTGCCAAAGGTTACCCAAAATTTCATGGCTGAACTGGGAAGAGATGTAGTCTAACATTCAAACCATGAACGCCAAACTGGCTCACATCTATCATCGAATCTAACTTTATCTTATCAACCTCGTATCTATCATCTATCTAACTTTATTTATCTTATGCATCTATCAACCCAACCTCCTTTTTTTTTTTGTGGGTTTTTAGGGTTATTTTTCTGAAGATGCCAAAGCCACAGCTGCTGGCGAAGCAACAGGAATAAACTCTTCTAGAACATGGCCACAGAGCCCAAAAAACCCACAAAAAGCTATGGACGCTGGCCATGAAAAGCCAACTTCCACTGTCCAACACTCAAACTTGGACATCCATCCATCCGTCCATTTATCTACTCATCATTTATCCATCCATCCAATAAAACCTCCATTAGAGCTAGAGAAGAAGGCGATCATTTTATATAGTATTACTCTTCTTTAAAAGATAAGACAACCAACCCCAAAGCCCATTCCGTACATGGCTCTGCATCCTTGTACCGAAGTAAAAATCGGCCGTTACAATGCCACGGCTTCCTCTACCATGATAGCTTCCTCTGTCCTTTTCAAGGATATTTCAAGTGCGAACCTAGGTTTAAAAACCCTTCCCAACCCCAGAAAACCAACACCCCAAATAAGAAACCCATTTCCCAAAGGAAATGGAAATGGGCAAGTTTGCAAAACCATTGCCAAACCAACCAGGGCACCTTCAACCACCCCCCTTGCGCCCCGAGTATTGGAGCGCTGCCCTTTCAAAAAGGACACCAAAATCAAAGCCTTTCCGCAATCCTAGACTTTTGTAACTTTGGTTTCCAAGTCATTCCCTTTCCTCCTCCCCCTATTTTTGTATATAGGAAAAAAGGCCAGGCCAGGTCACTTTGATCTGCGAACTTTAGGGTCTTCTTTGGAACAAAGGCGGCAGTGAGGACTCCGAAAAAAGTCACAAGAGCAAAAAGCAGCTCTCCAAAGGCTTGTGTGTCCCCCCATCTTTTCCTCCAAAGGGTCAAGCGGAGTGCTTCTTTCCAATTTTAGAAACAAGGGTTGGGTGGGTGGAAGGGTAGAGAATTGAGGAATGGGCCTTTGCTCCTTTCCCCCCTTCTTCTTTAAAGACACCCAGCCTAGGGGCAAAAGACTAAAGGACTTCAAGATGCATCTCCGTTGAGCATCGCAACACAGAGTTGCATTCCATAGCGTTGCGTCCATTTCGCGTCTTTTGGACGACAAGTCTCCAAATCCAACCCTAGACCCCAAAGGGACCTTTCCCAGCCTTCCAGGTTTGCAACTTGGAGGGAAAACAGCATGGACTACAACTCCCCAAATCCACCTTAGATAGGATTTAGGGAGTTGTAGACCCCAAAGGGAAGATGCCCAACCTTCCAGGTCATGCAGCTTCACAAGTTGGAGAGAACAAAAGGAAAAAATAGCATGGACTACAACTCCTCAGATCCAACCTAGACCCCAAAGGGACCTTTCCCAACTTTCCAGGTCTTGGAGGCTTGCAACTTGGAGAACAGGAGGGAAAAACAGCATGGACTACAACTCCTCAAAACCCACCTTAGGTAGGATTTAAGGAGTTGTAGACCTCAAAGGGAACATGCCCAACTTTCCAGGTCTTGCGGGTTTGCAATTTAGAGAACAAGAGGGGCAAACAACATGGACCGCAACTCTCCAAATCCATCCTAGCCAAGACCAGGGAAGTTAGAGACACCAAAAGTAACTTGTCCAACCTTCCAGGTCTTGGAGGCTTGCAGCTTGGAGAACAGGAGGGAAAACAACATGGACTACAACTCCCTAAATCCATCCTATCCAACATCTGGAGAGTTGTAGACCCTAAACTTGCTCAAACTTTGAGGTCTTGCAGGTTTCCAAGTTGGAGAACAGGAGGGAAAACAACAAGGACTACAACTCCCCAAATCCACCCTAGCCGGATACAATATCTAACTAAAGACATGAAACCATTTAAACACATAGTATAAAATACGCAAACCTACGGTTCAGGGTGCATCTACACTGTAGAAATAATGCTGTCTGACACCACTTTGCTCCATCCGACAGAATACTGGGATTTGTCATTCATCAAGGCACCAACCACTCTTTGGCAGAGAAGGCCAAAGACCATGCAAAACTACAAATCCCAGGATTGCATAGGATGGAGCAAGAGCACTTACGGTGGTGTCCAACTACATTATTTCTACAAGGTGGATGCATCCTCGGCCTCAGTTTTAAAGGAAGCTCCCGAAAGGTTCAGCTATTTTGGATGGGACACGTGAGAGCTAAAGCCAACCAAGAGGATTTTCTTTCTTGCACAGATCTGAACCCAGGTCCAGATTTTTCCAAAAACGTATCACCTTCTCCCGGCTTTGAAAATGAAAATGAGGAGGAACACGTTGCATTTTGAGCGGCGGGCGAGATGCTAGCGTATGTTGATCATTTCCTCTTTCCTTTTTTTCAGATGGCAAAACAAGAAAAAAAAAACACAAAAATACAGCCCGCAGCGAGGATGGGAAATCTACAAAAAGCGAGAGAAAACGGAAACGTGCGATGCCAGAACACTTCACAGGAAAAGAGAGGGAAGATCTCACAATGCGCAGAGTATCTCGCCTCCACCAGAAAGCAAAGATGCCTCTATGCATCCGAGACGATAATGGGAAACCCTTTGCAGAAGAGTTGGCGCAAGGCATTGCGCGGCCCGAGGCAAAAGCGACAAAATGGTGCCCCTTTCCCTTTCCATCGACAGCTTTGTGGTGGTTGTTCCGTTTTTCTTCCGCACTTTGCACTCGCAGCTTGGATACGTTCCCTTTTTGGACTTTAGGTCCCCAAATCCCCCGCCTGGGAATTTAGTCCAAAAAAAGTAACTTTTCCAGCCTCTGTCTTCACTTTATCCTGTGCTTCCAGCAGGCAGACACTTGAAGAATCCACTGTGTGTGTGTTTATGGCTGCGTCTACACTGCAGAATTAATGCACTTTGACACCGCTTTAATTGCCATGGCTCCGTGCGACAGAATTTCTGGGACTGGTAATTTTGTGCGCTCTTTACCTTTCTCTGTCTGGGACCCACAACAAACTACAAGTCCCAGGATTCCCTGACAGTGAAAGCAGTGTCAAAGTGCGTTGGTTCGGCAGTTTGCCAAACCCTGACACAGGTCCAGCGTACCTTGCGTAACTGCTTTAAAGTTGAGCATGGCGCAGCGGTTTGAGCGTTGGACTGCTGCTCTGGAGGCCAGGGTTCGAATACTGGCTCAGCCATGGACCTCGGGCAAGAAGTCACACTCTCTCAGCCTCAGGCGAAGGCCATGGCCAACCTCCTCTGAACAAACCTTTCCAAGAAAACCCCATGATAGGTTCGCCTTAGGGTTGCCGTAAGTCGGAAACCACTCGAAGGCACACAACAGCAACAACAACTTAAAGGGTCTCACTGTTCCACTGATATGGAAGCCATTGGTCTCCATTGCTCAGGGAGGGCTTGGACGCATGGCAGAAAGGGCCTAGGTTGGATGGCCCTTGGGGTCCCTTCCAACTCTAGGACCCTATGTATTCCTGCATGGCAGAAAAGGGCTGGGCAGAATGGTCCTTGGGGGTCCTTTAATAATAATAATAATAATAATAATAATAATAATCTTTATTTCTAGCCCGCTCCTCTGTGAGTACAATCGGAGCGGGGTACAACAAGATTAAACATACAAATTAAAACACTTCATTGACCCATTCCCAGCCACCCACCCCTTAAAAATAAATTAAATTAGCAATAATTTAAAATCAACAACATTAAAAACATGATTCATCCTCCATAGTTCTTACATTGAGGAAAAAAATAGCACCAGACAAGGGGTCAAATTCAATTTATAGGTCCCATTTGGAGCTGGGATCTAAGAGGTGGGTCCTATGTATTCCTATATGGCAGAAGGGGGCTGGACTGGATGGCCCTTGGGGCTCCCTTCCAAGATCCTATGCATTCCATTGCTCAGGAAACTTACTTATGGGGCACAAGGCAAGCTGTATGATACACAACTCTTTGCTGGCCAATGATAAAGCAACTGTGCTGTGTAAATCCTACGTCTCAATCTACTCTGACTCTTGCAAGATGTCAATGGGCCATTTGATCTAAGAGGCGTTCCACCGAACACACAACCGAGGCGCGTTGTGCAACCTAAGGATGCATCTACACTGTAGAAATAACACAGTTATTGCAGTTGTAGCTCCATTCTCTGTTATCCTGCTATTTGTAGTTTCATAAGGTCTTCAGCCTTCTCTGGCCAAGAGTTTCTGGTGGCTCACAAAAGCCATGGGAGTTAAAGTGGTGCCAAATTATTTTATTTCTACAGCGTAGGTCAGTGGTTTTCAAGCTTTGGCCCTCCAGATGTTTTGGACTTCAGTTCTCATAATTCCTGACTATTGGCCACCTTGGCTGAGGCTTCTGGGATCTGAAGTCCAAAACGAACGGAGGACCAAAGGTTGAAAACCACTGGCGCAGATGCACTCCTGGCGTTGCAGAGTTTTTGAAACTTGTGTTCGATAGACGGTCTTCCGGAAACCACATTCTCTCAGCTTCAGCACCCCAGTTGAACTCCTCCACCGATGTTAGATCAAGGAAGAACATTAAGAAGAAAGATCATTCCAATAAAACAATAGTTTTAAAGTTGACCCGATAGCTATCTTTAAACATGTCTTGGAGAAGATGGAGCGAGCTTGTCTTCTGCTGCTCCAGAGACTAGGACCAGAACCGATGGATGAAATGACAAGAAAGGAGATCCCACTACAACATTAGGAAGAATTTCTGGTCTGTAAGAACTGTTTGGGAATAGAAGACGCTGCTTGGGAGGGTGGTGGACTCTCCATCTCTGGAGGTCCTTAGAGATGTAGTTGTGCATCCTTGAATGGTAGAAGGATAGACCAGATGAACATTGGTGTCCCTTCCAACTTTATGAGGTTATGAAATCGCAAGCGCATACATTTCTGTAAAACATTAGAGAGAACTTCCTGATGGTCAGGGCTATTTGAGAGTGGAATAGTCTTCCCTTAAAGGGTGACAGACTCTCCATCTTTGGAGATCTTCAGAGGTTGGATGGACGTCTTTCAGGAATGCTTTACTCCTTTCTTCCTACATGGCGGAGAGGTTGGATTAGATGGCCCTTGGGGTCCTTCCAACTCTGTGATTCTATAAACTACGTTTTAAACCGGTTTGCAATTTGGTTTGAAGCGTTTTAAATGACGTGGTTTACACTTGAACCGAATTGCTGAAGTGATTTGGAAAGAGGGACCATGCGCTAGATCCATTTAACCCATTTTTTTCCACGTCTTTTTGGACAAATGGATTCCATGCAGGTGTAAACCAGATGCGGATCGAAATCGATTTCAAAAACGAGAGACTCCCGCAGGAAAACAGTTTAAATTGAATCGGTTCATTCGTCAATATGAACCACAAGTGGGTCATTTTATTTTACTTTGCAGCAAGGAAATGCGAGTCGAGGCAAATGTAGTGTGAGCCAAGCTCCGCTGCCGAACCGATCCATCGATTCGGATTGCGAAGCGATCTATTCGTAAGTGGGAATGAGGCCCAAATGTCTGCAGATAACGCAGAGAGAGCCCTTTCCACACCTGAGCAATACTTTCTGACAACATCCATCCTTCTAATCTAACAGTAATGGAAAAAAGACGACGGCGGAGATGCGGATCGATCACGAATATGACGAGGCGGCTTAAACGTTTCCGAATTTTGTGCGAAACAACAAAAAAGCGCTTTTCAAAATATGATTTCTCTTTCCCTTTTCTCTCCCGCCTCCCTCGATTTTTACCCCTAACCCTCAAGTAAGTATCTCTAAGCTTCAAGGCTAAGAATGGTCTAGTCTCGAAAATCCTTCCATGTAAATTCCAGTGGAATTTTTTTTCCTTTTTCTTTCGTTCTTTCTCTCTTTCTCTCTCTTTTTTTTTTTTTTGGAAAAGCTCAGGGAAGGTGGGGGAAGAAGAAGAAGAGGGAGTTGAAGGAGAATGGGGATGGAAAGAAGAGGAAGGGGGGTGGAAAGAAAAGGGGAGGTTAATCCGGGTTTAATGCTCTGAAGCAGTTACAGGTCCACGGCGAGGTTTTGCCAGCGTTATCTCTCCTCAACATTTGGGTCTCCGGTATTTTCACCCAGCCAAATAGCTGCGAGGAAGAGAAAAAAAGTGCGGATGCCGGCAACTCCTGACGCCTCCAGGAAAATATGGTTTTTTTAATATCTAAATAACTCTTCTTCTCTCCCCCCGCCACTCCGCGCGTCCGTGCGCACTGTCTCTAAATCTCCACTTCCACCAACACCAGAGATGATGGATTCGTTTGAAGTGCGCGTCCCTCTCATCTTCTCCCGTGTCTCCCCCTGTTTCTTTTATAGCGGAGCTTATGGCAGGGGGGGAAAAGTGGGTAAATATAATTCCTTTTAACGGCACCCGCTATGGAAAGAAAAGAGGAGAAAGGACTCCCCCTGTATCTTCTTTTTTCTTCTTCCGTACAATATACAGTCGGCCCTTGGTATCCGTTGGGGCTACCAAAATCCAGGGATGATCGAGTCCCGTTTTATATACGACGGACTACTAACATGGTGTCCTTGATATAAAATGGCAAAACCGAGCTTTGATTTTTGGGCCCTTGGTATCCGTTGGTATGCATTTGGGGCCCTTGGGTGGATGCCCCGTGGGTACCAAAATCTAGGGATGCTCAAGTCCTGTTATATATAACGGCCCAGTAAAATGGCGTCCCTGATATAAAATGGCAAAATCAACCTTTTGCTTTTTGGGCCCTTGGTATCCACTGGTATACTTTTGGGGACCTTGGTATCCGTTTCGACCCCCCCATGGGTACCAGAGTCCAGGGATGTTCAAGTCCCGTTATATACAACGGACTAGTAAAATGGTGTCCCTTATACAAAATGGCAATATCGAGCGTTGCTTTTGGGGACCTTGCTATCCATGGGGACCTAAATCCGTGGATGCTCAAGTCCCTTTATATGCAACGGCCTAGGAAAATAGTGTCCCTGATATAAAATGACAAAACTGAGTTTTGTCTTTTGGACCCTTGGTATCATCATCATCGTTGTCATCATCAATTTTGCCATGTCCATCTTCGCCTAAGGACTGCTGTGATGTTTACAAAGTACAAGTATCCAATGCGCAATGGTAGCCAGCAGAGTGACTCATGTGCCACAGTACAGCCTCAATGCGTAATGGGTACCAATGAGCATCAGGGCATTCCCAATGCGCATATGGGGAAAGGCTAGGAAGAGCTATAGTACCAGGGGAATGCCCAATGTGTATCACAAGTGCCTGATCAGAAACATGTGATGCACATCGGAAGTGCTCAGTGAACATCGGATGTGTCCACTGCACAACTGAAGTGCCTGATCCGAAGTGTCCAAAATGCGTCAGAAGTGCCTGAACAGAAATGACCGATGCGCATCACGCGTGTCCAATAAGCAACAGAAGTGCCAGATCAGAAGTGCTTGATGTGCATCACAAGTATCCAATGCACAAGAGATGTGCCTGATCAGAAGTGGCCAATGCACATCCGAAGTGACCAATGCGCATCAGAAGCACCTGATCAAAAGTGTCTCGTGCGCATCACAAGTGTCCAATGTGCCTCAGAAGCACCTGATGCACATCGGGAGCACCCCAATGTACATCGTCCCCAGACAGTTTGCAGTCCAACGCACCCGGAGGCCTCCAAGTTGGAAGCATCTTGAGTAAAAATTGTGGCCTCCTATAGAGATAGGAAAGAGACAGTGTGGTGTCATGGTTTGAGCATTGGACTATGGCTCAGGGACCAGGCTTCGAACCTGGCAAGTCACACTCTCTCAGCCTCAGAGGAAGGCAAGGACAACCATCCTCTGAACAAATCTTGCCAAAAAACATTGTGACACATTTGCTGGTTGGAAATGACTCGAAGGACCACAACAACAACGACAACAATATTTTAAACTTTCCCATCATGTCTTACTTTGCCACTGTAGCTGTTTTAACCTTGACAACCGGGGAAATGCCAGGATATAAAAATAAACGAAACACCATCAATAAATTCTAGAGATCTCCGCTACCTTCCAGCTTTCCTGGAGGGCTAAGTTTCTTTTTCCCTCTTCGAGCGGAAGCCTTAGCAAGCAAGGTTTGCTGGAAGAACAAACGCTAAATATATCCCAAGACGGGACGGTAGAGAATCCAAGATTTTTGTCCCTCTTGAAAGGAAGACCTGCAAAGTTTAGCCCAACCACCTGGATGCAATTCTGTATGGAAATCGGACTTGGTTTTTCGGAGAGCATGGCTTTCTATAGATCCAAGGGATATCTGCGTGTGAAAGAGAGGAAATGGCTTTCCAGATAGAAAAAATATTCATCTTCCACACAGTTTTGCCCAGAAGAAACAAGGAGGAGGAGAAG
This sequence comes from Urosaurus nigricauda, assembly GCA_034509955.1. Classification (NCBI taxonomy): domain Eukaryota; kingdom Metazoa; phylum Chordata; class Lepidosauria; order Squamata; family Phrynosomatidae; genus Urosaurus; species Urosaurus nigricauda. The sequence continues at coordinate 12,914,837 of JAOEGL010000008.1, forward strand.
AAAGTGATGATGATGATGATATTGTCGATGATAATAGCTGAAATCCTCGATCGCAGTTATCTAACATTATGTCCAGGGTGAGTCTCTCTCTTATCCAAAATGCTTTGGACCAGAAATGTTTTTGGATTATTTATTTCCAGATGTTGGAATATTTGCATCTGCACAATGAGAGATTTTGGAGATGGGACTCAAATCCAAGTATGAAATCTGTGTATTTTTTACATACTATGCATAGCCTATAGGACATTTTATGCACAATATTTGTGTATATCTATCGTTCATATTAGCCCTCCCCGAGGTACCATCTTCCCCATCTCACCCTCTTTTTAATGTTTCTATCATTTCAGCCTCCTTTCTCCTTTCTTTCTTCCCTTCATCCCTGTCTTTAGGAAGGAAAAGCACAACAACATCTAAAATCCACCAAACAGGGATACTTTTCTTGGACCAAACCAAATGCACAAAACCCATGATGCAAGCTTTCGAAGCTCCGCCGGCTTCTTCATCACCGGGCAAAGGTGCTAAAAACCAGACGTTTCCAAAACTTGCATCATGCATTTTCTGCATTTTGTGGACCAACCCAAATGCACAAAATCCATGTTGCAGCCTTTCGAAGCCACGCCGGCTTCTTCTTCACCGGGCAAAGGTGCTAAAAACCAGACGCTTCCATATCTTGCAATGCACGTTTTGTACATTTTGTGGATCGACCCAAATGCACAAAATCCACGACGCGCTTCTTCTTCTTCACCAGGCGAAGGTGCTAAAACCCAGACGCTTCCAAAGTGTGCAACACACGTTTTGTGCATTTGAGGTTGTCCTGTGGATTTGGGGTGTTGTTGTGCTTTGCTACAAGGCCGAGGCTTTGCCGGATGGCCCTGAAGAGGTTTGCAAGGGAAAGGCAGAGAGAGGAGGTTTGCAGGAGATGCTGCCTCTGCATTCCTCCTCCTCCTTTTCCTCTTTCTTTCTTTCTTTCTTTCTTTCTTTTTCTCTCTTTTTCTTTCTTCCTCTGCCTCCCTGCAGCCTCTTATCTCTTCTCCTTCTTGCTCGCTGGCTCTGGGCTTGCCGTCACAGCGGATTTGGGCAGGAGTTTTATCTTGCAAACATTCCCCGACTTTGTTTATGTACACCAGGTTGTAGCGAGCCCTTTCCTCCCCGAAAGCCACTGTTTGCCTTTGTAATTGTTATCTCTGCTTATTGTTGTACCTCATTTGTCTCAGGCGGGGACTCTGCCTCCCTCCCTCCCTCCTTCCAGCCTCCCTCTTTCTCTCTTGCCGTCTCTTTTCTACCTCCTTTGCCCACTCTTCTTCTTCTTTCCTCCTCTTTCAAGGGTTCGTTCCCACTACAATTTGCACCGAATCGCCAATCGGGGTATATGACCCTCGTTCCCACTTGAAACCGATTCCGATCCTTATCGGATCGATTTCGGTTGGGATAAAGCGAGGCAAACGCAAAAAAACAACAACAACCCAGGTTTCTCTTTCTCCTCCTCTCCTCCCTTCCCACTTTCTCCTCCATCTTCTCTTTCTTTTCCTTAGGACTCTCATCATCATCATCACCATCTGTGAGAGTCTGGAAGATCCAATACACATCATCCTCATCACCATCGCTACCACCACCATCACTATCATTGACATTCCTTTTCTCACTCTCTTCTTCTCTCCTACCCTGTCTTCTCTTTCTCCTCCTTCTCTTTTTCCCCTTCCCCCTTTCCTCTCCTTCTTCTCTTTCTTTTCCATAGCCTCTCCTTCCTTCCTTCCTTCCTTCCTTCTTCCCACTTTTCACAACCATTATCACAACCATCATCACTATCTGTGTGAGTCTGGAAGATCCAATACACATCACCATCATCGCTACCAGCACCATCACTACCATCACTATCATCACTATCTTGTAAATCTGGAAAGTCCAATAGGCATCATCACCACCACCACCACCATCATGACCACCATCGTTACCATCACTATCATCACCATCATCGACTGTGTCTAAGTCTGGATGGGCCAGTAGGCATCACCATCATCATCATCACATTACCATCACCACATCAGTATCATCACTATCTGTCAGCCTGGAAGGTCCAATAAGCATCACCATCACTATCACCACATCAGTGTCGTCACTATGTAAGTCTGGAAGGTCCAATAAGCATCACCATCGCCGCCGCCGCCGCCGCCACCACCATCATCACATCAGTATCATCACTATATAAGTCTGGAAGGTCCAATAAGCAGCATCACCACCATCACTATCGTCACTATCATCAGTATCATTGCTATTTGTGTAAGCCTGGAAGGTCCAATTAGCATCACCATCACTATCACCACATCAGTATTGTCACTATGTAAGTCTGGAAGGTCCAATAAGCATCACCATCATTACCACCATCACCATCACTATTATCAGTATCATAGAATCACAGAATCATAGAATCATAGAGTTGGAAGAGACCACAAGGGCCATCCAGTCCAACCCCCTGCCATGCAGGAACTCCCAGTCAAAGCATCCCCGACAGATGGCCATCCAGCCTCTGCTTAAAGACCTCCAAGGAAGGAGACTCCACCAAAATCTCTGAGGAAGGAGTGTGTTCCACCATCGAACAGCCCTTACTGCCAGGAAGTTCCTCCTAATGTTGAGGTGGAATCTTTTTTCCTGCAGTTTGCATCCATTGTTCTGGGCCCTGTTCTCTGGAGCAGCAGAAAACAAGCTTGCTCCCTCCTCAGTATGACATCCCTTCAAATATTTAAACAGGGCTATCATATCACCTCTTAACCTTCTCTTCTCCAGGCTAAACATCCCCAGCTCTCTAAGGCGTTCCTCATAGGTCATGGTTTCCAGACCCTTCAGCATCATTGCTATCTGTGTAAGTCTGGAAGGTCCAATAGGCATCATCACCATCATTGCACCACCGTCACCATCAATGTGCAAATAAACATCCCTGGGCCACATTCCCACTACCTTTTAAACCGGATCGCAAATCGGTTTGAACCTGTTTAATGGTTCGCATTTGAACTGATTCGGAGAGAGGGGGGCACGCACCAGACCCATTTAACCCGCGTCTTTTCGACGTTGATTTTTTTCCCTGCGTCTTTTCAGATAAATCGATTCCACGCAAGTGCGGACCGGATGCGGATCGGAATCGATTTAAATTCGCCCTCCGGCCGGCCGGAGCGGGTCCGTTTTTGAACCGATTCGTCCGTCAATGCGAACCGCAAGTGGGTCGTTCCGTTTTATTTCGCAGCAAGAAAATGCGAGTCGGGGCAAACGTAGTGGGAACTGTGCTCTCCGCCACCGAACCGATCCGTTCGATCCGGATCGCGGATCGATTTATTTGTAAGCGGGAACGAGAGACCCTGGTTTGGAGGTTTTCTTCTTCTCCTAGCGGTGGGGAAAGAGGGAAGGAGAAAGGCCTCAAAGGAGGGAGGGAAGGATGGAGGGATGGAGGGGAGGGAGAGAAAGAGGGCCGCGGAGCCCCCCTTCCGCCTCTCCGCCGAGGGCCAGGCGAGTGAGCCGTTTAAAGATGAAAGTGCGAGGGAAATAAAGACTCAATTTAATCTGTCTTAAACCCCTTCAACTTTCACGTTTGTGCGGGGAACCCAAAGAGTGAGTCCTTGATTGGGGATAAATACATTTTCTTAACATGCCTCGGAGCTATTACACCCGTCTCCAACACAGTCCGCTATTCAGGCGCTGCAGTTTTCATTACCGCCGCTAATAAGTCTTAACGTTATTAAATGCCAAGCGGATGAAGAGAAGGAGAGAAGGAGAGGAAAGGAGGGAGGGGAGGAACGGGGGGGAAGGAAGAGAAAGGAGGGAAGGAAGGGGGCGGAAAGACCTCTCTAGACATCCCGGCGGGGCCTTGTCTTTCCCAAAAGCCCCCCCGAGGAGAGACCACCACCCCAAAACCCGGTCGCACCAGTAGGTCCCCTTCCCTCCCAGTTCCCTTTCCATCTCTAAGGAGCTATTGCACATTTCGTTCGCCTGCAATAAGTCGGCCCTGGGGGGGGGCTTACTTTTGCGTAAACAGGGATCCGGCCCCACTGGAGCGGGAAGGGATAAGAAAAAGGAGACGGACCCCCTTCTCCAATTGTCTATTTGCTTCTGTTTGGAATAAGGAAGCTATTGCACATTTCAACGAGTTGGATTCCCAGCTCCACGGAAACTCATCGGGCGACCCTAAGACGAGTCGCACTCTCTCAGCCTCAAAGAGAGGCCATGGTGAATATCCTCTGGAGAAATCTTGGCAAGAAAACCCCTCCGCAATAAGTCGGAAAGGACTTGAAGATGTGCAACGACGACAACAACTCTCCCCAAGGGGTGAATTGTGGGTGGGAAGGATCCGTGGGGTTTACTTTAAGGTAGGAGTAGAGGTAGAGAATCCCTCCCCAGATCATACTTTGGGTTGAGCAAGAAAGAAGGTGGAACCCGTACCCCCTAATGATATATTTACTCTAGATATCCAGGTTATTGCACATTTAAATAACTCTTCTTTTTTGTGGGGTGTGTGTGTTGGAAATCTGTGGGGCTGACTTCAGAATAGATATAGAAGGTGAAGGATCCACCCCACACCTTTGTTTGGAAGGAAGGAGGAATTGGAAAGAAATCATATCCGTAATATACCATCTGGGGCACTTAGGTTATTGCACATTTTTAGTCAGAAGAGTCCTCCAAAGGAAGGATCCATGGGGTTGACTTCAAAGTAGACACACAGAGCAGATCATGGACCCTTTTGGTGGGGACTGAAAGAGAAGAGACTCCCCCCTTTCTGAAATAGTGTGGCTATTGCACATTTTTCTAGGAACAATTCCTCCCGGAAAGCTGTAAGGGGTTATTCCAGAATAGACCTATAGAAATGAACTGTTGCACTTCCCATCTTTCTTTCCCCTTTTGGTGGGGCAAGATGTACTCCCCCAAAACCGACTCTCTCCGTCGGAAATAAGTTGGTTATTGCACATTTTTATTTGGGGGATCTCTCTCCGAGGGAACGATCTATGGGGTTTACGTCAATTCTGCTTCCTTTTCCACTCTTTTTTTGGAGAAAGGAAGGACAGGGAAGACCAGATCCACCCCAAAAGATGCAATCTCTCTTACCGGAATAATGAGGCTATTGCACATTTATTTGGGGACATTTCTCCATAGGGTTTACACGAGAGAAGGCAATCCTGTTTCCTTTCTTCCTCTTTTGTTGGGGAATGGAAAGGGGGGGAAAAGATAACACAAGACACCCCAAAAAAGTTACAACGCACGGGATACGATCCTGCTATTGCACATTTATTTTAGAGTAGTCTCTTAGGAAAAGTCCTTTGGAAAGGACTTAGGAAAAGTCTTAGGGCTTTGGAAAGAGTGGTGCAGAACCACGTAAGAACTTTTGCACTATTCTTTGGGTGTGTAGGTGTGTGTGTGTGTGAACACACCCATACCTAAGTCCTAATACACAGATACACAATAATTCCTAAGAGATGCAATACACACACATACACAAACACAGAGAATATACAGGAATTAGGAATGTATATATATATATGTGTGTGTGTGTGTGTGTACATATCTATGTGTGTGTGTGTATAGATATATATATATGTACATGCTATATATAGATATAGATATACACAACCACACCTACTTTCTAATACACAAACGCACAATAATTCCTAATATAGATAACACACACATAGAATAAATAGGAATTAGGAATGCATGTGTGTGTGTAAATATATGTGTGTGTGTGTGTGTGTGTGTATTACATACATATATATGTGTGTGCATGTATACACACACACACACACACACACATAATGATTCCTAATATATGTAACACACACACATATACACATATAATATATAGGAATGAGGAATGCATGTGTGTATGTATTTTATTTCTGTGTGTGTGTGTGTGTGTGTGTGTGTATATACACATATACATATACACACACAACCACACCTAATTCTAATCCATATATACACAATAATTCCTAACACACACACACACATATATATAAATATAGGAATGAGGAATGCATGTGTGTATGTATTTTATTTATATGTGTGTGTGTGTATATACACACACACACATATATGTACACATACATCTATATGCATTCCTAATTCCTATATATTATATGTGTGTGTGTGTGTGTATATGTATATATATGTTGTGTGTGTGTGTGTGTATAGTTGCAAAGTGGTTCCTTTTGACAAAAGGGGACTTTTGTGGGTCCCTTTCCTCCCTTTTCCTCTGCCACTTTCATCATCATCATCATCATCATCATCATCATCATCTTTTGGGGGATTCTGGAAAGGGCTGGGATCCAAGGGACCCTCCTGAAGTAAAGGCTCCGGGAAAGAGTCCCTTTGCTCCAAAGGGGCTTCCTCGCGAGTAAAAGGGGCAGGAGCCAGGCCAGCAAAGCAACCCAAGAGAAAATTGGGAAAAGCTGGGGAATCCTGGGAAGAAAGGGGGATTTTCCTCCCCTCCCTGGGGATGGAGAAGATATCGATCCGGGTTTGGGACTATTGATCCGGATGGTTCAATAATTAATAATAATAATAATAATAATAATAATATGAAGAGGAGGAAGAAGAAAGGAAGATAGTAGGGAACTAAGAGAAAAGGAAAGAAAGAAAGAAAGAAAGAAAGAAAGGAGTATGAGAAAAAGAAGGCAGAAAGGAAAGGAAAGAAGATAATAGGGAGGAAAAAGAAAAGGAAGGAAGGAAGGAAAGATGGATAGTAGAGAGTAAAAGAAAAGGAAGGAAGGAAGGAAGGAAAGAAAGAAAGAAGATAGTAGGGAGTAAGAGAAAAGGAAGGAAGGAAGGAAGGAAGGAAGGAAGGAAAGATAGATAGATAGATAGAGAGTAAAAGAAAAGGAAGGAAAGGAAAGAAAGAAGATAGTAGGGAGGAAGAGAAAAGGAAGGAAGGAAGGAAGGAAGGAAGGATAGATAGATAGAGAGTAAAAGAAAAGGAAGGAAGGAAGGAAAGAAAGAAGATAGTAGGGAGTAAGAGAAAAGGAAGGAAGGAAGGAAGGAAGGAGAAAGGAAGGAAGGAAGGAAGAAGATAATAGGGAATAAAAGAGAAGGAAGGAAGGAAGGAAGGAAGAAAGAAAGAGAGAGAGAGAGAAAGGAGAGAAAGAGAAAGAGAAAGGAAGGAAGGAACTGATATCGTTTCATTCCAGGGAAGGAGGGAAGGGAGATCTTTGATCTTCGGAAAGGCTTTTTTTTTTGCACGGATTTTGCGCGTGCAAGAGATGCCAAAAGATTGATGATGATGATGCAAAGCGCTATTTCATTTATTCTCAGGGGGAAAAAAGGTTATCAATTCGGGTTTAGAATTCTGGACCCAGAAGGTTTTTTGCAAGATACCCACGAATAATAATAATAATAATAACAATAATAATAATAATAATATTATTATACCCATAAATAATAAAAATTAAATATATATATATATATTCCTTTGCGCGGGTTTTGTGCCAGTTTTGCACATGCAATCCATATCGGAATTTCTTGAACATGTATTTTTTTTTGGGTTTGGTAAAAATATAATTTCCTACTCAGCATAATAATAATAATGTATAATAATATAATATATAATATATAATCATCATCATCATCATCATCATCATATAATAATACTATTTTGGGGAGGAAGGGAGGAGGTTTGGAGGCAGAAAATGTGAATTTTGGGGGGCAGAAAATGGAAAGAGGAATTAAGGAGTCAATCTTTACCCCCAAAAACATTCCTAATTTATGTGGAATAATAATAATAATAATAATAATAATAGGAAAGGAAGGAGAGTTATTCTTCTAGGAATCAGGGCCTTTCTTGCAAATAATGTCAATTTATTTCCTTTTGTTAAAAAAGTCTTTTAAAGTACTACCTTTTTAAAACCAATTTCTTTGTAATAAATTTGGACACATTTCTATTTTACAATTTTGCAAAGCTTTTTTCTTTTCCAGCTTTCGCAGGCTGGGAAGCAGGGAAGAGTTTATTTTCCTTGGAAACTGAAATATTCGATTCATAACATTTAAAAAAAAATTTTTGTAATCAATAAATCTTTATTTTATTTTATTTTTTTCAATCGGGCAGAGTCTACCGAAAAAGAAAAATTCTGTAAAACATAAAATCACCGCTTCCCGGATTGCAAAAAACTCAATCTGACAACCACCAAATAATATATTTTAATTTTTAAAGCGAGACAGATAGAGGATTATTTCTAATATATATATATATAAATGTATAAATCTATTTTCCGAGGGGAGTTTAAAAGGTTTGGGTAACCAAAAGAGCAATGCTGAGTCTCTCTTATCCAAAATCCTATATATATAAAGTCAGCAATAAGGTTGAGTCTCTCTTATCCAAAATCCAAATGTTATATATATATATATATAGAGAGAGAGAGTCAGCAATAGGGTTGACTATCTTATCCAGAAATCCTATATATATATATATATATAGTCAGCAAAAAGCTTGAGTTTCTCTTATCCAGAAATCCAAAATTTCCAAAATCCTATATATGTATATATATATATATATATATAATATTATATATATATATATATATATATATATATAGTCAGCAATAAGGTCGAATTTTTCTTATCCAGAAATACAAAATTAATATAATATAATATATATATATAGATATATATATATGAAGGCAGCAATAAGCTTGAGTCTCTTTTATCCAAAATCCATATATATATATATATATATATATATATAGTTAGCAATAAGTTTGAGTCTCTCTAAGCCAAAATATGGTTAAGTTTCTCTTATCCAAAATCCAAAATGTATATCTATCTATCTATCTATCTAGTCATCAATAAGATTGAGTCTCTCTTCTCCAGAAATCTAAAATTTATTTCTATGTATAAAATCAGCAATAAGGTTGAACAAAATCCATAATTTGCATCCATATCTATATCTATATATAAAGTCATCGACTTTGCATATATATATATATATATAGTATACAAATCCACTTTCAGGCAGTGCATATGTGCATATTATTAATTATATTTTTAATGTGTTTTTGTGAGTTGCCTTGGGTCCCTTTTGGGGAGGAAAGCGGCATCAAAATAAAAGAAAGAGAGAAACAGAAAGAAAGAAAGAAAGAAAGAAAGAAAGGTTTCCTCTCCAAAATGATGGGTGAACGAATATTGCAAAATCTGGAGAATGAATATTGCAAAATCTGGAGAACGAATATTGCAAAATCTAAAGAACGAATATTGCAAAATCTAAAGAACGAATATTGCAAAATCTGGAGATTGAATATTGCAAAACCTGGAGAACGAATACTGCAAAAATTGCAAAACCTGGAGAACGAATATTGCAAAAATCCGGGAAACAAAACCCGAAATCCCAAAAACCTTTGAAATAAAGGAGATTCAAAGCTTGTAAGATTCTTTCTTTCTTTCTTTTGGGGTGAGATTAAAAAATAAAGGCCATACAAATCCAACCGAGGTTGGGCAAAACTCAAGCGAACCGACTCTGAATCCGAGCAGACCAACTTTGGAGGAGCATCACAATCTCTCTCCTATATATATATACGTATAAAATCTATTTTTGGGGGGAGGTGTTCTTTGGAAATCCCAAATCCCCGTCCCCTGGAGGGCCATTGAATCCGAGGCCTCCCATCCGTCAACTGTCAAAGGAGGTTTCAAGGGACCGTTTAGGGGGACAGGCGGCCAGCCCTTTAACAAATCCATTTAGGAAACTCCTTCTGCCCCCCTTTTCTCTCTCTCTCTCTCTCTCTATGGACTGCTCCCAAGGAAAAAGACAGGCCAGGTTGCCCTCCAGGGATGTCCTCCAAGAGGAGGAACATCAGGACCAGGCCCCAGGTTCAAGTCAACATCACCATCCCATCCATCCTATCTGTCTTTCTATCTATCCATCCTCTCCATTCATCTCCCTGTCTATCCATCCATCCATCCATCCATCCATCCATCATCTTTATCTATCTGTCCAATCCATTGGCTTCCCATTTGTCGGTTTATCTATCCCATCTCATCTATAACAACTGTCTATCCCATCCATCCATCCATTATCTTTATTTATCTGTCCATCTATCTCACCTATCTATCCCATCTCATCTATTATATCTGACCATCATCCATCCATCCATCCATCCATTTTATCTATGTCTCCATCTCATCTGTCCATCTATCCTATCCATTGGTCTGCCTATCTATCTATCTATCTATCTATCCATCTCATCTGTTATGTCTGTCTGTCTATCCATCACGTCCATCCATCCTATCTACCTGCGGACCTACCTCTCTATCTCATCCATCTATCCCATTCACCCGACCAATCGCCCATCCATCAATTCCCAGGCTGCTTCTGACTCTTATCTGCCCTATTCATTGGTTTGCCCATCCATCCATCCATTTCATGTCTCCTTCCTTCCTTCCTTCCTCCTTCTGTCTCTCCATCCATCCATCCATCCATCTCATTTATTATGTCTCCTTCCTTTCTTCCATCTGTCTTGTCTGTCTGTCTCTCCATCCATCACATCCATCCATCCATCCATCTGTCTCCTTCCTTCCTTCCTTCCCTCCCTCCTTCCTTCTTTCCTTCTCCTCTATCTTGTCTGTCTCTCCAATCATCTCCTTCCTTCCTTCCTTCCTTCCTTCCTTCCCCTCTATCTTGTCTGTCTCTCCATCCATCCATCCATCCATCCCATCTATTATGTCTCCTTCCTTCCTTCCTTCCTTCCCTCCTTCCTTCCTTCTCCTCTATCTTGTCTGTCTCTCCATCCATCTCCTTCCTTCCTTCCTTCCTTCCTTCCTTCCTTTCTATCTTGTCTGTCTCTCCATCCATCCATCCATCTCATCTATTATGTCTCCTTCCTTCCTTCTATCTTGTCCATCTGTCTCTCCATCCATCCCTCCATCCCTCCATCCCTCCATTTCATCTGTCTCCTCCCTTCCACCCTCCCTTCCATCTTGTCTCTCGGTGTGTCCCTCCATCATGTCCCTCCATCGGTTAACGCATTATCACCTCCATCCCTGCCTTGGACCCCCAGCCGGGCTTCTAATTTTATTAAGGCCCTCCCTGTCCCCCTTCCTGCCCTCCCTACAATGGAAGATTTGTCTTTCCGAGATCAATCCAGCTTCTTTTGGGGGGGAGGAATGGCAAGAGGTCCCCCCTCTGGGGAGGAACGCAGGGGTCTCCCGCAAGGTTATTATGGAAACATTTTCCCAGAATTAAAAAAAGGAGAGCCTCCGAGGCCATTCTCCTTGCCTTTCCAGGGCCTTCAAGAAATGCCCTTTTAAGAACAACCCTAAAAAAAGGAAAAGGCGAAATCGAAATTTTCAATCGTCAGACGAAACTGTTTTCGGAGACCCTAAAAGGCCCAGATGGTTCCATTTCTTGACTAGAATCGTTGCACGTTGGTTGATATTATAGGGCTTAAAATCACATTATTTTAGAAGTAGGGAAATTACGAGGAAATAAATACCCCAAAAGGATTGCAAAAATGCACACAGAGAGAGAAAAGACCACGATTTTGGGGGTTTTCTGTCTCATTTCCCTCCTATTTTCCCCTCTAAAGAAGAATTCCATGTTACTCTGAAACTTGCTTCCAAACATTTGCAGGAATCGTTCTCATCCAAAATCCCTTGGCTCCCTATATTTTGAATTCAAACTTTTATTTCTCTTTTGCAACAGATACGATATACGGGAGCCGCCGTGAGAAAAGCGAAGCGTGGTTACGGATGCCAAATTTGGCTTTATTAACAAAAAAAGTTTCTAGATCGAATTGCAGCTAAGTGGCAAGCGCCAGCTAAAACAGCAGAATCGCAAAACCTTATTTGGTAGAATAAGGCGCGACGGGGACGGCGAGGAAACAGCCTCCGCCGCCCCTCCAACGGCTAAGGAAATCTGGAATAAATTATGCAAAATTAAAAATATATATATGCATTTGCATAATTTATACAGAGCCGGACACCCCTCCATACGCCAAAAACCCTGGAGAGTGTATCGTATTTGGAAACGTCGCAGAAAATTGTAAATGATTCCCCAAGGACTCTTTCGAGATCATTTCAAGGGTCAAACGCTTTTGGATACACTTTGGTTCAGACGACCATCTCTTTGGATGGGAGCTGGGGATGAGGGGATTTATAGTGAAAGACATTTGAAAAGAGTGAAGTTAGTTTCTTTAAGCAAAGAGACTTCCGACTGTTAAAGTTTCCACGAACTTTGGCACGTCTAACTCTCAAAGCGTTCCTAGGAGAGGAACGTGGATGTCCTTTTGGATAACCTTTTGGACGTCCTTTTGGGTGTCATTTTGGATGCTGACAGACTACAAATCCCATCCTCTTTCCCCCTTGGTTGTGATAGCTAGGCCTGATGGGAACTGTGGTCCGAAGGGCCCCGACTTGCCCCAAATATATTCTGCTGAAACTAAGCGTGAAACTAATATTTAGCATATATCTTTCTTCTCCGCGGCCCAGTCTTCCCTGTTTGGCGTCAAAACAAATCCCGTAATCTCCAGCGGGGCACAAATCCCCCTCTTATTCAATTATTTTTCATGCATTATCTATTCCAAAATCCTTTCGGCGACGCAATTTTCCTTCCCGACAATAGGCCTCCGAAGGGGTTCGCTGTAACTGAATAAAACAAACATGCGACGGAGGAACGATTCTCCGCATCAAGCCCTAATAATAAATACTAACAGTAGTAGTAACAATAATAGATTGTGATCAATATCATGGAAGAAGTACAAAATTGCAATGGCACGGATGAACCGACCCGTCCGCCGCATTATAAACAAACGCCGCTGACAAAACTCTCTCGCGCATTCTGACTGCAGACGCATTTTTCCACCAAACGCCAATCCTTCTCTAGTAAAAACAATGCCACACACACAAGCGCACCAACACAAAAGGGAGTCTCGGAGGGAGGAAATTGCAAAATATATTACAATAAAGCAAACCCCTCGAGGGCGGCAAGAGCTGTCGAGAAGAGACCGGGGAAGACCATGCTGAGGATCTTTGGGAAAACCCCAAAAAAAGAGGCCGACAAAAATGGGAACAGAACGGAGACCCCTAGAAATGGGGCGGGTTGCCTGGCTGGCATTTCGAACTGCGCACACTGCAAATCCGAATATTGTATCGCTTGTCCCACTTACTTATACCGTCAACCATGAATGTACAATAGGAGAAAACTTGGGGAAAGGAAGCAAATGCTTCAGGGAGGGAATTGAAAGGAAAGGCCTCATTCCCACCGGCGTTTTAAATCGGATCGCAAATCGGTTAGAACTGGTTCAAATGGCCCTGGTTCCCAATTGAACCGAATCTCGGAGGGGGGGGGGGCGTGCGCCAGACCCATTTAACCCGCATCTTCCTGACGCTGTTTTCCGCATCTTTTTGGATAAGTGTGAACCAGACGCGGATCAGAACTGACTTAAATTTGCCACTCGCCCAGCTGGAGCGGTTCCCTTTTTTCAATCAATTTATTCATGAACGTGAACCACAAGTGGGTTATTTTCACAGGGGGAAAATGCAATCGGAGCAAACGTAGCGGGAACCGGGCTCCGCTGTCGAGTCGATCCATCGATTCGGATGGCAAACCGATTTATCTGCAAGTGGGAATGAGGCCAAAGTCTCTCTTTCACATACAAACTCACACCATGCACATATTTATATATATATAAATACCGTTCATATATAAGCACAGTACCTTTGTCGCCGAGGATGCCGTCGATGCTGTGCTTGGCCTTCTTTTCGTTGTCGTCCTCTTTCTTCTCGCAATCCTCGTCTTCCTCTTTCTTCCCGAACTTGATTCGGAGCACCCGGCTAATCGAACTCACTAAACCTCGGACAGTCAAAGACAGAAGAGGAAAATATAAGCTGGTTTGGAAGGAGGATAGGTGAAAAAAGCAACAGATAAAATACTTTTGGATGCTGTCGTTGTACAAACTCTACTACAAGAGTTAACCAAACTCCGCTACTTTTCTCCTATTCCCAAGAGATAGGAATGGTGCAGTCCTGCAGATGGCACTGAACTGCAGCTCCAAGCATTCCTGACTGTGGGTTATGCTAGCTAAGGCTGCTGGGAGTTGTAGTCCACCAACATCTGGAGGACAGCAAGTGTCTTACCCAAACATAACTAAAAGAATTTGAGATTTTTTGGGGAAAAGCAAAAAGTTGCAGATATACATTCACCCAACCGGTCTCAAGTTGGGTGAATGTGCAACAGGGAATGCCTCTTTTCCTACCAGTTTTTTCCATCTGCACAATTTTTCTGAGTAATTATATTAAAAGTGATATGTATAAAAACCTATTTTCTACTTCATGTACATCTGTGTCATAGGATGCATCTTTGCAGAAGAGGCCTTCCAAAGGATGCCTCTTCTCATGCAAGTTTTTATCACCTGCATTTTCCCCCTCTGAGTAATAAAAATTATATACGTACACAAAACTAGAACAACAACCTGTTCAGGTATGCCTTTTTGGTCCGTCGAGACAACGCTTAAACTCAACGCGTTAAGAGTAGCAAAGCCAATAGAGTGTCTTTGGACACCTTGAGAGTAACCAATTTATTATGGACAATACGTTTTTGTGATGAGAGCTTTACCTCTCCAAATAAAATTCTGCATCCCAATGAAATTTGGCTCCAGTCCCTAAATTTCTGTCATTGCAGATATTTCATCAGGAACAAAAACCCTGATGAGGAAAATCCTGGACATCTGCAAACATTTGCTATTTGTGACTTTGTTGTTGCGTGCTTTTGAGTCATTTCTTACTTATGGCAACGCAACTCCACTCCGGCTCTTGTTTGCGATTGATTCTGTGCAAAAAACCCCAATTTTGTTTATTTTACATTTTTCGCACAGAAAAACATTTTCTCCCCAGGAATTGCAAAAAAAGAAGCAGCACGTCATCTGTACCGGAAGCTTGCTTTCCGCACGGAAAATGTAGTTTTCTGTGCAAAATTCGCAGACTGTTTTTTGTTCTCGTTTCACAGAATCAATCCAAAATTGCAAAAAAAACCCACCACCCCCTCTTTGGACACGAGACAGTTTTTGAGGACTTTTCTCACATCAGGGAGAAACGCATTATTCGTTCCGGCCGATGAGAACCAAATTCGTACAGATCTGCAAGCTGAGAAGGCGGATCAAATCGGCCAGCTCTTAGCAGCTTATTCCTTAGAGTCCTTCCTTCTTTCTCACAGTTTCTGGGCCCGTTGCCTTCATTCCTCCTATTACCACCAATTACTACATTGGTGCAATTCCCTCGGTGTAGTAACGCAACCAAATTCCAGGTGGGATAAGCAGAAAACCTAACCGAGGAGTGTCTCTGTCACTCCGCCCAAATCAAAACCACACATCCTCTCTATCTCGATTTTTAATCTTAATCCCAAAATTCGCGCCGCACCATAAACCAACACACCCCGAAGGACCTTTCAGAGAGAGGAGGAGAAGAGTTCGGGGCGGCAAAGGTCCGCTAAAAACTCAGAAACTCCATCCCATCTCCTCCGTACTTTATGGGTCAGAACAGGACCGCTTCCTAACCGAATGAGCCTTTGCTCTCCGAACAACTCGTGTTTGCTAGAAAGCCACATCTTCGGTTTCCCGGTTGTGCAACTTGATCTGTTGCTTCATGTAATTGCATGCTAAGTCTTGAAGTATTTTACGGTGATGACATCCAAGTAAACAGGCTCAGGCGACAAAGAAACTGGAGCGTTATTCAACTCGGTTCGGACAGATCCTACGCCTATAATTTCGGCTCAAGTTCTTTTAAAGGGAAAAGGGAAAATAACTCTTGGCTTCGGATACAGGCTTTGTCTGCACGGGCCAGAATAGTCCGGGAACATCTCCTCGATGACTCTTCCATTACCTGGCAATCCCATTGCAATGCCAAGCAGCTGCTGGCATGCGTGCCCCACTGTGCCACCTGGCATGGCAGCAGATCATTCCCGTTGAGGTCAGAAGAAGGTGCCCAGTTTCCATCGCATGGCTGGGCACCTTGTTCTGACCCGAATGATGCCCGGATGTGGAGGATGGCACACTGGGAAGAGTTGTAAACAACCTTCCCACATACTTTGCAACGAAAGGAGGTTCTGAGATGACTCGGAACAATGTACTCATCCTTCCATGTTTGTGGCTTTGATTTTTGCAGCTTTGATTTATCAATATGTTCTGTCTAGGGATCTCTAGGTCCTCCAGTGCAACTCTGTGGTCAACTTTAACCAAAAGTCGCACTGGAGGAGCTAGAGATTCCTAGATAGAACACTCCGCTAGGCATTTGTAGCTCCTCCGGCACAATTCAATGGTCAACGTCTGACAGACGCGGACCACAGAGTTGCACTGGAGGACCTAGAGGTTCCTAGAGAGAATACTCTACTAGGCCTTTGTAGCTCCTCCAGGGCAACTCTATGGTCAACGTCTGGCAGATGTTGACCACAGTGTTCCACTGGAGGCCTTAAGAGATTCCTAGAACAAACCTTCCACTAGGCTTTTGTAGTTCCTCCAGTGCAGTTCTATGGTCAGTGTCTGTTGGACATTTCATTCAACCATGGAGACAGGGACACCGAAGACCAACATACACTTAAGCACAATACCGATTTATCAATTTTTATTGTTGTTGGGGGCAGACTTTGAGAAAAGATGTAGGTTTTGGGAGAATATGCAAGCTTTGGAGTTTCCCAGAACTCTTCCCTATGGAATTTCCATTTTTAAAAAAACCAAATGGATGCCTGGGATGGAAGGATGGTGTTTTTTTTATTCTTTATTCCTCCTCCATTGCCCGGAGGGGACCGTTTCTGGGTGTCCAGCTGGTCTGTTTTGTAGATAATAGGCCTCCCCTCCATAAATCCCTTTAGGATTTCCATGCCCCTCTGGCCAAGTTTCCTTCTCACCTGAAGGGACTGTGCTGCGGTCACAATGGCCATCTTTCAAAAGACGGTCCCGGATCTCCCAGCTAAACATCCCCGGGTTTTCGCGCTTGTACTCTTCGATTTTCTTCTCCACGTCCGGAGTGGCAACCTGCTTTTGGGGTCAAGGCATGAGACAGAGAGAAAGAGAGAAAAAAAAATTCCACTTTTAAATTTGCATTTGTATTTTTGGGGGAAACTTGAAAGGCAGAAGCTACTCCAAAAGAACCTTCTAGAAACCTCTCCAAAAAATTTAAAAATAAAACCTAACCCTTTAGGGCTGAGAAAGGGTCTCCAAAACAAACCCCATTGAAAGGCGCGCAATTTTAAAGGGTCTCTAAAGGTGCCCATTGTAAAGGCTCTCCAAAGCAACCCCATAGAAAGGCCCAAAGGCTCTCCAAAGGAACTCCATTGAAAGGTGCCAATTTTTAAGGGTCTCCAAAGGAACTCTGTTTAAAAGTGCAAAGTGGTCTCCAAAGGAGCTCTGTTTAAAAACTTGAGAAGAGCCACCAAATGATAGTACAGTAATAAGAATAAGAACCCAATGGAACTTGGAAAGCTTGCAACACAATGGGCATCCTGAGTGGCACCAAAGAGGTCTCCTTGTCTTGGATAGAGACAGCAAATAATAATAAGAAAAATAAGAACAAGATAGTGCAGCCTCACCCCAAATCCACAAAATAGGGATCCCTTGCTTGAGCCAACCAAATAATAATAATAATAATAATAATAATAAGTAGTAGTACTGTAGTAGTAGTAGTTAGTGAAATTTGGAAAGCTTGCAACACAATGGGCATTTTGGGTGCCACCAAGGAGGTCTCCTTGACTTGGGAAGAGGCACACCATCATCAACATCATCATCGTCATCTAGTGCAGCATCACCCCAAATCCACAAAACAGGGATCCCTTGCTTGGGCCAACCAAATAAGAAGAATAAAAAGAAGAACCCAGTGGAACTGGGCAAGCTTGCAACACAATGGGCATATCTGGGTGCCACCAAGGAGGTCTCCTCGACTTGGGAAAAGGCACCAAATGAGAATAGGAATAATGGGAAGTGGTCAAGCTTGCAACACAATGGGCATTTGGGGTGGCACCAAGGAGGTCTCCTCGACTTGGGAAGAGGCACCAAATGAGAATAGGAATAATGGGGAACTGGGCAACCTTGCAACACAATGGGCATTCTGGGTGGCACCAAGGAGGTCTCCTCGACTTGGCTTTGGAGTTGAAGCCAGAGCGAGAGGAGCTCCCCTTGCAGCCCCCCAGGCTTGGCTGGTGCTGGCCCCCGATGGCCCCCGAAGCGTCCTGCCCCCCTGGAGGACTCACCCTGGGCTTGCTGCCCCCGATGGCCCCCGGTCGGATGGAGCCGGTCTCCTGGTAGCGGCAGAGGATCTTGGAGACGCAGCCGTGGGAGACGCGGAGCTGGCGAGAGATGACGCAGGGCCGGATGCCATGGTGGGCCATCTCCACGATCTTGTGGCGGATGTGGTTGGGCAAAGGGCGCCCGTTGATGAAGACCCCCCCGAGCTGGTTCACCCGGCCCTGGCCCAGAGGGGTCGACACTGCAGGGAAGCACAGCAGGGAGATCTCATTCCCCTTTGGACACCTTTTACGCACAGCATTTTTTGGCCACTTTTACGCACAGCACTTTCTGGCCACCTTTTTACGCACGGCTTGGCCACTTTTACGCACGGACTTTCTCCAGCTCCAAGGGTCCTGGGGAGCCCTGTGACACAACTGCACCCTTGTTTTGGGCATCATTGTGCCCCTGGTTCAGTCGGCACCCCCCTTTGTGCAGTTGCACACTTTGAAACTCATCTCACAAACTGTGCGCAATTTTGGTTTTTTTGGAACCATCCTGCCACTAGATTTGGTCTCCCCACTTTGGGCACCTTTTGAGATCCACTCCACAGTTGTGCACCATTTGTTTGGTGTGTGTGTGTGTGTGTGTGGAAATGATCCACTTTGACACACCCTTGCCACACTGGGACACACTTTGTGACTCAACCCACAACCGTGCGCAATTTTCTTTTGGGGATCCTTCTGCTTCCCCCCACTTTTTGTCTCCTTTGGGAACACTTTGAGATTTACCCCACGGTTTTTTGGGGGGTGTTATTATTCCGCAGCTAGGTCTGATCCCACACTTTTGCATTTGAACACATTTTGTACACAAATGGAAATTATTCCGCATGGTGAGATTTGATTTCCCCGCTTGCACACACTTCTTGCTGCATTGTTGCACACTTGGACACGTATTCCACAACAGTTTTTTTGGAAATTAAATGGAAAGGCTGTCTATAGTAAGGTTTGATTCCCACTTTTACACACCCTTGAATTGCATTTGTGCACATTCTTTAGACAACAATTTTGGGAAATTATTCTGCATGGTGAGATTGAGCCCCTGCTTGGACACACTGTGACTGCATTTATGCACACTTTTAGATTTATTCCACAACATACATACATACAGACAGACAGATAGATAGATAGAAATTAAATGGCAAGGCTGTTCCTGGTAAGGTTTAGTTCCCACTTTTAAACCCTCTTGATGCATTTGTGCACATTTTTAGACTCATCCCACAACACATTTTCCAAGTTATTTTGCAAGAGATTGAATCCTCTCTTCGACACACTGTGGCTGCATTTGTGAACACTTTTAACACTTATTCCACAACGATATTTTTGAAATCAAATGGCAAGGCTGCCCCTGGCAAGGTCCGATTCCCATTTTCAGACACTCTTGGGTGCACTTGTGCACACTTTTAGGAAATTATTCTGCAAGGATCTCCACGGCGAGGTTTGATTCCCCGCTTTTGGACACACTCTGGCTGCATTTGTACACACTTGTAGATTTATTAAACAATTTTTTTAAAAAAAATTATTTTGCAAATTTGCCCATTGTAAGATTGAATTCCCACTTGGACACACACTGCGGCTGCCTTTGCACACGCACAAAAACTCCGCAACAATTTTAAAAAAAATTATTTTGCAAGAATCTCCATGATGAGATTGAACCCCCCACTTTGGACACACTCTGGCTGCATTTTTATACACACTTGTAGATTTACTCCACAACAATTTTTTATTTGGAAACTGAATGGTAAGGTTCGAGTCCCACTTTTAGACACAAAAGTGGTCGCCTTTGTGCACACTTTTGAGACTTTGTTCCACAACAATTTTTTGGAAATTATTTTGCAAGGGTACCCATGGTGAAATTCAGTCCTCACTTGGTCACCACATTCTTGCTGCATTTTCACACATTAGTATATCCCACAATTGTACAATTTTTTAAAAATTATTCTGCACTAAATCCCTACTCGGTCCCCCTGTTGCTGCATCGGCACACACTTTTAGATGTGTCCCACAATTGTACACATATTTTTTGAGGAATCTATTCCACAACTGCACACATTTTTTGGAACTATTCTGCCTCGGTGCCCTTTGTTAGATTGAATCTGCCTTTTTTTTACACACTTTTACATTTATCCTGCAATTTTTGGCCCCTGGTTAGATTTTGACCCCCCTTTGGACACACTTTTGCTGCATTCGTACACACTTTTAGGATTTATTCCACAATGTTTTTTGAAATTATTCTATTATATAAAGTTAGATCCCTACTTGGACACACTCTTGTTGCATTTGTACACACTTTTAGCTCCAGCCCACAATTGCACACACTTTTGCTGCCTTGGTCCACACCTTTAAACTTATCTCACATTTTTAAAAAGTGTGCCCAAATATTCTGCAATGGTGCCCAACCAATTTTCTTTTTAAAATCTTATACCTCTGGGATTTGTTTCTTCTTCTTTTTTTTTGGGGGGGGGGGGGGGAAGGCAGAAGCCTGCTTGAACTCCATGGGATTTCAATGGGAAACCCCATTGAGTTGAATGAGGGTATCCTGGATGGAGCTGAATGAGGAAATCTAATGGAGTCCCAGGAGGAACTGCGATAGAGTTCAATGAGGAAACCCAATGGAGTTCAATGGAGCAATCCTTGATGGAGATCAATGAGGAAAATCAATGGAGCCCAATGAGGAAACTACTGATGGAGCTCAATGAGGAAACCCAATGGAGTTCAATGGGGAAAAATTATTGATGGAGCTCAATGAAGAAACTCAATGGAGTTCAATGAGGAAACCACTGATGGAGCTCAATGAGGAAAATCAATGGAGTTCAATGAAGAAATCATTTATGGAGCTCAATGAAGAAACTCAATGGAGCTCAATGAGGAAACTCAATGGAGTTCAATGAAGAAAATCATTTATGGAGCTCAATGAGGAAACTCAATGGAGTTCAATGGGGGAAAAATCATTGATGGAGCTCAATGAAGAAACCCAATGGATCTCTCAATGAGGAAACCCAATGGAGTCCAATGAGGAATCCTAATGGATCTCAAAGAGGAAACTCAATGGAGTTCCACGAGGAATTCCAATGGATCTCAATGAGGAAACCCCATGGACTTCCATGGGGAAACCCTATCAAAGGGTCTTGGTAGGAAAGTGGGGAGAAGATCTCCCCCCAAAAAGGTATATATAATATAATAAAGACCATATTGGTGAAAGAGGAGTGCGTAAAAACCCTTTCCCTGCGCCTTTTGGATGCCGATGGATCCCTAAAACCCTTTGCCTCCCTATATCTCCTGAAATCCCTTCTGATAAGCCATAGAAGGGAAATCTATATCTCCCCAGAGACCTATATTTCCCAAATAATGCATCTCCAAGGGATGGTCCAGCTGCTCCCAGCTTTTGCCTTGGTTTCCATTGCAGCCCCAGCTGGGTTTGGATGCAAATTGCTATAAGAAATATATATTTTTCTTCCTATTTTTCACCCCAAAAGTTTTCCAAACCAGGATCCCCCTTTCTCCAAATTTTCTCCCCCTTGGAAATAGGATTCTCTCCAAACCCTTCCTTTGCAAAATTTGGGACTAAAAACTTAGTTGGAGGAGAGGTTTTTTTGGAAATGCAAAGCATTTTTTAAAAAGCTGGGAAAGCAAAAAAGGATACAAACCCTTTTGGGGGAAATGTTTTGGGATTTTTTTTGGGAAGGGTTTTTATTTTTGGAAATGCAAGCATTTTTTTAAAAGCTGGGAAAGCAAAAAAGGGGATGCAAAACGTTTTGGGGAATTTTTTTTGGTGTTTGGGTTTTTGGAAATGCAACCGTTGGGAAAGGCAAAAGGGACCCAAACTCGTTTAGAAAATGGTTATATTATTATTTTTTAAAAATATTATTATTACTATTTAAAAAATGCAACCTTTTTAAAAGCTGGCAAGGGATGGCAGCCCTTTGGGAAAAGGTTTTTGGAAAAAGGGATTTAGAGAAATCCATTTGAAAAATCTGGATTTTTGAAACCTGCCTAGAATTGGTTTCCTTTTTCTTTTCTTTTTCCAGGGACAGTCTCCAGAAATGCAAAGGAAAAAATGGATTTAATTTGGTTTTTTCCTCCCCAAGGGAAAAGGAAATCCTTTTTAGATTGGAGAGAAAAACCAAAAATGGGGAGAGATTTGGGGCCAACCTGAAAATCCCCTTTTTCTCCCTGGTTTTTGAAGGCATTTTTTGGGATTTTTCCTCTTTTTGCGCATCCAGAGGGTCCTGATCCAGTTTTAAAATTTTTGTAAAGGCCAAGGATGGGGCTATTATTATTATTTATTTTAATAATAATAATAGACAATAGTGATGATGATAATGATGATAAAATAATAATAATAATAATAATAATAATAATAATAATAATGACAATAGTGATGATGATAAAAATAATGATAATAATGGTAGTAATGATGATGATGACAATAATAATGATAACAATAACTGGTGATGATGATGATGATGATGACGACCATAATAATAAAGATAAGGAGGAGGATGAAAATAAGGATGATAAGGATGACAATAATGAAAATGATGATAATAAAAATGATGATGATGATGTTAATGATGACAAGAATAATAAAGATAATGATGACGATAAAAAGAATGGTGATAATTATGACAATAATGATGATGATGATAAAAATAATGATAATAATGGTAATGATAATGATGATGGTAAAAATAATAGTAACAACAGTGGTAATAAAGGTGAAGATGGTGGTGGTGACAATAATAATAATAATAATAATGGTAAAATAATAGTAACAGTGGGAATAAAGGGGATGATGGTGATGATATTGATGATAATGATGGTAAAAATAATAGTACCAGTGGGAATAAAGTGGATGCTGGTGACAATGATAATAATGATGATGATGATGATGATATTGATGATAATGATGATGGTAAAAATAATAGTAAGAGTGGTAATAAAGGGGATGATGGTGGTGATGATAATAATAATAATAATAATGATGATGATGATGATGATGATAAATTAATAGTAACAGTGGTAATAAAGGGGATGATGGTGGTGGTGACAATAATAATGATGATAATATTGATGGTGATGATGCTGATGGTGGTGATTGATGATGATGATGATGATGATGATGATGATGAGTGCCTGAAGTCCCCTGCAGCCCTCTGGAGGAAGGGAAGGAGGCAGAGAAGGGGGTCCCCAAGGCTTGGTCCCCTTCTGCCCCTCCAGGGAAGGCCAGCCTGGGGCTCCCCATCCCTTGATCCGGCTCCCCTGGGACTCCAGCCCCAGAAGGAGAGGAGGCTTTCGGCCACTTGAGCACCAAAGGACTGCAGGAACCCAGGGCTCTCCTCCTCATCCTCCTCTTCCAGCCTCGCAGGATGGAGATGATGATGATGATGATGGAGATGATGATGATGGAGATGATGATGATGGAGATGATGAAGATGATGATGATGATGAGCATCATTAGCATCACCTCCTTCTCCTTCTCCTTCTTCCTATTGCTAGATCATCATCATCATCATCATCACCTTCTTTTTCTTGTTGCTATTATAATATTATTGTCACCACCAACTTCTCCTTCTCTTTACTATTGCTATATCATCACCTTCTTCTTCTTCTTCTTCTTCTTCTTCTTCTTCTTCTTCTTATTCTTATTATTATTATTATTATTATTATTACTATATCATTACCATCACTCTTTCCTTCTTCTTCTGATTATTTCTATTACTATATCATCATCACCTCCTCCTCCTCCTCCTTCTTTTTATTACTATTACTATATCATTATCATCACCACCTTTTTCTTCTTATTATTATTATTACTATTGCTATTATATCTTCTTCTTCTTCTTCTTCTTCTTCTTCTTCTTCTTCTTCTTCTTCTTCTTATATCATTATCCTCACTTTTTTCTTCTTCTTCTGATTATTACTATTACTATATCATCACCTTCTCATTATTATTACTATTACTATATCATTATCATCACCACCTTTTTCTTGGATTCTGTTGGAATCCCGCCTCGATCCAATGGGAGAGGCGGGAAATACAAATAAACATTATTATTATTATTATTATTATTATCTTCTTATCATCACATTATTATTATTATTATTATTACTATTATTACCATTACTACTACCATTGCATTATCATTATCATTACTATATTATTGTTATAACCATCATCATCACCGCATTATTTTTATTACTATCATTGCATCATTATTACTATTACTATATCATCATCATCATCTTTTTATTACCACTACTATCATTGCATTATCATTACTACATTATAATCATCATCATCACATTATTTTTATTACTCTCATTGCATTATTTTTACTATTACTATATCTTCATCATCATCATCTTTTTATTACCATTACTACCCTTGCATTATCATTACTACATTATCATCATCATCGCATTGTTTTTATTACTATCATTATCACTATGACTAATATGATCACTATCACCATCATCACCACCTTTTTATTATTTTATTATTATTTTTATTATTATCATTACTCTCTCTGCATCATTATTATTACTATTACTATATCACCATCACATTATTTTTTATTACTATTGTTACCTTAATTGTCACTATTGCTACACCATCG
Organism: Urosaurus nigricauda; assembly: GCA_034509955.1. NCBI lineage: Eukaryota > Metazoa > Chordata > Lepidosauria > Squamata > Phrynosomatidae > Urosaurus > Urosaurus nigricauda. The sequence goes on from JAOEGL010000008.1 coordinate 12,939,680, forward strand.
ACATCACTATATTTTATTTTATATATCCAAAAATAGTTATACATTTTAATATATTTTATTTTATTTTATTTTAATCCACCTTTCTCCCAAAGTGGGACTACAACAAATACAATATTTTGTCAAATTTTCCAAAAAAAGAAATGAAGGGAAAACCAATTTTTCTGGCTTCGGTGCCAGATTTTTGGAAACTCTGGTCTTTTCCTTTTGAATTAATTGCATTTTTCTTGCTTTTCCTATAGTTATTTTTGCTCTCTTTTAATCACAGTCTTGCTGGAAGGTTTTGATTTATTTCCTTTTAATTTTTTCCCATCTATATCTATATCTATATCATATTTATAAAAATAGAGGGGAAAAAATTAAAAGTGAATAAACCCAAAGTCCTTCTCTCCTTTGGTTCTGAAAAAAGGAAAGGGTCCCAAAGGGAGAAATGGAAAATTTGGGGATTTTGGGGTGCTTATTTTTCGTTTGAAGAACGAAACGAAAAATTCAGGAAAACTCTATTTTTTCCAAGAGAAATCTTTAAAAAAGTTTGTTGGGAAGGAACTTTTAGTCTTAGTCTTCTAGGGATGGAAAAGAAAATTGCAAAATTCGTTCTCGATTATTCTTTGCCCGCTTCCCCTTCTGCAAAAATAATAAATAAAAATAAAAATAAAAATATGGACAATTATTATTTTTTTTTGTTGAATAAGTCAAAATGGAAGGAATGCGCAAAAAAAAAAATCTGGAAGGAAAAGTTCAGAGCAAGTCAAGGAAAAGAAAGAAGAGAAGGAGGGAGAGAAAGGGCAAAGATTGAGAAGAGGTAGCCGCCTTCGTTTTAATTTTAATTTTAATTTTTGATTTTAATTTTAACGAATGAATGGATTAAGTGTCCCATTTGCTGCTTACCTTCCAAAGGGAATCCGGTTCGAGGGTAGTTCTGTCCTGGGGCTGGGCGCATCATCCTTGGTACAGTCCCAGGGAGAGAAGCCATGGGAAGGAGGGAAGGAGAAAGGAAGGAAGAAAGAGAGAAGAAAAGAGAAGAGAAGAAAATAAAGAAGGAAAGGAGGAGGGAAGGAGAGGCAGAAAGAAAGAAAGAAGAAAGAGAGAGAGAAGAGAAGAAAATAAAGAAGGAAGGGAGGAGAGGCAGAAAGAAAGAAAGAAGAAAGAGAGAAGAGAAGAGAAGAGAAGAGAAGAAAATAAAGAAGGAAGGAAGGGAGGATGGAAGGAAGGAAGGAGAGGCAGAAAGAAAGAAAGAAAGAAAGAAAGGAGAAGAGAAGAAAGAAGGAAAGAAGGAGGGAAGGGAAGATGGAAGGAAGGGAAGAAAGAAAGAAAGATGAAAGGAAAGAAAGAAAGAAGAGAAGAAAATCAAGAAGGAAAGAAGGAGGGAAGGGAAGACGGAAGGAAGGAAGGAAGGAAGGAAGGAAGGAAGAAAAAAGAAAGAAAGGAGAGATGAAAGGAAGGAAAAAAGAAAGAAAGAGACGGAAATCAAGAAGGAAGGAAGGAAGGAAAGGAGGATGAAAATCAAGAAGGAAAGAAGGAAGGAGAGAAGGAAGGAGAGATGAAAATAAAGAGGAAAAGAAGGAAAGAAAGAAGGAAGGATGGAGAGAAGGAAGGAGAGGCAAAAAGAAAGAAAGAAGAGACGAAAGGAAAGAGAGACGGAAGGATGGAAAGAAGGAAGAAAGGAGAGACAAAAAGAAAGACAAAAAGAAAGAAGGAAGGAAGGAGAGACAAAAATAAATGAAAAAGAAAGAAGGAGAGAAGAAATTAAAGAAGAAGGTTAGAAGGCGGGAAGGATGCAAGGAAGGAAGATGAAAATACGGAAAGGAAGAAGGAAGGAAGGAGAGATGAAAATAATGCAAGGAAGAAAGAAGGAAGGATGGAAGGAAAGAAATGAAAATGGAAGAGGAAGGACGGAAGGAAGGAAATTGGGAAGGAAGGAGAGTTGAAAATAAGGAAGAAAGGGAGGAAGAAACGAAAGAAGGACGGAGAGAGGAAAACAAGGAAGGAAGAAGGAAGGAAAGCGGGAAGGAAGGAGAAATGAAGATAAGGAAGGAAGGAAAGATAAAAATAAGGAAAGGCAGAAGGAAGGAAAGAAGGAAGGGAGGGAGGGGTGGAAGGCGGCTCAAGGCAAGGAAAGGGACCCCCCAAAAAAGCCCAGTCCTGACTTTTCCCCCCAGAGGGCAGAGAGAGTTGGAGGAAGAAAGAATGAGAAAGGAAGAAAGAAAGAGTGAAGAAGACAGAGCTGGGGAGGGAAGAAAGGAGGGAAGAAAGGAAGGAGGGAGGGGGGGTGGAAGCCCAGCCTCCTTTCCCTCTTGGCCAAAGTCCCCCCTCCCCAAAATGCACCCCCTTTTTTGGGGGGGGGTGTTTGTCGGAGGAGTCTGTGGAGGAGAGGAGAGCTGCGCCTTGGAGGAGTGCGCTGCGGAGAGTGAAGCGTCTGGAGGCAGGCTTGGCCTTCTTGAGGCCAGGATTGGAGAGCCCAAGGGGGGCTTGGGATGGGCCTCCTCCCCCTGTCCCCCTTCCTCCCCCTTCCCCCTTTTATTCCATCCCCTTCTCTGGCTTCTTTTCCATTTTTCAAGGGGGGAGGCAGAAGAGAGGACGAGGAGGGTCACCCCCTTTGGAGAGCTTTGCGCAACCACCGGAGAGCCTTCCTTGCCTCTTTCGGGAAGTTGGAGAGGCTTTGCGCACTTGGCAGAGGAAGAGAGATCCCCCCCTTTCCTTTCCGAAACCTCCTTTTTTATTCCTCAGACTTATTTATTAGACCTACGTTTTAAACTACGTTTTAAACCGTACGTTTAGAGCGTAGTTTTAAACCGTACGTTCAAAACGTAGTTTAAACCCACTACGTTTTAAACCGGTTTGCAAATCGGTTTCAAGCCGTTTAAACATACCCCGGTTCCTCTCCGAAACATCCTTTATTATTCCGCAGACTTATTTATTAGGCCTACGTTTTAAACTACGTTTTGAACCGTACGTTTAGAGCGTAGTTTTAAACCGTACGTTCAAAACGTAGTTTTAAACCCACTACGTTTTAAACCGGTTTGCAAATCGGTTTCGAGCCGTTCAAATGTACCCCGGTTCGCACTTGAACCGAATCGCTTAGATTTAACCCGCATCTTTTCAACGCTGATTTCCCCCCACTTTTTTTTGGGGGGGGGGGGATAAATCGGTTCCACGCAAGTGCGAACCAGACACAGATCGGAATCGATTTAAATTTGCCCTTTCGGACGGCTGGAGCCGGGTCCGTTTTTGCATCGATTCCTTCGTCGACGTGAACCGCGAGTGGGTTGTTTTCGTTTCACAGCAAGAAAATGCGACCGGGGCAAACGTGAACGGCGCTCCGCTGCTGAACCGATCCATCGGTTCGAATCGCAAAGCGGTTTATTTGTAAGTGGCACAAGGGACTCTTTTGCCGAGCAAGAAACCTGTCCTTGTCTGGCTCCAAAGAAGAGACAGCCGAGGCTGGGCATTTCCAACAGAGATTCATTCCCAAACTTGCCTCCTCTGGGTTATTATTTATTTTATTTGGACTTCAGCTCCCAGAATCCCCCTTGGTCAAGAGGTAAGCCTGGGAGCTGAAGTCCAAAACCAACCCAAACTTTGGGAAGGGCTGATAAAAGGATGGTGGAAAACGTAAAAGAATAAAAACCTTGCAAGAGAGGGACTAGAAGAGAAGGAATGATGGCGACAAGAGCCAACTAGTGTTTGGTTTTGGGGTCTTCCTCAAATAAAGAATTAATCCTAGTCTTATTTTTGGGGTTTTTGGGGTCTTTTCCTAGCCCTCCTTTCCCCTCCATTCCCTTTATCTCCTGAACTTCCTCCCAAAAGTCCAGGAGAAGAGGACAGGCAATGGTTTGTTGTTGTTTGGATGCCTTCAAACGCATGAAATAGTAAATAATATTTTATCTTTTGCTTCCTGCTTTGTCCGGAGAGGTCAAAAAGGTGCAACGGTTCCCAAGCCTTGGTCCTCCAGGTGTTTTGGACTTCAGCTCCCAGAAGCCCCAGACAACGTAGCCAACGGTTAGGAATGCTGGGAGCTGAAGTCCAAAACATCTGGACTTGTGCTGATTTTGTCTTAGATGGCTTTATTCAGGGGGAGTATGCCTTTGCCTTTGACTTGCTCAAGCTCAAGCGTTGGATTTCCACGGCCAAGTAGGGATTCGAACCCTGGTCTCAGGGAGCCCTTAACCAAACCGCCACGCAACACCGGCTCAGGGTTTTTTCCTGGCAAGGTTTCTTCAAAGGAGGGGTTGCCGTTGGAGTCCTCCGCGGCTGAGAGAGTGTGACTTGCCCAAGGTCACCCAATGGGTTTCCGAGGAGGAGGTCAACCCTGGTTTCCAGAGTCATAATCCAACACTGAAACAACAAAACCATTGTGGTTTCTTTTGGGGGAATGTCCTGGGGCCTTGGAGGGCCGTAGAAAATGGATTTGTGGCCCCACAAACTTGTTTAGTCTGAGATGCGGTAGATCCACAAAGCCGATGGCGATCGAATGGAAAGCCAACCCAGAGCAAAATGACTTCGATTTCAAAAGATTTTTGCTCTAGTTGTGACCAACAGCAGGATCTAGACTTTCGGCTGAGATCCTACACATTGTAACTCTATGCTTGTTTGGGCGTGCAACGACAGCCTGCTGTTGAATAACAACATTGTGCAACCTATGTGTAGCAATCTGTCCCCTTGTTCTTCCCTTCCTGCAATGGGGAGTAATGCACAGTGGCTGCTTTTGCAATCCTGAGAATAAGCATGCAACGAAGGCGCCCGTGAATCATTATGCGCCATCTCCGAATGCACACCTTGTTAGGGCTGCCATCTTGAAAACCGGAGAGGGCTCCTGTGCCTTTACTACCACATCCTACAGAATCCTTAAGTCATTTTTTGGGGGTACTAATATTACTCCTGAATCATCATTCCCCCAAAGCACTGAACGTAATGGCGATCGTCGTGACGTTTAAAAACATACCTTCCAATTACAATGTCGTAAACCCAGCCGAAATGTATTGACATGTACCTAGTTCCTTGTAAGTGAAAATTTGGTGAGATGTGATTGTTTATGAAGAAAATGTTTAAAAAGGTAAAAAATAAACACAGTCGGGACTCTGTATCTGCGGGGGATCCGTCCTGGACCTCTCCGCGGATACCAAAAACATGGGACCTCAAGTTCTTTTCTCCTTAACGGCAGTGCGATGCGGCCATTGGGGACGATGGGACTTTATGTCTGCAGATGCTCAGATCCGCGACTGTAAGTAATAATTTAGAAATCTGAGGATTTGGAAATAGTTTTGCCACTCACTGAGATTCATCTCTTCTTTTACGTTGAACTCTAGGGTTTTAAACAGATGCGAGCAAATGCAACAGCCCATTTCAACTAAAAGTGAGACGTTTGGGGAGCGGTGGTTGTCACCTCCTCTTAGGGTGATGATTCCCAAACTTTTGCTCCTCCAGATGCTTTGGACCTCAGTACCCAGAAGCCCCGGCCACCTAGGCCAACAGTCAGGAATTCTGGGAGCTGAAGTCCAAAACACACAAAGGACCAAAATTTGGGAACTACTGACTTATGGTGCCATCGGGTACAGTCCATACCCTTTGCACCCTCCTGGTGATGCCCCTGGAATAGAGCCATTGAAGGAAATGGTTATGCCCTAAAAGCCATATTCATAGGTACAAAAAACATGACCTTCTATAGGATTTGGTATAGGAGGTGGTCAATGGTGATACCATGAGTTTCTGCACCTGGTGATGCCAACCCTAGCGATGCCCGAATCGGGACTAAGAGTAAGACTGAGGCTCATGGAAATGGTTACCTTCGTGGCACGTTGCTTGCACCGCCATGAACGAAACCAGTGGTTCCCAAATATTAGTTCTCCAGATGTACTGTATTTCAGCTCCTAGATTTCCTGATTCTTGGTCAAGCTGGGTCGGGCTTCCGGGAGCCGAAGTCCAAAACACCCGGAGGGCCACAATTTGGGAACCACTGAACGAAATGCATCCTGTGCCCAAGGGCCAAAGAAGCACACCTGAACATGGAAAGGAGCTTCCATATTGGTATGGCACCAACACTAGTGCCTAGCTTTCAAATTCGAGCTTAGGATAGGGCTGAACGAAAATTTGTCACCCATCTTGAGCTATAGGTTCAGGGGTGTTTGGAGATATGTGTGACCTCTCCACGGATCCTCTGTCTTTGAGTCGGAGAGTGGTACGTTTAGCCTGGAGAAGAGACGGTTAAGAGGCGAGATGATAGCCCTGTTTTAATATTTGAAGGGATGTCTCATCGAGGACGGAGCAAGCTTGTTTTCTGCTGCTCCAGAGAATAGGACCAGAAACAATGGATGCAAGCTACAGGGAAAAGAGATTCCATCTCAGCGTTAGGAAGAACTTGAAAGTGGAAGATGCTGCTTTGGAGAGACCTTCTTTGGAGGTCTTTAAAAAGAGGCCAGATGGTCATCTGTCGGGGATGTTTTGAGTGAGAGTTCCTGCATGGCAGGGGTTGGACTGGATGGTCTTTGGGGTCTCTCCCAACTCTACGATTCTTCGACTGGCGCGGCATGCGCAATCCCATAGGAAGCCGCGGCGTCTGCGTCGAGTCCCGAGGGTGGGCCGTAATAGGATGTAAGCTTGTCCCCTCCAACAATTACCTTATCAGAGCATGACATCTCCTCGCCCGTCTTCTTCTTCTCCTTCCATTAGACAAACAATAATAATAATAATATTAAAGGAAGGAGACATAAGAGGCCGGGCCTTGGATCTCTTTTGGGGCTTTGAACTTCTAAGGGGCTTTGGGGATCGTCAACAATGCCATCGAGCTACATCCGTGCCTCCGTCGGTCGGGGCTCCGTTGGTTTCCCTTCTAAAGCAGATTAGCGGCGATTTGCTTCGAAGAACGGCATTCTCTTTTCCGCAGCCGGGCCGACGTCAAGGCTAATTGGGGTTAGTCCCCCTACAGCTTCATTTCCATAAATTTCCTCGCCTGTTTATTTTGTTCGGAATCGGTGATAGGGGAAAAAGAATAAATCTCCCTGTCCCATCGATGAATGCATAAGCTGCTATCTACTTATGTACCCGGAGGATGAGAGAAGATGCGATGTTCTCTCCAACCTTCTTGGTGTGCGGAGAGGTCACGACACGCGCTTGGCCTTCCCCAAAAATTCCCCCAATTTTTCCTAGAAATGCAGGGACAGTTCTGGATTGGAAACGTTCCTCACGACTATCCCCCCCTTAAGCAAGTCACACTCTCTCAGGCAAAGGGACCGACGCACCTTTCCAGAATAAATCTGGTCAAAGAAGACCACGCGAAAGGTTCTCCTTAGCCATAGATCAGAAGCGCCTTGGAGGCGTGTGGAGAACAACAAAGGCACACACACAAAAATCTATTCTTTGGAGATTTTCATCTCCGGGAAGCAAAGATTAAGGGGAAGGAAAGAGTGAGACGTATGCTCTCCTCTTCTTCGGTGGCTTTATGGAGAAATAGAAGGAGCGCGGCACGGTTTTCGCCTCCAGCTCGGTTCATCTGGGCCTCCATTGAAACCGCGCGGCTTCCGAAGGGCGACTCGGTTGCCTATTTGTCTAGGTGAATTAAAAACACAATCCCAACTTCCCGGAGGGGCCGTTCGGTCCACATTTGTGCCTTTTATAGTCCTGCACTTGCAAAATAGGCTGCCTTTATGGTTATATAATAACTTTTCTTCTTTTCCCCCCTCCGTTTCCCCAATTTGAATATCAAGGCTTTATTCCCTCTCTCCAGAGTCTCCCAGTCTCCTACCTGAACTCAATTCTCTCTCTTTTTAAATAATATATATATATATATATATATATGGGGGGAACATTAATTTCTCCGTCATCAAATTGAAATTAAATTAAATTCGGTATCTGGGTGGTTAGGGGAGATCAAAAAAAAGGAGGAGGAAAAAGGTACAGGTTTTTCCCCCCTTTTCTGTCTCCATCCTGTTCTCTCTTGTTCTGTCTTTCATTACAATATTTCACAAACCTGGGACTCAGAAAACAACCTTTTGCTTTTATTCTTGAGAACGTATAAATAGAAAGGAGACATGTTTTGGTTGGACCTTCTTCCTCATTAGGGACTAGAGACTTCGCTGTCGAGCAAATTAGCGGCACTGATGGCTTTGCATGCGTTGCGCCTTTTTATTGCTGTGGCCCTTCCTAAGCGTTGTATAGACTATAGGTGTAAATAACATGCACCGTTTTTTCCGTCCCCTTGTTCTGGGACTCCAGGGAAGACCAGGGTTCGAATCTACGCTCAGCCATGGAAACCCGTTGGGAGAGCTTGGGCAAGAAGTCACACTCTCTCAGCCTCAAAGGAAGGCAAAAGCAAACCTCTCTGAAACTATCATGCCAAGAAAACCCTGTGTTAGGGTTGCCTTAGGGTCTCCGTAAGTCTGAAATGATTTGACAACAACAGCAACAGCAAGCAAGAAAGCTTGTTTAAATATTTGGAAGGACCTCATCAAGGATAGTTGTCGCAGGACTGATGATTAATTTTGAAGTTGAAGGCTTTCATGGCCGGTGTCCATAGTTTTATGTGGGTTTTTCGGGCCGTGCGGCTGCGTTCTGGAGGAATTTATTCCTGACGTTTGACCTACAACTGTGGTTGGCATTTTCAGAGATTGGTGGCATGGACGTGTGTGGGGCATATATATCTGAGACTCTGGTTTTCATCCATGAAATATTGGAGGTTATGAGTCTGGCCCCAAGTCAGAATTTGATCCCAGATCTCTGAACCCCTCACCATGGCCCAGCGTTCTTAACTACAACACAACGCTACTGTACAATTTTCGCCACGTGTTGGAACCGGATGCATTTTTTGTCCGACAGTCCCAAACGGATGTGTTGCTGGCCACCGTATTATTTAATTTTTTATGGACTGTGCGTCAGGGAAGCTGACGACGGAAAAATCGTTGAAGAATAAATGCCGCCCCAAAACGTCCAACGCTAACTTCTTTGGTCACCCTCGCCGGGGAGAAACGCGCGAAAAGCTCAGCCCCGCAGAAACATCTCCCTGCGACAACACAATTTTCGCTCTGTGTGCCGCTGACCAGACCAAATCACATTATAACTGCATTAAGGGGAACCTATCTAAGCCTTCTCTTATTAAAAACGGGGGGTTGATTCCAGAGAGAAGCACGAGCAGAAAAAGAGAGAAAGAAAGAAATGGTTTTCCCCCCAGCTTGCATTATGTTCGCCGGCACCGAGGCGGCATTACCGATGTTCAGGGGTCCAAAAGCAACTTTTCGAAAAATGCGTGAGACGGGGATTTCCAATGCTCCCTTCTGCCAGGGAGATTAATGTTTTGTGAACCTCCCCAGAAAATAAAAATAAGTAAGACTAAACTTCGGGGAGGAGGAGGAAGAAGCCACAACTCCACGGTGAGGAGAGAGTTTTGCACGGAAGAAAGTCCAAAATGGGAGACGTTGCTTTCTAAGGGCATGTCGACAAGGGGCACTTGCAGTGGTTTCTCAGTACCCTCATGCCACCCTATCCATAAGGAAGAACCAAAGGTAGGGTTCAACTGCAAACTCTCTACGCATCCAGGCCATACATCTGCCCTTAAAAAACCCACCTTTGGGTTCACGCACAACAGGACCAATGCACAACGGTGCATAGTCGGATGTGCGTTGGACACGCTTGTTACACAGCTTTGCAATTCACTAACAAGGTTTCTTAGCACCTCTGCTGTGTAACTGAGTACACTTGTCCTTCCGTTATTTGTTAGGGTTAGGGGCACAGGACCCCCGTGAATATGGAAAAACGGCAAATAACAAAAACACCATGTTTTTACCCGGGAATTTGTAGGTCCTCCAGGGCAACTTTGTGGTCAACGTCCGACAGATACTGACCACAGAGTTGCTCTGGAGAAGCTACAAAGGTCAAGTAAAGTATTCTCTCTAGGAATCTCTAGGTCTTTTGTTGCAACTTTTGGTTAAAGTTGACCATACAGTTGTACTGGAGGAGGACCTAGATATTCCTACAGAGAACGTATTAATCTTATCCGTGAATAATCAAATCCGCAAATATCAAAGCCACAAATATGGAGGGATGAGTGCACAATTTGACATGTTGTTATGTTGCAATGATATAAATTATGAAAGAAGAATCTGAATGCACGCACACACACATGTATTACAAGGATGTATACATTTATAACACGAAGAAGTTAAAGAGGGGGAAGAGGTTGAAAATAATGCAACGTAAACCAATGAGCAAAACAGAAATGTGTTAGGATATGTTTCAGACCAAAATCAATCAATATATATATATTAAAAAAAAGAAAATTATGGAACGGAGATGTCGATCAAGGATTCCAGCAAAGAATCCCTCCCTAAGAAAAATATCTTCCACAGTTTTCTGTGGGTTTTTTTTTGGGGCTGTGTGACCATGTTCTAGAAGGGTTTCTTCCTGACGTTTCGCCAGCATCTGTGGCTGGCGTCTTCAGAGAAAGAAGATTTCTTATTCTCCAAAGATGTCAACTACAGATGCTGGCGAAACGTCAGGAAGAAACTCTTCTAGAACATGGCCACCGAGCCCGAAAAACCCACAAAAAAATATGGATGCCGGCCATGAAAGCCTTCGACTTCATAACTCTTCTACTTTTTATTGCAAGCTCTGAGATTGGAATTGGCCACCTTGGCATCCCATGCCAGCTGTGCCCCTCCATCGTCGCCAGCCATTTGCAACATCTGGACCAGGCCCTTTAATGCATTTGCTCTCCTTTTCTCTCCTTCTCCGCAGGTAGCTTCCAATTGTCCGAAACAGAAGAGGTCAGAAGGTGGACTCTTTCCTCCCCAGCAATTGCATTTATGAGCTGGGTCACAGAAGGAGGAATTTTGGCGTCACTTTTCTTTGCCTTCCTTGTCTCCAAAGTCCTGGGGACAGAAGGTCCGCCTCTGCTTTCATCTCAACCTTGGAGAAAGGACCCCAAATCGAGGCAAATTGTTTTATGGGACCTTGACTTTTTGTACCAAGAGGGAGGAATTTCAAGTCTCCCTGGAGCCCTGGATACAGGGATGTTGCCGTGTGTGTTGTTGTTATGTGCCTTCAAGCCATTTCCAACTTCTCCTTGGCAAGGTTTGTTCAGAGGAGGTTCGCCATGGCCTTCCCCTGAGGCTGAGAGTGTGTGGCTTGTCTAAAGTCACCCAGTGGGTTTCATCGCAGAGCAGGAATCGAACTCTGGTCTCCAGAGTCGTAGTCCTATGTTCAATGTGCCATGCCATGCTGGCTCTATGGGGGGCAAAAAAGAGGGCATTGCCCTCCAAATAAGCAATCTGCTGCCCTGAATTTTTCCTTCAATTCCTTATTATCTAACACAGCTGAAAGGAATGTTCCTAGGTCTTTTTAAATTTAAAATTTGCAATAAAAAAAATAAAATAAATTTAATTTTTTTCTTTGCAAACAGCACACCGAATTTTTGGTTTAACCCTATGACACTATGTACGTTTAGGCTGTGCATATAGTATTGTAATGGAAAGGTATCCTTTTAGTTTTGCTCTCACCATCCCAAGGTCCTGTTTTCATGTCAAGGAAGTAAGGTCAATATTTTTAGGCTGCATCCGCACTGCAGAAATAACCCAGTTTGGCACCACTTCAACTGCCATGGCTCAGTACTATGGAGAAATGGGCGTTTGGCGAGACGTATAGCCTTCTTTGTCAGAGAGAGAGCTCTGGTTCCACAACAAACTACAAGTCCAAGAATCCCATAGCCTTGAGCCGTGGCAGTTAAAGTGGTGCCAAACTGGATCATTTCTGCAGTGCGGACGCAGCCTGAGTTGGCTAAACCCGAACTGCCTTTCAAAGATGGCTTTGGTAAGCCTGGATTCCATCTTTTGGGGCTCATCAATGGTGCCCAACTGGATTATTTCTGCAGTGCAGATGCAGCCTGATCCGCCTTTCAAGGGTGGCTTTGCTAGACCTGGTTTTTAGTCTTTTGGGGCTCATTGGTGGTGCCAAACTGGATTATTTCTCCAATACGGATGCAGCCTGGCTTGGCTAAACCTGAACCGCCTTTCGAAGGTAGCTTAGCTAGGCCTGGCTTCCATCTTTTGGGGCTCATCGGTGGCGCCAAACTAGATTATTTCTGCAGTGCGGATGCAGCTTGAGTTGGCTAATCCCGACCTGCCTTTCAATGGTGGCTTTGCTGAGCCTGGCTTCAATATCTGGGAAGATCCATCATCCACGAATGAGGTCTCCTTGACTTTGAGACCCGTCAAAAGACGGAAAATCAGAGAAAACCCGCTCGGCGTGTCAAAACGTCCGCTTCCAACTTATCATAATCCTTGGGCCAGGTTTTTATCCGTGGTCCTTAAACCCCCCCATCTTTCTTTTCCCAAAAGCACCTCTGCAATTCTCAGGAAGGTGCAGCCAGCTATCTGTCAAAGCGGCTGGCAAGCTCCGGAGAGTTAGCGGTTCAAAGAACTTTATCACTAAGTGCAGCGAGGGACGTTGAAATTGCTCTTTGAAAAAGCACACACACACATACACACACATATATATGCACAAAGTTGGTGGAAGAATTAACTTCTAAAGGTTGAAAAAAATCTGGCTTGGGGGGGGGGGAAGGTGGAATCAAATTCCAAACTCAGCAGGATTTTCGTCCCGAAAACTTGTAGGAATGCAAAGATTTTCTCCAGTTGTCCGGTTCCTTTGTCGGGTCGGCTTGGTGAGGTTTAGACCTCCACCTCTCCTTTTCTCTGGTGTGGTTGAGTTATAATAATATCAATATTAATATTATTATTTCTATCCCGCCTCTTCAACAAGATCGAAGCAGGGTTCGAATCCCTAGTTAGCCATGGAAGCCCACCTCAGACAAGTCGCATCCTCTCAGCTTTGAAAGAATACAATAGTAGACCTCTTTTGGAGACATCTTGAGAACCAGCGTGTTTGAATACCAAGACGTCTGAAGACCCGGGTTCGAATCCTCTCTTCTCAGGCATGGAAACCGACCGGGTGACAATAGCCAAGCCACACTTTCCCAGACTTGGAAGAAGGCAATGGCAAAGCCTCCCTGAATATATATATATATATATATATATATATATATAAAAAACAACTTCATTCCCACTTATAGATAAATCGGTGTGCAATTCGAATCAATGGATCGATTCGACATCGGATCGTGGTTTACCCAACACTTGCCCCATTCACTTTTTCTGTAATTTTTCTGGCACCGATATAACCTGCGTGTGGTTCCCATTCACAAATGAATCGATTCAAAATGATTCGGTCCCAACCGGCCGAAGGGGAAATTTGAATCGATTCCGATCCGCTTGTGGTTCACACTTGCGCTGAATCGATTCATCGAAAAAGAAGCCGGGGGAAAAATCAGCATGCAAAGACGTGGGTTAAATGGGTCTCAAACATGGCCCGAATCCACTTTATGGATTCGGATTAAGTGGGAACAAGGGTTGTTTGAACCGGTTTAAACTGATTTGTGATCTGATTTAAAAGGTAGTGGGAATGAGAGCCAGCATGGTGTCATGGTTTGGATATTGGACTAGGATTCTGGGAGAACAGGGTTCAAAATCTCCACTTTATGACTCAGAAAGCTCCTGGGTGGACTTTGACACTCTCTCAACCTCAGAGGAAGACTTCCCCTGAATAAATCTTACCAGAAAAATCCTAATTTGGGGTCAGTTGACTTGGTTAGGGGATGGCCAACATGGGGTCATGATTGGAGTGCTGGGCTCTGGGAGACCAGAGTTCAAACCACCAGTCTATAAAGTCATGGGGTGACCTTGTACCAGTCACACCTTCTCAGCCCAAAAGGAGGAGGGTGGCCCACCTCCTCCAAAGAAACCGCATTGAGAAAACCCTAGGAAAAGATCACCATAAATTGGAACAAAGTTGAAGGCATCAATGAATGGCATAGTGGTTTGAGAGAGGAACAATGACTCCAGAAGACCTGGGCCACATTCCCACTTACAAATAAATCGCTTTGTGATCAAAATCGATTGATTGGATTGGCAGCTGAGTGTGGTTCACGCTACATTTGCCCCGATTGCATTTTCTTGCCGCAAAATAACCCACTTGTGGTTTATCCTGATGAATGAATCGGTTCAAAACGGACCCCCTCCAGCCATCCGAAGGGCAAATTTAAACCGATTCCGATCTGCGTCTGGTTCCGACACTTGTGTGGAATTGATTTATTCAAAAAGATGCGCAGAAAACGAGTGTCAAAAAAGACGCGGGTTAAATGAGTCTAGCGCATGGCCCTCCCTCCCTGAATCGCTTCGGAGATTCGGTTCAAGTGCGAACCACGGTCATTTAAACTGGTTCAAACTGATTTGCGATCCGGTTTAAAAGGTAGTGTATTTGGTATTAAGCCCTGTATTTGAATCCTTGCTCAACCCATGGAAGTACTACTAGGTGTAGTAACCTTGGTCGAAGCACACTCTCTCATCCTCAGATGCAATAAAGTCTACTCTGACGAAATCGGACCAAGAAAACAATGGCGACAGGAAACCTCCTCCGAATAAACCTTGCCAGAAAAACCCCAGAAGTTCAAGTCAACTTCAAGGTACGTAAACAACAACAACGACAACGCCAAAACTTCTCCGTTTCTGGTCCAGGGATAGAAAACCACTTTTGGACTTCGTCTCCTACAATGAGGTTGATGGGAACTGCAATCCAGAAAGACTGGATGGTGGCAGATGGTTGACTTTGGGCATTAGTTTTTGGACCCGTCTGTTTTCCAGCCTCTCTGTTGCCCATCATTTCTACCACCGTTGTGTTGTGTTGTGTGTGTATGTGTTATAAAATGGGATTTCTTATGAATAGCTTCTTCTTTAAAAGTTGGCTCTGGCATCTCACCCTGCAGTGTGACAAGAAAACACAACCTCCGTTTCTTTTCCTCTCCCGCTACTTTTGTGTTTCTTTGGGGGGGATCTGAATAGAAGCCTTTGTCGCCCATGATAAACAATGATGGATCGCATCGCCGGAGTACTGGGATAATAAATCCATCCATGAAATGTCAAATGTTTTCAGAGGCGGCCTTTGCCGAAGTGTCTAGTTTGCCAAACTCAGCGATGAGCAAAAAATGAGAGGAGGAAATGGGGGCAAAACAATTAAAAACACAGAAAGGAACTAATCCATAAATGGGGATTCTCGCCAAAATTGTTCTTCCGGGGATGGACAGGTCTGTAGCTACCGGGGAGGGTGGCCAAATGAAAGCGTTGCCCTCCGAAAAATAAGAATTGTGCCCTTTCCAAGGAATTTTCCCCCTCTTTAGTCCCCAAATTTGTAGCATTGCAAACGTATTTCAAGAAAAATTGCCTTTATCACGCATGTCTTTGCATTTCTTTGTCCGCTTTGCTTACCTCTTTTCTTTGGACACCCAAACCATATTAGAGTTGGAAGGGAACCCAAGGGTCATCTATTCCAACCCCTTGCCATGCAGGAATGTAAAATGTCGGCATTCCCGAAACACGGCCATACAATCTCTGGTTTAAAGATCTCCAAAGAAAGAGAGTCCATTGCCCTCCGAGGCAACCTCTTCCATCACCAAATAGCTCTTAAAATAACAGCAATAACAACAACAACAATGTGCTTCAACATGGCCATCCAATCTCTGTATAAAGACCTCCATAGATCGAGACTCCATCAATCCCTTCCACCATAAAACAGCTCTTAAAATAATGGTGATGATAATGATGATGTGCTTCAACACGGCCATACCTTTCCTGTTTAAAGACCTCCAAAAACAGGGAGTCAATCACCCTCCAAGGCAACCTATTCCACCATAAAGCAGCTCTAATAATAATAAAAATAATACAGTAACAATGTGTTTCTTAATGTTTAGGTGCAATCGCTTTTCTCGGAATTTGGTTTGAGCTGTGGTCTCTGGCCCAATTTTGTAACATGGCATCCCTTCCGACTTGGGTCCAAAACACACCGCAGAAATCATTCGGTTTGAGACCGCTTTAACAGCCCTGGCTCAATGCTATCCAATTCTGGGAATTGTAGTCTTGTGAGACATTGAGCTTTCTCTAGTCAGAGAGCTCTGGTGCCACAAGAAACGACAGTTCCCAGGATTCCTGAGCATTGAGCCAGGGCAGGTAAAGCGGTCCAAAACTGGATTATTTCTGCAGTGTGTTTGGGACCCAAACCCTGGCCGGGAGGGGAACCATCGAAGTGGACAATGCAGGTGGAGGCAGTAAGTTACCAAAAGCTGGAAAGCATCCTTACCTGCAGAAGTCCCTTCTGCGAAAGGCGTTGGTCAAGCGGTCAAGGGAGGCACCAGGAAGCAAGGCCAACATGGTCCAAGGGTCAAGGGAGGCTTAAGTCCGAAGTGCAGGAGTCGGGAAGCAGGTCCCAAAGACAGGAACCAAAGGAGTTGGATCCAACACTCAGTTCTTCAATGGCCTGAGCCCAGCTGGTCCTAATCTTGACTGAGGACTTAGGAGCCCAGCTGGGTCTAAGACCTTATCATTTTCAGGTGAGTCTCCTTGGCCTTGTCTTGTTGGTTCAGGCTGCTTTGCAACAGGGAGAGCTGCAATAATAATAATTAATAATAATTAACAAATAATAATAAATAGAGGAGTCTATGATTCTTCCCTCTCCAACCATTTTCTTCACATCCCTGTTAAAGAGAACCTGAGACCTTGAACGGCTGAACCCGAAAGCCGCTTCTCCATCTTTTATAATACGCTACTCAGTCAAGATGGAGCAGTGCTTGGGAAATATAGATTTTGTTTAAAGAGTGGGGAGTTTATCATACGGCAGAATTTGGGGGTATAATGCAATGGCAATCTGAACGCAATCATGGGGTTTCACGTTATTGCGCATGAGTGTATCTCACGCAATTTTGGGCAAAAGGGAAGTCATTTCGAACGCGATCGTGGGGTTTCAAGCAATTGCGTATTAAAGTATCTCGCGCAATTTTGGGCAATGGGGGGGTCATTTTCGGGAAACGGGGAAGTCATTCTGAACACATTCCGAATGCAAACAGATTTCACGTAAATTCGCTAAACTAGCGAATTTACGTGAATTTGAATTGGCTCCATTCGAAATTGGGATAAATCCCTCCCGTATGATAAACTCTTGGGACTCTCAGCAACCATGTGAATTTTTTAAAAAATATTACTTTAAAAAAGATAACTTTTCCAAGCTCTAAGGTGAAGACCAGCTGTCTTGAGTTCAAGCCAAGCAACAACAATCCAGTCCATGTTGAAAATGCAAAGGTCTGTGCTGCCACCTACTGTCACATTCAGAAAAAGACTGTTGCAGACTCCAAGTAGTGTGTTGTTGTTGTGTGTTGTGTGTGCCTTCAAGTAGCTTTTGACTTATGGAGACCCTAGGGTGAAACTTTCGTGGGGTTTTGTTCAGAGGGGGTTTGTCCTGGCCTTCGTCTGAGGCCGAGAGAGTGCGACTTCTTGCCCAAGGTCACCCCGTGGGTTTCCGACACTGAGCCAGGATTCGAACCCTGGTCTCCAGAGTCGTAGTCCAATGCTCAAACGATGTGATACACATCACTAGATGGATCAAACATTTGACATACCCAAGAAAGGATAGTTGAGAAAAGTAACTCTAATAATTAGATATTCCTAGAGAGAATATATTAATCAAATCCCTGAATGATCGAATCTGCAAATATCAAATCCGCAAATATGGAGGAACGAGTGTATCTGGTATATATCTCTAGGCAAATGCAAATGATCGAACGGTTCCATTTTAGTCTGGATTTAGGCCCAGGTTCGGTAAACGCATATTTGCCCTGATACAAAGAAAAAGGCTCCCCGCAACCGCAAACACACGGCAGGTTTTGCAAAGAGTTTTGCGGAAACCAGCCCGGACTGGTGTTTCCCTGCCCTGTCATGGGAAGCCATTCATTCTCTCCCCAAGGCTCAAAAGGGTCTTTAACAAGCCGGAAAAGTTGGGTATCACAACCACCACTGTGTCTCCTCTTGTCGGAGCAAGACTCCGGGGCGTGTGGAAAATCGGGCTGCCACAATAGCGGGGTTGAGAGAGAGAGAAAGAAAGAACGAGGGAGGGAGAATGGAAGAGAAAAAAAGAAAGAAAGGGATCTAGGGAGAGGGGGAGAAGTCATCATCCCATATGGATTTCGGAGAAGGAAAGGAAGGAAGGCATTGAAGGTCTACGCTGATCTTCATTTATAACACTTCTCCAAAAAAAGACCAAGCAAAGAGACGTTCCTCTCTCTATTGCTGCTATTCTCTTTCAGGTTCATCCCATCTAAACAACTCTGGTTGGCAAAAGGGTGCGGATAAACCTGGACCTCATTCCCACTACGTTTTAAACCGTTTCACACATCAGTTTGAAGCGGTTTAAATGACCCTGGTTCATACTTGAACCAAATCGCTGAAACAATTCGGAGAGGGGGGTCCATGTGCCAGATCCATTTAACCCGCGTCTTTTTGACGCTGGTGTTTTCCACATCTTTTTGGATAAATCGATTCTGCGTAAGTGTGAACCGGATGCGGATCGGAATCGGTTTAAATTTGACCTTCAGTGGCTGAAATCCCACATTTCCATAGGCTGTTACCATAGCTGTTGATTTGGAACAACATTATTGTAATCGTGTATTGCGAATGAGTGCTTGGGTCCAATAAATAAAGAAAATATATCCACTTTCCAAGGTTGGGCTGCCACCCTAAGATTCGTCCACCTTTATCCTAAGGATAGTCAGGGTCAAAGCTAGCAATCCAAGCTTTGGAAGATGTGGGTTTCTTCAAAAAGTGGTCTTTCCCAAGCTCTCCAAGCTCTGGATCACGAAGCATCCATTCTTTCAGCTCGCACAGACCTATTTATTTTCTGACGCACTCATCACACCTCCTTCTTTCTTTCTTTCTTTCTTAGTCTCTAAGGAACTGTCAGGATTCTGGATTAAATGTTGGCCCCTTGCCCAACGTTGGGCCTTTTGATACGTCTGGGACCATAACTCAACCGGATGCGGGGAGACTGGCAGCAACAGGTGCGGCCATTTTGAAGGGGGGCCGTTGAGCGATGTTTTATGGCGTCTTCTTCCCCCGGGGGCTTTGCCCAGCACCGTAAAGACCGGAGGAGGAGAGGAGGGTAATATCCAGTAATCCTACCCGCCTCCTCTCCTTCTTCGTACCACGCTGGGAAAACTGGGAAAGGGACAAGACAGACGATGTGCCTCAGAAGAAGGCACGGGAAGGGGGAAAAGCCAACTTTTGAATCATAGTCGGAGATCTCGCGACACGGTGGTGACCTGCGGAGTCCCACCAAGGGTACGTCGTGCCCCTTTTGCCACCGTGGTCAAGCTATATGACTCTATAGGTTGCCTTCCTTGGTCATTTTTCTGGTGGCGGATGAGGAACAACCGGCCATTCCTACAACTATGAGGAGGAAAATGTACCCTTTAGACCTCCTGAGGACTCCTTCTCCTTCTCCTTCTCTTCCTCCTTCTCCTCTTCCTTCTCCTTCTCCTTCTCCTTCTTCTCCTTTTCCTTCTCCTCCTTCTCCTTCTCCTTCTTCTCTTTGTCCTTTTCCTCCTTCTTCTAAGGTCATTGGTTCCCAAACTTTGGTCCTCCAGGTGTTTTGGGCTCCCAGAATCCCCAACTATTGGCCAAGCTGGATGGGGCTTCTGGGAGGCAAAGTCCCAAAAAATTGGAGAACCAAATTTAGGAACCACTAGATGAAGAAGATGTCCTCGGAAGATCCAGGCGGGTGCATTTTCCTGCCTTGAAGGCAGTTGCAGGAAAGGAAGAAAAGTGAACGGTTGACCAAAGGAAGATGGAGCCAAGGTGAAGGAGATGTACCTTCAACCAGAGACGACGTTAGAAGTTGGGGAATTGACAAGGTCTTAGGAATCCCAAGGAAAAGCCGATCCGCCATTTATGGACTATTCCGAGTCTCCCATCAACTGCGTATTTTCCAAAATTTCACAGGTTAAAACCAAGCCAGGTTTGGCCAAGTAACATCAGAGTGTGGCCAAGGTGTCAAGAGTTATGAAGGAGGTAAAAAGAGAAACTGGGACTTTTTAAAGTCACTTGAAAACGTGGGACGGCGGAGGATTCATTGGCGATATCCCTCTCAAATTGGGACTGTTGGGGGGCATGTGATTGATTGTTCGTTTCTACTAATAATAATAACGATAAGTGAAATCACCAGAGACAAGATCACAATAATAGAAAGTAACACTCCCTAGAAGATGCTGATTCCAAGATTCTTGGATAGAATATGAATCACTGATAGTCCGAAACTCCAGTAAATAACACTTGGTAGACTGTGAAACTCAATTATAATACTAATAAAAATTTATTTATATCTTCCTGTAGGATCAATAACCGATATCCTGCCTTTTTCAGGACTTTCTGCTTTCATTTTCCTTCGTGTTTGATTCTTTGCCTTTTAACGCCAAACTCTTCCCAGCCAGAAATCTGCAAACTTTGGGAAGTCCTTATTAAAAGAAAAAAGCCCAATGGAAGCCTTACCTATCCCGGCCCCTTTTCCACTTTCATTGTCCAAAATGACACAATGCGGTTGTGCATCACCCTCTAGTGGCTGAATCCCTCTCTTTCCGAAATTTATAATAATTGCGTTCCTGTTTAACAGATACGCAAATGACATTGTTCCTCCTCATCTGTTGGCTTTCCAAAGCTCCGTGTTAAACTTAAAATTTTGTTTAAAGACATGATATTAAAAACACACAAACAAAAAACAGCAACAAAGCTACAAACCTAGTTTTGGTAGGTTTTTGGGGCGATGAGGTCACGTTCTAAAAGGGTTTATTCCTGACGTTACAAAACCATTAAAGCGACAAACCATTCGAAGCCCATAAATTGAACATGAGTCAACAGTGTGATGCGGTGGCTAAAAAGACCAATGCGATTTTAGGCTGGATCATTAGAATTATAGTGTCTAGATCCAGGGAAGTCATAATGCCACTCTATTCTGCTTTGGTCAAGCCTCACCTGGAATACTGCTTCCAGTTCTGGGCACCACAATTCAAAAAGGATGTGGACAAGATGGACCATGTCCAAAAAGTGGAAGATTGCATTCCAGATGGATGGACTCCACCGAGGAAGCCGCCCTGGTTGCCTTGAGTTTGCAAGACCTGAGTAGGGCAGTTGTTGATGGGAGGACACGGAGGTCCAAGTCAACTTGACAACGACGACGACAACAGCATTATGATTAACAGTAGGATTCTGGCCTCGGTTGCGTATGTGTGTGATGGACCTCCAGGAGCCAGAACATTGCCCGGTGTCATCTGTTGACTGCCGAAGCCACAAATATTCTGAGCATCCCGATGCGGGGAACATGTGAGAGTCCGTGTGCCCTTATCTCCATCGCCTTTCCCTCCCTCCTGACAAAAACCCCGGACTCGGCTTCAGACGATGGTCACAAGACGCTAATCGAATTATCCCCCCTCGTCCCACTTGACCTTTCCTCGCCAAAGCTGAATCATGGCTTCGGATGGATCACATGAAACGCTCCCTTCTTCCACCCACGGACCCTTGCCAGACAAACAGCGTAACGCGGCCACATGTTACTCTCCCGTTCTGGGGTTGTCCTCAGTCCACCCCAAAGAAAGATCGGGACCGTCAACGTCATGGTAAGCATCGACGGACCCCCCTCCCATCAAAACAGACAAAGACGCTAATCGAATTATCTTCCCTTTTGGGGAGCCCTGCTGACTTCTTTGTGTATTTATCGATTTACATTTTGAGTTGGTTGCTTTGCTTTTTCACGTCGGTCACGTTGACATTGAGAATGGTGCACCTGGGGATCTTCTCCCCTTTTTAAAAGTCCTCAGAACAGCCCTGTGATGTGGGTCAATGTGTGTTTTTATGTCTGCAAAAGTGTCCCGGGGTCACTTTTTTGTTTTTGTAGCCACGAAACTTACTGGATGGCCCTGGGACACTTTCTCAGACATAAACACATACGGCCACATTAGTCCGCCATAAGCATCTGAAGAAGTAGACTAAAGCCTAGGGAAGCTCATGCTACAAACTTCTTTTCCTCCCTTCCAGTTTGTCTCAAATGTGCTACTAAATCTCTATGCGTACAAACACATAACGTTCACTTATCCAAGTTTTTCCAGTCTGGATCCAACGCTGTATCCACCCAAAAGCTGTAACCGGTATCTAGATCGAGGGAAGTCTTTTTTAATTTTTAAAACCACTCATTTTTAATTTTTGTTGTTATGAATTGCCATCAAGTTGACGTTGATGTAAGGCGGCTCTATGAATGCGTACAAACACATAACGTTCACTTATCCAAGTTTTTCCAGTCTGGATCCAACGCTGTATCCACCCAAAAGCTGTAACCGATATCTAGATCGAGGGAAGTCTTTTTTAATTTTTAAAACCGCTCATTTTTAATTTTTGTTGTTATGAATTGCCATCAAGTTGACGTTGATGTAAGGCGGCTCTATGAATGACCTTTGCTAGGTCTTGCAAACTCAAGAAAGCCATAGCTCTCCACCTTGTTGTGGTTTCTATTTTGTCCTACTACTGTCTCCCTTGCCAAGGATTATTGTCTTTTCTAACGGTCTCATTCGTCATCGCTTCTAATGATCGCTTTTCTAACGACATTTTCTAGTGATATTATATCAAGATATGATTTTACCGTCCTAAGCGTTATTGGCTGAAGACCCTTCATCACAGTCTACATTTCGTAACTTTATGACTCTGTAGCTAGGCTTCAGAAACGCAAAGAAAATCCGGTTAGCGAATTGGGGAGATGTGCATTCTGGCGCTTGCAAGGACATGGTGATGCACACCGGGCACTTCTGACGCGCACTGGGCACTTTTGGTATCCATCAGGCATTTCTGATGCGCATTGGATTCCTCTGATGCCCACCAGGCACTTTTGATGCACGCTGAACACTTCTGTTACACATTTTGGCACTTATATGGGGTCTGGCACATCGGACCAGGGCACATCGCTCCTTCCACTGACTACCATTGCACAAGGTGTGCCCCTAGATGAATGTGGACATTGTGAAATGACTCGATTCAATTTTGCGCACAGGGAAGGCCTTTCACTGTTATCTGTTATCTCGTACATCTGTTATTCCTTTTTTCCTTTGTCATATTACCACTCCTCCTCTTTTCTGTCTCTTTCTCTTCCTTCCCTTCTTCCTCCTCCTCCTCTTCGCTCTCCTTCTCTTTCTCCCCCTTTCCTTTTTTCTTTCTCCTTCTCTTCCTTCCCCTTCCTCATCCTCCTCTCTTTCCCCTTCTCTCCTCCCCCTATCCCTCTTTTCTTTCTCTTTCTTTCCTTCCTTTTCCTCCTCTCCCTCCTTTCTTTCTCCTTCCTTCCCTTCCCCCTTTTCCTCTTTCTCTTCCTTTCCCATTTTCCTTTCTTTTCTCTTCCTTCCCTTTTGTCTTCCTCTTCTTCCCCTTCTTCTCTCTTCCCTTCCCCGTCCACCTCCTATTTTCCTTTACCTCCTTCTTTTCTTTTTGCTTTTCCTTCTCCCTCCTTAGTCTTCATCTCCTTCATTTTTCTCCCCCTTCCCATCCATCTTTTAACATCTTATTCTTTATGTCTCTCTCTCTCTTCTTTTCTTTTCTGTTGCATTAGCAAGATGTATGCGCCCTTATATTCGGAGGGACATACCAGAAAATCTTTTAATTTGGACAATTCCTCTCTAACTCAAATGTGTAAGCTTCAGTAAGCAGAAAAAATGCTCGAATGAGCGATAAAATTGATCCGAATCAAGATATTGAGGAAGTGGCATGGCTTGGGGTCATTCTCAGGGTGAGTTTGGATGGATGGAGGGAGCGAGAAAACCCCCAATGGAAGGACTCCTTTCAGGAATGGACACGTATAAGCTTCCTCTTTGTTTCCACACCAGTACAAATCCAGAAATTTGGAGACTCTTCATGCTGGCCAACCAAAATATATTCAATTATTGACATATCAAATGGCTGTTTTGGGCACCATCATAACAATGATAGATGTGTCTCTCTTCTCTTTGCAACTTTGCTTTCAATACAACGATCAGGGAATAGGGACCATAACAACCCAGTACTGGATGGAAAGACTATCCCAGTCCAGTACTGGACAGTGGGACCATCCCAATCCAGTACTGTATGGTGGGACCGTCCCAACCCATTACTGGATGGTAGGACTATCCCAATCCAGTACCGAATGGTGGGACCATAACAATCCAGTACTGGATGGCAGGACTATCCCAATCCAGTACTGGCTGGTGGGACCATCTCAACTCACTACTGGATGGTAGGACTATCCCAATCCAACATTGGATGGTGAGACCATAACAACCCAGTACTGGATGGTAGGACTATCCCAATCCAGTACTGGAGAGCAGGACCATACCAACTCACTACTGGATGGTAGGACTATCCCAATCCAGTACGGGATAGTGGGACCATCCCAACCCAGTACAGGATGGTAGGACTATCCCAATCCAACATTGGATGGTGAGACCATAACAACCCAGTACTGGATGGCAGGACTATCCCAATCCAGTACTGGACAGTGGGATGATCCCAACCCAATACTGGATGGCAGGAGTATCCTCAACCCAGTACTGGATAGCAGGATTATCCCAATCCAGTACTGGATGGTGGGACCATAACAACCCAGTACTGGATGGTAGGACTATCCCAATCCAGTACTGGAGAGCGGGACCATACCAACTCACTACTGGATGGTAGGACTATCCCAATCCAGTACGGGATAGTGGGGCCATACAACCCAGTACTGGATGGTAAGACTATCCCAATCCAGTGCTGAACAGTGGGACCATAACAACCCAGTACTGGATGGTGGGACTATCACAACCTGTTCCATCATGGCCAGCCCTCTTCCACCATAGCCAAACTCACTGCTCCTTTGCTGGTGAATTACCCATCTGGCGAAACATTACCTACAACCATCCATTAATTTTCGAAGACTCGGAGGCCCCGTTGCTCGACTTCATAAAACACCAGGGCATTGTGGGGTTGGGGTGGCGGGGTGGGTGGGCACGGGTTGAGGAGGGGGAGCGGAGCAAGCCAACTTCAAAAGGGATGAAGGAAGCGGACGGACTGGGAGAAGCTGGAACGGGCCAGTTCGACTGGCTGGGACTAGGCCAGTGCAAGAAAAGATCACAACTCCAACCAGTTCCCTGCCTCTCTTCTCCTCCTCCTCCCTTCTCCAGGCTCGGCTTCCTTCAAGTCCACCAAACAAGCCCCCGGGAAAGCATGTCGGCTAATGACCGTGCCACCTCGCCAAACAAGCGGCCATTGTGCCTCGCTGGAACGCCGGCCGTTTGAGTAGCAGCCCAGCATGCGAGATAAGGAGGGGCGGCGGCGGTGGTGGAAAGAGAAGATTAAAAACAAAAAAATATATACATCCAACCGCTTGACAAGAGGCTGGTTGAGCGTTCCAGCCTGACCAGAAGAAGAAGGAGGAAAAAAAGGCCCGATTGATGCCCCGCTTGACAGGCCTTTCCTCACAAATCTTCCATCGCCCCAAGTCCAAGGAGAAGGAAACAAGCGTGCATTGATCCAGAGCATGGAGGCAGGTTTATTTCGGTTCTTGTCCTCCCAATGCAACCAACCGGCCTCGGTTTTGCTCGCTCTTTGTGGATCTGGGGCCAGCCCTCAAGTGTGTGACTGCACAGCCCTGGGTTTTGTAATGGTGATTTATTGTGTCCAGAAGGAGTTTTCCATAGCCGATCGGGTGTATGGCTATGCATGCCTGGGATGGAATGGCTACCACAGTCTTCGATTGGGTCATTTGAAGCATCTCCTAGTCCTCCTCTCCTTCTTTTCCTTCTCCGTTTCTATCTCCGTCTCCTTCTCCTTCTCATCTGTCTCCGTTCCGTCTCTGTCTCTTTCTCTTTCCTCCTTGATGCATTCAATACAACCGAATGATCTTCAACAGATGGATCCACCATTTTGGATAGAATTCACTTCTGAATACTAATTCTTGGTAACAAACGGAAAGAGAGTCCTCTTTCCTTTCTGGACAAGAAAGGAACCAGGTTCCCGTGTTGTTTGTCCTCCAGCAAACACGAAGCAAACATAGGTTTTTTTGGTGGTTTTTTCAGGCTCTGTGGCCATGTTCTAGAAGAGTTTGTTCCTGACGGTTCGCCAGCGTCTTTGGCTGGCATCGTCAGAGAATGCTGGCAGAACATGGCCACAGAGCCTGAAAAACCCACAAAAAAACTATGGATGCCGGCCATGAAAGCCTTCGACTTCACAAGAAGTTTGTGGGTTTCTCAGAGTCATCCTGCAAGATCACTTTCAGGAACAAGATGCTAGACTTCTAGTTTGGGAATCCTGTGATGGATGCATCAACCAGTCATTTTAGTTTCATGCTGCTGAAACTTTTATTTGTTAGTTACATTTATTAGTTACGTTTTAATCCGTCTTCTTCCTCCAGTGCATTCCCTCCTTCTGCCATATCTGTGTTCATAACAACCAGTTGCAAAGTATGCGAGGCCACAAGTTAAACATGGGTCACATGCAGCTAAAAAAGCCAATGCAATCCCAGGCTGCATCAACGGAAGTATAGTGTCAAGATCGAGGGAAGTCAAAGTGCCGCTCTATTCCGCTTTGCTCAGGCCTCACTTGAAATAATCCTGTGTCCAGTTCTGGGCATCTCAATTCAAAAAGGATGTGGAGAAACTGGAGTGTGTCCAGAAGAGGACCACCAAAACGGTGAAGGACCTGGAAACCTTAAAGCCCTGCGAGGATTGACTTAGCGAGCTGGGTATGGCTTGCCTGGAGAAAAGACGGTTAAGAGGTGGTATGATAGAGCCCTGTGTAAGTATTTGAAGGGACGTCATATTGAGGAGGGAGCAAGCTTGGTTTCTGCTGCTCCAGAAACAGGGAAATGGAGCAGTGGATGCAAACGAAAGGAAAAGAGATCCCACCTAAACGTTGCCGTTGCTTGCCTCCCCAAGAAAGTGTGACTTGCCCTAAGCTACCCAGCGGGTTTCCACGGCTGAGCAATGATTCGAACCCTGCTTTCTTAGAGTCCTAATCCAATACGAGAACCCAAGACACCACGCTAGCATGCAAGACCCAAATAAGCAAAAGCGGGCACGCTCCAGCACCCCCATTTTGGAAGGTTTGGGATGAAAGGAATTATCTGCAGGGATAAATTATTGTTTTTCTGCAATTCTTTCCTAGCGTCTCAGTCCGGTTTGAGCAGGTGAGCTTGGCTGCGGCGGCGATAAAAAAAAGAAATCAAGGCAAAGGCAGAAAATGCGGAGATACATAACGTCCCAGACCTCCTCCCTCGGCCCTCTCCCTCTCGGTTTCTCCGTTCCTCATGGCTCGACATGTGACTGAGCTGCCTTTGATGAAATAAACCCATTATTGTAGTCTTTTAGTCACGGCAGAGGATTCTGACACTGATGGGACACATGATGGAGAGATGTGAGGAGCAGTTGTCAAAGTCCGGCCTGCAACAGGATGCCCTTGTTTGAAGAAGAAGGAGGAGGAGAAGGCTTTCCCCTTTGTCAAGTGTCTTGTCAAGCTAAAAGACGGGGAGGTTTGAGCGCTGGCATTTTTTAACCCCTCTCTCCGCAAGTGTGTGTTTTTGTGCGTGGAAACTGCAAAAATAAATTAGGAGGAGAGGCGAAAAGGGCCCCTCGAGCTGTCGGATAACGTGGGATGGGGAAGGAAGCAGAAAATCCAAAGGTTTTTCTAAGAAGCACAGACCCCTGGAGGGTCTTCCTTGACTGACACACTGGAGAGGCGGCTTCACACATGGCAACAGAGCAAGCAAAGAGGAAAGGGATCCGGTGGATCCGGACGGGTTCTGGCCTCGGCTTCCCAAAGGGAGGCCCGATGCGGTGAGATCCAGGACCTGGGAAAGAACCTGGTGAGATCCAGAACCAGATAATATGATGCAGTGAGATCCTGGTGAGATCCAGAACCAGGGACAGTCATGTGGTGAGAACCTGTTGAGATCCAGAACCAGGGGAAATGATGTGGTAAGAACCTGGTGAGATCCAGAACCAGGGAAAGCCATGTGGGGAGAACCTGGTGAGATCCAGAACCAGATAATATGATGTAGTAAATCCTGGTGAGACCCAGAACCAGGGACAGTCATGCGGTGAGAACCTGGTGAGATCCAGAACCAGATAATACGATGTGGTAAGAACCTGGTGAGATCCAGAACCAGGGAAAGCCATGTGGGAAGAACCTGGTGAGATCCAAAACCAGGGAAAGCCATGTGGGAAGAACCTGGTGAGATCCAGAACCAGGGGAACCCAATTGTCCTGGACTCCTAGCCCAACACTCAAGCCAATAAAACACACTGGCCCTCATTGGCAAGATTTCAGCAGAGGAGGTTTGCCATTACCTTCCTCTAAGGCTGTGGTTTCACTGGTTGAGCGGGGATTCGAACCCTGCTCTCCTAATCCAACATTCAAACCACTACACCACGCTGGCTCTCATACTTTTTAATGCTGACGTAGATTAATACGGCAGTCTCCTTGAAAACCTTTTTAAAAAATGTAACTACAGTATAATGCTAATTAATCATTTGGGGGCAAGATAACAACATTTAATTGGTTTAAAAAAATAACTTTCAAAGCACTTTTCTAATGGGGAAAAAACCCTCAACCAAAGTTATTTCAAACCATTTAGCATTTTGATTGCGTCTCCCACCAGATGAATGTTAGAATCTATCTATCTATCTATCTATCTATCTATCTATCTATCTCTGTCTCTTGGTGATCCATCTTTCATGCTCTGCCCAACAATGGAGCTATTTCATCTCTCTGATTAATCTCTTTGACTGTTACAAGTTTGTCTACATTCATCCAAGACAAAGGATGGCATTTGGATGAAGACCCCGAGCAAATCTGGCAAAGGAGGTCTGCTGAGATTGTTGGCAGTACTCCTGGCACAGGCTCAGGCTTCAGGTCAGAAAGCTAACCATGTCTTCTTGACCTCTTTCCCGACTCCAGCGGATGACAAAAGTGGGCAACTTTCACCTCTCCAGATTGTTTGTCGGGACGGATTGTAAATCCCATTCTTCGCCGACAGCTACGGTTGATGAGAAGCGGAGACCGACACCATCTGGAAGTTGGTGTCGAAGAATATGGTCCAGTCGGATGGCAAAACATCCTCCTATTCCTCGTCTTTTAACCTCCACCGCAGACCCCCAGATGCCTTGCTTTTGGTGGATAAATCCTTACCCAAGGGTTCCTCTATGGACCTTATCGCACGAGGCACTTAACGCGCTGGAATCGCGGACTAAGCATGGAAGTGGGATTGCCAGTCGTCCTCCTGAATCACTGAAATGTGTCCCACTATTCTTCCGTGGACGAATCATTCGCAGAGCAGCCATTTCTGTAATAACGGGATCTTCCATTATGCAAAAAAATGGCTGCTCTGGAAATGCTTTGACAACGGAAGAATAGTGCAATGCCTCAATGACGTTTGAGAAATGCAACCGGCAATCCCACCTCCGCATTTCTGAAGCGTTTGGGCCACGATTCCAGCACGGTAAGTGGTTTGCATGATAAGAGCCATTGGGAGTTCCTGCACAGCAGGGGGTTGGACCGGATGGCCCTTGAGGTCTCTTCCAACTATATGATTCTAGGATCCTATGAAGATCCGGGAAAACAGTGATTCAAGCACAACAGAGATCAACATGAGTCAAGGATCTCGAAGTAGATCAGGGCCTTTTTCCTCCCAAGATTTGGGTAGCCTTTCTCTAAGTCAAGGGGGACCTCCGTCACTTTGTAATAGTTATTGCACAGCTTGAATTTGCAAGACCTGAGCAGGGCTGTCGAGAATAGGATGTCTTGCTGGTCTCTCATTCTTAGGGTTGCAAGAAGTCCATCAAGAACAAAGTGGTAGGAAGTAGGAAAAAAGGATGAGATGACGCAGAAAAGAAGGAGAGCGCAGATGGCTTGAAGCCATGGTTGTCCTCGGTTTTCAAGACCTGATCGAGGCTCTTGGAGTTCTTTCAGCCATAGGTTTGCCAGAGTTATTGCCAACTGTGACAATAACAAAAGGCCCCAACAAGATTTTGGGTATTTCCCTCCCCGTCTTGCAAATTACGTTACACTTGTCCCTCCACATCCGCTGGGTTTAGGGGCATAAGACTCTCGCGAATATGGAAAAAACCACAAGTAACAAAAACACCATGTTTTTACTGGAGAGGACATCTCTCTAGGAATCTCTAGGTCTTTCGGGGCAACTTTTAGTTACAGTTGACCATAGAGTTGCCTCGGAGGACCTAGATATTCCCAGAGAGAACATATTAATTGAATAATCAAAGCCACAAATATCAATATGGAGGGATGGGTGTACACCATTTCGTTACAAAATTGCAAACGGACGCCAAAAAAGCCCACAAACGCATGGAAAACAACCAAACCCACCCATCTCCGGTTTCCGCCAGATGGAGCCACAGCGCTCAAAGTGGTGTCGAACTGAACTATTTCTACAGTGTAGATGCACCCCATGCTGGGATGGCAAGATTTATTCGTAAGAGGTTTGCCATTCCTTGAAGGCTGGGTGCGACTTGCTCAAAGGTTTTCTTTTTGCTACCTGCCTCTGAGTCAACCCCGACTCATGGCGACCCTATGAACGAGACGTCTCCAAGGCTCCAAAGGTTACCCAGTTGAGTTTCCAGGGCTGAGTCGGGATTCGAACCCTGATCTCTCAAAAAGTCCTAGTCCAACACTCAAACCATTGCACTGCCTTGGCTTTCTAGGTTGGTCCAGAAATAGGGTTGAGATACGTACCGCTGGCTTGTTAAAGAGAGAAAACGGAGAAAGAATGGAAAAGTTAGCAACCCGAGGAGCCCTCACTGGAAAAATGTGGGGTTAAGAAAACACACTTTTTTACAAAATGAAATAAAAAGAGAAAATCTCAAGATGACATTTTGATTTTCTGGGAGGTCTTCCCTCCCCAGAAAAGTAACTGACCCAAATTTGTAAGGAACCTCTTTGTGCATTTGGAAAAATCACTCCTGTATCAGATGTTTGGCTGCTATTTAAAATGGGCCGCACCCAGCTCTGCCCTTTCCGTTGGTTATGCTGCTTTCCCAACGTAAAGCTCTCATTCCCCTTATTGCGTTTAATATAGTTGATAAACCAGAAAATCAAAATGTCATCTTCAGATTTCCTTTTTTTATTTCATTTTGTTAAAAAAAGTTTGTTTTCTTCTCCTTCCTTCTCTCTTTCTCTCTCTCTGAGATCTGAACACAAGAAAAACCGAAACCGGTCCAAAGGAATGAAAAACAGCATATTTTTCATATTTGCAACGCCCTGAGTGTGAAAACAGGGGGAAATCGGGACTGAGTTTTGGATGTTTGAGAGCTAGAAACTTTATGTAAAAATTGTATTTATATTTGTTTGGGAGTGGAATTTAGGGAAAAGATCCCCTGAAAATATATTCTGGTACAGAACAGTCTGCATTTACACTGCAGAATTAATGCAGCGCTACGCTGCTTTAGCCACGTTTCTATGCTATGGTATCTGGGGGTTTATAGTTTTGTGCGAAACTACAAATCTCAGAATGCGGGGAATTGCAAGACGCGATTTAGGAATGCAAGTAAAGTAGTTACGGTCTCATTCCCACTTACAGATGGTGCGCGATCCAAATTGATGGATCAATTCGATAGCAGAGCGTAGTTCCCACTACATTTGCCCCGATCGCATTTTCCCCATTGCAAAATAACCCACTTGTGGTTCACATTCGCCAATGAATCGATTCAAAATGGACCCACTCCAGCCGGATGGAGGGCAAACTTAAATCGATTCCGATCCGCATCTGGTTCTCACTTGCGTGCAATCGATTTATCCAAAAAGGCGCGGAATAAAACCAGCGTCAAAAATGCGGGTTAAATGGGTCTAGTGCATGGACCCCCTCTCTGTATCGCTTCAATGATTCGGTTCAAGTAGGAACCAGGGTCATTTGAACCGGTTCGCGCCGAATTGCGATCCGGTTTAAAAGGTAGTGGGAATGAGGCCCGGATAACTAATTTGCGCATGCGGTATTCTGGCCGACAGATCCCAGCATCCCCCAGCTGGTGTGGCAAATGGGATTTTCAGTTCCCCAAAAGAATCCCAATTCTGGACGTATAACACTACTTGCTAAATCTAGTAGGCATTACTATTATGAGATGCTTGACATTTCGGAGCCATTGCGTCGGAGCTTTCCAACTACATCCCAATTGCGGGAGAAGGATTTCCACCTTGGACACTCCGTTTTCCATCGGGACGCTTAGTTTTCCCACCCGCTGCCTTGCGACCCAAAACTTTCCTCTTTGACAAACCGGCGCTCCTTTCTCCATTCTGCCGCAAGCGACAAGCCCAGCCACGACCGGAGGAAAAAAAATGGGTCCCGAGAGAAGGAAAACAATAATAATAAAACAGAATTCACGGCGCATGGCTTTATTCATGGCTAAGGATGATAAATTTAAGAAGGCGAAGGGTGATAAATTGAAATCGGATGTGCCAGGAGAGACCTGTGATCCGGACGATGATTGGGCTTATTGTTTTAATAGGAGTGCGCATGAGCGCAACTGCTCAGACTTGCCCTATGGCAATAAAAGAGGAAGAGTTTTAGGAGTTTATCCGATGGGAGGAATTTCTCTTTATTTCAAATGGAGCCAAACTGGAGTCAATTTGAATTCACGTGAATTCGGTAGTTTGGCAAATTTACATGAATTCTAATTGCGTTCGGGATGCGTTCAGAATGACTTCCCATTACCCGAAAATGACCCCCCATTGCCCGAAATTGCGTGAGATGCTTTAATACGCAATAACATAAAACCCATGATTGCGTTCGGAATGACTTCCGTTTTGCCCGAAATTGCGTGAGATGCTTTAATACGCAATAATGTGAAACCCCACGATTGCGTTCGGGTTGCCATTAGATTATACTTCCAATTTCTGTCATCTGATAAACTCCGTAGAGTCTCCAGATCTCCAGATCACACTGACTTTGGATCTTGCGGATCCCATAAAGGAGAGGAAAGAAAGGCGGAGGAGAAAAAAGGAACAGGTTGCGATGTATCCCTTGGCCACTAAGTGGCACCGGAGCACCATGCAAAGATGGTGGAGGTCTACCATGATGAGGGTCGCCATAGAAGCCGCACAACAACGAACCGGTGTGTACGTGTGTGTGTTGTGTGCCTTTGAGTCCTTTCCGACTTCTAGAGACCCTAAAGCGACCCTATCCTGGGGTTTTCTTGGCAAGATTTGATCAAAGGAGGTTGGCCACAGCCATCCTCTGAGCCTGAGAGAGTGTGACTCACTGGGTTTCCGTGGCCGAGCCAGGATTCGAACACCGGTCTCCCAGGACTCATTCCCACTACCTTTTAAACCAAACCATAAATTGGTTTGAACACGGTTAGACCCATTTAAACCTGCATCTTTTTGATGCTGATTTTTTTCCTCCCGATAAACTGATTTTGCACAAGTGTGAACCACAAGAGGATCGGAATCAATTGAAATTTGCCTTTCGGCCGGCTGGAGCGGGTCCATTTTGAACCGATTCAGGCATGAATGTGAACCACAAGTGGATTCTTTCAGAATTGTACTCACAGAGGAGCGGGCTAGAAATAAAGATTATTATTATTATTATTATTATTTATTAATTAAATCAATAACTGCGTAGAATTTAATAGGAAATGACACGGAAGATATTTGGAGCAGCAACAAATATACGATAGATTCATTACATTTGATTAATAGAAAAGAAAAGATTTCTTTTCTATAAGATATTAATAGAAATATGTATATTAGAGTGCGTGTTGCGTGTTGAATGTTTGTTTTAATGATGAACTCGAAAAAAAGATATTGCAATCTAAAGATCACGGTTTTAATTTTGCTCGTCGTTTATGTCGCAGCTATTACCGTTCCATATACGGGAATTACGGTTTCGGAGGAACGTCGGCCCCCAAAAACACGACGAAGGATTGTGGATGGTGCGATATAGGAAGAGGTCCACGGCGGCACCATGAGCGATGCCAACCCTAGTGGCATGATGCATGGCACAGTAAAAACAACAACAACATGGATGCCCCTCTGATACTACGGCGTCCAATTTTTTCCCTACTCAAGGAAGCGCTGATGTGTGGAAGGGAATGTTGTGGTTTTATGCGTTTATAAACTACCCAAGGCAGTGTTGATCTGCACTCAGCAAATTTTATTGGCCATAAATCCACCGGCCAACGGCTTTCTCTCTCTCTCCCTTTCTTTTTATCACCTGAGATGCAGACAGGTGGCTGACCTCCACCGCCTTTTTACACCTTCTCCAAGACTGTATTTCTTCCAGACTGGCGGTGTTTGTCCTTTTTGCTTCTCTCCCAAGGAACGCAAGGGAGAAGTTCTCAGGAGTCGTCGGTATCAATGGATGGAGTGTCCTTCCTGCAGATTTGGAGGTCAATGCTGACATCTCGGGTAATAGTTTTTTGGGGAGCTTTCGGGCTCCCATGTTCTAGAAGAGTTTGATGTTTTGCCAGCATCTGTGGCTGACATCTTCCGAGAATGAAGATCATTCTCTGAAGATGCCAGATGCCACAGATGCTGGCGAAACGTCAGGGATAAACTCTTCTAGAACATGGCCACATTGCCCGAAACCTCCACAAAAAACTATGGATGCCAGCCATGAAAGCCTTTGACTCCACATCTCGGGTAATGTTTAGAAGCACCAAGGATGGGAAAGAGTTGGGTATGTCTAGCCCAGGATGCATCTACACTAGGAACAATCCAGTTTGGCAACGCTTGAACTGCCATGGCTCCATCCTACAGAATCCTGGGATGGGTAGTTTTGCAAGGCACCAGCACTCTTTGGCACAAGAGGCGAAAGCCTTTACTAAATTACAATTCTACAAAGCGGCGTTCCTTTTTTTGGAGACTGAGGTACATCGACGCTGTCGAAATAATGCACCCTGACACCACTTTAACTGTCGTGGCTCCATCCTATAAATCCTGGGTTCTGTACTTTGGTGAGGCATCAGCGCTCTTCGGCAGCAGAGGCTCAAGACCTTGCAAAACTGCACAGCCTGGGATTTCATGGGATGGGAAACCCTCTCTGAACAAGTCTGGCCAGGAGAACGCCATGATAGCTTTGCCTTAACATCTCCATAACTCTGAAACAACACAACGACAACAAGGTCACACAACCGACACGTTGAGTCGCACCTGGAAACAGACTGGCGGGCGATGGGGCTGTTGCAACAAGGGTGTTGTGCGATAACCGGGCAGAGCTAATTCTGAAAACCGGCATTTCTTTCTTTGGGATCCGAGGGTGCATCTACATTGTAGAAATAATGCAGTCGGACACCACTTTGACTGTTGCGGCTCCATCGTACAAAATCCTGGGATATGTAGTCTTGGGCAGAGAAGGTTGTAAAATGACCAATCCCTTTAGGCGCTACAGCACTTAAAGGGGTGTCAAAGTGCATTGTTTCAACAGTGTAGATGCCCTTTGAGGGGGAAAGAAACAATAATAATTTCCAAAGCATTAGAAATGAACAGCAGGGGACGCCCTTGGCTTAGTTGCAAAGGCCTTCCAGTTTTGTATATTTTTTGTATATTTCCTCCAAAGACAAACGATGAGCTGTTTGTGGAGTTTTTTTTTTCATGGAAGAAGACAATAGTGGAAAGTAGAAGAGGGTTAATTGTCAGACCGAGAGATGTACGTATATGAGCTCCAAGGTAGGCGTTCACGCCAAGCCTCGTCCTATTTTACGGAAGAATGCTTTCCTTTGTGATTGCAAAGCCACGAGAGCCAAATGCCAGGCTGAGAAAACCTGTGGCTGCCAGATGTCGAGGGGACTACCATCATAGACCTCCCTTGCCTTGGCTCGGCTGCCTGGGGCTTCTTGGAGATGGAGTCCATCAACATCCGGAAGGCTGCGGTGGCATCCATGTCAATGTGGATAAAGAGAACCTGTTATGTTCAGAAGGATGGAAAACCAGGATGGTGTCGTGGTTTGAGTGTCAGATTAGGATTCTGGGAGACTAGAGTTCAAATCTTTGAGTTCAAATCCTCGGTCAGCCACGGAAACCCATTGGGTGGCCTTGGGCAAGTCGCATGCTCTCAGCTTCAGAGGAAGGCAAGGGCAAACCTCCTTTGAATAGATTGGAGAAAACCACAGGATTGGGGACTCTTCCAACGCTAAAGGCATGTTTATACATGGTTCTCAAACTTTTGAGGTTTTCTGGGACTTCCACTCCCAGAATCCCCAGCCAGCTTGGCCAACGGTCAGGAATTCTGGAAGCTGAAGTCCAAAGCATTGGTAGGGCCAACATTTGGGAACCATTGGCCGAGAGCCTATTGAGCCAAGACCACAAAATAAAAATAAGCCCTCAACGTTCCTAGTTACTTATGAATACAGATTGGGATTTGGAGTCCTTGGTGTTTGTGGGGATATAGCTAGGGGTCCAGACATGTTGTCCAGTCTGAACCAGAGATCCTGAGATGGGACAGAAGTCCCCAGTCCCAAAACATCTCCTTGTTCTTCTTTCTTGTGGGTTTCCTAACTTATCCATGGAAGCATCTCAGGTGGCTTCAAAACTGGCCATCCCAATGGGTCTCTTTCTTGGCCTGGGATGCCTTGGTGACCCCAATAAATGCAATTTAGCGATATCCCATCGTGAACCCTTTGTTTACCCAGAGTGAAGAGCATCCCTTAGTTGGGTTGTCCAGATATCCATTATCCATTATCACATCCCCAAAGAAGGAGACTCTACCATCCTCTGAGGCAGTCCATTGCCCAGGGTCTATCACTCTTGGCCCTTCTACTGGTCCGTCGGGTCCTTTTCTTTCCGGTTGTACTGGGGAAGGCGAGGCTCATATCTCCCCTTTTCCATGGCACATGCAACCTGGAAACAGCAGGCCTCGGTTGGCACCGGGTGACAGATGGCCGGGCTCCTGCCAACCTTTTGCTCTGGCACCGGCTGTGGCGGCTTCCAGCCCCAGGGCATCAGCCCAGCATGAATGGATTTCTAATTAGTCATTACAGAACAAACTGGCATTGGTGAGGCAGAGGGGAGGAGAGAGGGAGAAAGAAGAGAGGAGGAATGCGACGGCAAAAGGAGGAGTGCGGGCAGAGCAGGCGGGCGCCAGTCCAAAAGTCCGGCGAAGGGGGCACTGGCCTTGCTGTGTGTGCCTTGAGCTACCTGGAACATAAATCCTCCCTTTCCCCGTTCCCACTGATGCCCCCCTGGTTTTGATTTCACAGTCCTCCTCTTTTTAATTATATATAAACCTCCAACTCCCCGGGAGTCTGACAGCCTCGGCTTCCGCCGGCGGCGGAGTTGATTCACGCCTCGGTTTGGACAACTTTATTTAGCAACACGGCCGGCGGTTGCTGCAGAAGAAGAATGGAGGCTGATGGTGCAGGAGCTGAGGGAGTGGGGCATGGTTTGGTGGTGGTGGGGGGCAGGAATAGGGCATCAGGTTTGGCCCGCAGCAAGTCCCTGGTTCAATCCAGTTCAAAGGGATGGACATTGTAGAGTTGGAAATGCAAGAAAAGCAATAGACCAGGGTTTGAATCTCAGTTCAACCTACTGGGTGACCTTGGTTGAGCTGCACACTGGAAAGCAAAAGCAATCCTGAGTGTTGGACTAGGACTCTGGGAGACCAGGGTTTGGATCCCTGCTCAGCCATGGAAACCGACTTGGTGACCCAACGCAATGGGATCAACTATGGGGTGCGAGGGGTGTGGACAGGAACGAAGCCACAGACCTTTCTCTCTGCTTCCCATCCTGATCAGTTTGGTTCCTTTCCACCACTGTCCTCTGGGATGGTGGGCTGTTTGCTGTGATGTCCCCTTTTTGTAATTAAAAAAAGGTTCTTACTCAGGTGAGGGTGTCCTGTCTTTGCTGACTTGGCTGAACGGATGGCGGTACTAGGATGTGGGGTTCCCCATGGTCAGATCCTCTTCTCCATCCATAACCCCTTCCCAGGAGGTCCATAGAGATGGCACCATGGATCGACACCAACTCCAGTGATTTCAAGTTGCACTCCGCTTGAAAGCATCCGAGAACCAGCGTGTTGGGTTGCCATGGCCTTCTCCTAAGGCTGGGCGAGTGTGACTTGGCCAAGGTCACCCAGTGAATTTCCATATCTGAATGGGGAAATTTGAACCCTGGTCTCCCAGAGTCCTAGTCCAGCATTCAAACCATGACACAAGCCCTGTACAGATCGGTGTAAAGTGCTGGCCTGTGGGTGGGGTCCGGGCTTTGACACTCAATGCCCTTATGCTGCCGCCAGGGTGCCATTTTGGTGTGCACCAGTCCACAAAGCGTGCGCCATGATGATGCCTCTCTCATGCTGCATCCAAATGGCACAGTACTGAAGGGGCATCATCACACCATGCCACGGTGGATATGGCACCCTTTAGATGGTGCAAGAAGAGGCTGCGTTTTGCCACTCCTTTTTGCGTTCTCCAAAGGCCATATCGTTGTCCTGATCTGGGGCAAAAAGGGGCACCCCTTCAGTCCAATCTGTATAGCCCTTAACTTCTCCAGAAAGGGACTTCCAAAGGCTGAGAGTGGCCACCAAGTGATCTTATTTCGGCCTGCGGTGCCTTCATTTTGGCTCTCCCTCCCGATAGCTAAGGGAAAGAAAGACTAGACAGATAAATGAATCAAGAGGTGCGAATCGAAAGGGAGACCTTTGAGAGAACATTAGGTCTGGTGCTTAGATTGCTGTTTCTATATGCACCGAGACACAGGGCCCTTTGCCTTTACAGCCACCCTTGTCTTGGAACCGGCAGCAACAGAGAGAGCACATCTCCCCTCCTTTTAATCATCTTTTTCTGCAAAAGCGACAGACGCCACCGAACGGCCTGCTTCCGGCGACGTTTCAGCGGCATGACAGCAAAGACAACCCTGACGTCTGAGCCCACAAAATGGTTGCCTCCGCCGACAAAAGGGGGAAGGTGGGTGGATCTCTGACCTACCAAGACTATTTTTACTCTTTGACGGAGACCAAAGCCCCCACGGCTGGCAGCGGTGCCAAGAACGGAGACTTGATGGTGACCTCCTTCTCTCATTCTCATTCCCTTTCCAGATGGCTGGGGAAGAGTCAGGAGCCCTTAATGCTGGTGGTGCTTGGGCTGCAGGTCCTGAAGGAACAAGAGAAGCAGAGCCACATTTCGACTGCAGCGTCTGCACATTCTCCATCTGTCCTGATTTGGAAGAGACAGTCCCGACTAATCCTCTGCCATCCCACTTTTTCATCTGCTTTTAAAAAGCCCCAGTTTCTTCTTCCTCCTCCTCCTTGGCCTTCAAGTTTCTTCGGCTGCTGCAAATGGAGTTCCAACTAAAGGTGGATGGAGTCCATCAAGGAAGCCACGATTCGGTCCTGAGTTTGCAAGACCTATGCTGTGGATGGCTGCAGAGGTCTCTCATTCAGAGGGCCAAAGCCAAACAGCCGAGGATGTTTATCCCGGGAAAGAGAAGGTTAAGAGAAGAGATGACCACCGCATCTAAACATTTGAAGGGATGTCATCTTGAGGATGAAGAAAGCTTGTGTCCTGCTGCTCCAGAGACTAGTAAGCTTATCGCACAGCGTTCTAGCAACGTTCTGGGTACTCAATGGGTACTTTATCGCATGGCTGGGTTCCCTTCTAGTTCCCATTCAGCTTTCCTAGTGTACCTCACTCATCTCAGTGTGATAACTGTAAAAATGAGTTCTCGGCCAGCCAGAACGCTTCTATAGTGTTCCAGTTGACGTCAGTGCGATAATCCGACACATTCCCAACCCATCCTCATGTTCCGATTGGCTACTACAACACCTCGCTACTACAGTACGCATGCGCCAAAGAAGGACGGCTTGGGAACGATCTGAGCAACAGTACTGATCCATCACTACATGTGGGGTGATAATATGTGTCGCCATACCGTTACCATCACGTTATAAAGGATCAAATGCGGTAACACCGGTTCCCATATCATTTTTGCGCAAAACGCGATGGGAACGTTACAAGCACTGCTGCGATCATCTTATCGGACACGGAGCAATGAATGCAAACTACAAGAAGAGACTCAACCTCAACGTTAGGAAGAACTCTGTAGTGGTCAATATTGGACAATGTCGGACAGTGGAAGATGCTGCCTCAGAGGGTGGTGGAGTCGCCTTCTTTGGAGGTTTTCAGGCAGAGGCTGGATGGCCTTTGGTCAAAGAGGGGGGTTGAAATGGATGGTCCTTGAGGTCTCTTCCAACTCTAGGATTCTATGATCATGGTAGTAACAACAGCTTCTGGGCATGGGACATGGATGGGACACGATGTCCTTTTCTCAGCTCCGGAACCAAAATGTCTAGGGGAAGCCCTGGATGCTCCGGAGACCATATTTTTACCCCTATTTTTAAATTCCGGATTCTTTTTCCTCACCCTCCAGGGCTGGGTTTTCTCCCCGCCTCCCACCTTTCATGTCAATAAAGCACCAAACAAGGAGAAAGCTTGCAAAGGCAGGAGAGCCAGAGCTGCTGAGGCAGCTCCGATTATGCGCCGATGGAGCTGGCCAGGCCCTTAAGTGGGATGGAAGGAGCCGCTAATGGATGTGGACAGAGGGGCACCCGGACGACCCCCGTTTTGCACCTGAAAGGATTTTCCAGTGAATCCAGCCAGAGGCGCACAAATCATCGCTTTAACTCCCAACATCCCCCTTCCTTCCAATTCCTTGGGAGATGAGGAGCAAGCTGGCATGGTGCAGCGGTTATACTACGACTCTAGGGACCAGGGTTCGAATCCCCGCTTGGCCATGGAAACCCATTGGTTGACCATAGGAAAGTTCCACTCTCTCAGCCTCGGAGCAAAGCAATAGCAAACTCCACTTTGAGCAAATCTTGCCAAGGAAATCCCAGGATAGGTTCGCCTTAAGAGTCGCTTTCTTTCTAAGTGGACTTATCGCATATCCTCGACTGTAAGTCAACCTCATGTAAAAGTCAAGGGCAGGTTTGGAGGCCAAAATTATGGCTTTCGATAAGATCCGTGGATAAGTCGAGGGTAAAACTTAGGGCCGTGGAACAATGGATCTAAAGGATAAAGCAAAGGAAAACAATGCCAAAGAACGTACATAATTCCAGAAGGCGTAACTGTTTGTACTCAATAGAGGAGGGTCAGTTCTTCCAGGACAGATTATAGTTTGCCTTTCACCAATGCATAGTTCCTTTTATAAAATAAGAGTTAAAGTACAGTACTAACATTGACCCGTGGATAAGTTGACTCCTGTTTTTGGGGTCAATGCGCAATGGAACTGACGCACAATGGGACCAATGATGGTCCTCCTTATGCACGGATTTTTTATCCACGGATTTGAGCATCCACGGCTTGAAAATATTCCCCGAAAGTATAAATTCCAAACAGCAAACCTTTGATTTTCCATTTTATATATGGGACACCATTTTGTTGTGCCATTATATTGAATGGAACTTGAGCATTCACGGATTTTGTTATCCACGGAGGGTCCTGGAACCAAAGCCCAGCGGATAACAAGGGCCCGCTGTATAATCCCATTGTGCACCAATCCCACTGTCGATCAATCCTAATTTGAAAGTGTCGAGGTGCATCTGGAGCCTCTTGCTCATATTCCCATTATATATGTCCGGTAACGGGGTTTCTTAATGGTTCTACTACATATCTAAGTATAGTCGGCTGTCCACATTGACTTTTGCGGCTTTGATTATTCACGGATTTGACTAATATGTTCTCTCTATCTCTAGGTCCTCCAGTGTGACTATGCTGGACACTGACCACACTGAAGGGCCTATAGATCCCCGGAGAAAATACTTCTCTAGGCATTTGTAGGGGATATTAAAATTAAATAACTTAGCGCTTATGGATAGTTTATCCATGTACATCAATGGAAAGCCAATTCAACAACATGAAAAGAAATGGAGGAAAGTACCAAAATTATGGAGTAAGGAGTAGAAGGATTAAGTAAGCAAAGGCAAAGAATATGTATAAAGTAGGAAAAAGTGGAAATAAGAACATATAAGTATAAGTATCTATATAAATTCTTGTTTTGGAGCATGGCTGTGTTCTGGAATTCCTGCCATTCATTTTTCCAGCCTTTCTCCTAAAAACTCAAACTAACATTTCTACCCCTTGATTCCCGGTTGCAAGGCCTCTACAGTTTTGGGATATTTTTGCCCCACTCCTTTTTGCCTTTGGGAAATCATGAAAACGCAGCCCTGTTTCTGACTTCAAACCGGGGCTGAAGGTCCCCCGCTTTTTCCTTCGAGAAAGGCACGAGTTCCAATTTAGTGCCCAAAGTCAGAGCTTGCCCCCTGAAATCAATAGGGACTGAGTTAGTGCTGAACTATATGCCACCTTCTGCGGGTCGTGCGGTTCATCTTTCATCTCCCTTTACTTTCTCCTTTTGCAAAGTCCCGACCCATCAATGAGATCTGGATTTGCTCTACGGGGTTAAAACCGAGGACAGTCTCTTTGAAAAGAGAGAAAAATGATTTTTGAAAGAGAGACGGAAGAGCACGAACGATCTGGATGGGTATCGAATCCGCAGCCTGCAGGGCTCCCCTTCTGTGCCTTTGTCAGCGGCCAAAGCTTTCAATCCAATCCGGGAAAAGGTTAACCGAAAGGCCATTGACCACAGCCTCAAATGACACTGGCTTATTATTATTAGTAGCATTGTTTCTGAAAAGCGACAATAACCTGCGGCACGGAGACAGAAGGAGAGGTGGGCGATTCAAGCTATCGAAATCCCTTGCCATCGTAGTCTGCGTGGGGTTAAAAAGTGGGATTTTTATTTTATTTTAAGAGAAAGGAGAAGCCACGTATCAGGAGGGAGAGGGGAAAAGAAATATTTTCTATGAATATAAGCATCGTAGCAGCACAGAACGTGCTCCCAACTACAAAACCAGATTTCCAAAAACCTCTGTTTTTAGGGTTTTTAAATCTCCCCCCAAGGTTTCGGTCATGCAAAGCACAGCTCTTTTCTACACGGCATACAAAGCTCAGCCCTATGTGCCATACCAAGCACAGATCTTTCCTATGTGGCTTACAAAACATAGCTCTTTTCCTATGTGGCATACTAAGCACAATCTTTCCTACGCAGTATACAAAGCATAGCTCTTTTCTCTGAGCCGTACCAAGCACAGGTCTTTTCTATGTAGCATACCAAGGAGAGGTCTTTCTTACCCATCATACAAAGGTGCTGCACAGCTCTTTTCTACATGGCACACAAAGCATAGCTCTTTTCCTATGTGCCTTACAATGCACAGCTTTTTTCTATATGGCATACAAAGCACAGCTCTTTCCTATGTTGCATATGAAGCACAGCTCTTTTCTATGTTGCACACAAAGCACAGCTCTTTTCTATGTTGCATACAAAGCACAGCTCTCCATGCGGCATACCAAGCACAGCGCAGCTGTGTGAAGCTTACCAAGCATCTTCCTTCCTTTTCCTTCTCCTTTTATATATTTATTTATCAAGGCATACAAAGCACAGATCCTTTCTGCGTGGCATAGAATGCATCCCTCTTTTCTATGCAACGTACAAAGCACAGGCTTTCCTCCCCTATAGACCATGCAAAGCACAGCATCCTTCCTATGGGGCATGCAAAGCCCAGCTCTTTTCTACGCAGCATACAAAGCTCAGCCCCGTTCTATGGGGCATACAAAGCACAGCATCTTTCCTCGGAGGCATACGAAGCGCAGCTCAATTGCGTGCGGCAGGGAGTTCCACAGTCTGACTAGGCATGAAGAAGACCTTCCTTGGATCAGCGTAAAGGGATATGGTTCTAGCATTGCAAAAGAGGGCGAGCAAAGTTTCTCTGGCCCTGGCATCGCTGCGGACTCTGACAGAGAGCAGGTGGCAGCTGTAGCTGACAGAAAGCCTTAATCTGTGGATCTGGAGAGGCGCCATCTGCGGTGCTGCAAAAAAAAAAGCTGAATCAAAACTCTGGAGCTCCTTTTGTGTGTGTGTGTGTGTGTCGCACAAAAGTAAGAGAAAGAGGGAACGAAAATGTGCAAGCACAGATGTTTGCTTCTTCTGGACAGAAAGGATGGAGAGGATGGGAAAGGAGTATCTGCGGGTCAAAGGTGTGGGTCGGGCAGCTGCTGTAGGGTCTCCCAACGCCGGCCCTGCGAGGTCCGCCTGGAAGCTTGCCTGCAACGGCCGTGTGGCCACCTCCGTCGGAAGAGGTTAAAGGAACAGCCAGCGGACAGCAGGCGCATATTAATTGGTTTTCCCCTTGTGCCAAATGCAATATCCCTTACCGCCTCCCCAGGTT
This sequence comes from Urosaurus nigricauda, assembly GCA_034509955.1. Taxonomy (NCBI): domain Eukaryota; kingdom Metazoa; phylum Chordata; class Lepidosauria; order Squamata; family Phrynosomatidae; genus Urosaurus; species Urosaurus nigricauda. The sequence continues at coordinate 12,983,794 of JAOEGL010000008.1, forward strand.
TGAAACCAAGCTAGATCAATCCATTTTTCAAACACACGTATATAAGAGGGAGCAGGTAGGGATTAAGGAAAACAGCATTCAGGCAAGACACCAAATCCTTCATGTTAAAATGGAGAATGGCCGGCATCCAAACAGGATATATGTCTTTCGTGCTGAAACCATGAGCTGGTGTTGTCTGGCGAACATCTTGCGGAAAGCCACTCCTTGCATTTTCAGAGCAGAGGTAGAAGAATAAGGGCATTGCTCTGCCCCACAATAAGATTTAGGCACCCCATGTGTCAATAAGAAAGAGTCCTGGAGCATTTCGGAAGTCACAATGCAAAAACTGGCAGTCCTGCATGTTCGAAATGATGCTCAACCCAGAACATGCTTCATGGCATCATTGCACAGCCAGCTCCAAGGAAGCTGTGTGACCTCAGGAACATCCGCATCTCCACATTTCGAGACATTTTTGGCTACTCTTCCTTGCATTCGTTCCATGTTCTTCCGACACTATCACTGTCAGACAAGCTCTGTGCATCGAGGAGATGCCGTCCCTACCACCAATGGGACCTTCATGCTTCTTGTTGGGTTTGTCGGCAATCTCCCCAATCTGTTTGCAGAAAAAGACTATCTGCAAAGAAGCTCTCCGAAGACACCAGCCCTGTCCTCGCCGTTCCTGGAAGACGTGTGTCCTTCCTTCGTTTTTCTCGGGGTCCCTCTTGCCCACTTCGCTCCGCTTTCCCTGTCTTGTTTAATTAAGACGCTAAGCTCCTCGGAAGTGGGAATATCTTTCGCAAGGTGTTTGCTTGCCAGGTTGAAGGAAGCGCATTATTAAACAGGAGACCTGAGTGATCTCTTGGGCGAAGCAGGGCTTGTTGACATGGCCGGGGTTGGGTGCTGCGGACCAGAAATTAACCCGCCGCGTCTTTTCCCAGTGGCTCTCGCTGGGCAGAGAGAAGATGGCTTCATCAAAGCTATGGCGATCCTGGAGTATTGCATCCTTGCATGCGAGGAAGAGGTTGCTCTTGGAGAAAACATGTATCGCTGCACAGTATTTGTTCCATGGTGACACATCTCAAGGTGCACCTTGCTTTTTCTGTGCCGAAAGTATGTATCGTGGGCAGGAAACAAGTTTGTATGTTCATGTGCACGCCCACATGCACACGCATAGAAAACACTGTGGGCTCTTTTGTCAGCCGTGAGTATTGGACACTGGTCCGCATACGTTGCACTACTTGGAGCTATGGAGGATTTCATACCCTCCAACATTTCACTTACGAAAAGCTTTTCAGGTCTCCAGAATGCGTCATTGGAGCAGATCAGAGGCCTGACTGCATACCCGCCAACACTTCAGAGATTAAAGCCAGGATGTATGTGGCCAAGGAACATCTGAGTGTGCTCAAAAGCTATTTTTGAAGGATACTGGAGAAGCTAGTTTGCAGAACTCCCCCACAGAGTTAATCGAGTGCAAACTATTTCTGCAAGTAGTTCTACAAACCATTTCCACAAATAGTTCTGTAAACTACGTCTGCAAACAGTCCTTGCAAACTATTTCTGCAGTCGGTTCAGCAAACTATTTGGGCAAGCAGTTCTGCAAACTATTTCCGCAAACAGTTCTGCGAGCTGTTTCTGGAAGCAGTTCTGCAAACTATTTCGTCCAGTTTGCAGCCATCGAAGTAAGCGGAAGACAAAGGGGGGGGGGAAGGTGGGAGGAAGAGAAAGAAACCGGGACATTTTAAAAACAGCTGAAAAAGTGGGATGGCTGAGGATTAATCCGGATCAGGGCAGTTGGAGGGAAGGGAAAGTCTACTTTTGCATGCTTCTTTGTAATCTTGAAGGCACCCTTCTCTCCTATTTATCCTAGACCTCCAGGAGAGATGAAATAGGTATATAAGTGAGGGCCGACACTTGAAGGTGATTGTTCAATCTGTGCAGACCTGGTTCCTAGCCTCAGTCTAGACTTGCACAATTCCTGGGGCTCCTTCACGGAACTGGCTTCGAAGCGAAGGCACCAATTAGTGGAAAAGTCGGCACGTGGGAACTCTTCCCTTCACCAAGTGGGAAGCATGTACTTGCACACACACGCACACTGTTCCGAACATGATGGATGCAAGGATGAGATATGCCTGGCCCCCGCTCTTGCCATGTCTCTGGCTGTTAACTGGAAACAACCGCCTTTTGCTAATTGCTCGGCTCACGCGGGAGCCGAGGTGTGCAGCTGGCTCCCCATAAATCACGTCAGGTGTAAAAACCCATAAGTGCTCGCAGAGGGAGGCTGCGGGAAGAAATGGAGGAAGAAAGAAAGGGGCGCCTAGTTAAGGCACCACCTGCTTCCTGATGGTGGCTAAACCCGGATAAGGCCTTAAATTCTGGTGTGACCTCCGCTCTCCACGGACGGTCCCTTCGGCTTGCTAATGATCAACCTGGCCTATGGTGGGTCCCGTCCCCGATGACTCAGGATTAGGTCAGATCTTATTAATCCTGGCTGGCGGCCGGAGAAGAAGACTATAAAAAAGATAATAAATTGGAAAAGGCGCCAGGCTTTAATTGCCTTTATGCAGCTATTTGGGCTCCAGATTCTCCAGCGAGCGGCTCGACAGGGACCTCATTTGTGGAGGAGCGTGTTCTTCTCCTGAACGATGCTGAAGAAGCAGACGTGCCGGGTCCCCTCTCCCTCGGGAAAAGGCAGGAAAGGAGAGATGAGGTGCCATTTTGGCGATCCCAGAAGATGCAAGACCCCGGGAGCGTCATAACGCTAGGAGAGATGGAAAAAGAGACATCATTCTCCTCGCCCCTCCAACGTGTCCAACAGGAATAGGAGAGACTCGGAGCAAGAAAACGTGTGATATTTTTAGAAGGTTATAATGAAACCCGCCAAAGAGTTGCAAAGAAGGCGGTGAAGATGCATTATCTACCCATTTGGGAAGGACAGTCCCGGTAAATCCTCCGCCATCCCATTTTCTCAGCCTTTGTAAAAAGGCACAGATTCTCTCCCACTTGCTTCCTTTGTCCCCAGTTCCTTTCAGTTGCTGCAAACTTGAATTCGAATGGCAAAAGACCTTAGTGCCGAGTTGTGCATATTGTGCATTTTGGTCGGTGCAGTCAACAAAATACACAGATTAACATGGAAATCACTCCTTCCAACCCAGGGTCACACAGTGTGTGTATATATATATATATATATGTGTGTGTGTGTGTGTGTGTACATGTGAGTGTATACACACACCCAACTCTCTTCCATGCCAGCATTCTCTGAAGATGCCAGCCACAGATGCTGGCGAAAAGTCAGGAATAAACCCTTCTAGAACATGGTTATATAGTCTGAAAAACCCACCAAAAGCTATGGACGCTGGCCACGAAAGCCTTCGACTTCACAAGATATCATTGCTTGGATGTTATTGGATTTGCTAGATGGCCAACACAGATGTCTCCTGGGTTGTGTCTTTTCCCTCATTGATACCATTTCTTCCTCTTCACTGCTTTCTGATGTTGCGTCCTGGTTTTTACCTTTGAAATGTTGGTGCATCTGCACTTTGGGAGGACGCTGCTGCTCAAAACAGATAGTTCTGCACTAGTTGGACCAACGTGTGACTCATTTTAAAACAAAATGAAATCTTCTTTCCTAAGATAAGGTGGGAAAACATGTGTATGTGCGGGAGAGGGAACTGGCAACCCCAAAGCTGGCTCATTTCCCGCAACCTGGAATGAAAAGATCAGCATTTCGGAGAGGATTCGGAGGGCTGACCTTTACGTTGAATGGCGCGCGGTGAGTTTGCGCCACGCACCACGCTGTTGAAAGCGAGACGGATGCGGAGAGTACAGGTGTAGCACAAGATCACAGAGCGGAGGGACGGAGAATAAAAAAACCCAGCGAGGAATGATGGCTGCGCTTACGACGGCAAAGGACTCTCCGCTGGGCCCCCGCTGAGCTTGCTTTTCGACAGGCTTTGCCGTTTGTCAAAGGAATGAGATATAATTGCTTTCCTCGTTCTTTCCCGTACCCCCTGCTCTCCTTGCCGCTTTCATTGTTCACCTGGTTAAATGAACACCTTCCTCGTATGATTCAGCTCAGACGGTTTGTTTCTGACAAAGCCAGCCTCTTTCTGGAGCAGAAGGCCTTTCGGCTTGCGGGATCTCCGGATCTGAGAGACAGGAGAGCCATTTCGTCAGCGGCAGAGTAGACAATGCAAGGTTGGATGGTCCAACAAAAGGGGGCACATTCATACGTTCAGCATTATATTATATAATATATTATATCCCAATGCACCCTCCTGGTGCATTGGAATATAATATAATATAATATAATATAAGGTTTAATATACTAAGCAGTATCAGCCCAGATCCACAAAACAGTGATGCTAGCCAAGCCAAATGCACACTATACACGTTGCAAGCTTTTGAAACTCCACTGGCTTCTTTGGGAGGCATTTCATAGCTGTCAGTATTCAAAAGGTACCTTTATTGGGCCAGCCAAAATGCACCGTATCATGTTGCAAGCTTTCAAAGCTCCACCGGCTTCTTCGTTGGGTGGCTATCAATCCGATAAAGATATTCTTTGCTGGGCCGACCGAAATGCGCAGTATACATGTTGCAAGCTTTTGAAGCCCCGCTGGTGCCTTCTTTCTCTCTTTTGATATCTTTTGGCAATGCCAGGAGGTCTCCTTTTGCACAAAAGCCAGCTGGCTCTGCATCAACATGGTGGAAAGTGAAGGCCAGGTTCATTTCTGAGATCATCCATTCCCTTTTCCGGTCCCTTCACCTTTAAACGTCAATTCTCAGTTGGACACACCGACCGAAGAGGGGATTAACAATCCTTTCTCCGCCTTGGGAAGTAAAATATAGATTCTCCTGCATCCTTCTGCAGATCCGGTAGCCAAGGACGTGTCAGAATTGGGTGGCTTTTCCTCCCTACTCCGGCGGCAATACTATTCAACAGACGCAAAGGCCGTTCACGGATGCCCGGAGCAGCTCTTTCATCCCGTTTTCTGGATAAAGCTTCCGTCGCGCAGTCTGGCAGGACCGACTTGGCCACCGCGTTTCCTTGGGGCTACCACCAACCTTGTGTGGGTGGCCAAGTGTCTGTGCTTTTGGGTTTGTTTTCTTTTTCCGCCCACCACCGCCGCTGCGAAATGAGGATTCCTTTGATTCCCTTCCCATCAAAACAATGCTGGCTATTAGCAGATTAGCGCGACTCCTTGGCGCGAGATACGGCGTGCCCCCCTGCCTCGAACTGGTTCGGATCCAGTTCTTTCACCTCTTGGGATCCCTCGCCGAGCTTCTGCATCTCTTGGCTTTGCTTCTAAAACCCGTTATCAGCGGTAGCCAGTCCAAGAGCTTTTCAAAACTCTTCCACTTGCTGGCTTTGTTTTTTTTGGGTTTCTGATTGGTTTGGCATCCTTCCTCCGATAGAGATAATGCCATCTCCTCCGTAGCCATTCGGTCCCAGTTCACCTGTCCTCAGATAGCTTTGCATCTTTTGGCAATGCAGAAACGGAGGCTTGAAGAGAAAAGGAAAACGGCTGAATACGACGGCCTCCAATCTCCCCGTAGAAAGTTAAATTCCCCCATACCCAAGAAAACAATCCTTTATTCATGAGATCGTGGGGTCAAAGGCAGTTCATCTACGCCAGTGAATGTGCATTTGTTTCTATAAAACCATGCAACCAAGACGTCGGCAACTCAGTTTGCAAACTAAGAGGTGTGCATCTGGGATGTATTTGGGTTTTCCCTTCTTCAGTCACTAGATGGCAAACTTTCCAAATCAGTGCATAGTTTGCAGTCATCATAGAAAGAAACTGGAGGCAATGGGGATAGACCGAGAGACAGAGTAGAGCTCAGCAAGTTATGTTTTAAGAAGTAATTTGTTACTTTAAGCCCCTGAAGTAGTTAGTTACCATTACAGCTATAATTTTAAACTGTAAAAAATAAATCTGAAGACTAACAAGCCACTGGCAAGAGGAGCAAAATACACCCTCCTTCAAGTCATTTCTGACTTATGGCGATCCTAAGCCAAAGCTATCACGGGGTTTTCTTTTTGCAAGATTTGTTCCAGGGTTTGCCATTCCCTTTCCCTGAGGTCGAGAGAGTGTGACCTGCCCAAGTGGGTTTCATAGGCAAGCCAGGATTCAAACCCTGGTCTACAGAGTTGTAGTTCAGCACTCGATCCACTACGCCGCACTGTATAATTGTAAAAGGGTTATTTTAACAGCAATTAAAAGGTTTACAGCTAAACTTCCAAAAGAGTGAGTTATAACTTTTAATAACTTATGATCAATAAATTACAATCATAAAAAAATCAGTCATACTTTAGTTACTGGGGGGCGGGGATTAACAACAAGCAATTAGTTACTTCCAAGCAATGGGATAGCACTATAGGGCTACCCTCTTCTATTCACACTGCAAGGCAACCTCCAATGATGTGCCTCAAACTGCTATATATAGGGATTAAATACACAATGGGGCGGTCTGTAGCCACCCCAAGAAGCGGCGAGATGGGGCCAAGGCTGCCGCACCGGTAGCCTCAGAAGCCCCATCCGGCTGCTTTTGAAGGCCGCGGGGAAGCGGCAAACTGCCGCTTCCCCGCGGCCTCAAAGCGAGGTGCAGCTGGCACCCTGGGCGTCCGCTGCACCCCGCTTTCCTCGGCGGTGCCAAGGGGAGAAGGAGCAGCTGCCACGGCCCCTTTCCCCCCTGAGTCCTTGGCGCGGCCGTTTAAAGGCAATGATGGCACGCCCGTACGCTTTAGGGTTAAGGAGGGTGCGAACGCTGTGCCCTCCCTAACCCTAAAGGGGCCGTTTTGAGCCCCAATGGCACCTCATAGTGCCCGTCTAGATCGGGCCAATGGCAGGTGGCATGCCTTGTTGTTTTGTACCTTTCAGTCAACTCCAACTAATGATGACTCTAACTAGAGTCATAGGTTCTTAGAGCTGGAAGCAAGGCCAACCTGATGCCATTCAGGAATACACAACTAAATCACCCCTTAGGCAATGGGTTCAAGCTAGAGGATAAGAGACTGCACCTCAACATTAAGAAGAACTTCTTGACAGTAAGAGCTGTTCAACAGCAGCATATGACGCCTTGGGGAGCATTGGAGTCTCCTTCTTTGGAGGCCTTTGAACAGAGACTGGATGGCCATCTGTCGGATGTGCTTTGCTTGAGAGTTCCTGTATAGCAGAATGGAGTTGGACTGGATGAACCTTGGGGTCTCTTCCAACTCTATGATTCTATGAAAGATGGCCTTTTGACCGGTTTAAAAACCTCCAAAGAGGCTGGATGGGCATCTTTTCGCTCTGCATTCCTGCATGGCTTAAAGGAGTTGGGTTAAATAGCTCCTGGGGTCCCTTCCAATTCTTAAGGTTTAGAAGGGAATATAGAAAGGGAAGACTTGGACCGTGCCTCTGCCCGCTTGGCTCACGACTTGTTGGTTGTTGGAGGAAACAGCTTGAAAAACCTTCAGGCTAACAGGAACGGTAGTGAAGATCCATGTCTGCGGAAAGGCAGCCATCGGCGGGCAATCGTCCGTACGGCAGCTTGGCCCGGGCTAGCATCTGCCACTCAGGTAAATGTCCGCCCAGAGTCTTTTCCTGGAAGCCGTACCCTTTTGGCAAGGCGTTTAATGAGCTTGTAATGGAAAATAACAAGCCCCCGTGCTCCCAAGGTGGCGCCTTTAATCTTTCACGGCCCGTTTCCAATCCGACTCGGCCTGTTTGCGGGAGGTTAATGGCACCCTTTCGCCCGTGCAAGGGACAGACGAGAGCTTGGTTCCTCTTCCTCTTCTTTCAGCGATTCCGTAGGGTCAGGAAATCTGCTCTGGGTTTTAAGTTTGGATTTCGAAAGGGGTCATCCAAGGCGTTGAAGCTATTTGGTTTTCGGATCTAGATGTGTCTGGGTTTTGGAGCAGTGCCATGTTGAATGGGGAAAGAAAAGCATAGTATCATAGAGTTGGAAGAGACGTCAAAGGCCATCCAGTCCAACTCTGTGCCATGCATGATTGTACCCAATTCTTCCATAAGTGTGAAGTCGAAGGCTTTCACGGCTAGCATCCATAGTTTTTTGGGGTTATTTTGGGGCTATGTGGCCATGTTCTAGAAGAGTTTATTCCCATGGCTGGCATCTTTAGAGAATGCCATAACTTCTATAAATGTTTGACAGTAGAACAGACTTTCTCAGGAGGTAACATGACTTGGGTCCAAACTATTTGCAAGGATATATCCCCACATTTGAACCTGCCCTAGTGTTAAGGTATTCAGGAAGGGGCTCGGTTGGCCCTCTCTTTGCATTGACTTTCCTATTTGAACAGGCCTTTAGCTTTTAACTAGTTGGGGGAGTGTGCTGGTTCTTTAATAGGCAATCTGTTTTAGTGTGTTTTTAATAGTTTTAACAGTGGCGTCCCTAGGGCTGGTGTCACCCGGTCCGGTAACTCATGAAAAAAAGCAATCTACCTCCAAATCATGGGTTTGCAATGCGTTTCATCTTCTTTTCCACCCCTCCCTGGCCTTTGCATGCCTTATTCGAATTCAAATCCTGCAAAAAACACCCCCAAAAACCCAAAACTAGAGGAATGAGTGGTCCCTCGCTCTGGTAGGACCCCTGAAGAACATCAAGAGAAGTTAATGGTGCTTTGGTGACATAATACATTATAAACCAGAGTTTGTCCGGAACTGTTGATGGCGCTGGACCCATTTTGAAGGATAGGGTTAGGGTATCTTGGAAAGCTCTTGAGGTCTGAAACCCCAAATAGACCCACATTGACATTGGAAGTCACTGGATGCCACTAGCTGGGATCCTCAAGTCTCAAGAGGATCAGACTTGTCTCTGAAGCAGAAATCCTTAGAAATCTTCAATTTTCAGTCTCAGCAGAGTCTCCATTCATTCTCCCTCTCTCTCTTTTTCACAGTTCAATCTTCTCTCGGCTGCTTAGATGAATAATCTTGTCATCTTTCTTGTTGTCACAGAGGCGTCTGGCTCAAATCCATTCCCCTCTCCTCTCATCCCAGCCTCTCCGGATACGGATGGTGGTGATGATGATGATGAGGGTGATAATGCCGCTACAGACGGCGTGGGTGTGCGAACGTTGGTGAAACTTGCAGAAACGCGGCACGTGGGCCCTGATGTATAAATACAAGCGTGACAGAGGCAATGAAGGAACTGCATGTTTCACTGCGACACGAAAACAAACTGAATCCAAATATTGGGGACGCTCCAGGTTGAATTGAATAGGAACGCAACGGTGCAATATCTCGGTGGACCAACTTGCTAAAGGTAGCTTCCACGATGGTGAGGAGCGATGCATCCGTTCCGGGCGTTAATCCAAACTTTAAAGGCGCCGTGCAAAGTGCTGAGAGTGCCATCTTGGTGTCGTGGTTGCAGCGTTGCAACAACAACAACCACAACAACATTAAGATACCTTGGAGACGGCATGGTCTTAATTTGTGTTTCGCACGCACCATATAAATATGGCCTGAAAGTGACTTTATACATTTTAATCATTTTTGTGCACGAAACAAAGTTTGTGTCCATTTAGCCGTCAGAAAGCAAAGGTGACACTCTCTCAGCCACTTCGTGGGGACACTTTTAGATTTTGGAGCATTTTAGAGGAATTCCGGATAAGGGAGGCTCAACTTGTACATCTTAAGTGGACACATATGTAGATAGATAGATAGATAGATAGATAGATAGATAGATAGATGGCAACCTTCAGTCTTAGACGAAGGCAAACTGAGATCGAGCATAGCACATGGCTTGAGCATTGGACTAGTATGTTGGGAGACTAGAGTTTGAATTCTGGTCCAGCCCTAGAAACCATTTGTGAACCTAATATGAAGACTGCGGATGTTATCACACGGGAGGGATTCCTCTCAATTTCAAACGAAAAGATAGCAAGACCAATTCAGAAATGAACGCAATTACGTGAAAGGTCATCACGCGGGAGGGATACCTCTCAATTTTGAAAGACAAGATAGCCTGCGAAAAGTATTGGTGAATCCGCTAGTTCACCGAATTTACTTACTTTTGGATTGATGTGGGATTGCATTCGGTATGCGTTCCCACTGCCAGCGATTGTGTGCGATAACCTGTCACACAATGACATGAATATCCACGATTGCATTCGGTATGCGTTCCCGCTGCCAGCAATTGCGTGAGATAATCTCTCACGCAATAACATGAAAACGCATATTTGCGTGCAGTGTGCCACTGGGTTATACCTCCAATTCCTGTTGTGTGATAAGGCTTAATAAGGACCTTATCAGACGTCGGAAATTGGAAGTATAATCCAATGGCAATCCGAACACAATCGTGGGGTTTCACGTTATTGCGAATTAAAGCTTTGCACGCAATTTCGGGCAAAAGGGAAGTCATTCCGAACGCAATCGTGGGTTTGACGTTAATGCGAATTAAAGCATCTCATGCAATTTCGGGCAATGGGGGGTCATTTTCGGGTAATGGGAAGTCATTCTGAACGCATTCCGAATGCAATGGGAATTCACGTGAATTTGCCCAAAGCGAGTTTACACGGCCGAGCAGGGATTCGAATCCTGGTCTCCGGAGCCCAACGCTCAAACCATGATGCCATGCTGGCTCTCAAATTGAATAAATAATTATTTAAAAAATAAAATAGAAGTAATAAACATTCCTCTTCGTTTTATGACGAAGCGTCTCCGACGGATTCTCCTCCGTTCCCATCCTTTCGAGTAGGGCACCGAAAGTATTACGCGAACCATTAATTATCGGAGTAATGGACTTTGTTTGTGCGAACAGGGCCGGCGTTTGATCACCGCCGCCTTTAATTTTTAGCCGCCGTATAAATAGCTTTTTACGGACGCCGCAAGGATTTCTAATTTCCCCGAGATTCTAAGAAATTCTCTCTCTCTCTTTTATTTTTGGCCTCCCATCAGTGCGAGTTAGATAAAGTAGATGAATTCATTAATAACCCATGAAAGCACATTTCTGAAGTTGGCAAACAATTTTGCCCGTCTAATGAATCAACATGGACGGTTATTAGTGGATTAATTTTATTGCCTCCCCCCATTTATTATTTATTTATCCATCTATTTATTGGAATGCTGTCCCGTCTATCTGGCAAAAATGCAAAAAGAAACGGCGATTCAAAAGGACTCAGTCGGATTGGTACTTAACGGCTTTCATGCAATAATAATAATAATAATAATAATAATAATAATAATTTATTTTTACCCTGCATCAGGGTTTTAGTCTGACTATATCTATATCTATATCGATATTTCAGACGAATATTCAACACAAAAATCAACAAAGGCATAAGCGACGCATATCAGTAACCACATAAACCACATTAATACCAACAACCTCATTTACAAAACACAATAAAATGACATCCTAAACCTCTAATGTTTGGTTATATCATTGCTTCCAATATATATATATATATATATATATATATGTACTTTTATTAAATTCGAACTAAATTTGTACTAAAAGTATCTATCTATCTATCTATCTATCTATCTATCTATCTATCATATATATATATTAGATATGCCATATAGGCATATATATATATATATATATATATATGATAGATAGATAGATAGGGATTTTATGATCACCTAAATTTAAACATACTTCCATTTTCGGTTTATGTATTCCTATACGAATTTCCAATCCTTACCAAAGTTGCGGGTCTCTTTCTTATAAGTTGTGTCCATTTATTGATTTCCGTATATTAAAGTATATATATCTGGAATTTCCTCGCTCTTCCGTTTCTTGGCAGAGATTAATCCCGCAGCTGTTAGTTCCAGTCCGACTTTTTGAGGCGCTACCCAAGTGCCGAGCTCCTAATAAAACCGAGATTATAACCCGGAATAGATTTGCCGTCCCAGTAGGATGCAAAATGCGACTTGACACCAGAGAACAATAACGTGGGCTTAAAGCAAGGCAAACATCATCGGCGGCTTGGAAAAATATCTAACGAAACCATAGATTTTTTACAAGGGACCTCAAAATGAAAGAACTAGCATTGACTGCCTGTAGAAATCCTACAAAATCCAACCAAAAAAAGGGTCTGTATGCAATCCATAGGGCCACCGTGGTTCGATTTTTGGCCCCGAATCTCCCCAGATTTCTTTGGAGGGTGCGCGTGTGTAGGGATTTGTAGATCTTGACTGATTTTATTACTGAAGGGATCAATGAGTAATTTTCGCAATTTTCGTCCTACTCTGAGCACTGCGCAGTTTTTCCAAGACGATTCTCAATTCTGGATTTATTCCGTGAAAAATTCACAGAAGAAATTACTTGAAGGTACGCAACCGCAACGTCATTGTATCGTATCACTTTCGTGTCGTAGGGTGGCCATACGTTGGAAACGACTTGGCAGCACACAACAACAACAACAAAAACATAACCTATCAACATTGTGTTGTAGGGTGGCCATAAGTTGGAGACGTCTTGAAGGCACACAACAACAACAACAACAACAACAACAACAACATTATCACATCACCTTTGTGTCGTAGGGTGGCCATATGTTGGAAATGACTTTTGAAGGCACATAACAACAACATCATCATCATCATCATCATCATCAACAACAACAACATATCACATCACCTTTGTGTCATAGGGTGGCCATACGTTGGAAATGAATTCTGAAGGCACACAACAACAACAACAACAACAACAACTACTAATAATATCACCTTTGTGTCGTAGGGTGGCCATACGTTTTGGAGATGGCCAACCATTCAACAACCAATCCGTTCCCGATTGTCTTAATAAACTATATGAAACATTAGAACTGGATAGACTTGCTAATAGACTGAAAAACGAATTAAATAATAAGAGGAATATGGATTGGAAACCAGTAATAGAATATTTAGAGGGGGAAAATGGGGTCCTTTAGCAGTAATCGGTCTAAAAGGCTAATAAAATTATAAGTCAAAGAGGAAGCTAATCAATAAAGAGTTAGATATTTATAACTGTCCGGTCCATGAAGTGAGGTCAAGGCTTGAAGCGGAGCCTAGTTGAAAGTTTCTAGATTAGGAGCCTAGGAAACTTTGGGGTTAGTAATATGGGTTTGGAGTCCCACTAAACTATGGATACAAGGAGGCCAGGATTCAATTAGAAATAGTCGAAGTAAAGCAACATAGGAAGTTAAGAGGTATATGTTTGCATGAAGGGATGGATGGATGGAAGAAGAAGAGTGTAGTTTTAAAATAAATAAATGACCCGTCCGTTCCCTCCATCACCACGCAGCCCCAAAGCTGGCCTAAATGTCACCCACGGTAGCCCAAGACGCCTTCCAACCCGGAGTAAACACCGTGGGAACGTCCGTCTGCACTTTGTCGGCTCGGTGAGGTCGGCCTTAATGAATAGATGCTATCCAAGGAGCCTGGCGTGCCTCCAAGCAAACAGAATTAGCCATATTTGCAAAAGACAAACCTTGGCAAGCCTTGGAAGGGAGGAGGAAGAGTAGGATGAGGAAGAAGAAGGAGAGATGAATTCGGGGGGAGAGAGAATGAAAACCAATGGGGGGGAACGCGGAGAGGAACATGCCCCGTCACCGTGACACTTTTGGAACAAACGCGGGCATTTGAAACGCGTCCAAGGCTGAGCGACAACCCGGGGAATGAATATTTGATTAAAACCTGCCCAGTTCTGAGACCGAAGGTGAGCAAGCAATGCTGCAAAATTGTGCACGGGGTCCAAAGTGAACATTTCTTGCGATGCTTAAGACGTTTCTCGTGAGCCAGGTGGCTCTCGAGAGTCACCAAAGGCGCGGGATTCAGCGACTGTCCTTAAGGAAAAGAATGAGAGGAAGGAATATCGAAAGAGAGAGAGGAAAGTATGCTTCATTTCCACTTCTCTTTCACCCAAGGGTCAACACCAAGCCATAGTTTAAGGCTTCTCTATGTCAGAAATGCAATTACTCTATTAAAGCACAGGTCTGGGCTGAGTATTTATGACCTGGACCAAGGACTTTGGACCAAGGAAGGGAAATGTTTTTATCGGGGCTTTTCAACTATGGCTCAATATTGGAAGGCCCTGTTCTCTCAGAGATGATGATTTGGATGGCCCTTGGGGTATTTTCTAACTCTAGGAGTCTAGGCTTCTATAAATGGTCCAGTATCTTACTGGAAGGGCGCCTACAAGGAGGAAAGGAAAGCCAAAATGGAAGCAACCCAAGCCCATCTGCGGGACTGTTTCCTTCGCCGCGGCCGCCTTTGACAGCCAGGCCACCTGAGAGCGACAGGGTTCGGTTGCCTTGAAGTGGAAATGTGGCCTCCAACGTGGCGCATCTGGCCAGGCTTTGCGACGGCAGCCGCCTTTTTGATATCCCTGGCGTAACTGGCTTGGCATTTTCATGGCAGACGCTCACTTCGCTCAGTGACACACTTGCGTTCTTTCGCTCTTTCTTCACGTTCCAAGTTGTTTGAACGCTCTCCCTTATTTTTTTGGTATACACACCCGAATTAGATTTCAGCTCATGAGTTTCTTGGCACGTTTTGGGAAAGTCCTTTGCTCGGGTTGCATCTCCCAGTAGTCCCCGGCCAACATGATTTAAATTCCCAATAGCTCTAGCCAAAGATGCTGCAAGATCTCTCTACATACTTTTCCCATGATGGTTCCTATGCGTCTGAACATCTCTGCTGTTTTTGACGCCTAGTGATGGGTGGCGTCTTCCACATCAATAAAAATGCTCTGGCTTTTAGTCCCAACTTCAAATGGCTTACCCAACGTCCCATCCACCTCCAAACAGATTCAACATCTTGGCGAATCTCTTTAAAGGTTAAATCCGAAACCCAGATCCAGTTCGCCACCTACTGACACAGAAACCATGAGCCGCCGTGGCTGACATCCAAAATATATTTACCCTTTGACTCAACCTTTCGCTGTATCTTCTTTAGGCCCCAATCTGTTCTTTCAACACTGACGTCTCTCGGCTTGTTTTATGTTTGTGTGCACTTCCCAGATACCGTTCTGTGGAATCGCGGGCTGGAAATGACGCTTAATTAATTTAATTAGCTCATTAAGCTTGCGAAAAGTCCTTGCTGCTGGATGATGCGCCCAAGTTCCTGTTTGAAAAGGCCACGTAATTACGGAAGGAATGGGTCTTTTAATGCCTGTTACCCGTGGCAAATAGGGACGGCGCAAAGTATGGGAAGTCGCCGTCTGCGGCCGGCGTTCTGCATTGCGGCGACGGAGTCATAGCCTAGAGTTACGGATCCGAAACTGCTCCATAATTTTGTAAGGTTGCGGACTTGGCCGCCGAGGCCAAAATACTCCGGGCATCCTGGACATGCCTTGAATTCCCCGTTATCTGGCTCTCCATTCTGGCGCCGCGGTGGCTTTCCATACAAACATCCTACCATTGCCATGGATGGTAGAACAATAGGGCCATATAGTTGGAAGAGACCTTAAAGGACATCCAGTCCAACCCGCTTTTGCCACGAAGACACAATCCAAGCGCTCCCAGATTGCCACCCACCTTCTCTTTATAAAATCCCCAAAGGTGGAGACACCATCACCTTCCAAAAAAGTAAAGAAGTTGGCAGCATGAGCTTTCGTAGACTTTGGTCTCCTTCTTCAGATCCATTCTATGTGTATCTATTTGCATCCAAGCCATCTGGTTCCTTCTGTACATACCTACAATTCACCTGTTGACTTATGGTGACCCCATGCATTTTGTAAGGTTTTCTTTTGCAGGCAAGGGTGGTTTTCCCTGTCCCTTCCTCAGAAATATCACCCCCAGCACCTGGGATTCATGGATATCACCCATCCAAGGACTAACCACGGCTGACCCTGTTTAGCGTCCAAGACCAGAGGTTATCTGGTGTATTTGACGTATTGCACCAAAAGACAAAAAGGACGCTCGGAGGCAACAAAACCGGATGCTGCCCTCTAGGGTGAGCATCCTCCTCGGCGTCTATCCGCGGCTTTCAATAAAATAAAGTAAAATAATGTCCCATCCCGCGTCTCGAATGGACACTTTGCATGAGTAATTGGCGGCGTTTTGACGAAAATGCATTTGGCGACAGCGGGATGTAAAGCGCGTTAATGATTATGGCAGGTTATGTGTCTTAATTATCCCATTTCAGTCACTTCCATTAATGGCAGGACCAAGGGCACACCAAGAGGAAGCAGTTACAGCTGGGGAGGCGGGGGGACGGAAAGTAAATTCAAGTTTGTCGCAGTTTAATTTAAATTTTAAATTAAAGTTTAAAAGCCCGGTTTCGTGGGAGACCCAGGTTCGAATGCTTGCTCGGCGACGAAACCCAATGGGTGCCCTTTGGCGAGTCACACTCTCTCAGCCTCATAGGAAGGCAATAGCATCCCCTCCCGAAAAAATCATGCCAGGAAAACCCTAGCAGAGGGATGCCATATGGGGCATGCCGTTCCCTTGTGAAGTGTGCGCTTTGCATTGTCGTCGTTGTGCGCTTCAATTAGGGTAACCCTACGGCAAACCTATTACGGGGTTTTTCTCTGCAAGATTAGTTTCCCATACTTTGGTCCTCCAGGTGTTTTGGACTTCAACTCCCAGAAGCCCCAGCCACCTTGGATAAGTGTCAGGGATTCTGGGAACTGAAGTCCAAAACATCTGG
The DNA here is from genome assembly GCA_034509955.1 of Urosaurus nigricauda. Classification (NCBI taxonomy): domain Eukaryota; kingdom Metazoa; phylum Chordata; class Lepidosauria; order Squamata; family Phrynosomatidae; genus Urosaurus; species Urosaurus nigricauda. The sequence continues at coordinate 13,000,350 of JAOEGL010000008.1, forward strand.
AGGACCAAAGTTTGGGCATTGCTTAGAGGCTTCCCTCTGAGGATGTGATAGTGTGACTTTTCTAAGGTGGGTTTCTGTGGCTGGATTGCAAGGATAGCAAGGATTTGAATCCTGAGTCTCATTCCCACTACATTTTAAACCGGATTGGAAATCGGTTTGCACTGGTTTAAATGACGCTGGTTCGCACTTGAACACGATTTGGAGAAAGGGGGCCGTGCGCTAGACCCATTTAACCTCCGTCTTTTTGACGCCAATTTTTCCCCTGCATCTTTTAGGATAAATCGATTCGGCGCAAGTGTGTGAACCAGATGCGGATCAGAATCGATTTAAATGTGCCCTTCGGAGAGCTGGAGCGGGTCCATTTTGAATCGATTCATTCGTCAATGTGAACCACGAGTGGGTTATTTTATTTTATTTCGCTGTAAGAAAATGCGATCGGGGCAAATGTCGTGTGAACCACGCTCCGCCGCTGAACCGATCCATCGATTCGGATCGCAAAGCGATTTATTTGCAAATGGGAATGTCTAAGATGTCTCCAATATGGCACCCCTCTCTTAGGGTTTCCTTGGCCAGATTTTGTTCAGAGATTTTGTTCAGAGGTTCAATCGCCTTCCTCCGAGGCTGAGAGAGTGTGACGTACCAAGGCCGACCTGCATTTTCCTTGGCTGAGCAGGGATTCGAACCTGGGTCTCTAGTGCAACACGCAAGCCGACACACCACACTTTGCATTCCCGGTGACAAAAGCGGCGCTTTAATTAAAGGAACATTGCAGGCGTTTATACGAGAAATTTCTGATCGCTCGAGCGTTAATTAATTAAGCCTGTCGTTCGAAGCCAGGTCATTACAGAAATCTTGCTTTTAATCAGGAAGAGACAAAGCCGGGGAACAAGGTTATCTGGAAATAAAACACACAACGGCTGGAAGCCAGCTTCCCTTCAGCGTGGCACAAATATTCGCAGGCGAGGAATATTCACAACCGCTATGTGGAATCGCAACAACATAGGTGGACACTTGGGTGCTCTTGTGCAATGTGCAATGCACAAAGAGTATGCAATTTGCAATGCACGACGAATGTGCGATGCATACTCTCCATGGGCAACATGAAACCACAATTCACAATATACAATGCACAATGTCTGTAGTGTTGCTTCCTTTCAAGTCACTTCTGATTTAAGGCAAGCCTATCCTGGGATTTTCTCGGCAAGGCTTTGTGCAGAGGAGGTTTGCCATGGCTACCCTCTGAGGCTGAGAGAGTGTGACTTGCCCCTAAGGTTAGCCAATGGGTTTCCATGGCCGAGCAGGGATTCGAACCCTGGCCTCCAGAACTGTAGCCCAGCACTCAAACCGCTGTTTCGTGTGGTCTCTCACAATACACAACTGTCACAACTGCAATGCAAAAATGCCCAATGTGGAACTGTGATGCATAAGGCACAACATGCAACCGCACTACACAGTGCACAATCACAGCTTTGCAAAGACGAGACAACGCACAGGTATTATATATATATATATGTGAGCATATATGGATTTCTCCAAAAATAATCCACTTCGGCACCACTTTGTCATGGCTCAATGCCAGACAATTCTGGGGATTGCAGTTTTGCGAGACATTGAGCCTTCTCTATCACAGAGAGCTCTGGTGCCACAACAAACTACAATTCCCAGGATTCCCTAGGCATTGAGCCATTGCAGTCAAAGCGGTCTGAAACTGGATTATTTCGGCAGCGTGTCTGGGTCCTTGCCTCACCAAAGCCTGGCCGGGAGGGAACCCACCAAAGGAATAATGCAGGTGGAGGCAGTATATTTCCATAAACTGGAAAGCATCCTTACCTGTGGGAGTCCCTTATGGGAAAGGCATTGGTCAAGCGGTCAAGGGACGCACGAGGAATCAAAACCAACACGGCCCAAGGGTCAAGGAAGGCTTAAGTCCGAAGTGCAGGAGTCGGGAAGCGGGTCTCAGGGACAGGAATGCTGCCCAAGAACCAAAGGAGTTGCATCCAACACTCAGTTCTTCCACGGCCTGAGCCCAGCTGCTCCTAATCTGAGCTTCATCAGTTTGGCTGAGCCTCTTGCTTCTCTCCTTTGTTGGCTTCTTGGCCTTAGGAGCCCAGTTGGGTCTTTGGCCTCAGGTTCAGGCTGCTGTGCAACAGGTTGTTCCCTGCCTGGGAGGCTCACCTGGGTCCCAGTCCTGCAGCTCCTGGCCCATGACACTTCCATGGCGAGGAAACCCTATGAAATTGGTGGCCACAAGTCAACAGGTCCCACAAACGCCACATGTTGCATGCATGTGTGCTTGCATCATGCATGAAGGCATGCATGAACGGCATGCATGAACGCAACATTGCATCGTGCACCTCTCCGCCTTCACTTCTCTAAGCGATATATACCCAAATCTCTTGGTGGTTCCTCATAAGAGGTCTAGGAGCCATTGGACTGGAAAGGGCAATTGACTGGCCCTCCAGCCAAGGGAGCCTTTCTGCCACTTTCCTGCAGCTCCTGAACGATGAAACTTTAAGGTATTTGAGGAGAGCATGGAAACCCCATGAAATTGGTTACCACAAGTCAACAGGTGCCATGAATGTAACATGTTGCATCATGCTTGTACACGTCTGTGCATCATGTTGCATTGTGGTTCTCCAAGCGATATATACCCAGACCTCTTGGTGGTTCCTCATAATTGGTTGCTACAAGTCAACCGGTCCCAAGAACGCAACACAACGCATGCACGAATTCAACATGTCGCACCATACATGCATCATGGCACCCTTCCACCTTTGCTTCTCCGAGCAACATGTGCACCCAATGCGGAGTCCCAACTTTGCAAAGACGAGACATGTGTTAACTGTGAAACTCACACCATGAGAAGATAGGACTCAATAGGAAAGACAGTCATGCCTAGCAAGGAAGGGGAAAGGCAGCAGGAAAAAGAAGAAGGCCGGGGGACATTTCCGCAGATACCTCGGACTGCCAAAAACTCAAACGCACGGGTCAAAGAGCACATTAGGCCAATTTCCGAAGTAACAGTGCATGGTTTCAGCGCTTTGATTTATTTCTGGACACTTCTGGTAATTTTATTTTTTAAAAATACAGTGATTTAAGGCCAAAGTCCAATTGCTAGAGTCAACACATTGGCCAGGATTTTGCTAATGACAGAGGAAGGCATGAGTTGCATTAAACATACGGATGGGTCAGTGTGTGTGTGTGTACATATATACACATACACATAGATATGGACATTGTGCCCTGGCCATATTCTGCAAAAGATCTCTTATTTATTTTATTAAACCACTTCTAGCCTGCCTTTTATCATCACAGGGTGGTGCAGCGTATAAACCATTTAAACCATCTTTTGGATTAAAAGCATCAATGATTCAAACAAGATAGTTAAGGTATTGGAAGAACATATTAAACAGAGGAACAGCCAGAACCACATTAAAAGCTACAGAAATGTGAAAACAACCCATGATAGCATCTGTCTCTCTCTCTCACACAAGGCACTGATATCCGCAAAAGGGAGAGGAATTCCAACGTAAGGAGCAGAGAACTCGTCTCCAGGTTCGGCCTCCGAAGGATTCCCAGACAAGGACGACCTGCCGTCACAAAAAAAATACATATATCTGCCACGATTTCTGTTTGCAAGGCCCAGCTCCTGGCAAGTGTCCAAGCCCCCAAAGGCTGCGCTTAATTTGCATGCAAATGTACAAGGATTTAAGTATCTTAAAATAAACCGATCCTGCCAACCCAGCTTGTCGCTCCGTCTCCCTTGACAGACGCGGGGGAAATTGGCTCGCAGGAAAAACACAATGTCGTCGGCGTACAAGTGGAAATAACTGGTGTCCGCTTCCCCTCCCGGGACCCTAAAAGCGGGCTCAGACCCTGGTTTGCGCAGTTGCTCTGTCTGGCAACACGAGAGTGACGGGCAAAAGGGATCCCTGCGGAGAAGGGAAAGTTTGCAACTCTTTGGTCCCGAACCGCGGCGAGACGTAATCGGCGAGGAAGCGGATGTGGAACTGCCGGCCGATGCAGTAGACCAGGTTTTCCACCACTGCGCACTGGAAGCAAGCCGGAAAGGGCATGGGGTGGGTGGCGCATTCGTACCACAGCTTGGCCTTGGCGCCGCAACGGTAGACGCTGATGCCCATGCTCCGGTTGAGGTCGAAGCGGTAGATGAACCCGTTGGCGGTCACCATCTCCGTCGTCCTGTCCTTGCGCCCGCCGGTGAGGCTGACCTTCCAGGTGTCCGAGCGGGCAACGTACTTCAAGAGGGTATAACGCAAGGTGCCACCTGTGACGTAGATCTCTCCGTCGCACGTGGTGGCGGTGTGGGCCACGGCAAAGGTGTCGTTGGGCAGTGGGGCCACAAAGTTCCAGCGGTCTATCCGTGGATCGTACCTGGTGAAGGAAGGGTGCCCTGTGTTATTTTGTTGACATGGATGGCTTCATTAACCGCTCAGTGTTGTTTCCCATTGGTATACTTTGAGTTACTGTTCATTACGGTCAGCCTTCCATATCCCTGGATTCTTTATCCATGAATTCAAGCATCTATGGCTTGAAAGCAAAAGTTTGGATATAGGTGAACCAGGCCTAACGAATGAGAGAGCTGGAAGACAGCTGAAAATGGATGAAGCTGCTGCCACACTGCAAATTAAATCAGTGTGATACTGCTTTAACTGTCATGACCATCCTATGGAGTCCTGGGATTTGTAGTTTGTTGTGGCACCGGAGCGCTCTGACAACGAGGCTAAACATTGCACATAACTACAAATCCCATAATGCCATAGCCTTGAGCCATGGCAGTTAAAGCAGTGTCAAAACCGCATTAACTCTGCAGTGCAGATGCAGTACAGAAGCAGAGGGTGAGGCTTGGTCTGGTACAGAACCGTTTTGGGCAAGGAGTACACCATGAAAAGATTAATTTTTTAGCGAGTGAAATCAGAGACGCTTAGAGGAATCCTGTTATTCCTTTTTTAAGTTTGCCTTATTGCTCCTTTGGGACTCACTGCAAACTGAAACAACACTTTTTGGGTTGCCTGTTATTAAAACTGTTTTAGGATATGATCGCAAGCTCTAACCAAAGACACGTTTTGCTGGTTTTTTAAAATTGGGTTATTAAAGTTGTCCTTGCTCTCGCTTGCAGTTATTGGGTGCCCAAGCCCATGCCGAAGCCCTAATACTCTACTGAAAAAGTGTTTTTATTTTATTATTCTTATTCTTATTATATCCCAGCTTTCTCCCAACATAGGGACTTTTATGGAATAAAAAAGGTTGGGTCATGGGTTGGTGGAAACAGACTCACAAATAAAGGCATCCACCTAGTTGTGGCAAAATAATTCCTGGGAAAGGGAAGAAAGACCCTGTTGGAAAGGTCTAAAGACCCTCTTTTTGGCCAATCCTATCCCCTTGAAACAAGGCTCGTCCAGTGCGTGACATACCTCTCAACGGTGTAAAGGCACTCTCCACCTATGGCATAGAGGTAACCGTCCAAAGCGACCAGCTTACAGTGGGGTCTGGCTTGGTTCAACGGACAGATCTCCCTCCAGATGTTGGTTAAGGGGTTGTAGCAGAAGACCCGGTTGGATGGCCTCTGGTGCCTCCCTCTCCCTTCGCAGCCGGCCACCACAAAGAGGTAGTTGAACATGCTGCACATGGCGCACCCTTTGGAGACAGTCTCGAGAGGCATATGCGACAAGGGGTGCCAAGTGTCCTCCTGGTCATCGTAGTAGCAGAGCCTACTGGGGTGGTGGCCGTACTCCTGGGAGTTGACGTCCGCCACCGTCACGTACTTCCTCCCTTTCATCCTCCTGTTCAGGATCAGGTCCCTCTCCGTGGCGTTGAGGCGGCTGTAGATGGCGTGGGTCCTGAGCACTCGGAGGTAGTTGTCGCTCATGACTTTGTAGGCCGCTTCTCGGAGAGCTTCCAGCTTCTGCTTCTTGGCCAGGCACAGGACCTCGTAGCAATTCCCCAGGTCCAAGTGGACATTCACGGAGGACTCTGGGCTCAGCGGGACATGAAAGAATTTGGCACCGGCCACAAGCTCCACCGTCGGTTCCTCACTTGTGTCGCTTTGGAGGCTCTGCATGGATCCCACCAGCGATGAAGCAGAGCTGGAACGGAGGGCGACAAGAGGTGGCGTGTCCTTTCCTGATGACCCAAGTGCTGGAGAACCAAATCCTTCCATGGGCACTTGAAGCTCAGGGTTTTCTATGATTTTGTGGAAACTCTCTTTCCGGGTGAGACGGCGTCTTTCTCTTGGATGCTTTTGGTCGGTGTTTTCTTCAGTCGTAGCATCCTTTTCAGGTTGTACAGATTTTGGAGCATCACCAGAAGCACCAGAAGATATTCCCTCACCCTTTTGAAGGGCCATGCTGTCCTCTTCATTGTCTGAACAAGCTTGATCTGGTTCCTGATACAACGGTTTCTCAGACTCTTTGGAAAGATGGAGTGGTTGGGTGTCCAGAGTAGCATAGGAGAGCTTTTCATTCATGACCGACTGGGAACTGGATTGGACAAAGTAGTCATAGACTTTCCCTCTGAGGTTGGACTCTGGTCGACCATTGCTCCCTTCCTTGGGCTTCCTTTCTTTAATGAAGTTCTCCTCCATCCGGACGGTTGCGACGGAGGAGAAAGTGTAGGCAGAATGGGATTGCACATGAGTTTGCTTTATGGCTAGGTCCATGTCCGACGTTGCATAAAATGAACGGATCCCTTCCTGCTCCTTTGGGGCTTCCTGAGTCTGGGTTGAACATCTAATCATACTTTCTTCTCCCACTAGTTCCTCCTTCCCAGTTTCTAAGGTATATCCATTCTGACTTGTGGGGTGACCTTCCCCTCGTGTCGTCTCATCCTCTTGAGAAGTGAAACAACACCCAGCTCCCTCTGAGTCCGCATCCCATCCCGTCTCCTTCAAACTGCAGGTGTCACCTTCTGAGAAATTTGGTTTGCTCCTCGGCTCTGTTTCCAGGGTCCTGTCCGTGACCCCAGCGCCGTTCCCATAGCTGAAACAATCCCCCAAAGTACCTTTTTCCTCCTCCTCCGAAGCCTGGCCTTTTGGATTTGGCTGCTCTCCAGTCCCTGGGTGACTAATCTCTTCTCTTTCCTCTTCCACTTTCTCCACCTCTTGTTTATCTCGTCTCTCGGCAGGTGCGCCTTGGAGTCTGGACTTCCCTGTGGTTTCTGGCCCACCTGGATCTGCAGCTACGTTGGCCGAAGTGCCATTGACCATTGCCCCTTTAGCCTTGTTGACGTGCCTCTGTCTCAATCCTGGGGTCAGCTGTCCTTCTCCGGTGCCCCCAAAAACCAGCTCCTCTTCCAATTGGGTCTCCTGTCGATCTGGGTCGACTCTACCATCGTCCCTCCCGCAGGGTCTGCCGCGAGATTTGTAATACCTGTATGCCAAAGTCAGCAACAGAAAAGCGGCGGCCGAAAGGGCCAGCCGCCCGGCCAGCTGCATTTCGGACGGCTGGTCTCCGCTTGCCTCCAACCCGTGGGTCATTCTTCCATATCACGCGGGGCTGCCCAGGAATGCGAAAAATTCTCGGATTAATGATTGCCAAGTTGGGAAGGCGGGGGTGGTTGTAGCCCAAGTTTCCACAGGGAAGGCCTGCCTCCTTCTCTTCTCTGGAAGGTGACTTTTACCTGCCGACAGGTAAGAAGAGAACACGGCTTGCTCTCAGCTGGTATCTCCGTTTGCCAGGTGTCTTCTTACTGCAGGAGTTTTGCATATTTGAACAAAGTGGGCCGAGCCGGACACGGTCGAGGGAGATGCAATGCAACTGAGCATAGAGTCCAGTATTCCCAAAAGGGAGATGTTTGTGTGCGTGTATATATCTTTCTTTCTCTCTTTGTGTTGTGTAGTTGTTCTGTTAAGCTTGGATAAATAAAAGAGCCTTGGGAGGACTATGAGGAAGCAGGAAAATGGGCACACAGGGTTTAAAAATAGATCCCCACCCCTAAGCTTTGCAAGTTCACCTTTGCACACGGCGGATTTCTTCTCCTTCTCCCTGCTTGGTTTGAAAGTGCAACCCTAAGCATATTTGCTCAGATTTAATTCCTGTTGTTCTTAATCCCATTCTCGCCCGCTCTTCCTCCCATGGCGGCTGAGAAATGTTGGAAGTGAGACCGTTCCTGCCCTTGCAAACGCAAGCTGAAAGGCCAGCGCAAAAGAAAAAGGGGTGAGGAGGGAAGAGGGAAAAAATAAACGACAACCAAAGCTATTTGTTCTTGGTTGCAGGGTCCAGGAGGCTGTTAAGTTCATCTCTATAGATAACTATTTCAGGAGAACATATAGAGTTGGATTTAAACAGAGTGGGAACTTGGGGGGCTGAACCTTTCTCCTGACCTTTGCTCGCACAACACTCCTGCGAGGTAGGTCAGGTTTTGAGAGGAACAGGGAGTGCCTGGGCCAAGGTCAGCCCGTGAGTGTCATGGAAACTTAAAAAATTGATATCCCAAGTCTTAATGTTGTGTAATTTTTTTGTCAATGTGGCGTAGCGGTTTGAGCGTTGGACTCTGGAAATCAGGGTTCAAATTCCCATTCGGCCACGGAAACCCACTGGGTGACCTTGGGCAGGTCACACTCTCTCAGCCTCAGAGAATGACATTGTCAAAAACCCCACTGAAGGGAAACATGCCAAGAAAATCTCATGATAGGTTTGCGCATGTTGGAAATGACTGGAAAGCACACCACAAGAACAACAATCCGAATTGTCAGTCTAACCACTGCACCACATTGCCTCTGTATTTAAAGAGGGATCCTGAGAGCCAGCGAGCGGTTTGAACATTGGACTATGGCTCTGGGGACCAAGGTGCAAATCCCTGCTCAGCCATGGAAACCCAAGGAGTAAGCAATACTATGAAGTTAAGCCCTCGCGTCTCACCTGGGTATTCGAAGCGTGTGTGCGAATGTCTGGGGTTGGCAGAGGAGGCAAAGACAGAACTGTTTGCCATCATCTTATCCTGGGCACCATAGCTAGCAAAACAGGTTCGAGATAAACCGCAAGCAAACATGCACACTCTGTCTCCGATTTCCCCTTAGGAGCCCGATTGCACAAAGGCAGGCTGCTTTTTATTTTAATCTCGCCCTGGGAAGAATCCGCCACACGGCATCGCCTGCTAAGGTCAGGCCGATCGACCTTGCGGCAAAGTATTAGAGAGTTCGGAGTTTGGGAAAGGAACTCGTCTCCAACTTTGGGAGACACTGAGCCGCGTCCGACAACAGCGACCGCTGGAGAAGTGGCCAAAATGTATTTCCATAGGGTGACTTGTGGGCCTACTCCGCAAAGTTGTTAGGAGGATTATAAGCAGTATTCTTATCCCCATGTTTCAGACGAGAAAACTGAGGCTACAAGACGGTGGGCAGCTCACCTAAGGTCCAAAACACGCTGCAGAAATAATCCAGTTTGAGATCGCTTTAACTGCCAGGGAATCCTGCAAATTGTAACCGTTGGTGGCACCAAAGCTCTCCGACAGAGAAGTCTAAATGTCTCACAAAACTACAGTTCCCCAAATCCCATAGCATTGAGCCATAGCAGTTAAAGTGGTGTCAAAATGGATTATTCTGCCGTGTGTTTTGGACCTGAGATGGTGGCCAGGTTTGGACCAGGGACGCAAAAGACTTCTATACTGAGATATGGGAGGGTGAGCAGAAGTGGCGATGAGCAGAGAAGAGTTTTAGAAGGACAAAGGATACATCCGCAGCGCAGAACGAATGCAGTTTGATGCCGCTTTAACTCCCATGGCTCCATGCTATGGAAAAAATGGGTGGAAGGGGTGCCACAAAAAGGTACTGGATGAGATCCTAAAGCAGGATTTTGCGGCACAACTCTTTCCATATGGAGTTGCACCTCCGCTGTGCCCTTGTTTCGAAAGGCAACTTTGGAGCAAACGTGCCTCTCCGTAGACTTGGGAGAAGAGGTATAGAAGCAGCGGTTCCCAAACCTTTGGTCCTCCAGGTGTTTTGGACTTCAGCTCCCAGAAGCCCCAACATCCAGGAATCCTGGGAGCTGAAGTGCGAAAACATCTGGAGGACCGAAGGCTGGGAAACAGTGGTACAGAGGGACCAGAGGAGACCTTCAAGCTTGGAAATGTATCATTCAATGCTGAAGTCAGAGCCTCGCCTTGAAAGCGCATGCAAGGAATCCATGAGCGGACGCAAGGGATCCGCCAGTGGTCACAAAGGATCTGCAAAATTATTGTTGAATTGTGTGCATGCGTGTATGTACGTGTGTGGGTCCAGGGGGCTTTCCGCATCCCCGAACTAGGATCTCAACCATACTGTGCTTTCTTTGCCCAAACTCTGGTTTTGTTAAAGAGGCCAAACCCAGTGCTGTATATCTTCCTCTCCCTGGGCCTACAACTCTTGTTTGTGTGTATGCTTTCCAACATCCAAAACGTCTTTGATGTCTTGAGCTTGCTCGCTTTCCCGCCCCGAAATCCCCATGACAAAAAAAAAAAAAAAAAAAGGAAGGGGAAAAAAAAGTCAGCAATATTTTTATGTTCTTTTTCTCCCCCTTCCCTCCTGCCTGAGTTCAAGAAGGAAAGCCTCCCTTGTTTGAAAAGCCAGCAACGCAACATGCCTTGGACGAGAGCTGCAAACAAGGCAGTTCTGGCATGCCGGCAGGAGATGTTTGTTTGCCCCCCCCCCGCACTCCAAATCTCGAAGCAAAACAAAACAAAAACAACAACGACGCACGGTTCCTGTAAATAGACGAAAACAAAGTAAAGAGCTCGAGTCGGCAATCTGAAGACTCTCCACCATCAGCAATTCAGATTCGGGTGCCGGAGTGCTGTAATGAAATGAAAAAAAACCGAGTCGGTTCATGAGACGGCGGCGGGGGTTTCATCTTTTATGTAAGCACTTTGGAGCGCTTATTGCATTTGCCTCCGCGACACCCCACTGAGGTAGGCCAATGTGTTCCGGCACTTTACAGAAGGGGGGGGGGGAAAGAACCATCCTTAGCTAGACTCCATTTTAGCAGGTTGGGAAGAGTGGCGCAGTGGCAAACGTGGCATTGCAAGGCTTTGCCATTCTCTTTTCCCATTACTGGGGTGGCTGGGGGTGCGTTTGCTGGTGGATACTTTGAATCTGCTGGTAGATCCCTTGCAACTGCTGGCGGATAACCTGGTAGATCTCTTGCATCATCAGCAGGTGAATCCCTTGCATCTGCTAGCAGATCCTTCGCAACTGCTAATGGATCCCCTTGCATCTGCTGGCAGATCCCTTGCATCTGCTGATCCCTTGCATCTACCACCAGATTCAAGGTTATCCACCAACAGATGCAAGAAACCCACCAGCAGGTGCAAGGGGATCCATTAGCAGTTGCAAAGGATCTACTTGAATCTGGTGAATCTGGTGGCAGATTCCTTGAATATGCTAGTGGTTAACCTCACCTCTGCTGGCAGATCCCTTTCCTCTGCTGGCAGATCCCTTGCATTTGCTGGTGGATCTTTTGCATCTGCTGACGGATCCCTTGCATTTGCTGGCGGATAACCTTGCATCTGCTGGTGGATTCCTTGAATATCTCTGGGTTTTAGTCCCAAGCTCAAAGGAGCTATCCGCTATGGAGGGGTATCCACTATGCCATCAAGCCAGTGCGGCATAGTGGTTTGAGTGTTCAATTATGACTCTGGAGACCAGGATTCGGATCCTGGGTGATGACACCTGATGTCATCACCCTTGCCTGATGACACCCAGTGGGTTGACATGGCTGACTCGGGATTCGAACCCTGGTCTGCAGAGTCATCGTTCAATGCTCAAACCACCAGAGGCACATGCATCCAATCATGCTCTCCATCTCATGTTCTTTCAAAAGGGATACACAATGGTGTACTCAGCAGGTAACAGTGTCGGTGAGATGGTGAATTGGCACTAGGTTTTATTCCAGACTTTAAAGGGTCTTCAAGGTGCCGAAACTGTTTGGGGGATTGTATCCAGCACCTTGGAAAGCTCCTTTACGGGGTAGAAGAAACCCCAGACTGTAAAGGATCTCTCCAAGGGGTTGAGCCTATTTTCATCCTAGTTTGGAATAAAACCCAGAGACACTGAAGCCATGCGATGCCACAGGTGGTTCCCATCCTCGAAACACTCAAACAGGCCAATCTCTTGAAAGGGGATGGCATGGAAGAAAGCAGCTGAGGTTCAGCCCAGGCAAGTTCAGAACAAACAGAGCAGCAAAAAACACACAGAGAGGGGAAAGGGAGGGGAAAAAACCCCATTGCAAAACCCACCCAAAAGGCACCGATCTCCCTGCGTTTTAGAAGTCGAGGCTGCAACTCCAAGAACTTGAAAGGCGAGATGACATCAAAGCATCAAGGCCTTCTTTTCACGGGTGTCTTTCTCTCTTTCTCTCTCTCGACGGAGGGGTTGTGGGGTGGGTGGGGAGCAGGGAGCCGGCTGGCTTTGAAGAGTGGGGAAAAGGATTAGTTTTGCTTTTGCTGACAAGTGTTTCACTAAGTGAAGGAGAAATGGAAAGCGTTTGTGCCAGTTCTTAGCAGGCCTGGGTGACAGGGGGCTGTCAAGTCAGGTATCGGAAAGAGACGGCAGAGCTTTGAAGGGAAGAAGATTGTGATGGTGGAGCAAAGAGGAACAGGGGGAGCGCGAGGGACCTGGGAGAGGAAGGTGGGAGTAATTCAACCCGAAACTGGAAGGAACTGAGACTCAAACCTTCTTCGCAGTCATATCTGCAAAAAGCAGGCCCGCTCGGAACAGTGCCCTCTGCACACATGTCTGGTTTAAAGCCAGGGAGCAATTCTATATTCCACAAGAACCAGCAGAGGAAAACCACATTGTTTGACACATGTCGGCGACTGGGCGCCATGCTGCCACGGATAATACATGCTAGATGACTGCAGTGCAAAGGAGAGGGTGCTCAACTGTGGTGCAAAGAGAGTGTGCAAAGGAGAAGGTGCACAACAATGGAGCAAAGGGGTGGGTGCAAAACTGCAATGCGAAGGATAGGGTGCACAACTATAGTGCAAAGGAGAGGGTGCACAACTGCTGCACAAAGGATAAGGTGCACAATAGAGGAGCAAAGGGATGGCTGCACAACCGCAATGCAAAGATAGGGCACACAACTGCAATGCAAAGGAAGGAGTGCACAACTGCAGCATAAAGGATAGAGTGCATAATGGCCCAAGGTACGATGGAGCTGTGCCTGGGGCTGTTCGTCTATTCTTCCAAAAGGGATGGAGGGAATATTTTCCTCAGCTGCTGGGCCTATGTCATGATGGAGCTATGTCTGGCTGCTCTTCTCTCCCTTCCAAGTCCAAAGCTATGGCAGTTGGAACATGGAGGGAGGATCTCTCATTCTCTGCTGGACCAAACATGATGGAACTATGCCTGGTTGCTCTTCTCTTTTTCATAAGCCAAAAGCAAAGGCAGTTGGGACTCTACCTCTCTCACCAGATGCACGATGGAGCTGGACCTGGCTGCTCTTCTCTCCCTTCAAAGTCCAAAGCAATGGGGGTTAGGACATGGAGGGAGGGCCTTGCAACATCTACTGGACCAAGGCATGATGGAGCTGTGCCTGGCTGCTCTTCTCTCTTTCTGGGGCTGCAGCAGTTGCAGCTTGGATGGAGGGAAGACCTTTCTGGGATAAAGCATGATGGAGCTGGACCTGGCTGCTCTTCTCTCCCTTCAAAGTCCAAAGCAAAGGCAGTGGGAATATGGAGGGAGCGTCTCTCACCAGTCAAGACAAGACATGATGGAGCTGGACCTGGCTGCTCTTCTTTCCCTTCAAAGTCCAAAGCAATGGCAGTTAGAAGATGGAGGGAGGACCTCTCATCCTCTGCTGGACCAAGGTGTCATGGAGCTGTGCCTGGCTGCTCTTTTATTCTTCCCAGGACATAGCAATGGCAGTTGGGATGGAGGGCCTTGCAACATCTACTGGACCAAGGCATGATGGAGCTGTGTCCGGCTGCTCTTCTCTCCCTTCAAAGTCCAAAGCGATGGCACTTAGAACATGAAAGGAGGACCTCTCTGCTGGACCAAGGCATGATGGAGCTGTGCCTGGCTGCTCTTCTCTCTTTCTGGGCCAAAAGCAGTGGCAGCTTGGATCCATAGCTGTTGGGATAAAGCATGACGGAACTGGACCTTGTTACTCTTCTCTTCCTCATAAGCCAAAAGCAAAGGCAGTTGGGACATGGAGGTAGAGTCTCTCACCAGTCGCGTGATGGAGCTGGACCTGGCTGCTTTCCTCTTCCGTTAAAGGCCAAAGCAAAGGCAGTTGGAACAAAGAGACAGGGACTCTCACCATTTGCTAGGGTCAAGGTAAAATACACCTATGCCTGGCTGCTCTTCTCTCCCTCGGAGAGCAATGGCAGTCTTGGAGTAAACCATTACGGCACAAGTGGTGCAGTTTAGAATCGTGGCTCCACGTCCAAAAGCTGAACGGTAAATCTGACATTTTAGAAACTACTGGCTTCGTTCCAGACGAAACCGATTCTCCCTTGAAAAGCTGAGCTAAGTGAAGTGGGCCTTGGGTTTCCCTCTCGTACTCGTGCCAAACCCCGGTGGATTTGGGGACTCCTCTAATTGGCAAGGACTGTTTTGGGGGGGGGGGGGCACAAAACCAAACCTGAGCTTCCTGGAACCCGTCCCCTCACCCCTGAGAACCATTTCTCGAGCGTTTTTTTTTTTGCACGGCTTTCATTACGATGATTATGTTTTTTAAAAAAAGGAATCAGCATGCAGACCTGGCTGGGAAAGCGTCATGTTCTTGGAGAACGATGAATTATGCATCCAATTGTTAGTGGCCTCGTGAACCTACCCCGCTGTTTTGCTACTCTTCATAATTACACGAAGGAGGCAGAGGGAAAGGGGGGAAAAACAGCAGGCAAGCAAATACGTCCCCATCCATTTATTCTAAATTCATGCAGATTTCTTCCTTCTTCCTTTCTCTCTCTGTGTTGCACGGTTCATCATTAAACAAAAGAATTCACTTTCCACAGGATGCGGTGACAGCCACCAACCTGGATGGCTTTATCAAAGGGAATTGGGGACAAATCTGTACAAAATAGAGCCATCAAAGGCTACTTAAGTCTGGGTGGCTATACATTGCTTCCCACCTTTGAGGATCTCAGGGTGGAAAGTCTTCCTTTTCCTCTTCCTCTCTTCCTCTTCCTCCTTTTCTTCTTTCTCCATTTCCTCTTCTCATCCAGCTTCTTTCTCTCTTCCTCCTCCTCCTTTTTCTTCCTCTCATCCTCGTCTTTTTCACCCATTGTGTTCCTCTTCCTTGTCTCCACTTTACCCCCTTTTTCTTCTTCTTCTCCTCTTTCTTCTCCTCTTTTTGTTTGTCCGTTTCCTTCCTCCCCTTCTTCTCCTCTCTTCCTCCTCCTCCTCCTTTTTCTTCCTCTTCTCTTTCTCCTCCTTTCCACATAGATACCTGCCTGAAATTTGGGCATTAAGCCATGCCACTGGCCCGTCTCACAGAGCAATAAAGTTGGAAGGAACCCCATGGGCCTTCTCATCCAAAAAGACCTAATTTTTGACCATGAAAATGATGGTATTAATAAGGGAGGCTATTCTTTCCATCCCAACAACTTGGACACCTTTGAAAAGGAGAAGCGACAATTTTGAGGAGGAAGGATCAGACTCCCAACAAACCCTCCAACTGTTGTGATTTGGCAGAGACAGTCCATCCCACTTTGTTTTTAAAATGTCCCGGTTCCCCTCTTCTCTTTCCACTTTCCTCCTTCACCTTCAATTTCTTCAGCCGTTGCAACTCAAGTCCAAAGTGCAAAAGGACTCAGCCACCATGAAACCCATTTTGGGGAGAAAAGTGGGATAGAAACCAAATAAATAAATGAATTGAATTAATTAACCAAATAGGAGGGAGAGGAGAGAAAAGGGCCAGGTCTTGCCCTTCCCAGGAGACTCAGGCAAAAGCAAACTGCTGCAGCCTCTCCTAGCATGTCTTTTCTTCCTTAGTATTAACTTTTGGCATCTTGAGCACGTTCGGATGTTGCTTGACCCCACGTTTTATGGTTTCCGTCCGTGAAACGATGGAGGTTATATATCCGGATGGCTCTATATTGTCTCCAGAATCAGACACAGGATGTCCCAATGGATCAGTTGCTGCTAAAGAAGAGTTTTGTGGCATTCTTGTCCTGTTTGCATCAGTCAGCATGGCCCAACAGGTCTCTTCTTATGTCTTTAGAAGTGCCAAGGATATAACCCTTTGTATGCCCAACACATCCCATGCCACTGAGATAATACGGTCCCTGAAACCATGCAATTGAACATAGGATTGTTTGCAAAGTTTATCTTCGGGGTGGTAATGTTTGTTGTTGTTTCTAACTGGTAGGCACATGGAGTTGTGCATATTTATCCAATGCAGCAAAACACACATACACACACAATGGTGATGGGACAATATATTCCAGTGTGTTGAGATTCCTTTCCCCGGTTGTGCCTCTTATAACAGAATATATGCAGTAGTGTTCGTGCCCTGTGGAAAAGAAACGCGGCACCAAAATGAACCATGGCCAGATCCTATTTATAATCAAATCCATACATTATTTTTGTCTTTCTCTTCTTCTAGGTTCTCTCAAGTCTCAACAGCCACGCCTGCCGTCGCTGCGATCGGAATTGAAGAGTGGGGAAAGATGCAAATGCATGCAAAGACTGGGAAAAAATAAATTTCTGTGTCGGTCTGCTGTTTCCCAGAATCCCCTAGCTCCAGTTTTCCACCATTGCTTGCAACTACTTCTGCAATTTCTTCTTGGTCCAGGGTGCCCTTGTTTCGAGGAGGTCTCTGCGCATGCGGCAACCTTGCCAAGGTCATGGAAGAAGATCTAATGAGGACGTTCCTCCAAGTCCACCTCCAAGAACCGGCGGCATCCTCTCCAAGTTACTTTCTGAATTACAACCTGGGACTGTGCCATGTCCTAGAGTGCTTTGCTGTGCCTCTTATCCAACTCCAACTCCCAGGAGGAACGGAGGGTCATCCGGTTGAGAGATATAGGATGCGCTTGCCGAGACCCTTCGAAGAATAGATGCCTGATCAATGTCGCCCGAATGGAGGCAGTTTGTCTCCCAAGGGGTGGAAGGGACTCCTGCAACGTGGAAGAGAAATGGTCTAACTCTGGAGGAGGTTTTTGGAGGGGGTTAAAAGAGACAGACAGAGAGAAATCTTTCCCCAGATATAGCACCACATTGCCAAGGCCAGGCAGAGGGCAGACATTTCTGGGACATCTAAAGAATGTATCACAGAAAGACGACAAATCCCGCTCTCTCCGAGAAAAGTCATGACGAACCTGGTCTGAAGAAATCTGGCCAAACCCCATGATAGCTCACCTTAGGGTTGCCATAATTTGGAAATGGTTTAAAGGCACTCAACAAAAGCAAACGTGCCCTCATTCCCACTTACAAATAAATCGCTTTGCGATCTGAATCGATGGATCGATGCGACAGCGGAGCGTGGTCCGCGCTACATTTGCCCCGACTCGCATTTTCTTGCTGCAAAAATAAAATAAAACAACCCACTTGTGGTTCACATTCACGAATGAATCGGTTCAAAATGGACCCGCTCTAGCCGGCCGAAGGGCAAATTTAAATTTATTTCCGATCCGCCTGGGGTTCATACTTGCATGGAATCAATTTATCCAAAAATGACACGGAAAAAATCAGCATCAAAAAGATGTGGATTAAATGGGTAGGGCACATGGCTACCCCCCTCTCCGAATCACTTCAGCAATTCGGTTCAAGTGTGAACCATTAAACTGGTTCAAACCGATTTGCAATCTAGTTTAAAAGTGGGAATCAGGCCCATCTCAGGCCTTCGGTCCATCACAGGATCAGCTCCCGGCCTTTCCTTCGCTCCATCCCAATCGTCTCAGTGCTGACATTTTGGGTATATGCATGATCCTAATTGGATTTAATTGCCTCTTAGACATTTGGCTGAAACCTTTTCCAAATCCCTTGGAATCAGGAGGCGGCGCATGGAAAAAGGCTACCCTTTGGAGGGTCACGCAACCCCAAGCGCATGCAAGAGAGAGAGAGAGAGAGACGCGGTGTGTGTGGGTTGCATGCCCCTCTCTTCCCCGTCTTCCCAAAGAGCGGCGATTAATTTTTTACATCCTAATCATCTCTCTTAGGCAGATTGTCAGCAGAGAACCTGTCACCCCTTGCATCAATAATGGAACAATTGCAACAGTCCCTAAAGTTCTCCCCGCTCTGCCCGCCCGTCTCTTGCATTATTCAAACCCGAGGCTTCAAACATTGGGGGGGGGGGGGGAAGCAGGGATGCTTTAATTGATGTCTTTTGAAATTACCCTGCAAAAAAGAGAGGCATGGGATGGGTGGGGAGGCAGAGGTAGTTGGCTACCTGATTTACGAAGCACATCCGTCTCCCTAGTCAGAAATGCCCACGCAGCAGAATGCAGGGACTATACCTTGGTGAGATGCGCTGGCACAGGGTGGCATGCCAAACTAGATATTTGTGGTGCTGAGCGTCAGCATATTGTACTGGTTTGTGCATTGGACTATGACTCTGTAGAACTGGGTTCAGATCCCCATTCAGCCATGGAAATCCAATGGGTGACCCCAGGCAAGTGGCACTCTCTAAGTCTTAGAGGAAACCAGTCCGAGAGCCGATGCGGTGTAGTGGTTTGCGCATTGGACTATGACTCTGGGGAACAGGGTTCGAATCCCTACTCAGCCATGGAAACCTAATGGGTGACCCTGGGCAAGCCACACAACCTCAGAGGATGGCAATGGCAAACCCTCTCTGAAAACCATGGCCAAGAAAACCCCATGATAAATCGGGCACACGACAACGGCAGCAACAGAAACAACTTACGGTGATCTTATGAGATACGTCCAAGAGCTCTGGTCATCCACTGTCCTGCTCAGGTCTTGCAAGATCAGGGCATCCATAACTTCCTTGATTCCTTAGTCTGTTCATGGCTTCCTTGAGTCCTTAGTCTGCTTCTGTAACCTTCAAACCAGGATTTGAATCCGTACTCAGATTGGAAACCCACTGGGTGACCTTAGGCAAGTCGCACATTCTCAGCCTCCGAGGATGCAAGAGAAGACCCCCTCTGCACAAACCTTGCCAAAAAACCCCAAGGCCTCATTCCCACTACCTTTTAAACCGGATCACAAATCGGTTTGAACTGGTTTAAATGACCCTGGTTCGCACTTGAACCAAATTGCTGAAGCGATTCGGAGAGGGGGGGCCATGCGCTAGACCCATTTAACCCGCCCCTTTTTGACGCTGATTTTTCCACGTCTTTTTGGATAAATCGATTCCGTGCAAGTGCGTTATGCCGGCTCGCTCAGGAAATCCAGATGCGGATCTGAATTGATTTAAATTTGCCCTTTGGCCAGCTGCACCGGGTCCGTTTTGAACAGATTCATTTGTGAATGTGAACCACAAGTGTGTTACTTTATTTTATTTTGCAGCAAAAATATTGCGATTGGCGCAAATGTACATGTGAACCGCGCTCTGTTGCCAAACCGATCCATCGATTCGGTTCACAAAGTGATTTATTTGTAAGTGGGAATGCGGCCCAAGTGATAGCTTTGCCTTAGGGTGGCCTTAAGTCAAAAATGACTTGAGGATGCACAATAATGACACCTGTATTAAATCCTAGCCTATTTTGCGGTTAAACAACCCTCACCTCTCTCCAGAGAGAAAGAGGATAGCATCCAGTTAAAACATTTTGGGATTCCTGAGATGAGACTTTGGTTGGCAGAGATTAAGCTCCGTCTTGGAAGCCTCGCAGGCATCACAAAAGATGGTTCACGGATGCCACCATCTCAGCCTTAATGTCCCTCATTTCCATGGTTCCAGGCGAAAACTGCCACATTTGCATTTAAATGGAGGCCTGGGAGTCTGTAAATCTCCATTTTCCGAGCGAGCCGGCATAATGGGGGTTTAATCACGTTCGGATGAGACCTCCTCAGAGCATCAATTCTGGAAAGATGAGAAAGGGAGGATAGCCAAGCTCGATGTGTACATTTGTGTGAGTTGGGAGCAAGAGACACACAAACACAGTGCGCATCCCCTGGTTAGGGTCGCCTCCATTAAGCCTGGGAAGAGGCCAGCAATGGAGGACTGGAAGGGAAAAGGATGCTTCAGGGATGTGGATTTTGAATGTCAGGAAAATATATGGCCAGAGAACCACAGAGTTGGAAAGGACCCCCAAAGACCATCCAATCCAACCCCCTTCTGCCATGCAAGGAGACACCTTCGATGCCTTCCCAACCGATGGTCATCCATCCTCTGTTTAAAAAACCTCCAAAGGAGGAGACTCATAAATGGTACGAACTGTTGGCCTAGGGCTCCAGGAGACTAGGGTTCGAATCCCCACTCAGCCATGGAAACCCACTGGGTGACTTTGGACAGAGAGGAAGGCCATGGCAAACCTCCCCTGGATCAGTCTTTTGGAGAGATAATGTGGTACCGAGGTTTTAGTGTTGGTCCCAACCACTGGTTCGAATCCCTGCTCAGCTGTGGAAATGCATTTGGGGCATGCCACCCTTTCACTGCTTCAGAGGAGACACCAGAGAACCTCAGTTGGACCATGAAAACCTTAGGAGAGGGTCACCATAAACCAGAATTGACTTGAAGGCACCTAACAATTGAGACCCAGCGCAGTGAACATTGGACAAGGACTCCAGAAGACCAAGTTTTGAATCCCTTCTCAGGCCTGGAAGCTCATTGGGTAACCTTGAGCAAGTCACACTCTCTCAGCATCAGAGGAAGGCATTGGGGAGCCTCCTCTGAATAAATCTTGCCAAGAAAAGCCAAAGAAGGGTCACCATAAACCAGAGTTGACTTGAAGGCACCTAGCAATTGAGAGCCAATGCGGTAAGTGTTGGACTTGGACTTCAGAAGAGCAGGGTTCGAATCCCTCATTGAGCAAGTCACACTCTCTCAGGCTTAGGGGAAGACCATGGCAAACACCCTCTAAAGAAACCATGCCAAGAAACCCCTATGAGAAAACCCAAGGAGAGGGTCCCCATAAATCAGAGTTGACTTGGAGGCGTGTTAACAACAAGGAAGGAAGGAACATTGCGGTGTTTTGCATTATGTTCCAGAGATACAGGAAACTCTTGCATGGAGATTATATAGTCTGTTTATAGATTTATAGTTCATCACCAGCATTTTGCATAGTGTCCAGAAACAGGCAGGTAGTACCCATTAGAGCTCTTGCAACAAGAGAGTTGTGCGCTCCTTGCAACCAGCCCCAGCGATGCCTTCCCACTAACTAACCGAATTGCGCACAGTCCATAATTCCCGGCCGGGCGAGTGTGCAAACACTACCTCCGTGGGCACACAAGCTTGTTGACTTCTCGTCTCCCACCGCGGCTTTGATCCCACGGGATTAGTTTCGGTTTGCGGAGAGCTTTGGAAGGATGAAGCTCTTAGACAAACACTGGGTATTAATTATGGCTTTGACGGCGCATAATCTCCCCATTGCCCTCTTCCGTCGGCTGGCGATGCCAACGGAGAACCTCAGACAGGTCAAACCTCGCCCGTCAGATCAAAGGGAGCCCAGCGCTTCTTTGAGGACTGTCTTTAAAAGATGAAATTTTCCCATCCAGACCTGGTTTTTCTTTTGCAGGGAGGGATTTGCTACCTATCACATACCGTCACATTTGACATTTTTTCTCTTAGAATTTGCATTTCATTTCGGTGTGATTTGCAGGCTGGTTGTTGTCTCAGCCAAAGCTGATCGGACCTTTAGTCTAGAAAAGGCTGGTAGCTGGTGCAAAAGTCTTTTCGGTGGCTGACCGCAGACTCCGGAACTTGTTTCCCAAAGAGGCCAGAATGGCCCCTTCTTTGTTGTCTTTCCATCAGCAGCCTAAATCCGTTTTTTAAAATCTGGACAGGCTTTTAAAAACCAAATTTTTAAAAATAATGGTCTGAGACAGTGGTTCCCAAACTTACGTTCTTCAGAAGTTTTGGACTTCATCTCCCAGAATTCCTGACCGTTGGCCAAGTTGGATGGGGATTCTGGGAGATGAAGTCCAAGATGCCTGGAGGTTTGGGAACCACTGGTCTAAAGGGTGCTGTGTGATTTTCATACAATAACTTTTATAAAAAATAGTAATAATTGATTTTTATGAAGTGTGGATTGTCTTAATACTACAAATGTGCATTGTGGGCCTTGAAGTCGTTTCCAACGTACGGTGACCCGAGCGGAAACCCATCATGGGGTTTTCTTGGAAAGATTTGTTCGGCGAGGGTTTGGCATTGCTATCCTCTGAGGCTGAGAGAGTGTTACTTGCCCAAGGTCACCCAGTGGGATTTGAGTTGGAATTTGACCCCTGGTCTCCGGAGCTGTAGTCCAACATTCGAATCACTGGACCATGTTGGCTCTCAAGTCCAAAATTAGATATGTTTGCATTCATTTGCAAATTTCAGAAATGTCTCCCTCGTTCCTAAAATACATTGTTGAAACCAGACTCAGCTGGAAAAGGAAGTGTTTTTCTTTTAAATATACCTTCCTGTCTATGAGGAGTCAATGGCCATCCAGGATGGACAGAGTCCATCCAATACCTGCAATTCTGTATTTCTACACACCTTCTGAATAATGGTACCCTATTTATGGAACATCAACCCCAAACGTATTTCACCTGGAACCGACTTTGATTTCTTTTCAGAGCCAGGTGGAAAAAAAGAAATCTGCTTCATAGACAAATAGATCTGTGGAGTTTTACTCTGGAAAAATGCAAAGGCATGCGAGGAATCCACCGGGTTCACAATTAACTTGTCAGTTTGAGCCGCCTTGTAATTCTCATACGTCTTAACAAAGCCTTTTTTTACCGATATGCTGGGATTCTTAATATGTTTGTTATGAAAAGCATGATTTATTCCCGGTTAATGCCTCTCCTTGAGCCTCCAATGGAGCATGAAAGGAAGGCTGGGTCTGAACTGAAGGTTTGGAAGAGGAAAATCTAAGCATGGTGCATGGTTGACTTTGGGAAATGCAATTTGCCCAAGGCATCCTTTAAGAGCTGGTGTGCATCAGACAGAAAGGTGATGTGAAGCAGTGGTTTGAGTATGATACATGGAGTCTAGGGGACCTGGGTTCGAGTCCTAGGTCGGCCATGGAAACCTACCATGGGACAAACACACGCTCTCAACCTAAGACCAAGGCTCATCTGAAGAAACCTGGCCATGAAAGTCCTATTTGGAGAGCTAGCTCATCCAGGGACTTGGGTTAACTTAAGTTAGCATTGTCCAAGCCATAATATTCTCCATCGCCATGTATGGATGCAAAAGGTGGACTGTGAGGAACGTAGATAGAAAGAAAACCAACTCAGTTGAGATGCGGTGCTGGAGAAGATGCTAAGGATACCATGGATGGTCAAGGATACCATGGATGGTCAAGGATACCATGGATGGTCAAGAAGACCACACACCTTTCCTTGGCGTTGACCAACCATCCTCTCACCTAGGGACTTCTGGACTTTAATTTCCATCAGCTCCAACCGATGTGAAAGGTGAGGTATTATGGGAGCCGCAGTCCAAAATCTCCGCAGGGCTCCAAGTTTGGGAAAGCTGGGTCTCCTCGTTCTTGGTTCCCACCATCTGTTTTTGTCACGATCCAAGTCCTTTGCTACGTCTCCTTCCATATCTCTCTAGACTAGATGAAATCTTACCCACATCCTTAAACTAGAGATAGGTTCCTCTTTTGCAATTAGCTTGCCTCTGGTTTCGTGCGGAAGACGCCGGGTATTTCTTTTTCTTGTTTGCTTGTTTGAATTTAATAACCAGAGGGGAGGGAAACGCAAAGCAAAGGGGCTCTTTCTAGCAAATATTTGCATATGCAAATGTAGGCAAACAAGAGGCCCCAGGGAAGGAAGCGAGAAGCAAAGCATCCCTCTCCCAGCAGAGTAAGACGTTCGGCGGACACATCCCCAAAATCTGAATGAACTAGAGAACGAAAATGTGTTGGCGTTTCCAAATATACCTTTGTCAGGGATGCAAATAATAAAAATTCCAAGTTGGTGCATTTCACGGGCCGGAAACGTACGTTGATCCAACCGTCTTTAGGAAGAGATTTTGCTCACACTCTCCATCTGTCTTATTTGTTTTTTTAAAAAAGAAAACAAGCAAAAGCCTTTTGCTGTCCAATATTTCTCTTTTGACTAAGCACAACATATTTTCAGTTCGCCGAAGAGTCTGCGAGAGCCGTGAAAGACGAGATGATCCCGGATAAATATTTGATGATATTACAGCATCTGCCGGTCGGCTTGCTAGAGATACGGTTACAGCTGGAAGGTCAGGCCTCGCTGCTTCCATGCACCGACCGGGGGGGGGGGCTTTCTCTCCCTTAAATTCGCCTCGTCTGGCCAATCCGTTGGGAGACAAAAACGTACTGTTTTCATCCCAACGTGCCTCCAACTGGGAGGTGGAGTATTAACTTCTCTCTTATCATGCTGACGGAGGCTGCAGCCTTAAACAAAGATAGCCAAAGCCAAGAGCTGAGCAGATGTTGTTGTTGCGGTCAACTGCCCCCAAGTTGGCTTCGGTTCATGGTGACCCCAGGGAAGAGACATCTCCAAGGCTTCCTTTCCTCTGCTGGTCCTGCGGGTTCATGTCCATGGTCCCTCTGATTGAATCCAACCATCTGGTTCGGGGTCTTCCTCTCGTTCTACTACTTTCTACCATTCCTAGCATCGTTGTCTTGTCCAACGAGTTGTGTCTTCTCATGTTGTGGCCAAAGTATGACAGGCTCATTTTGATCATCTTGGCTTCCAGCTCGATCTGTTCAAGGGTCTTCTTGACCATCCATGGCATCCTTAGCATCTTCTCCTGCCCCATTGGACAGCTCCTGTGTCTGTCCAAGTTGCAGCTTGTGAGTAACTCAGTATTACTGTTATTACAGGGGGAAGACCACATCTCAGCTGAGTTGGTTTTCTTTCTATCTACATTCCTCACGGTCCACCTTTTGCATCCATACGTGGCAAGGGAGAATATACCGGTAATGGTTTGGACAATGCTAACGTGTATATCTTTATACTTTGGGGCCTTGTCCAGTTCTTTCATCGCTGCCCTTCCCAGTCCTAGCCTTCTTTCGGTTTCTTGACTGTGATCTCCATTCTGATCAATGAGAGGGAAAAGAAGGGAGGGAGGGAGAGGAAGCAAGAAAGACAGAAATAAAAAGAAGGGAGGGAGAGATGCAAGAGGAAGGAAGGAAGGAAGGAAGGAAGGAAGGAAGGAAGGAAAAGGAAGATGGCAGATGGAGGGAGATGAAGGGAAGGGAAGATGTGGAAAGTGAAAGGAAGAGAAGGAACAAAGAAAGAAAAGAGGGAGTGAGCAAGGAATGGACACGAACAATGTAGAGACAGAATGGGAAAATGAAGGAGTGAAAGATTCAAATGAGCGAGGAATGTTAGAAGGAAGAATGGAGAGGAAAGGAGGGGGAAAGAAGGAAGAAAGGAGGACAAAGAGAGAGGAAGGAAGGAAGGAAGGAAGGAAGGAAGGAAGGAAGGAAGGAGAAGCAGGGAGGAGGAAGCAAAAAATAAAAATAAAAAAAGAGGGAGAGAAGATGAAAGGAAGGAAACCAAGAGCCTTTTAACCAAATTAAGCCTCAAGTGAATGAGGTTTGAGCGAAGACCAAGCCCGCAGAATTGGGGTTAAGAGGATAAAAGCAAAAATTAAGGGAGCCTTTGATGGGTTTATTTATGGTAGATTGGGGTTAGGTCAGATATACGGCAGCGCAGACTTTTAGCGTTTCGAACGGGTTGCGGAGGGGAGGCCAAGCGTTCCTGTTTGAAAGGTGCAAAATGTGGAAACCGAACCATCAGGAAAGGCAAATGTCATTACCACGAAAAACGAAAACGCCACCAAAGAGTGCGAGCGTTCGGCTTCTCTGGAAGCCTTCCTTGGGCTTGACCTTGGTTTCGATCAACAAAGAAACACCACAATATCTGCCTTGTTTTTATTTTGGACTTTGAAGTTCTTTCCCATTCTCCTGCTATTATATTCCTCCTCCTTTTCCGGTTCATCTTCAGCCAGGTCACACTCTCTCAGCCTCAGAGGGAAGCCAATGCAAACCTACTCTGAACCAAACCTTAAAGTGGTGTTGAAATGCACTGATCTTGCAGTCCGTGGAATATGGGAGGCTCGAGTGAGTGTTGTATAATGGTTAGAGCAATGGACTCTGGACGGTTCGAATCCCAGCTTGGCCATGGAGGGTGATGTTGGGCAAGTCACACTCTCTCATCCTCAAGGGAAAGCCATGGCAAACCTCTTCGGAACAAATCGTGCCCAGAAAACGCAATTATAGGGAAGCCTTAGGGTTGCCATAAGTCGGAAATGACTTGAACTCATACACAACAAAGCAACAAAATCTCATTCTAACCCTTTGCCTCCACATAGAGACTCCATTTTCTCTTCTGAGCAGAACTGAGCATCCTGAGCGCATTAAAAGCATGCCACCTGGCGTTGCGCCTCCTTGTCAGAACCCGCACTCAGCTCTCCTCCTCTGTGGCGCAAAGGCCATTTCTTTACCTTCATTTTCATCCCCTTCTTTCCTTTTTTTTTTTCCCCTTTGCGTACTGGGGGGAGGAAAGCAAGGATGGTCTTTTAATATTTAAAATGTGGTTTTATACACTTTCGGATGTATCATCTGCATATAAATGGCAAGGCATTTTATGAAGGGCATAAAAATTTTACGGCACATCTGCACTGTGCCGCAGACGCGGCTGCCGTTGCCGCGTTTGAGAAGACGGCAGCGTTCGGATTAAGTGGCCGAGAGCTCGGCCGGCCCGTCTCCGGTAATAAAGAGACACCGGTGCCGACGTTTATCGCTCAAAAGCTCTTTGCGACACGAAGAGCGGACACAGTCTTAAACTGGCCATTTGCGTGAAAGATTCGGGTGGAGAAATGTGTCTCGGAAGAATTTTGCGCTTTGTTAACACTGACCTTGCTTCTCTCACACATCGGGGGGAATGTTTGTCGCTATTCCTTTCCCGACCGAGAAAAAAGATTTCCTGACATCTGAGAAACCCCGTCGGAAATATAATGCAGCAGCCAAAACTTTGTGCAACTTTGTTCGCACATCCGACAGGGTTCGGAGCAATTATTCTGCGCCGAATTGCGATTGTATTGAAATTACAATTCCGTCTTATTATTCTGCGCAGAACTGTGATACTATAGAAATTGTAATTCTGTCAATATTGTTTTGCACGGTGGTCGAAAACAATTATTCTGCACGGAATTGTGATTCTATTGAAATAACGAATTATTCTGCACAGAACTGTAATTCTGTAGAAATTATAATTCATTTAATGTTATTTTTCATGGTGGTTCAGAAGAGTTATTCCGAGCAGAATTGTGATTCTATTGAAATTATAATTCTGTTAATATTATTTTGAATGGTGGTTCAGAAGAATTATTCTCCACATAATTATGAGTCTATTGAAATTATAAATTTATTTTTCCAGCACAGTAGTTCAGAACAGTTATTCTGCGCAGAATTATGATTCTATAGAAATTATAATTCTGTTAATATTATTTTGAACGGTGGTTCGGAACAATTATTCTGAGCAGAATTATTATTCTCTTTAAATTATAATTCTGCTGATATTTTGCACAGTGGTTTGGAACAATTATTCTGTGCAGAATTACGATTCAGTTGAAATTATGATTCTGTCGATATTATTCTGCATATTGGTTCAGAACAAATACTCTGCACAGAGTTATGATTTTATTGAAACTATAATTTTGTGGATATTATTCTGCCCAGTGGTTCAGAAAAATTATTCCTGTGCAAAATTATGATTATATTGAAATTATAATTCTCTTGATATTCTGCACAGCAGTTTAGAACAATTATCCTGCTCAGAATTACGATTCTAGTGAAATTATATCAACGCTATTCCGTACATAGTTCGGAAGAGTTATTCTGGTCAAAATTACGATTCTAATGAAATTATATCAACGTTATTCTGCACATTAGTTCGGAACTGCTATTCGGCAGGGAGTTATGGTTTCATTAAAATTATAATTTTGTGGATATTATTCTGCCCCGTGGTTCAGAACATCCATTCTTCACGGAATTACGATTCCACTGAAATGATAATTGTATAAATATTATTCTGCGCGGCGGCTCAGAACAATTATTACGCCGGGGCTGTCTTACCGAGAAGGCTAAATATCTCCCAGAACTACAAGTCCCAGAATCCCATTGAGCCATGGCGGATAAAGCAGTGTCAAACTGGATTGTTTTTGCAATGCAGATTGGCTCACCGATACAACATTGAAACAAGTCTTCTTTCATTGCATTTTCGAGACGGAGCCGCAACTCGTACATTTGCAAGGACAGCGTTATGAGATTTGTCTTTCTGAGACTAGATATAAGAAGAAAGATCGGGATGGGGGGGATCTCTAAGTTCTGGGATCTCCTGGGATCCATTTGGCCCAGAAGACTTCTCAAGGACCATGCATGCAAACCGGTTCTGATCCGCACGATCCTGTTTCTTGCAAGCGGCGTTCCGCTTTTTTGCCACAAAAAAGCCCGAGTGCAGTGCGGTAAAAACCCATCTTTCTCCTAATATATGCTAATTTGATTTTAATGGGATTCAGATTTTTTCAACAGTGGCGCAGTGTTAGCCGCAGTAAGTTATAATCATATCTAATTGGTAATTCTAACATAACAAATTTCCAGGATAAATTATTCGCAGTTAATAGCCCCTGGAGAACAAGGGTGTGTGTGTGTCTCTCTCTCTCTGTGTGTATTTAAAATGTCTGTATAGTAAAGGGGGGAAAAAAGAGATGAACGAGTTGAAGGTGGAGACCGTTTTTTAAAGGTATTAAGTGCGTATTTCAGAGAGAAATTGGGGGCAAGGAACACGGGAAGGAAGGAAGAGGGGCGAACAAACTCGGTCGAAAGGATATGAAAACACGTTTAGACAAAATTCATGGTAAAGAGGTCTATGCTGTACTCCGAAAGCAAACTCAGTTCTAGAGGCACGAAGTTTCTTGTTCTTCCCAGCATCCAGAAGTGAGCGTCTCCATTTAGACCTCATTCCCGCTTACAAATAAGTCGGTTTGCGATCCGGATCGATGGATCGGTTCGACACTACATTTGCCCCGATCACATTTTTCCCCCTGTAAAATAACCCACTTGTGGTTCACATTCGCAAATGAATCGGTTCAAAACGGACCCGCTCCAGCCGGACGGAGGGCAAATTTAAATCGATTCCGATCCGCATCTGGTTCGCCGTTGCACGGAATTGGTTTATCCAAAAAGACGTGGAAAAAATCAGCATCAAAAGACGCTGTTTAAATGGTTCTAGCGCATGTCCCCCCTCTCCGAGTTGGTTCGGTTTCGATCCGGTTTAAAAGATAGTGTGAATCAAGCCTTAGATACATAAATTGGCTTCATTCTAAAGCAGTGATTCCCAAACTTTGGTCCTCCAAATGTTTTGGACTTCAACTCCCAGAATCCCAATTTGGGCAGGAATTCTGGAAGCTGAAGTCCGAAACATCTGGAGGACCAAGCAAAAGCGTCCCACTTACATTGAAGTGACGATGGGGGCTTTGAAAACAGCCAAGAACGGGCAAATCCCCCCAAAGTTTCCAAAACTTCCTTTCTGATTTTTCACATCATTCCAGACAACAACTCCCATTATCCCGTCCATGTTGATAGGGGATGTTGGGCCTTGTACTGTTTGGAAATGATGCAACTTGGGGACAATATTGCCCTCGAATCACACAGATGTGTGAGAATACTCCCATTATACCTCGGCAAATAGCACAGAATCCCATTCTACCCCCAAGTCCTAGTTTGTGGTTCTTCTCAAAATGGTGGCCGGAAGCAATGTGGCACGACGTCGTGTCACAATTTTTGAGAAGGAGCGGAGGGGGAAAATGAGGCTATTTGGGCTTGTGGGGTGTGCGTTTGTAGGGTTGGGCTTCTTGGGGGACATTTGTCTTAAGCGCCCTGTAAGGACCCACCGCAACATAGACAACACAAGGCCGTGTGTGTGCCGTGTGTGTTTGTGTGTAGGCTGATCTCCCAAGGCTCCTTTCAAACACTTCTCCAAATCTAAGAGAAGGCACCGCAGACAGCGGAAACACAACCCAGGGACAAGGGGTGTCAGAAAGAACAACGGAAACCCGTCTTTTGTCGACACACTTGAAAAGAAATGGCTGCTCTAGGGAGAGCTTTTGCAAGGTCAGAGACAGAAAGAGAGATTTCGAGCAGGAGAGGAACGGAGAGTCCCAGGCGTGCGTTTTAGGTTGACATTTTGGACTCGGAGCCGGTGGGATTTTTTTTTCTGTCAGCAGCGATTTCCGGCACAACGAAAACACTTCACACATTTGGGTTTTTCTCCCCCCCCCAACACCTGTCACCCGTTGAGCAGACAACCTTCTCTGTAACTTCCCTTGGGGAGTTGGCTCCTGTCTTAAGCATGGCTGGTTAACATCTGGAAGGACCTTCTGACAGGTTGTCCTCATGGCCGTCTCCGTCTCCTGGGTCCTTTTCTCCTCCGGTGTGTTAAATCCACGCGGGTTGCAAAAATCACAAGACGACAATCCACAACTGGAACGACCGGCGGTGAGCTGTTCCATTTCCAGCCTCCACCGTCTGCTTGATCTCTCAACATTTTGCAAAGTTTTATTGATTTCATCCCTTTTATTTCCAACATGGAGAACATGGTTGTGTCTCCCTGATCCAGAATTCTGAAATATTCCAAAAACCCCAACACCTTTTCCATGGATGTCTGAGAGAGTGCCACCTTTGCTTTCTGATGGTTCAGTTAAGGTGTATACAAGGTGTATGCAAATCATAAATGAATTTTGTGTTTAGACTTGTGTCCCATCGACAAGACATCATATTCCGTATATGCAAATATTCCAAAATTGTCCAAATGGGTGGCTGAGAGGGCAACGCCTTTGCTTTCTGAACACAAACTTTGTTTCATGCACAAAATGATTTCAAAAGTCGTGTAAAATTATCTCCAGGTTATGTGTATAAGGTGTGTAGGAAACATAAATGAATTTTGTGTTTGGAACGGAGACCCATCTCCAAGATACTTCATTATGCACACACAGGTATCCTAAAATCCAAAATAAACAAATAAATACTCCAAAATCCAAAACTCTTCTGGAGTTCCAAGCAATTCAGAAAAGGGGGACTCAACCTGTAATACGGTGCAACATCATTGTAATATAATGCTCTGTATCCGTTCATGGGCAACACGGAACATATGGCAGTTCAAATTGTCGCTTAGAAGAGAGCAACGTTTGACCCGTGGGTTGAATGTGGTCCAAGGGGTAATTTTTCTCTTCAAAAAATAAAATTAAAAAAAAACATTATCCAAGGCTTGTAGAGGGCATTTCCAGCTTGTTTGCCCGTTGAGCTGAGTTCCTTTCCACCAGAAAAGAGTAACTAAGGTAGTTTCACCTTTCCACCCCAGGTCTCTCTTTGCAGGGAAGGCTGAATGTGGTCCCAAGGATATTGGCCCCCCCAAAAAAATAAAATTTAAAATTGTAGAGGGCATTTCCACCATATTTGGAGGTTCTTTGTGGCCTTCAAAGTCCCTGTTGTCAGTTTGCCCATTGCGTTTGGGTCCTTTCCACCAGAAACCGAGACATTTCTACCTTTCCAACCCAGGGTTCCTCCTGCAGAGAAGGACGGATGCTGGTTGATGCAGTCGTTCTCACCAATTTTCCTTTGCTCTCATTCAATGGACCCTTTCATTCCCTGCCTTAGATCTTTCCGTCGTCACCGCCTCATATTCATCACAACAACTCCGCCGCCTTTGGAGACCTGCCTTCGGAAAGGCCTTCCATTTCCAACGTGCTCAGATGCCCATAAATAAGAGAAGGTTGCCAGTTCCCCGGTGGCCACTCAGGATGGAAAGTCTTTGCGCTCTCCGTGAGCGATTGTCCCAGAAAGCCCCTTTCCTTTGACAGGTTCGTCGGTTGTCGTTTCCGGACCGGGTGACAAACGAGACGTGCCGGGTGATGGACGAGACGTCGGGCCGGATGCAGAGTGTCACCAAGGGGCTCACCGGGGATCAATCCGGGGATGTGATTTAGGAACTGGCTTTCCGGGGAGAGGGCAGCTTTTGATCAATGGTCCATGCGCTCGCCTCTACTAGGCCCAGCTGTCCATAAAACATGTCGGGAAATGTACCGCTAGCGCAGGAGACGGCACCGATTCCTCGACTTGCAGATAGCGCTTGGCGAAGTTAGTCTGTTGGAGGAGGCGCATGACTTCCATGTCCGTGGGGCATTAAATCCCTTCCAGGTGATACTGGTTGCACCCGCACTGCAGAATTAATCCAGTTTGACACCACTTTGACTGCCATAGCTGGGATTCTGGGAACTGTCGTTTTCTCAGACATTTGTCAGAAAACACCGGGGCCACAACTAACTACAATTCCCAATTTTCCATAGCATTGAGCCATGGCAGTTAAGATGGAGTCAAATTGGTTTAATTCTGCAGTGCAAATGGAGCCGCTCTCAACTTTCCAAAGAGCATTTGAAAATGGAGTTCGTGCATCCAAAGGAAAGAGTCAGGCAATGAGACCCAGAGAATGCAAACACAGCAAAAATAGAAAAATACTGGGCACCAGATCCCTTCTGATCTTGGAAGCTAAGCATGATCAGCCATGGTTAATACTTGGGTGGGAGACCACCAATGAATCCCAGGTACTGTAGGGTGTATTTCGGAGGAGGAAAATGGCCAAACTACCCCTGAGGATCCCTTACCTAAGAATATCCTATGAAATTCAGGGGGCCACCATAAACCAACAAGCGATTTGAAGACACATGAACACACAATATAGTAAAGGGCCTAAGATCCTCAAGGCATTTGATCCCAATTGATCTTGGAAGTGAAGGGGGGTCAGCCCTGGTTAATACTGGGATGGGAGACCAACAACAAATACCTATATATTTCAGAATGAGGAACTGGCAAAACCATCTCTGGTTATTCCTTGACTAAGAAAACTATGAAAAATTCATTGGGTCCCCATAAGTTGACAAGAGAATTGGAGGCGCCGGGTCCAAATGATTGTTCAAAGCATCCTTCTCTGCAGCGCTAGAAATTTGGGAAGCGATGGAAAATGGGGCTGATGTCCTCATTCTCCCTCGTCGGGAAAATTTTAACTTTCTCAACGGCCAACAAAGACGCAGGCATATGTTGGCTTTTGTAAGCCAACTAACGGGATGCCAGCCAGCATTTCCTCGACTGGAAACAGACTGTGTTTTTCTCTTAATCCCTTCCAACCTCTGCAAGGGCTTTCATGCTCCAAGAAAGTGCCTCGTTTGGGAGGAAGCCGAATCTTCCAGTTACTCTCTTATTCCTCCAGTTTCCATCGTATGCCGGATCGATCGCAAGGAACCCACGATCGTCGTGACAAACGCACTCATGATCAATAGTGTAGGGCAGTGATTCCCAAACTCTAGTCTTCCAAGACCTTTGGACTTTCGCTCCCATCATCCCTGACCAAGATGACGGAGGTTTCTGGGAGATGAAGTCCAAAACACCTGGAAGACCAGAGTTTGGTGCAGGGCAATGGTTCCCAAGCTTTGTTCTTCCAAATATTTTGGACTTCAGTTCCCAGAATTCCTGATCGTTGGCGAAGCTGACTAGGGATGCTGGGAGCTGAAGTCCAAAACACATTGAGGGTTACTTTATTGTTTTAAGGGGATTTTAATTGCTGTGTCGGTGGGAGGGACAATGGGTTATTTTTATATTGTTGTATTTTATTCTTATTGTAGGCCACATCGACCCTGACGGAGAGGCGGGATATAAATAAATTTATCAATATTATCATTATTATTTTAAAAAATTGGGAATTACTGGTAATATGTAGAGACAGTAAAAGTTCCCCAATATATACCCTTACAATATATCAGCTGCTTTGAGCAACGGAGGTCTGTTCTCCCTCCTTTGCTCGGATTGCAATCTCCGTTGCAAAATCTCGGTCACAATTCCTCCTTATCCTCCAAACAGAAGAATGGGAAGAGAGGCGACGATGAACTACACAACCTTTCCAAAGCCATAACCCCCTTGCAGTTTTCATCCGGAAGTTGGTACCTCTCCGATTCCCCGTCCGACCGCATCCCCATAACCCCAGTTTTCCTAAACCCGCCTCAACGCATGCAACCAAAACTTGCATTAAAATGCATCTCCATGGCTGGGCCAGCTGAGACGGGCGGCATGAATAAATGATAGCGTTGCCTAACGGAGGCGTTTTGTTTGCTTATTAAAACAGGTTCGGAGGCTGCGGGTGGTAATGGCTGGCGTGCGGATAGAGAAGGGGAAAAAAATGACCTTTGGTTCCCAAATTCCCTTTGGAAAGCGTCGAAGCCGGGACGGCGTCCATGTTAATATTCTCTGCCTTGGCAGAGGAAGGTGCTTCTCATCCCGGTCCATTTGGTAGCAGGATCTCCATCTGCAAAGCTGTCATGGAATATATCCAGCGAAACAAAAACACAACCCAATAGTTTCTAGCAACCAAGAAGTGGCAGATATTTGACATCCAGTGCGGACTATTATTTTCTAATACTGACCCTCCTCTATTCTAGAGCTGTTGGCCGGGTGGGAAAGGGCGAAGATATTCTGCAAAGAATATTTTTTTCACGTGAAATTTTTGTGCAAATGTATTCCTCCCCGGAATATGAGAAATACGAAACATTTCCAGGCATGGAGTCTTAAAACCATAGTTTCATAGAGTCCAGTCAAACCCTATTCTGCCATGCAGGAAGATACCATTGAACCAGCCCCAATACAATGCCATTGAACATTTTCTCAATGAAATGTCTTGAAGTGCTGGGATAACCTTTATTTACTGAGGATGAGAAAGTCTGTTTTATATATATATATATAATATTCCCCATCCCTTTGGGAAACTCAAACCTGACCTTCTACCATTATTCCATACCTATCTTTTGGTGCCAAGCAGTCAACAGAGAGACAAACATTCAGCTCCAAAGGCATCTCATATATATATTCTTGACTGGAAGCAGACTGTTTTGTATGTATGTATGTATATGTATATATTCTTAACTGGAACCAGTATTTTCTTCCCTGGAACCAGACTGCTATGTTTTTCTTTTAAATCTATCTATCTATTTGTCCATCCATCTATTTTAGCAGTACAGAATTGCTCCCTGGACCAGTCTCAAAGGCATCGATGAAATAATTTGCATCTACCTCGTCTCGTTGTTGATTTCTTTTTAATTAAATCGGATGACAAAGCCAAGACACGGACAGAAAGAGACCGATATAACAAGACCGTAAATAGTTTTTGTTGGCTTGTTTGTTTTGATTATTTTTTCCCTTAAAAAAAGAAAGAAAGAAAGAAACAGAAAAGAAAAAGAGGAGAAAAAAACAGAAAGAAAAGAAGAAGGAGAAAGAGGAAGAGGAGGATAGAGAAACCGATCGACAGAGATGCGGAAGCCAGACGGAGCAGTTCTGGAGGGCAGGAGAGAAGAAGGAGAAGGTCTCTGAGAACGAAGAAGGCTTTCACGTCATTTCCAAGGTGACTGTCAAAATGAGGGCCAGAAGGAGCCAGAAACTGCTGAGACTGACAGAGCTTGAACCTGATATAGCAGAGAAAAGAAAGAGAGAAAAGAGACAGTCGTGAGAAACCAAAGCATTCCCAACACCGCGTGAAAAGGTTGCGCATTTTGTGGGTTCCAGTATAGGATGGTGAGTCTCAAGCGTTCCCCATACACTCATCCCTCCATATTTGCGGCTTTGATGTTTGCGGAGTTGATTATTATTATTTGATTAATATGTTCTCTGTAAGGAATATCTAGGTCCTCCTCCAGTGCAACTCTATGGTCAACTTGAACGAAAAGTTGCACCGAAAGACCTACAGATACCTAGAGGCAATACTCTACTAGACATTTGTAGCTCCTCCAGTGCAACTCTATGGTCAATTTTAACTAAAAGTTGCACCGAAAGAGCGAGAGATTCCTACAGAGAATACTCTACTAGGCCTTCGTAGCTCCTCCGGCGCAGTTCTATGGTCCGCGTCTGTCTGACGTTGACCACAGAGTTGCACTGGAGGACCTAGAAATTCCTAAAAAGGTATCCTCTCGGGTAAAAACATGGTGTTTTTGTTACTTGCGGTTTTCCCATATTCACTAGGGTCTTGTGCCCCTAACCCTAGTGAATACAGAGGGACAAGGGTATATCCATCAGTGGGCAATTGGATCACCAACCAAGGGATAGTCTGGATAGACTTTGTTTAGGAGCTCAGTTCTACCAAGGGCTGGAGCCCACCAGCGAACGGACTGGGAGGCTTCATTTAAAACAGTGATTCCCAAACTTTAATCCTCCAGACATTTTGGACTTTAGCTCCCAAGGTTCCCGACTGTCTGGGGCTTCTGGGAGATGAAGTCCTGGAAGGGCCAGAGTTTGGGAACCACTGATTTACAAGATGGTGCCGCATGAGATATTTACGGGTACCAGGGACCTCCAAAAAAGTCAAATGAATGGACCCAAGAGCAACTCAAACCTCTCTAGTGGTAGAAGTCCAAGACATTGCCATGTTGTTATTCTGTGGAATCAGGATTCAGAGAGATCCTTACACGTTTGAGACTCATTGAAAGAAAGAGGTTGGCAGCATGAGCTTTCGTAGACTACTGTATATATTTGACTACAAGTCGGACTCATATATAAGACGAGGGTGGGTTTGGAGACCAAAATGATGGATTTTGATACTATAAGTCCAAGGTAAAACTTAGGGGGATGTAATAAAGGATGTAAAGGATGAAGCAAAGGAAAGCAATGCCAAAAAAGTTACAAAATCCCAGCAGGCAGAACTAAAAGCTAGATGGAAGAGAGAGTAGAAGGGGGTCAAGGGCAGATTAAACTCTTGCTTTTCATCAGAGTATGATTATATAGATCTATATCTGTATCTATCTATCTGTAATAGATAGAGAGATAGGGAGATGAGTTAAAGTACAGTACTTACATTGACCAAAGGATAAGTCTACTCAGGTTTTTTGGATCAGTTTTTAAACCTAAAATTCTTGACTTATACATGAGTATAT
Organism: Urosaurus nigricauda; assembly: GCA_034509955.1. Classification (NCBI taxonomy): domain Eukaryota; kingdom Metazoa; phylum Chordata; class Lepidosauria; order Squamata; family Phrynosomatidae; genus Urosaurus; species Urosaurus nigricauda. Next base: position 13,037,339 of record JAOEGL010000008.1, read on the forward strand.
ATATTTGGAGGAAGTAGACTTAAGTCTACAAAAGCTCATGCTGCCAACCTCTTTCTTTCGGTTTGCACTGGTCTATGAACGTAATAAAGATATACATACATACATACTCTTTCTTTCGTTTAGTCTCAAAGGTGCTACTAGGTCTCTCTAGACACTGAGCTCTCCTTAGAAGCCAAGATGACCGAATGGAAGCTATCAGAGTTGAAACAGATCACAAGAAGACACACGACTTATTAGGAAAGACAATAAAAATTTGGTAACGTAGTAGGAAAAGAGGAAAGTTGCATTACAAGTGGATGGAGTCGGTCAAGGAAGCCACGGCCTTGAGTTTGCAAGACCCGAGCGGAGCAAACTGGGGATCGTGGACACACACAACAAAGTTGACTTGACAGCAAATAACAACAACACAACCCCAGCGTAGACTTTCAAATAAATCTCCAACTTGGCTAACGGAAAGCATGTTTCGCTGGTAGCTGTGCATTTCACCCAAGGCTAGGAACAGATGGAGGAAACAGGAGACATTTTGTTTTTAACAACGGGGAACTCTGTGGATTCTTTGATCCACAACTCCTGGTGGAAACCAAGTGGGCAACAGTGTGTATAGACCATGTCTTTCCCTGCTGAGGATGATTTTATCATTGCGTTGTTCAATTTCAGTAGTTTTATGGAGGTGCCAGGGAACAAGGACATGGTTTTAGCCTAAAGTTTTGCATCGGTAGAACTGTGACAATGACACGCTCGCCCCCAAAAACTTTGCTAAACCGGGCTGAAATTCATAGGATGACATGCAACAAAAGACAAATGCAAAATGATACATGCAGGTGACAAAAAGCAAACGTACAACAATGGTTTTATCCAAAAGACAATGACACGCTCACCCCCAAAACTTTGCTAAATTGGGCTAAAACTCATAGGATGAAATGCAACAAAAGGCAAATGCAAAATGATACACATAGGTGACAAAAAGCGAACGTACAGCAATGTTTTTTTCCGAAAGACAATGACACACTCACCCCCCAAAACTTTGCTAAACCGGGCTGAAACTCATAGGATGAAATGCAACAAAAGACAAATGCAGAATTATACACATAGGTTGCAAAAGATGCACAAGAATGAGGGATACTTGGCTTGGTTTTATCCTAAAAACAATGACACGCTCACCCCCAAAACTTTGCTAAACTGGGCTGAAACTCATAGAATGAAATGCAACAAAAGACAAATGCAAAATGATATACAGTACGTAGGTGACAAAAATCAAACGTACAAACTATCCGAAAGACAATGACATGCTCATCCCCAAAACTTTGCTAAACCAGTAAACTGGGCTGAAACTAGCAGAATGAAATGCAACAAAGACGAATGCAAAATGGTACATGTAGGTTACAAAAACCAAACGTATAAGAAAATGGGGGATACTTGGCTTGGTTTTATGCAAAAGACAATGACATGCTCACGCCCAAAACTTTGCTAAACTAGCAAACTGGGCTGAAACTCACAGAATGAAATGCAACAAATGCAACAGGATGGCATTGAACAGTAGACGGAGCATGGAAAACAAGGACAAGGCGAAACGACAAAAGCAGCCATGAAAAGTTGTACCTTACCGTTTGCGTCTTCTGTTCCTCTTGGGATATTTGGGTTTTCTAATGAGAAAGGAAGAAGGGGGAGACAATGGAGAGAGATGTATTAGGAGAAGGTCATGCAATGCCCAGGTATTACTAGGATATGGATCAATGCGCTATTGACATGAGAGTTGGGGTCACCTGGTTGGATACAAATGTATACTACACATACATGGGCAGCAAATTTCCTGCAGCGGAAACATGAAAACAAGTAGAAATATAATTTTTTCTGCACAGAAAACACTGCTTTCTGTGCAAAATGATAGATAGATAGATAGATAGATAGATAGATAGATAGATTTTGCCCAGAATAAATCCTGAACTGCAAATAGCCCTCAAAAGCATGGCTGGGTTTGAAAGCATTTTTTCCAGCCCAGAGAAAAATAATCCAATTATTTCTTCTTGGCCATGGGACCGAAATGTATGAAGAGCAACATGCCTAGCTGCCACTTGTGCTGCAGATAATTATTTTTATGATTCATATATTTTGTATATTTCTGTGTTTTATTAAAATGTATTGTAACCTGCCTCGATCCGTAGGGAGAGGCGGGATGTAAATGAATAAATATTATTATTTAGGAGAGATGGTGGTCGGGAACAAATTTCACATCTGTGCAAAGTTATGGAAACGGCTGGGTAAAAAACAGATACAGAGGGTCTGGTTCCCCAAAAAGAAACATGGAGATGTCATCTGCAAAGATGCTTCTCATTGCATGCAGTAACTGGATGACGATGGATGGACGGGTGGCTTCTCAACCCACGGTCGCAACTCGTGATGGCACGCCTGGTACCCCCCAAAACTGGGGTATCGGAGGGTCTGTTACCCCCAAGGACTGTCGGAAAGAAGAAATGGGGACCTCTTACCAAAGACAATCAGCCTGGTGTGGGTGTCGGTGGAGCCGAGCGGATTCTGTGCGGTGCAGCGGTACATGGAGCCGTTGAGTTCGGCAGGCACGCGTTCCAAGACCAGCTCTTTGCCGTCGTGTTCGGCGCTACCATCCAGGAGCCTGCTCCCGACACGGGTCCAGGTGAACATGGGTTCGGGGAAGACTTCGTTCTGTGAACGGAAGGAAAGGACTGGGTTTTCCAAAAAGAAACCGGGGGGGGGGTTGGAACTGATATCGGAAAACCCATGCTGAGGAGGATTTGCCCCGGTTTGGGTGTGCAAAACCCTGATCGGTGTGTGCAAAAACGGACATCAGTAGGAACTACCCACTTATAAACCAGTTTGCAATTTGGTCTATACTGTAGTGTGAATGACCTCTATCTATCTATCTATCTATCTATCTATCCCTGGGGAAAGAGTATTTTGTCCTAGGGTGTATCCCCATTGCAGATTTAAAGCAGTTTAACCCCACTTTAGCTGCCACGACTCTAAGTCTACTGCATCCTGGGAGCTCTAGTTTGGTGAGGTATTCATCCTGGGTCTGGTCCACCAAACTGCAAATCCCAGGATTATGTCAATGCCACCCTTAAGAGATTGAAATCTAGGCTAGGTTTAGCTAGAGATTTCCTGCATGGCAAGGGGTTGGACTAGGTGGCCCTTGGAAGCCCTTCTTGGTCTACATTTCTGTGATTTGTTTGCAAGCCTTCCTTCCTTCAGATCCCTTGAATGTTAACCACAATTTAACATGCGAGAGTTCGCGTTTCCTCCCTCCCTTTCTTTCTTTCTTTCTTTCTTTCTCTGTCTCTCTCTCTCTCCATCTCATCTCTCTGTGTTTGCAAGACCAATTAGTTAGAGAGAACAAATTAATTCTGCGAGTTCTTTCACAGTCGCTTGGTCTCCTGCATCTTCTTGCCTTAATCTATTTACGTGTTATTTTTTGCTATTAAGTGACTCACAAAAGGGGCCCTACACGTTGTTATTTTAAGAATAGGAAGCAAAAAGACAAAACAGCCCTTCCGAACCCAGCCAGAGGCAAACAATGCTGAAAAAAAGGCTCCTACGCACCTGAAACCCTTGCACCAGGATTCGCACCGTGTCTCCGACTCGGGCTCTTGTCGGGGTCATCATAATCTTGGGGCCCTTTGGAGCCACTGCAGGGAAAAAGAGAGATTGGATTGGTTTTTTGTTCATCAGGACCTCCGTTATGGTTGCCAGCTTTGGAACTAGGCTCTGTTCCTCTGCCTTTAAGATGTGTAGAAGAGAGGATCTGGGTAAAATTGTAGGACTAGGACTCAGGGAGTTGGGTTCAAATGCTCCCTGGCCATACACCGAACTTACCTCTGATGTTTGATGTGAAGGTAAAAGAGGGGATGAGAAGACCCGTGTATGGTGCCTCGGGTAGTGATGGAAACAATATTAGGAAATACAGTTGGCCCTCCGCATTTGCGCCTTTGACTTTTGCGGATTTGATTGTTCATGGACTTTATTAAGATGTTCTCTCTAAGAATCTCTTGGTCTTCCTCTATGGTGTGACTCTATGGTCAATGTCTGCCAAAAGTCATGCTGGAGGACCTAGAGATTCCCAGAGAGAACACTTCTCTAAGCATTTGCCCATCCTCCAGTGCAATTTCATGGTCAACCTCCGCAAGATCTTGACCATAGAATTGCCACGGAGGACCTAAAGATTCCTAGGTCTAAGCATTTGTACATCCTCCGGTGCAATTTCATGGTCAACTTCTGGAAGATCTTGACCACAGAATTGTCCTGGAGGACCTAGAGATTCCTAGAGAGAACGCTTCTCTAGGCAGTTGTGCTTCCTCCAGTGCAATTCTACAGTCAACATCTGGCAGATTCAAAACAGGATTGAAAATCAACTACCTTTGCTTCCACTCCATCCCACAACCTGGTCTCTTCTAGACGTTTTGGAAGAGCTCCCGTCAGCCCCAAGCCAGCTTGGCCCATAGAGAAGGCCAATAGGGATTATAGTCTAAGTAGTTGTATCTTCTCAAGGGAGTAGTGGATCCACACCAGGGTTTTCTTCCAGGCTTCAAAGAAGCAACCCGAGAAGGGCTGGTCCATGTCCCCAAATTAGGTTTAGCATCTTGTGTGGTGTAATGGTTTTGAGTGTTGGACTACAACTCTGGAGACCAGGCTTCGATCCCCAGCATGCCCATTAAACCCATTGGTGAACCTTGGGGCAAGTCACATTCTCTGACCCTCAGGAGAAGGCAATGGCATACCTCCTCTGAAGAAATCTGGCCAAGAAAACCAATCGATAGGTCGGAAACACCTTGCGTCCACACCACTGCAACAACTTTTAAGAACTGGAATCGAACCCAGAGCAGGTTCTGTCCAAGGCGCTGAACCTTCTCCATAAAACATGTCCAGCACCTTGGACAATTTATGCCTCATCCTCTAAACCAGATCACAAATCGGTTTGAACCGGTTCAAATGACTCTGGTTTGCACTTGAACCGAATCAATGAAGCAATTCAAAGAGGGGGGCCATGCGCTAGACCCATTTAACCCGCATTTTTTTGGATAAATTGATTCTCCGCAAGTGTGCAAACCAGATGCGGATCGGAATCGATTTAAATTTGCCCTTCGGCCGGTTGGAGCAGGTCCATTTTGAACAGAATCGTTCATGAATGTGAACCGCAAGTGGGTTATTTTATTTTATTTTGCAGCAGGACAATGCGATCGGGGCAAACGTAGTGGGAACCACGCTCCGCTGCCGAACCGATCCATCAATTCGGTTCACAAAGCGATTTATTTGCAAGTGGGAATGCAGCTGGAGATGTTCAGGAAGCGGTCCAAAGCAGAATATCTTTTCAGGTTCCCCTGGCATTTTATATCCTTTAGTTTTAGCCGTTTCTTGCCTTCTCTTTCCTATCACGGGGGGGGGGGGGGGGATCGGGTCAGGATGACAAGAAATAATGATGACGATGATTGATTATGATAATGCAAAATAGCTATGAGGAACCATATATATCTGGAGGAGGGGAGAGAAATCACACCACACACCAATGAGAAGGTGAAAAAGAAGAAAAAAAATCTGACTCCAGGTTGTGCTTTTCGCAGAGATGGAGAAAGAAAGCCCCAGTGCCCAAATTAGTGTCGTTCAAAGGATGCTCCGCGATGCGCTGGGAATTGATAAGGGTCAGCGCTGATTGGGTAAGATGAAAGATGTTACCTTGGTAACCAAGGAACCCAAATTCTCCAGGCTTACAAAGGCAGCGATGGGGTGACTTTTGGGGTGTGTGTGCGCGGAGGAAAAGCGGAGGGAAGGAGGTGCGAGTCGGTGTGGTTTTTTCCTCTTTGAAGAGACACTTTCTGTCACCATGCCAAATGTCACATGGGTGGACGGCGGATGGAAAGAAGGAGAGGACCATAACAAGTGGCATCATTATCTCCGGCAGCCATGTGTCATCGGGTTGGTTCTTCCCACGCCTTTGGCACCCAGACTTGTCATGGTCTGTTTTTCCGCAACCCAAGCCAAAAAGTAGACTGCTGGTTTGCAAACTACTTGGCTTATTCACACTCACTTTTTTGTACCGATGAGATGCGGTGATGTGATCCCGAATTGGCATTCACGTTACGTTTAGTGTAATCGAATCACTCCAATCCAGTCCGGCATTCACACTGGCCGCACTTGCAAATCAACGTGGCTGTGCCTCATGGCTGGGAAGGGATCCAAGCAATCCCGAGCCATTTGGTACTGCGATCGCACTACCGAAGATGCGAATCACTCCGGGACCCTGGTGCCAAACGCACCAGGTAAAATTGCTTTTTGACTGGATTATTTCCAGTTTCCACACTGGAATATTTCCTAATGTGAATGGCCCCTAAGTAAGGTTTTCTATCTGCTGCATGTGTTGTGTGCCTTCAAGCCGTTTCTGGTTTACGCCAACCCCGAGAAGAACCCGTCTTGGCAAGGTTTGTTCATAAGAAGGTCCACCATTGCCTTCCCCGAGGCTGAGAGGGTGTGACTTGCTCAAGATGGGTTTCAAGGCTGAGCAAGGAATCGAACCTTGGCCTCCCGAGTCGCAGCCCAAACCCTCAAACCAAGATGCCACACTGGCTCTATAAAGGAACTATCTAGGTTGCTAAAACAATGCGTTGGATAAAGTTCAGCATCTTGGACCTATTTGAGCCTCTGAAGCCATTTTGAAGATGGTGCCCCACACTTTGGATAGCACCTTTAAAGTTTGGACTGTGTGCCCGAAAGCATTCATCAATCCCCATTGACATGAAAGCCATTGACTGACCGGTTCAACCACTGACATTCCTTCTTCTGGGTTTCATGGCCAAGATAGGAATCGAATCCTGGTCTCCAGAGTCATAGTCCAATGCTCAAATCCCTATGGTAAAATGGGTCCCCAGGGTGCATTTCTGGCTTGGACACTAGGATATGAAGTTCTGGGTCTGGGTCAACTAGAATACAGAATCATAGAGTTGGAAGGGATCACAACAGCTATCTATTCCAACCCTCCCACCCAACAAAGCGCTCTTGACCAATGCTCATAAACCCTATAAGATGCTCATAACCCTATAATACATAACCTGGTACCCAAACAGACAAGCTGGCAAGATCCACTGCAATCTGCTTGAGCTCCATAAGTTTCTTGCTCAAACAACAGAATCTTCTCTGCAGAAGTGTTACTGTTATCCACAGAAAAAATGCAAATCTCAGCACAAGAAGCCACTCTTCTGCACTGCATGTGTGTATTTGTGTGTATTGTCATGCAAAATAATCCTGAAACTTTACCATTTTCGCCCATCTAAGGTTATCCACATCAGGAAACTCCATCACTTGAGAAAACCATTTCCCCCCTTAACAATATTTGTTGAGTAATTTTGGATATTTTTTCCATCCCTATCACAGTGGGCAACTGCTTTCTTGACAATGGGTCTATAAACTCTTCCTCACTAAGGACTGGAACATTTGCAAGCAATAATTTTGCATTCCTGGTGTTTTAGGCTTTAAAAACATTTAATTTCATATGTGTCTGCTGGAAGCTACCTTGAATCCAACTGGTGAATCATGGGCGAATCCAATCAATAAGCCACTTGGTCATCTTGGATTTTCAACGACGGACAGTTGGGTGCCTTTGGTGGGCCAGGGTTTAACCATTTTCCTTACCTTGAGTTTCTGAATTGCCTGAGTTAAACAAGAACTAGGCTTGTTTGCTCTCCTTCCTACTTTCCCTTCCACATACCTTGTTGCTTAATGCCCGAACACCAGCCAAAGGCAATTAAATTAATGGCCGGTAAATAAGACCGAGAGGTTGGCTTGGTGTCTTGTGGAACCATCTAGCGGGGAAGAAGTCCCCCGGGTCCCATCTGGAACTTGCTTCTCCTGCTTCGAACGGAGATGACTAATTTTTATAACCCTCCATAAAACACCAGTATGGTGGTTATGCTTCTTAATAAAGAAGATGATGAGATTGCATGCGTCGAAGTATAGATTCGACAGAGGCGGGGAGAGAGCCGGGTGGCCTCCTTGACAGATCTGTGCAGCACTTGGTTGTTGTATCTCAGCCTTCTCTGGTGGAACGCCCTCCAGAAGTCTTGGCTTGTTGCGGTTGCAAAATCAGGACAATAGTTATGTCGAAATATTGTTTAAAAGCCATCAAACCATCTATAGAATTTAATTCCAAAGCCAGCATAATGTAGTAGCTTGGGCATAGGACTAGGACTCTGGAGATCAGGGTTTGCCTTCATGGTTTGATTCAGACCAGGGTTTGGTTCAGCCGTGGAAACCCATTGGTCATACTCTCTCAGCCTTAGAGGATGGCAATAGCAAAGCCCCTTTAAAGAAACTTGCCAAGAAAATCCCGTAATAGGGCCACTTTGGGGTCACCAGAAGTCAGAAATGACTCAAAGGCACACAGCGATGACAACTTTAGTTAAAACGGGGTGTTAAGCATTTTGTATTCATTGGGGAAGTGCTTGCAAACATGTGCATGTTGCAAAAAATTGTGTACAAAAAAATCTGTGTGATTTTTTTTTTTACCCCCAATGCATTTTTCTGTACAATTTTTCATACGACAAGGCATAGCCATCTGTAATACACACACGCTCAGAAGTGGAGGGGAAAAAAGATGGACCAATACCGTGTTTGCAAGTTAAACAAATAAATGTACTCGCAGCGCCAAAGGGCAGTGGAGAAAGCAGGCCGTCCCTGGCCTCTGTGCCAATAAGGTGCCGACCATCTCTATCCCCTCCTGGCTTTTCGGGTCCAAGTGACGCCAAGCATCCAGCGAAGCCGAGTGGCTTTTGTGGCGCTTGATAAATAATGGAGGACGGAGTGAATAATTGATAGGGAAACGATCCCCTTGGCAGCTGTGATTCGATCTAGAGCGAGCTGGCTCTGCGCACCGCAAGGTGTTTACGTGTCGGAATTGGGCTGAGGAGCAATTGCTGTTTTTATGGTTTTCGCAGGGCCTGGGAGGATTGGAGCAGTTGTGACGTTTCTCCTTTCCCTTCTCTATCTGTGTTTTTAAAAAATCTGGAATGTAGACCTTTTGAACCTTAGAGTTGGAGAGAAAACCATTGGGTTGTAATCCTGGTGGTGGCATAGGTCTGCAACACACTGCAGAAATATTCCAGTTTGAGACCGCTTTAACTGCCCTGGCTCAATGTTAAGGAATCCTGGACCTCATTCCCACTACCTTTTAAACCGGATCGCAAATCGGTTTGAACCTGTTTAAATGACCTTGGTTCGCACTTGAACCGAATCGTTGAAGCAATTCAGAGAGGTGAGCCATGCACTAGACCCATTTAACCCGTGTCTTTTTGATGCTTATTTTTTCCACGTCTTTTTGGATAAATCAATTCCACGCAAGCGTGAACCAGGAGTGGATCGGAATCTATTTAAATTTGCCCTTTGGCTGGCTGGAGTGGGTCCGTTTTGAATCAATTCATTCGTCAATATACGAACCACAAGTGGGTTACTTTGTTTTATTTTGCAGCAAGAAAATGTGATTGGGGCAAAATGTAGCGTGAACCACGCTCCGCTGCCAAACCGAAGCATTGATTCGGATTGCAAAGCGATTTATTTGTAAGTGGGAATGTGGCCCTGGGAACTTTAATTTGGTGAGACATTTAGATTTCTCTATCAAACATCAATTCCCAGGACTCCGTTGCATGGAGCCAGGGCAGTTAACGTGGCGTCAACCTGGATTATTTCCACACTGCGGATGCAGCCTCAGTGTCCCAGATTCACATTTCCCAACTCACTTGTCCATAGATCAGGTGGCACCAAGTGTGTTTTGGCACACGGACAGGTATCCGCTCCTCTCCGCATATAGCAGTTTGCAAATAAATAGCTATGTTAGTCTGTTGTGGCATAAAAAACGGGGGGAAAAGGAATATAAGGGGAAGAGATCTAACACCACCTTCAAAACTAAGGCTAACATCCCGTTCGATATTTACGAGATCGTAAATCCTGGTGGCCAAGGTGTACACAAACCCAATTGCACTTGCGGACTGAGGCCATGGGAGGAAAATTGCTCTTTTTCAGACCGAGGGAATGAGGTCCTTTATGATCACGGTCCGCCAGGCAACAAAGGAATGGAAGCATCATTTCACCCGCAAGCCTTCCTTGAAGCCAATGCCTCATTAGATTCCATCCATGCAAGTGGAAAACTCTCAACTCCACTTTCTCCTACTTTCAATTTTTTTTAAAAAGGTCTTGTGCTCACCGTCTAGAAGAAGTGAAGCTTTTGTTCCATGGCCCTTAGGTCACCCAGGCTCCAATTATTATTATTATTACTTGCCACAATGTCAGCCGCAATGGGAACGCATAGGGGCCATGAGGATCATGAGTAAAGCACTGAACTATGACTCTGGAGACCAAGGTTTCTATCCCAGATCAGCCATGGCAAACCCCCTCTGGAGAAATCTTGCCAAGAAAAACCCATGATAGTTCCACTTTAGGATTGCCATTAGTCAGAAATGTCTTGAAGGCACACAGCGACGCATGCCTTGCTTACAGAACATTTTGGTTTGCTTATAACATGGAGCTGCCCTTGGGGACATTAGCAGCTAGACTACTAATCCCATGAGGCTTGTTATAGCGAGGATATAACTCTTGCTGAAACAACTTCACCGGCTACATTTTTTGGGTGCTTCTGATGCTCACCAGACGCTTTTGATGTGCACCGATGCACATCAGGTGTGTCTGATACGCATTGGGTACTTCTGCGGTGTGCTCCAGCACTTCCTAACATGAGTCTGGATGTGCATCAAAGATTGCCCCAAGATGCATCGGTTACCATATTTGCATGTTGGGCTCTTCCTATGTATCTTGCACTCTCCTGATGCGGACTGGACACTTTTGATACACGTTGGGTATTTCTGATGCACGCTAAGCATCTCTGAAGCATGTTGAGGCTCTTCCAATGTGCATTGGTCACTTCAGATATACACTGGGTATTTTTTCATACACGTTAGACTTTTCATATGTATCTTGCACTCTCCTGAAGCAGATTGAACACTTTGGATGCACGCTGGGCATTTCTGATACACATTGGGCACTTCTGATACACATTGGACATTTTTTATGCATGTTTGGCTCTTCCTAGGTATCTTGCATTCTTCTGATACAAATTGGACATTTCTGATGCACCCTGGACCTTTCTGATGCACATTGGGCATTTCTGATGTGGACTGAACACTTGCGGAGCATGTTGGGCTCTTCACATGCATGTTGGGCTCTTTTGATGTGCGTTGGCCACTTCTGAGCACTTGTTATGCACGTTGGGCTCTTCTTATGTGTCTTGCACTCTTCTAATGCGGATTATTCACTTCTAATGCATGCCGGGCATTTCCGATGCACATTGGGCACTTCTGATACTTCTGAAGCATGTTGGGGTCTTGATATGCAAGTTAGGCTCTTCTGATGTGGTTTGGGCACTTCTGAAGTCAGTGGCACCTCCTGCCAGTGTCAAGATGTGTACTGAGGAGCACCTCAATGCACATTGGTGCCTAATGCACATTGAGCCCTGGCACGTCGGTCACTCCACCATTGTGAAATGAATGCCCAACCCTAGAAACATCACAGAAGCCCCTAAACGAATGTGGACATTGCAAAAATGACTCTGTTCTTCAAGTCCACTTGCGAAGACTAAGTCCCAAACTGAATCCCAGCCAACATCCAACGCTAGAAAACGCAGGATTGCAGCATCGCTCGAATTTCTTCGTAACCGAGCCGAGGGTCTCTTTGACCGAGTCCCATTATCCTGGACGGATAAGACTTATGTCTCCTTCAGCCGAAGGCAGCTTTTCCGCCGGGGATTAACATAAAAGGTATTTTGTCTTTCGTATGTAAATGCCGGGCTTGACAGGAGGAGAGAAGCTCTCGGTAAAGACACAACTCAATGAAGTGTTTGATCAGAACACCCTTCCTGGGATTAGCTCCTTACAGAACATCGGCTAATCTTCCTTCAGCCTGGAAGGGAAGGAGAGGGGCCAATGGCAGAGCTGGAGCAAGAAAAAGGGAGTTTAATGACTTCTTTAAAAGTGATTAAGGATTCCTTCCTTCTCTCTTTCGTTCTTTTTTTTTCCCTGTCAAAGGCCTGAGGATGAGTCCTGGAGGCGGACCGATCAATGGCAGAGAATGAGCCGCTCTCTCGCGCACAAAGCCTTCTTAGAAGTGGCTGTGAAAGTCCTCCGGAAGAAGGAATGGCAGCTGTTGAATTGGTCCATCACTGGCTTTCATGTCGGTGAGGTGAGGTGAATTCCTTCTGGCGTGTAGTCCAAACTTTAAAAGGAAAGCTGGACACCTTCAAAAGGGCTTCAGACGCTCAAGGGGGTCCTTTTCATGTAGCCATCCAAGGCACTGAAGTCCATCCTTTGAATTGGGGAGTTCCTTTACAGAGCCGGTGCGGCGGAGTAGTTTGAGTGTTTGCAACTCTCTTGGAGTCCAGGGTTCGATTCCCTGTTCGGCCATGAAACCCACCGGGTGACCTTAAGCAAGTCACACTCTCTCAGCCTCAGGGGAAGGCAACAGCAAACCTCCTCTGAGCAAATATTACCAAGAAAACCCCTTGGGGTCACCATAAGTCAGAAATGACTTGAAGGTACACAGCAACAACAAAGTAAAACAGCCTCCCAGCATCGCTCCAGGATTTTCCAGGAGAACCTGGAACAAAATGTAAGCTGTTTTAAACCACTTTAAGCTGTTTTGCAAGTTGGTGGCATTGACTGGTGGATCCATGAGAGGTACCACCTCTATGTGTTCCCCATCCGTCTTAAAGCAGGAATGGAAAGAATAGTGAAATAATAGTTTTTTTGTGGGTTTTTTTGGGCTCTGTGGCCATGTTCTAGAAGAGTTTATTCCTGATGTTTCAGCAGCATCTGTGGCTGGCATCTTCAGAGAATGGCATTCTCTGAAGATGCCAGCCACAGATGCTGGCGAATCATCAGGAATAAACTCTTCTAGAACATGGCCACAGAGCCCAAAAAAACCCACAAATACTATGGATGCTGGCCATGAAAGCCTTTAAGTTCACATAGTGAAAGGATATTCCCAGAAACACAATTGCACAACATGTTTGCAGGTACTGAAGAACCCCAATGAGAAGAATCTTTAACTGGTGAGCATCTTCACAGTTTTGGGATGGCTTGGGTTCAACGCAGAACTGGCTTCACATCATGAAGACAATCTGCATATCATGGCAAAGGCAAAGGTGGGAGGAAACTGGTTTGAAAGGCCCATGAGTCAACCTTGGAGCCCCAAATCCAAGACTGGTTTTATAAATAGGAAGATAGCAAGATTCGACATCTTTTCAGCCTGGTGTGAATATCTGCCTGCAGCATTACATTACGCTGGCACCATGCAATCCCTGTACTGAACCCCGCCATAGCACAACACGCGAGATATGTTGAATACATATAGTTGTTGTCCCCCCCATTGCACAACGCAGAAAAACAGTATGCAATGTCCTTTGGGTGCATTACTGTGGAACTACAATAGTGTCACAGAATTGCTTTCAGCTGGATAGATCCATTTTGGGATAAGTACAACTTACACCTGGATATTTCAACCCCAGGAGCCTGGCAACATTGGGATGCGCATTGCAATAGAAATAGCAGTAGCATTTACATTTATATACTGCTCCATAGTGAACTCAACACCTTCTAAGCAGTTAACAATCTGTAAGCCAATCGTCCCCAACAAGCTAGGAACTCATTTTACTGACCTATGAAAGGACGAAAGACTGAGTCAACCTTGGAGCCCCTGGGATCGAACTCACAACCTTGTGGCTCCAGGATCATCATTGGACCACTGGGCCACCAAGGCTGCCAAAGACACAGCCCAGCTCGGACCCATCTGGATCTCAGCAGCTCCATCCCCTCTTCCAGATCTCTTCCCATTTATGTTCCCATGATCCCCGGTGACCCAACCGCTCCATCTTACCTAGCGTTACTTCGGACTGCATGGACATGGAAAGGGCCGGGTGCTTGACCTCGCAACTGAAGAGGGCGTCATTGTCTATCTGGGGGTTAAGCGTCCACATGAGCATGGCCCGCACTTCCACGGTGCCGTCGCTGATGGGGATGTGGGTGTGGTGGAAGTAGTAGATGGGGTCCACGTTCTGGATCCAGCGCGGGAACTCCCGGCTCACCACAGTCTCTGGGATGGCCTCCGTGGCGGGGCTGAACAAGAGTCCCTGGTCGGGGGTGAGGCCTTTGAAAGGGTTCTCGGTGGAGGGTTTCCCACCCCGGTCCTCCACGTCCAAGAGGGAGAGCGAACGTTGCATCTTGGTGTCGTCCATGTCGCGGTGGAAGAGGTTCCGAGAAGAGCGGCCATCTTGCAGCCCGGCGGCGTTGACTGGAGGATCCATGAGCGGCACCACTTCTATCAGCTCCCCGTCCCTTTTAAAGTACACCTGGAGAGCAGGGATGGGAAGAAAATTCAAACAATATTCCACAAAACAAGGGCCTCATTCCGACTACATTTTAAACCGGATTGCAAATCACTTTGAACTGGTTCAAATGACCCTGTTCCCACTCCGAATCGCTGAAGCGATTCCGAAAGGGAGGCCATGCTCCAGACCCGTTTAACCCACGTCTTTTTAATGCTGTTTTTTCCCCGCTTCTTTTTCGATAAATCGATTCCGTGCAAGTGTGAACCGTAAGTGGATCGGAATCGATTCAAATTTCCCCTTCGGCTGGCTGGAACCGAATAATTTTGAATGGATTCATTCATGAATGGGAACCACAAAATGGGTTATTTTGATTCCTGACAATGAGAGAAAATGTGATCGGGGCAAGTGTAGTGTAAACCAAGATCCAATGTCGAATTGATCCATCGAATCAGATTGCACACCGATTTATCTGTAAGTGGGAATGAGGCCATGATTGTGCAACCTGGAGTATTGAGGAACCTCAATGAGAAGAAACTTTGATCGGTGAGCATCTAAACAGGTTTGGACTTATCTGGTGAAAAATCTGCAGAGAAAACAGCAATTTTTTTGTGCAGGGAAAACATCTTCTCTATAGAAAACCATACGTCTGGACAGAAATAGTGCAGAAATTGAGGAACCCCAATGAGAAGAATCTTTTGACTGGTGACCATATTCAAATTTGTGACTTGGCCCATGGCCCATGGCTCTGGGATCTGTAGTTTCGTGAGACATTTTTGTCTTCTCTGTCGGAGAGCTCTGGGGCCACAAACTGCAGTACCCAGATTTCCATAGCATGGAGCCACGGTGGTTAAAGTGGATTATTTCCGCAGCAGCCAATATTGCAAGGGTGCCAAAGACCATGCGCAGAGTGCCGCGGCCGCAGAACCCAACCCAAGAAAGCCCCTGTTGCTACGCCGTTGTCTAGACTTGCATACAAAGATGATTCTGGTATGCGTGGTGTTGGGGGGGAGAAGTTGCGTATCTTTGCGTAGCCGGGAGAATGATCGCTCGGCCGACGCAACGCCTGTTAAAACCTTTTTGAATGTCTCTCTGAAGAGAAGATTGTCTTCTATTTCCAAAAGCTCTTTTCAAGCCCTTGATGTCACGGTGGAACGAAAGAGCCCGAGGAATGTTTGCAGATAAATGTTTGGGTTCGGGGGGGAGAGAGGATGCACCAAGCGCCTTCCCACCTCTCTATCAATTCTCTCTTTTTAAAAAATTTTTAAAATGCTTCAGACATCTGAATGCATAAGCAGAAATAATTTGCTGGATCCTCAGAACTTCACCCGCCTCGCGCACGCATCCCTGTGTATTTGTATAAAAACGTATCCTCCAGGGGGAACATAATTTAGAGTGAGAGACAGCCTGGGAAATAGATAAAACAACGGGGAGGGAAATACTCAAGAGGGCCCAAGATTGGGTTAAACAGCCTCTCTGTTCCAGATTGAGGATTGTTATTCCAAACTTCCATTGCAAAGTGCACCAAGAAAGACGTAGAACGCATCACTTTCTTGCAGCTGGGAAATAATGCGTTATAAGGAACGGCTTGCTTGCCAGCAGAGCGTAGTGGTTTGAGCGTTAGATTACGACTCTGGAGACCAGGGTTCAAATCGTGGCTCGGCCATCATTATTACGGTTGTATTGTATTGTACTGTATTGATTCTACCTCGTATGTATTTTATCAGGTTGTAATCCCTCCTCGATCCATAGGGAGAGGCGGGAAATATAAATACAACTATTATTTATTATTATTATATAAACCCACTGGGTGACCTTGGCCAAGTCCCACTCTCTCAGCCTCAGGGGAAAGCAATGGCCAACCCTCTCTGAAGAAACTTGCCAAGAAGCCTCCATGATACGTTCTCTTTAAAATGACATGAAGACACACAACAATGACAACAATAACAAGGAATGACCTTACCTTTACTTATGTGGCCTCTTATGTGGCCATCCTATTGGGTAGCCTTAACCAGAGTAGACTTGTTGTATCATTTGTTGACTGATGCGTCAACACATAGGTCAACCCAACTGATTCTGTTTTGGAAATAGATGGCTTTGATTGTGTCTTCGTGAGGACTGGAGTGGATGGTCCTTATGGCCTCTTTCAGCTTTATGGCCCTTATGACGTGAGCCACTTACCGCCCTGGAATTGTGGCCCAAACGCTTTGGAAGCACGGAGGTGGGATCGCCGGTCGCACTTCTGAAACGTCATTGAGGCATTTCGCTGTTCTCCCGTCGACGAATCATTCACGGGGAAGCCATTTTTTGAATAACGGAAGATCCCGTTATTACAGAAATGGCTTTTCCGCGAACGATTCGTCGACGGAAGAACAGCGGGACGTGCTTTGGTGATGTTTCAGAAGCGCGACCGGCGATCCCACCTCTGCGCTTCTGAAACGTTTGAGTCACGATTCCAGCGCGGAAAGTGGCTCGTGTGATAAGATCCTATGATTCTATGCTATGATTCTGGGTGAGGCCACTGATAGGATTCAAACATGCCATCATCACATACTTTCTCCCAAGCCATTGGTGTGCCATGGTCTTACCAAAACTTACCATAGGAGCAGGTTTCCCACCGGAGACGATGCAGACCAAAGTGAAGTTCTGGGCCTGGTAGCGGCTGAAGGGGGCCGGCGTGTCCGCAGCGATGACTGAGATAGAAGTAGGGGGAGCTGGGGAGAGAATGGGGGGAAAAAAGAAGAAGAGCCGGTTATTAAGTTGTCAGGATATTAGCATCACACCCAGCAAATGGTCCAAGGAGGGTGACATCCTATTAGCCAGTTCTGGGCACCGCTATTCGAGAAGGATGTGGAGAAGCCGGAACATGTCCAAAAGTGGTTGATCAAAATGGTGGAAGGTCTGGCAACCACCAAGCCCCAAGACACTGGTTCTCAACCTTTGGCCCTCCAGATGTTTTGGACTTCAATTCCCAGAAGTCCCAGTCAGTATGCTCATTGTTCAGGAATTCTGGGAACTTGAAGTCTAATAAAATCTAGAGAACCAAAGGTTGAGAACCACCACCCTAAGAGGAGCAACTCTGGGAGTTGGGCATGTTTAGCTTGGAGAAGAGAAGGCTAAGGAGTGACATGATAGCCATGTTTAAATAGCTGAAGGGATGTCATATTGAGGATGGAGCAAGCTTGTTTTCTGCTGCTGCAGAGACTAGGACCCAGAGCAATGGTTCCAAGCTACAGGAGAAGAGATTCCACCTAAACTTTAGGAAGAACTTCCCAATAGTAAGAGCTGTTCAACAGTAGAAGACATTGCTTCCTCGGAGGGAACCTCTTTGGAGGTTTTTAAAGAGGAGCTGGATAGTCATCTGTCCCAGGGAGGGCTTTGTTGGTGCCTTCCTGAAGGGGCTTGAATTGGATGGCCCTTGGGGGTCTCTTCCAACTGTAGGGTTTTTGGATGTCCTAAGTTAGAATCACAGAGTTAGAAGAAACCACAGATGGCCATCCAGCCTCTGTTTAGAGAGCTCCAAGGAAGGAGACTTCACCAAAATCTCCAAGGAAGGAGTGCGTTCTGCTGTCGATCAGCCCTTACTGCCGAAAGTTCCTGCTAATGTTGAGGTGGAATCTCTTTTTCTGGAGCTTGCATCCATTGTTCCAAGTCCTGTTCTCTGGAGCAGCAGAAAACAAGCTTGCTCCCTCCTCAATGTGGCATCCCTTCAAATATTTAAGCAGGGCTATCGTATCAATTCTTAACCTTCTAAACATCTCCAGCTCCGTAAATCTCTCCTCATAAGGCATGGTTTCCAGACCCTTCACCATTTTAACCGCCCTCCTTTGGACACGCTCCAGTTTCTCAACTGTACAGTTAGAGGACATTGTAACTGCTTCATATTCTCGTTTGGGATTTGTAGTTATTGCTATGACTGCAAATGACAGCAATGGAGCAGTGTTGCCTTCAAAGTCTCTTGGGAAGAGGCTGATGTGTCCCCTAACCTTCCACAGTTGCCCATCCCTGTTTTATATTCATGTCGATATGTTCGTTCCTTTTACGCTTTTTACTTCTCTCTCCCTCTTTCCCCCTTCCCTTGTAATTATGCGATAAAAATGTGATATTTTTTCTCCTCCTTTAAAAAATGGTCATCACGAGAGGTGTGGAAACCAAATCCGGCGAGAAATGGCTTACAGCTCTGGGCAGGTCGTTTCGCCCGGAGAAGGGAAGATTAAGGGGGTGATAGAACATCCTTCTTTAGATATATGAAGGGCTGTCCAACAGAAGATAGAGTAGATGGAGAATGGGATCCTATTTAATGCCGGCAGAGCGTAAAGCTCTTACACGGCCAGAGCCCAAGGCAGCGGCGGTGACATTGCGTTGGCGTGTCTAGTTGCTTCTCAGCCGTTCCAGACATCGTTCTGGTCACTTTTCAAGTCATAATGATGGGTTTTAATTCCTGTGCTGCCATTCCACTTAACTGCAGATGAACGGGGGAAACGGCTTGTGCGAGGAGGTATTAGATAGCTCTTTATGCAAGTGTCTAAATTGGGGGTGGGCTGATCGATCGATCAATCGATCAATCAATCAATTGAAGGTGGGCACTTAGTATTACCATTGAGGCCCAATGGCCTTAACAAAGAGTTTTCACTTGAAATGAAATGTGTGTTAGCACCAATTGGGCCTCCAAGGGGAAGATAGTCCACATTTGAGATGCCATGGCTGGGAAGGCCCTGTTGTCATGTTGTTAGGAATGTGATAAAAGTGAGTTGCTGTTCATTAACATACAAGAGTCTTGTTTTCTCGATGTTCAGCTCAAGTATTTATGAGGTCTTTGGCACCTGCTCGACTGAAGTGTGAGAATTTGCAGACACTTCAGCCGCATTCCCACTTACAGATAAATCGGGTGCGATCCGAATCGATGGATCGATTCGACAGCGGTGCCCTGATTTGCCTTGATTGCATTTTTCCCCTCTAAAATAACCCACTTGTGGTTCACATCCACGAATGAATCGATTCAAAATGGACCCGCTCCAGCCGGCAAAAGGGCAAATTTAAATCGATTCCGATCCACGTCCGGTTCACACTTGCGTGGAATCGATTTATCCGAAAAGACGCGGGAAAAATCAGCCTCAAAAAGACACGGTTTAAATGGGCCTGGTGCATGGCTCCCCTTCTCCAAATCGGTTCAAGTGCAAACCAGGGTCATTTAAACCACTTCAAACCAATTTGCAACCCGGTTTAAAAGGTAGTGGGAATGAGGCCTTTGCTTGCAAAAGGAGCAACTGTTGATGTTCAGGACCTTTTGTATTGTTGTTTTTAAGTAATAAACAGATGCCTCCGTCATCCATTTCAATTGTGCGAGTCTCAGTCAAGGCAATTGGGGGAGGAGATGGAAAGGGAACTCCATTGTAAAGATATAGGCCATCCTTCCTTGTTAGACGCTGCCAGCAGAGTTTTATGGTTCATGCCACTAATTGCAAGAAGAGTTAGGGAGGGAGAACCAGCTGAGTGTTTTATAGCCCTCATTCTTTGGGAATTTGTCAGGAAATGGTTCGCTTGTCTTTGAGGGGCAACCAAGTCGAGAAATCTCATTCTCCACCGAAGAGCAAGGAGACCAATAACGTTTCCCACCCGTCTTCAAGGATGGGAAGAATACAGATGTAAATTTACATCATTACAAAGTGTATTGACCTCACTATTCGAACACAGAAGAGGGATGTCCAGCAGACCTCAGGGAAAGGTTGGACAGCCATCTGTTAGGGCTGTTTTAGTCCTATGAACAGTGGACCAGATCAGTAGATGCCAAACTTTGGACCTCTTAGTCTTTTGGACCTAGGTATCCAAAAGTTATCCCCAGTTATCATGGATGATGGTCAAGAAATCTTGGGAGACTGAGTCCCCAAACCCTTGGAGAACCCAAATCTGAGAACCGCTGGACTAGATGATTTCCATTCCCAAATTTCCATCTCTAAACTTCTATGGTCCAGTTGAAGTCACATCATAGTGATGAACTCTCTCACCAACCTTTTCCAAAAATGCTACTACAGAGAAGCTCGGACTAGCGACAGACAAGTACAACTTGTAACCTCTACTTAAGTCCCAAGGCTGCCAAACAGTAGGGCTGCCAAACAATAGGGCAGAGTGTAAGAGAAATGGGGATGTGTGTTTGCCTTCAACGCACTTGCTTTGAACAGCGTCTTGCCCCAAGGGAACCCTCCGCCTGCCCCGTTGTTTTAGTCGTCCCCAGCGGGCAGTTTCAATTTAACTGGCACCTTTTTAGGAGCCAAGAAAATGCAGATCTAGCAAACGAGGATAAATCAAGATTTGGCATTCTTTCCCTCGCAACGAGGCCTCTCGTTCCCTGCGGTTTATCACCACAAAAAAAGTAATGATGTTTAAAATAAATTAGGGGAAAGGATGCAGAGGGAAGAAACAGGTTTCCCCCCTTCATGTATGCCAATTCTCCAGGAAGGAAGAAGGAAAGAAGGAAGGAAGGAAGGAAGGAAGGAAGGAGGGAGGGAGGGAGGGAAGAAAGGAAGGAAGGAGAAAAGGAGAGAGATGGAGGCAGGGAAGGAAGGAAGGAAGGAAGGAAGGAAGGAAGGAAGGAGAGAAGAGCACTTAGTAGAAGGGAGGGAGGATAAACAAGCAAGAAAAGGAAGGAAGGAAGGAAGGAAGGAAGGAGCATGTTAAAGGAGAGAGGAAAGTTGTAGAAGGGGAGAAGAAAGATGGGAAGGGAAAAAGAAGAGAGAGAAGGAGTGGAGAAGAAAGAAGGAAGGGAGTGAGGGAAAAAGAGTAACAGAGAGAAAAAAGATGGAGTGAGGGCAATTTGATGGAAGAAAGGAGGAGGAAGAAGAAAGAGAGAAAGAGGCAGGTTGAAGGAGGGATGAGCAAAACATGTCAGGAAGGAAGGAAAAAGCAGATTGTAGAAAGGAAGGCAGAAGGGAGGGATTGAAATATGGTATTCCTAATCCCTGGTTTTTGGAGGCCTGCTTTTTCTGGAGGGCAGGGTTTATGACCAACTAATCCCAAGGGGTCTTAGTTGGCGGATGCCCTTATAATAAGCTCCGGTAGCACAGTAGTCGCCTGTTTTCCAAAGTTGCCCAGCAGAAGTTTCTGTTTTGTTGGAACGGAGGCAGAACGCACAGACTTCCCAACGGAAATCAGGTCAGCTCTTCAGGTTGGGTGCCCCAGCTGGCCAACGCTTCCGCAGCCGCTGTGATGAAATTAAACGCGCCGAGTTGATTTATGCCAAGCGACAGTCTGTGAACTTCATTCCCTTCCTCTGGCGCTCCGGCGGGACTTCCTGCGCTGCGGTTTGCACCGCGGCCGGCAAACGCGAGCCGTAACCTTCTTGGAAATGTTCCACTCATCCCAGAGAAACACACTATGTGCAACATGACGCAACAACGCCAAAACACATGCACATACACAGAGGTGTCATTCCAACATTAGAGGGGAGAAAGTTTGGTTTTGGAGATCCGTGCGGCTCATAGGGTTGTTTCCAAAGGGACCTCTCCGGTATTCTCTAGGTCCAGACGAAGCATCTCCTCTGTGACCCGCCACAAGAAAAGACCCTTGAGGCCACCAAAAATGATTTTAAAGGCCACATGCCTTACCCAACCCTAGTTTATAGTCTTGGCTTGACAATTCTTGGTGCGCTTTGGAGCCCCCGCGAAGTTTTAACCAATTGCTTTTGCTTTCCTGAGCGATTCCAAGAGATGATGGCCCCTAAACACCAGCCCTTCATCACATCCTATCTCTCCTCCGAAGGCGCTGCAGAAAAAAGATATTTCTCTTCCTCCTCCCCAGGCATAATCCCAAACCGTGCGATCGTATATCTGCATCACAGAGGGAGAAAGATGGACAGGCAAGGAAGGGAAGAGAAATGGTCCCAAGGAGGATTTTTTTTCAGGAGAGATATGAGGGAAGAGAGAGATAAATGGAGGAAGAGGGAGTTGCGGAGGAAAAATATTGATGCCGATGCAAAGGAGGCTGGTGAGAGGTTTAAATAACGGAGGTGAGCAACTGTTCCAGGGTGGAATACAACAGCTGCACCTTGCGGAAGATTTGTGCTTCTGCCAAGGTTGCGGTGATGTTGTATATACATCTTGGCAGGGGGAATATATTGAGTGGGTTGGAGAATATACATTGTTATTATCGTGGTGGCGACGTACCATCGTATCTGACTTACGGCAACTCTAAGGTGAACCTATCCGGGGTTTTCTGGGCCAGATTCCTTCCACGGTAGTTTCTCATGGTTTTTCTCTGAGGCTGAGACAGTGTGACTTGCCCAGGGCCACTCAGTCACGTTTCAGGGCTAGAAAAGGATTCGAACTCTAGTCCAGTGTTTAATCCACTATACAACACTACCTCTAGAAACAGAGTACAACAACATCCACAAAACAGCAATATCGCTGTTGGCCAACCGAAACACGCAAAACCCATGCATTTGGGTTGGCCAACAAAGGTATCACTGTTTTGTGAGTTTTGGATGTAATTGTACTTTGCTACAGGGCCAACGCAGCCAATCCTGGATATATTTACTAAAAACAGTGTTGACTTGGAAAGATTTGGTCAGATTTGCCTTCATGGAAGACGGAGAGAGTACGACTTGCTCGAGGTCGTCGGCTTTCCATTGGAGTCCCTCTCAAAATGGCTACTCCACTCCCTGTCACCATTTTGAGAGGGGCTGCGGAGGAAAATTGTGGTATCTGGGCATACCATGGGTAGAGAATGACCTCTAAGTGGGGGAAAAAATTGGTCCCTGGTGCATGCAAAGTTGCTCCTCCAATGCATGGGTTTTGCGTGTTTTGACCTATTAGTTTTGTTCTTGATGTTCTTCCAGCTTCCCAAACCGTTCCGTGTTCCAGGTGGACCGTAACGCACAAAAAGGACAGATCTGTTGAGTTCCTTGTTGACACCAGACATAAGGAGCTGTCGGTATGATGTCTTAGTCGAGATGCTTATTATGCCCGTCCTTCGTTCTGGCCTTGGCACTCCTTCCCTTGCCTTTGTTCAGCATCCCATATTGCCCTATGGCCAGCTCTGCTCCATCTCCCATGCCCATAACCTTCTCCTTTGCTCCCCCTAAATCTTCCCTCCTGCAAAACCACAATCTCTGGACCGTGAAGTCACACATCATGACCAATTAGAGGCGCCGTCTGGAGAGAAAAAGAAACTTTACCTAATGCCAGGGCTGCTAAATTTAGACGCAGGCAACAGGGGAGGTGTAAACCATCCGTGCCTGACCCAGGAGATGTCAGCATCTAATTATGAGCCGCAAGAATATATATATATATATATATATATAAAATTTCCTCCAGCATCAGTTCAGGGAGGGCTAAAGAGAAAGTCAGGCAGAGAAGAAGAGAAAAATCAATCCTGTCTATCAATTTGGGAATACTCTCCATAGCGCACCTGCCTCTGTCCTGTGCGACGATCCAAATGCAATATTTTTGTCCTATGGACTATGGATGTATCGCCCTCCCGAAAGAAGGAGAAAGTGGGGCCAATTCGAAAATGCACGAAATGACGCACTAGCTCATCACAAAAAGACGTGGAAAAATATCAGCGTCAAAAAGATGTGGGTTAAATGGGTGCGGCGTATGGTTCCCCCCTCTCCAAACTGCTTCAGCGATTCGGTTCAAGTGCAAACCAGGGTCATTTAAACCAGTTCAAATCGATTTGCGATCCGGTTTAAAAGGTAGTGGGAATGAAGCCCCTGTATGCTATGGAGTGAGGACGTCAAGCATGTTTGCACCTTGGGCTGAGGTTCCTGATGCAATTGAAACCAACAGGATTCCAGCAACTGACCCCTTCCAATGTGCCCCAGCATTTGCAAGTCGGCCCCTTCATTGCAAGGAGGCGAAACCATAAAGGGAAGGGATGTTTAGTTTAGGAAAATGGCAGTGATTGTGGGCGGCCGGAGGGAGATCCACCTGCTGAGGACAAACGCTGCGTCCAACTTCCGAAATGGCCCTTGGTTGATTTTATGCCTGCTAATAACATTTGCAGCTAGGCAAGCTTGGACATTAAGGGGCAATCAAATCTTATGCTTCAGGGCATAAAATCCGTCCCCCGCTGGGAACGTCCGGCCTCCCCCTCTTCTATGGATATAGCATTGTGTAGTTGCATTATACTCACCGTGGTTTTAATTTCCCTCCCTGGGCTGCATTGGGTGCTTTTGGGTTTGGAAGTGCAGGGTTGCGTCTTAATTATGTTGGCTGGCTTAATGGCTTGAACCGGCATGGGGCTGCATTGCAAATATTGACCGGATTCCTTTTAGCGGCGCACAGAGGCAAAAGTCAACCGCAGCCTTCGTACGACATCTCAATGAGGAGGGATAGGAAGCGTATTCGAAAATGTTTGGAAAGGAGTTGAGACGCGTGTTTTGTTTTGTTTTTAGTGTCAAGACACTCTACCGAGAAGAATCCCAAACCAATGGTCATCTTCGTGGCCAGCTATTGATCGGCACAAATTTTTCATTTGCACAGAAAACAGCATATTTCTGTTTAGGAAACAGCATAGTCAGGGGAGGACATAATATTTGCACCCAGAAATATTATTTTCTCAGCAGATATCACTGTCCTCTGCATAGAAAATGCTGTTGGGGTTTTTGGCACATGTGCAACTTTCGTGCAGAACAGCCTTTGCAAATTGCATGGTTTCCAAAGTCTTTCTTGCAATGAGAAAAAAGAAAAATGGCTGGAATTACTCACTGCTTCCTCGGCTTTCTGTCAGAGATCAGAAAGTTTGTAAATATTCCGTGTTGTTGTTGTTGTTGTGCGCCTTCAAGTTGTTTCCAAATCATGGTGACCCCAAGGAAAATCTATGGTCTGATTCCCACTATTTTTTAAACTAGATCACAAATCGGTTTGAACTGGATCAAATGACCCTGGTTACCACTTGAACCGAATCGCTGAAGCAATTCGGAGAGGGGGGCCATGCGCTAGCAAGACCCATTTAACATGCGTCTTTTTGATGCTGATTCTCCCTGGGTCTTTATGGATGAATCGATTCCGCACAAGTGCAAACCAGATACGGATCGGAATCAATTTACATTTGCCCTTTGGTCGGCTGGAGCGGGTCCATTTTGAATCGATTCCAGAGTCATAATCTAAGATTCAAACCACTATACGATGCTGGCTTAAAACAGCAAGCCTGCCTGCCCCTTCTTTCCAACAATTCATCTCTTCTAGATGGTCTCCGACCGCCCAACACACAGACACTTTTCCCTTTTGGGATTGTTTCCTCCACCGAGTCCCTTGCCTCATTACCAAGAGGCTTGTAAGTTTAAAGCTGCAAAAATTGAACAAGAGGGGATGCCTGGAAGGTCCTTCCATTTTAACAGCCGCTCTCCGGCTAATCTGCAGGCAGAACGGTTTCCCCTTTCTCGGGCTGATTTAATGGAGGTTCAAGGGGCCGAGCTGGGAAGGAGTGGAGAAATGAATTAACAAAGCATGGGAGAGCGAGAAGGAGAGCGACGGAGAGGGAGGCGGTGATGGAGGTGAATCTAAACTATAAATCCCCACTGCTTTGGGGGACAGGTAGGTTTCTTGCGGCGGTGTGAGATGAAGGGGTCATTCCCACTTGCAGTTTAAATTGATCCCTGGTTTGCTCTAGCTCCGTTTTTTAAATCAATTCCAAAAGTTTCTAGAAACTTTCTAGAAAGGTCCAGAAAGGCTCTGGGACTGCTAGCTCCACCCCCTAATGACTCACAGGTGTGACTCACAGAAGCTCCACCTTCTCTACAGCAGGAACTGGTCTAGAAGGATATATATATATATATATATATATATATATATCTTCCTTATATTTAACATGTATTTTACATTTTGGTTGGATCCTCTTATAAATGCTAATTCTCATAGCTTTTGTTTCATATGTTTATATAACCTGTATTTCTTTCTTATCCAAAAAGATAAGGAGAAAGAAACATATCCTGGTAGTCTAAGGTTTTGTTTTTTTGCAAGTCAGATCCTTTATTCATTTATTCTTTAAGCCAGAACTTTGATGTTTCCCCAGTTTCTTTTTTATATTGTTGTATTGTTTTCCCATTAGCCATCACAGAAAGGTTATCCATAATTGCTAATGTTTTGGACATCTGCAGATGTTTTGGACTTTGGCTCCCCAACTGCTAGCCAAGTTGGTTGGGGATACTGAGAGCTATAGTCCTTCTCCGTCGGAGAGCTCTGGTGCCCACGACCAACTACAAATCCCATGGCATGGAGCCATGGCGGTATCATGTTGCGTTAATTCTGCAGCGTTGGACCTGACTATGGGACTCGCATGGTCCGGCTGCATTTCCGGGGATGTTTTTAGGCGGAAAAGGCCTTTCCCAGGAACCCCCCGGTTAATTGCATTTTCTTTAGTGTGGACTTGACTTTCAATTAGGGAACGAATTTATGAGTTTCCTGCTGCAGTGGTTGGCGAGTGCCAAGAAGGGAAGGGGGAGCAGGTGGGTGGGTGGGTCAGCACCAGCTCCACTTTGAAACCTGAGGGCAATTGAGATGAAGTGGGAGAGAAAATAACACTTGGAAGGAGGAGACCTGGCAGAGAGAGAGAATAGTTGTGAATGCTAACAATATCTGAAGAGGAGCAAAAGGAAAAGGTCGCTCCTGGGAGTGTGGAAGGAATATAAAAGACCTGCATCCATGAAGGCATCTTGACAGTGCTGGGGATGACCTAGAAAGCCTTCTATGGCTTGGGTACAGGCCATTTGGAGGCTGGTGTTTCCATATAGGAAACCTTTTCTGAAGAAATCTGGCCAAGAATACCCTAATTTTAGAGCCAACGTCATGTTGTGCTTCGAGTGCTGCATTACGACTCTGGTGTCCGGGATCTGAATCCCTGCTTAGCCCTGGAAAACCATAGAGCAAGTCACGCTCTCAGAGAAAGGCAATGACGGACTTCCTCTTGCGAAGAAACCCCCATGATATGAAACCTTAGTGTTGGCATAAGTTGTAAATGACCTGAAGGCACACAACGGCAACCTCTCCCTATACGATTCTGTTAGAGCTTTAAGATCTTCAGGACACACACAGATAGACCCTACCAGTCTCCTCCAGGACCCCATAGAGCACACGCAGACATATAAATGGAATTTCAAAATAGACCACAACTTCAGGTATATCACCAGGAGCATAAACATGTCCACCTTTGGGATGAAGGAGTTACCAGCCAAAGCATACTGCGGATCAATCCCCAACCAACAATGCCCATTGAAAAAAAGGAGAAGACAAGACAATTCCAAGACCCCTTGAATTGTTGCTGTTGTACCACCCAACTGTACCCATCTCCTAGGCCTCACAACCTTTTGCAGTGTGGTTTATCCCACGATAAACCACAAACGAGATTCAAGACGTTTGCCAGCCTTATAGTTACCGGTGCTGAGGTTCCCCAGATACAGCTAGATCAGTGATCCCCAAACTCTGGCCTTCCAGGGGTTTTGAACTTCAGCTCCCAGAATCCCAGCCTATTGACCAAGACGGATGAAGCTTCTGGGAGCCGAAGTCCAAAACAGCTGCAAGGACTGCGTTTTGGGAATCACGGATCTAGATGCTAGCCAGCCACTTCTGCTCAAAGGATTCCCATTACTGTATATACGCATGAGTAAGTCTGCAAATTAAAGTCAAAAAATTGTCCCGGAAAACCTGGATCGACTTATCCATGGGTCAATGTAAATCCTGTAATTTAATTCTTATAAAAAAGGGGAACAATCCCCTGGCGGAAAGCAAACTTAATCTGTCCTGGAAGCACTGATTCCTGTCTATTCTCTCATCCCTCCAACCTTTAGTGTGAACACAAACAGTGATGTCTGCTGGAATTTTGTAAGCTTTTTGGCAGTGCTTCCCATTGCTTCACCCTTTAGATATTTTCCTACATGTTCTTAGGTTTTACCATCGACTTATCCACGGGTCATATCAAGATCTGTAATTTTGGCCCCAAAACTTCCCCTCGACTTAGACATGAGGTCGAGTATATACGGTACGTTTCACCCAACGTAGCGAGCAACGTACAACTTGCTCGGAAATTAAACGCGCTCCTCTCCGGAGGCGGCCTGCAAGAGCTTACAGCTGACTGCTCACTTCGCCATTGCTATTAAGACCAATTTGCAACTTCGACGGCCTCGGAGGAGGAAGGAGAGGACAGGTGACCTGATTTGTCACCATCCTTTCCCTGCAAAGTTGGAATCTGGGAGACTGAAAACTCTCGTCCGCTTTGAAGGTCATGGGATGCAACGTATTTTGCAGCCCCCCAGGGTTTCTTGAAACAAGTTTTTGTCTTTGGCTCAGGCACATTCCGCTTTAATGAACATGACGAACACAAGGAAAACACACAGAGGTTGAGGTCCTCCGTTGGAGCTGCACGGTGCAAATATTCAACAACTGAGCTTCCGTTACACGGTCACTATATTGCAACTGTGAAGGGGAAGGGGACCATTTCCCACCCTGGTGCATTTTGGTGTGCCCAAAGTGGCACCTAGCAGGCAGATTTATAGCCATTTGCCCCCCTTCCCTCTGTTTTCAGTTTTTCCTTTTAATAAAAGGTTTGGGGAATCTTGTAGGGCTAGTGGAAGCCAGCCATTGTAGGCCCCATTCCCACTTACAGATAAATCGGTGCATGATCTGAATCGATGGATCGATTCGACGGCAGAACATGTTTCTCACTACATTTGCCCCGGCTGCATTTTCTCTCTCCAAAATAACCCACCTGTGTTTCACATTCATGTCTGAATTGATTCAAAATGGACCTGCTCCAGCCGATCGAAGAGTAAATTTAAATCGATTCCGATCCGCATCTGATTCACGCTTGTGTGGAATCGATTTATCCAAAAAGACACAGAAAAAAATAAAATAAAAAAGACATGAGTTAAATGGATCTAATGTATGGTCCCCCTGTCCGGATCATTTCAGTGAATCGATTCAAGTCAGAACCAGGGTCGTTTAAACCGGTTCACACCAAATTGTGATCTGGTTTAAAAAGTAGTGGGAATGAGGCTGAAGTTTTGGCATATTTTGGTTGGTTTGAGGGCGAAAACATTTCATGAAACTCGGCCTGGAAAAATAGAGGGGGGTTCTATTGTTTTGGGGGTCTTCTGGGACAAATTTTGGGTCACACATGCCCATAGCGGGCAGCAATGAAGTGCGACAACAGATTGGAAAAATGGGATAGCAATTTATCCTTCTTGAAGTGCCACAAGATCGCATTGGAAGCCAATGTGGATAGTTGTCATGCAATGCGCATGTGAGCACCAGTTTTTGAAAATGACTGTTTTCAAATGTGATTCACAGTTCAGGATTTGTTCTGCACAAAGTTTACACATAGTTTTGGACTGAAAAGAGCATTTTCTGTGCAGAGAATTTATTCCCTGTACAGAAAATGCTGCTTACTGCACAGAAAATGTTGTTTCCGATGGAAATCAACCCTGTGCCACTTTTGTGCAGAATAAATCCCCAACTGCAGCATTTCTGAAAGGAAACAACGTTGGGGGGAAATGTTATTTCATTGTAGAAATCTTATTTCCGATACAGAAAATGCGGCCACGTGCAAATTTTGCGCAAAATGATTCCCAAACTGCAAGAATTCTCATCGGTCCAGGATTCTCCTTGTCGGCATTTCTCGACGCTTGAATAACATGTGTTTCTAATTGTTTCAAATATTCCCAAATATTTTTTCCACCCCTAATTTATGATTCCCTTATTCCAGCTCCAAAAAGGCCCAGCCAGGAACGATGGGCATTGCACCCCAAAACATATGAAGGACACAGTGTGACTTTCCCCCCAAACTATTTGATGGCTGCAGGAGATAAAGAAGCCCCAAATCTGTTTTGAAACCTCGTAGCAAGTTGTGGATCTTTGATGGGAACTCTGCCAATTTGCTTTCAGAAACGGTGCTAATTTTTCCTGCGGCATTAATGAAGAAAATAAGAAAGGCTCCTGGCACCTTGAAAGCTTAAGTAATTTTCGCTGCGGATTGAAGCTTTTACAGTCCAGAGCTCTCCTTCATCAGATGTGTTTAAAAGGAATTATAATTAACGGTGGGGCTGCGAGGCTGCGAAAAGCAGGTGTTGCAGTCTGTGACATTTTCCACGCTAAGCTCCGACGTACACAACGTTTGCGTCTGGCGTGTGTGTGTGTGTGTGCGAAGATGGGTTTGTTGCTAATGGCTGCGGTTGCGCAAGGGTCACAGGACTTATCGTGTGTGCATTTGGAGACACCGCAAGCTGGAAAAAACAGATGGCCTTTTGGCCACAATGTTTAGCCTTGCTTCCCATTATTTGTATTGGTGTTTGCATTGGAAGGAGGGGTGGAAAAGGGGAGAGGAATGAACGAGAAAAATCAAGGTATCAAGGGAAAGGCAGAGTGAGAAAGTGTGGGACATAGAGAGAGAGAGAAAGAAGACAAGACAAAGGCTGCCATTGGACCCAATCCAACCCTGCTCCGAGGATTAATTTAATACCAAGCCCACTGCAAAGTAGAAATAATGCAAAGTCGAAGGCTTTCATGGCCAGCATCCATAGTTTTTTGTGGGTTTTTCAGGCTATGTGGCCATGTTCTAGAAGAGCGGCCTATCCATCTGGTCCCAGTAAGAAGCCAGCCAGTGGTCCCAGTCTTTGGAGCAAGAAGGATCTTGGAGAGATGGCGGGTCCTTCCAAAGCACTTGAGGTTCCTCAACTAGGAAGAGTGATGAACCATAGCTGTCCAGTGTCCATTTTTGGGCACCACAATTCAAAAAAGGATGTTGAGAAACTGGAGCCATGTGTCCAAAGGAGGGCAACTAAGATGGTGAAGGGTCTGGAAACCATGCCCTATGAGGAACGCCTTAGGGAGCTGGGGATGTTTAGCCTGGAGAAGAGGTGGTTAAGAGGTGATACGATAGCCCTGTTTAAATATTCGAAGGGATGTCACATTGAGGAGGGAGCAAGCTTGTTTTCTGCTGCTCCAGAGAACAGGACCCGGAACAATGGATGCAAGCTCCAGGAAAAGAGATTCAACTGCAACATTAGGAGGAACTTCCTGATGATAAGAGATGTTTGATAGTGGAAGACGCTGCCTTGGAGAGCGGTGGACTCTCCTTCTTTAAACAGAGGCTGGTTGGCCATCTGTTGGGAATGCTTTGATGGAGAGTTCCTGCATGGCAGAATACGGTTGGAGTGGATGGCCCTTCTTGGGGTCTCTTCCAATTTTACAATTCTATCATCCCAGCATTGCGTTCAGGCCACCTTCGGTTTCCCATCCCTTTCTTTAAATACCCTTCCGGGAAATGTAAAGACAGGACCTCCCATTAGCTAATGAGGACCAACGTGGGAAGCTGGTAGTGAACCACTGGAAGACTCTCTGAATGGCTGCAAGAAAAGAACAACTGGAGAGGAAAGAGGAAGAAGGTTGGTTTCCATGACAACTACTGAGCATCCGCACTGTGTTTTCCGCACAAGAGGTAGATGAAGGGAAGGGTCAGGCCAGCTGCAGGAAAGCAGATCTGAAAGCGGAGAGGTGTTTGAGGGTATGTCCCGAAGCCCTAAGATTGGGCGAAGAGGTGGAGGAATACCGGCTGAAAATCCTACCTCCGGTTTAATGCCAACATAAGTACATTGGGGGGAGTATTTCTTTTTCTCGCGTCCCATTTTTGTGAGACATTGTGCTTTTTATTTGGACGGTGTGCTCTGCACAGCTGTCATTGATGCTTAATGCATCGTACGTAATGGCACCGCCAGGAGCCTAATGTATCGGGAGCATGTGTTGTGTTCCTTCAACTCCTTTTCCGACTTACAGCAACCCTAAGGCGAGCCTATTGTGGTGTTTTCTTATCAAGATTTGTCCAGAAGAGGGTTGTCCAAGGCTGAGAGGATGCGACTGGGCCAAGGCCACCCAGTGGGTTTCATGGCCAAGTGGGGAATCGAACCCTGGTCTCCAGTCCAAGACTCAAACCACTATGCCACATTGGTTTTGGCATGTATCATGCTTAATGCATCGAGCTTCATGGCATCCCTTTTGTAACACCAACCGGGCCAAACCTACATATTTATGGAACGATCGAATCAATGGGTCTGCTCTAGTTGGGTCTCGCCAACGGGATTTTGGCCAAAGTTGGGGAACCAGACAGACGTCCAGCCCCAAAAAGTGGGAAAATGGATAGTAACCACCAGGAAAAACCAGCCAGCTGGGGCTGAAGGCAAAGCCAGAGGTAGGACCAAAGATGGAGCCCACAGTCAGGACCGAAGGAGGACCCAAGGATACAGGAAACATGGCTGGAAAAGCAGAAGGTTTTGCTAGTTCAAGTTAGGTTCAGTTGGAAGAGGAAGCATTTCCAGACTTCTTCCCACTTAGGTCCTCTGGGAAAAACTTACGACGGATCTCTTCTGACAGGCCTTCCCCGATTGACAGACCCAGTCCCACTGTTACGGACTAAATTCCAAATAGCAAACCTTTATTTTCCATTTTACATAAGGGGCACCATTTTACTCTGCCGTTATATTTAATGGGACTTGAGCATCCGTGGATTTTGTCATCCACGGAGGATCCTGGAACCAAACCCCAGCCGATAACAAGGACCCACTGTACGCTTTTGATGTAAGCCGCCTCAATCTTGCTGAAGAGGAGAGATAGACGTAAAATATTATTTATTATCATTATTGCCATCCGGGAGAAACCAATGGCCTGTCTGGGTTTGTTGCTGTTGTGTGCCTTCAAGTCATTTCTGAACTTATGGAGACTCTAAGGCAGAGACTCTCAACCTTTGTTCCTCCAGCTGTTTTGGACTTCAACACCCAGAAGCCTTTGCCAGCCTGGCCAATGATGAGGGACTCTGGGAGCTGAAGTCAAAAACATCTGGAGGATGTCTAAGGCCTATCGTGGGGCTTTCTGGGGCTGAGGGCACGACTCGCCCGAAGTCACCCAAGAAGTTTCCATGGCTGAGTGGGAAATCGAACCCAGGTCTCCAGGGTCCTAGTCCTATGCTCAAACCACTGCATTATGGTGGATCTGCATGTCTGGATAGGAGCAGTCAACCATAGGCCAGAGAGTTGCTACTCACAGGTTGGCCACACGGAGCAGCAGCATGCGCTCCTTCCAACATCTCTCTCCAATTGGAGTGAGTAAGAGAGACCGGTGCGCTGTTCCGTCGCGGCAAAGATGTCAGCAAGCTGCCAACTGCGCACAAATGCCGCGGTAGCAGCTGGTGCCGAAGCCATCACCCTCCTCCTTTCCCTTTGCCCAACAACGGAGAAGCTCATTTGTCAACTCCAGGTTTCTCCGCGGCAAACGAAGCAGCTCGGTAAATATAAATTGCAACATCTGTTCCGTGCTGTTCCCTGGCACCGGGGCTGGCCTAGCCGCGGCTCGGACTCAATCTCTCTCTCTTTCCCTTCCTCTCCAAAAACAACTTAAGATGGAAACCTGGCTTCTTGGCCACCGTAGCCTCAACCTGCTGACTCTGTCGCTACTCCAGCTGCCTCCTTGCAGAATAAGGTCTGGAGCGGGATTGCGAGGGACAGCTGGTGTTTATATGCCTGCGTGTACTTTGGCGATGTCGCTTTTATTTATTTTTAAACAGGCGGTTGGTACCCCTGGCACAGGGCAATGGCAGTGCCAACAAAGAACGCAATCTGTGCTCACAAAGCCTTATGCTTCATCTCAGAAATGCAGGGTCCACAGGCAAAACAATGCGAATCGCTCCAGTGTCGGGTTGTGCCAACGGCTGTGGTTTGTGGAAGAGGAATCTTGCCACCCTTACACATCTGTTTGGACGTCTGAAGAGGAATTTGAGACAGAAAAAAACCCCATCTCCCAGCATCTCTCAGCATCGACTACACCAGCTAGGGACTGCTGGAAGTTGCAGCCCAACAATAGTTGCGGGGCCGTATGTTGTGCTAAAGTTACACAGCGGTCCAAACGTCGCTCAGCACGGGTCCCATTTGGCTTTGCAAAAGGAAAAGCTGCATATTTAATGGGACACTAATGTGCCTCGCATTTGTATCCTCCACTGAGTTCAATGCATTATAGTATGCGCTGGAGAGAGAGAGAGAAAAGGAGAGGGACAAAACAGCTTCCTATGTTGCTTAGTTAAAACTTTCCAACATGAAGACGCACTGACTCTATGGCACCCCTGCTGTTCGGTTGCATTGAAGCAATACAGCAATAAAACCATAAAACTTCCAGAACGTTGAATTTCAAACGGAATATTGTAACGGGTGGACTCTGCTCTGTGTGGAGGATGGGACGTTTCAATTATCTCACATTTCTCATATGGGTGGAATAGTAAATATATTTCCCACCCTTTTTTAGGCACAAGAGGAATTATGCAATCGGTTTACATCACTAGCTGGAAACAGCTAGTGAAGAAAATCTGGAATATTTGGGGTCCAGTGTTCCCAGGGAGCCAAACCCTCTTTCTCGTGACAACATCAGTTGATGGTTCCCAACATATATGTGGTTATTTCCCCTCCAGGTCTGATAGATACAAAAGCTTCTCTCCTAAGAAGAGAAGATTTAGACTTAAATCCTAAGAGATTTAAGTCTAAATAGGCAAACATTTCTGATCCCATCCTTTTTGCCTTTCTCTCCGCTCACTGCTAGAATGAGTAGCAAACTGGTAGTTGCCCCAGACTCTTTGTGAAGATGTCCCAAGAAAAAGAGTGCATCACCTTTCCAAGGAATTGGTTCCATTGCCAAGCCACTGTTATAGTCAAGATGTTCCTTCTAAAGCTCATTTGAAATCTACCCATCAGGAACTCAAAACCATTAGACCTGGTCCAACCCTTTGGAGAAGCAGTGAACAAACTTGTCCTAAACTCAGCGGCAACCCTTGAGATGTTCAAAGAGGACCATCATGTCACCCCTCCATCTTCTCCCCACCAAGCTAAACATGCCCAGATCCTTCAACCTTTCCTCCTATGTTTTGTTCTCCATCCCTCTTATCATCCTGGTTGCCCTTCTCTGAACCCACTCTTATATCCCTCTTAAAATGAGGCACCCAGAACTGAACACAGGGCTCCAGATGAAGCATAACCAGAGCAGAATATAGTGGGGCTATTATTTCACTTGACTTGGAAACGACGGCTCTATTAACGCCCGCTAAAATATTATCCATCTTACTTGCTGCACCATCACATTGTCGGCTCGTATTCAGCTTATGATCAATAACAATCACACGGTCCTTTTTGCATCATTACGATTAGGTTTGTGAACATCTAGAGCACCACAAGTGTTCAGATTTTGGAGCAAACTCCTTTTAAAAGCTAATGTGTAAGGATTCCTGGGAATGGAAAGTGTGCGCACTTACACATCACGTTGAGGAAGATGTTGCCAGATGCCAACACCACCTTCTCCCGGGTCGCTCTGTCGTAAATCCCGACGTGGCACTCATAGGGGCCGTTGTCTGAGATCCGGACTTCAGGAAGCCTGGGATGGAGAAAAGACATATGAGGAAACAGTGAGGAAACAGTGATGTGAGGACACAGTCGAAATCATCATTCAACGCTGTCCCAGAAGCTATCGCAAGAGATATTTTCAACAGATGTGCTCCTTGCATTGCTATTGAACCCAGCCAACCATAACTATGTCAACCGTCTGAAGACACAAACACACTTGGAGAACCAATGAATTGATCTCCACCGTCATCAAATCCCAGTTTTGAAAAACCACAACGAGGGAAGAGAAAGACTACTTGCAATTCAGTTTATGCACCTTCCTTACAATGGACTCGGTGGTCTCTTTGTTTTATAGACCTCTGTAAGGAATAATTTTATTTCGTGGAATACTAGCCCATGATACTATTCACCATCCATGCACCATTAACAACTGTTCTTTCTAGTCTGGACAGAAGAAGAAACAGAAGGAAGAAGAGGAAGAGGGAGGGAGGCTCTGTGCAACATTTTCAATCCTAAAAGGTGTTTATATACGAAACTGGATCAAATCTGAGATACACAGAAGAGGCCCTATTGCATCTCCCATCATCCCAAGAGGATAGTATGGCAGGTATGCAACCCAAAGGTCTTCTCTGTAGTAGCAGAGAAACTCCCTTCCAAAGGAATTCAGATCCTATCCTTCTCCAGCATCTACTGGAGCAACTAAAACTATACTAGCTTTTAGCATCCTCGATCCTGATATCTGCTATGGTTATTTAAATGGTGGGTGGAGGTTTTTTCTTCTTCCAGAATTTGTTTTGATCTGCTTTTAAATAATGTTTTCATTTGTTTATACTTAACGTCTTAAACAATGCTTTTGTCGCCTGAGAATTCCTGGTGGGTTGGGATGAGAAGCAATAAATAAATGTTTCTTTCGAAAAATAAAAAAGTCTAAAAATAGCATGGAGTAAAGACTAGGGATGTCATGACCTTGGTGTTCAAGAGCAAAACAGAAGAGGTAGAGAAGAGAGGAGGAAAAAGGAGGAGGAGGAGAGGAGGAGGAGAGGAAGAAGAGGAGACGAGGAGGAGAAAAGGAAAAGAGGAGGAGAAGAGAATGGAAGAAAGGAAGAAGGGGAGGAGAGGAGGAAAAGAAGGGGAGGAGAGGAGGAGAAGAAGAGGAGGAGAAGAGGATGGAGGAAAGGAAGAAGAGGAGAAGAGGAGAAGAGGAGAAGAGAATGGAAGAAAGGAAGAAGAAGAGGAGAGGAGGAGGAGGAGGAGGAGAAGAGGAGAAGAAGAGGAGAAGAAGAAGAAGAGAAGAGGATGGAAGAGGAGAAGAAGAGGGGAAGAAGAATGGAGGAGGAGGAAAGGAGGAGAAAGAGGAAGTGGATGAAAGGAGAAGAGAGGAGGAGGATGCAGGAAGAGGAGGAGGAAAAGAAGAGAAAGAAGAGAGGAAGAGAGGAGGAAGAATAACGAATAGTATGAGAATACTATACTTATTCTAAGAATATTAGAATAAGAATAATGAGGAAGAAGAGAGGAAGAGAAGAAAAGAGGAAGAGGAGGGAGGGAAGAAGTAGGAGAGAGAAAGTAGAAAAGGAGGAAGGAAGAGAGAAGAAGGAAGAGGAGGGGACGAAGCAGACGAAATAGATAAAACAGCATGATGCCAGGAAAATAATCCGAAACTGACCTAAAGACAACGGTCCAAGTCATTCTTTGGGTGATAAGTTGGACCACTGCACTAGGGACCTTATCAGACGTCAGAAATTGGAAGTATAACCCAATGGCAATCTGAACGCAATCCTGGGGTTTCATGTTATTGCGAATTAAAGTATCTCACGCAATTTCGGGCAAAAGGGAAGTCATTCCAAACACAATCATGGGTTTTACCTTATTGCTAATTAAAGCATCTCACACAATTTCAGGCAATGTGGGGGGGTCATTTTCGGGTAATGGGAAGTCATTCTGAATGCATTCCGAATGCAACTGGAATTCACGTAAATTCGCCAAACTAGTGAATTCACATGAATTCAGATTGGCTCCATTCTCAATAAAGAGAAATTACTCCCATCTGATAAGGTATGCAATATGTGCTGTTATGCCCAACGCAATGTTTTCCCATGGAGAAAACACACACATTCGGTTCCATGCCAGGCTGCTTGGAGGCTTCTTGAGACGTACGGAGAGGCTAGAATACAAACCAATGGATTACAATAAGAAGAAAAGGGATTTCCCCCTAAAGAACGGGAATAACTTCTTGACTGCCAGAGCCATTCGGCAATGGAAATGGTCTGCTTTGGAGAATGGTGGTGTCTCCCTCTTTGGAGGTCTTTGAACAGTTGTGACCATTGTCCAGAAGTACTAGAGTTGTGTCTTCCTTCGAGGCAAGGGATTGGAGTAGATGGCCCTCGGGGTCCCCTTTCTGTTAGAAGATTTTCCGATTCTACATTTCTACGACTTTGACGGCGTCCCTTGAGTCTGAAAGCTACGCTGACCTCCGCTCCGGAAAGTAGGATAAATGGATGTTGATATAATGAGGACAGGAGGAATCTTGTCACTTGCCTCCCACTTTGTACCAGTTGTAAAAACCAGCGTTTCTTTCAGGCTCTTTGGCTGCGCAAATCCCAAAAAATGACCTCTCGATGAATGCATACGTTAGAAACAAGTTCCCGCATCCCCATTGGCATCCCCCGTATATTCTTGGCACGTTTCCTCTTTCAGTACATCCAGTTTTAAACGTGTTTTTAAATCGTTTCAAATCAGTACTTAAAATTCATTTCTGCCAAGGTTAGGTATTAATGAGAGCCAGAGTCTTAGACTCTGGAATAGAATAGAATAGAAAATTTATTTTTAACCTTGCCTCTCCGGCAGGATCGACACAGCTTATGGCACAATAAAATACAACATTAAAATACAACGATAAGTAATACGGTAATATACAACAATACAAAGTAAAACCCGTTTGGAGACCAGGGTTCGATTCCTGCTCAGTCATGAAACCCACTTTGGGCAAGTCACACTCTCTCAGCCTCAGGGGGAGGCAATGGCAAACCTCCTCTGAGCAAATCTTGCTGAGAAAACCACACAATAGGTTTGCCTTAGAGTCGCCGTAAGTCGGAAATGACTTGAAGGCACACAACAACAACAACAGCCAACCTGTATTGTTACAGAAGTGGAACAGAATGGGATGAGGACATGCCTTGATGGGGTTTTAAAACCATTTTCTACATGATTTCCACAGCCTTGATAAGATATACTGGGAAAATGTGGTATGCCAGTATGAGAAACCAGTAAGAGGAACCAATCTGGAAACGTCATGCCAATAGAATGGAATAGAAAATGTACGCTTGACCTCATTCCCACTTACAAATAAATCGGTTTGCGATCCAATTCGATGGATAGATTCAACAGCGGGGCATGGTTAGGTTCCCATTACATTTGCCTCAATCACGTTTTTTCCCTGTAAAATAACCCACTTGTGGTTCACATTGACAAATGAATCATTTCAAAATGGACCGGCCAAAGGGAAAATTTAAATCAATTCCGATCCGCATCTGGTTCGCACTTGAGTGGAATTGATTTATCCCAAAAGACATGGGGGAAAAAAGACGCGGGTTAAATGGGTCTAGCACATGGGCCCCCTCTCCAAATTGCTTCAGCGATTCGGTCATTTAAACCAGTTCAAACCAATTTGTGATCCAGTTTAAAAGGTAGCGGGAACCGGGCCCTTGTTTTTGCCGGCCCTTTCCTACAGTTTTTCATTATTGCACCGGATGTTCGAATTGTATTATTGTGGTAGACACCTGCAAATGATGAGTTTAATCAAATTATTTGCATTATTGTTAAATTAGCGTTCTATCAAATGCCAGACTTTCCTGATTAATCTCTCTGTCTCTCTTTTTATTTGACATGCAGAAAGTGACAGAGATTGAAAACCGACACGTTTGCTCTCTCCCCACACCTCCGAGTGCAATTTTGCCAAATAACAATGGCGAAAAAGAAAGAAGGGATGATTGTCAGTTTCTGGATGGAAGCGAAGGAGGAGAAAAGGATAACAGAAGGGGAGTAAAGTAGGCCAGACGGGCGGATGATGGAGAAGTATCTCTGGAAATTGGCAGCGAGGGTTAAGCAGTGGGATGCATTGATCTCTGCTCCGCTCTGACATTTTTCTCTGCGCCGGTATTAAATTCATCAAGTGACAAAACTTTAAATTAAAAACATGTCTGAGAAGAGGGGAGGGGAAGGCAAGCTGAGAAGGCCACCGGAGGAGTAAAGCAACGGGGGGTAAAGAAAAAAGGGGGGGACGAAAATCAAAAGTGCCCCCTACCTCATCCCGGAGTCCAATTTGGAAAGGGGAACTCAAAATGAGTCTCCGCGGAGAGCAATGATGAAGGCTCCCCGGTAGAAAAAGACAGATTGCAGGAACCCGCTGGTGAGGCTTGATATCGAGACTTAATCAAAGGAAAAGATGGCACCCCTGGGAGCGGAAGTTTTGGGAGGGCAGGCGGAGGACTCCAATTTCGAAGATCTAGGCGGCCTCGCAAGAAGAGCCTCCCTTCTCCAAAAGTAGAAGGAACTGGTATTTTTGCTTAACTTGGAAAGGTTTCTTAACCTGGGCCAAAGAGGAACCAGGAAGAAGAATGATTCTGGGAACAACTCCGAAATTCCTTCTGGGGTGGAGAGGAGGAGGGCTGGAGAGGTGAGGACGAGACCGTCTTAAATGGGTTGCCGGAGGAGCAAAGTAACTAAGGAGGAGTAACTATTTGTGCTGCTTCTGAGTAATGTGTGGTTCCAACTGCAACCGTAGCGTTCGACAAATCTGAGATGTGGCGCTGGGGAAGAGTTTTGCGGATGCCATGGATGTTCAAAAGGACCAATAATCGAGCCTGAACTATCCCTAGAAGCTCAACTGAGGCTGTCATACTTTGGACATTTCGTGAGAAGACAGAACTCATTAGCAAACGAAGAATGCTTGGAAAGGTGGAAGGCAGCAGGAAAAGAGGAAGACCTCATTGCAGATGGATAGACTTCACCAAGAAAGCCACAGTCCTACGTCTGCAAAGCTGTGGATGATAGGAGGACTTGGGGGTCTCTCATTCATAGGGTCTCCATAACTCAAAGCCAACTTGATGACATAGAACAGGAACAAGAGAGCAAATCCAGTCTGAATTTACCCTACAAGCCAAAATGCCTCAACTGAGGCTGTTTGGCCATATCATGAGAAGACAGGACTCACTAGAAAAGGCAATAGTGCTTCACAAGTTCATACTTTGGACACATCATGAGAAGACAGGACTTGCTATAAAAGACGATAATGCTTGGAATAGTATTTGGAAAAGCGGAAAGCCACACTACAGGGGGATGGGCTTTTTCTCAAAAGCCAAAGATCTTCCATTTTCGTTTCCTGGGGCTAGATTGCCGTTGGAAACTTGAGGCATGCCATTGGGCTTCTCTTGACCCGATGATCCTCGCCCTCCTCCAAATCTCCCCTCCTCCGTGGAGCTGCCTATTCCTGTAAGTGGATTAAGTAGGCAGGAGAACATATTTTCCCCGGGAATTGAATGCCTTCGATCGGCTGTCTGGTTAGTAGTCAGTATTCAGATAACCTGGGGCTGACAGGAGGGACCGAGGAAGCAAGGGGAACAGAATTGGGCCAAAGCATCTTCATATATATATATATATATATATATACGTTTTCCCTGCTGCCGGTGATGGGGCTTTGGGATCAATAAACTATTAATAAACTGCAGAAGGTTTTAAGGAGAGATCTGTGTAATGCAGTTTAACAGCTGGAGTTTACCAACACTGACAGCTTCTCAGAAGGGTAAGTAATTGTGTTATTGCAAAGGGGAGGAAGGAAAGAAGAGCGGGGAAATAGCAAGGCCAGGATGTGACACGGCTGCGATGGACTAAGTTTTGGAAAAGACGGAGAGGAGTATTCGTAAACTCTCCCACGTGGCCTATAACTAGGGATGGAAGGAATATTCATTTGTGGAATCGAAGGCTTTCATGGCCGGCGTCCATAGTTTTTTGTGGGTATGTGGCCATGTGGCCACATAGCCTGAAAAACCTACACAAAACTATAAAAATATTCATTGGTTTCCTAACTAGGTGGAAAAATAGATTTCCCACCATTTGGGAAATCTAGATGGGGGGAATAACAACACCTTATTGGGAATTCTGTGCAGTTTTTACTTGGCATTTGCACATCCCAACGTTGTTCCCAGAACATATCCTGTGCCGAAATACACACGTTTCGAAGGAAAGCCATTAAAAGGTGGGGTGTAAATGAATAAAACGACAACAACAAGAACAAGAACAAGAACAACATTAGCAATGGTGCGTCTCTAGAAGGTGAATCCATCGCATCTGTCATACTTTAGGACATAACATGAGACGACGCAACTCATTGGGAAAGACGCTAATGCTCAGCAAAGTGGAAGGTAAACCAAATGGAGACGCAGCGCTTTGCCTTTTTGCTTGACACACGGCTCTGCAAACACCCCCCTAAAAGCCTTTCCCTGCTATTTTTGGGATGGAAAGGGTGAGGGGAAGTGAAATTGGCATCAATTTCTGGATAATAGGATGTACCCACGTGGCCCGTGGTGAGGAAAGGAGAGCAAAACATGGTGCCCGCAGTTGCCCATCCTTGTTAAAGACTTCTATAAACGCTCATGTGGTGCAATGGATTGCACATTCAACGACAACCCTGGGAGACCAGGCCATGGAAACCCACTGGGTGGCAAGTCACACTCTCTCAGCCTCAGAGGAAGGCAAAGGCAAACGCCCCTCTGAACAAATCTTGCCAGGAAAGCCCCGTTCGCCTTTGCGTCGCCATAAGCCGGAAGCGACTCGAAGGTGCACGATGACAAATGCTCCCATGCCAACTCCATTTCCTTCCCGTCTCCCTGCAAGTCCTCATGACTAGAAACAGCTGGCGTTTCTTCGGTGGCTGCTTCCAGCTCCGCGAGATGCAAAAAGAGCTGGTGGGTTTTGATTTAAATGTGTTTGGTTGATCCAGGCATCTGTGTGAGCATGGCCAATTAATTCGCCCGATGAACGCGGCGCTGATGGAGTCGAGGGAAGGAGGGAGCGCGGCTGCGCTAGGATCAGCGCATGCCTGGCTTTTGTATGGAGTGGGTTTCATCATTCCTTCTAGTGAGGCTACACTGTCCCTCCAAAGCCATTAAAAACAACCATTAAGGACCTCAACCACAACATCTTCACCTTCGGCGTTCAAACCAGGATAATCATAAAATCATTCCATGGACAGAAGACATATAGAGCAGAGACATATAGAGTTGCTTAAATGGAAATAGGAGACAGCAAAAGTAAACCACTGAGAGCCAACACGCAACAGGGAACGTTGATTTTCTGGCAAGGAACATGGACCGTCCTACTGCCCTTGCAAGCCAAGTCGGGTGACGTCTGCTTGGTAGACCTACCAAAGGGAAGATCTGGAGATCTTCAGGTAGAGCTAGAGCAGTGTCTCCCAAACTTTGGTCCTCCGGGTGTTTTGGACTTGAACCTCCAGAAGCCTTAACCAGTTGGCCAACAATCAGGAGATGGAGTCCAAAACGTCTGGAGAACCAAAGTTTGGGAAACACTAGAGAAAAGATTCCTTCCTGAAATCCTTGAGAGCAGAAGTTGTCGGTTGGAGTTGGCCATACTAGGAAGTCCCATGGGACTCCAGGGTTTGACCCACTACAAGGACGGCTTCCCCAGTTCTTCTGCAGAAGGTCCTGGTTTCAATCTCTTGGTAGGACCAGGCGAAGAATCCTATATGTGACCCTGGAGTGTTACACCGGTCAGAGTTAGCAATACTGAACTAGATGGGGCCCAAAGGGACTGACTCAATATAATGCAGCTTCCTGTTCTCCCCAGGAAAATGCGTATCTGAGTAAATTAATAGCAAGTCCACAGAAGAGCACGAGAACTTGGAACCTCCATACCTTGTTTCACACCTGGGCCTAAATTCAATTTTTAGTTGCCACTAGCACAGACTCATTGAATGAATGGAACCTTATATAGGTGTTGCCTTACCAAATTCCTCTATATTCAATGGGTCTATTCTAAGAGCCAGACGTCTGAGTGTTGGATTGGGAGACCAGGGTCTCCCAGTTGGGAACAAGTGTTGGACTGGGAGACAACAGGGTCTCCCAGTTGGGAACAACAAGAGTGTTGGACTAGGAGACCTGGATCTCCCAGTTGGGAACATCAAGAGGGTTGGACTGGATTTCCCAGTTGGGAACAACAAGAGTGTTGAACTGGGAGACCAGGGTCTCTCAATTGGGAAAAACAAGAGTGTTGGACTGGGAGACAACAGGGTCTCCCAGTTGGGAACAACAAGAGTGTTGAACTGGGAGACCAGGGTCTCTCAATTGGGAAAAACAAGAGTGTTGGACTGGGAGACAACAGGGTCTCCCAGTTGGGAACAACAAGAGTGTTGAACTGGGAGACCAGGGTCTCTCAATTGGGAAAAACAAGAGTGTTGGACTGGGAGACAACAGGGTCTCCCAGTTGGGAACAACAAGAGTGTTGGACTGGGAGATCAGGGTCTGAATCCTTTCTTGGGCATGGAAATCCATTGGATCTCTTATCCTCAGAGAAAGGCAATGGAGTGGTGCATCCAAGCTTCAGTAGCTAGAGGATACTGGGATTTGCAGTCACAAACTTTTTCCAAGACTGTATCTAGGAGGTCTCTTTTGCATTTGCTCCAGAATGCCGCTCTCCTCTTCCATTGAAACAAAACTAGGAACGCAGTTTCCACCCATCCGCACAGTCCCTTGCAAGTTGATTTATTTAGAAAGAATTTAAAATAAATAAAGAAATAAAAGAACCCCACAGTGAAGAAAGCCGCATGGAGGGCCATATTTTCC
The DNA here is from genome assembly GCA_034509955.1 of Urosaurus nigricauda. NCBI lineage: Eukaryota > Metazoa > Chordata > Lepidosauria > Squamata > Phrynosomatidae > Urosaurus > Urosaurus nigricauda. Next base: position 13,081,926 of record JAOEGL010000008.1, read on the forward strand.
CCGCCAATGCTGCCGCTTCCTTAGAGTAGAGCCAAGCAGCATTTATCTTGATGGCATGAGGAGAGGCCAGAAATTCTCCCTGCGATTTGTTCTGGGAATATTCCTTTCTTGTTTCCTTTTTTCTATTTGCCAGTAAGCCCAGGCGCATGGGCTTAATGAGGTCCGGATACATAAGTGAGCAACCCAGCATGCCAGAGAGAGAGAAAGAAAGCGAACGAAAGCCTCCTTGGTGCATCTAAATAAATCCAAGCCTACCTCCCTCCTGCAATTTTGGGTTTAAAGCTTCCCCTTGGATAGCTGAATGATGAGTTCTGCTTTTCCCTCTTCCTCCTCCTCCTCCTTGTAATTGGAAAGCAGTAACAGAAATGGCAAGAAAGGGAATCGCAAGGATGAAAAGCCTGAGCCAACACTAGGGATGACTTCTTGACTGTAAGAACCGTTTGATGGTGGAATGGACTCTCTCAGAAGTCTTTGGAGGTCTTTAAGGGAAGGTTGGGAAGGTTGGGAAAAACAGCTTTTGGACATACTTCAGCTGGGTATTCTGAAATGACAGAGGGTTAGATGTTCCTAGAGGTCCTTCAAACCCCACGAGTCCATGATTCAATATATGCCATCTTTAAACATCTGAAGGGTTGCCATGCAGAAGATGGGACGGGTTTGTCTTCTTCTGCGCCAGAAACTAGGACACAAACCCCACGAGTCTATGATTCGGAGACAGCCAACTTTAAATACCTGAAGGGTTGTCATACAGAAGATGGGATTTGTCTTCCGAGGACACAGACCAATGGATTTATATTGCCAGAAAAGAGATTCCATCTAAACACTGAACCTGATCAGATCTTGAAGAGGCTATTGAAGCTGTAGCGCCTTCCACATCTCCTGTAAAGTTTGGTCCAAAGCTCAGTGGAGATCCACCTCCTCATTGACATGGAAACCGTGTCGATGGCATCTTTCTAGACTCATTGAATTGGATGAAGGGACTAAAGGCCACCTCATTAGGTTTCCTGGGTCCATGGTGCATTCATTTGTGTGCCTCCTTTTTCAAATGTGGTGCCCGGAACCAGAGGTGGCTTCACAAACTTGGCCTATTGACACTGAAGAGAAGTGGGTCTTCTGGTGCGGACGCTATTTTTTTGTTAATACAACCCAAGCTCACCCTTGCCGTGTTTTCATTAGCTGTGCCACTCTCATCCATCTCTCTCAATGCCATCTACTTTGACTATCTACAGTTTCCTGAAGATGTGAGTCGAGGATGGAGGAAAGCTTGTTTCCTGTTGCTGCAGAGACTAGAACACAGAGCAGTGGATGGAAACTTTCCAGCGATTCCGGCGCAAGATTAGAAAGAACTTCCTGACAGTAAGAACAGTGGAAGATTCTGCCTTGGTGTTCCTTTTTTGGAGCTTTCCAAACAGAGGTTTGATGGCCATCTGACAGTATTGCTTTGACTGCGTCTTCCTGCATGGCAGAAGATGGGACTAGATGACCATGGGGATCCCTTCCGACTTTATGATTCTATTATTCTATTTATTCCCATCTCTTACATTGTTGACCCCAGTAGTATGACTTCCACATCGGTCAATATGCAAAGCTTTAAAGGTGCTGGTCCTATCTGGAGGAGAGATTTCCGCACCTTGGACACTGCTTTTCCATATCCACCATCTCACAGACATAGAAGCCAACAGTCTTGCAGAAACGGAGAAGCTGGGAGACAAAAACCAGGACCTCCTAAAAACACATGATGCACACTATAAGTCATGGCACGTGCAATGTATGTTGTAAGGTATGCTCCTTTCCATTGCCACATCCCACACTTCCCTTCCAGAACGGTAGCAGGCGCACATCGATGGATATTAAAGCCTTGTCTTCCACAAGTTACCCCTTGGTCTCGCTAGCTCAATAATCGTCTCCTGTAATCGAAGACGGCTGTCCAGAGTCTTTGATCGCATCAATTGTTAAGATCGCAGAGGCCTTTTGAGTGGGAAGCGCTCCAGTTCGCAACTAGTTGAGCGTTGGCAATAGGGCTCCCTTTCTTCTTTCCAACCGGAGCCGTTCTTTGCAAGTACTCCCGAGGTCGCAACCAACAGCTTCTCCCATCCAAAGGCCTCCCCTTTGTATCTGCCACGGAAACCATTTGTTCTCCATGCAGCAGGAGGTTGGCCGTGACCTCCTTCTAGTTCTAGGAGGGTGTGGAGGATGGCAGGTGGTCCGTGCTGGAAATGCAGTCGGGTGACCCGAGAAGCACGTATCGGATGCTTCTCAGATTGTCCCAGATAACAGAGAAGTTCCCCAGTGAGAAGCCTTCTCTTCCAGAAGTAGGCCAGGGAGAATTAATTGCACAAACGCACCGAACAACTCGTATGTCTGGTACTCCGAACAAAGCTAGAGAGCAATGGAGAGGTCACCCGCTCAGGGCTGAATCTTTGGGACTTTTTGGAGAGGAAATCAAGCATGGCTGTAAGCACAGTTTGTGCACTGGGGTTGGAAAGGATTATTTGTAAAATATTCAGAAATTGAATCCTCAACTGCTAAGAATCTTTACAGTTCAAGACTTATTTTGCACAAATTCACATGTCTAACAGTTTACAATGTCTACCAGTTCTGGGGAAGTCACAATGGGAGAGGGCTGTTGTTCTGAATTCATCGATAAGCGATATAGAAATATAAATGCTATTGCTATTGCTAATCCATATTGCTTCATGGTTTCCTAACTGGCCATCACGGCAAAGCAAATTCTGGAAAAACATGTATTTTTTTGGTCTAACCCAACAGGGCTCTTTCGAACCATACTAAATTCTCTTAGCGTAATACCAATTCATCTATCAGTTCACATGGGAAAAAGGCCGAAGATGAAGATGGTCAGTGACGGTGTGGTGGTAAAGGTCTATTTCGGTGTGAAGCTAAGAGTCAATGATAGCATGATGCTAAAGGTCACTTGTGATGCCAACGGTCAGGGATGGTTTAGTCCTAAAGGTTAATGATGGTGTGATGCCAATGGTCAGGGATGGCATGATGCTAAAGGCCAAGGATGATGTGAGGCCAAGGGTCAGGGATGGCATAATGCTAAAAATCAATGGTGGCATGATGCAGGACTAACCATCCTATTTCAACTCACCCAGGACTAGAGATGGAAAGAAGAACGGAGGTAGAAAAAGTAATATCCAGGTAGTTGGGAAATGTCATGAGGACGATGAGAATTGTGTGAATTGTGCTATTTCACATCCTGAAGTGTTAAGGAGGAATTATTGTGTAGAGAAAAGCCCTTTTTTTGTATGCACACACTGTTTTCTACTCAGAAAATGGATTTCCTGCAAAAACAATTCCGTTTCTTGTGCAGGGCAACGGTTTTCTGAGCAAAAACCTACATTTCTTTTCTCCGGCACAATATTTCATTGCCAACGCTTTGGGAAAATCCTCGACAGAGGGGAAAAACTCCAGAGGAAAATGCGTTTTCTCCCGCAGAGGGGAGAAAACTTAGCATCATCCTTTGTCCTCGCGAAGGAGGGAGGATCTACATCGCTACCCGGGATGGCGCTTTGATTTCCTATTTGCCGTAATTCACGCCCTCCTTCCGGCACCCTTGAAGGGATCTGTCAACCGGCAGCTTATGTTAATGGGCACAACGCTTTCAACGAAACCGCCACCATCTGCTTCTGCCTTTAATTACCAGACGGCTGGGGGAAAAAAGGAAAGGGGGAAAGAGGAAAGATGGAAAGGGAAGAGAAGAGAAGCCAAGGGATGCAACATGTGTCATGGGATGCCAAGGAAGGGGCTGATTGGGCACAAGGGAGCCATGCCTCCCTTGGAAGGTCCCTCCTTGAAGGTCACACTGAGCTTGTTGGGTAGGAGGAATGGGAGTGCCAAGGCTTCGGAGAAGGGGGTAAATGGACGCTTGCCACCTGGCTGGACCCAGAAATGGCTGCCAGGAGGTGGTGGCCTACCCGACCCTCTCTCCCTACCTTACCCTCGTTCTTCCTCACATGATTAAATGGCTGCCCACCTGCCACCAACCCAGTGCCAACCCATACAAGCATAGAATCATAGAGTTCGAAGAGACCCCAAGAAGGACCATCCACTCCAACCCCATTGTGCCATGCAGAAACTCTCCATCAAAGCATCCCCATTGACAGATGGCCATCCAGCCTCTGTTTGAAGACCTCTAAGGAAGGAGACTCCACCACTTTCCGAGGAAGTGTGTTCCACTGTTGAACAGCCCTTACTGTAAGAAAGTTCCTCCTAATGTCTTGATGGAATCTCTTTTCCTGGAGCTTGCATCCATTGTTCCGGGTCCTGGTCTCTGGAGCAGCAGAAAACAAGCTTGCTCCCTCCTCAATATGACATCCCTTCAAATATTTAAACAGGGCTCTCATATCGCCTCTTAACCGTCTCTTCTCCAGGCTAAACATCCCCAGCTCCCTTAGTCGCTCCTCATAGGGCATGGTTTCCTCATAGGGCTGTTATGAGCCGTTCCTCATAGGGACATCATATGAGCCATTATATGAGGTATATGAGTTCATGATATGAGCCGTTCCTCAGAGGGCATGTCTTCCATGGGGCAGGCAAGTGAGGGGGCAGGAGGGCACAGAAGGGGCACACTCACCCATCCTTTTTTGATGCTATGGCTCCCTTGTCTGAAAGAGCCAGGACAGTGAGAAGAAGGGGTGGCACAGGCACTGGCACCGTAACCCCCTGCAATTGGAAGAGGGCATGGCCAGGTGTCACCCTTTTTCTGAGGTGTCACCCGGTGTGGTCCGCACCCTCCGTACTCCGCTAGTAATGCCATTGTGCCAATTTGAAGAGAGACAGTATGGTTTGAGGCATTGGATTACAACTCTAGAGACCAGGATCGATTCTCACTTGGCCATGAAACCCATTGGGTGACCTCGGGAAAGCCACACTCTCTCAGCCTCGGAGGATGGCAATGGCAAACCTCCTCTGAACAAATCCGGCCAAGAAAACCCTATGATAGGGTCACCTTAGGGTTGCTGTAAGTCGTAAGTGTCTTGAAAGCACACATTTATGTATCTTGTGCAAGCCACACTCTCTCAGCCTCACAGGACGGCAACGGCAATCCTCCTCGGAACAAATCTGGCCAAGAAAACCCAAGAAAATCTGGCCAAGAAAACCTGGAAACAACCTGAAGGCACACAACACGTAACCACATAATTGGAATCCCACCACAAACATCGGAGAACTTCTTTGCGGTCCATGCCTGGAGCGTGACTAAAAGCCGAACGTAAGAGTTCTTTCTCTATGCAACTTTTTTGTTTAATTTTTTGGTACAGTTACCGGCTCTGGAGTCAGCATGAATAATGGATGGATATTTTACTTAGCTGACAATGAGGAACTGTGCAAGGAAATATATATATATATGTATTTTCTTCTTGCAAGAGAGGCTTAGGAGGACAAGGGTTGAAGAAGAGGTCAAACTTGGCAGCTTCTAGCTGACTCCTACATTCAGGCCAGTTTCTGCAAGACGTCCTGCTGACAAGTCATGTTCGGCAAACATGCGACAAGATTCAAAAAAAGGCCGGAATTTGTTTTGGGGGTCATTCTTAACAAGTTCCGCGTCGTCCAGACTTGACCCGGATGTGTAAAGATCGCACATTTGGGGACCTGTGCTTTACGCTTCCATGCTGCGAGTGACTCTGACAAAGTTGGCATGACCGACCCTTACTCTAATGATGTTTCCTGCTTTTCAGCCACCGATATATGAATTTTTTATATGGGTTTCCCCCTTGAAAGGTTAAAAAACCCTACACGGTTTGGGTCCAGACTATCTAAAAGACCATGGCTGAGATTCTGCGTCATGGTGCTTTATGGTTGGGTCTCTCTTATCCAAAATCCTTGGGACCAGAAGTGTTTTGGATTTCGGGTTATTAATTTATTTATGGATTTCAGAACACCTGTCTTTGCATGTATGTACACAATGAGATATCTTAAGAGATGGGAGTCTAAACACTAAATTCATTTGTGTTTCCTATACACCTAGCTCGAAGGTAGTTTGATGCACAACGTTTTGAATAAATTTTGCACGGAGCAAAGTCTGCGTACGCCGAATCCCCCAGGAAAGCAAAAACGTCACCGTCTTAGTCAGCCACGAGAAAAGTTTTGCTGTCCCTTGTTTCTTTTTGGCGAGACTGCCAATGCGGGAAAGAAGGATGAGGCACGAGTTCATTAGAAGAAGACGGATTCTTCTACCGGGGAGAAGGTCTCTCTTGGGTCTCTCCATTCGTTGTTGAGCAATTGGACCCGTTATCCGAAGGGATGCGAGACTCCGTTCCCTTTTGTTCTTGCTTCCTCGCACAGAGTTGTGCCAAGCGTCTCACGTTGCGTGCCTTCAAGTCGTTCCTGACTTTCGGAAACCGATCGTGGAGTTTTCTCGGCAGGATTCGTGGCTCCGCTGACATGGAAAGCCTCCTGTTGCCGTCGTTTTTAACAAACCAACAAATTCAGGTCATGCCACCGTCACCATCCTCATCCGGTGAACCCCAAACTTTGGTTCGCCAGGTGTTTTGGACTTCGGCTCCCAGGAGCCCGAGATACTTTGGCCGACAGTGAGGAATTCTGGGAGATGAAGTCCAAAAATGCCCCAAATGACCAAAGCTTGGGAATCGTAAGGATAACGTAAGGTAATGAGAAGAGCCGGCGTGGCGTAGTGGTTTGAGCATCGGACTATGACTCTGGAGACCCGGGTTTGAATCCCAGCTCAGCTATGGACCTCAGGCAAGTCACACTCTCTCAGCCTCAAAGAATGGAAATGGCAAACCTTTCCTTAGTTTCTAGGAGTCCTAAGGGCGCCTTCCCACTATGATTTAAAGCGAATAGCCGATCGGGTTATATTACCATCGTTCCCATTTGAAACCGGCTCCAATCCTACTTTGATCGATTTCTGCCGTGATAAAGTGAGGCAAATGCAAAAAAATCCACATTTTTTCCAGACACTTGTTTCTTAGAGGTTCATTTGAAAATCAATCAGTCAGTCAGTCAATCGAGTCTTCTAATTTTTTAAATTCCTATAAGATTCGATTCATCGATTTTGTAACTACTCGCAATCAGCGAGGCGAGCAGTTGCAAAACCAATGAATCGAACCTTCTATCAATTAAAAACAATTAGAAGATTCGATTGATTGATTTTGCAACTGCTCGCAATCAGCGAATTTTGAGCAATGAATCGAATCTTTTGGTCGGTTTTTTAAAGAAATAAATAGATAGAAGATTGGATTGATTGGTTTTGCAACCACTCGCCTCACTGATTGCAAGTAGTTGCAAAACCAATCAATCGAATCTTCTATCAATTTACTTTAAAACTAGGTTGGATAGTCTTTCGTCACAAGATTATGTCTTCCTGCGTGGCTCAATGGGGTTGGATTGGATGCCCTTTGGGGGTCCCTTCCAAATCTAGGAGTCTACGATCCCACGAAAACCCACCGTAAGCGGCGATCGGAGGCACGGGAGAGAAGGGGAGTGTGCGTTGTTGCTTTTACATGACAGCAACAAATGTGGCCTCCTTTTACACCCTCCAGCGAAACCCGCAATTTCTTGATTCTTTCTACAGCAAACAACAGCAGGGTGGCTATTTCTCGCTCTCGTTTCTTAAAAATAAAAAAGAGCGAGAGGGAGGCAGAAAGAGAGAGGTGAACCTGTCGGGGAGGGAGAAGCGATCCTCCTTTGCCGCAAACGTAATGCAGGCAATTTGTGCAAGCCGGGACGACAATTTTCCAAGGCTTTTAAGTGCTCGGTGCCGGGTTGGCACACACACACACACAAAGCAGGTTCTGTAAATTGTGTTAGTGCTACAACACACACATGAGAGAGAGACAGAGAGAGAAAGGGAGGAAAGGAAGGAGAGAAGCCAGTTGCAAGCCTTTCCAGAAGAGATAAGGGCCATCCTTGACAGCTTTTTTTGCATTTGGAGATCTGTGAGCAAAAGAGAGGAAAGGGAAATTGCAAATTTGCAAACTTCCCTCCCCACAAATTGCTGGGCTTGGGTTTGTTTTGCCTCCATAAAAATATAAAAATAAAGCAAGCGCTCCCTGATTTCCCCCCAAAAAGCATATTTTCTTGGCGGTGGAAAGCCTTCTGAGCAAACATTGTCAGAAAAGGTCCTCTGGATATATCTGAGTTCTGTTCCTCCCAAGATTGCTCAGATGAAATGCAATTATATCTATATATCTACATATCGATATATTAATGCAGTTTGGCGCATGCATATTACGCAGCCGCTGGCGCTCTAAAAATTACGTATTTAATTAATTTATATCCGTATTTATGCGTGCGGCTTCTGTGTACGTCGTGTGCCTTCGATTAGTTTCCGACGTCTGGAAAGGAGGCCCTATCATGGGATTTTCTTGGCAAGGTTTGTTCAGAGGAGGTTTGCCGTTGTTTAATATTATTATTATTAATAATAATATAATATTTATTTATTTATACCCCGCTCTTCAGTCCTAAAGGCTATCCATAAAGGCTATTGTCTGAGGCTGAGAGAGTGTGGCTTGCCCAGTGGGTTTCGTGGCCGAATGGAAATCCGGAGTCATCCGGAGTCCAACGTTCAAACTGTTATGCTGTTTTGGTTCCTATATATTAATTAAGATTTTTTTCAAGAGTCAGCATGACATAGTGGTTAAAGCGTTGGACCATGACTCTGGAGACAAGGGTTCGAATCCCAGCTCAGCCATGGAAACCCACTGGGCGACTTTGGACAAGTCACACTCTCTCAGAGGAAGGCCATGGCAACCCTTTCCTAAGAAACTTGCCAAGAAACCTTGTGACAGGTTCGCCTTACGGTTGCCATAAGTCGTAAATGCCTTGAAGGCATACAACAACAACAACAACAAATAAATAACAACAAATAACACTTGCAAAGACCCTCCAGAGAATCTATATACTCCTGATGCCGCATCCAGACTGCAGAACGGATGCAGTTAGATACCGCTTTAAGGCCTGACCAAGGGAGAACAAAGTGGCACTATTACCTCCCTGGATCTAGACACTATACTTCTATTGACGCAGCCTAGAATCGCATTGGCCTTTTTAGCTGCTGCATCACACTCTTGGCTCACGTTCAGCTTGTGGTTTACTAGGATTCTCTTTCACATTGTCAAGCCGGGTGTCCCTCATCCTATAAAAGAGCCCCTTTTGCCAACATTTCCATCTTGGTTTCCAAACTTGCAAATACATCCTCTGTGTGTGCATTGGAATGACAAGCTGTGAGCAACCGCACTTTGTTCGTCATACATAACACTTCCAGATATCATCCCTCGGTATCAGATCTAGGTCCGGAAACTTTACGGTCCTAGTAACCCTGATGGGGAGCGTGGATTAAACCCCAAAACTCACATCCAGGAATACGAAGATGAGATGCTGGCAGATCAATGCTCAGCCGACGCCGGTGTGGCCGACCTGGGAGCGAATTGCTGCCTTGTAATATATTCCAGCACAGGGTTGCCTCCAGGCTAAGCCACTGAGCATTCATTCCCCATTTCTTTATTTTTAGGGGGGGTCCATGCGTCTGTTAATTGATGGCTTGGGATCCCTGCAAGCCTCCGACTCCTTCATCTGCTCTCTCTGCTTTAAAGGCACATCGTAAAATGGGGGGGGAATTGTGCTCCAGGGCATGCGCTGAATTCCCAGCACATAGAAAAAGAGGGGAAACTGCCAGCTTCCAGCATGCAAAAGCTACGGTTCCCAACCTTTGGCTCCACGGTTGCTTCAGACTGCAGCTCCCAGCGTCCTTCGCTGAGACTTCTGGGAGACGCAGCCCAAAATGTCTAGACGTCCGAAGGCTGAGGATCCCAGACTCAACATCTGTGCAAAGGGTTGAGAAATGTGAGAAATTTCATCCCATGGATTTTCAGTTTCCTGTGGCAGCAGAGCTCTCTGCCAGAGAAGGCTCGCAAAACTACAAATCCCAGAATCCCACGGTGGCTAAAGCGGTGCCGAACCGCGTCGTTTCTGCAGTGCGGACACGGCCAAAAAGACAATAATGCTGGAACTTAGAATTAAAAGGAGGACCATGTTATTATTACTATTAACATTTACTTTAAAGTTTGCCTACTACGGGTCAAATAAAAGAAGAAAAAGAATAAGATCCTGCCCATCGGTGTACAATCTAAAACAACAACAGCGTTAACGTGATTTTAAAATATTCTCCCATATACCCTACGTAGGACAATCCAGGTTTATAGGACAGTCCTACAAGTGGAGGATGGTCCTAGGTAGGATAATATATAAAATATAAAATAACTTTGCAGGCGAATCGATCCCATCATGGATCGCTCCTCCGATAGTCGTCCTAAGACCCAGGTTTTTGGAGCATGCTAAAATCCGCACTAAAAGTATGGATTCAGCGCTGCGCTGTGAGTTTGCTCTTCAAAAGTTTAACCCAGGCCCAAGTTTCGAGGTCAAAATCCGAGAACGAAAAAAGACAGAAAGTTCCCACCCAAAACCCCTTTGTGCATTCCTTCAGTGCAAAGGGGAAAAAGTAAATCACTTTATATAGCTTGGAGAAGGAACAAAGTCAATAAAGAAGGGGAGGAAAACATCCATAGACACAATGGAGTTACAAGCAGGAGGAAAAGGAGAGAAAGCGAGAAAGATTGAGAGAGAAAGAGAGCTGGTTCATTTTGCATTCCCAAAAAGAAAAATAAGCAGAAGAAAATTGTCAAGTCAGGGAATATGTAATCAATTAGTAAAGCCCCAGAAATCCTTGCAAAACAATAATTAGTCATGTCAGAAGGAGAAGAAGAAGAAAAACCCACAACAATTAAAGCGGCGGGTGAGCAAAACACAGGCTGCCTAGGAAACAAAGTCAAGGAGAAGAGATCTCCGGATCCGGTTTTGGCACAGATTGCTCCTGCCAACCAACGCCGAGGAAAGAGCATCCGCCAGCATTGATCTCCCTCCGTCACGCGTCAACACAACGTTACGCTCGAAAAGTAACCCGTCGCATGGCGCACAGCTCCTACGGTCCAGATGTTCTTCCTAATGTTTAATGTCGTTGCTGTTGTTGTGGTTGTTGTGTGCCTTCAAGTTAGCCCCGGTGGCTCTGAGTTGCAACCATCCAACCTTCTTGGAAAGGTTGGCCTGTTGCAGAATAATTGAAAGCCAGAATTTTATCAGAATGAGCAGGGAGACCCAGAGCCGACTGGAAAGGGAAACATAGTTTATTCTGCCGTGGCGTTCCCAGAGGACGTTCATCCAAATTACTGGGACGCAGCCTTAGGACCCGGAGCAACGGATGCAAACTTCCAACTAAGTATCAGGAAGAATATCTGGGACCATAAGAGGTAAGTGTCCGAAGCGGCAGAAAACAAGTTGCCTCCATCTTCTACATGGCCTCCCTTCCGATATTTAATGATGGTTCCCATCGTATCGTAATATCCAGCGTGGTATAGCGGTTTGAGCGTTGGACAACAGCTCTGGAGGCCAGGATTCGAATCCCTGCTCGGCCGTGGAAATTTTGGGCACAACTCACACTCGCTCAGCCTCAGAGGAAGGCAAGGGCAAACCCTCTCCGAACAAACCTTGCCAAGAAAACCCCATGATAGATTCACCGTAGGGTCACCATACGTCAGAAATGAATCGAAGGCACTCGACAACATTGTGTCACCTCTTAACCTTTTCTTTTCCAGGCTAAACACACCCAGTTCCCCAAATCACTTCTAAATATATTTTATTATTATTTATTTATTCTCACAGGACTTTATCGTTTCCAGACCTTCCACCATTTTTGGTCGCCGTCCTCTGGACACGGTTCCATCATGTCTGCATCCTTCCAAATTGCGATGCCCAGAACTGGACATCAAAATCCAGGTGAGGTTTGACCAAAGGCACTTGATCTAGACACTGTACTTCTATGGAAGCAGCCTAGAATCACATTGGCTTCTTTAGCTGCCGCATCACACTGCTGGCTCTTGTCTAGTTCGTGGTCCGCTAAGACTCCAAAATCCTTTTCACATGTACTGGTTTCAAACCAGGTGTCACCCATCCTATATTTGAGCACCTCATTTTTTCCTGCTTAGATGTAGCACCTTACATCGATCCCTGTTCTCCGGTCTTTAAGGAGACCATTCCCAATTTACAACGAATCCCAACTAAGTGAAAGAAAACGGGCAAATTTGGTCGCACCCTCCATAGTTGTATGTTTCCAAAACACATTCGGGTCCATTTTCTATGAAATAGCACCCTTCTCTCTCGTAATAAGAGGCAATCTTTCAGCCTTTCTCCTTAAATTAAGTCTGCCTTCAACATTTTTATTCCCCGGTTTTGGGTTTTATAAGCCCGGCCGTAAAGCCGATGGCATAATTAGTCATAAAGCCATCGTCGCTGGAAGTGATTTCTTGCGGGCGGATGGAGGGAGGCATTTGTTTATTTCTCACCCCCAGAAAAAACCACCATGTGATACAGCTATATGGAAACGACAGCCCATATACTTTTGTATTGTCCATTTTATAACTACAGATTACCCCCTTTTTAAACTAAATTTCCAGGACACACTGATGGTTTTTTCCCATTTATTCTATTCTATTTATTTGTTGGACATTCAGATCCAAATCGCTGTACTCAAAATTGCAAAATTTTGCTGCATTATGTCTAAGGTATGTTTTCAAATGGTCAATCGTAATTGATGCTAGACGGCAGAGATTAACCTTGCCCCTTGTTTTAATAATGGGACTTATTATTTATACACCAGCCAGGGACCGAAATAAATTGTTGTTGCTGTTGCTGTCGTTGCACACACATCTGGATTTTTGCTTTCTATTTTTGTCCGGATTTATGTCGAAGCGCCATCCTCTCGCCCGCCGTGATTTCCAAGAAAGCGGCTCGGCTCAGCTTGTCGCCGCAGACCGTCAGGGAAAAAGGGATCCCAAAGTCCCTGCAACATCTGGACAGCTGCAAGGGATGGGAGAGGATGGGGAAAACAGCTGGATATGGGCCAGGATGATGGGTTTTCTTCCAACCTTTGCTACAAAGGCAGAGCCGCCCGGGAAGTGCATGCTTCCCCAGAAAGGTGTATTGAGGATTTGTGGCATGTGCTTTGCAAGCGAACAACAGGGAGGAGGAATTGAATCCGCAGAATTAAGACTGTAGACCTGTGTCATAATATTTGGCCATAGGGAACATTGAGCATCGAAGGCCAGATTAGGCCTTAGGAGGGTCACAGACTCTCAGCCCCAGAAAACCCCATGATATGGTCCCAGGAATGTCGAGGGCTGACTATACAGTCTTGGGACTCATTCCCGCTACCTTTTAAACCGGATCGCAAATCGGTTTGAACTGGTTCAAATGACCATGGTTCGTACTTGAACCAAATAGCCGAAGCGATTCGGAGAGGGGAGCCGTGCATTAGGCCCATTTAACCTGCATCTTTTTGACGCTGTTCCCCCCCCCCCCGCGTCTTTTTGGATAAATCAATTCCGCGCAAGTGTGTGAACCAGATGCGGATCGGAATCGATTTAAATTTGCCCTTCGGCCGGCTGGAGCGGGTCCATTTTGAATCGATTCATTCGCGAACGTGAACCACGAGTGGGTTATTTTATTTTATTCTGCAGCAAGAAAAATGCGATCAGGTCAAATGTAACGCGAACCACGCTCCGCTGCCGAACTGATCCATCGATTCGGATCGCAAATTTGTGAGAATGAAGCCTTGAAGAAAGCCTGGAAAATTGCACCTCTCTATCACTAGAGGGAACCAAACAATCTCCCAAGGGAGCTGTGTCTTGTTTCCATCTCCATTCCAGAAATAGAGACAATGCTTTAAATTTTTTTAAATTTTAGGTGCTGGCCGTGCGTGTGCTTGTGTGGGAACGGTGCGGCATCAGGTGGTTTTTTTTAGACATGGCCTGTGTTCGAGTCATGCCGAGCTGCTAGGAGACAATGAATGGGGTGCTGATTAGGAAAAGAAATGCCAGCCAGTTTTAAAAATAGGTGACATGGACGGTTGCAATGAATTGGCAAGGATGGGGAGTTGTGGGTGGTATTGGAAGGCATCAACGGAAGAAAGGAAGCAGAGAGATCCATGACTTGGAGTGCATCCACAATGCAGAATTGAAGCGGTTTGACACCACTTCCGACATCAGTCCTCTACAGAATCCTGGGATTTGCAGTTTGGTGATAACCCAAAGCACTCTGATAGATCAAGCTACAAATCCAAGGACGGAATCAGTGGAGTTGTAAGTAGTGTCAAATGGCTTTAATTCTGCAGTGTGGATGCACGCTTGCTTCCTCCACATTTTTTGCCTTCATAACAACAAGATTGTGAGGAATTTCAAGCGAAGTCAAGAGACCGAAATAGTGCCCCAAGGTGACCCAAATGATAAAGATCAAGCACTATATCCAAACAGAGTACATCACACTTGTACACTTATTCCAATTCTTTTCGTCATATTGTATTCTTATCAGCAGGACATGTCAAGACGGTCAATTTTGGAAGGTACCCGAAACCCACGATAGGAATCCACCATGTTTTCCAGGAAAATAAAACCACACCGGATAGGAAAGGGATTGTGTCCAGTCTCCCCAAGGTAGAGTATAAAAAGGGAGAAGCGAGCTGGGTAATTCCCCTGGTAGCGGCTAATGGAGAAATGAGGCGTTTTCATTTCTGAATGGCATTTCTCCGCAGCAATTAAATGGAGTGCGGTGTTTCATCCACCTTCCACTTCTCAAACCCTCTTGAAAGGAGAAAGAGCCATTTCCAGCTCTATCGAGGGAGGCGAAGGAATGAAAAAAGGCAACGCGGCCGGTTTGGCGTTCCAAGGATGCTGCTCAGGTCTCCGCAGTCTTCCTTGGAGACATCAGATTTTAGTCCCATTTGGGTCAGGCACAGTTAGGACTTGGATGGGAGTCCACCAGAAGGGAAGATCAGGAGGTTCCTAGGTAGGTTTGGTAGAGAAGAAGACTACCCTGAGAGTGATACCTGATGGTCAGTTTGCAATATTGAGCTAGACGGAGCTCCAGGGGCTGGATTTAGGACAAAACCGCTTCCCGTGTCCCAACACAGAAGGTCAATAATGGATATAGAACATGGCAAAAGAGCACCACTGAGATCCAACATGCAACAGGGAGCAAGGATTGTGCGGCAAGGAACATGGACCATCCTACTGTCTTTGCTCTTGCAAGCCAAGTAGGGTGATATCTGGTTGGCAGGCTCCCAAAGGGAAGATCTGGAGATCTTCAGGTAGGACTAGAGTGAAAAATTATTCCCAAAATGCTGGAGAGCTCAAGCTGGCAGTTCAAGTGGGCCATACTAGGACTCCCCATGGGACGCCAGGGTCCGATTCCTCATTTTCTGTGCAAAAGTTCCTGGGTTAGTCCCTGGATAGTTTTTTGGCTGCTGATCAGAATTGGCAACAGTGGTCCAATCGCGGACAAGGATCTTCCCTATGAACCTTCATCGAAGGTCCTTGCTTTAGTGGCGGCTCTGGTGGAAGGCTAGGAGGAAAGATCCCTGCTTTAAACCCTGGAAAATCTCAGCTGCCAACCAGAGTTGGCAACGATGGTCTAAGAGGTTCCCTACGAACCTTCATAGAAGGTCCTTGCTTCTGGTTGCAGCTCCGGCGGAGGACTAGGAAGAAAGACTCCTTCTTGAATCCCTGGAAAGGCATTGCCACCAGTCAGAGTTGGGAATACTGGGCAAGACACATCATCTGCTTAGAAAAGTTATTAGAGGAGACTTCTGGTTGCGTCTGGCGCTGTCGGCGTGGCCCACTGCAATCCGGGAAGCGTATAAAACCGTATTTTGACTCTCGTTGCACGCCTTCCCTTCCATAAAGTATCCACCCTCAGGCATTTTCCATTTTTATTCAGGAGGGCACCCAAAAATGCCTTTCTCTTCTCCGGTAAGTCTTCCCCGTCTTCGCCTCCTCTCCCCGAAATGATAAGGTAGGCCATTGCGCTGACAGCTGCAGAATTGGGACTTCCTCTGTCTTGAAAATGCATTAATTTGTAAATATCTTCATTTATATGTAAATGCGGACGCCTTCTCCCCCTCCATCCTGCAAAGCCTTCCCAGCCAATCGGAAGCCGCGTTCGGCCTTAAACTTCTGCGTCTGTGGCGCGTTTGGGGTACAAATTCCACCCGTTTGGTATTTTTATCCTTTCTTCTCTAAGCCCCCCCCCTCCTTCCATTCCTTTTCTGCTGCTGTTAATTTTGATTTCCAAAATGTATCTCCTTTCCTTCTGGCTAATGGAATCCTTCTCGTTCTTCTCTCTCCCCAGACTGGAAATCGTGCACAAAATGCAACTGTCGTGTGAAGGCAAAGCGGGCATTTCTGACAACACAATTTGCAAAAAACGAGCCGCGCTTTCAGAAACCTTCTTCCATTTGGATGAAAAGCAGCTGGCACCAACTTCTGAGTTATATAGAGACGAGGCGGGGAAGACCCAAGTCAGAAACCCGTCGGCGTCATAAATATGTGTGAAGTTCTCTTATGGAAGCCATTAGGCGTCTTTTGTTCAATGCAGAAGGTCCTCCTTCGGGGAAAGGTGGCCGCAAACGTATTTGGATTGAAATCACGAATCGGTTGTTGTCGCTGATTGGCTAGAATCAGCCTTCTGAATTTATGGATTATAAGTAGCAATCGCAAGTAGACAAACCTGATTGCCTATATATAAAATGCCATATATATGTGACCCCAAAGACCTAACGTTTTATATAAGGATTCCTAGTCAGGGGAGTTAGTTAGGCAATCAGGGATCCCATTATGACATTTCAGTGCAATGTAGCCAATCGGGGACGTGATTTTGAGGATTTCAACCCATTTGCTGTCACCCTTTTCGAATGAGGAATAACTTTAGGATCCGGGGCAGGCGTCCATAAAACCGTCAGTTCCCAGAACGTGCCGATACTTTTACTCAGCAAGGAAGAACGTTGCACGACTTAACTCATATATTACGGCGAGAGCTTTTATAGACTCGAGTTCACTCCATCAAATGCATGAAATGTTACCCTCCGTTGGCAGGTATATAACGGGAGGGTCAAGAGTCAATGAGATGCAACAAGTCCGTTCGGTGGCAATTCAATTAAAAGCTCAGACGCATGCAAAATAAGCACACACAAGGCCCGTTTGCGACTGAAGCAATCCCCGATCGGGCCTTGACTAATTGCGACGGCTCCAGGTACCATCCTTGCAAAATTACTTCCAAGGAGAGAGATTTGCTTTGGTTGCATGAAGGGGGGGGGGGACATTTCAATAGCTTTCCCCCCGCTGGATGAAACTATGAGACGTAATATGCAATTTCTGACACATTTATTTATTTATTGGGCAGTGCGGGACTTTCATACGGAAGGATGTATCGTCGTCCCGAAAGAATAAGGAAGGGGGGCAATCCAAAAATGCAAGAAATTATATTGTAGCGTATCACGTGCACAAACGCAACGTCCATCCGAAAGAGAAAACAGTGCAAATGCGAATGAACTTATCACATGGGGACGTGCCCATCGGCTTTCTTGATTTCGAATTAGCGTCTTTGCGCATGCGCAGGGAGGACAGGATCCCATGTCCGGCAGTAATCCCACAGCCGAACCGGAGACACATTTCAAAGTAATGCAAACGCGAATAGACTGCGAATTCGCAGTGGAAAAGGATTGATAACCTCGATATTTTTCCGAATCTGGCTATTCCTGGGTTGCGTTTGGATTGCTTTCCATTTGCGTGCGACGTCGTTTGGAAATCTTTTGCGAAATTACGTGAAACACCTTGGAAGGCCCCCAGATTAACCTTTGGTTAACCTTCCAATTTTCCCCGTCTGATAAAGTCCTTGGAGGCTTTGGGCAGAAAACCTGGTTTCGCACACCTATACAATTCCATAGCATTCCATAATGCCATCAAACCGCATTATTTTTACAGTGTAGACGTGCCCTCGGTGGAGTTTGGAGCAACCGGAAGGATTCCAGGCGGAATATTTCATACAAAACATACTGTTTTCTACACAAAACGCAAACTTTTTTTGCACAAATTATTTTTTGAGCAAAAAACTCCCCCAATTGCAATGAGATCTTGGCCATCGCTCCCCACCCACCAATGTTTTGAGACACCCTTTTTCAAAGATAATAATAATAATAATAAATAATAATAAAATTTTATTTATAGCCCGCTCCTCTGTCAACCAACCGGAGCCAATCAAGAGGAGAAGAAAACATGAGAGGCGGGTAAGAAATGAATATCATCATCATCATCATCATCATCATCATCATCATCATCTCCCCGGTCCAAGTCAATAGTAGGACTTACCGTACGGTGGACTGGTAGACCAAGTCTTCCCTTTTCCGATAGTTCTCCATGTGCGACTGGTTGGTGGAGAACATGGCGTCAAAGGTGAAGATCTTCTGCTTGATGGTTCCACCATCAGTTACCTGAGAAAAGAAACGCACAAGGAGCAACGTGAGCCACTTCGGAGTAAGCCATCTTTCAGATTTCACAGAACGCCGGAGCCATAATCCCGTTGGGGTACATGACGCCAGCATCCAGTTAGGGATATAAACACGCGCATAAACAATTATGCGTTGCCCATTGCACTTGTGTGTATCCCATAGTGTGCATTTCGGTTCCATGCCCTATTTTATGCATTGCAGCTGCACTTTCTATATTGTGCATTGCATTGTCTTCTCTTCCTCCCTTCTCTTTGATAGGTGATTAATAATAATAATAATAATAATAATAATAATAATAATAATTTGTTTATATCCCAACTTTCCCTACAAATCAATTAGATTAGATCTCCTCTCTGGCCTTCCCTGACTCTTTCTTTTCCCCGCAACCTCTTCCTTCACCTTCTTTGCAGTTAGGGCATGTTTAAAAATAAATTAGTACAAAAGTTGCAAGGCAGGAAAAATAAAAAATAAAGAGAGAAAGAGAGACAGGGGATTATCCCTGGCAGGGAGGTTGGTTTTCTTGCCTGTTTTTTTGGAGAAGGAAAATAGATACAGAGGCAAAGAAAACGTGAAAGAGAGCAACGCGCTTTGATCCGCAGACTCCAGCGATCGCAATTCAAAGACCCGCAGTGAGGAGATGAATGCGGGGGGAAAGATTACCGGAAGGGTTGCGGGAAGACAAGGGAATTGGACTGGGCCACCACGGAGCTCTGAAGATCGGGACGGAGCTTTTAAAGTCTTAGCGAGCATCAGAGGCGCGCCGGGGTCTTCAGATCTCGCTCGGTTGTGTATCTCCCGCACTTTGCTGGCTTGCATTTTTTACCCCACCACCCTCGGCTGCTCCTCTGAGCGCGCAATCCCCAAAGAAACAAGACGCAACACGCGCACAGACGGCATGACCTTGCGATGGAGTCCGAGGACGCGGATGCCGCTCTCGTCGCGGGCCTTCGGGTCGTTTCTGACCTGCGCCGACCCTAATGAGAAATCATTGCGGGGATTTCTTGGCAAGGTTTGTTGCCAGAGGAGGCCTTCCCTTGAGGCTGAGAGAGTGTGACTAATGCCAAAGTGTGTTGTGCACTTTGGACACCTCCTAATGAAATCTCCAATAACCCTGCTATCGATGGATACCTCTGAGTGACTTAGGCCTCATTCGCACTACATTTTAAACCAGATCGCAATTTGGTTTGATGCTGTTTAAATGACCCTGGTTCACACTTGAACCGAATCACTGAACCAATTTGGAGAGGGGGGCCATGCGCTAGACCCATTTAATCCGTGTCTTTTTGATGCTGATTTTTCTCCGATTTGTCTTTTTGGATAAACCGATTCCGTGTAAGTGCGAACCAGATGCGGATCAGAATCGATTTAAATTTGCCCTTCGGTCAGCCGGAACGGGTCAATTTTGGATCGATTCATTCGTCAATGCGAACCACAAGTGGGTTATTTTATTCTATTTCGCAACCTGAAAATGAGATCGGGGCAAATGTAGCGTGAACCACGCTCCGCTGCCAAACCGATCTATCAATTCGTATCGTAAGTGGGAATGCAGAGCCTATATCCTTCCTTCCTTCCTTCCTTCCTTCCTTCGTCTCCCTCTCTTCCTCAGCCATCATTCCCTCCTTCTCTTCTTTTCCCTTCCCTTCGCTTGTGGAATGAACAATGGACACCGCATGATGCACAACTGCAACGCACAATGTAGGATGCACAACCCAATCCCACAAGGTAGGACGTGCCACTGCAGACTATGAAATAGGGAGGTGTGACTACAACACACAATGCAGGATGCACAACTTCCTTCCCTCCTTCTCCTTGACCGACTTAATCTACTTGTAGCTTCTTTGTATAACCTGACATTTCCTTCTTGCTGTTGTCTGCCTTCAGGTCATTTCCAACTTACAGCGACTCTAGGGCCGATAGATCGTGGGGTTTTCTTCGCAAATTCCTTCAGAGGTGGTTTGCCATTGCTTTCCTCTGAGCCTGAGAGCGAGTTTCCATTGGGTTTCCATGGCCAAAGCTAGGATTCGAACCCTGCTCTCCCAATCTCTTAAGGCAACACTTAAACCACTGCATTTTGAAAATGGGCCTTCACACTATTCTTGGTCATCTTTGGGGCATTTCTTTGTCTGCCCACTATTTGGGGACGAGAGACCTCTCCGATATCGCATTTTAAAACTATCTGTCATGGTTTTAAGTGCTTGTTCCCCTGCCGAAATATATTTGTTCTGCCAATTTCATTGTTTTTAGAAGATCTTGTTGGCTTGGTTGGTCCACATTGGACTCCTAAGAGCCCCGTTTATCATTTATGGTGTCCAATTCTTAACCTCGGAGAACAAAATTCAGAGATGGAAATGCACGGCTGGCAACCTTCCCTCCGCCACCTCCATCCTTTCTCCCCTTTCCCCACGTCTTTATTTACGTATTCCCAAGACGTTTCTCCTGCAAGAGTTTTATTAGCACCATCTGCGTTGGCACGTTTCGTGTGGAAGAGGTGTTCTCACACAGCCTCCAGGTGTGTTATTTTATTAGCGAGTCTACACCTTGTCGTTTCTCTCAGATACGGGCCTCAATCCAAAATGCACTTCGCATTGTGTAAATACCCACATGAGGATGTATGCCATAGCAGCGCAACGCAACCTTCCTGCAGAATGGCAAGATGGTATAACACGAGTGCCATTGTGCAATGCGCAACCACAATGCAGAATACAGGGTGCACGCCTGCGATGCCTAATCCCAATGAAAAGTATAAGATTCAAAACCGTAATGCAAAATATAGGATGCACAACTGCGATGCCCAATCCCAATGCAAAGCATAAGACGCACAACCATAATGCAAACTATAAGATGCATGACTGTGATGCCCAATCCCGATGCAAAGTATCAGGCACACAACCACAATGCAACATATAGGATGCACAACTGCAATGCCCTATCCCAATGCAAAGTATAAGATGCACAACCATAATGCAAAAATATAGGATGCACAATCCCAATGCAAAGTATAAGACGCACAACCATAATGCAAAATATAGGATGCACAACTGTGATGCCCAGTCCCAATGCAAAGTATAAGACACACAACTCTAATGCAAAATGTGGGATGCACAACTGTGACGCCCAATCCCAATGCAAAGTATAAGACACACAAATGTAATGTTTTATGAACTTCAACTCCCAGAAGTCTCTGCCAGCTTGGAATTCTGGGAGCTGAAGTCCAAAACCATCTGGAAGGCCAAAGTTTGGGAATCACTGATCTAGACCTCATTCCCACTTACAAATAAATCAGTTTGCAATCCGAAACGATGGATCGATTCGACAGCGGAGTGTGGTTCACACAACATTTGCCCCGATCGCATTTTTTCCCTGTAAAATAACCGGGTCGCAAATCGAATGAATTGATTCAAAATGGACCCGCTCCAGCCGGCCGAAGGGCAGATTTAAATCGATTCCGATCCGCATCCGGTTCGCACTTGCGCAAAATCGATTCATCCAAAAAGACGTGGGGAAAAAACAGCGTCAAAAAGACGCGGGTTAAATGGGTCTAGTACACGCCTCCCCTCTCCAAACGGCTTCAGCAATTCGCTTTGAGTGGGAACCGGGTCCGTTTGAATCGGTTCAAACCGATTTGCGACCCGGTTTAAAAAGGTAACGGGAATCAGACCCTAGAGTCTCTTCCAGGACTAGGATTTTTTTTGGTCGGCTTTCTGTCGGGAGTGTTTGGACGGCGCCTTCCTCCATCGCAGAACGGGGTTGGATTGAATGGCCTCCGAGGCTCCCTTCCAACTCTTGCGTCCTAGGATCCTCTCATTCTCTGCCTTTTGCAAGGAACCGCCTTTGAGAAAAATAAAAAAGCCAAGCCGCCCTTTCGGCGCCGGAACAGACGAAGAGCGAAGGCGTCTTTCAAGTCGGGTCTGTTGGCGATAACCGCCGCTTGACTACGGCTCAGGAGCCACCTCTTAATTTTCCTCCTTCCTTGGATCAGAGCCCTCAAGACCCGAAGTGGAGAGATGAAAGCCGGGAGGCCTGGTCCTCCCCGACACCTTTGCCATCACCTTTGCGCGCCGCAGGTGGCGCGTCCCTTTATCTGGCGCTTAAAATGCGCCCCACGTTGTCCCTTCGAGCTGAAATTTCTCTCCTCTGGTTTTCCTTTTTTTATTACACAGAAGCAGAGGGGAAGAAAAGGAGAGAGGGAGGGAAGCTGTCAGTAAAACTGTCTCCTCAAATTTATTTGCCTAAGCCAAGGTTTTATTATAAAGAAAATACACACTCTCACATACACAATATATACACACACACACACACACACACACACACACATATATATATCCATGGAGAGAATGATCCGGGTTGTAAATCTTTTGCACTTTGGAGAGACGCGTTGGCGAAGTTTTTCAAGGGCATGTCCACTTTCAGAGCTTTTCTTCCTTAGGATTTTTGTAAAAAACAGATAATTGATTAAGGAGTTGCATCAAGACGGAGAACAAGTAAAGCGGTATTTCGACACATGCGTCACCGAATGATCGGTTTAATAAAAAGGAAAGGGGAGGCCGTCATTTTTGGATTCGGCGAAGGAAAGAAAGCGCACTTGAGCGAGGAGTAAAACCAGACGGATGGGAAAAAGAAGTCAGTATACATATATATATATATATATATATATATATGCCTAAACCATGGTTTTATTTACAAAGAAAATACACACGCATAAACACACATGATATATATGTAAATATAAGCAGATGATTATCTGGATCGTAAATCTCTTTGGAGAGACACTTTCGGAGAGATACCTTGGTGAAGTTTTCAAGGGCATGTCCAGTTTCATGGGGTTTCTTTCTTATTATGATTATCTATATATCTATGTCTGTATCTATCTATCTATGCCTAAGCCAAGGTTTTATTACAAAGAAAATACACACTCATACATACACAAGATATAGATATAGATATATATTATCTGGATCGTAAACCTCTTTGGAGAGACATGTTTGGAGACACACGTCAAGGGCATGTCCAGTTTCAGGGGGTTTCTTTCTTATTACGATAATACATACATACATATATATATATATATATACCATCACTCTTTAGCATTAAGACACGATCGATTCAGTCCATGGTGGACATCGCATTAAGAATTGCAGGGTCGGAGACGTGGCTCTGTCACTTCCGATTGTTGTCAGCTTCCAGCATGGGACACAACTGACACACACCAGCAACAGAAGTGACAACCCTGTCAAAGGGGTGGAAAAATAGATCTGGAAGCGGGGAGGAAAACGGGAGGAAGATGTTTGATGGCCATCGCTTGGAAACCCTTTGACGGCAAAGCCTGTTTGGGAAAAAAATGGATTTCACGCAAAGGGACAGGCTCCATCCTCCGCCGGTTTTATATATGGACAGAGTAGGGTCATTTCAACGTGACAGATTCCCCTAGGACTCCATAGATGTGCTTCAGACCAGTGGACCTCTCTTTGCACTACAAAATAAAGTTGGTATAGAAGATCTATGGGGACAAAAGAGTTCCACAGCGCTGAGCAAAGAGCAAAATTTTGCTGCTCTTGTTATCGTTGTGTGTCCTCAAGTCATTTCCAACTTACGGCGACCCTAAGGAAGACCTATCCTGGGGTTTTCCTGGCAAGATTTGTCCAGAGGTGGTCTGCCATAGCCTTCCTCTGAATCTGAGAGAGTATGACTTGCTCAAGGTTACCCAATGGGTTTTCATGGTTGAGCTGGGATTCGAACGCAGGGCTCCAGAGTCATAGTCCAGCGTTCAAACCCCTAGGCTGGTACAACATTAAACGGGTCCATTTCTGTTCATCTCCGAGCACTGCCTCCATCTTCCATCTGTTAACCTTCTCTTCTCCAGGCTAAACATACCCAGCTCCTTAAGTCTTTCCTCATAAGGCATGGTTTCCAGACCCTTCACCATTTTGGTCTCTTTCCAGCTTCTTAACATCCTTTTTGAACTGCGGTGACCACAACTGGACATAATGCCCTCATTCCCACTTACAAATAAATCGCTTTGCGATCCGAATCGAGGGATCGGTTCGACAGCGGAGAGCGTGGTTCACGCTACGTTGGACCCGATCGCATTTTCTCGCTGCAAAATAAAATAAAATAACCTCCCTAGTTCACATTGACGAATGAATCGATGCAAAACGGACCCGCTCCAGCCATACCAAAGGGCAAACTTAAATCGATTCCGATTCGTGTCTGGTTCGTGCTTGCGCGGAATCGGTTTCTCCAAAAAGATGTGCAGAAAAAAATCAGTGTCAAAAAGATATGGGTTAAACGGGTCTAGTGCATGGCCCCATTTCTGAATAGCTTTAGCAATTTGGTTCAAGTACGAACCATGGTAATTTCAACTGGTTCAAATCAGTTTAAAAGGTAGAGGGAATGAGGCCCATATTCCAAGTGAGGCCTGTCCACTCTAATATGTTTCATTTCTCTGCAATTTTGACCACTACAAAGTCCCTCCTCATGTTGAAGTGGGATCTCTTTTCCTACCATTTGCATCCACTGCTCCATGGCTTGATCTCTGGAGCATCAGAAAACAAGCTCACTCCATCCTCAATAGGGCATAATACGGGTCTTGGAGTTGCAAAGATAAATCGAGGCCACCTCTGGCTCGGACCTAGCTGTGCCTTTTGACAGCCAAAGAAATAGCGTAAGCGCGCACACCACACGCACACATACAACACAACACAACAACCACTCAGTTCTGGCTTTCTTCGCCTTCCTAGGGCTTCATTCGCAGCCGGGAGAGACAAACCGTGGCCTGCCTTCGACGTGACCCAGGTCTTTGCACAGCTTGGAGACGGAAAAGCAGTTTCCACCCGGCCACGGCAAGCAAAACAGATCAAACCCAGTCCCCCGTCGAAGGGCTTTCTGCAGCTGCTCTCCAAAGGCCTCTTCCTCCCTCCGTCTTCGTGTTCTACAAAACCAATTACAGCTTGGAAATAGCTGTAATAAACTTGATATCCCACTTACGGTCCGATCCCGCCGCCGCTGCAAGGACGCGTAATAGCGGCCGGGAAGAGAGAGGGGGGAAAAAAACAACAACTCACAGCGGTTTCATTTGGACTGTTTAAATTGTGTGCGGCGGAGGGTGCCTGGCCTCCATCCCTCTCCCCGAATATTTCTCAGCCTTGTTGCAAATATATATATATATATATATATATAGGAGCCGACTAGGCCAAAAATAGCACGGAGCAACGTTGATTGGGAAATCGTCGCTGTCGGCGTTGTTATTGCCATCGTAAGCTTTTCGGTTGCGGTGGTTGTTGGTGTCACGGTAGTTATTATGGACCCCAATATTGGGGGGAATAAGGGGCCAGAGATCCCCATAGGAATAGGTTTGGAAAGCTGAGACCTCTCCAAAACGATCAAACTCCAAGGATCAGGATCTCCAAAATCCACATGTAATTGAGCCTCCCAAGGAAAACCCAAACAGAAGTTGTTCTGGTTTGTAGACATCTTTGCATTCGTTTAATAGTCGTTGTGTTGTTGTGTGCCTTCAAGTCGTTTCCAATTTATGGTGGGTTTACATCGCCGAGCCGGGATTCGAACCCAGGTTTCCAGAGTCGTAGTCCAACGCTCAAACCATGATGCTGTGCTGGTTAGAAGAGTACAGAAATACTTAAAATAAATAGCGAAATAAACAAACAAATCCTCGTGAAGCTTCTTCTTGCAGAAAGTGATAGGTAATTTTAGCAATTTTCTTCCTGCCGCAAGGAAGACTTCACAAACTACACAGTTTCCGAAGCCTATTTTCAGTTCGGGACTTAGTAAATATATGCATACATATATACATATCTTTATTTTTTTGGTCAGTAACCAGTAAAAAGGGTAATTTTGGGACCTTTTCTATGAAAAACAAAAAATTCGCACGCGGCGGTTTTGCACAGAAAACGGCACTTTCCGCACTCTTTAAAATTAAAAAATGCACGAAACTTCTTGTAATGTGACCCAGCGGGGAGGGAAACTTTGGAAATGATTTGTTTTTTTACATGGCAGAGCAAAGCAAGAGGAAATTTGCATCACAGTTGGGAACTTCATTACCTGGGCAACCAGCTATTCCGTTTCGTTTCATTTCAATTTTTTTCCTGGAATTATTATTACGTGCCATCTTTCCTCCAACGTCCATTCTTCTTTTTTCCTCCACTCCTGTGTTTGGCCTGATAGGTCTCTTCCTTATTCCTTTTGCTTTCAGTCCAGGAAAGGTAAAAGTAAAAAGAAGGAAAGTCCGTATGCACAGAAGTGGGAGACGATGGAGATTCGGGTGGTCCTTTGCACCCTTTTTATCGTCAAATCCTGGAATCCGCCGCCATGAAATTAGGAAGCGGCCAATGAAATGGGTCCAATGTATTCATACTTCGTTTCATGCACACAATTATTAAAAATAATGTATAAAATTATCTTAATAATAATAATAAATATTTATTTATATCCCGCCCCTCTGGGTAAGCAATCGGGGCGGGGATCTTACTTTGAGGAGAAGGATAGGAGGAGGAAGAAGGGGAAGAGAAGGAAGGAGAAAAGGAGGAGAGGAGGAGGAAGGGAAATCAGAGAAAAGGTAGGAGGAGGAAAAGAAGAGAAGAAGGAGGAAGAAGGACAGGAGGAGAAGGAAGAAGAGGAAGAGAAGAGGAAGGAGGGAGAGAAGGCAGAGGAAGGGGAGGAAGAAAAGAAAAGGAAGAAAGAAGAGGAGGAAGAGGAGGAAAAGGAGGGAGGAAGAATAGGAGGAGAGGGAAGAAGGGGAAGAAGAAGAGGAAAAGGAGGAGGAAAAGAAGAAAAAGGAAAGAAGGAAGAAGGCAGAAGAAGAGCAAGAGAAAGCAAAGGAAGAAGGAAGGAAGGAAGGAAGGAAGGAGAGGAGAGGAGAGGAGGAGGAAGAGGAAAGGAGGAAATAGGAGGGGAAGTACAGGGAAGAGGAGAGAGGGAAAGAGGAAGAGGAGGGAAAGGAGAGGAGGAGGAGGAAGAGGAAGAAAAGGAGGAGGAAGAGGAGGAGAGGAGGGAGAGGAGGGAGAGAAGAAAGAGAGGAAGAGGAAGAAGAGGAGGAAAGAAAGAAGAATAGGAAGAGGAGGAAGGAGTAGGGGAAGAGGATGAGGAAGAGAATGCAGAGGAAGAGGAGGGAGGAAAAGAAGAGGAAGAAAGAAGAGGAAAAGCATGAGGAAGATGAAGAAGAAGAGGAGGAGGCGCATTTTGGGGGGGCGAAGAAATTGTGACCGTTTAGTGGTGGGGCGATTGTAGGATGCGGTCCTTTTAGTTCCCCCGAGGAGAGAATGTGGTCCCAAAACACGCAACGGTTGCCGCTGTCTGCGCCAAGCCATTCCTCCAGCGTCGGTTGCCCATCTCTCTCCCACTCCCTCCGCGGCCTTGGTCCACATACTGGAGGCATTGGTCACCGACCGTAATAAATTTCATTCATTCGTGGTGGAGGGACG
This sequence comes from Urosaurus nigricauda, assembly GCA_034509955.1. NCBI lineage: Eukaryota > Metazoa > Chordata > Lepidosauria > Squamata > Phrynosomatidae > Urosaurus > Urosaurus nigricauda. Next base: position 13,109,730 of record JAOEGL010000008.1, read on the forward strand.
GATGCTCTGAGCGGGGTCCCACTCCCTTATACCGGAGGCGGGGTCCCTTGTTACTCCCCACCACCATCACCACTACTACGCACCCTTCCTTCCTCTCCGTCCACCGTCTCCAGACACCTGGAGTAAGAAGAAGAAGAAGATAAAGATGATGAAGGCACCGAAGCAGCCACCAGGCCGGCGTTGTAATGTCTCCTTTCCTTAACGGCGAATGGCAGGCGTGGGCCCTGCAGGATTCCCAGCTTGTCAGAGTCAATCAGGGGAAAGGGGAGAATGCAGAAAAGCATCTGTAATTCATCAACCCCGGCTTGTCTCCTCCGATGGGTTGCTTCGCTCATTGGAGCAGAGTTGTCGCCGCCGCCGCCGCTGCTGCCGCACAAAGACCACAACTGACAACTCGGGTGGCAGAAAGAGCATCCTTGCCTTCGGGGACGGTGCTTAATTAATCCACGAGATCTTGGCTCCCCGACTCATACGTTGCCGAGGCAAGATGCCCGGGAAGTTTCATTTTATTGCCGTTCGTATTTTTCGCAATATTCATTGATATCCCACTTTCCGTGCCATAATGAGACTCAAGGCGGCCGGCGGCGTTATCTAAAAAAACAATACGGATCGGAACTATCCAAAACCCTCCCTAAAAAGGATAAATATAAACGCTGTTTAAGGAGCGGTTCAACAATGTGTAAAGTTATAAACATTACCCATTAAAGAAACATTATAATTATAACGATACGAGGTAGGAGAGGTTTAATTCGTTTTTTAAAAAAGCAAATATGACTGGGTAGAAGTTAAGCGTGTCGGTAAGATGGGGCCGGAGATGCATACGGAAAAGTATTGAAATGTTTGCGTGGAGTTGTGTTTTTCAAAGACAATGTCTATGGTTCATTTACGTCATCCGACCAGGCTTTTGCTTATGACCGTAAAACAATCCAATACCATATTAAAACATGGATAAAATGGGGCAATTAAATATGTACATCATCTTGGAAATGGGACCCAAGTCTCAACAGAAAATTTAGGTTTTGTGGACACCTTGCCCACATCATCCGACGGTAATCTTATGCAACATTTTAAATCATTTTGTGCAAAGATTTGGATACGTTGAACCACCCGAAAGCAAAAGCGTCACTATTTCAGGTGCCTATAAGAAGTTCCGGAGGATTTTGGATTTCGGGATCCAGGATAAAGGAGATGCCACCTGTTCATTAAAAAGACTGGGAGGGAGGGGAAAAAAGGGAATCCCAGATGGCATCTGTGTGCTTTGCTGCATCTTAAGCAGTTCTGGGTTTTTTCCAGGGTTTTTGCTTGAATTAATTTGTTCTAAATTGCCCTAATTAGTAGGCGTCTCCTTCCAAGACCTCCAAATGTAGTCAGCAAGGTCTCGGATGTGGCGAGCGCTTTGGAAGTTCCTTTAGGAAAGCAACTTCTTCCCATTATGATTAATGCAAGGCAGAGGTTCCACATTGGGGTTGGCAATGCAAACCTTCTCATCGATCCTTTGCCCGATCCGGATGCTGGTTCTTGAAGTGGGTTTAAATAGGATTAGGCCATGAAATGCAACCAAGAGGAGCTTGGAGCATCCTGGTTTCAGAGATGCTTTGAGTTCGCCATTAGCTTGTTCTCTGTTCCAATGCAATAGAAGTCTCTGGCTCTTCTGGGAAGATTTGGACCAACTTAAATATGCATTTTAAGGGGAATATTTAATATTTCTGGTGCTGAACAGACCGGGGGTCATCAAGTTCACACCAGAACTGGGGTTTAGGCTAATGTGCCATCTGATTTCCCAATAAGACGACGGAGGAACGCCATTTTATTTGGCCTATGTAGACATTGCCTTAGTTTCACATCCATAACCTAGGACTTTTTCACACGGAGGAATGTATCACCATCCCGAAAGATAAAGAAAGGGGGGCAATCCGAAAGTGCAAGAAATTACATTGTAGTTTATCACACGCACAGATGAACATAGCATCCATCTGAAAGAGAAAGCAGTGCAAACGCGGATGAACTCATCCCGTGGGTACGTCTCCATCGGCTTCTTGATTTTGAGTTAGTGTCTTTGCGCATGCGCAGGGAGGATAGGATCTCATGGCCGACCGTAATCCCATGGCCAAACTGGAGATGCATTTCATACTAATGCAAATGCGAATTGACTGCAAATTCACAGTGGAAAAAGTGTTATAAATTCGATGCTTTTCTGCATTCAGCTATTCCTGGGATGTCTTGCGGTTGCGTTTGGATTGCCTTCCATTTGCGCGTGATGTAGTTTGAAAATCTTTTGCGAAATTACGTGAAATGCCTTGGATGACCCCGGATTAACCTTTGGTTAACCTTCCCATTTCCCCCGTGTGATAAAGTCCCCAGTCTGCAAAGGGATCTTGCAGCACCTTTGAGACTTTCAGTTAGTCAGAGGTTGGTTGCATGAGCTTTTGTAGACCTGAACCTACTTCCCCAGATGAGTTTGGGACTCAGGTCTCCAAAAGCTCAACCTACCAACCTTTGTCTTTCAGTTAAAAGAGGCTGCAAGCTTTGAATACATCCTTAACGTAACTAAGTGGCCAATGGTTTCTTGGAACACTACTCGCATTATAACTAACCAACCAAACTTTATGGAGGCTCTCTTGACCAGTTCGACACATCTCCTTTCAGGTTCCTATACTTTTTGCACTAATTTGGGTCCCTCTTGCTGCATTTCCTTTGAAATGTAACCATATGATTTCATTATCATTATTATTATTTTAAAAAAGCAGGAACGTGTCGAGTGAGCGGTGTAGGTTTTAATGCATCAGTTCCAAGCTCTGGGTGAAATGGAGAAAGCTGCTCCTGGCTTGATATCCTATCGCTAAACTAGGTCTCTTTTTCTTTCTCTTTTTCATGTTTTATTTTTTTAAAAAGGAGGACAGCAGGGAGGGCAGATCAATGCAAACATCACCTTCTGTCGCAGTCTCTCTCCCCGCCTCCGGTTCTCCGCGTGGCGGAAATTTGCCATGTCCTCCTACGGTTATCACCATATTGGCCTCCCAATGCCAGCCAAGACAATGCCCAGATCCTGCCCGGTTCCCTGCTTTCTATCAACAGATTTGCAGACCATGGGAAAGACAAAGAAGGGTCGCGTCTTGCTTTCCTGGCACGGCCAAGGCGTAATTTCTCGCCCTTCCCTGGGTGAACCAGGCAAAGCCCCGCCAACGTGCGCCAACTTGGTCTGAGGTACACTTCTCTGTCCAGAGGCCGTCGGAAGCCAACTAATTCCTTGGCAGCGATCTGGGTTTGTTTTCTTCCTTTCTTTCGCCTTCTTCTTTTTTGAAAAACAAATGCAATGCTGCCAACTCGGCAGTGAGTCAGTTGTCACTGATGTGGAGCTAAACAGAGATAAACACAGAAAAATCCATCGAGGGAGAGAGGATGTCACTGGAAGATAGGAAGCTGCCTTATCTTGACTCGGAACGTGGGTCCATCGGACTCAACGTTGCCAGCTTTGACTGGAGGAAAACCAGTCAAAGCTCCCCAGGTTTTCAGGTCGAGAACCAAAAGCAGACATCCTATACTGAATCAAATCCTTGGTCCAGCTGGTCAACATTGCTAACTCTGGCTGGAATTAGCCATGGTCCTTCTCCTCTTTCAGGTAGGAGACCCTCTTTGGTCCTATCTGGAGACGCAACCGGAGAATGGACTTGGGATCTTCACCACAGGAACATAAGGAGTACCTTATACTTGGTCCAACCCTTGGTCCAGCTACCCAATATTGCCAACTCCAGCTGGCAGTAGCCATGATTCTTCTCTCTTTTGGGCAGGAAGCTTTCTTTGGTCCTATCTGGAGATGCAACTGGAGAATGGATCTGGGACCTTCAGCACAGGACACAGGTAGTGCCTTATACTGGTTCAGACCATTGGTCTAGCTAGCCAGTTTTGCCAACTTTGGTTGGCAGGAGTCATTTTTTGGTCCTACCTGGAGATGCAACCGGAGAACGGTCCTGAGTCCTTCACAGCAGGAACACATGGGTTGGACCAATGGTCCATGTTATTGCCAACTCTGGCTAGCGGTAGCCATAGTTCTTTCCTCTTTCCTTCTTTGGTTGTATCTGGAGATGCTGGGAATTGAACCTGGGACCTTCTCTGCAGCAACATGGGAAGCTACCTTATACTGACTTGGACCCTTGGCCCAGATAGCCAGTATTGCAACTCTGGCTGGCAAAAAAGCCATGGCATCCAGGGCCTTGTCGGTGCCCAGATGTACATCTTCATAAACCATCAACTGGGTTTTGTTGCATTTCCGCATTTCCATAAAGTTACACAGCTTGGACCCTGATGTAGGATTTTCTAACACCAATGCAGTGGCTAAAATAAATAACTAAACGAGTCTGTGCTTCTTCTCTTCTTCCAGCAGATCCCACCGTCCATGGCGACCATGACCAGGAGAACCAAAAAATGTATTAAAATGAGAAGCGCTACAAGAAAGATGCCAAGGTCACAGGCGTGGGTACCCAAGCAATCTCAATGGTCACATTCCCTCCGCCGTGTGGGAGCCATGGGTTGGCACTATGCGCTTAGGAGAACCTCTGCCTCTCCAAGGTGCACGGTGCCAACCTGTGAAATGCCAAAAGAGAGACAAAAGAGTTCAGGCGAGATGATGAGTGGAGGGTGACCTTCAAAACAGCTGCGTGGCATGTCAAAGGACGTCACTGGCACGGTCCCCACACCCTTCCCCAGATCCAGGACCTCCACTGCCAAAAGGACGCGAGGAGGATGCCAGGGGTCCAATGTGGAAAAGGAAGAGCAGAAGCTTGGCAGACGTGGCACCTGGATGCCACGCTGGCGTGAGTCTTGGCTGACAAAACGGCCATGCGACATCCGTCGCTGGAAAGGGAAGAGAGCGATTTGGAAGCCGTCTGCTGCAGACTCCGCAAGGTGTCATTGCAAAGATAGGTCAGCGTCCATATAAAATCTCCTTCTTGAGATCCTGAAGACAACTAGACAGGTGGATCTCTCCCTGGACTTGCAACCCACTTTATCCCGGGAAGAAGCCAATGCCCACCTTCAGCTTCTCTACATCACCGAATGGTTTCCCTTTGGAGCAGTGGTTTCCCACCATTTGGTGTGTCTATGATTTATAAAGCCCCGTGTTACTCGTGGCCAGAGTATCTGAAAGGACGTAGAGAGAAGACAAAGTCTCAAGGGGTTGAAAAAGAGCTTATTCTTGCTATTAGCCCAATGCATTTCAGCCTAGGACATTCGTCCTTCTGCATCCACAGATTCAATCATCCACGGCCTGAAGAATATTCCAAAAAGCAAACCTTGATTTTGCCATTTTCAGATAAGGGACACCATTTTACTACACCATTGCATATAATGCGACTAAAGCATCCACAGATTTTGGAACCAAACCCCAGCAAATAGCAAGGCGATTAATATTGTAATCGTAAACTGTAATATTCAATAGCCTTCTTCAGAGGCGATAAAAAAATAAAAGGAAGAAAAGGGATACAAACAACAAAAATTATAACAGGAGGCAAGTTTCCATTTGCAAAATCAATTCTGGAGACGTATGTCTTGCATCAAGGTCCAACTTGTCAACATCCTTCTTGGGCCGCATTCCCACTACCTTTTAAACCCGATTGCAATTCGATTTGATCGCAATTCATGGTTCAAATGACCACGGTTCCCACTTAAATCAAATATTTGAAGCAATTCAGAGAGGGGGACCCAATGCACTAGACCCTTTTAAACCACGTCTTTTTGACACTGATGTTTTCCACATCTTTTTGGATAAATCAAGTGTGAACCCGATGCGGATCAGAATTGATTTAAATTTGCCCTTCGGCTGGCTGGAGAGGGTCCATTTTGAACCAATTTGTTCATGATTGCAAACCACAAATGGGTTATTTTACAGGGAAAAAATGTGATCCAGCCAAATGGAGTGGAAACCACGCTCCACTGTCAAATCGATCCATCGATTCGGATGGCAAACCAATTTATTTGTAAGTGGGAATGAGGCCTTGAATTGTAACCAGAACAGGACACAATATTCTAGGTGAGGTCTGACCAAAGCAGACTATTACTTCCCTTGATCTAGATACTATGCTTCTATTGATGCATCCTAGGATCGTATTGGCATTTTTAGCTGCGGCACCACACTGTTGCAGAGATAGGCGAAAAGCCCAACAGAGACACTGCCAGCTACTACAGTAGCATGACTCCAACCAAACATCTTTCAGCCTTTGGGGGTCTCTGGCACAAGACGGAGATGGCAGAAACAGCTAAGCTCACCAGGGAACCCGTTCCCAATGTCCCACAAGCCGAGCTGTCGGAAACGTCTTCATCCCAATCTATAAAGTGGAATTTATGAGGCAGGAGAACAGAGTCTCCCGTGGAGAGGCAGACGCCGAATCCCCGGCGCAAAAGGTGTGCGTGTGTTTATGCGAGAAAGAAATGGAGAGGCGGTTGTTACATTGGCCTGTGCACGAAAAACTGATAGACTTGGATCTCTTGGGAAAGCAAGAAGAATTTCTGCAAGGCTCAGGAATGACAGTGAGACCGCGATAATGAAATCTCACTTTCCAGACTACAAAAGACAAGGGTTATTTTCCCTCCCTTTAAAAACAAAAAAAGGATGTATATTTCCCCTCGCTGTGCTACGAAATAAAAGGAGAGAGGATAGGCACTGTTGCCCAGTCATACAGGATTTGCATTTTCCAAGGTCTTTCCTCGCGAGCCGGCTAAAATTTGGGGAAAGTGACTTTTTTTCCGGACTATAACTCCCACGATCTTTGGTTGCTGGGAGTTATACTCCAAGAGAAGGAACTTCCCCCATTTCTGACACCGAGCTTGAATAAGTGCCTTGCTTGTGACTATAACTCCCATAATTCAAATTGTGGTTTGGATTATGAGCGAACGAGTCTGATGCAATGGTTTAGATTATGGGCTCTATGTGAGTCTGATGCAATGCTTTGAGAGTTGGACTAGGACAGGGATTTGTAAAACCATCAATTTGGAATCGTAGAGCTGAAAGGGACCCCAAAGGCCATCCAATCCAACCTCATTCTCTCACGGAGGAAGACACCATCAAAGCCCACCTTGTGACAGATGGCCATCTATCTAGCCATCCATCCAAGAAGACAACTCCGGCATACTTCGAAGCAGTGTCTTCCACTATCAAACAGCTCTTTCCATCATGAGGTTCTTCCTAATGTTGAGGTGGAATCTCTGTTTTCCAATAGCTTGGATCCACTGCTCCACGTCTTAGTTTCTGGAGCTTTGGAAAACAAGCTTGCTCCATCCTCAGTAGGGCATCCTTTCCAATAGTTAAAGATGGTTATCATGTCCCTTCTTAACCTTCTTTTCTCCAGGCTGAACATCCCCAGCTCCTTAAGATGCTCCTCATAGCACTTGGTGGTTTCCAGACCTTTCAAATCCCGACTCATCCAGGGAAACCCATCCCAATCTTTTAACCTCAGAAGGCAAGGTGAACCTCCTCTGAAGAAATCTTTCCAAGCCAGTCAACGTTTAGATGTGAAATCCCAGCAGGAACCACCCAGAAGTACTTTGAAGCCATCCCTCAATAGCCCCCCCAAAATTAAGGATTTTGACATGTTAAGTCGAGGGTAAAACTTAGGAGCGTGCAACCAAGGATCTAAAGGACGCAGCGAAGGAAAAGAATGCCAAAGAAGGTACAAAGTTCCAGCAGTCATGAATATACGTTATGGATTCTTCCACCTGCGACAACGGAGTTTATTATACGGGAGGAATTTCTCCCAATTTTGGATGGAGCCAATTCAAATTCATGTAAATTCATGTAAATTCGGTACTTTAGCGAATTTACGTGAAATCTAATTGCATTCGGAATGCATTCAGAATGATTTCCCATTGCCCGAAAATGACCCCCCATTGCTTGAAATTGTGTGAGATACTCTTATACACATTAACGTAAAACCTATGGTTGCGTTCGGAATGACTTCCCATTGCCCGAACTTACGTGAGATACACTCATGCGCAATAACGTGAAACCCCATGATTGCGTTGGGATTGCCATTGCATTATACCCCCAAATTCCATTGTATGATAAACTCCAACCATAAACAGAGACTCGGCGTGCATCTACACTGTAGAAACGATACAGTTTGACACCAGTTTAAGTACCCCAACCCAATGCCCTCCAGATGCCTTCAACTGAAGGTCCGCTTATCCCCAACCAACGCTCAGAGATGATGGGAGCAATAGCCTAACACCTCTAAAGCCAATATCTTGGGGGAAGCTGGTGTAGGTCCAACCTGGGGGTTTTGGCTTGACTTCAGCATGGATGTTCTCCACAAAAGGACCATCCTGCCAAGACATCCCCAAACCACAAAGCCCCTTTTGTTCTTTGGATTGGTCCCCAGCGTCACTCCGAGGGAGCCGTTGTTGTAGCCCTTGCCCAGGTGGCTCCATAGAGGTCCTTCCCTCCATCCTGGCTTCTCCTGATAAGGCCGGCACAGAACAAAATCAACATTTTAAGCAAAGGAACGGAGGTTTTGTTCAAGAGGAGAGTGGAAGAGAGAGATACAGCCCTTCCAAGGAACGGTCAGTCCCAGGGTTGGGAGGGTTTCCATGGCAACTTGGAGCCGAAACCATCTCCTCGCACTCGGCTTTGCTTTCGGCAGAAGTCGGTCCCAGCCGCCCCGGCTCCGAAAAACTGACAAGGGTTGGAAATGAGGATGGGGGGGGGGGGGGGTTCATGCACCTTTTCTATGGGGGATGTTTGCATGGTTTGCATTGTAGCCTAGAGAAGCAAAATCACCAAGAAGGGGAATGCGATAAAAATATTTTTTAAAATGCCGAAGGTGGAGGGCAAGGGAATAGCTCAGTTTCTGGAAAATGGAAGTTCCTCTGTCCTGAGCTGCAGGGTCCAGATACCAAGAAATGGGGGCCTTCTTGAGATGATAAGTGGAAATCCCATCTGACATGATCCTTAGATTTGTAGTTTGGTGAAACACCATCCGTCTTTCTAGTAAAACTAGAAATCCCCAGACTCCATAGGATGGAGCGACATCACTTAAAGTGGTGTCAAACTGCATTGTTTCTACAGTATAGATCCACTCTTGAGTCTCTGTTTATGGAAGAATCCAGAACTTATATTTATGACTCCTGGAATTTTGTAAGTTCTTAGGCATTATTTTCCTTTACGTCAGCCTTTGGATCCTTTGTTATATGTTCCTAAGTTTTACCTTTGAGACTTATCACATCAAAATCCACAATTTGGGCCCCAAAACCTACCCTCGACTTATACACGAGGTCGACTTATAGTCAAGCATATCCAGTAATCCTATGGCAGAACAATATTAAAAGTTAGGTATACTCTGGCTGAAGCAGGACTGCATAAATAATCCAATTTGACACCACCTTAACTTCCAGGCTCCAACCTATGCAATCCTGGGATCTATAGTTTTTGTGAGTCATTTAGTCTTCTCTGATGGTGCTGCAAAGAAATTAAAAAAACTAGAGATTCCTTAGGAAGGAGCCACGGCAGTGAAAGGGGGTGTCGAACGGCATTACATTTGCCATACAAGACAATATAAAAACAGTGCATATCACTTACAAAGCAACAAAAGACCTGCCTATATGAAGAGGTCATAACTTGCCGGTGGAAAGAGAGAAAGGACGGGTCTAGGATGATGGGGCTTGTAGTCCTTCTTGTGGGGAGGTGGCTCTACAATGGAGTGGGGGGCCTTTCTTTCTTGGAAAGAGAGGAAAAGATGGCAGCACCTGCTGGGTAACTCTTCTGCACACCTGTTCCCCGTCTCCCGCTGACAGTCTCTGTCGAAAACCATTTACATGCCGCATAAATACAACTCAACAGACCCAGCGTCTGCCTTCAAGTTCAGGGGAAGGAAGGCAATTGTTCATTCCTAACATGGAGGCAGGAGGAGAAGGCGAGCTGTATTTTCAGCCCCAGAGGAGTGAGAAAAGCGGGGTGGAAAAGAGGAGAAGAAAGAAGAAGAGGAGGAAAAGGAGGGGAAACGGAAGGAGGAGGAGGAAGAAACATTAGGAGAGGAAGAGGAGGAGGAATATTTGAAGGAGGAGAAGGAGAGAGGAGGAAAAGGAGGATAAATTGGAGGGAGAAGAGAAGAAGACAAATTTGAAGGAGAAGATGAGGGAGAAGATGAATTTGAAAGAGAGGAGGAAGTGGAGGAGAGAAGGAATTGGAAGAACTGGAGGAGGAGAGAAGGAAGAATTTGGAGGTGGAAAAGAGATGAGAACGAGGAGAACAATTTGGAGGAGACGAGGAGAAGAAGATGAACTTGAAGTGGAGGAGGGCAGAAGGAACCGGAGGAGGAGGGAGAGAAGGAAAAGGAGGAAAAATCTGGAGAAGAGGAGAGGAGAAGATGAATCCTCAACTACGATGGCGGTGGGACCAAGGTGTCCTCATCTATGATGGTGGTGGGACCAAGGTGTCCTCAACTACGACAGTGGTGGGACCAAGGTGTCCTCAATTATGATGGTGGTGGGACCCTCTCTGGAAGACCTTGAAGACTTGGGCAGCGTGGACAGAAATAATGCAGTTTATCACGGCTTTAATTGCCACAGCTCCATCCTACAAAAACCTGGTATTAGCAGTTTGGTGAGGCACCAAAACTCTTTCCCAGAGAAGGCGAAAGACTTTGCAAAACGACAAACCTGCAGCATTCCATAGGAAGCAGCTACAGCCCTTAAAAGTGATGCCAAATTGCATTATTCCTACAGTGTAGAGCCCCCTTTCCCGGAGGCTTTGTAGTCTCAAACTCAAAGTGAGTTTTAAAAGTATGCTTTATGAGAAAGTCGGAAAGCAAGGTGGGAGGGAAGGAACGAAGAGGAAAAGGAGGTTCGAACTTCATCTATTGGAAAGAGTGAAAGCTTTCTTCTTCTTTCCTCTGTGTGTGAAGGTTAAAAATAGAAGTCTATTCCCTCTTTTTCGCGTCTTCCTTGACTTGCAACCACACAGTGTGCAGAGATAATTTCCTTCCAAACCCTAACACACACACACACATGCACACATATATACAACCACCTCGTCTTATCGCCAGAGCACTGCAACGGTTTTCAGAGTAAGGGAGGGAGGGGAAAGGATTATGCAAATGGAAAGAAAAAATCAGCTTTTCTGGGGGAAAAGTGGGCTAATCCAATATTACCAAGTGGGGCTGCAGTTGAGTGGAAAAGGGACCAAGGGTGCAGAGGGAGGGAAGGATCCTTGTATATGCGCATGCGCGAAACCGAGATACAGACCAGGAACACAGTCAGAGAATCACAGAAAAGACCTAGGAGAGGATTTAACTTGGATGCAACTTGGATGTAGGATTTAACTGTGTCCAGTGGTATTATCCTGCCCCAAATGAGGAAGCAAATGGGTGAAGTCAGCAAAAATGATGCGTTCGGAAGACTCTGGTCTTTTTCAGATTGCATACTAGGGCCTCATTCCCTTTATGTTTTAAACCGGTTCACAAATCGGTTTGAATGGGTTTAAATGACCCTGGTTCACACTTGAACAGTGATTCGGAGAGGGAGGCCATGCACCAGACCCAATTAACCCACTTTTTTTGATGCTGATTTTTTTTTCCATATCTTTTTTGGATAGATTGATTCTGCGCAAGTGCGAACCAGATGCGGATCGGAATCGATTTAAATTTCCCCTTCGGCCGGCTGGATCAGGTCCATTTTGAATCGATTCATTTGTCAATAAGTGGATTATTTTATTGTATTTTGCAGCAAGAGAATGCGACCTGGGCAAATGTAGTGTACACCGAGCTACGCTGCTGAACCGATCCATCGATTCGGATCGCAAGGTGATTTATTTGTAAGTGGGAATGAGGCCTTTGATTCCACTCCAACTTCTGTGGCTCCATTCTATGGGATTTGCAGAGGACTTCACGAAAGACTATATCATGAGAAGGTATGAATCACTGGAAAAGACAATAATGCTGGGGAAGGTAGTAGAAAGAGAAGAAGACCAGATGGATAAACCAAATCAAGGAGGTCATGGGCTAGACTTGTAGGATCTGATCTGAGAGGTTGAGAATATAGGGTCTTGGAAACATCTCATTCACAGGGTCGCCATGAGTTGAGGTCAACACAAAGGCAGTTAACAACAACAATAACAACAACAACAGTGACCTGGATACTCTAGGCCGCTCCTGGGGTATTCTGGGCCTGAAGCTGCCCCGAATTGCCCCAAGGTCCCATTGGTTTGTCTTTTTAGCCATCCGCAGTATCCTCAGTACCCTTCTCCAGCACCACGTCTCCAATGAGTTTGTTTTCTTCCTATCCATTTTCTTAACTGTCCAGCTCTCGCATCCATTCATGGGCATCAGAAATACAATGCCTTGGACAATTTAGTGCTCAGTTGTGTATGTACATTTTAGGATATTGTTCAGTTCTTTCAATAGTTGCCCTTGACATTCCTAGTCTTCTTATTTCTGGGCTGCAGTCTCCGTTCTGATCAATGTTTGATCCAAGGTATAATAGTTAACTATTGGTTGTCAACATTTGGTCACAATGCTGAAAAGGACTCTAGAAACCATCTGGCTGATGGCAGGGGGACCACACCGTTCGGAGGTGGGATGCCTCCAAGGTGGGCACCTTTCCAGTCAACCGGAAGCTATGTTTAATCAATTAAACAAACTGATAAATCTACTCGCTGCCGTCGCATCCTTAATGATCCCCATCATTCCTATTCCCCCCGAGTCGTAATTCTGCAAGGTTAGATAGTTTTCATTTTCTTCTGGCTTTTTAAATGAGTGACTATTTGCTGCGGTACACCATCTCCGGCAAGACTGTACCTCTAATCTTTTCCTAACATGTCTAATTCCGCCGGCATGGATGGTTGCCTTTACAATCCGAGTTGCACGCCCGACAAATGTACAAGGACAGAGCGGGAGGCGGGTGGCGGAGGGGGAGAGAGAAGCCCATGAACTGTGCAGGCATTTTTGATGTATGTTAAATAGGATGGGCTTGGACAGAATTTTTAAGAAATTAGGTCTAGCATAATGGAAGGGACCAGGCTTAGGAGGAGTTGGAGAGGCGGAAACGGCTGAAGGGTTGTGGAAATCATCGCAAAGTGCTAAGGAGGATACAGAGGTGTCTGCAACAATTCATACAGGATCCTTTGTCACTTCTGCATTGTTATGACCAACAAAGGCAAAGTGGGCCCAGTGCTATTCAACATCTTGATCAGTGCCTTGGATGATGGAACCCATATTGGGAGAAAGGTGGGATATGAACGGGTAAATGAATAGAATCATAGAATAGAAGGCATGCTTATCACATTTGTAAGTGACATCAAATTAGGAGAGGCAGCTAAGACCCCAGAGGACAGAATCTGAATTTGAAATAGTTTAGAAAGCTAGGTCAAAACTAACCAAATGAATTTCAACAGGGAGAAATGTAGATACTTCGAATTTTGGTAAATTCTGATTAAAAACACAAATGAACTGAAATGAAGATGAGGTGTATGCGGTCGACGTGGTATGACGTTTCTATCTCCCTCGGCTTCTTTGCTTCCCTGACCTCCGCGGTGTCTGCCGTGGCATCCCTTGGCTCCGTTCCTATGGGGCTCCAGAAGGTGAAGTCCAAAGCATCTGGAGAACTAAAGTTTGGGAGGCTCAGAAGACCGTCTTTCTTTGGAGGTCTCGAAACAGAGGTCGAATGGCCATCTCATGGGAGTGCTTTGGTTGTGCATTCCTGCTTGGTGAAGGGTCGGACTAGGCGACCCTTGGGATCCCTTCCAGAGTCTGTGGTTGGATTTCTGCCTTGTGTTTTTTAACCGGTGACATGAGCCAGGGGGTGACATGGGGGGAAACTGTCATAACCGCCCACCTATCCTACAGACCATCCCACAACACATCTCATCCTCCCCTCCAGCCTCTGACCCCCGGACTGTAGTGATAAGATGTCCGCCTCCTACCGCCGGAGCCCTTCTCTTCCCATTAGAGTTGATTTGCTTTCCCAATGGGGTCAGCCCAGGCCGCAGGAGAATTGCGGTGCCTTCGCTCAGGGAATCTTAAATGTCGCTGGGTATTTTTTAAAAACCCACACAACTCCACCAGGGATTTATCTCTCTCTCTTTCTCTTCCTCCCCTGCTTTCTCTCGCCACACACATCATAATATTGTTTCTCTCTGAAATCCCTGTGGTGCCTGACATCAACATCTGCTTGGAATGGGGAGGAAAAAAGGACCGGGAGAAATAGATATATATATAGAGAGAGAGAGAGAAAGTCTGTGTGTCTGTGTGTCGTCCAACAACCTCTGACACTAGTAGTTTTTGCAAAAATTATATTTCTGAATGATGATTAGAATCCTTGACTCGTGTCCCCTGTTTGTGAGCTTGCACCCAGTTTTGTCCGTCGGATAAGCCGGAGGTCAGGAAAGGAAAGGGAATATGTCTCTGGGATGACAACTGAGTTTATCACACTTGGCCTAATTTCGGCACTAAAGAGAGATTAAAGCATATTTAAAGCATCCTGCAAATAAAAGCGGAAATGGCGAGTCGTTGCACAAATGATTATCACATGCAACTGGGCAAATAAAGTGACGTCGGAAGTGCATTGTCACTGAAATCCTGAAAGTCAAAAAGATGTGCGGTAACGCTTCTTGGTGACCACTTTAATGGCGGGTTTTGCGCAATTATGGGGGGGGTGGAGCTTCAAGTGGGAACTGTGGTCATTTAAACCGCTTCAAACCAATTTGCGATCTGGTTTAAAAGGCAGTGGGAACGAGTCCCTGGTTCCAACATGGGGCAGATCCTGAGCCGGCACCACAATGAGCAGGTACTTGCATTGAAATACTTCAGTCCATGTTTATTTTGGACATATCTCCAGGTTAGAAACGGCATCTCTAAACAGCTCTGTGTGTGTGTGTGTCTTTAAAAATCGGGATGCTGCCCAGTGTGAATCTTTGGCTTTTTTCTATCATTTGTTTGGACTGGAGGGAAACCAACCGAAACGATAAGACACACAATAACTATCTTCTTCCATCTTCCTCGAGCAGGTTGGCTGGGAGCAAGCGGAGAGGGCATCGGACGGAGAGCGATGGCAATTGCAATCCCAGGCAGGGTTAAACTCCCGTCATCCCCAGGAAGGACTTAATGGGTTTGGAGATAAATAGACCTCCGGCTGGCGGAGCGGTCCAGGTGACCTGGAACTAAATGGCGTTTGACACAGATTGCTCACACATGCCGGGACTGTGCAGCCCGGCTCTTACGTGTGCGTTGTCAGGACATAAAAGATGAATTCCCTTCACTTCACTTCCCTGACAAGAAAGGGCGCAGGGGATGTTGGGTCCTGCAGCCAGGAAGATGGGTCCTGCAATCCTTGTTGGTCTCATGTCCCAAGATTAAGACAGGTCCAACGGCATAAGATTTTATTATCTCATTATCATACGGTTATATAAGGTCAAAAACACCCACGGCATTTATTGCTGTTGTGTGCCTTCAAGTTGTTCTCAACTCACAGCCTCATCCATGCAACCCCATTGAGGAACCTTGGACAAATCACACTCTCTCAGCCTCAGAGGATGGCAATGACAAACCCCCTCTGAAAAAACCTGCCAAGAAAACCCTATCTTATCCACACTGAAGAAATAATAATCCAGGTTGACACCGCTTGAACAGCCATGGCTCAATGCTATGGCATCTGGGAACTGTCATTCAGGAGACCTTTAGCCTTTCGCTGTCAGAGAGCTTTGGGGTGACAATAAACTACAGATCCCAGAATCCCATAGCATTGAGCCACAGCAGTTAAAGCTGTGTCAAACCGCACTATTTCTTCAGTGCAGACGCATTCCTAGTCTAACCCTCAAACTAATACTCTGCGTTTGCTCTCATCTACGCAGTAACATTCCTGGTTTTCTATGTGCAAGTATCAAAGCTGGACAATGAAGAAATGAAGGATAAAGAGAATGGACACACTGGAAACGTGGTACTGGAGGACAGTCCCATGGATATCCAAAAAGGATGGTCTCGTGGATGTCCAAAAAAAAGATATCCAAAAAGGACAGTCCCATGGATATCCAAAAAGGACAATTCCATGGATATTCAAAAAGGACAGTTCCATGGATAACCAAAAAGGATGGTCCCTTGGATATCCAGAAAGGATGGTCCCTTGGATATCTAAAAAGGATAGTCCCTTGGATATCCAAAAAGGATGGTCCTATGGATGTCCAAAAAGGATGGTCTCATAGATATGCAGAAAAGATGGTCCCATGGATGTCCAAAAAGGAAGGTCTTATGGATTTCCAAAAAGGATGGTCCCATGGATGTCCAAAAAGGATGGTCTCATGGATATCCAAAACGGACAGCCCCATGGATTTTCAAAAAGGATGGTCTCATGGATATCCAGAAAAGATGATCCCATGGATATCCAAAAAGGACAGTCCCATGGATATTCAAAAATGTACATGCATTCACAAAAAAAGACAAATAGAAATATCTCCTTGATCAAGGATAAATAATCAAGACCCGTAAGACCGACAAAACATCTGCTTCTGGTAACCCACTAGAACCAGTTCAGCTGAAGGCTTACCATGATAATGGGGCTGGGAAAATTCTGATTTTAATGCAACACTGCTGGAAAAAAGCAAGAAATGGAAAAGTTTTTAATGCGCTTACCCGGTACCAGACTATTTCCCGCATCCTCCCATCGGTCTTGAAGTTACATTTCAGCGTCACGGCATCCCCGACTACGACGGGCGGAAGCGGCTCGATGCTGACCGTCAGGTAACCTGGAACAGAGGAGGAAAGAGGGATTATTTTTACTATTATTACGATTATTATTATTATTACTACACGCTGAGGGGTTAAGAAGGTCTAGTTGCCGATGCGCTCCGTGAGACTCTCCAGCTGCTGAGCCAGTTTCCAAAATGCCACCAAATGAATAATGAAACAATGCAAATAAATTCACAAAAGGAGAGAGCGGGGCTAGAAGGATGGAAGCTGAACCAAGCGCAGCCCAGAAATACATCAGAATAATAAAGCCATTAATTGCGTCCGGCCCCAATATGTTATGGAAGAGCATTTTAGAAAACAAAAAGCCTCCTGCATTTTTTAAAACGGCACAATAATAAATACATGCATAAGTTTTTGAAAGCCTCTGGACTTTCAGCAGCTGTCCAACCAGAGGTTTCTTTTCATGAAAATCCTGATGCAGAAGGAAGCCAAACTGACAGGCGTTTCACAGCCAATGTCAAAAGTAATAGGGTTGCGTCGAGGCAATATAAGGCATTTTAGCAAATTCCTTCTTGTTGCAAGAAAGTTTTCGAAGACTCTGCAGTTTTTTTTATCATCCCTGTTCTTATTGTGCAGACTTATTTTGGACACACACTTTTGTTCTATGCAGGAAAAAAAAGGACTTTTCAGAGCTGGAAACAGCATTCGTTTCTGCGCGGAAAATAATATTCGGGCAGAAAAAAATGTTTTCTGTGCAAAATTGTCGTTTCCCGCACGGAAGCAAAAATGAGGTTTTCTGTGCAAGAAAACACTCGCAAATGAATTTTGTGTAAAACAAGACTTGAATTGCAAATATTCTCATCAATCTAAGATTCCTCTCGTCGGGGTTTCTCAAAAAATTTGAACCATTTTTTCCAAAACCAGGGTTCTCATCTGCAACCCTGAACGGTAGAAATGAGCAAAGCGTGCCATTCTTTGGATTCAGAGGCAAGAATCTACAAATATTGTTGGACCGTAGCTCCCATCAGACCCATAGGCAGCCACTGGGAATGCTGGGAGCTGCAGTCCAATGACACCTGGGAGTTTATCATACGACAGAATTTGGGGGTATAATCCAACGGCAATCCGAATGCAACCATGGGGTTTCATGTTATTGCGTATGAATGTATCTCGTACAATTTCAGGCAATGGTGGGTCATTCTGAACGCAATCATGGGGTTTCACGTAATTGCGTATTAGAGTATCTCACGCAATTTCGGGCAATGGGGGGTCATTTTCGGGCAATGGGAAATCATTCTGAACACATTCCGAACGCAATCAGATTTCAGGTAAATTCGCTAAACTAGCGAATTCATGCAATTGCAAATTGGCTCCATTCGCAATTGAGAGAAATTCCTCCCGTGTGATAAACTCCTAAAGAGTAAATTATGCCCCTGAAGTTGTGGAGTGTTTGCAAATTGGTTTGCAAATTGTGATGCTGCACCCACACATCTGGTTTCCAAGGTTGACTCAGATTTCCATCCTTTCGCACATTGGCAAAATGAATGCTCAGCTTGTTGGGGGCAGATCGTAAACCGCTTACAGAGTGCTTCGTTCACCACGAAGCAGTACAGAAATGTAAACGCTGTTGCTATTGCTATTGCCATGCACATCCCAATGTGGCCAAGCT
Source organism: Urosaurus nigricauda (assembly GCA_034509955.1). Lineage (NCBI taxonomy): Eukaryota > Metazoa > Chordata > Lepidosauria > Squamata > Phrynosomatidae > Urosaurus > Urosaurus nigricauda. The sequence continues at coordinate 13,128,060 of JAOEGL010000008.1, forward strand.
CTTGGGGCGACACCTCCATGTGTAAGTTGTACTTGTTTCCAACATGGATGTATCCATTGAAAGCAACACCTCTGGCACTATTGGAGCTGCACAACGAGGCATCCAAAGTACGTTGCGGCCTGGCTTTCTGCATTGTGTAATGGAGTGACAACTATGTGTTTTCACCACGTGTTGCACTAGGATAGCATTCAGTACAGGGATTGCCGGGTGCCATTGTAATATAATGCTGATGGCAGATATTTACGCCAGGATGATGTCGAAACTTGTCCCTTCCTATTACAAAACCAGTCTTGGATTTTGTGGCTGTGTGTCTTCAAGTTGCTCCCAACCCATGGTGAACCTCTCTGAGAGTATGTGACCCAGTGGTTTCCATGCGACCCAGTGGGTTTCCATTGTCGAGCGAGGAATCGAACCCTGATCTCTAGAGTCATGCGCCAATTGCTCAAACCACTATACCCCACTGGGATTACAACTCCCATATCCCCCCCCCCCTTATTTTGCGTAATATGCTTAGACAGTCTCAGAAGCAATGCACCTGGACCACATCATACCTAGGAAAGATGCCGTGCCTAGACTAAAATATCTATACGATTTCACACAACTCTGCACATTCGCCGTTTCTCACATTTTGCATCGCAGTGCCATTCAGCGTAGGAATTGCCTAGAATTGCGACGTATTGTAAGCCCAGCGATGTTTGCGCTGACGTGAAACAACGTAGGATCTCAGCCGAGGCGTCCGTGCGCAATAGGAACGCGCAAAGCACAGGGCCGTTTGTGCACAGAAGCATCACATTTACGACTCTTCGGCCGCAACCTTGCATTGAATGCACCGGACAAAACCACCAATTCTGGCTTGCATCATTCTTCCTAAAACGCAAGCGAATGATCAAACTGGGAGGGCCGGGTCGGAAAGGAAAAGGCGCACGGCTCTTTGCAAATCGAGATTATTTCCTACGAAATCATTACGGGTGACAGACAGGCTTGTTTCTAAGCCGGGAACAGCAGCGGAGACAGACAGTGGGAATCAGAGGGAAGGCAAGGCAAGGCAATGAACACCTGTTTGGCACAAGTCCCCAGGCAACCGGCGACAAACGATATGATTAATGCCAGGGGCGCCACGTGACGCTCGCCCGGCCAATCGAGCCGCCGGCGTGAAAAGAACAGGTGCTTCTATGGTAATAAATCCAGAGGCTCACTTAAGAGAAAATGAATAGGAGGAATCCTAGCTACATTTTGCCCTGAACCTCTGGAGGCTTTGCTTTTGCTAAATTGAAGCTGCAGAAGAGAACAGAAATCTACGGGTTTTGGTATCCACAGGAGTCCCAGTACCTAATCCCAGCAGATGCCAAGGGAACCACTGTCGTCATCATCATCATCATCAATAGAAGGCAGAGGGAATGGTCTATTGATGATGATGATGATGATGATGATGGTTCCTTTGGTGTATGCTGGGGTTAGGACCCCTTGTAGATACTAAAACCCATGCATACGCAAGTCCCATTAAATACAATATTTATTATTATTATTATTATTATTATTATTAATTATTATTACAGTGGGCCCTTGGTATCCACCAGGATTTCGTTCCAGGACCTTCCATGGATACCAAAATCCATGCATATGCAAGTCCCATTAAATACAATAAAGTATTATTATTATTATTATTATTATTATTATTATTATATTATAATATTATAATAATATTATTATTATAAACTGTATGTCCTACTGTTTTTTATATGCTGTACACCGCCCTGATCTATGGAAGGGCGGTATAGAAATAAATCATATTATTATTATTATTAGTCCTTGGTATCCTTTGGGGTTTGGTTCAGGACCCTCCATGGATACCAAAATCCATGCATGCACATTGCACAAGTCCCATTAAATGCAATAAAGTATTAGTATTAGTATTAATATTAGTATTAGACTAGGCCCTTTGTATCCTCTGGGGTTTGTTCCAGGACCCTCCATGGAGACCAAAATCCATACATGTACAAGTCCCATTAAATAATAATAATAATAATAATAATAATTATTATTATTATTATTATTAGCCCTTGGTATCCAATAGGGTTTGGTTCCAGGACCCCTCATGGATACCAAAATCCATACATGCATTAAATAAAAATGGCAAGGGTATATATTATCTAATTAGAGCATAAGGGTCTTAATGTCTGGAAAACTGGGGAAGTTATATTAATAATTTTTGGAACTTTATGATATACATTGTTTTAAAAGACTTAAGAGCTTGGGGGGGAATGTACATATTTACGGAGAATTAACGAAAACAGAGAATTTGTAAATTTGTATTATATATATATATATATATATATATATATATATATATAGCTTTCAACTTCACACTGTTCGGGAATATTTCATCTCTTCCATGCGGACACCGCTGAAAACTCCTCCAATCCCTCGAAAAGCAATTGCGGTTGTGCGAGAGAAAGATACTGCTTGATTTTCCAACACACTTCTTTTATCGCACCCAGATGCCGGCTCCGACGCTTCATTACTCCCAACCACTCCTTCTGTCACCTTCCTTTCTCGACACCAAAAAAAATAAAATAAAATGAGGAGAAAGACTTTTTACTCTTTGGCTATTAAGATACATTTAGCAAAGTAACTGACAATCTTTAAGAATTAGAGATGACCACGCGGGGAAATTATTGCCGGCGATTTGTCTCCATCAAGAGACGCCGGATGTTCGGAGAGCATTATTCAAAGCTGGACAGATGGGATGTAATAGGGAGACAGGGCTGGACTGTTTCCACTGGAGATGCGGAGCGAGCCAAAAGGATCAAACTCTGGTTGCGGATGTCCAAGATATGATTCAGGAAAGCTAGAAAGTAGTGTAAAGAGAGGAAGACTTCAAGACTTTATTAGGGAGGTCAAACATATGAATTTGCAGGACCTGAGCAAAGCAATGGAGGACAGGAGGCCTTGGAGATGTCTTGATGCACATCCTCAGCCAAGGTGTATTTTTAAACAGACCTGTATTCCTCAAAGTGGTTTTATACATGTCAACAGTTGGGTTAGTTTGTGCGTTGTGCTGTGTTGAATGGAGGTGTGTTGTGTAGAGGATACGCAAAGGGGATTTGTGTCTATTTAGTTGGTAATCCTTGCGGGAAACCTCTTGAACCTGGATGGTGTCCTTTAGATAGACTGTACTGGAAGACGGTACCACGGATACCCAAAAAGGATGGTCCCATGGATTTCCAAAAAGGACGGTCTCATGGATATCCAAAAAGGACGGTCTCATGGATATCAAAAAAGGATGAGTTTCGTCTGCATATGAACAATGAATGTGAACCACAAGTGGGTTATTTTGATGCCAGAAAGTGACAGAAAATGCAATCGGGGCAAATGTAGTGAAAACCACGCTCCGATGTCGAATCGATCCATCGATTCGAATCACACACCGATTTATCTGTAAGTGGGAATGGGGCCTTTCAATGTTTCTTCTGCAGAAGGAGGCCATTGAAATCGACAAACGCCTGGACAACTTCGATAGAAAAGAAGAAACGCTGAAAGTAAACAAGGCCTGGTCTTTATATTCCACACACTTCCATGCCACCATCCTCTGAAGATCCTCAAAGAGCCAACGTGGTGTTATGGTTTGAGCATTGGACTCAAACCATGGAGACCAGGGTTCGGATCTTGGTTCATCCATGAAAACCCATTGGATGATGTGACGTCAATGGCTTTCATGGCTGGCATCCGTGGTTTTTGTGGTCAGAGTAGATGTGGTCTCCTGGTTCAGAGTTGTTCCATTCTCTGAGTGTCTTGGAACATTTTCTCCCCATAGAGATGCCCAATGTGAATCCACAAAAAACTACTGGATGACCTTGGACAATCACACTCTCTCAGCCTCAGAAGATGGCCATGGCAAACCCCTTCGAAAGAAAGCTACCAAGAAAACCCAATGATAGGTTCACCTTACAGCCTCCACAAGACAGAAATGACTTGAAGGCACACAACGACGACAACAACGACCATCCTCGAAAAAAGTCCAAATGTGTAAACAGTAGTCCAAAAGTTTGCAAAAATCCTCCTAGGAAACAAACAAAACAAAACCTGCTGTCAGCCTTCATTCTCGAAATATGTAAAGATTTTCACCCCAATGGAGAGGAAATTCCTGGGGGGGGGAGTGGGCTCAGACTGTTTTCGAACCTGGTCCCTTGGAGGGACAATCGCACTCGCCGAGACGTGACCGGACTTGTCACATTGTCCGTGCGACAGCTATGTTGACGCTGTGCGAGAATTTCATCAGGTCGGCGCTCACCTAATTCACACTCCCCAAACCAAAGCATGAACCGAAACGCTTCCGATCATTTTAATCCACTGACAGCAGCCTCAGGAGAGGAGTCTTTTAATCTGTGTCCATGCTCCAGCCCCGCAATCCATCTCTCTCTCTCCCCCTTTCTAGTCTACAAAAGTTTAATCAAAAACCTGCGACACAATATCACCGCATCCTTTGGATTTGTTTCCACTTTCGCAGGGATCCCAGTCCGCCTCTTCCGCCCCCCCTTTCCATGAAATCTGCTATGATAAGATTGGAGAAGCAACCGGCGAAAAACAAAGAAGGGAGGAGGGTATTTTTGTTAACATTTGAACCTCTCGCCCAAGCGCCATGCAAAATGCAAAGCGCCCAAGTTGCCAAGGTGACTTTTGACAGCTAGGAAAGGCACCTTGAGGGGAAATGCATTATGAATTACGGACGGTGCCATCATCTCTTCTCGGGTTCCCCTTTGGGTTCCTGTTCAGAAACTGGATGGGAGGCACAGCGGAGGGAAAGCAAACGTATTTTGTTCCAGTTTGTACACCCCATTTCTGACTTTCTGCTTGGTATGGAAATGGAAGCATGGGCCACACAATTGTCTATCACTGTCTGCAGTGCGTAACTTTATGCATACTTAGCTACATCGTAGAGGTGCTACAGAAATCTGTTAATGCAAAAATGTATATCAAGGCATCAACAAGATGTGCATAGGGGTCTTCCCATGTGCATTGGCATTCCTTGTCCAATGTCTTGATGCACTCATGCATTTGTGATAAATGGAAGTCCCATAATTGCACATCAGGTCCCATTGTGCATTGGTCCCCTTGTGCATTGGGTCCCATTGGTCCCCTTGCACATTGGTCCCATTGTGCATCACATCTGTTGTCCATCAGTCTTATTGGTCTCCTTATATATCAATCCTGTTGTGCATCTGTCCCAATGTACATTGGGTCCCATTGGGTGCACTGTGCATCAGTCCCATTGTGTATTGGATCCCACTGTACAGCACACTGGGTCCCATTGTGCATCAGTTCCCATTATGCATCAGTTCCCATTGTGCACTGGATCCTGTTGTGCATCAATTCTATTATGCATCATTTCCCATTGTGCAATGGATCATGTTGTGCGTCAGTTCTATTGTGCATCAATCCTGTTCTGCATTGGTCCCAATGTGCAAGACCGGTGTCACCGGCTTCCCAACATAGTAGAGTCATGCCGGTCCCTTCCTGAAGACAGATGTCGAGAAACTGCTCCGTTCTATTTCCGGCAGGCATGAGTCCCCTTATGAAGATGTAAGTCCTCTACTGACTTCTAGCCATGGTTCCGCATGGATCGTCCATCTTAATGTGGAGCCTCTGTACCGTGACGCAATCTTATTACTAAAGAGAAATGGGAAACTAATGGAGCGCCGACGCTCTTTAGTCATGTAACACTAGGAAACGTGTATACTGAAATCTGTGTGGATTTCTGGGCAACGAGGCTTAAGATGGATGCCGAGAGAAGTTGAAATATGTCCGGAGGAGGGCAACCAAGGTGGTTAAGAGTCTGCAGCCAAGCCCTATAAGTAAGAAACACCTGATGGAGGAAAGATGTCCATCTAAGCTCTGTTGAAAGAGAGCAACGAAAGGGAATCCGCCACCCAAAGAGAGTCTGTTCAACTCTCAGACAGCTTTTACGTTCAAGAAGTTCTCCTAACATTAAGTTGGAATCCTTTTCCTTTTAACCACTGGTTCATGTTTGCTCCATCTTCTACATCGGTGCTTCTCAAACTACCAGAGATTTGGGACTTCAATGCCCAAGAATCCCAACCAGTTTGGCCAATGCTTACGACTTCTGGGAACTGAAGTCCAAGTCATCTAGAAGACCACCGTTCGAGAAGCATTGGCATCCCTTCAAGATATGTACAGAAGACTGTGTCTTATCTCCTTCTGGATCCGTATCGGTTTCTACACGGGTAAGTTTTGGCTACGTTGGGATGGGGCAGAGTTGGAATCTATGTAATCAGATTTCTCAACTAGATTTCAGTTACTTTCCTGAAGACCACCGAGACGGAGAGAAAAATGAACCAGCAAACCCTCGCCATCAGTGTTCTCCAAAGTGAATTTCTTCTCGAGTTTTGAGAAAGGACAACTCCCATCTCCAAAGTTGCCCAGATTGCAACCAAGCGGTTTTTCTCTCATCCTTAACCGGAGACCATAGGAGAAGGTGACGGGAAAGAGAAAACACACATAATGTATTCTCATTGGGAAAAGAACGAGTAACCAAAACAGCCCTCGCCGTTCCGTCTATGTCATCCTGGACTCCAGCCCTCCTTGGTAACCCCATCATCTATTTGAAAGGTAAATTGCACCTCTTGTCTCCATAATCCATGATGGAACCTCAACAGGGCTTATTTCTAAGAGATCCCTCTTCACATCCAATTTCATCCCCGCGTCAGGGAAATGACACTGGAGCAAGCAACGGAGAGAAATGTAAATAATTTCTTAATGGAACTGTCAGGCGGAGAAATGGCAGGGAGGGAAGGGGAGAGTCCTGTGTGGTCAAAGGGCCGGAAGGAAGGTGGAAAAACAACCGGAGGGACGACAACCTGAAACGTGGGATGGGAAAGGGGTGGGGGTCGGGGAGAGACCGCATCCAAAGCCATATCTCCTCCAATGCAAACAGCAATGGGATAACAAAGGGCACCAGGTCATTCCATTTTGAAACAGCGGCATTTCTAAAGCGTAGAATGGGAAGAGCCAGTGACCTAGTTTCCGTGATGCATTACGTTACATAATAGTAATCCTATCCAGGACAGATACGTCCTTCTGCCCTGCCTACGTGGAACGTCTAAATCGGGGACGGGAAAAATGAAATACGTGGGCCGTATGTAGCCCATAGGGCATGGGACCTTATGGAGCCCTGCCAGCACCCAGTCCTTTTTTCTTACTAGGGAAAACATATCCATCTGGCGGTCTTTGGGCGTGATGTTTTTGCACTGAAACAGGTTGGGAGTCCAACCCAACCCTCAACGCACCAACCTAACCCTGTATCTACTACCATTTTCTTGGTGTTGTGTGCCGTCAAGTAGTTTCTGGCTTATGGCTACCCTAAGGTAAGCCTATCACAGGGTTTTCTGTGGCTGAGATGGTGTAACTCACCCGAGATCACCCAGCAGGTTTCCATGGCTGAGAGGGAAACCAAACCCTGATTTCCAGGGTCCAAGTCTTACTCTCAAACCACTTTTTCCAAGAGGGCTTTGCCATTGCCATCCTCTGAGGCTGAGAGAGTGTGACTTGCCCAAGGTCACCCAGTGGGTTTCATGGCTAAGTGGGATTCGAACCCTGTTCTCTAAAGTCATAGTCCAACATTCAACCATAATAGTACACTGGCTCTCCAACCCGCCACCAATCTTGGATGAACTGGGAGTGCACATCTGGTCACTTCTATCCCCTTCCCATTTTTGGACTGCTTTGCTATTTTTGGAGCCCTTCGTGACCCATCGCAAACTGGTCGGAAACCTTGGATGCCTCCTTTAAAGCTTCATAGTCGTCGGAGACACTCATCTGTGCAGTCCTTGTTTCCTTGAACGTCTTCCTCTTCTGCTCCAGCTCCATTGACCACAAGCTCTTGCTAGCAACCCAACATCAAAACTGGGTTCCTTTATAGCTTTGGCCTTTCAAGCCAACCGATAATAAGGGCAGCGCTTCCGAAATCCTGGCTTCAGCGTGGCACACAGATGGCAACCCATCGAGAACAGACGCGGGGCAGCGTTTCCAAATATGCTCCGAAGAAGTTGCACCGTCTCGTTGTTTGCTCAATTCCGCCCCAGTTTGAAACATACAAACAATATGCCTCCAAAGCAAAGAAACTAGCTATGACTCTTTTCCCCATAAATCGGTGGAATCTGACAACGGACCCACGACTGTCGAAGCAGTCAGAAAATGAATCTCGCCGTCTCCAATCTCGATTTCACACCCCTGCGCAGCTGCGCTCGGAGAGAAGCGTTTAGCTTTGGCTGATTGCGGCGCGCGCAAACGTCGTCGGCGGCGGCAACGTCGGCTCTTGTTCGTGCCTCCTCTCCCTTCTCTTCACCTGAGATGGAGCCAAAAAGGCCTGAGGGGAGCCTGGAACAAATTACTTTATGTACTGGATTGGCAATGCGACAGTCGTCTTCAAGACAAACTAGACCAGGAGAAAGGGGAGGAAAAAAATTCTTAGGGACAAAAAATCTTGCTTGTCGGCTTCAATCTTTTCCATCTCCGGGCACAAATATTATTATTTTTTGACCATCTTCTCTCTCGATCACTCTTTTTCTCCCATCCTCCTCCCATTTCTCTTTCAACCATCCTTCAGGCGAGGAAAAAGATAATGCCTCTTTGTCTAAAAGGAGGGATTAGATAGATGCACGGAGAGGATCAAGGTGGCCGTAAATAGTTAAATGGAAACTCCCGGTTAGGAAGCAGTCTACCTGTCGATATTAATGGTTGGTGCAACCATCATCCTTAAGATCTGTAGGTAATTCAAGGTTTCCTAAGGCTTCAGCCTTTAGGAAGGAAGGAAAAATATTAAATATCAAAAACGTCAAAGCCAAGCCTGTTAGGGTCTAGCTTTAAATCAGCAGAGGAGCAGAAAAGTGCCCTTTTCTAACTATGCTTCCTTAAGGACTGAGACTAACTCCAGAAAACAACACAAGTAGTTTGCATTTCAAACAAAAGTTTACTAATGGCTTTAATCTATATTTACAAAGGAGCTATATCCTAATACACAAAGGAGCTATATCTTAATAAAATAATAATCTTTTATCTCACCATTTTTCCAAAGAAAATTGAGAGAGGAGGAAGATGGGAAATGGACAGAGAATGTCTCACAAAACTAAAGTGTCCAGGACTTCATAGCATTGGGCCACAGCAGTTAATGTTGTGTCAAACTGGATCATTTCTGCAGTGCGGATCCAGCCTTAGGACCCAGAGCAACGGATGCAAACTACAGGAAAAGAGATTCCATGGAAATATTAGGAAGAACATCTGGACTGTAAGAGTTAAGTCTCTGGAGCAGCGGAAAAGAAGCTGGCACCTTCTTCCGTATGGAATCCATCCAGATATTTAAATATGATTTTCATCATTTGGGGGACCAGGATTCGAATCTCCGATCAACTACGGAAAACCAATGGGTGATCTCGCACAAGTCACACTTTCTCAGCCTCAGAGGAAGTCAATGGCAAAACTCCTTGGATTAAATCTTGCCCAGAAAACCCTAGGATAGGGATGCCATGACTTGAAGGCACATAACAAGCCGGCTCGGTGTAGTGTTTTGAGTGCTGGACTATAACTCTGGAGAGCAGGGTTCAAATCCCTCCTCGGCCATGGAAACCCACTAGGTGGTCCTGGGCAAGTCACATTCTCTCAGCCTCAGTAACGGCAAACCCCCCTCAGAACAAATTTGGCCAAGAAAACCCTGTTACAGATTCATCTTAGGGTCTCCGTAAATTGGAAAAGACTAGAACGATAACAACAACAACACTTCCCTTGTGCATTTCTCACCGCAGATCGCAACCGATCAGGGATCACATTGTGAACATGAAAATGCATCGTCGCGGCTACCTGCCAACGTTACTGAGGCCAACATCAATTCAAGACGAAGGCACCGCTCCCTAAGGAGTTTATCATAAGATGGAATTTGGGGTTATAATCAAATGGCAATCCGAACGCAATCATGGGGTTTCATGTTATTACGAATTAAAGTATCTCACGCAATTTCGGGCGAAAGGGGAGTCATTCCGAACACAATCATGAGGTTTCACGTAATTGCGTATTAGAGTATCTCACGCAATTTTGGACAACGGGGGGGGGGTCATTTTCGGGCAATGGGAAGTCATTCTGAACGCATTCCGGACGCAAATTAGATTCCACATAAATTCGCTAAACTAGTGAATTTACGTGAATTCAAATTGGCCCCATTCGAAACTGAGAGAAATTCCTCCCATCTGATAAACTATTAAGCAGCCAAGCGTTTTTGAAGCAATGGCTACTAAAGGAATACTGGAGAGATAGGCCGTCTTGATTCTCTTTGCGATGCTCTGTTGTGGTTGTTGGGATGATGTAAAATAATAATAATGATCATAATAATAATTATTACTATTATTACAGTATATGATCCCTGATTGGCTAGCTACCCAATACTCCTGAGGCTCTTGAGTATTTTCCAACTCCGCGGAAATGATTGTTTGGCAGCTCCTAAGGTTTGCCTGACAGTCTGAGGATCCCAATCACAGCTCTCTCAAGTCAAAAACAAACTATATATATATATATATATATATATATATCCCACTGTTCGAGAAGTGAGAAATGCAATCATGGTGTTATCTTCTCTCCTTCTATCTGGCAGAACTAGCTATTTCGCGTCACCTTTATCCTTTTCCTTCCAATTGCCGCCGTTTATCTGCAATGAGAAAAAACCCAACATCTTCACCCGGTTGGATCCTAACATTTTGTTAACAAACATGGAAGGGTTTTTTTTCCTTCCTTTCTTTCTCTCCCTCTCTCTCCACCCTACAAAATAATATTATATATATATTAAATAAAAGAAATCAGAAAACGCCGGCGCCATTTGCACCCTCTGCATGGTCCGATAAGAGTCCACCAGTGAGCCGCTTCCCATTTTTGGATCTGAGCGACCGTGTCAGATAGTATCCTTGCGTTCCAATGCTGTCGGTTTTATCAGCCAGCAGATAAAGAAAAAGAAATCCCACGGCTGTTGAGGTCTGTAAGTCGGAAAGTTTAGCCGCAATCTCTCCACGAACATGTGCACTCTTCCGCCCTTTTTCCCCCTATATCTGCCTTCTCTCTCAGGCGCGACATAAAAGATTATTTTCCTACCCCCTTCCCTGCTATTACTGCAAGGAGGGTTCTTAGCTGCCAACCGAGATGATGGATGCTCCGAGGAAGAAGGAGCGGCACAGAGTCCCAACGTAAGTTGCATGGAGTCAATGAGGAAAAGGGGCGCAACCCTAGTTGTTGTTGGGTGCCTTCAAGTCTTTTCCGACTTATGGCGACCCTATCGCAGGCTAAGTTTGTGTAGAGGGGGAATTGCCGTCACTGCGGCCGAGAGAATGTGACCTAGTGGGTTTTCATGGCCGAGTAGGGATTCGAACCCTGCTCCCCGGCTCAGTTCGAAATTGGGAGAAATTTCTCCCGTGTGATAAACTCCCTTATGTGATCCATGGCTGGCTGTATTCATTCTGACCTCAACCCGACTTGCAAGCAGCAACGGGAATTGGCATAAAGTAGCAGCACTAAGAAAATAGCTAAATACTCATTCATGGTAAGAATGATAGTAGTAAATAGTAAAAAGGATAGGGTTTGCTTTACAGAACTGAAAGTATATTAATAAAAAATAGAGATATCTATTGAATCGCCATCTATCCACCCATGTATCTATGTATCCATCCATCCATCCATCCCTTTATTCATATCGCACTTAAAATTTGTTTCTCAAATGTCCAGAAACACTGACCAGAAGAGTCCTAGACTAATGAGAATCTTTGCTCCTGTTCTATACAAAATTGTCACACTGTTGCTTTGCGAGGAATGCATTTCCTATATATATATATATATATATATATATATATATATAATCTAATATAATATATAATAAAAATATTTCCTATGCAAAACTGCAGTGTGCGAATTTTGCACAGAAAAGGGTTCCCAAATTGAGCGCAGCCTTTGAAGAAGCGTGCCGTTTCTTTCTTGCAGCGGGAAGACAATTGCCAAACCCTACTTGTCGCTTCCTCCAAGGAGAAAATTACTAAAGGAAGGCACCTCTCCATCGCAAGCAATATCCATCCTGAAGGTGACGAAATTTGCAGATGGAAAGAGATGTGGCGCGAAAATGGTTGCTCTTCCTCAGCTCCAGCCCGGCCTTCCTTCTTTCCTTCCAACCCCTAAAAAACTCCCCAAACCCTTCATTTTAAAAATTAGACGTTACTATAAGCTCCCCTTTCTTTCCCCCGTCTGTCGTCCTCCGTATTCCTTCCCTCCTTTCCTCGCCCTACTTCCTTCTCCATACAATGTATATATTTTTCTAATCTCTCCAGCTGCTGATAGCTATCTGCTTTTGGCGCAAGAGCGAAAGAGACTTTGTGTCAACCGTTGAAAAATGACTTCTCAAGCTGCCTTTCTCCCTGCGCTGAAAAGGCAGAGTGACGTGTTCCCAGAATACAAATCGGGCTTCTGTTCCTCCGATTCAGGCGGCGTGTGTTCGGACTGCCAAGATGGTTCTCTCCGGCCCGCGCCAAGGTCACCGTGCACGAGAGACTCCCGGGTTTATGATGGAGGCGCCCTCGGGGTAACCCTCGGGTGGCTTCGGACGAACTGCGTTGCATTGCCGCCTAGGGCTTGACTCGAACTCTGGACCCTCTCGGTTAAGCCCGCCCTCCTAAGATGCCCATGGGCAAGAAGGGATTTTGTGCCATCCCTTGCTACGAACGAGGCATGGATCCAGCCTAATCTATCCTGGTGTTTCGGTCTCCCGTTTTAAGATCTCTAACAAGTACAGCCAACCCTCCGTATCCACGGATTCTTTATCCACAGATTGAAACATCTACGGCTTGAATATATATATATATATATATATATTGTGTTGTGTTCAATGTGTTGTTTGTAGACATCAGACATTGCATGTTACGCACTACGCAATACACATCCAAACTAAATCTTCGTCAGGCAGGCATCTCACTGTCTTACCATCCTTTTGCTATTTAACATATCTCCTTCAACCTTAAAATATCATTACTAGGCCGTTGTGTTGGGACCTGAGTATCCATGGATTTTGGTATCCACAAAATAAAGAAGCAAATCCCAGCGGATACTAAGGGCCTAAAAAGCAAATGTATTCCAAAAAGCCAAAAAAGGAAAGCATTTGATACCAGAGACACCATTTGACTATGCTATTGTACTTAATGGGACTTGAGCACCCATGGATTTTGTTATCCACGGAGGGTGAACCAATTCCGAAAGGGGGTCCATGCTTTAGCCCCATCCAACCTGCATCTTTTTGACATTGATTTTTTTCCACTTCTTTCCAACCAAATCGAATCAGCGCAAGTGGGAAACAGAACCGAATCGGATTTGATTTCGCAATTCGGTCTTAAATGAATCGCTTCCGCGCAAATGTGAACTGGATGCGGATCGGAATCGGTTTATTATGACACGCAGTGAAGCAGAAATGGATCTCCTGTGCAAGAACCGATTCTGTTTAAATCGATTCATTTCCCAATGTGAACCACAAGTGGGTTATCTGCTTCAGGAACCAGTTTACATAGAAACGATTCATTTGTAAATGGAGTGACTTATTTTGATGCGATTACATGACAGAAAATGCGATTGAGGCAAAAGTAGTGGGAAACACGATCCGATGTCGAATCGATCCATCAATTCCAATCATAGACCAATTTATTGGTAAGTGGAAGTGGGGCCATAGACAATTTCATTTATCCTCTCTTCTTTCTCACAGACTATCGCTTCCTTCAATCTTGCTCCGAGAAAGAAATCGGAGTTTTATTTGCATGCCTGGCGCTGACATTTCCCCGCAGGTGGCTCCGTTTGTCAATAGGTGCAGGAGGAGACCAAGCAAACAAACACTACTTTGGACCTTTGCCTGAGCTTTCACACACGGGGAGATGTTTACACTCCAAGACGACAATCCAATTTTATTGATGCAAAGGTGGCGGTGGGAGAAAGAATTTGCAAAGCAACACAGACCTCCAGCAAAAGCCACCAGGGAAGCCTCCGCCTTGAGCAAGCGTGAGCATGAAGCCACATCTGTCCCTACTTGAGGTATGTCACCGCAAGTCAACACCGTAGCGTCTCTATCTCAAGCTGTGCATGGCCCACCAGCCACGACTGGCGGCCCACCGGGAAACCGCCGGCTTTGACGTCTGCGGAAGACGGGTAAACGTGGCTGCCATCGCGTCAAAGTCATTGGCGGGCCGCATTACACGGCCGATGGGCCGCATTGGTCGGAGGGTCGCAGGTTCTGTCGGCCGGCTCTTCTGGCTTGGCGACGTCCCGAGTGTCCGCCGCATTGTCAGGAAAAGCCATCAGTTGCTTCCCAGGCTCCTGACAGCTGAGATATGTTTCCCCGGTTTGAGAGTACTAGAAGCCCAGCTTTCACTATTACTGTCAACATAAGCAAAGAAAAGAATTGGTTGCCTGGTCTTTCTATATATTGGTTGCTATATCCCCGATTGTGTTACCTAACGTTTCTGTCTCTTAATTCTGCATCCCCAGATGCTTCTGTTATTGTCCGTCGCTGTCGAGTTGACTTCAGCTTATGTCCTCCTTAGGACTTAGGAAATGAAGGCACGCAACGATTGTGCCCATCGCACAATGATAGTCACGCTGATGTCCCATGGCTTTTTGGCGGCCACTGATGCACAAATGAGAATACCTCCAAGAACACCTCGGTCATCAACTGCTGTGGTCAGACCTTTCAAATGCAGGGCACTTATGATTTCCTTGGGTCTTTTGTCGTTGTTGGGTGCCTTCCACTCATATATGAATTATGGAGACCCTAAAGTGAGTCTAGAATGGAATTTTCTGAGGTTGAAAGTGTGCAACTCACCCATAGTAACCCAATAGGTTTCCATGGATGAGCATGGAATCGAACCCTGGTCTCCAGATTCGTAATCCAACACTAAAACATTGGCTCTCGATGGTGGTATCTATCCACCTGTAATGTGGTCTTCCTCTTCTCCTTCTGCCTTACTGAACATTATTGCCTTTTCATGGCTTCTCATGATGTGACCAAAGTATGACGGCCTCAATTTCGTCATTGTATCTTCCAAGGAGAGTCCAAGCTTGATCTGTTCTAAAATCCATTTGTCTTCTTGGCCAACCATCGTATTTGTAGATCTTTCCAACGGCATCACATCTCCAATAAATTGATTACTGTATCTCCCTATCCACTTTCTTCACTATTGCACTTTCTTGACTTTCTTCAACCTGGTGTTCCTTTATCCTTCTCAAAAGGTTTCTTGGCCTAAATTCTACTTTTGGTCTTGATCCGACTCATTGAATGAATTGAATTTCCCGATGTGTTGAGATGTAAACCCTCCATTTCATCCTCCCATGCAAAGATAAATCATAGTCGTCGTTTCCTCACCAATTCGGGAGCAAATGAATGTTTTGAGGCATTATTCTCCTTGTACCTGAACATCTTAATGTATTCTGGGGGAATTATTCTGCAGAGAAATACATGCATAGGGCTTTCTGGATGTCAGGAAACCCATTTTTTTGGACTGGGAAGTGAATAATTGAGACGATCCTTTCCATTTCCATCCAAAAATTGATACGGTGATTTAACTGTCCCGTGGGATCCCAGCTTGTGTTTGCAAGAAAGTGATGGAATAAAAATTATTTCTGGGGATGACTGCACCCAAAATCCACCATTAACCATTTCCTTTATCATATCTATCTATCCATCTCACAAAATGGGAGATTAAGACACAACCGAAATACAAGGAAGCATACTGTTGCTTTGATTGTTTCCATCTGTTATTTTTCCCCCAATATATCTTGGACTGCAACTTCCATCACATTGAACTAGACCTCTGGTGTGAACGATGGGGTTTATTGTTCAACTCATCTTTGGGGGATCCATTGAGGGTGATGGGTATGGACTATAGACGAAATCCAATGGTTATACCCAAATGGGGTAGACAACTTGATTGACAACTTGATTCACTCAATCAAAGGGGTTTGCGTAGATGTTGAATCCAGTTGTTAGCCTGAACTACAGTAGAAACACGGATTCAACAGGAACCTGACTCCATTGTCTCACTGGGTCCCTTATAGTTGAGATTAACCACTGGATTAAGGCTGGGATGGGAAGCATGTCCCTCTCCTCCATGTTGCATACAACTACAACTCCCAGCAGGCCTAGGCAGCGTAGCCAAAGCTGGGGAAAATGCTGGGAGTTACAATCCAACAACATGCAGAGGACCATGAAAGTCCCAACCCAGATTCAAGTCTTAAATTTAAGACTTGGAAACAGGAAGGACAGGTGGTTTCCATGTCAGTAGGACGGTGAATCGACTCCAAGATTTTGCATAAAGTAGCGGTGCGAGTGTTGGACTGTGACCCTGGTGAGCTGAGTTCAATTTCCACTTTGGTCACGGAAACCCTCTGGGTAATCTTGGGCAAGAAGTTATACTCTCTCAGCCTCAGAGGAAGGCCGTGACAAACCTTCACGGAACAAATCTTGAAAAAAAAAAACCACGATAGGGTTGCCATAAGTCATAAATGACTTGAAAGCACACAACAACAACAACAGCAAGTCAATATTGGGGATAAGGTTCAGCCCTTTGGACATCCGTCCAAAACGGATGCTCGCCACCATGAATATAGTCACCCTTCCATTGCAGAAAAAAACGTATCTCACAGACCACAACTCCCAGCGTTCCCAGCTAGTCCGGATGCAGGAACCTGGGAGTTGCAGTCCCCCCGGAAGGTATCTCTGAGCCCAGTTCCCAGCTCGCCTTGGCACCGAGTGGCACAACATACGGCCGCCCTTGTTCCCTGTTTCCATCGCACCCACGCAGGGCTTTCTTTATTTAGAAGCCGTCTCTCTCTCTCTCTCCTCTCCGCTTGTTGTATCTGAAATGCAACCTTCTGATTAGATTACCAACCGGGAATTATGACTCCTCTGATTAGACAGCAGCCTGACTGCCGACGAATATTTATTATGATTATTTTTCATGTCCTGATACTGAACCAAGGTAATTTTTGGCAAATACCCTTTCCCAAACAGAGCCGCACAGAGAGAGAGAGAGAGATAAATATACATTTGTCCTTTGAATTCAGGACAGACGCTTCGCCTTTGCTCAGAAAAGTCGCAGCACGTTCTGTCCTCTTCTTTTTGGAAAGCAGCTGTACGCAAAGTCTGCTGGATTTGGCCTCCGGTTAAACTTTATTGTACATTTGAGGTCAGGATATTGATACACAGGACAGTTCCTGGGTTGGTTTTTTTTTTGTGGTGTGTTTCTCCCCCAAATTCCCAAAGATTTAAAATCTTTTATTTTATCCTTGCATGCCGTAATGGATGGAAGAAGTGTAAGAACTATTTGACAGTGAAGGAGACTATCTCAGAGACTGGTGGACTCTCTCTGTTTGGAGGTCTCTTCTAACTCTTATAATTCTGTAACTTTTTGGACTGTGGCACACAAACAGAAGGCAATCTAAACGCAATCGTGAGACATCCCAGGAATAGCTGAATTTGGAAAAATATTGAATGTATAAATCCTTTTCCATTGCAAATTCGCAGTCGACTCGCATTTGTGTTAGTATGAAATGCATCTCCAGTTCGGCCATGGGATCCTGTCCTCTCCGCGCATGCGCAAAGACGCTAATTCAAAATCAAGAAGCTGACGGGGACGTATTCATGTGATGAGTTCATCCGCATTCGCACTGCTTTCTCTTTTGGATGGATGCCGTGTTCGTCTGTGAGTGTGATAAGCTACTATGAAATCTCTTGCATTTTCAGATTGCCACCCCCTTTCTTCTTCTTTCGGGACGGTGATACATTCCTCCGTGTGAAAAAGTCCTATGATTCTATGTCTTCTTCCATGGCAAAATGGAGTTGGACTGCATGACCCTTGCAGTCATTTCCAACTCTATGATTCTATGTCTTGTTGCATGGCAAAATGGGGTCGGACTTGGGGTCTGTTCCAACTCTGTGATCCTATGATCATCATCACTGATGTTCTACATCAACTTCTTAGTCATGTCTGTGTAAATAAGCAATGCCTCCTGGTCCGACCGCTTCTAAACCCAGTTTACGAAACACCCGAATTGGGTGAAGAAAGTCCATTCTGATCTGGTAGGTAACCGAGTTGCTCCACAAGGGACTTGCGGTTACCGTTGCTGGAAATGTCTCTCATCCTTTCCTCACACGTAAGCTTGGGTTCGGCGCTTTTATCGGGACGCGGGGAGACGAAACACGACATGCGGAGATCAAAAGAGGAGGAGCTGCCATTCCAAGACTGACATGCGCCTCTTGAAACCGTTCTCTTTCTATCTCTCTCTGTCTCGCCTTCTCTTTCCTTCCAATCCTTTCTGACTTTGATGGACAGCACCAAAAAGGAAGCTGCCATTCACGGCGAGGCTGGATAAGACAGTGACAGATGAGCTGACAGGCCACGGGGTGCGGAGACGGTGGTCCCGGGAGCCTCATTGCATGTGGCATAAACATCTCCCCCGTTTCCCAAAGCGGTCGTGAGCTTGGGATCCGCCACGTATCTGCAGCTCAAGCAATGCACTAATTTAATATTAATATTAGATGATCCGCTGTCCTTGTTTGCCGAGTCCCCCAGGATGTCTAAGATGTCAGAGGGACCCCTGGGGCTCTTCGTGATCTGATAAAGGTGGTCAACGAATGCAAGGAATGAATGTCGGCTTTTGCGTGCAGACAAATGAAAGATATGACGGTTAGCAGTTAAGGTTGGACAAACGTGTCCATTCTACCGCCAGTCCATTTCTTACTTCCCCCCAACTTTACGGGCCCTGAAAACATATCCTGGGGGTTTGGAGACTGTACCTGTGCTCCAACCACTGAGCTCTCTGGCTGAGAACCGACGTTGCTTTGATATTGTTGTAAAAATCCACCAGCTGAGGTATGTTATCCAGCTCCTCTATTGGATGCCAACATGGTGCAATGGACGTGGATCAAGGTGCATGGCTGAGAACCCATTGCGCAACCAGTCTGTAATGCATAAAGGTAAGGTGCATAGGACTATGACTCTGGAGAGCTGGACTTGATTCCCCACTTGGCCATTTAAACCCACTTTGGGCAAGTCACACTCTCTCAGACGCAAAGGGTGGCAATGGCAAGCCTCCTCTGACGAAACCTCCCAGGAAAACCCCATGATAGGTTGGCCTTAAGAGTCGCCATATGTCGGAAGCAACTTTAAGGCACACAATGTGCTCCAAGCATTGGACTTGGGCACTGGAGATTAGGGTTTGGTTTCCTGCTCAGCCAAGGAAGCTCATTTGGGCTAATCACTCTCTCTCAGCCACAGAAAAACCCAAGATAGGGCCACCTTAAGGGTCACCAGAAGTCCGAAATGACTTGAAGGCACACAACCAGTGTGCTTTAATGTACGACCACATTGGGAACCATCCCAAATGGGTGATTCCATTTATGCCAACCTGAGACGGACGTGACCCTTGGGCATTGTGCAAAGAACCGACTCCCCTCGCGTAGCAAAACTGACTCCTGTGTATGTTGCTAATAAGATGCCCGCCTCTGTCTGTTACACTCTCTTTGCTCCCCGTACCTCAGGTGCCTCCACTCCGTCTCCTCTCTCCCGAGGTGACAGAGATAATATTAACACATCATCATTTTAATCAGTACATGATTAACAAAACTTCATGCATTATTCAGGTTCGTTCCCTTAAACGCTTCCGAAGCTCCCGGCCTCGGCGCCGACTGTGGAGCAGCCCACACGAGACGGTGCCATTCCTCACCTTCGCCCAACAGTCCTTGGCAAAGCCGTGCCCTTTCGCAAAGGAGAAAGGGCGGCTGGTTATTGGGTTATACAGATAAAGTCTAGGGCTGGGATTCAACATGCGACTTGCACCTTGGGAAGTGGACTTACACGCGCAGTAAGTAGAACTGTGTAGTTTTGCAAGGTTGCTGTGACGTTGCAAGGTCGCCTATCACACAATGATAGTCACACTGACGTCCCATGACTCCGGGTTTTGGTGGGCACTGATGCACATTGCGGCATTCCTGAAACGCATACGGACGTTAGCTAGGAAGTGTCGGTCCAAAACAGGAATGCCCGATGGGCATCACGAGTGTCCAATGTGCATCAGAGGAGCTCAGGGCACTTTGGCAATACCTGACACACACCTGAGTCTTGCTAGGGCCCGAATGCAAACCTTCACAATTCACCAACAGGGCTTTCTTGCACGCCTGCAATGTAGAGACCAATCTGTAAAGTTACAGAACTTAGACCGTGATTTAAATCTCAGCCCCGATGGCTCAGACTCCCCTGGAGAAAGTCCAAAGGTGGGTCCATGGTTATGTCTAGGCATCTTTGCATGGAAGGATGAAATAGTGGAGGATGTATATCTCAACACATAAGAAAATTCAATTCATTCAATGAGTCTAATCATGACCAAAAGTATAACTTAGGTCATAGGCAACGATTCAGAAACCTTTCAAAAAGGATAAAGGAACACCGGATAGAAGAACATCAAGACAGTGCAGAGGCAGAGTTATAGTTGAAGATTAAGAAAGCAAAAAAGAATGGCCATAGATGATTTACAGTAAGTTAAAGAAGATGATGACTACATTGAAATATTTGGCATCATTTTTTATTTTTGGTACGCAGTTGGATTGAAAATGTGAAGTTGGACAAAAAAAATCTGCAGTTGGAAAACTTGGCCATGTGGAGTTGCAAAAATGGGAGAGGGATACTAAACACATTGGTGGTATAATAGTCACTTCAACGGCAACCACAACCACAATGAGAGATATAGGCTGCAGAACCACAGTGCCTGAAAGTGCGGAGCACAACACACAACGCACAGTGCGCAACTTGCAAAGACAAGGCCCAGAGGAACGTGCCATCTGTGCAACTTGGCTCTCGCCGCTGTAAGCCGAATACGTCCATTGCACCATGGCGACTTTTCAGCCCCACATGCATAGCATGGCTTATGCGCGGGTATACAATTAAGAGAACCCCAGCCGCACACACACACAACTCATACTGTGATGCTGTCAAGAGAGAATTATTCCTGGGGGAAGGGGTCTGCAGTGTCTCTCCTAAAAACGTGCTAAGTGTGTCGTCTCGCACGTTTAATGAGTGCCATCGAGACAGACGGAGAGGGGGGACCGAAGGAAAGCCATTTTGTGAGACCGTATGGGTTTGGGAGGATTTCAACAGCACACGCCTGACAAAATCATTGGCGACAAAACAAGGCAATAGGATCCAGCGACACACTTAGCAGACCTTTACGAGAGGCCTCAATGCGAGGTTTGTTGCAGCATGAGCTTTTTTCCCAAACAGCGTATATACTCAACTATAAGTCAACCTCATGTATAAGTAGAGGGCAAGTTTTGGGGTCAAAAGCATGGATTTTGATATGACCCGAGGGTAAGTCAGGGGTAAAATGTTGGGGCATGTAATAAAGGATCTAAAGGACGATGCAAAGGAAAACGGTGCCAAAGAACTTACAAAATTCTACATATATACGGTACCGATATTGACCCGTGGGTAAGTCGATTCAGATTTTTTGGGGTCAATTTTTGGGACTAAAATGACTGTTGTTGTTTTAACTCTCTTCTGTAACCTGCCCTGATTGCTCATTCAGAGGGGCGGGCTAGAAATAACACTTATTATTAGACTTCTACATGAATATATACAGAACGTATCTTGCATTGTGTTCGCTTGGGTTCCTGATCGGTCATCGGCAGCAATTGCTGTCCTCTCCGGTTTAATTTTTCAGTTGCAGGGGATGGCTTCACCACTTTAGCCGCATGGGCGCATTGAGACACAATCAATGGGGTGAATACATAGAATCGCACACAAACACCCCCCAAAGAAAACCCAAATGTGCTTCCGTTAGTCCTGGATCCGGGCTCCGGGGTGACTCCTCTTGTCCTAGTAGACTGGCTAAGCCTAAATCCTCTGCAGCACGAAGCTGACATTTTCAACAGGATTACTGGCACATCTGTAAAATGGGGAAGGCTGCTTTTGGGATTATTGCATGACTCCAATCACCTTAATTTGGCCTTGGGCAAGAGGATGGAGTCGCACCTAGGAACCGACTTCTGCCCACGAAAGGCGAGGGGCATTGCAAGTTGGTACAAGATGACTCCTTTCACACTCACAAAGTACCAACCTCTTCTAGGGTTTTCTTGGAAAGATTTGCTCAGAAGGAGTACGCCTTTGCCTCCCCAACAATGCGTCCGCACTGCGTAGCGACAGCCCTTCAAATGCCATGACTCCATCCTAGGGAATCTTACATGGTTTGTAAGTTCCCAAGATAGTTACAATCCTCAAATTGTAGTTTCGGGGCAGTGGCTACAGAAACCGAAGCCGAACTACAAATCCCAGGATTCACGGAGCCATAGCCTTTGAAGCACCATTCTTGCTCAGGGTGGATGCACCATGTTGTCCGATTCTTCTTCCATTATGGAAATTTGTAGGCCGTACCTAACGTCAAATGATTCAATGCCATGAGCAAGTCTTTGAAAAGGATGCCGTTTTCAAAGATTAGTTACAGTTCAGGACATGTTCAGTGTAAAAAAATTCACAGGTGAGGGGTTTTTTGGGGAGGCGCTTGTGCCTAAACCAGCATTTTATGCACCGGAAACAGAATTTCGGCGGAGAAAATAAAATTCCTGCACGCACGGAAAACCGTAGCTCGGATCCTGCTCGGGACCGAGGCCGCTGTAAATTGAATCGAGGAGTTTCACAAAGTCCGTATTCGCCTAGGGTCTGCCCGCAATGGAGGTCAACGCAACAACAATGTGCACAGTGGCACTCACAAAAGTTGTGCACATCGGAAGTGCCCGATGCACATTGGAACACTTTTACTAGTGCCCAGATGTGTATTTTTGCAACTCACCAACAAGAATTTCTTACGTTTCTGTGACGTAGCTACAGAGTCTTAACGTTTTGAGATGCAGAACGTCGGCGAATATTTCTGCATGCATAGAAAAGGCTGATGTTCGCAAGGGATAAAATAAAATATGAATTTTGCATAGTCCCGAACGGCAGAGATTCTCATCAGCCCGAGACTCTCCTCCCGACGCTCGAGAAACCCATTTTCGACCATTTTTCGAATATTATCAAATCTCCCTTCCGTCCCGACTCGCGAGCCTCCGTCACATCCCGAAAAAGGCACACAAACACCCACCACATCGCATCATATCAGCCGAGCGAGAGCGAAAAGCTGTTCCCATTAAATAAAACATGTGTCGACAAGTGGCCATTTTCAGCAACTTCGTCATGAAACATTCAAGCCGGCGGTTGTCCTGTCTCTTGCAAAGACAGCAAAGAAATGCATCTCCTTTCCAGGTCAATGCGAGCTTCTCGCAAAAGACTTGATGTATAATCTCACAGGCAATTTACAATTAAGATGGAGCACCATTCAACGAGAAGAAGAAGAAGAGCCGGAGAGCGAGAAAAAGAAAGAAAGAAAGACAGAAAAGCACAATCGTAGAATCATAGAGTTGGAAAGGACCTTAAGGGCCATCTAACCAGTTTCCTTCCAGTTCAAGAATTCACCACTAAACCCACCCTAAGGATGCAATTCTTCATTCGCTTTCTGTTCAAAATAAACCATGAGCAACCTGAGCAGTTTTCTTCCCGTCGCAAGAAAGTCCGTGCCGTTTTGGAGAACTATTCGCAATTCAAGATTTATTCTGCACAAAATTCACGCATAGTTGTTTTGTACAGAAAACAGTATATATATATAAAATTCGACATGTGGGTAGTGGTATTTTTGCACAAAAAATAATATTCCGACCCAGAAAGATTATGGATAAAATTTAGCCCTTGGTTGATCTGTCAAAGAGGTAGCTTTTTTTTCTGTGCAGAAAACAAATTTTTCCGTGCAGAAAGCAATCTGTTGAAATATTATTTTCTGCCCAGAAAAAGTTGTTTTCTCTACAGAAAAAAGCTACTTCGTCAAACCAATAATATGTCCCCAATTATAGCATATTTTTCTGGACAAAAATATAGTATTTCTGCACAGAAAAGATTATTTTCTGCACAGAAAAAGAAAGAGATACGCTTTTTGCTGAAGAAATCAATCGTGGCCGAATTCTGCGCAGCGTTGAGTCCCCAATTATTGGATATTTTTCTGCACGGTTTGTATGCAAAAGTTGCCAAAATGGGAAAAAATAACTGAGAAATGTGCACAACGGTGGACAGTTGCCAACCGCCACGGCTCCATCCTACACAATCCTGGAACTTGTAGTTTTGCGAAGCACGACTAGGTAGAGAAGGTTCAAGACCTTATAAAACTAGAGAACCTAGTACTCCACAACACTGTAAGTTTTGTGAAACTGCATTAATTCTGCAACGCAGATGCACCCAGTGTCTTGCAAAAGTCCATAACATCACATAGCAATCTAGACATTGCAGGACTTCAAGCCCTTGGTAAAGGGTGATGGGATTCGCAATCCAACACCCTCCACAAAGTCGTGAGATTCCTACCTCTACTAGGACAAAACAATAAGAAGAAGATGAGCAATTCCAGCATAAATAATATAACACAAAAGGGCTGCTAATGATTTGCGCGAACGAGAGGCAGACAAAACCGTCGGAATCTCGGATAACCACGAAATTCCATAAAATAACCATTTGCATAGAATTTTTGTGCAAAGACATATTATCATCACCTTGTTTCTCATATCACACACACACATATATATGTCCCTCAACTCAAAATAATATTCCACCCAGCCTTGGTCTCTCCATGTTGCCATCAGCGTATAAAATGTAGGCGATGAATATTTTAATACGCGTTAAATGATGTAAAAAGAAGAAGAAAGGTTGTCTCCGCATGCCTAGAAACCAACATTTTACTTGCACAGGGACGTGCGAGAAGGGGGAGTGGAATGGGGATGTGTGTTTTCACTTCTTAAGACTTTGCCTGGAGGGAAATATACGCAAATGACACTCATCAATATTAAGCGGCTCAGGCAGCCATTTGGCAGAAATGACACCTCCATGACTTGGCATCCTTACCTTCATGCTTTGCGGCCCTGGCTGGCTTTTCGCAACCCGCCTTGTGAGGTTGGCCACTGTGCGAAGGTGGTTGAACGGGATGGACTTTGGGGTCTCTTTCAACCCTACAATTCTATGATTCTAGTGGAACGTACTGACTTGGATCGTGGTAGGGTCTCCTTCTTTGGAGACTTTTCAACAGAAGCTGGATTGCGAATGCTTGGATAGTCTCTTCCTGTATGGCAGTAGGGGGGTCAGACTGGATGGTCCATGGGGGTCTCTTCCGACTCTAGGTTTCTCTGTATTCCTGCATGGTTGAACGGGATGGCCTTTGGGGTCTCTTCCAACTCTACAATTCTATGATTCTAGTGGAATGTACTGGCTTGGATTGTGGTGGGGTCTCCTTCTTTGGAGGCTTTTCAACAGGGGATGGATGGTGAATGCTTGGGGTCAGACTGGATGGTCCATGGGGTCTCTTCCGACTCTAGGTTTCTCTGTATTCCTGCATGGTTGAACGGGATGGCCTTTGGGGTCTCTCCCAACTCTATGATTCTTTCTATGACTCTAGTGGAATGCATTGGCTTGGATTCTGGTGGAGTCTCCTTTCCAAGAAAGGATGGACGGCCACCTGTCCCAGGAAAGTGTCTTAGATGGTGCTTTCACGCATGGCTGAAGGACGTTTTGCTAGATGGTTTCCAGAGATCCCTTCCAAACTCTGGGATTCTTTCTATAATTCTCGTGGAACGCATTTGCGTCAGATGGTGATCAGATCTCCTTCTTTGGAGGCTTTCCAACAGAGACCACGGAAGGCCATCTTCACAGTCTTGGACGGCGTCTTGCTGCATGGCAGAAAGAGGTTGAGTTGGATAGACTCTGCGGATCCCGTCCAACGCTAGGATCCATGGGTTTTATGGCCCTTGCATGCCTTTCCTCCATGCGCCCACCTGTTCCGCCAAACCAGCTGCATCATTTCAGCCTCCGCAGGTGCTGCGTTCCTCTTCTCCGGTGCCAGCGTCAGGGCCTACCCTCTTGCCACGCTAATGCGCTCCGCGGGCTGGCACTTCTGCGGCGCTAAGTACCCCTCGAGAAGGTCACACGTGGCGAACCAAATCCTTTCAAACAGCCCCGATAGAAAAGAGACGGGGAGTCCTCCTTCTCCTTCGGAGGAGCCCCTTCCCCTTCCACCCCTGGCTGGCGAGCGCCGTATTGTATTAATACTGTGTAAATAGGATATTAAGCCAGCCAACCAAACAATTAAGAGCTGGTAATTAAAATTCATCTTCCTTCACACACACACACACACACCGCAGTATGTATTAAGCGACAAAACATTTAATTAAATGCCTCTTACCTCCCCGGTTTGGAGGGAATGAACAAGAAACACTTACGGGTCGCACTTTTAATTGCAACTTTCGAGGAATTTTTTTGCAAGAAGATGAGGTGGGAAGAGAATGCGGCTGGAAGATAATGGAGGGGATGTAGAAATAAAAGAAAATGCAAGACAATTCATTTTTTAAAATAAAAATCGGGCAAAATAGGGGTGCATAAAAATGATAAGGGAAGAGGTTAGTAGAAGATGATATTATTATTATTATTATTATTATTATTATCCTTTATTTATATAGCGCTGTAAATTTACACAGTGCTGTACATACAATACAAAGATTTTGTGCAGGTTTGAGTCTTTCCAGTATTGCACAAAAGGAAATGGCAGAACAGCTATATATATATATATATATATTTCCAAATTTGCTTTGTGACATCATCACATGGCCATTTCTGATTGGTTAATGTGGTATACCCAGGAAGGCCTATTCAGAGAGAAGGCAAAGTTGGCCTCACCTTGAAAATAATAATAATTACTATTATTATTACTATTATCATTATTATTTGCCTTCAAGTGTCCCTGACTTATGGCGATCCTATCGTAGGGTTTTCTTAGCAAGTTTGTTCAGAGGTAGTTTGCCATTGGGAATTACGTATTTTAATGCACATGTATTATGTGTTTGATTTATGTAATTTTATTGTTGTAACCTGCCTCGATCCTATTGGAGAGGTGGGATTTAAATTATTATTATTATTATTATTATTTGTATATAATAATAATAATAATCTTCCTCATCATCACTTTTGCCTTCTTGACCACGCTCTGGTGTTGCTTGGCCAAACATGTCCCAGTTTTCATCTGTGAAATGAATAATAATAATAATAATAATAATAATAATAATTCCCCTGAGGCTGAGAGTGCATGACTCGTCCCAGTTCACCCAGTGGGTTTCCATGGCCGAGCCGGGATTCGAACCTCGGTCTCTAGAGTCCGATACTCAAACAACTACACCTTGGTGACTCCCATCGATACCTAATTTTGGAATAAATGGATTTAAGCACTCATTTCATAGCATTTTGAAATGTACTGAAAGAGGGTACATGCCAAGAATACGCAGGACATAGAAACACACACACTTGCAATTGTACAAAATTATGATTTGGGGCTGGGACGACTGTCGGGGAAAAGAGGCAGCAAAATATGTCCAAGGAGGAGAGAAGGGATTTGCGTTTTCCCAAGGAGCCCGGACTGTGGCCTTCCAGGGATCCGGAGGGAGAAATGAAGACATTCAGCTGGGCTCGCTTTGCCCTTCTCCTGGCACCAGCCACGTAAGCGTTATGGATGAGTCTATCTGCCGCAGATCTGTTTTTCATTAGCGGCTGGCGGCCGGGTGTAATAGGCCAGATAAAAAGCAGGTGCTTACATCCTTTTTATTGGTCACTATTTGGTGTCATAATCGGGACGTGATTTATGGGAGCGTCAGAGCCGCGCAACAGGAGAGCGAAGGCGGAGGGGAGCCGCGAGGAAGAAGGACGAAGAGGCCGTCTCATCCCTTCGGTCGCTTCACATTTGGCCAAGCGACGCCAGAGCGTGGTCAAGACGGCGAAAGTGATTAATGAGGAAGAAGAGACTGCTTAGGAAACGGTGCCGCAGTTTGCTTTTGCTTGAACCTCCTGGGAAAAGCTGAGATTCTGTCCCCTCCTTTCTCTTTTCCATGGTGAGTCCTTTTGCATTTTGACCTCAGTCTGCAGCAAATTGGACAAAAGAGGGAAAGTAGGAGGAGGAGAGAGAAACCAGGACGTTGTTTAAAAGTGGGATGGTGGAGGAATAATGGGGACTGTCCTTGCCAAAGTAGAACAGATGGAGCAGATGCATAGTCTGAAAAGCCTTCCATAAATCTCAGTGCGCCGAACAATTATTGACCATTTTCCAATAATGGCGCAAGGTACCATAGCATCTGGTGGCCTCTCTGTTCCAAAGATGACATATAAATCCAAATCCATGGGCTTCAGACGTAGTTATGGAGGTGGATACATTTTTGGTCACTTCCGTGGATGAGTTACACTGGGCTGTGGGCATCCGGAATATGTTCCTCTAAGTTTTGTAGGGCATCTACAAATTGGCTCCATTGGAAATTGGGAGAAATTCCTCCCATGCGATAAGCTCCTATGATTCTGGAATGATAGCGTTGGAAGGAGCCATCATGTCCGAACTTTTTCCATGCCGGAATGATAAAGAGATGGAAGGAGCCACGAGGACCATCTCATCCAAATCCCTTCCATGCCAGAAGACACAGCTAAAGCACTCCGAAGAAATGTCCTCCCTTTCGACAGTAAAGCTGGCGCCTCTAGGAAGATGGTGGGGTCTCCTTTTTCTGAACGTTTTCCAAAAGAGGCTGGGGATGCTTCAACTGGAGATCCTGCATTGAGTAGAGGATTGGACTTCATGGCCTTTGGGGTCCCCTTCCTACTCTATAGACCTTATCAGACATCAGAAATTGGAAGTATAATCCAATGGCAATCCGAACGCAACCATGGGGTTTCACGTTATTGCGAATTAAAGTATCTCACGCAATTTCAGGCAAAAGGGAAGTCATTCCGAACGCAATCGTGGGTTTTACCTTAATGCGAATTAAAGCATCTCACGCAATTTTGGGCAATGGGGGGGGGTCATTTTCGGGTAATGGGAAGTCATTCTGAATGCATTCCAAATGCAATGGGAATTCACGTGAATTCGCTAAACTAGCGAATTCACGTGAATTCGAATTGGCAATAAAGAGACATTCCTCCCGTCTGATAAGGTCCTATGATTCTAGATGGCATTGGAAGAAGCCACAAGAACCATCCCATCCAAAGGTGTGGCTAAAACCCTCCAGAGAAATCCTTTGTGCAACGGTTCCTGGTGACCGGGAAGTGTAACCAATTGTGGGTTTGTACCCCGGAGTCTATTATAACGCTATTTGCTTTTTTAAAGAAGAGATTTAACCTGGGTTGGTTTTGCTGACGAGAAGGGCCTGATCGTCGGAGGCCAGGCGGCAGTAATGAATCTGCTCTCCAAACAAGGAGCAAAAAAATTTAAAGGCGGGATGCGAAGGAGAGGACACACAAACACACGCGGCACCAGGTAGAGACGCACAAATCAATGCCAGGAAAGCAAGCAGCCTTGCTGCCCAAGCGATGTAGGGACAGGTAAGGTCTTTTGGGAGACGGAGCGTCCGATCCCCATGCAAATGGTGAAGCCCCCCTCCGCCGCCGTCATTGCAAGATAAGCTACCTTGATCTATTCTTGCATTTTATTCCCCCGTTCCAGCTTCCTCCTCCGCAGACACACGCAGGAGCCGGGAAAGCCATCTGCATAAATTATAGATTTAATATTTATCTCTCCGGGCTGCACAGATGTGAGGAATCTTTTAGCAACGTTTACTCCACTGCAGTAAAAAAAAGTTTTATTTATAAACCCCTCTCGGCATGCCCCCAGACAAAGCTGCTGGGAGGCTAGGAGAATACGCCTAGGCAGTCGGGGTTAGGCTTGTTGGAAGATTGCATTGCAACTGGAAAGAGCTGGGTTCAGATCACTGCGTTGTACCTTGAAAGAGTTCATTGCATTGCAACACATCTTGGAAGAGCTGGGTTCGAGTCATTGCATTGCACCTTGGAAGAAAAAGGTTCACTGCATTGCATTGCACCGTGAAAGAGCTGGGTTCGTTGCATTGCACTGTGAAAGAGCTGAGTTCAAGTTGTTTCATTGCACCTTGAAAGAGCTGGGTTCAGATCATTGCACTGCACCTTGAAAGAGTTGGGTTCAAGTCTCTCCTTGACCTTAAAACCCACTGGGTGACCTTAGCCTGAATCAGAAATTGAAACCTCAAGTCTCTCCAAATTGTGCATTTGTGGGCTCCAATGAAACAACTTGAACCCAGCTCTTTCAAGGTGCAATGCAATGCTTTGAACCTAGCTCTTCCAAGCTGCAATGCAAAGACTGGATTTCTCATCACTTCTGGGAAAGCCGGCTAGGGACGATGGGACATGCATTCCAGCCACATCTGGAGGGCCATACGATACTCATTTAAAACCTCCCACTCCAATTTAAAACTCCACAAGGAGTTCCCCCTCTCCCCCCAAAAATCCTGTTAAATGTTGGGCCAAATATTTTGGATAAAAGGGGAAAAGAAACCCTAAAAAGGCCAAGTTTCAGAAAAGGTGGCCTACGCAAAGGCAACCCAAGCTGCATGCCAAACGAATTGCCCGCACAGAGAGACAAAAACAGAGACGGACAGATTTGGAAACAGTTAAGCGGCTTATGGCAACCAGCTGTGCCCACCGCCGCTGCACGGCACTCTGGGAATTGTATGCAAATGGCAAAGGTTGTTCTAGGCGGGTGGCCGGCGGCCCGTGAAACCAACCAGCCCATTGCCTCCGTGGCTGGTATGCCACGGACTGGGCAGACACTTTCCTCTTTCTGATCCGTTAATGCAAACTGGGGCAACAAGCCAGGCAACTCAAGTCACGCATTTGCAAAGCGATGTGTGTGTGTGTGTGATCCTCATTTACATATATGCAAATCAGGCCCTGTCGTCTCTAAATAAAGCATCCCTGGCTTAAAGAGGTACTACAGCGGTGCGTTAAAAATGAAATGCATACATATAGGATGGGGGGCTTAAGGAGACCGCATGCGAAAGGGATCTAGGAGTCCTAGAAGACCACATGGGTCAACAGTGTGATGCGGCAGCTAAAAAGGCCAATGTGATTCTAGGCTGCATCAATAGAAGGATAGTGTCTAGATCAAGGAAAGTAATCGCGCCACTCTGTTCAGCTTTGGTCACCTGGAATATTGTGTCCGGTTTTGGTGACCACAATTCAACAGAGATGTGGACAAGCTGGAGCATCGCAAAATAATGGAAAGTCTGGAAACCATTAAGCCCTCACAGCTCCCATCGTTCTTGACCATTGGTCATGCTGGCTGGGGCTGTTGGGAGTTCTAGTCCTCCTAGACTTGGGGAAAACCGGAAAGCCGAATTCCCATGTTAGTATAACTCGAAACAAACTGCCTTTGTTCGGGAGACGTTGCATAGAAAAGCTGAATAAAAACTGCAGATGAATGGAACAAAATGAAGAAATTGGACCCAAAGGTCTTATGAGTGAATACATGCACCACCTGCATTTGGGAAGGCCCTCTTTAACTACAATATCCAGAATCCCCCAGGGATTGTCCACAGGCCTGAGGGATTCTGGGACACATAGTCCGAATAAAACCTGGTCTCTATTGGCCTGTGCATGAAGGACATGGAGCAGAACTTAGCCCCAAATCCACCGACTTTGGCTAGCTACTACTCAGAGGTTGGCGGACTCTCCTTCTTTGGAAGAAAGTGGCCACCTCTTGGGAGTAATTTATTCCTGGTTAGATTAGAAGACCCTTGGGACCCCTTCCAGCTTTATGATTCTGCAAAAAAACCTTTCCAAGAGCTATTTAGCAGTCGAACGGACTGCCTCAGAAAGCGGTGGGCTCTCCACCTTTGGAGGTCTTCAAACACAAGTTGGACGGGATTGCTTTCGTTGTGCGTTCCTGCACGGCGTAAGGAGGCTGGACTATATGAGACGCCTTTAAAGTCCGTAATCCTGCAACCGTCTTTGATAAGGACCCTAAGAAACAGACCCCTAGAGCAGCATCGTGTCTCCAGCATCACAACCCAGGTCCAGTTCTCAGTCCTAGATGTCCGTCCGACTCTACTAGGTGTCCATCCGACTCTGCAGAAAGCCATCTTTCCCGCTGCAAGGACGGACAGTGGCTTTCTTCATCCTTCCACACAATCTGTATTTGAGTCTGGAAACCTTCCGCAGACGCAACCACCACCACCACCACCATCTCCCAGATTTAATCAAGAGCTTGCAAATTGCTTTGCCGCTCCTCTGATTACCTAACCTACGCCCAGGCTGTTCATTTGGGTCCGCGCGCCCTTCGCACTACATATGTAACTCATTGTCGCTAATTATATAAACACCCGGCAGATCGGCAATCTGCAAAAATTAGAGGCTGCCTCTTCCTGGAGGTGACAGCGCATGCTGCCTTCCGTCGCCCGCTCACCATCTTGGGAGGCGGCGTTGCCAAGTTGGCTCCGCTGCCCATCGCCCAGGCCGCGCGCCCCACTTTGGAGGCAGAAGCATTGGTTTGTGACTTTTCTTATCTAATGATAACGACAACAATGATGATCAATGATATTCTGCATCAGTTATTTAGTCACATCGGTGTAACTAAGTAATGTCCCCTTGGAAGCCCATCTTAAAAGCCAGCTCTGAAAATGGAGGTCCTGTATATACTCATGTTTAAGTCTAGAAATTTTAGTCAAAGTATTGACCCCAAAAGTACTGCACTTTAACTCTTATAAAAGAATCAACTATCCCCCTGGTGAAAGGCAAGAGTAAAATCTGTCCTGGAAGCACTGACCCTCCTCTGTTCTCTCATCAATCCAGCCTTTAATATGAGCCTACTACAATCTTGTAAATTCTTTGGCATTGCTTTCCTTGCTCCATCCTTTTTAGGTCAATGGTCCTCAACCTTTGGTCCTCTAGAGACTTCAACTCCCAGAATTCCTGAACAATGAGCACATAGACGGACTTCTGGGAAGTGAAGTCCAAAATGTTGAGAACCACTGCTTTAGATCCTGTTACACGCCCTTAAGTTTTACCCTTAACTTATCCACGGGTCATATCATAATTTTGGCCCCAAATCCTGCCCTCGATTTATACTTGAGGTTGACTTATAGTTGAGTATATACGGTGTTTGCTTCTTTTCTCATGCGGTGATGGTGATGATGGTGGCCAATACTCCATCAGCAGTGTGTTAGTTATACCTGTGAAACTAATTAATGTCTCCTGGCCTGACCCACCTCACCCACCTTAAGAATCAGATGTTGGATAGGGCCTGAAAATGGAAGTATTAGTCTGAGCCTTTTGTCATCATCATCACCACCACCACCATCATCATCATCACCATCCTATTCTGCTTTGGTCAGACCTCACCTCGAATCCCGTGTCCAATTCTGGGCACTACAGTTCAAGAAGGCTATATTGGAGCATGTCAAAAGGAGGGCAACTAAAATGGGGAAATGTCTGGAAACCACCAGAGACTTGGGGTTGCTGGGTATGTTTTGCCTGGAGGAGAGAAGGTTAAGGGTTGATGAGATGGCCATGTTTGAATATTTCAAGGGATGTCATATGAAGGATGGAGCAAGCTCGTTTTCTGCTGCTCCAGAGAATAGGACACGAAGCAACGGATTCAAGCTACAGAAGAAGAGATTCCACCTCAACACTGAGGATCGTCCAAGCCGTCATATTTTCATCTTTCTCTGAAGATGCCAGCCACAGCTGCTGGCGAAATGTCAGAAAGGAACTCTTCTAGAACATGGCCACATAGCCAGAAAGCTCCACAAAAAAATATGGATGCCGGCCATGAAAGCCTTCGACTCCACGTTATATGAAACCTCAACCCATTTGAGATGTGGTGCTGGAGAAGAGTGCGGAGGATGATGTCCAGGAGACAAATGGATGGATCCTAGAACAGATCGAGCCTGAAATCAACCTAAGAATCCAAGATGATCAAGTTGAGGTTGCCATACTTTGGACAACATCATGAGAAGGTAGGACTCTTAGAAAAGACTTAGGAAAGGTAGAGGGCAGTAGAAAGAGAGGATGATGGTTGATGGCTAGATGGTTAGACTCAGACAAGGAGGCCAAAGACCTGAGCCTGGAGGACCTGAGCAGAGCTTTGGAGGACAGGAGGTCTTGGAGATGCCTCATCCATGGGGTCACCAAGAGTCGGAGTCAACTCGAGGTCAGTTAATAGCAACAAATCACTAACCGACGGGGGAAAGAGTTGAAGGATCAGCCTCAACGTCAGTTCCTGATGAATATTTGATAGGCATTCATATCTCGGCGAAATGGAGGGAAGCAGAAAGGTATTAATTAGCTCTTATTCCTCTGTGGCTCGGATAAGGATTAAGGTAGCAAGACCCGCGCGTCTGTTTTTTGTAGCGGCGGCGAAGTAACCGTAAATCAGCATTATGGATCGGCGCTGGGAGAGAGAGATATGTTTTAATCTTATTAGCAGGCTAGCATTACGGAGGGAAGCAAAGGGATATTAATCACGGGGAGCAAATCGGGGTTTGGGGGGGAGACCAAGGTAAAGAAGGAGGGCGTCTCAAATTAGGAAGCTGATGGGCTTGTTGCAAGTTGACTCAAATCGTTGAGATGGTTATTGGAAGGAGGAGCCAGAGAAGAAAGGAAAGGATCTAGAAATTTTGCAGAGGTATTGGCCAAGCTGCCACCATTGGATGTTGGACTATGAGTCCCAGCATCCATGTTGGCTGTGGCTGATGGGTGTTGAAGGCCATAATGTCAGCTTAGGGAACGGTGTCCTCAAACAGAGGCAATAACGTTGCAGTCTTCTAGATGTTGTTGAAATATGACTCCCAGTGGTCCTCTAACCCAGAGGTTCTCAACCTTTGGTCCTCTAGATCAGCGGTTCCCAAATTATGGTCCTTCTGGTGTTTTGGACTTCAGCTCCCCAAATCCCTGACTGTCAGCCAAGTTGGCTTGAGCTTCTGGGAGTTGAAGTCCAAAACACCTGGAGGACCAAAGTTTGGGAACCACTGCTCTAAATATTTTGGACTTCAACTCTCCGAACTCCTGACTGTCGGCCAAGTTGGTTGGAGCTTCTGGGAGTTGAAGTCCCAAACTCCCGGAGGACCGAATTTTGGGAACCACTGCTCTAAATGTTTTGGACTTCAACTCTCCGAAGTCTTGACTGTTGGCCAAGTTGGCTGAAGCTTCTGGGAGTTGAAGTCCAAAACAACTGGAGGACCAAAGTTTGGGAACCACTGCTCTAAATGTTTTGGACTTCAACTCCCCGAATTCCTGACCGTTGGCCAAGTTGGCTGGAGCTTCTGGCAGTTGAAGTCCAAAACTCCCAGAGGACCAAAATTTGGGAACCACTGCTCTAAATGTTTGGCACTTCAACTCCCCAAATCCCTAACTGTTGGCCAAGTTGGCTGGAGCTTCTGGGAGTTGAAGTCCTAAACACCCAGAGAACCGAAGTTTGGGAACCACTGCTCTAGTTATTTTGGACTTCAGTTCTCATGATTTGTGACTGTTGGCCAAGTTTTGGGCTCTGAAGTCCAAAACAAATGGAAGGCCAAAGATTGGGAACCATTGCTCCAGCCAATGGTTAAGAATACTGGGAGTTGAGGTCCAGCAACAGTCAGAGAGCAACATGGATCCCACCCCTGAAAAAGGCTAGGCTCTGCTTAGCATTGGCCAGGGCTTGCAAATGTCTTGTTTGGACTACAACTCTCAGAATCCTACATCTCACAAAATCTAATTCTATCTGGGGAGAAGGAGTCTTATTTTAGGAGAGTCATGCCTTCATGTTGTCCATCATAGCTCATAGTCCAACTCATTTGGAGGACACCAAAAAGGAGGAAGAAAGTGGAAGAGAGAAGGGGTGTTTTAGGGGGGAAAAGAGGAATCTTATTAGATTCCTCCCCCTCTTTTGGTGTGGATGAAATTGTGAATTTTTAGGAGGAAAAAAACACATTTTCGAGCTCTGTGGGGTAGCAAGAAACGCCATCTGGAGCAAACGAGGGAGACATTTCCAAGCTGAATAAATGACTGTCTCTTTTGTCTTTGGCAAATCCATGGACAGCTGACATTATTTCCCCCAGCTCTCATGCAAATGAACACGTCTCGGAAAAGGTTTCCATTTTTAGAGCGAGGAATATTAAGTGCAAGTTGGGAGATTTTTTTTAAAGCATTGGCTTCATAAATGGGTTCGGCGAAGGGAGGAGGGATGGGACCGGAGGAGATGTGGTCCAAAAGGATTCTTTGGAAACCATTCTTCCTTTGGCTTAATCTGCCCATGAATGGGGTGGGATGGGATGGTTTTTCCTCTTCTTGCAGGAGGTTGGGTATAATAATCCAAGTTTAATATTCTTTTGAAGGAGATGGAAGGAGGGAGGGAGATAAGGGGAGAAGAAGAAAAAGAAGAGGCGACGGTAGAGGAAGAGGAAGAGGAAGGAGGTGAAAAGGGCAGGGAATAATAATAATAATAATAATAATAAATAATATATTTATTTATATCCTGCCCCTCTGAGTGAGCAATGAGGGCGGGGTACAACATATAAAATACAAATACAATTAAAATATAGCAACCCAATCCAATAGAGGAAGAAGAGCAGGAGGAAGAGACGTTAAGAGGAAGAAGAGCAAGAAAAAGAGAAAGATAAGGGGGTGGAGTAGAGAAGAAGAGAAGGAAGGGGGAAGGTAAGGAGAGGAGGAGGAGAGGAAGAAGAAGAGGGAGAAGAGAGAGAAGGCTGATGAAAAGGATGAAGACGGAGGAGGAGAAGGGAAGAGGGAGTAGAGGAAGAAGGGAAGGAGGAAGAAGAGGAAGATAAGGGGACATAGTAGAGGAAGATAGAAGGAGGAGAAAGAAGAAGAGGAAGAAAAGGAGGAAGAGGAAAAAGAGGAGAAGGAAGATAAAGGGGTGCATTAGAAGAAAATGAAGAGGAGCATGAAGAAGAAGTGGAAGGAGGAGGATAAAGAAAGAAGAGGAGAAGGAAGAGGAAGAAGAGGGGAAGGAAGGATGACAAGGGAGGAAGGAGGAGGAGGATATGAATCCACTTCTAGCTGTGGCTCCTTTGGATCAATGCCCAGCCAGGCGTTAAAATATAACGGCCTCAAGAGCAAAGGAGGATCAATAGTTCCCGATGAGATGGCGCCCATAAAGAAAACTCCTCGCCAATAACTGGATTTGCTCCAGGTTCATCAAGAGGGAGAAAAAGTGTGCTCTGAAGAATTTCACACCGTCACAACTCTCCTTCCAGAGTCGCAGTTGTTAAGTCTTTTGCGGTCATCAATCGATCGATCGATCGATCGATCTATACCCTTCTTTTCTCCTAACATACAACTCAAAGCAGCTTGCGATAATTTGGAACGGAAGCAGTCCAAAATGTTATATTGTGGGACGATTAAGATTTGCCTATCTAGAGAAAAGGTCCTAACCGAACTTCTGATAAGGCACTTGCAAAGAGTGGGAGCAACCACCAAGAAGTCCCTGTCTCTTATGTCCTCGCCAAATGTCCTTATTGTGGACGGTGGGACAGATAGAAAACCCTCCTCGGCAGATCTTTAGACGGTCCGGAAAGAAGCGACGTAGGTCCCGCGAAGGTTACAACCGTCATTTGTAACGGGACTGGTGGTGAGTGAAGCTATACCACAATCCCACCGTTATTGCGTATTAAAGTATCTCACGCAATTTCAGGTAAAAGGGAAGTCATTCCGAACGCAATCTTGGGTTTTACATTATTGCGAATTAAAGCATCTCACGCAATTTCGAGCAATGGGGGGGGGTCATTTTCGGGTAATGGGAAGTCATTCTGAACACATTCCGGACGCGATTGGAATTCATGTAAATTCGCTAAACTAGCGAATCCACATGAATTCGAATTGTCTCCAATTGCGTCCATTTATCTGATAAGATCCTCCATCTTCTCTTCTCCAAGCTAACCACCCCCAGCTTCTTCAGCCCTTCCTCCTAGGTCTTGGTTTCCAGACCTTTCACCATTTTGGTCACCGTCCTTTGGACGTGCTCCATCTTGTCCACATCCTTCTCCAATTGCGGTGCCCAGAAGTGGACACAATATTCCAAGTGAGTTCGAACCAAAGCAGAATATTGTAATAGACACTAATACCCCAATTTTAGCAAACCGAGTCGTCCCAAGCTACGCCTCGCTCTTCCCCCAAATCTCCTCCTTAGCACTCCTGAAACTTCACCCGACTTGCAGATCTCCATATCCCAAAGCCGAGAACTATGCAACCAATTAATATTCCCGCTGCAGCGTTTGAAATTATCTGCTTATGCCTTACGCCGAGCGCTAAAAATAGCTATTAAATATGCTCATTCTCTTTCTCTCAATGATTTTTTCCCCCTCCAAAGGAGAGATAAAACGTGTTTAAATAAGCCCTTTAAACGTTTAAAGAGTTGGGTCATTTCTTTCCCCTCCGCAGGAAGCTTTCAACGCAACGGAAAGAGAGAAAAAGAGGCCGGAAGGGACGGTGCGGAAGCGATATAAAGCTTCCTGTTGCGATATCCGTTCCTTGAAAGTTTGGACTATAACCGTGAGCGGATTCACCTCCTTGAACTGACTTTTTCATGTTGGGAAACCCATAATCTCTTGCACTTCTTGTAGACAAGGAAAATGTTTTATCCCGCTTCCCGGCTTGCGAGTTGCGCTCCCTAAAGAGCGCGTGTTAAACTTGCGTGTTGCCTTTGTTTGGTGCTCTTTGTTATATATTTCATGTATTATTGATATCAACAGCATTGACATTTTTTGGGATCTGAGCAATATATAGTATATAAATATTAATAAATAAAAGGAAACCGAGAAAAAGGAAACAGCAAAATTCAACAAGAATCTCTCATCTCGGTGCAAAAAGGAAATTATTTTGTACTTGGAGATGTTGCACCCTATTCAACTGCAGTTCCCAGAATCCCCCATCCAGCAGGGCCAATGGGGATCCTGGGAAGCGTTATCCAAATAATAAAATAAAATGAAGAAACTTATTCTGGATCGGGTCATTTGCAAGAGCAAGAGAGCCTATAGAAAGAATGCAGTTCGACACCACTTTAAGTCCTATGAAACTGTGGGATTTGTAGTTTTACAAGGTCTTGAGCCTTCTCTGCCAAAATGTTCTGATATTACATCTCCCAAGTTTTCTTGGGCTTCATTCCCACTTACAAATAAATCGCTTTGCAATCCGTATCAATGGATCGGTTCGGCAGCGGAGCGTGGTTCACACCCCATTTGCCCCAATTGCATTTTTTGCCTGTAAAATAACCCACTTGTGGTTCACATTGACAAATGAATCAATTCAATTTGTAGTGTTTTCAGCAGGATTTTTTTCTCTGTCTATCCATCATTGCAATCGCATTTGCGCACTTCCGTACAAGAATCGAACGGCGGGTGAACGCAGGGTGTTCATTTCCGCTTCCCCACCCGGCGACCCTTTATCGCGTCATAGTAAATCAATTCCGGTCCGCATCTCGTTCACACTGACACTGAATCAATTCGTGAACCCGATTCTTCGAATCCGATTCTTGAAAGCGATTCCGGTCTGCATCTGGTTCACACACTTGTGCGGAATCGATTTATCCAAAAAGATGCGGGAGAACATCAGCGTCAAAGAAACGGGAGTTAAATGGGTTTGGTGCATGGCCCTCCTCTCCGAATCGGTTCAAGTGTGAACCGGGGTCATTTAAACCACTTCAAACCTATTTGTGAACCGGTTTAAAATGTAAAGGGAATGAGGACTTGGCCAGAATTACTCAGTGGAGGTATGCCATTACCTTCCTCTAAGTATAAATTTTGCCCAGTTCCCCCAATGGGTTTCTTTGGCTGAGCAAGGACTCGAACCCTGCTCTCTGAAAGTCCGATTCTAACAGATGTCTAGGCTCTTTGTACAAGGACAGAATGCAAAGTTATCCCATAGGGGGAAAAAAACCCTACAGTTTAGAAGCATTTCGTTTTTGGAACAAAAAGTACCTAAAAGCCAGACTGGATGCATGGATTCGGGAGGCAGAATACCTCCTCCCTTAAAGGAAAATAAAAATAAAACATTAATTCCCCCAAGCTCCATAGCAAATTTGGTGTGTCGGATTCCAGTCATGCCCAGCTTCCCAGTTGCGGCTTTGGCATTGGATGATACAGCTTTAAAACCTGGCAGGGGAAGGGGAAAAGAAACTCTCCAAAACTCCTCCAGAAAGAGAAAGCAAGCAAGCAAAGAGCGTCATCCGCCGTCGCCGGCTTGGCCTCGCATGCAGGTTAATTGGTTTTTAAGAAGGAAACATTTTGCTTTGAAAGCGCAGCGTCTTTAAGGCGACGTTAATTGGAATCCTTACCTCTACGGCCTTTTCCGCTCTCCGTAGGGCTTGGACTCCTAGGCCATATCTGCCGAAATGCAAAAAAAGAAAGCCTCGCTTTCCAAAGGACCCGTGCGGGCGTCTTCCGAAAACCGAAGCAAAGCGTCCCTTAAGTGCGTCTTTGAACCGGGGTCCCTGGTCGCAATCTCTCCCGGCGCTTCGGACGCAAAGCCGGCCCCGGAATTGCAAAACAGGCCAGAACTGGGAGGTCTTTCCACTCCAAAAATGGCAGGGAAATTTTGCATTATGCCAATCTCCTTTTTCCATGGGTCTTTATTTTTTAGGGTTGCTGTCTCCGATGCGGGACGGCTTTGGCGTCTTGGTTCCAGCAAGACCAAGGCTGGCGTTTTGGGCACCGCCGTAAAACTTTGTGGTTTCCAGATCCATCGCTATTTTGGGTTGTCCCTCTCCGGACGTGTTTTCCTGCTGGTCAACATCCTCTATGAATGTTGGACATTTAGGGAGATTTGGAGACCAAGCTTCCAAAACTGCAAGGGAAATTTGCATTGGGAAACGCCAATCTCCTTTTCCATGGGTCTTTATTTTCTAGGGTTGCTGTCTCCAATGCGGGATGGCTTTGGTGTCTTGGTTCCAGCAAGATCGAGGCTGGAGTTTTGGACGCTGGTGGTTTCCAGACTTGTCGC
The DNA here is from genome assembly GCA_034509955.1 of Urosaurus nigricauda. Taxonomy (NCBI): domain Eukaryota; kingdom Metazoa; phylum Chordata; class Lepidosauria; order Squamata; family Phrynosomatidae; genus Urosaurus; species Urosaurus nigricauda. Next base: position 13,169,015 of record JAOEGL010000008.1, read on the forward strand.
CAATTTGGGTCTTCCTTTTTCCTCTTTGAACGGTGGACATTTAGGGAGATTTAACTTCTTTGAGTGGTCATTTGCGAATACGCACAAATGGGTTATTCTGCCCCTGCGCAGTAAACTCCAAAGTTTACTATACAGGCGCAGAATAAACCCATTTGTGTGTATCTCAGAAACCACAAAGAAGACACACACACACATGTATATGGACAAGTTGCTTACCTGTAACGGTATTTCTTCGAGTGGTGATCTGCGAATACACACAAATGGGTTATTCTGCGCCTGTGCAGTAACCTCTGACGCTTACTGCGCAGGCGCAGAATAACCCATTTGTGTGATTTGCAGAGACCACAAAGAAGATATATATATATATATATATATATATGTGGACAGGTTGCTTACCTGTAATGGTTTGAGTGGTCATCTGCAAAAACACACAAATGGGTTATTCTGCGCCTACGCAGTAAGCTCTAACGTGTGATTTGTGTGATTTGCAGAGACAACAAAGAATATGAATATATATATATATATACATATATATACATATATATATATATATGTGTGTGATCTGTCTCAGCATACACACACACACACACACATACAGTTGCTGAGACTGCAACGGTAGATGCTGAAATCACACACACAAACAAACAACGGTTCCCTGGACTGATCTCTTAGTGGAAAGGCGGAGAGCTTGGAGAGTTGACATTGTTTCCAGCTGAGATGCTTCTTGCAGATGGCATTTTCCTCCTCTCTCTGGGAAAAAAAGAAAATAAGTGGGCTTCTTGTCTTCTGAATCAGAACAGATTGGCTGATTCCAAGGCAGCAGGAGAACAGTCTTCCCGAAACCATGCACTTTCCTACATTTGCACACACACACACACTCTACTGTGCATCTTTTTATCGGCTGTGGTTGGATTTCCTTTGCAAGATCTTCCAGGAGAGAGAGAGAAAGAGGCCTTGTTCCCATTCAGTTTTAAACTGGTTTGCAAATCGGTTTGAAGCGGTTTCAATGACCCTGGTCTGCACTTGAACCAAATCGCCGAAACGGTTCAGAGAGGGGGCCAATGCACCAGACCCATTTAACCCGCACCTTTTTGACGCCGACTTTCCCCCGCGTCTTTTTGGATAAATCGATTCGGCGCAAGTGTGAACCAGATGCGGATCGATTGAATTGATTTAAATTTGCCCTTCGGCCGCCTGGAGCAGGTCCATTTTGAGTCGATTCATTCATGAATGTGAAGCACATTATTTTATTTTATTTTGCAGCAAGAAAAATGCAACCGGGGCAAATGCAGTGTGAACCACGCTCTGTTGCTGAACCGATCCATCGATTCGGATCGCAAAGTAATTTATTTGTAATTGGGAATGTGGCCAGAGAGTACCAGGCCAGACTACAGCCTGACGAGAGCCCTGAAAAGTTACTTTTTTGGACATCAGAAACCCTCATCCAGCATTTTCAGGTACTCTACTTCCCCCTCTGAAGCTTAAAGAGTATGGGCACGATGGACCTTTTTAATGGATTTATCCACTAATTCCATGGATTGTAGCTTTCCTGGGAGATGTCTTCCAAAAAGGGATGGGATAAGTATTCAAAAATATCCCCAAACCCATCAAAAATGTGTTTCGTATCTGTTGAGACATGACAAGAAACATGGACCGCTTAATAGCTTTTCTGTTTAGGACTTCATCTACGCAAAATTCACAAATGATTGGGGTTTTTGCAGAAAACAGCATGATCTGCGCAGGATGCAGAAAAGCATATTTTCTGCGCAGGAAACAGTGTTTGCTATACATAAAAATACCGTTTTGTGTGCAAAAATATCTGCACTGCAGAAATAATATGGTTCGATGGCGCTTTAGCCACCAAGGCTCGACGCGATGGAATTGTAGTTTTGTGGGGCGTTTAACGTGAATTTTGCACATAACAAGTTCCCAAGTGCGGATTTGCTCATTAAAGGATTCTGAGTACTTGATAAATATTGTTTTTTCGCTATTTTTGCAAATATATTTGAATAATCTTTTCCTCTTTGCTACGAACTCGCAGCATTTTCGTCACATTGCTGACACTGGGCACCACCGACCTCCATTTTAAGACGGATGCGACAACCTGGACCACTATTACACAGAGACATTTTTTAGAAACCAGACCAAGCAAACGAAATGGAAAGATCTCTCCCTGTGTTTTGTCATTTGTGGCTGAGTGAAAGATTTCCTTATATTCCAACAACGACAGAAGCCCCTGTCGCAAAGTGTCTATTTTATTTTATTTTATTTTATTGTAAGGAGAGAAGGAAAGACAAGCAGCCCTCGGATTGACAGTTTGTTTTCGGATGGCTGTCAAGACAGAGGAAGACAAGATAATGAAGGGAGATCACATAAGTGCCCAGTCATTAGTTTAAGAAAAGGAAAGGAGAAATTCATCAGTGTAATAAGAAGCTCTGCAAGAAGGCAAGGAAAGGGCAAAGAAGAGATTTGGCACGTGGACAAAGAAAAAGCGAGCGGGGAAATGGAAGGAAAGATGGATCGTTTGCAGCCTTGCTACTCGGTCTTGCCGTTACTTGTTTTTTTGCAAAGCTATAGTAGCTAATGGTTCCGTTTCAATAGGATTGGCGGATCTGGTCACATAGAGACTTGGCTTTTTGGGAAACCATAGTAGCCGGTGGCTTCGTTTCAGTAGGATTGGTGGATCTGGTCACACAAGTATTTGGCTTTTGCAAAACCATAGTAGCCAATGGTTTCATTTCCGTGGGATTGGTGAATCTGGTCACACAAGTACTTGGCTTTTTGCAAAACCATAGTAGCTGGTGGCTTTGTTTCAATAGAGTTGGTGGATCTGGTCACACAGGTACTTGGATTTTTGCAAACCATAATAGCCGGTGGCTTCGTTTCAATGGGATTGGTGAATCTGGTCACACAAATACTTGCCTTTTTGCAGAACCATAGTAGCCGGTGACTTCATATCAATGGGATTGGTGAATATGGTCACACAAGTACTTGCCTTTTTGCAAAACCATAATAGCCGGTGGCTTCGTTTCAATGGGATTGGTGAATCTGGTCACACAAATATTTGGCTTTTTGGGAAACCATAGTAGCCGGTGGCTTCGTTTCAATGGGATTGGTGGATCTGGTCACACAAGTACTTGGCTTTTGGCAAAACCATAGTAGCCGGTGGCTTCGTTTCAGTGGGATTGGTGGATCAACTCCAGGTTTCAAACCTTGATTTTGCCAAAATTCAGAGACATAGCCATGCTAGTCTGCGAAATCAGTACTGAAAGAGATCTCATAGCACCTTTGAGATGAACTGAAAGAATCAAGTCGGTAACACAAGTTTTCGTGGGGTCGTCTCTGAAAGCTCACGCTGCCAACTTCTTTCTCTCTGTTAGTCTCAAAGGTGCTACAAGATCTCTTGGTTTCGCCACTTTCTATAAGGGACAGCGTTTTACTAGGCCATTGTATATAATGGGACTTTGGTATCCATATTTTGGGGTGGGGGGGGTTCCTGGGACCAAACCCCAATGGATACCAAGGGCCCATTGTATAACAAGCCAGACCAAGTCCTCTTGGGATCGGCAGTTTCTATTCTCTCTGGGGATCCTCCGCACATTGGGAAAGGTGCGTCCGGATGTTTTCTAGGCTAAACCTCTAGGGCTGAGTTAAAAACTGCTAACTTTGTAGATGCTTCGGCTCCGTTTGAACACATCCCTCCGGTCTCCGGTGGTTCCCAATGGACCTGGCTCTGCCCATTTACATCAGTCTCCATTTGCATCACTAGTCCAAGAATTCACAACCCTGAAATAAATTGAGATCGGCCCCTGCCACTCGGCCGTATTAGCGTTGGATTAAGGTTTCCACCAGTGTTTTTAGGTGAGGCTCCTCACCTTTTATCCCTTTGTGGCAGGAAGGGTCTCCTCCACGCTGGGAAGTCGCCGGTCCCCATGACTGTGATCTATGGCGATGTGCCCCAAAGTTCAGCGCACCCCCCTGCGGTGCCAAAGGTATACAATGGCAGAGGTTTTTTTAAAAAAGGAAATTTTAAAAAAGGAAAAGGCAGCGAAGAGAGGTCCAAATGAAGGGATGACCTCTTCCTGCTAGTTTTTCAACTGAAACGCATGCCAAGGGAGGAGAGAGAAAGCCGGCTGTGGTTGCCAACCGAGGATGTTGCAAGGATGAGTGGGCAGAAACCCCTTCTGCAAAAGAGCCCAGGGCTGGACAAACACTTCCCAAGGGTGTTGTGTGTGTGTGTTTGTGTAGAAACTGGCACAAACCATGTATGAGAGGGAATGGGAGATGTGCAATAGCTTGGCTGCCTGCTGCCAAGTGTGAGTCTCTTGCTCTCTCTCAGGCTGCTGGGTCTAAAAAGGAAGAAGAGGAGGGGAAAGGAGGAAGGCAGAAGAGAGGGAAAGAAGGAGAAAGAGGAGGGGAAAGGAAGAGGAGGGGGAAGGAGGAAGAGCAAGGAAAGGAGGAAGAGAAGAGGAGGAAGAGGGGGGGAAAGGAAGAGGAAGAAGAGAGGGAGAGGAGGGGAAAGGAAGAGAAGGGGGAAGGAGGAAGAGCAAGGAAAAAAGGAGGAAGAGAAGGAAGAAGGAGGAAGACCAAGGAAAGGAGAAAGGAAGAGGAAGAGGAGGAAGAGGAAGTGAGAGGAAGAGAAGAAAGAGGAGGGGGAAAATGAAGGAGAAGAAGAGAAGGAAGAGAAGGAAGGAGGAGGAAGAGCAAGGAAAGGAGGAAGAGGAGGAAGAGGAGGGGAAAGGAAGAAGGGAGGAAGAGCAAGGAAAGGAGGAGGAGAGAAAAGGATGAAGAAGGAAGAAGATGAGGAAGAGGGAGGAAAGGAAAAAGAGGAGGGGAAAGGAGGGAGAGCAACGAAAGGCGGAAGAAGGAGAAAGAGGGGAAAAGAAGAGAAGGAAGAAGGAAGAAGAGCATGGAAAGGAGGAAGGAGAAGGGAGGAGAAAGAGGAGACAGAGGAGAGGGGAAAGGAAGTGGAGCAAGGAAAGGAGGAAGGAGGAGGAAGAGGAGAGAAAAGGACAAAGAAGGAGGAAGATGAAGAAGAGGGAGGAAAGGAGAAAGAAGGAGGGAGGAAGAGAAGGAAGAAGGAAGAAGAAGAGAGAAGAGGAGGAAGGAGAGAAAGAAAAGGAAGGGAAAGGTGCAGAAGAAGAGGAGGAAGAGAGTAGAAGGTAGAAGAAGGAAAAAATAAGAAAAGGAAGGGAAAGGGAGAGGTGAAGGAGAAAGGGAAGAAGGAAGAAGAACAAAGGAAGAGGAGGGAGAGGAAGAAGAAGAAGAGAAGGTAGATAAGGGAAAGGGACAGAAGGAAGAAGAGCAGCAGTAATCTGGAAGAGACATAGACCTAAGAGGAGGCTGGAAGGAGAAAGACAGGAAGGAAGGAAGGAACAAAAAGGTTTCATTGTCCCTTAGATATTTCAAGAACTGGTATTTTAGAACATGAACGTTCCAGTGAGGCGATACCCCAAACAGTGGGTCCTACACAACCAACCAGACAACCGTCAACCGCAAAAGCATCCATTAAAACAAGCGGCGTGATCATGGGAAAGCGATCAATAAAACCACAATCGGAGGAGGAGGAGCTCGGTGCTATAGCCTTGCAACTATACTTAGCAGAGCAACCATAATCTTAACGGTGTCCTTCATATATCGAGCGGCAAAAGCAAGCTTCGCTGTTTGGAGTTTATACATTGTTCGGATTACGATTATGACGGAGAGAGTTGCAAAGGCTGGGAGCAACCGCCGAAAAGGCCCTGTCCCTTGTAGCCACCAAATAGTTTTTGGGAATGGATGAGACAGAAAGAAGAGCTTTTCTCGGAGAACTCAAAATCCCAGGGGAGCTCTCTTAGGGGGAGATATAGTCCATCACAGAGTCGGAAGAGACCACAAGGGCCATATAAAGTCCAACCTTGCGCCATGCAAGAAGACACAATTCGGATGCGAATCGGAGACAGGGAGCTCGGAGCCGAACGCCGAGACGATCTGATATTATTGGGATGAGATTTATTCTCCTCTTTGCCTTTTGACCCGTGTCATGTCGACTCCAGACAAGCCATCCCCGTCCTGACAAGCGGAGAGACGTTTCCGGGCCATTAATTTTTTTTACGGCAGAGAGAGATTGAGGCCAGCTTCTGGCATGTTTCTATTATTTAAAGTCTTTTTCCTCCTTTAAAAGCATGTGATTCATATATATATATATATATATATATATATATATATATAAATGCATGCTCTCAGAACAATGCATTTAGCAGACAGCCAGGAAAGAGGGAATAAGAGGCCGAGAGAGTGAGAAAGTTGGAGAGAAGAAGAGGCATGGGCTAGGTACATGGAAAGGCCAAGGGCGAACATGCTTTTTTTGGAAAGCCCAAGGTTGGATCCTGCAAAGTCGGCAAAGGTTTGCGTGCGAGAATTATGCACCCTCTGCTGGCAAAGGAAGGGATCCCAACCAGGCGTCTCCGAACTCTATAGTTTTTCCTTTTTAAATAATGGAAGCTTAAATGGTGGGAACGAGGTTTTGGAGGACGGCTGGAGAGAAATAAGGCCGCCAAGAAAGCCTGTGTGGACTCTGCTAAGGACTTGGTGGAAATGAGGCTCTGGGACTTTTTCATCGGTACAGATGGAGATCTATGAACGAGTCACACACTCTCAGCCTCAAGGGAAGAAGGCAAGGACATACCTCCTCTGAACAAACCTTGCCAAGAAACCCCTATGATAGATTCGCTTCACGGTCACCATAAGTTGGAAATGACTTGGACCCTACGATAGATTTGCTTTAGGGTCGCCATAAGTTGGAAATAACTTGGACCCTACAATAGATATACTTTAGTTGGAAATGAACCCTATGGTAGATTCGGTTTAGGGTCGCCATAACTTGGAAATGACTTGAACCCTATGGTAGATGTGCTAAATTTAGGGTTGCCATAAGTTGGAAATAACTTGGACCCTATGATAGATTTGCTTTAGGGTAGCCATAAGTTGGAAATGACTTGGACCCTATGGTAGATTTGCTAAATTTAGGGTCACCATAAGTTGGAAATGATTTGGACCCTATGACAGATTTGCTATAGGGTCGCCATAAGTTGAAAATGACTTGGATCCTATGGTAGATTCGGTTTAGGGTCACCATATGTTGGAAATGACTTGAACCCTACGATAGATATACTTTAGTTGGAAATGAACCCTATGGTAGATTGGGTTTAGGGTCACCATAATTTGGATATGACTTGGACCCTATGGTAGTTTTGCTTTAGGGTCACCGTAACTTGGAAACGACTCGAACCCCTTGATAGATTTGCTTTAGGGTCGCCATAAGCTGGAAATGACTTGAAGGCACACAATACCAACAGCCCTTTGAACCCAGTAGTTCAAAGAAAACAAAAACTCCAAACACCTTTGGTTAGCCATAAGTCCGAAACAACTTGAAGACACACAACCACAACCACAACTTAAAAAAAAAGAACAGAAGGAAATGAAGAAGAGACTTGTGCAAGTCGAAAGCTGACATCCTGCAATATAAAACCCAGTTGTTGCAAATCAACACTCTTATTTTTGAACCATGTAACCCTTTTTTCCCCCCTGGTTCCAAAGGTTCAGAGAAAGCATTGTTCAGAGAAATCAGATTTTTAAATAAAGGAACAGTGATATTTCTTACTTCTCATCTCCCGCGCCATCTGTTCCGAGGGGGGCTTTTGAAAAGGTAAAATGACAAATCTGGAAGTCTCGAAGCCTTCCTCTCCTCTCAAGAAAGAGCCAAGGAAGTGAACCAGAGAGAGCTTCTTGCAAACAGTTGCAGCCTCTTCTTCCCAGCTGGGCTTTCCAGCAGGTGTTTTGCATTGGTCCTAATGGCTGCTCAGCCAAATGGCCAGCTCCCTCTGATATAAAACAGGTTTGGAGGGACTAAAGTGCACCAGGAATGAACCCATTATCCAACAGTATGACCCAAGCCATAAACAGGGCCCAGGTTACCAAGGCTTCCAAAATTGGTTTCCGCACCCAAGTGACTCAGTCGCAGCCTTAGGAAGAGGGAAGACCACCCTCTTCGCCCCATTAGACATCCCTGCCTGAGACACAAAAAGCAGGTGCAGGACACCTCACATCCCTATTTCTTTACCCAAACACCCTCCCACCAAGGGACCTGGGTTCAAAACACGCATACTCACTCGTACACATTCCCTGCATACTGATGCTACTGACTAACACGGCTACATCTTTGAATACATGTATCACGCGTTGCTTGGAAAGCAGACCCACTTTGAGACCAGTACTAAGACATCACCATCATCATCACCATCATAAAAATTATTATTATTATTATTATTATTATTATTAGCATTATTATTATTAGCATTATTATTTGCATTATTATTTGCTGGGATTGGAGAGATGTACACTACATGAAGACCAAGGGAGGGAGGGAAAAGGGAGGGAGGAAGGGAGGAAGGAAGCAAGGGAGGGAGGGAGGAAAGAAGGAAGGAAGGAAGGAAGGAAGGAAGGAAGGACAAAGGAAGGAAGGAAGGAAGGAAGGAAGGACAAAGGGAGGGAGGGAGGATGGAAGGAAAAAAGGAAGGAAGGAAGGAAGGAAGGAAGGAAAGAAGGAAAGAAGGAAGGGCGGGAAGGAGGAAGGAAGGAAGGAAGGAAGGAAGGAAGGAAGGAAGGAGGAAAGGGATGAAAGACAAAGGGAGGGAGGATGGAAGGAAAAAGGAAGGAAGGAAGGAATGAAGGAAGGAAGGACAAAGGGAGGGATGGAGGAGGAAGGAGAGAAGGAAGATGAAAGGAGGGCTGAAAATCCCTCTATGTTAGCCTTGCTTTTTAATTCCATGTTGTACTGCAACACCCATCGCTCTCTGAAATCCCCCTATCAAAGAGGCTGCGGATTTCTGGAAACAACAGGCAATAGTGTCCAACACAAGAGAGGATGATAGGACTCGTAGTCCAGCACGGCTGGAAGTCTGCCCTGTGTAGCTTAGTCTAATATATATATATATGGGTGGTGGTGATTTTCAGACCAGTCTTTCCTCCCTTGCCATCTTCACCTGTACCCAAAGAGTCTTCAGAGGAAGGAAAGGGCAGGCAATGAGCATGACTAGTAGGAGAGAGCTTCTGTATCCAAACGCTGGAGGTTTGTCAGAGGCGGAGGGAACACATGTTGGATCTTTGAACGCCTCCTCCTCCTCCTCCCAGATTTGTTGAAGGCATTTGTCGAACCCCTTGGAAAAACAAATGGAGGGAGGGCAAACTTTCTCCCTCTGTGTGCTTCTGTGTGCAAAGGATGCACAAAAAAAGGGCATCCTCGGCCTGCCCTGGAGTAACCCCCGGGGAGGTTGAGCTAATGAAGGCCTTCTGCGGCTGGGGTTATTCCGGTCCATTTTAGTCACAAAGAGAGAGAGATACACGTACAGAGAACACAACCAAGGGAGGCCGGGGATGCTGGGACCACATACACCAGAGCTGGGTACCATAAGAAGAAAGAGATGGGCCTCCGTTGGACGACAGCTGCCATCTTTTGTCTGATGCGCATGGTGCTCCTACACAACACAAAGACTTGTGGAAGGGTGTCTTGGGTCACACACGGTACGAATGACAAAGCTGGGTCTCTCTCCCCATGAGTAACCCTTCCTTCCTTCCTTCCTTCCTTCGTTCCAGCATCTCCACCTCTCCACCCCAAACCTCTTTGGTTGCCCCATCTTGGCTTCTTGGAGACCCTTCTCCAACCTGGCCCTAGCTTCACCGCTCTCACCTCCTTGGGTTTAGTTCTGCACAGCGTGAGTTGTGTTGTGTTGGGTTGGGTTCATTTCCCTCTCCAAAAGGGACAAAAAGCAAGATACAATTGAAGGGTGGTCTCCAGATTTCATCCTGGTTCAACAGGATGGATGGTGTTTGGTGGAAGGTATGGGGATATGTGGATGAAAAGGCTCAACCTCTTCCCATCACCATCACCACGATTGTCCTCACCATCACTACCACCACCCTCATCGTCATCACCATCACCATCATCATCACCATAATCATCATCCTCGCCACCACCATAACCATTATTATTATCATCATCATCACCATCACTACCACCACCGCCATCATCATCATAATCATCACCATCACCATAATCATCATCCTCACCACCATCATCACCACCCTCATCATCACCATCAACATAATCATCATCCTCACCACCACCATAACCATTATTATTATCATCACCATCACTACCACCACCATCATCATAATCACCACCACCATCACTACCATCACCATAATCTTCATCCTCACCACCACCATAACCATTATTATTATTATCATCATCATCATTACCACCACCACCACCATCACCCTCATCATCATCGCCACCACCATTACCACCAGCATCATCATCACTATCACTACTACCACCACCACCACCATCATCATCACCATTATCATTATCATCATCATCTTCACCACCGCCATCATCATCGCCACCACCACCATTATCATCTTCATCATCATCACCATCATCCACACACCACCAAACCAACAAACACACCAACAGGGACATCCCAGCCTCTCTCATTTGTCCCTCCTTGCTACTGAGCTTCCTTCCTTCTCCTTCAGGCATTTATAGACAAAAAAGGAGGACAATCCCTGGATTCCTAGACTTAAAGCCCTATTACACCACACGGTCTCAGCCTAGAGGATAAGACCATCCATCATCCACTGAAGGAACGTCAAAAACCAAGTGGGTTAAACAGCCACCTTGGGTGCACTTCGGTCTCATCTCTCCAGCAACTGGAGAAATGGTCCTTTTATGACTATGGTTGCGGCCACCACATCCAGGAGAATAGAAATAGAGGAAGAAGGAGTGAAAGAAGAGAGAGAAAGAGAGATGGAGAGAAAGGAAACAGAGAGAGAGAGAGAACATGTCTTGGCACTCAAAGGTTGGCACGTCAAAGCAAAGACATCATCGCTGTGACCATTCCTTCCTGTCTCCTTTTGGCATTAAAAAATAACTCCACTGTTAAGAGGCAGAAAGGGAGAGGTTGAAGGAAAGGTCCCTGTGCAAAGAAGAAGCATACTAGAAATGAAGCATTGCCCCCCAAATGAACACACAAACACATATAACACACAATTGACAAAAGCGGCCGCCACCATGGGCACCAAAAGTTGGCAGGAGTTCAAGGCAACACCCAAGTCCCCCTCCTTCTCTCCCTATGAACATACCCAGAGATGAAACATAGGGGGGGAATTTTTAACATTTATATTTTATTTTATTTTAAGATGGGTTGGAATTGATTGATTGATTGATTGATTGATTGATTTCCTGGTTATTTCAGGAAATATAAGTGTGTACCAATCTCTCCGGCGTGAGACTTGTACGGCTCCAGATCCAGGCTGGGTACCTAAAAGGTACCTAAAAGGAGAGGTTTTGAAAACCCAAAGCATCCTCTTTTTTCCTGCTCTTTGCCTTCTCCTGCACCTGACAGGTGTGTCATTGCACACAAACCACACAAACACACATATATATACACACAAACAATGGACTCACCCAGCACGGCATCGAAAAGTTTGCTGACTAGAAAGCAGAGAGGCAGCAGGCGTTTCATCGTTGGTGTCTTGGCCCTGGGAAGAGAAACTCCATCTGGTTCCCAAAAAGCCAGCAGCCAGCTTTACGCATCGCTCGGAGCTCCAGGCAGGGCTTCCAAGGGCGAGGAGGAGGAAGGCGACAACATGGGCAGAGATGGGGCAAGGGCCAGGAGGGAGAGGAAGGAGAGAAAGCATGGGGGGTGCCCGGCAGCAGTGGGCATCCTTGGGAGTCAGGAGGAAGGGAAGGAGGGAAGGAGGAAGGCAGAGGGAAGGAGAGAGAGGAAGGCAGGCGGTGGAGAGGGAAGGATGCCCAGGCAGGAAGAGATAAATCAAAGGAGAACTGCCCAGTGGATGTTGGAAGTGGTACCCAAAGGATGCCGAGAGTAGTGCAGGAAGGATGTTGTGAGCGGTACCCAAAGGATGCTGAGACCACTCTCCAAAGGATGCTGTGAGTGGTACCCGAAAGATGCCGCCGAGACCAAAGGATGCTGTGAGTGGTACCCAAAGGATGCTGAGACCAGTCTCCAAAGGATGCTGTGAGTGGTACCCAAAAGATGCAGAGACCAAAAGATGCTGTGTGTGGTACCCAAAGGATGCTGTGAGTGGCACCTGAAGAATGCTGAGTCCAAGCTCCAAAAGATGCTGTGAGTGGTACCTGAAGGAACCTGAGACCAGTCCTCAAAGGATGCTGAGAGTGGTACCCAAAGGATGCTGAGACCAGTCCTCAAAGGATGCTGAGAGTGGTACCCAAAGGATACTGAGACCAGTCCTCAAAGGATGCTGAGAGTGGTACCCAAAGGATGCTGAGACCAGTCCTCAAATGATACTGTTAGTGGTACCCAAAGGATGCAGAGACCAGTCCTCAAAGGATGCAGTGAGCGGTGCCTAAAGGATGCTATGAGTAGTTCCCAAAAGATGCTGAGACCAGTCCCTGAAGGATGCTGTGAGAGGTCCAGATAGAAAGGATCTTGCAAGTCGTGCCAAAAAGGATGCTCCGAGGAGCACTCCAAAGATGCACTTGTCCTCCAGCCCTCGCCTTTCTTTTCCTTTGGACCAGCCGGGTGAACAGCTGGAGTTCGGAAGGCAACCGTCAACTCATCCTCCTGCCTCCCTTTCCTCTTCCTCCTCTTTGCTTTGTTCCTTCCTCCTCTTCCTCTCTCTCTTTCTCCCCTTTTCTCCCGCACCTTGTGCTGGTGTCTGTATTATACAGACTTTTCTTTAATCCACCCTCGGCTCCTCTGCTCTCGTCCTTTAAGCCGGATTTATTGCAGCAAGAGAGAGAGATAGAGAGAGAGGAGAGAGGCAAAACCAGTGCCTCTCCTCTGCTCCAGCTCCCCTCCTCATGCAACACACACACAACACACACACACACACACACACACACACTGAGGCTTGCTTTTAGTGGCTTAACCCTTCACCAACCAGTATAAAGAGATGCTGCCATCTGAGACAGTGGAGACAGTGAACATGAGGAGGAAAAGGAGGAAACCAGGGAACCCGGCTTCTCTTTCTCCTTCTTCCAGGGTTGCCATAAGTCAGAAACAACTTGAAGGCACACAACAACAGCAAAAACAAAGTGACCCATGCCCTGGCAGCAATTCCAAATAGGCTGACAAAAGATCAGAGTGAGATATAGATAGATAGGGTCACCATACCGCAGTTACCAAAAGGGACAGTGCCATTGCGAACAAGTCATATCATCATCTGAGGTCTAGACTCTTGGATGGAAGAGGAACCATCGATGGTCCAAAACTTCAGTGGGTAACAACTGGTAGACTGAAATTAAGATGACAATGACAACAACAACGACGATGATGATGACAGCAACACAACATAATGTACTGCAATTGCAAAAATGGATACTACTTGAAACAGAGCAACAGGTATCTGATGATACTTGGAACAGACCAACAGGTATCTGATGATATCTCATTGGTTCCTAGATACTGTACTTGGGTAGAATCCAGATCATTGATGGTCAAAATGTTCATGGATGGTCAAAATTGCATAACTTCTGCCATAAATCTCTAACAGCTGTGGGTGCCAGTCAGAGTTGGCACTACCGATGTGCCACAAAGGACCGGACAGGAAAAGAGAGTGCATCTCTATATTGGCAAGAGCTTCCTGGCAAGAAGAGATGTTCAGAAACAGATGGCCACCAGACACAGGGAAGGGTTTGGCAGTGTCTTCTTGCATGGCAGAATGGGGTTGAACTGGATGACCCTTGAGGATGCTTGGTTCCGACTCTGTGATTCACTGTGGAGGTAGCTTGTGGTCTTCCGATGTGTAGGAACTCAGGTTCATTTCCGAGTATCTATCCAAGTAGGAATTCCTTGGAAGGAATTCAGCCTGAAACCCAAGTTAGTTATTGCTGCCGGTCAAAGTCAATAGTAGCGGACTGGGTGGGTCAGAGTCCATCTATGCCAGCTTTCCATTTTGCAGTCTCTGTGTCACCGTTGCTGCTCCCTACATGGGGCAGTTGGTCCAGGATCTTCTCAGTTGATCCACCCGGGAGGAACCTGATAGGTTCTTGAGTGATCTACAGAGGTTTCTGGTGGACGTTGTTGGTGGACTATGGTCGGGTGGGCAACAGTGGATCTCTGGGTGCAATTTCCATCGGATCAGTCCTCACCAGTGGAGGAGCAAAGCCAACAGACCCGCACTGAACCAGTGTTGTTGATGCACCATTGAACACCATTAACCTGGATGTGTTAGTCTGGAATTATCAGTACGCAAAGGGATCTTCTAGCACCTTTAAGACTGTGTGAAAGAAGTTGGCAGCATAAGCTTTCATGGACTAATAGCCTGCTTCGTCATTTTCCCAAGCAGACCGGCTGTAGTCCCTCTTCCAGCCACTATCACAGAGCCGCTATTGAGCAGCAAATCTCAGGTCAGCCTAGAAGCTGTGCCAGACTCATAAACTCATAGAGTTGGAAGGATCCCCCAGAGATCATCCCATCCAACCCCTCGCTTCAGGCAGTGATTCCCAAACTTTGGTCCTCCAGATGTTTTGGATTTCAGCTCCCAGAATTCCTGACTGTTGGACAAGGCGGTTGGGACTTCTGGGTTTCGAGGTTCAAAACACCTGGAGGACCAAAGTTTGGGGACTCTTGAGCTAGCATCCCCAGAAGCAGGTACCTGTCCAGCTCCTTTTGGACGATATTCAGAGAAATAGACCCCTTGGTCATTGGTAGCAGATATAGAATACTGGCCAGTTTTTTTGGGTGTAGAAGTCAACATTTGGGGGGGGGGGGATCAACCAGTGCATTTTGCACAAAAGACCCTAACCCTAACTGTGCTATCTATCTGCCTATTCTGCCTGTCTGTCTGCCTGTCTGTCTGCTAGCTATCTATCTATCTATCTATCTATCTATCTATCTATCTATCGCCAGGGGTAGCTGTGTTTGGCCATGTAGCAAATTACAAGAACATCCCAAATCCACAAAACAACGATGCCTCGATTGGGCCAACCAAAATGCATAAAACACACATTGCAAGAAGATATAAGTTGCAAACCAACATTTTGTCAAGATGTAGCTGTTCTGAGTTCAAGTGATAGGATGGAGAGAGAGAGAGAGAGAGAGAGAGAGAGAGAGAGAGAGAGAGAGAGAGACTGATATATTGAGTGAAAGCTAATTTTTGAAATGCAAAAATAAAAATAAAAATTGGGGTGCAAACACATTTTTCACTTTCCAAACAAAGTTCCCACATCCCAAAACCCATCCAAACCTGTGCAAAACCTCTTGTGACTCCATGGAGAAAATGTCTGAGATCTTCCTTTACGGTGTGCGAGAACGAATGAATCGAAGGCTGACCTCCGCGCCTTGAGCGCACCTTCCTTCCTCCCTTATCGCCTTCGCTCCTTGAAACCAAAAGTTGTTCTGGAGGAAGAAGAAGAAGAAATAAAAATACCTAAATGAAGGTCGAGATCAACTTCATTTGTGGTTTTGCATTATTGTGATTATTTTTTTTTAATACGACGTTTTAAAAGCCTGCAAACACAACCAGGGAATGACCCACAAACCATCACAGGGTTGGAAAGTGGAGAGGAAGGGGAAATCAATTAGTACTCAGACTTCTCCACATTATTTTTTCCTCCTTGGCCTTGTTTTGTTTATCCTCCAGTAAAAGCATCGCTGCACACTTTGGAGGAAGGAGGCAAAGGGCATCGCGGTAATGAGGCTCCCGTTTATGGGGCTGGAGATAGGAAAAGGCGTTGATGGGAGCCCTTCCGTCAAGACAATGTTCCCCCCCGCAGCCCAAGATGCAAGTTTTGGCACCGATGCTCCATCCACGGAGCTGTGGGAATGTCAATAATCGTAATAATGCTCCTAATTAACTCAAGGTTCATTCTGTGGCGAGTTGGGTTTTGTTAGGAAAACAAGGGCCTTATTCCCACTACCTTTTAAACCAGATCGCAATTCGGTTTGAACCAGGTCAAATGACCCTGGTTCCCACTTGAATCGAACCGCTGAAGCAATTCGGTGAAAGGGGCCATGCGCGAGACCCGTTTAACGCTGTTTTTTTCCCGCGTCTTTTTGGATAAATCGATTCGGCGCAAGTGCGAACTGGACGCGGATCGGAATCGGTTCAAATCTGCCCTCCGTCCGGCTGGAGCAGGTCCGTTTTGAACCGATTCATGTGTGAATGTGAACCACAAGTTTACAGGGGAAAAATGCCATCGGGGCAAATGTAGTGGGAACCACACTCCGCCGTTGAATCGATCCAGACCGATTTAGATTTAGATTAGATTCAGATTGCAAAGCGATTTATTTGTAAGCGAGAATGAGGCCGAGGGGAGCCTTCTGCTGCAAGAACGGAAGAGATGGAAACTGGGACTTTGTTGCTGTCGTTGTTGCATGCCTTCAAAACATATCTGACTTAGGAAGGCAATGCAGTAGGGTTTTCTTTGTTGCTGTTGTGTGCCAACAGGTTGTTTCCAACTTATGGCGACCCTAACATAGGGTTCCCTTGGCAAGCTTCTTCAGAGGGGGGTTCGCCATGGCCATCCTCTGAGGCTGAGAGAGTGTGACTTGCCCAAAGTCAACCAGTGAATTTCCATGGCCAAACGGGGAATTGATCCATGCTCTCCAAAGCCCAATGCTCAAACCATTGCGCCATGCTGGCTCTTTAGGGTTTTCCTAGCAAGGTTGATTCAGAGGAGGGTTGCCATTGCTTCCCTCTGAGGCTCACCTGCTTCTTTCGAAGGACATCTAGAGGACTTTTTCATGGGGAGGAATGTATCACTGTCCCAAAAGAAGAAGAAAGGGGGGGGAGGGAATCTGAAATTGCAAGAAATTATGTTGTTGCTTATCACACACAGACGAACACATCCGAAAGAGAAAACAGTGTGAATGTGGATGAACTCATCCCATGAGTACGTCCTCATCGGCTTCGTGATTTCGAATTAGCGTCTTTGCGGATGCGAAGGGAGGACAGGATCCCATGGCCGAACTGCAGATGTGTTTCATATCAACGCAAATGCGAATTGACTGCGAATTTGCAATGGAAAAGGATTTATACATTCAATATTTTTCCAAATTCAGCTATTCCTGGGATGTCTCATGGTTGCATTTGGGTTGCCTTCCGTTTTGCATGCGATGTCGCTTGAAAATCTTTTGCGAGATTACATGAAATGCCTTGGATGACTCTGGATTAGCCTTTGGTTAACCTTCCAATTTTCCCGGTGTGATAAAGTCATTTGAGTTGGAACCAAAGGCCAACTAGTTTATCTTCCTGCCATGCAGGAATACACAACGAAAGCATTCCTTGGAGAGGCAGATAAGAAATCTCCTCCTCCTCCTCTTCCTCTTCCTCTTCTTCGTCCTCTTCTCCTCCTCTTCCTCTTCTTCCTCCTTTCCTCCTCTTCTTCCTCCTCTTCCTCTGTTTCCTCTTCTTCCTCTTCCTTTTCTTCTTCTTCTCCTCTTCCTCCTCCTCCTTCCTTTCCTCTTCTTCTCTTTCATTTTTTCCTGCTAGATATAGCACCTTGCATTCTTCCCTATTGAAATTTGGTCCTTTTTTGGGGGGCCAGCTCTCCAACCTGCCAAGGTCATTTTGAATTCTCCTCTTGTCCTCTGGAGTATTAGCAACTCCCTCCCCATTTGGTGTCATCTGCAAATGTGATAAGCAAGTAGTAGATAAAATTAAACTTTCTCTCTCTCTTTCTTTCTCTCTCCCTCCCTCCTTTTCTCTCTCTTTTCTTTTTCAGGCAGGGGATAAAGCCGAAGAGGCAGCAAACCGGCCCGAAACCAACAAGACGGAACGGAAAGCCAGCCTTCTCCTCTCTCAGCCTGGCACCAAAGACCGGCTCCTTCTGCGGCGCGAAATGGGACGCTCCCTTACACTGTTTTGTGTCTGCTGAGCTTTGGAAATGTTATTAACGGTGATAAAAATTACCCAGCTCTGTCTAAGCATTGTCTCCGGTGTCCCGCGGCACTGGTTTTGCAAATTGGCAGGTATTTAAATTCCACCTACTCCGTCTTTGCCAGCTCTGTTGCATGCGGTGCGATTTTCTGAATTTGTTGGAGGTAACGGGAGAAGGAAGGGAGTATTTTATTATCATTATTATTATTATTTAAAAAAACAACCACAAACATATGCGTACCTTTGGATAGAACTCAGGAAAGTTGCACGAGTTGCCCAGGAGTTAAAGTCTAATCGGAGTAAAAAATAAAATCAACCAATGATGCAGAGTGTTGAATTACAAATAATTCATCTAGTAGCAACTAGTTGCTGGTAGTTTAGAAGTGAGCTACTGTTTAGAAGCGAGTAACTAAATTACGCTTCCACAAAGAAATGTGTAGTTATTGGGATCGCGGGTCATCATCATCACCATCTTTCCTCCAATTGCTCGCAAGGAGGATGCATGGAGGATCTTTCCTCCAATTGCTTGCAAAGAGGATCCATACATTAACTTTCCTCCAATTGCTTGCAAGGAAGATTCATGGAGGAACTTTCCTCTATCGCTTGCAAGGCGGATGCATACCGGATCTTTCCTCCAATTGCTTGCAAGAAGGATCCATGCAGGATCTTTCCTCTATCGCTCGCAAGGAGGATGCATGGAGGATCTTTCCTCTATTGATTGCAAGGAGGATCCATACAGGACCTTTCCTCTATCGCTTGCAAGGAGGAAGCATGGAGGATCTTTCTTCTACGGCTTGCAAGGAGCATGAATGGATGATCTTTCTTCCATTGCTTGCAAGGAGGATGCGTGGCACATCTTTCCTCCATCACTTGCAATCTCATTTCACCAAGAAGGCCTCAGTGGCAGACGATGGAGAAGGAGAATCTCCTGTGAGCCTGAAAAGGGGGGAGATGAAGGACCGCCAACCCCCCTCCACTTGGCTTTGGCACGGACTCAGCCTCCAAGACGTTAAAAGCCGCGAAGGAAGGATCCTCGCCCTCCGAAAGTCACACCGTCCTTTAAAAGGATGCTAATGCGCCAGCTTGGTTGGGAACGTGTGGCGTTATTAATGCTTTTATGATTTCGGGGGGGGGGGGAATCTGCCTGATAAACAAGTCTTCTTTAGATCATTATTTAAGCTCTGATGACATACACTATAAACAGAGAGACAGAGAGAGCGAAGGAGGGGTGGAAAAACAATCTCTCTCATACACACAAACACACATAATATAGGGAAGGAGACCCCTAAAATGACACTCCTGGAGAGATCAGAGTTCAAGGCTTGGCTATGAAACAGGCCCACTTTGGTCCGTAAGAGGAAGACCGTATTAAAGGTTGCTTTTCTCCGAGGATCAACCACTTTGCAAATGGTTTGATTCAGCCAAAGAAGCCACAGCGGCCCCGAGTTTGCAAGACCTAGGAAGGGATTTTCAGCAATGTTCAAAAGATGGTTGGAAAACGGGTCTCTCATAGTCAAGAAACCCTATCGAGGAAAATCCACACAGGGCCAAGAAAAGGAGCATCCTTGGCTTGCGCCGAGATCCCTCCAAACCAAGAAGGTCAAAGGCTTGGAAACCTGGCCCTATGGGGACCAACGTTGAAGATATGTATCTAGGAGGAGATAAGATGGAGATGATAAGCCATTGGTCTAACACTGGAGCCAAAAAGACTAATGCGCTTCTAGGCTGCGTCAACAAGAGTACAGTGTCCATATCAACAGACCTAGTAGCACCATTTTATTCTGCTTTGGCCCAACCTTTGGTCACTTCTGGGCACCACAGTTCAAAACAGAGATAGACAAGCTAGAACGTGTCCAGAAAAAAGTGATGAAGACGGTTGAAGCTCTGGAAACCAAGCATTAAGAAGAACATCTCAGGGAGCTGGGGATGTTTCACTTGGGCCTCATTCCCACTTACAGACAAATCGGTTTGCGATCCGAATCGATGGATCGATTCGACAGCGGAGCACGGTTCCCACTACATTTGCCCCGGTTGCATTTTTCCCCTGTAAAATAACCCACTCGTGGTTCACATTCACAAAGGAAACGGTTCAAAATGGACCCGCTCCAGATGACCAAGGGGCAAATTTAAATAGATTCCGATCAGCATCTGGTTCACACTTGCGCGGAATCGGTTTATCCAAAAAGATGTGGAAAAAATAAGCGTCAAAAAGACATGGGTAAAATGGGTCTAGCGCATGGCCCCCCTCTCCGAATTGCTTCCGTGAATTGATTCAAGTGGGAACCAGGGTCATTTGAACTGGTTCAAAACCGATTTGCGATCCGGTTTAAAAGACAGTGGGAATGAGGCCTTGGAGAAGATTAAACCAAGATGTTATATGATATCCCATCTTTAAATATCTGAAAGGATGTCACATAGAAGATGGGAGTGAGCTTGTTTTCTGCTCCTCCAGAAACTAGGACCTGAACCAACAGATTCAAATGACCAAAAAAGAGATTCCAACTAAACATTAGGAAGAACTTCTCGATTTTTAAGAGTTGTTTGATGGTGGGAAAAATTGTCTCAAAGGTGATGGACTCTCCTTTTTTGGAGACCTTTCAATGGAGGTTGGATATCCACCTTTCAGGAGCTGTGTCTTCCTTAATGATGAGAGTTTGGATTAAACAGCCCTACCAATACTATGGTTTTATGATTATTGGGTTACATAGCCCTACCAATACTATGATTTTATGATTCTAAAACTCTAATTACATTGATGAACGATTAATATTCTGCATTTTCCCTCTCCGAGCGTATGAAGTTTTTCCCCTGGAAAATAACCGAGGTCTCCCCACTGTTTCCAAACCGAGACAATAAAAAACCTTCCGTCTGTTTACTACGCTGTTGACGGCTTCTATTTTTCACTTTCCTTCCTTTAAAAACAAAAAAACAAATCCCATTCCTATTTTCCCGGCTGACAAAAAAACTAAAAATGGAGATACACTTTAAGTACCTTCAGGTGCAGCCGCTTGCCGTTCTGTCTCTCTCGCTCCGACGCTGGATGTATATGTAATTATTGTTACGCTAAAACTTAGGTATTTATACTTTTAAATTTTTATAAATGTACCAAACGGCACTGTCACGTTAGGTGCCTAAAAGTTATGCATAATACATCTGGCGTTTTCCTAAAGTAATTTTTGGTTTTAATAAGAAAGTAAGCCTTGCATATATTTCTCTTTTTTCCCCCCTCCTGCAAATTACTTTTCTTTTCGGTGTGGACAGGAGCGAGAAATCCAGTCCCTGACCGCCATTGTTCAATTTTTATTCAAAGCATGTGTTCTGCCATTAAACTCTGGCTCTCAGTAACAGAGGGTAGCCCTTGCCTTATTTTCCTAAGCAAGGGCTTGAACCCAAGACCTTTGGGTTAATACTCCGATGCTCTCGTGATTGAACTACCAGGCAGGCTTTTCGCCGCGTGGCGCGGTACCTCTTAGCAACCAGGAAGAAAGAAAAGGGATTTGCAAATCCTAGAGAAGCGTTTCCTTTTATAGGATCGTAGCATTGGAAGGGGTCTCAAATGGTCATCCAGTCTGACTCCTTTCGGAAGACCTAACCAAAGCACTCCTCTAGAAGGTCTTCCAACAGACTGTCCTTCTTAAAAAAGGACACTTGACCATCCTAAAACCTTTCCCACTACCTTTTAAACAGGATCATGACTTGGTTCGAACTCGGTTCAAAACGGTTGTTTCCATTAAACAGTTCATTAAACGGTCCATTAAACGGTTTCCATTAAACGGTTAAATGGTTCCCACTTAATCCGAATCACTGAAGTCTTTTGGACGCTGATTTCCCCCACGCTTCTTTTCAACCAAATCGAATCAGCACAAGTGCGAACCGGAACCGAATCGGATTCGATTTCACATTTCGGTCTTAAACGAATCGCTTCCGCGCAAATGTGAACCTGATGCGGGTCGGAATCGGTTTATTATGACATGCAGTAAAGCGGAAATGGATCTCCTGTGCAAGAACCGATCCTATTTAAACCGATTCATTTCCCAATGTGAACCACAAGTGGATTATGTGCCCCAGGAACCAGTTTTAGAAGAATCGATCCGTTTGTAAATGGGAACCCATAAGTGGGTTGTTTTGATGCGATTACATGAGAGAAAACGCGAATCCGGGGCAAATGTAGTGGGAACCACAATCCAATGTCGAATCGATCCATCGATTTGGATCAGAGACAGATTTATCTGTAAGTAGGAATGAGGCCCATTGGAAATGTTCCCTTTTTCGGACCGCAGCTACTTGGCTGGATTCTGGGAACTGTAGTCCCAAAGTAGAGTTGCTACCGATCTTTGCCCCATGACGAAGATGAAGGCAACGAAGGGCAAGGCGGCCTCCGGACCTTTCCGACCTCCCCTCCCTCCTTCCTTTCCTCCCCCTCCCAGAATCCCCCGCGCTAATTAGCGGCATAATAAAGTAGCAAGGAATACAATTTCCTCATTAGCCAGAGAGAGATTCCCGGCTAACATGACTGATAGACATCTACAAGAAAATTAACTTCAGCACCAGGGCTCTGTAATCAAGATTAATGAGGAAAACGGAGAGAGGGGGGGAAACGTCTGCCATTCTCCTTTGCTCCTTGCTGTCTCCTTCCATCCCTCGCGTCCTTCATGGGGAATTGAACATCACTCCAAAGAAACTAAGTCTTGGAGTCAGGAGGGACTCGAGGGCCATATAGTCTGACCCTCTTCCGTGTCGGGATCCACAATTCAAGCTATCCAACGTCTTTTTGAAGACCTCCAAAGATGAAGAGCCCACCTCTTTCTCTGTTGGGAATCCCTCTCTGATCCTGAATGGTTTTCGTTTGCATTCGCCGGGTCTTGGTTTCAATGTTTTTCAGGACTGGTCGCCAAACCACGTTTACTTTCAACGTTTCTTCTTACAGGTTGAAGTCGTCCAGGTGTTTGTGGATTTCAATGGCTTCCTTGTTCATCCTGATCCGACAATCCTTGGCACGGTCCAGAATTTCAGTGTTTTCAAATAGCATTTTATTCCCCCCCCCCCCCCCCCGATAGTGTTCGGCCACTGCTGAATTTTCTGGCCTGTAAGGTATCCCTGATTTTTTTGTTTTGTTTTGTGGATTTGGGATGTTCTTGGACTTGATAAGGAAGTCTGCTCCTTGGCTTCCAGACGCTTCGATTCCTCCTGTTCTCCCTTCCATAATTTCAATCCGCAAAAAAGATTCCACAGAAATATTAGGAAGACCTTCCTGATGGCAAAAGTAGTTCGACAGCCTCAGAGGTGATGGACTTTCCATCTTAAAAATTTTTCAAGAGTTTGGAGGGGCTTCTTCCAAGAGTGCTTTATCATTGCCTTTCTAAATAGCAGAGGGTTGGAATACGTAGTCTTTGGAGAATCTTCTGGTTCTACGATTCTACGCTTCTTCCCTTCGCTGCCCACCTTCTGAGTCTGCCTCCCTTCAGATTTGTTTCAAACAATGAACTTTATCAGATGCATTTCCCCCCGTTATGGGAATGGGAAGGGGACGCTTGGGTCCATGCGCGACCGAGAAAAAACAGATTTTACCGCGCACCAAAGCATCCACCATTCCATTCCCTGGTGCCAAGCCGTCCCCATTCAGTGCCGAGGCACATCCGTTGGCTTGAATGAAAGTCTTCCGACCCGAACATTTAATGTGCCTCAGCACTGAATGGGGATGGCTTGGTGCCAGGGAGTGGAATGGCACCATTTTGAGGACGGTGTACGGTCAAATCCGTTTTTTCTTGGTTGCGCACGGACCCGAGCGTCCCCTTTCCGTTTCCGTAACGTGGAAAATGTGTTTGATAAAGTTCTGTATCACATTCTTTATCTCCATATATATATATATATATATATATATTAAAACAAGGCCCCGAGCAGGTAGCAATCTTCAAAACACAGAATGTTATTGCAACATAAAACGCACATTTATAGTGCCGCCGTTAAAAAAAAATATAACGCTTATAAAAGGGATTTGAAAGATATATTTTATCGGCGGCACGTCTTTAAAATATATGGCTAAAAAAAGAAAGCTTTGCTTATTTCCTGGATGCTTAAAGGGAGGAGAGGGTAGACCCTCCTTGGAGGGTCACCTGTCAAGCGCATCAGCTAGACGCCAAAGCCACAAACGCCGGCGAAACGTCAGGAATAAACTCTTCTAGAACATGGCCACATCCTCCGAAAAACCCACAAAAATCTACGGATGCCAGCCATGAAAGCCTTCGACTTCACATCATGCAAGCTTTTGAAGCTCTGTTGCTTGCGTTGTGCCTTTTGTGCATTTCGGTTGGCCAATTAAAGGTATCCCTGTCTTTTTGTGGATTTGGGATGTTATGGACTTGCTAAGGATTTCTGCTCCTTGGCGTCCAGACTTTTCGATCCTCCTGTTCTCCCTTCTGTAATCACAATCTGCAAATCTGAAGTCAGAAGGAAAGAGATTCCACCAAAAATATTAGGAAGGACTTCTCAGTTGGCCAGCCGAAACGAACAAAAGACATGATGCAAGCTTTCAAAGCTCCACGGCTTGCATCATGCCTTTTGTGCATTTCGGTCGGCCGATTAAAGGAATCTACTATTTCGTGGATTTTGGGTGTTCTTGGACTATCCCTGGATATGGTTCCTTAGTAAATGTTATCGAAGAATAATCTCATTTGCTTCTTACTGTTTCAGGAGGAGGAGACGGAAGGACACTGAGTCAGCTTGGGCGGTGGCGTTGCTAAGGATGGAGATTTGGGATAATGAGCCAAAGATAAACCCAAATTTAATGCTAATGGAGAGTTATCTGTGGTTAATTACCCCCCGAGAGCTCCCTCTTCAATCATGGAAAGTGACTTTGTCAAGACCAGGGTTGGCAACGGAGGAGCGGTGAAGGACTAATGATGCTCCCGTGTCTTCACTTCCACAGAGTTCATTTGCTCGGTAGTAAAGTTTAATCCTGATGAGGAAATCTGAACTCGGGACAAGAGGCCACTGTCGGAACAGAACCCAGAAAAACAGAATGGTTCCCAATGGTTCCCAATGGGCAAAAGTGTCAGGTGAGGCTGCATCCTTGCATCCTGTCTGTTCAACTTATGCAGACTATGCTGGTTGAAAGACTCTGGCACTAATGTTTCCAAGTCCCCTGTATCTCTGGTTTATGGGAATGGGCACGATCAGGCCTCTGATTTAGAATTGGGTCCCATATAATGCCACCGGCATGCCCATATTTCCATGGAAAGAGGAGATGGTTTCACGTTGGACTTTCAGCTCACTTTCGCAACCGGGGAAGCTGTTCAACAAAAGGGAAACTCTTTCTCCATTGTGGTTTCCTCGTTGCAATCTGCGACGATCTAATCGCGAGACCTGGCCGTTCCCTTTCTCCGAATTATCCCTCATTGGTGACAGTGTGAAATATGACTTTTCCTCGCAGTTGCTGGCACGGCGGATACGTTTGCCGGGCTGCGTTATGCATTGATTATATTATATGCAAAATGGGGGACATTAGCAAAGCGTCCAGGCAGAGATTTCCATCTCACGAGTGTCAGCATATTTTTAAAAATAGTTGAAGGAGAAGGATCAGAGTTGGATTCTTCCAGTTTCTGTCTCTCTTTTGCTTTGCTTCCAGCAAGTCAAGGATATGATCCTTGTATTTATGACCACAAAGAAATAAACAGGGCATTGGAAACCCCGCAATATCAGTTTCTCTAAGATATATGCATGCATTTATCTCACCATACTACGCATCCCAGGATGTGTTAAACAGCAACCTTATGCAGTACTTACTGGATGCTGTTACACACTACACGACGCATGATATACAACTGCAACGCACAATCCTGGCTTCAATGCAAAGTATAGGACGCACAACTACAATGCGCAGGATACCCTATATCTATAATTATACTATCGATAATAATCGCCAGTGTTGCAACCCAATCTGGTCATTTACTTTTATGTAAAGTACTTGTATCTTTTATGCAACTGTTTTATTTTATACCTCTTTTTATTTTATGTGGTTTTAAGTTGTATGTAACCTTTCTATTTTATAGGGTTTTAAGTTATAGCATGTCTGTTGACTGTAAATAACGACTGAATTGGAGGAAAAAATGTGCAATTTCCAAAGACACAGAGAAACACTGTCTGGTGCAATTCCGTCCCGTGCGATTCTGCTTCAGCTGTTATCAGCCGAATATTCCCATCGCACAACGGTAACTTTTTGGCCCTGCGTTCATAGTGCGACTTGTGCATTTCCACATCCCCAGATGTGAGATTCAAATCGGTTTGGACCAACGTAAAATGACCCTGGTTTGCAATTAAACCAAATCGCAATTCAGAGAGGGGGGCCCCCACGCTAGACCCGTTTAACCCGTGACTTTTTGGCGCTGATTTTTTCCCCGCTTCTTTTTGGATAAGTCGATTCGGAGCAAGCGTGAACCGGATGCAGATCGGAATCAAGTGAGAGCCGATTCCCACCTTATCCGTGGACAACCGTTGCCAAAAAAAGAGAGACCCCCATATTTCCTCCGCAACATTGGACCCGAGTGGGTTAAACCGTTCCGTCCTTCTTCTCCCCAGACTTCCCTTCCCCTGAGGATGGCTCCAATCTAGGAGTATTTAGGAACCTCCTAAATATGTAAATCCTTCAAAGGCAGAGTGGTATTTACAGGCCTTTTTCTGGAAAAAAAAAAAAAGAGCTGGTGGAAACTGGGACAGAGAGAGAGAAGAGATACCCCTCCTTTCCTCCCTTCCCTGCTGTTTCTAGACTTCATCTTCTTCTACCTCCTTTTGTCCTCCGGCATTCTCCTCTCCTCTTACCTAGCTGGAAACAAGCGCTGCGTATTAGCGATAAGGCATGGAGCTGATTCTTTCCTTTTTTTTTCCTGGAAAAAAAAAGGAAAAGAAAACGAGAAAGAGAGAGACTCCATTGACAGACGCAGGTGATTCGGGGAAGCTGCCGCATTTCTATTCACTCCCTTTCTCTCTGATCTCCTCTTTCATCGCCTTCTGCGTAATAGTTATTTCTCTCTCCATGCATCTAATGGATCCTACATGTATCTACCCTTTCCTTTTCAGCCCCAGCCAAGCCAAAAATGGGAACCTCGGCGGTGGGAGTTAGCAAAACCGCCCACTTTCAAGCAAAAATGGGGAAAAGATAATGAAATGCAAGGGGTTGTTGGAAGACGGAGAAATGGCGAGTTTTGCCCTGGCACCGATTGCAAAGCTGTGCCATCCTGGGAAACTTTGGCCCACCCCATATTTTGGACTAGACTTCCTATAATCTCCTGCTGAGATTAAGTTCTTCTTAATGTTTAGATGAAATCTCATTTCGTGTAACAGCAACCCATTAGTTTGTGTCTTAGTCTCCAAAGCAGCAGCAACCAAGATGGCTCCATCTTCTACACGAAAGCCCTTCAAATATTTAGAGATGGCCATCATGTCACTTTCTTAGGTGTCCATCATATCAGTCTTCTCTTCTCCAGTTTAAACATACTCAAAACTCTCTGAGCTGATCTTCAGAAGGCTTGGTTTCGAGACCTTTTATCATCTTGGCCACCTTCTTCTGGACACCTTACAGCTTGTTTTATATCTTACAACTATGTTGATGTTCCTCTGGAAGATTGGAGCTCAGAACTGGATAGAGGATCCCAAGTAAGGCCTGACCAAATCGGAACAGGGTTGCACTATGTTTTCTCTTGATATTGAAACCAAACCACTCTCTCATCCTCAGAGGAAGACAATGTTGGAAAACCTTCTTTGGTCTAATCTCACCAAGAAATCCCATCAGAGGTTCACCTTTGAGTTGGCCTTAAGTCAGAAATGACAGCAACATCTTTGAAAGCATCAAATGCTCTCCTTAGTCCATATTTCTCACCGGATCCTGGAAGTCCCAGTCAGTGGTCTTTCTTCTGTAATGGTTTTGATGGGACATAAAGTCAATCTGGGTAGCTTCACGAGGACTATATGGCCCATGGGTCCTGCCTCTACAACTCTCATATAATACTGTATATATTCGACTATAAGTTGACCTCATACGTAAGTCGAGGGCAAGTTTGGGGGCCAAAATTATAGATTTTGAATATGACCCATGGATAAGTCGAGCGTAAAACTTCCGAAGTAAAGGAAAAGAACTTACAAAATTACAAAATGGTCCTCTGTATCTCAGAGTAGAAAAGGGGGTCAGTGCTTTCAGGGCAGATTTAACTATTGATTTTCACACATATATATATATATATATATGCATTAAAATACAGTACTTAAATTGACCCGTGGATAAGTCAACTCGGGATTTTTGGGTCAATTTTTGAACCTAAAATTTCCAGACTTACATATGAGTATATACAGTAGTTTTAAAGAGACCTTGGAAAGCCATTGCCAATACAGACTTATCTGCCATTAATCTGTAGGGAACATATTGCTTCCTTTGTTTTATATGGGTGAGTTATAGCACTATCTCAGAGGGCGCTTTGGCCTTTATAATTCCAGCTGGGCCCCCAATCTGTCCTCCAATCTTATCTTCTCAGGGGAAACCATTTTTAGTACCAGGCCATGCCTCGGTTGTTCTTCCTGACCATCCAAAGATCTGATACAACGTCATGATTTATCAGTCCCTATAACCATTGCTCACTTTATGCTGCGCATGTGCGTATAGTGTTCAGATGCATCCGATCCCTCTCCGGGAGAACCAGCCATGCACCCAAAAGTCTCATTCCCACTTACAAATAAACCAGTTTGCAATCCGAATTGATGGATCGATTCGACAGTGGGGCGTGGTTCACACTACGTTTGCCCCGATCGCATTTTCCCCCTGTAAAATAACCCACTCGTGGTTCACATTCACAAATGAATCGGTTCAAAACAGACCCGCTCCAGCTGGTCGAAGGGCAAATTTAAATCGATTCCGATCCGCATCGGGTTCACACTTGCGCGGAATCGATTTATCCAAAAAGACGTGGGGAAAAAGATGTTGTTTAAATGGGTCTAGTGCATGCCTCCCCTCTCTGAATTGCTTCAGCGATTCGGTTCAAGTGCAAACCATGGTCATTTAATCTGCTTCAAACCGATTTGCGAACCGGTTTAAAGGGTAGTGGGAATGAGGCTCAAAGGATACAAGGAAATTAAACACCGTAGTAATTCTTGAGAGCTGAACAACAAAGTACGGTGTCGGTTCAGATCAGGAACCTTATATAGATCCTGTCATTTGCAAATTCGGATATACTTTCATCTGTTCTTAACTGTAATGCATTGCTTTGGGGGGGCTCCGGAAGGCTGAGACTTGATAAACTAACGTTTTAATAAATACAAACGAATAAAAAAGAAATACCTCTTGTGGCTTTATGCTAGGCATAACCGGCGCTTATATGGAGGGAGTACTTTTGCTGACATTGTGTAAGAAGGTTTCCAATATCTCCTTCTGCAACGCTTTCATAAGTAATCGCTGTTGGGTGGACACAAATCGATCCCGGTTGAAATATCGACTTATTGGTCTTTTTTGTAGCCATGTTGCCTGCGGAAAAAGATGAAATATGCAATAAGTAAAATGTATACAGAAGATATGTAAGAAAGCACATTTGGCCACGGGGGGAAAGGAATAACCCCTGGTTGACAAAAGCAAAACCTTTGAGCGAGGTGAAATAGCTCTCTTGGAAATAATCCTTACTTTTGGGTTTTTAAGCTCCCAAACCAAGAGGGGAGGATTTGCAACGCTACAAACAGCCGGAAGAGAGTATTGTTTTTCCTCCTTTACTTGGCGTTGCATTACATCTGCATCACGTTTCCCCTTACCCCTCTTTCCAAAAAAGATTGTTCCTACCGGTTTGAACGTCATCTGTCGAAATATCACCAGCCACTTTGCTTTAAAAAATGAAAATCTCCTTGGGGATACGGATACGAAAAGTGGGAGGTTGCGGATCGTGGGAGGAAGACCGAGATATATATTTTTAACACGTAGCGAGAAGGGAGGGGGAAAAAATAATAATAATAAAAGAGGAGAAGAGGAGTATCAGTATAAATAGACTGATGACATCCAGCGGGAAGCTATAAATAAACAGGGAGAGAGAACGAGAAAGAAAAGGAAAGAAGTTAAGATGTTTTCTCTGGCTTCGGAGCTGGATTGTAAAGGTGCACATTTTGCATCGCGCCCATTTTACGTCATTTACTTTGATTCCGCCACGGAAATGAAGAGCGATAGAGGAACTACGACTGGAAGGGGAAGGAGTTGCCTTGTTGGGTTGGAGGATGTGCTAAAAATAAGTCGCCGCGTGCCTCCTCCGGGCCAAGCGTCATCGAGGGTTGCGTTCGTGACGGTGGTGCGTGGAGAGGAAAACATGCGCCACAACTTACCCGCACCATTGCTTATAAAAACGAGCATGCGCCACATGCACAAAATAAGAAATGTTGCTTCTTTCTGCAAAGTTCTCCAAAGAGTGGAAAGGGCACAACTGCTGGAATCACACTTCTTCTTCTTATTATTATTATTATTATTCACTTCCTACTCTGGGAATTTCACAAAGAACAGCTGATTTTAGGACAACGGGGCCCTGAATGCCATCTATGTAGCGTATGGAGTTTATCCTATTTTGGAATTTGGGGGTATAATCCGAACGCAATCATGGGGTTTCACGCATTTGCGTATTTGGGCATCTCACGCAATTTCAGGAAATGGGAAGTCGTTCCGAACGCAATCATGGGGCTTCGCGTAATTGGGTATTTGAGTATCTCATGCAATTTCAGGAAATGAGGGGTCATTTTCGGGCAATGGGAAGTCATTCGGAACACAGTCTGAACGCAATCAGAACTCACGTAAATTCGCTAAACTAGCGAAATTTAAGTGAATTCAAATTGGCTCCATTTGAAAATACCCCCAAATTCCAAAGTATGATAAACTCCACAGCCTTCAATTTGCCTGTTGACTAATGGTGACCCCATGAATTTTGCATAGGGCTTTCTTAGGCAAGCTAACCAACTCAACAATGAGTTGATATTATCAATGGCTTGGTCACATAATATCCCCAGGATCCAGTTTAACTTCTGCCATAGGTTCACAGAGTCATAGAGCTGGACGTTTAAACATTAGGAAGAATTTCCAAAGAGCTATCCATCCATAGGATGAACTTCATCGAACGGCGGTGGTCGCTCCATGTTTGGAGGTCTTCAAACTGAGGTTGGATGGACATCTCTCAGGATTGCTTTAGTTGAGTTACCAATGGCTTGGCCATATAGTATTCCCAATTTAGTTGCTGCCATAGATTCACAGTATTGTAAAGCTGGACGTTTAAAACGTAAACATTAGGAAGAGTTTCCCAAGAGCTGTTCAGCCGTTGAACGGACTGCCTTGAAAGGTGGCGGATGCTCCATCTTTGGAGGCCTTCAAACAGAGGTTGGATGGACATCTCCAAGGAGTATTTTCATTGAGTATTCCTGCATGGCTTAAGAAGGCTGGACTAGATGGTCCTCGAGGCCCCTTCCAACGTTAAAACTTCCAACAATATGATTCTCTGGTTCTACAATTCGAACGTCTTGAAAGCACCAAGTTAGAAGAAGGTGAAGTAGTTAGGGCTAAGCCTTGAAGGTCCCGTCCGGCCCAAAGCAAGCTTCCCGCCTTCCTCCCCCGTTTTAAGCTTCAGCACAATATACTCAGGACAATTTATTTGCACTTATTGATATTGAACTTTATTTTATCCACTCACAATAAGAGGACGGAATACATTAGCGGTATCAATGGATCATATTCGAAAGCGTTAAAGAGATTAAAAATAGTGGGGACTGGAGGGTGGGAGGGGAGGGAGATAGGACAGAATATTTATTTTCGTTGCAAATTGGAATGAATCATCTCTCTAAAGCAAGCACCGGGAGAGAAGATATATCTTACAGTAACAGAATCACAAACAAAATAATCAATAATCCCTATATCTCTGGGATGGTAGGAGCCGCCATTTCAGATATGAGCTGGAACATAATAAAGACTGTATAGAAGAGAGTGCATACAAAGCTTGCATCATCATCATCATCATCATCATCATCATCATCATCATCATCCAGGACTCAAGAAGACTGTTTTAAACCTCGAAAAGGTTGTCGGAATAATAACACCAACAAAAGTATTTCTCTGCTCATGAAACAATGACAAGGAATGGGCCAATTCAGAAGGAAGTTCAAAACCTGGAAGGCCCTGGCTGCATCTAGACTCCAGAATTAACCCAGTTTGACGCTGCTTTGACAACCATGGCTCCATGCTATACTATCCTGGGATTTGTAGTTTCGTGAGGTATTTAGCCTTTTCTGCCACAGCAAACTACAATTCCCAACGGGTTCGTTTCTGAGGCAGGTTCAAAGTGGTGGCCCTCCATATCTCCGAACGCTTCCGAATTTTCCCATCTTCTCTAATGCTCATTTTTGTTGCAAAGATAAAGTTTAGGATTTGAGCAAAACTCTCTATCTATAGACACCCAGGTGGATATTCATACAGATTTCATTGCACTTGAACCAACTGTAACAGGTTTGTTTCCGAGGCAGGTTCAAAGTGGTGGCCCTCCATATCTCCGAACGCTTCTGGATTTCCCTATCTTCTCCAATGCTCATTTTGCTGCAGAGATGGAGCTCCCAGTTTAGGATCTGAGCAAAAATCCAGCATCCAGATCAATGCCCATACATTAAGCAAGCATCTGAACCAGTCGTAACAGATTCATTCCCAAGCCAGGATCAAAGTGGTGGCCCTCCATATCTCCGAATGCTTCTGGATTGTCCTCTCTTCTCCAATGCTCATTTTGTTGCAAAAGACGGAGCTCCCAGTTTAGGGTTTGAGCCATGCTTTCTACCTATGCATCCAGATCAATGTTCACATAACATTTCCAAACACCTGAACCAGCTTTGATCCAAGGTCAATGAGGTGGTCCTCGATTTCGAAAGCCCCAAATCCTTTACATCTCCATTAGATACAAGTCATCTGAAGGGTGACATGTCCCCAGTCCCTCTTTCTTCTAATTCAGATACTTTGGGGTGGCATCTCCATTACTTTTGGCAACTTCTCCCAAGAGAACCTGAGTTTGGAAAGTGGGACAATCCATATTTTGGCTGATCTCGGAGGTGTTTTGACAGATCGAGAAACGCAGAGAGGCGGCGGCCATACCTGCGTTCTCATTCTTTCCATCTCCCTTCCCTTTCTTGTTTCGTCCCTCCGTATTTATGACTTGTCTGGCTGTACATTGTGTTCAGTGTTTCCTTCTGATGTTTTACCAGTTGTTTTAATTTTTGCCAAGCCCTTTTGAAATATGCATGGGGAAAAGCGGCACAGAAATGTCTTCTTTGCAACCGCGCCTAAATTAGAAAAAAACATGATATGAATAACTTCCGACTCAGAGGACTGTATCTTTCGGAGAGACGCATCCTTCAAATATAATTTCTCAACGGCTTCCAAAGGTGGTCCTGTCCTATTTAAAGCAAGGAAATGCCCAGGTGAACATACCTATAGTCCGGCAAGGAAAATCCAGTTTACATGGGACTAGAAAGAGAAATGTGGTGCGGGAAATCCAAGGTTCAAAGGGGGAAAGCTCTCCAAAAACCTGAGTCAACATATCCACAGGTTAGTGTAAGTACTGTACTGTAACTCATATTATATATATATATATATATATATATATATCTGTATCTGTCCTGGAAGCACCAGCATTTAAGGTGAGCGGAAACGCTTATTCCTGCTTGAATTTTTTGCAAGCTCTTTGGCATTGTTTTCCTTTGCTTCATCCTTTAGATCCTTTCTTAAATGCCCCTAAGTTTTACCCATGACTTATGTATGGGTCATATCAAAACCTACCATTTTGGACCCAAAACCTGCCCCCGACTAGTACATGAAGTCAACGTATAGTCGAGTATATACATTATGTTTTCACTCAAATTGTTAGGTTTGGGGAAAGCTTGGAACGTTGGCCCGTCGCAGCTCAGAACCGGTGTTTGGGGCAACTATCACAAGCATCTGCAAAAAATTACCACTATGTGAACCACATATCGATCTGATTCCCACAACCTTTTAAACCAGATCGCACCTCGATTTGAACCGGTTCAAATGACCCTGGTTCGCACTTGAACCAAATCGCTGAAACGATTCGGAGAGGGGGGGCATGCGCTAGACCCATTTAACGTGCGTCTTTTTAACACTGGTTTTGCCTTTTGGGATAAACAGATTCCGTGCAAGTGTGAACCAGATGTGGATCGGAACCGATTTAAATTTGCCCTTCGGGCCAGCTGGAGTGGGTCCATTTTGAACCGATTTGTTCATGAACGTGAACCACAAGTGGATTATTTTACATGGGGGGAAAATGCAATCGGGGCAACCACACTCCGCTGTCGAATCGATCCATCGATTCAGATGGCAAGCCGATTTATTTGCAAGTGGGAACGAGGGCTTCTATCACATCTTCCAAAGACCAGAGTTTTCCAAAGCCACTCCTTCCTCTGCCGAATCTCCTTCCAAATCCTCCCTCCATCAAAGGCATAGAAATAGCAAAAGGGAGAGCGGAAGGAGGAGTAAGTTATATCAACAGGAGTGAGTTGGGGGAGAAATGGAGTTAAATCCACAGGCTGTTTTCCACCCATCCACCCACCTACCCAACCCTTCTCTCCGCAACACCTGCGGCGACTAGAATAAATCCAAGACGGTGATTGAAACAGAATTAAATATTCCGAAAGACTAATGCGACGGCTCAGCGTGAGGGATCAACCTCTTGCGATGGTTTCCATAAAGGAACCAGAAGTCGATGGCTCTCAGTGAGCAGAGGAGAGTTTGTCAAAGCAGATGCGTTGCCAAAAATGCATAAATAATGATATAATTTTAAAAGGTGTAACTGTGGTGTTGGGGACTGGGCACATCCTATCAATAAATCGGCCCAATATCCCGTCCGGGATATTAGGAATTTTGGGTCGCTTTTGGATCGATTCGGATTGCGCAGCTGCTGTTCAGGAAATGGAGGCCCCTCTGTTTTGATCCGGAACGGTGGCGAACGGAGACTTCGGACCGGATTTAAACTCCATGGAGAGATTCACTGCCTTAAAAACATAGGCCCTTACAACACTAGGGAAATCCCAAAGAGAAACGGGTTTTAAACAATATTTAAATTTCAAAGGTCCATAGTGGGAACGGTGAATCGATTTTGAATCGGTTCGGGGAGACGAATCTCTCCGTGGAAAAAACGTAATCATGACCGATCCCCGAAACTCGGATCTGAGCCATCTCAGCCTTGATCGGAGGTCTCTTATCCAAATTGTGAGAACAGAAATACAAGGAGAGCTACAGTCGGGGTGGTGTGGCCTCGTGTATCTTAACAGTTTCCTTTGAAAGCGACAACGCTGAACACAACTTGGAACAAATCTGAGTCCAAAGTCTCCAAAGAAACATGTCTCTCTTTCCTCCCTCTCCCATCGTCGGCGCATTGTTCTCAGATCCGAGCAGGTGAAACAACAATCGCATCTGACCCCCATTCGGCTCCCTTGTGTATATCGCAGGAGGCCATTTTGGGACTCTGGTTGCGGTTAATTATATAGCAACAGACACAAATAGTTTCTCGCGCGGCGGGGATCGAAGGCAAGACAAGGGACCGCAAACTGCGCGGGGACGATAGGCTGACAAAGGCAACAAAAGGACACGGAATAACACACACACACAGACAGCGAGACAATAAGGCAATTGGGAGCAGTGGGATGGAAAGACAAAAGAATGCGGTTTCTAGGCGAGGAAAGAATCAGATCATGCAACACTTCTTCTTCTTTGAGGTTCTCCCCTTGGAGCAATTTTGGGGATTTGTTATCCTTCAGCTTAGTGTGGTTTGAGTATTGGATTAGGATGCCATGGGACTAGGGTTCGAATCCACATTCGGCC
Source organism: Urosaurus nigricauda (assembly GCA_034509955.1). Classification (NCBI taxonomy): domain Eukaryota; kingdom Metazoa; phylum Chordata; class Lepidosauria; order Squamata; family Phrynosomatidae; genus Urosaurus; species Urosaurus nigricauda. The sequence continues at coordinate 13,204,791 of JAOEGL010000008.1, forward strand.
TTAGAAACCCGGGTGGCCTTGGGTAGATCACACTCTCTCAGCCTCAGAGGAAGGCCATGCAAAATCTGCGGCCAAGAAAACCCTGGGAGAGATAGTGTGGTGTAGTGCTTTGAGTGTTGGACTAGGATTTTTGGGAGACAGGGTTCAAATCCCAGCTCGGTCGCGGAAATCCATTTTCTTACCTTGGACAAGTCACACTCTCTCGGCCTCGGAAGGCTACGGCAAAGCTCCCCTGCATCTCGCCGAAAAAACCCTAGGACAGGGTTGCCAAAAACGGAGCCGGTTGGGTGCAGGGTTCAAAAGTCGGGCTCGGACTCCAAGACACCAGGGTTCAAATCTCCGTTCGGCGACGTCCTCTCAGCCTTAGAGGAAAGCAATGGCAAGCCTCCTCTGAAGAATCCTGCCAAGAAAAATGTATAGGGAAATTTTTTCAAATCGCCGTTTCCAGTTTTATGTACAAAACGACCAATTGCAAAAAAAAAAAAAAATTGCGCCAAATAGTTGCAAACAGGCTTCAGCAAATGCATGGCTCTCTAAAAGTCTTTCTTGCAGTGGGAAGAAGATGGCTAAAACAATTAATTGAGATGCTGGGCTTTGTAGTTTAGGGATGTGCACTTGAGACTCTCCGGCAGAGAAATCCAGTGTTTCCCCATTATAGAATCATAGTCCTATTGACTATGGAATCATAATGCTATTGTAGTAAGCCAACTTGGCCTAACAGTTTGGATGTTGGACTATGACTCTGGAGACCAGGGTTCGATTCCCCGTCCGGCCATGAAACCCACCTTGGGCAATTCACACTCTCTCAGCCTCAGGGGAAGGCCCTGGTACACCTCCACTGAACAAATCTTGCCAAGGAAACCCCAGGACAGCTTTGCCTTCGGGTCGCCGTTAAGTCAGAGATGACCGAAAGGTGCACAATCATGCTATAGCTGCACTAGCGTGGTTGAAACCCCATTTTGCAAACCACCGCAGGGCCATTTCAGGGCAGGCTGCGGCGGGGACACCGTTCGGCATGCATGCTAACCCTAACCCTTATCCAGGGCGACGAGCCGGAAATAATGGATGGGAACCAGGAATGCAACTCGGCTCCGGGTTTCAAGGGCTGGGGAGCCAACGTGAGCCGTTAATGAGTGCGGCCCAGCCATTTAGGTCCCTCGCGTTGCATGCGAGCCCATGTGGCACGGCGACCGGCGCTGCGTGCAAAGCGGCGGCGAGGGGCAAGGGATGTGCCACCCCAAGGGTCCCTGCCTTGCCAATTAGTTCTGTCAGACGTCTGCCAGCTTCTTGGCACCTAAGCGGTTGTGACAGCTCTGGAGGAAAGGAGATGAGGAAGAGGGATGAACTCTGCCAGCAACCGCCATCCATGCCCTCCCCTTCTCTTTCCGTCTCTCTCTCTCTCTCTCTCTCTCTCTCTCTTTTCTCCATTAAGAGGCAAAGCCAGAAAGTGCACTCTCCGACCCATAATGTGCACACCTCCGGAGCTCCCAAGCGCCATAAATCTTTGGGCAGAGAGATTTTAAATCACAACCTTTTATTAAAGGCCTTGGTTGGATGGAAAAGGTTAGCCGTCCGTTGACACATTCAAGTGGGAACCCACCTCCTGGATGAGAAAGAGAGGAAGGAGGCAGAGAGTGGAAAGAAAGAGAGAAGGGCAGATGGGGCGCAAGGATGGCGATTGTACTTGCATTTTGCCTTTGCTGTTACCCGCCTCGGTCCTCGAATGGGAGAGGCGGGATAAAAATAAATAAATTTATTATTATTATTATTATTATTATTATTTGAAAAATTGATTGCAACTCCCATCCTCCTCAACTATTGCCTAAGCCAGCTATGGGAGTTGCAATCTATCCTTCAAATAGAAGAATAATAGAAGGCTGCATCTTAACTCCGTCATGTTGGAAGGGAAACCAAGGCCTCATTCCCACTTATAAATAAATTGGTTTGCGATCCAAATTGATGGATTGATTCAACAGCGGAGCGTGGTTCCCACTACATTTGCCCCGATTGCATTTTTTCCCTGTAAAATAACCCACTTGTGGTTCACATTCACGAATGAATCGGTTCAAAACAGACCTGCTCCAGCCAGCCGAAGGGCAAATTTAAATCGATTCAGATCTGCACCTGGTTCACATTTGCACGGAATTGGTTTATCCAAAAAGACGCGGAAAAAATCAGCATCAAAAAAGACATGGGTTGAATGGCCTCCCCTCTCCGAACCGCTTCAACGATTCAGTTTAAGTGGGAACCAGGGTCATTTAAACTGGTTCAAACCGATTTGCGATCTGGCTTAAAAGGTAGCGGGAATGAGGCCCAACGCTGCTTTTGACATAATAATGTTTTCTACATAAACTCACCCTAACCGATGGATTGGAAGAATATTTGAGAATATTATTTGAAAAATGGACAAAATTCATGAGTGACTGTTTTGCATGCAGAAAACGCTCCTTTCTTGGGAGGAAACAGGAATTTTCTGAGATGGATCTGCTCAGAGAGATTTTTATCTATATAGAAAACGACATTTCCTCTCCAAAAGAAAAATCTGATTTCTGTTAACTATGTGCAAATTTTGTATAGAATAAGTCCCAAACTGTGCAGATTCTCATTTGTTCGGGATTTCTCCTCCGCAGGGTTTCCTGAAGGTCCAAGGAGATGTTTTTGACCATTTTCCAAATATTCTCCGATAGACTTTCCATCCCCAGCTTTGCATTCCTGCTTTGTGCAAGAGAGAAAAACATTTCTTTCTATCTCTTTGGCCATGCAGAAAAGAAAAACAAAAACCCACTTGTACAAACAACTTAACGTTGCGTTTAAAACAGGCAAACAAACAGATTAAAACAGTGCAAAGCATAGCAAGGGCAGAAATAAGTTCAGGTTCCACGTTTCCAAGAAAAAGCATTTCACCTGCTAATGGATTTCAGCTCAAAGGTAGGGAAAAACTAGGGTCCGTAACTCCAGAAAGTGGATGGTTTAGTTCCTGAGACCTTGAGTGTCTCTCTTCAGATCAAGAAGATGCACAGGAGGTACATGAACGGAGAGGAATTCAAGGACGAAACCTCAGCAGAAATAGGAACGGAGATGCTACGGACGCCCGCTGCGAGATCCAGATGTTGACAGCGGTCTCCAAAGAAGGTGATGCATGACTGGAAAAGAGGAAAGAGAGGTAGATCAATGACTTCTCTTAGGTATCATCATGACTTTCTCTGAGGTGCCAATTGCCTCCGAGTTCACCTTCTGGTCCTTCTGGTCCGTTTTCTTCGCTCCTGGAGTGAAGGAAGCCAAACAGAGCAACTTCTATGGTGGCAGAGTGACACATCCATCACACATTTCGAAATGTGAATGGTGAACTGAAATGGACTTTGTCTCATTGGCTTTTGGGCGTGTGGTTCTGTTTTGCTTTTTAATGGTCCTTGTGCTTAACTGCTTTTAATTTTCTGATAGTTCAAATGCTTATAAACTTTTGCGTACTCTGAATTTTTAACAACGTTGTAAATAAATGGCATCAGAAGTGCCCCATGCGTATCAGACGTATCCAACGTACCTTCTAAGGGGCTGACGCACATCCAAAGTGCCTCGGATACATAAGAAGTGACTGACATAAAACAGAAATATAAGGTGTGCATCAGAAGTGCCCTATGTGCAATGCAAAGTCCTGATGTGCATCCTAAGGGCCTGGGGTGCATCAGAAGGGAGTGACATCTATCAGAGTTGCCCAACACGCATCAGGAGTGTCCGGTGCACCTCCAAAGTGTCTGAAGTGCATCAGGAGTGCCCAACGCACACCAGACATGCGTGACACATCTCCAAAGTACATGATGTGCGCCAGAAGGGCCCAATGTGCCTCCTAAGGGCCGGATGTGCATCAAAAGTACCTGGTGCACATTGGAAGGGCCTGACATACATGAAAAGTGTACTCAATGCGCATCAGAAGTGCCCAGCATGCATCCGAAGTGCCTGAACATCAGAGGTGCCCAATGCACTTGGGAGCACCCTCGCTGTTGCCCGGATGTTCATCGTCACAATTCACTAACATTGCATTTCTGCAATATAGGCACGAATTCCTAAAGTTAGGAAATGCAGACCGTGATGCAGGCTCTCGATGCCAGAAAGCCTTGTGGGATCCCATCTCAGTGTGCAAGCGGATGCAGGAAGAAAAGAGAGTAGTAGTAGCATCCACCAGCTCCATCCATCGCAGTGCGCTCCCTCGGCCGGCTCCCCTCCATTAGTCATGCTGTCTTGTTTTCTATTAGTTTCCTTCAATATTTTATAGGGTCCCTCTCCCTTCAGGTTGCAACAATGCCGGGGTCAGCAAAATCCAGCCCCGCTCTTTCAGCGCCGGCACCGCGGCCGCTGTAGATTATTTACCCGAGCGTTATTATGGTTCGCTTGCCTTGCACAAAGCGAAAAGGCCCTGTCAAATCCCCTATGCGTCAAGCGCAGAAAAGGAAGGAAGGAAACTGCCATAACCAAGGATGGCATCAGGCGCAAATCCAACCCAACCCTCAGGCGGGCACCAAATGCCACCTTTCCCTGTGACTGCCCCAAGGAGGGATGGAAATGATGTCGGAAAGCCGACATCACAGTCCAGGTTTTGCAACATTTCAAATCCGTAGCTCTGTTGCAGAAGTGCAACGAAGCCCTTTTGGTGGATTGTCAAGACTCACATGTGAGCATCATCAAGAGTTGTCTGATGTACCCCTGATGTGCATGGAGGACTTCTGGTGCTCATAGGACCCTCCTGTTGTACTCTGGCACTTCCGAGCTGGTGTCCGGATGCACAATAGGACAATTGTGTATCAGTCTGCTGTGCATTAGTCACTCCGTTGCCTACCCTAGTTCCATGGATGCCAATACGTTGCAGCATCATGGCGGTTGCACAACCACGCACTCCAGTTTTGCTTGCCAAGGCTGGCAAACCAGTTAGGCACCACTGTAACTTCCGTGTCGCAGTGCCACGGACTCCTGGGATCTGTAGTTTGAACACGCTGTCGGAGAAGGCCAAACGTCTCCCCATAATAGAATTGCATAGCATTGAGCAACGGCAGTTAAAGCAGTGTCAGACTGGATTATTTTGAAATGGTTGGGATCCCCCCCCCTCGCAACCATCCCCGTCCATTATTTTTCCAGTGCAGACGCAGGACCTTTTTCACATCCGAGAGAGGATTCGCACCCTGAACTTCCAGAGGAGGAGGAGGAGATGGTGCTAGAGAAGGAGCGTCTGTGAGGATGAAGGAGGAAAATACATGCATTCCCCAATGCTAGTCCTAGTATAACACTACACCACTTGCATTTATTAACTATTTATTCCCTTCATCGACAGGTTTATCACCCCGGAAGTACTGCAGATTCACACTGTGAAGCATTCCTTCCATCCGGAGTTTGCATTATCCGACGGTGCCGAACGTATCCGAGATGTGAAGTCGAAGGCTTTCACGGCTGGCACTGATAGTTTTTTGTGGGTTTGGGGGGCTCTGTGGCCGTGTTCTAGAAGAGTTTATTCCTGACGTTTCGCCAGAATTCAGAGAAGATGCCAAAGCCACAAAACGTCAGGAATAAACTCTTCTAGAACACGGCCACAGAGCCCAGAAAAACCCACAACAAAAACTATCCAAGATTATATTTCCTTCCTCCTAATTTTTAATGCTTCTACCGTCTGGTGAACATCATCCAAGCATTTTTGGACCTGCTTGTGTTTATTTTTGTCCCTATTCCCACAGTCGCTCCTCCTTTTCCATCACCATCTCCTCCTCCTCCTCCTCCTCTTTCCAGCTCTCGCAGCCAAAAGGATGCGCACAAGCGCGCACACACACCAGGAGCAAAATGCGGGCGCCAGGCCAAGAGCGCAAATCCTCTTGGCACGAGAACAAGGGCACACTGTTCTCTGCTAATCCGTGGCCAAGGGGACACAGGGGAGGCTGGGACGGGCCACGCAACGTGCGGATGTGGGGCGGACCGAGACGCGTACCTTTCGGTGTGCCAGCTTTGGGAGCCTGGCATGGCCGAGTCACCTCTGGAGGCATCCAGAGGTGGTGGGTTTATTCTTCCCGTCTTCTCTCCACCGTAGCAAAACGATTTGTTCCATGCGTGGGCGCATCGCCGTCTGGGTCTGGCGCACAGATTGTTGTGACGCATGCTTTCAAGCCTGCCAAGCGAGGGAGAACAATGACCTCTTTGCTTCCCGGACTTGGACTCACCTCTCGATTCCTGGTGGGAGACTAAAAGAGCAAAAGGTCAAGGGTTCAAATCCTGCCTTTGCTGTCCCCGAGGTTCCCATTTCCACCTTCTGTCTGGGAAGATGCCCAAAAATTATCCTCCATTTTGAGCATGGCCTCATTCCCACTACCTTTTAAACTGGATCGTGACTCGGTTGGAACCGGTTTAAACAACCATGGTTCCCACTTAATCCAAATTGCCGAAGCGATTCCGAAAGGGAGGCTATGCTCTAGACCCCTTTAACCTACGTCTTTTTGACGCTGATTTTTTCCGCTTCTTTTCAACCAAATTGAATCAGCGCAAGTGGGAACCAGAACCGAATCAGATTCAGTTTCACAAATGTGAACCGGATGTGGATCAGAATCAGTTTATTATGACATGCAAGAAAGCAGATGTTCTATGCAGGACCAATTCTATTGAAATCTATCCATTTCCCAATGTGAACCCCAAGTGGGTTATATGGCTAAGGAACCAGTTTAAATAGAACTGATTTATATGTGAATGGGAACCACAAGTGGGTTATTAGAAAATGCAATCGGAGCAAATGTTGTGAGAATCACGATCCGATGTCGAATCGTTCCATCGGTTTGGATTGGAGACCGATTTATCTCTAAGTGGGAATGAGACCTGAGAAACATGGATTCGCTTTTATGTGAGTGTATCTAAGCTTTTCTTTTGCAATTTCCCCCAATTTTTTTGCTCACATTTTGGGGTGCCTCATCCGCCTTTGCGGTGAGGACGTCCGGTCGCTCTGTGCCACAGAGTCCAGAGTTCTGGGAGTTGCAGTCCAAAAGATAAGGAGGAACTTTGCAAAGCCCCGGCGCCGACTCTCGGCATCCTCACCCGCAACAACACCAACAACGTCAGAGCAATGAGATAACCTCCTGGAGAAAGGAGAGGATCAATGGATACCTCGGTATCTGTCAGTTTGCATTTCATCTGAGCGGGTTTCGCTTGTGATGCTGAGAAAGGCGGTGGGGGGAATTCATCCAAGCATTTGCTGGGAATGAATGCAAGGACTGCCAAAAACACACACGCATACATACACAAACCACACACACACACGCACCATGTGCATTAGTAAAGATCTCAGCTCCCGAAACTACCTTCAGAATTTCAAAAGAGGAGTTCTGCCCTTTTTTGATCGGTAACCATTGAGTTGCAATCTAGGCGCAAAAGGTTTGGAAGGTTTGGAAAGGATCCCGGGATACCAAACTTTGGATGGACTGCAACTCCCAGCAGCCCCAACCAGTTTAGGGAGGAACGCTGGGAGCTGCAATCCAACAACATCTGGAAGATTGCATGTTGAAACACGACTTCGGACATCATGCCGAGTTTTGTTCTCTGCCTCCGAATCAAGCCTTTAATCCTGAAGATGGAAAGACGTCGCAACTTTTTCTTCCGTGCAATGGCTTTCTCTGCCTGTAGAAAGCTAGCGAGTCCAAGGAAGTTTCCAAAGAGCACCTCCCTTTGACTTATCCGCAGAAAAGCCAACAGGTCCAAGGAAGTCTCCAACTTCCCTTTGACTTATTTGCAGAAACCCAGCAAACCCAAGGATTGTTTCTGTACAGCATTTCCCTTCGACGCACCACCTTTCCACATTAGAAATGAAATCCGCAAACGTTCAAAGGTTGTAGGTCAAGGATATGTGCAGTTGGGAGCCTTCCTTGGACTTGCTAGTTTTCTGCAAGCAGGGGAAAATGTTGCATGGATTCACAGGACGTGGTTTCTTCCTGTCCGCAGGGATGGATACGGATTCAAGTTGAATCAACTTGGTTGCTGGACTTTGTCACTTATTGTCTTTGGTGTCGTTGTGGGCCTTCAAGTCGTTTTTCATTTACGGAGAGCCTCTGTCGACTCTGTCATGGGGCTGAGAGTGTGTGACTTCTCCAAGTGGGTTTCCACGACTGAGCCAGGATTCGAACTCTGGCCACCAGAGTCGCCCAAGGCTCAAATCACTATGCCACTCTTTTTGGTGTTTTGCTGCCTTGCTTTTCTTTTGCTATTGTTGGCACAGATATTGCAACACCTCTTTCTGTGCCCTCCGCTTTCTCAGCCCGTGCCGGCGCAGTTCGCACACGCAACCCGCCGTCGGCAGTCCTGCGGACGGTGAGCAAGATGTAGCAATGCGGTTTGTGTATCCTACTAAAAAGATATTTAATAAATATGCAAATCTGCCTCTCCTCAGGCAGGTGCATGGACGCATGTGAGAGAAAGGGAGAGGGATGTAGTTAAGTATTAAATCTATTTGCTGGCAAAGGGAGCAGAAGGACGTGGGGGACTTAAAGCTAGCTTTGCTTCCCTTTTTTAAGGGAAGCCAGAGAGAGGTGGGATCCGGGCAAGTCGAGGCTCCAAATCTGGCCGCAAAAGTTGTTGCAAAAAGTTTGCTTTTTGGAATGTGTATATATATATATATATTGGGGGGTTATTTTCAATCCGCAGATGCATGAATAAAAGATTCGTGGACGCGGAGGGCCGGCAACATTGCAAAGCAGAGACCCAGACATCTACCCTGTTTGTTCCTGGCTGGCATTTTCATTTGTAATTGCCAATCCTTTTAAGAGAGGGCTCTCTTTCTTCCTCCGCTTCTCCTTCTTGTTCAAAGAGTCCAGCCGTAACAAGATCAAGCTAATCCATTTAGCCGCTTTTGCCCTTGCAACGGAGGGTGGGTTTCGGATCGACCACCAGAAATACGTTGGACGGTGCCAACGGCGGGAAGCCGGCCCTCTCCGTGGGCATGAAAGAGAAGCGGCCCGACCTTCCACCAGGCACTTAAACCAAGGCCCACCCAGGTATAAGGAAAGCAGCAGGAAAGAGGCAGAACCGAGCGGATTATTGACTGGAAAAAAGAAAAATGCACACTGAGCAACCAACGAGAGGAGGAGATGGAGAAGAAGAAGAAGTCAGGGCAAAGACTCAGGAAAGGAACGAAGGGCTCCAACTGATGGAGAAGGAGAGGCCGAGCGGATCAAAGGCCCGTCGCAACTCAGAGGGAGGCGAGTTCAGATCTTGGCTCAAGGCGAGAGGAGAAGAGTCTGCTCTCGATGCACAACCCCAGCATGAAAAGCTATCAGTCAAAGCGAAGCAGAGCAGGCACCGTTCTGTAACACGGTTTTCAGTCGCTTTTTCTTTTCCCTTTGCTACAGTGATCACCATCGAGCTAAACCACGACGTTTGCGAACTGTTTGGGAACCTGGGGAACGGGGACATTTGTGCGTTGAATTACCCTCAACTCCATCTGCCCTTATGGTGGTTTAGAGGAATAGAACCACTACTACTACTATCATCATCATCATCATTTGTAACCCCAAATAATCCAAACATGGAAGGCCATCCACTCCAACGCTCTTTGGAAGACACTATCCGAGCCATCCTTGTGATATGATAGACCTGTTTAAAAAATATATTCGAAGGGGGTTGGTGTCCTATCGAAGATGGAGCAAGCTTGTTTTCTGCTGCTGTAGAGAAGAGGGCACAATGGTGCAACGGATGCAAGCTGCAGGAAAAGAAAGTCCAACTCAACATTAGGAGGAACTTGCTGACTTTGGAGTTTATCAGACGGGAATATTTCTCCCAATTTCGAATGGAGCCAATTCGAATTCACGAAAATTCACTAGTTTAGTGAATTTGCATAAAATCTAATTGCGTTCGGAATGCATTCAGAATGAGTTCCCATTTCCCAAAAATGACCCCCCGTTGCCCAAAATGGCGTGAGATACTCTAATACGCATTAACGTAAAACCTATGGTTGCGTTCGGAATGACTTCCCTTTTGCCCGAAATTGCGTGACATACACTACTACGCAATTACGTGAAACCCCATGATTGCGTTCGGATTGCCATTGCATTATACCCCCAAATTCCGTCGTACGATAAACTCCAGTAAAAGACGTTCAACCACGGAAGATGGAGTACGGTGGAGTCTCCTTCTCTGGAGGTTTTTAGGAGAGGCTGGATAGCCATCTATATATATATCACAGGGGGGCTTGGAGTGTATCTTTACGCATCTCAAAATGGAGTTGGACTCGGATGGCTCTTGGGAGTCTCTTCTGACTCTAGGATTCTAGGCTTTCAGAGGAAGGAATAGGCAAAACCACCTCTGAGGAGTCCTTACCTAAGTAAATCCCATGAAATTAATGGGGGGACATAGGTGTATGTTCCACTTGGAAGGACATACACACAGAGGAATGACAGCCCTTCAGCTCTTGGTGGACTGCAGCTCCTATCAGCCCCAGCCAATGGCCTGGGAAATGTTGGGATTTGAACCCCAGCCACATCTGGAGGGATGGTACGATTGTTTGGATTTGCACCTGGATTGCCCAAGTTCTGCACCAACCACTCCTCCGCGCTGCCTCTGCGTTTCTTCGGAGGCCCAAAACGCCTCCCCAACACCAACGCAAAAGGCGGCGACGCACACATCCGACCCCATGCATTTTAATAGATTTTCTGTGGCTCAGCCGCTTCCATTCTGACTCGGAGGAGAGAAATTGGCCATAAAGATGCGATTAACAGCCCCCTGCTTATTTTCCCTTTTAAAAAGAAAATAATCAGCCCTTGCACAACATTTGAGTTACAGCAGGCCTCCCGAAGGCACGGGGCTTATCGTCTCTGATAAGGTTTTAAAGGGGGGAATATATACAGCCAACACAACTCTGGCTGCGCAATCGACACGGGGATTTCAACACACGGGGAAATATTTGTGGGTTTGGAAATTTGCGGAGGGTTGTTTTTGGTTTGGGGATTGGGACAGATAACTTGATTTATCATTATTAGGGATTTGCAAACACCAAGCGGAGGGCTGCTATGTCAGGGGAGAAGGCAAACGGCGCGTCCGTTCTGGGTTTAAGTCCGAACTATAAAGGGTCGACCCAAGGGGCTGAATGTTTTCTCCAAAATTAAAACCTCCTTTTAGTTAGGTTTATTGGTGGCTGTTGTTGTCATGTGCTTTTGAGCCGTTTCCGACGTATGGAGGCCCTATCGTGGGGTTATCTTGGCAACATTTCTTCAGAGGTGCCATCTTCTGAGGATGAGAGACTTCCGCAACTTTATCCAATGGGTTTCACCGCCGAGAAGGGAATCGAAGCCTAGCCTCCAGAGTAGTAGTCCAACACTCAATCCATTACTCCACGCTTTGGATTATTACCTCTGTAACTTGGATCATTCGACGGTAGAACGTATTGCTTCGAAAAGTGGTGGATTCTCCTTCTTTGGAGGATTTAAAACAGGGTCTGGATGGTATCTGTTCCAAGGGACTGGGTCTTCTTTGCACGGAAGAATGGCTTTGGAACGGATGACCCTTGGGGTCACTTCCAACTCGAGGATCCTATGGAAGAGCCCAGACAGAGGTGGACTTTCCTTCCATGGAGGCCTTTACGCCGGAAGATGAACGGCTGTTTACAGGGATTGCTTTAGCTCCGGATTCTTGGACAGCGGAGGGTTAGACTATATGGCCCTTGCAATCCCTCCCAATTGTATTATACAATAATTGATGCATCCCAACTATACGGTTTTCGACATTGGATGGGATAATGGTGAAGTCCTAGGGAGCCGGTTGGAGAAGAAGCGTCGATTCTTCTGCCGAGGCAGGTGCTTCATCAAAGGGCTTTGGCTCGTCTCTCTTTTCGGGGGTCTATCGGGCCATTCTGCTGAGTCCTTTCCTTTCCAGGGGCTCCCTGGCTTCCAATCGTTCGAGGTAGTTATCTCTATGCGATTTAATTAAAGCCTAGTGTTTAATGACACAATGCGCCGCTAATTATTTTCTCGTGGCTTGTCGGGAAATTTTCTTTCTTTTTTTCCCCCCCTTCTTTTGGAGTTCATTTCTCTTTGCAACAAAGCAAAAAAAAGAGGGGAATGAAAAGTTAATTATGTTGATCGTCGAATGAAAAGGCCAGGAGGATGAATAAGCAAACCAGGTGGGTTGAGAGAAATGCAAGGAATGGGGTTAAAAGGAAAGGGAGGGGGAAAAAAGGCACAACGTAGTAGGTAGACGCGAAATTTTGCAAATTTGGAACAAGGCAAAGGTGGGGTGTCGATGGCCCACGGCCAACTTTTTCCCCATGCGAAAGCGGCGGAGCGCAACGCCGAAAGCGCGTCCCTCCTTTTCGGTGTTCCGGAAAGGGAACGGCGACGGCGAAATCCGAAATGGTTCAAAGCCACATAATTGGCACTTTCCAAACCGAAACGCAAACCGGCAGACAATTATCTTTCCTTTTTCATTCTAGATTCTGCGACGACGCCGTTCTCTAAACAAGCGAGCCCAAAAAAAAAGCGAGAGCATGCAGGGTCCCCATAAAGGGATGTGTTGTTGGTTTTTTTGCACAGACAAAAGCATCTGTTTGTGGAATGCGTTTTGCAAAAAAGAGAAATGCACCGGTTCAACCCCCTTCCTACACACACACACACACACAAATACACACGCATACAAAACCTAAGGCATGAAAATGAGCACAGAGTTTCATGTGGGCTTAAAGAAAGGCGTCACGTGGCGTGTTGTTCCCTTGTTGTTGTCTTTTTATCAATCTTCACGTGGTTTTTTTACGCAATAGATGGTTTGACTGCATTTTTAAAAAAGCTAACCTGTTCCTGTTTTAATGTTCTGTAAGCTGTCCTTATTCTTATTCTTGGTCTTATTCTTATCTGGCATCTTGTTTAGTATTTGCTCCATTGTAAAGCAGACTTGGAGCCACCATGGCATGTGTTTGTGTGTATGGTGTGTATCATATGGGTCATATATATATATGGGTGTGTATCATATGGGTCTAGAGAGAGAGAGAGAGAGAGAGAGAGAGAGAGAGAGAGATGCAATTGTGCCAACAAAGCCATATCGGAAATGCGTCGTCACCTCTGAAATCCCATAAGTAAAAAGATGCGCGTTAATGCTTCTTTGTGACCACTTTCGTGTGAAACCATTTCACGTAATTTCATGGTTTTTTTCCGGGACATTCATGGGATAAACCTCCCGATCTCCTTTGTGCGATAAACTCCCACGTCTGGGGGAGAGAAGGACATTTTCTTTGGAGGAACCTTCTCCAGAAATCCAGGTCAGAGGAAGGAGATGGGATGCAGGAACGGAAACGGTGTCACTTCGTTTCTCCGAATTAAGGACATAAGGCCATCTCTTGAAGGCAAATTTGCTCTCTTTTACTTCACTGAGCAGGACGGTTTAGCCATAAGGAAGACGCGGCAGGTTGCGCAACGATCTCAGCCCCTCGGAGGCCGAGATTTTCGCTCCAGGAAAGCTCATCCTGATGCAAGTCACACTTGAGCTTGTGGTCCAGTTGCGCCACGTTGCGTTGGGGAGATCTCCTCCGGATGCCCTTAAGGTCTTTCGGGTGGGAAGCTTTGCGCAGAGAGGATGGCGCTGGTTGTTGCTAACACAACGGCAGAGTTAACCGCAGCTGGTTATTAGCTCTCCGCTGTGAAAATGAGCACGTGGAGGAAGGAGAATGATTTCCGACCCTGGGCGAGGAAGGCATTGCAACAGTCCCTGTTATTGTGCATCTATTGCTGTGAAAGCACACAAAACGAAAATGCCCTGAGTGTCGAAGGGAGAGATGCAAGATGTTCGGTGGGTGGATCAGGAAAGAAGAGCCCTGGAAATGGAACCACAAGATGGAGGACTCTTGAACCGATTACAAAGAGTCGCCTTCCAGGATTCAGATGAGGCCAGACTTAGCCATCGTCCGGAATAGGCCTTTGGGTGCATCTACATTGGAGCAATAATGCAGCTTGATGCCACCTTAACCGCCGTGGCTCCATCCAATGGATTTGTAGGTTCGTAGCCCATCACCTTGCAATGGTGCAATGCTACAGAAGCCATCCGAATTCCTAAAGCGCAAAGTATCCAGCGCCTTGGTCCCATGCATTTAAAGCTTAAACAAATTCAGAATCCCATTGATTCTGGAACCACCAGCCTCCATTGAGTTTATATCCATATAGACATAGGTCCAAGGGTCTCATTCCCACTTACAAATAAATCGGTTTGCAATCCGAAGTGATTGATCGATTCGACAGCGGAGAGTGGTTCCCACTAAATTGGCCCCTACTGCCTTTTCCCCCTGTAAAACAACCCACTTGTGGTTCACATTCACAAATGAATCAGTTCAAAATGGACCCGTTCCATCTGGCCGAAGGGCAAATTTAAATCAGTTCTGATCCTCATCTGGTTCACACTTGTACAGAATCAATTTATCCACAAAGATGCTGAAAACATCAGCAGAAAGATGTGGGTTAAATGATTCTAGTGCATGGCCCCTTTCTCCGAATCGCTTCAATGAATCGCTTCAAGTTCCTTTGAATCGGTTCAAACCAATTTGCGATCCGATTTGAAAGGTGGTGGGAATCAGGCCCAAAACACACAGCAAAAATAATCCCTGGCTCAATGCAAGGTAATTCTGGGAACTGTAGTTTTGTGAGACGTTGAGCCTTCTCTGTCCGTAGAGCTCTGGTGCCACAGTGATCCAAAACACACTGCAAAGAAATAATCCAGATTGAGACCGCTTTTAACTGCCCAGGCTCAGTGTTAGGGAATCCTGGGAATAAATTGTCATTTATTGTGGCCCCGGAGGTCTCCAAAGGTGAGCTCCCAGAACTCCTTAGCATTGAGCCAGGGCAGTTAAAGCGGTCTCAAACTGGGTTAATTCTGCAGTGTGTTTTGGACCATGCAAAGGTCCAAAGGGGGGGAAAGAAAATAGTCCTTTCCTAGCAAGTGATTCTTTTTAAAACTGGGCTCGGTGCCAGTGCAAAGCTGGGATTTTTAGTATGCTAGGCAGGTCCTTTGCTGCTGAGCTATGAGGACCCTCAATTCCAACTATGGGAGCCATACATTTTCAGCGCCAACCTAGTTAAAGTTTAATACGGCAGCAACTCTGTTTGTATTTAATAAACCAGTCAAAGGGTTTGCATGTGCGCGCGCGCAAAGCAACGGGATTGGCACCTGCAGATTTATTGGGGAATATGAAATCTTTACACGATAAGGAGAGCGTGCGGACGGTTGGGGGAACGCTTTGCACAAAAAGGAAAGATAATTCTCTTAAAACAAGAGGAAAAAAAGGGTGCAGGGTCTATACGTATGGAATAGATTCGATCTGCAAATCCAGCCCTTTGCAACCGCGCAACACTACAGGAGCCGCCTGCAGCCCACGCAAAGGCCTCCGCCGCTATTTATCGCCTTGCAAATTTACACGCCGGAGTATATTTTTGTGGCGTGCGAAGTTTATTTGCTTTTAGCGAGTGTAAACAGTAGGCAAAAGCTTTTTTAAAAACCCCAAGGAAGAGGCTTGGATAAAAATAACCGGCACAAAAGAGAAGGGTTTTTTTGCCACTGATATGCTCAGCTTCGAAGGAGCAATTTCCATGAAACGTTTCCGACTTGTCTCGCCGACAAAAGAGCCGCGTGAAAATATATGCGAATAGGACTCCTGGGTTCGCACTCGGGCCCAGCGGCATCTAGGCATGCGCAGAAAGCCAGAGGAAGAGTCCCGTTTTTGCAGCTCTGGTTCCCTCCTAACGTCAACCTATACATTATCTCTACGGAAAAGGAGCCCAGCTTTTCCAGTTTTTTTTCTCTTTTGGCCTTCGGTGTTTTCCAACATGGACCTGAGTTCATCTCCCTCGGTGTTAAATGCCATCATGGGTTTTGTAGTCATCGCTTTCAGGCTCGACAAACTCTGCATCATAGGCTTTGCAGTCACAATACAGCTTCCATGTCGGATGAACACTGGTTTTGTAGTCGCAATACACATACCGTGTGCCCAATTCATCACGGTTTGTGTAAAGAATTTTGCATGCGCCAATCTCGCCGCGTCACGGGTTTTGTAATCCTCACTTTCACGCTCGGCAAACACTGCATTATAGGCTTTGTAGTCACAATATACACGCCGATCCATCCTGCTTTTTGTAAAGAGGATTGTATGCTCCAGTCTCACTCCATCATGGATTTTGTAGTCATCACTTGCATGCTTAACAAACACTGCACCATAGGTTTTTGCAAAGAAGACTGCGTGCTCCAGTCTCACTCCATCATGGGTTTTGCAATTGTCACTTTCACGCTCGAGGAACACTGCATCATAGGCTTTGCAGTCACAATACACACACCTTGCACCCGATCCATCATACTTTGTGCAAAGAGGACTGCACGCTCCGGTCCTACTGCATCATGGGTTTTATCACCGCCACTTTCTTTCTTGACAAATACCACATCATGAGCTTTGTAGTCACAATATGCACGAAGACTACACTGTCCAGTCTCACTATGTCATGGTTTTTGCAATCGTCACTTTCACGCTCGACAAACACTGCATCATGGGCCTTGTAGTTGCAATATACAAGCCCTGTGTCCGATCCATCACGCTTTTTGCAGAGAGGATTGCATGATCCAGTATCGCTCCATCATGGCTTTTATCGTCTCACTGCACCACGGGTTTGGATATCCGTGCCTTATGCCTCATTGGAACTTGTAGGCACGACTTCTTGCGTGGATTTTGGGAGTTGTAGTCCGACAAAAGCAACTCCTCCAAAGCTCTGATCCCCGGGGCGGTGTGTAGGTGTGCGGGGAAGGAAAGCTACCCACAACATTTTCTCGGCCCACAATAGGGAAGGGGGGGAAGAAGAAAGGCAAGAGTGGCAAGCTTTTCCATTATTATTATTAAGCAGGAGAAAGAGAGCGTGGCTTTTGAGAAGTGCTTTGCGTTCCTTTGTGGATCTTTAATGAACCTTTAAAAGTGCTTTTTTTATTTTTTAACAAAACGGAAAGGGGGGCGAAATAAAAAGCTCTCATTAAGGGTTTTGGCAGATTTGATTAGTGGCTCTAAAAGACTTCTAAACAGCCATTTAATTGGCAAATCCTTTGGCAGCCTAGAGGAAAAAAAATATTTAGGAAGACAATAAAAGGATGCCTTTCTCTCTATCTCTTTCTCTTTCCCTTCCTCCATTTTCTCCGAGTCAAAACGCTCGCCGCATGCCAAGGAAGGGATGAAGATGGACGGCTTCGCTGTGCAAGACGGATGGCCTCCTCTTTCCCTCGTATTGCGGTTACGGACTTGTAACCTATATCCATAAATGTGCCACGTTTGGCGACGGCAGAGCCGGCATGGGGCAGCGGTTTGGGTCTGGGGATCGGGGTTCGAATCCCCGTTCGGCCATGGAAACCCATTGGATCAACTTGTGGTCTACTAGGACTTTTAGGTTCCTTTCACACGGGGTCCTGTTAATCCAGGTGTCCCCCATCCTATATCTGTGTATTTCGTTATCATTATTTTTTTTCCTTCCTAAGTGCAGATTTCTCCATTTCAACATGGAAAACTGTAAGGTACTACACTTAGGGATTAAAAATGAAATGCGTAGGATATAGGACGGCTTGACGTCAGGACGTGAACCTTGTTCTCCAAAGTCTCCATTTTGGGGTATAAAAGAGCGATCCAGGAGAATCGGTGCGGTGTTGTGGTTTGAGCATTGGGCATAGCCCAATGCTCAAACCACAACACCGCACCGGTTCTCCTGGATCGCTTTTTTATACCCCAAAATGGAGACATTATCCCGCACCGAGACGGAAGACCCATTCGCCACCACTTGCGATCTGATTTTCTTTTCAAATCCTCTTTTCACACTGAGGTGAGAGACAAGTGTTCAACCGAGGAGAAGAAGAAGAAGGAGAAGAAGGAAAATCTTGTTGACGCCCCATAGAGACGTCGGGGTCCCTTTCCTCGCCCTCCTCTGGGTCCTCGCATTTATTTGAAATTCTCTTTCAGAGGCTCTCCTCGCAACCAGCTTTGATGTGGAGGATTTTCCAAGCCGGTCTCGTTTTCCACCTCCAGCCCCTGTTTAAAAACCCAGCCCCACCAGGGATGGGCGAACGTTTCGTTGCGTTGCATTATTAATAAGGGTACTCTAAAATGGAGATGTGTGGCCATAGCTGGGATCGTACGGGCCGGAGATTTTTCTTTGACCAAAATAATTGAATGCAAGGGTGCATTCAAGTGTGGGGTTTTGTTTTTTGGAAGGAGGACTGTTTGGTTTACATACCTTCGGATTGACATGGCTTTCCCTTGGTCAGCCTCCGTGAGATGGAGGTATGCATCTTAAACTCTTGCCTGCTTTAAAACAGGAGATACACAGCCTTCGGTTGGAATGACAAGGCTTTGCAACTGAATCAAGGTACCAAACATGCAACCAAAGGAACGCACACAGCCTTGTGCAATACGTACCGTGGCCAATACACAACCGTGCGCTCTTGTGCATTACCATCCATGCACAAATCCACATGTACGCAACCAAAGGAACGCACACATCCTAGTGCAATATGTACCGCGGCCAATACACAACTGTGCACACTAGTGCATTGCCGTCCATGCACAAATCCACATGTACGCAACCAAAGGAACGCACACATCCTTGTGCAATATGTACCGTGGCCAATACACAACCGTGCATTACCATCCATGCACAAATCCACATGTATGCAACCAAAGGAACGCACACATCCTTGTGCAATACGTACTGTGGCCAATACACAACCGTGCATGCTTGTGCATTGCCGTCCATGCACAAATCCACATGTACGCCCGTTTATTTGGGATTTATATGCCGGCTTTCTCCCTAAAGGGGATCCACACATCAGCATGGCATGGGGTCACCCTGCTTGCAAGGAACGTGTCCGTTGCGTATTTTGAATAAACATATTCAGCTGCTTCCATGGGGGGGTGGGGTTACGCATGTATAAAATGTGAGCAGACAACATAATGAACTCTTCCGCACCCGGCCCCAGGAAAATAGACAAAGGTGAGGATGAAAACAGCAGGAGCCCTGGAGAGGAAGGGAGGGAAGATTTGGAGCGCCTTCCGAAAAACCTCATTAGCCAACCCAGCGGTTCGGCATTTGTTATATCGGCCGAGGAGAGGCATGCGGTCTCGGATGCTAAGTGGGCCTTTAATGCATTCTCAGCAGCTGTTGCAAATGCATTAAAGTCCAGCGTGGAAGAGCGGCCGCCTAATGTAATTCCAGGATGCCTTCGGTTGGCACTTCGTAGGTGGCTGGGCGCTCTCAGGAGTGATCGGATGCCCTTTTGGGGATGGCCTCCTTTTTGGAAGGTTCTCCGGACTCCTGGAAAACCCACTGAACCCATTCATGTCAGGTTCAAAGAGAGAAGTGGTTTGGATATTGGACTAGGACTCCAAGAGGTCAGGGTCCGAATCAAAAAGATGCGGGTTAAATGGGTCTAGCGCGTGGCCCCCCTCTCCGAATCGCTTCAGAGATTCGATTTAAAGGGTCGTTTGAACCTGTTCAAACTGAATTTCGAACCGGTTTAAAAGGTAGTGGGAATGAGGCCTAGGAGTTGCAGTCCAGAAAAAAGCAATGTTTCCAAGACTGGGCCGTAACCGAACGCAGGAATGCCAAGACTTTGAGCATGCACTTTCCGCATCTAGATTGCGCACCAGTTCCTCAAATTCCCAGGCCCAGCGTGGCCTCTCTTTGCACATTGTGGTTCCTCTCCATCCAAATCCTGCGAGGCAAAGAATTTCTCTCCTGCTGCGGATTAGCTTTCCAGTTCAGCAGCGATTGCATTTCACTGGTGGCTGGAGCCGCTCCTTTGTATACACACACACACACACACACACACAGCTTCTAATAAAGTGCTTTGTTGCGCAAGGCTGCTCCGTAATTGTACAATATTATTATGATGTTTTTGTTGGCTCCAACCCGTTGTGTACATTAGGAACAAGGCGGCCAAAAAGAGAGGAAATGCCACAAACCCAGTCTGACCTGTGGCATGCCAGGTTGCAAAGGATCCTTCCACGAATAACATGGAAGAAGATAACTCAAGCAGAGAGAATACAGATTTAGGGACGCGGGAATGGCGCATGTAATCATTCGCAGCCAGCCCTTCATATCCAAGCATACTCCGTCCACGGATTTAACCATCCACAGCTTGGAAATATTGTGGGAAAGATATAAAATTTCAGAAAGCAAACCTTGGTTTTGCACAAGGGACGCCATTTTATACAAGGGGCACCATTTGGCTCTCTCGGCCTCAGAGGACGGCAATGGTAAACTCACCTCTGATTAAACTTGCCAAGAAAACCCTATGATAGGGCTGATGTAATGCAAACTTGGGACTTTTTCACAAGGAGGAATGTATCACCGTCCCGAAAGGAAAAGAAGAAAGGAGGGGGCAATCCAAAAACGCAAGAAATTATGTTGTAGCTTATCACGCACACAGACGAAAGCAGTTTCCATCCGAAAAAAGAAAGCAATGCGAATGAATTTATCCCATGTACCCATCGGCTTCTTGATTTCGAATTAGCATCTTTGCACACGCGCAAAGAGGACAGGATTTCACGGCCGACAGGAATCCCATGTCCGAAAGATGCATTTCATACTAACGCAAACGCAAATTGACTGCAAAAAGGATTTACAAATTCAATATTTTCCGAATTCAGCTATTCCTGGGATGTCTCACGGTTGAGTTTGGATCGCCTTCCATTCGCGTGTGACGTCGTTTGAAAATCTTTTGTGAAATTACGTGAAATACCTTGGATGACCCCTGGATTAACCTTCGGTTAACCTCCAACTTTCCCTCTGTGATAAAGCCCTCGGAGGCGCACAGCAACAAGAATCAAAAGGAAAGATTGGCATCCTGAAGCCCAAGAATTAGAAGCTCCAAACGCCTCTCAGCTATCGCTGCAAAAAGCATTCCTGGGGAGGCGACTTGTGCCGTTACCAAACAGAAAGATCATTTCTTTCCAAACAAGGATAGACTCCCAACCACCGCCATCCCTTCAAATATCCCACTTTCTGAATCCAGCAGGGTGCAAAACAGTTTGGTTCAGGAACAAATGCACACCGCCAAATGCTATACAAAGAGTCTTAACTGGAGTCTAGAGACGTCTTGGAGAGGGAAGGGTTTTGCATTTTGTATCCTCTGGCTGCAAAGCCAGCCGTGTTAAAAACAGTCAGGGAGGCAGCAGGGTTAGCCTTCCTGCCGAAAGGGGCTAATAGTAGACGCGGTTGGCGCGGCGGAGAGATCATTACGAGGCCGGCCTCGACGTTAAACACACCATTGCTGTTTCCAGCTTCCTTCGATGGCCCGGCAAGTCAAAATAAAGATTGCTCAGGTTTGGAGGAAAGGGGGGAAAGAATTTTGTAAGACATATAGGAAATTCAACTCCTTAGGACTCGATCACACAAGAGGCAAGCGCCTGCATCCCACGCATAAATGGCCATTAAATCCGTAAATATCCTACAGGAACGGAATTGTTTTCACACGACGTCGCCATTATCCCGGCATTATCCTGTGAACCAAGGAGCAAAATCACAACGCTTTTCATTCGTGGGATTTTCCCGTGAATGAAAAGCGATGCCAATTTGGCCGATTTATTTGCGGGGATAATGCCGGGATAATGGTAACTGTGCGTGACGGCATCATTTGAAAACAACTCCACTCTTGTGGGGTATTAATTGGATTTAATGGACATTTATTCACAGGATGCGGGCGCTTGCCTCCCATATGATAAGGTCCTAAGAAAAGTTGCACTCGGGAGTGGGTTGTGTAAGTAACCGAACGCACCCTAATATATTTATCAATATGCAATATTAATGCAGCAGCGGATGTGGCTTGAGATGGCACTTAGGTGAGAAAGGGAGCATCCTCCTTGATTTACAACTGTTAATTACATTCCTTGATTATACTCTTTGTTTTAAATGACGGGTGCTCTGATGAATATGGAAAGGCTGGGGGACGGAGGGGCTTACTAGGAAGGACCCCACAATAAACACACGCGCGCCATTGCTCCGCATTTCAGACGGAAACCAAAATAGCCAAAAGGTGAGTCCTGCCCGTCCAAAGAAGACTAAAATCCCCAATTTCAATCCCTAAAGCTTCCTTCCATCTCAATTCTGGGGACTCCAGGTCTGTCTAGAGGTTGTAAAGTCCATGAAGCGCAAATGGAGTGGGAACCACACGCTCCGCTGCCGAACCGATCCATCGATTCGGATCGCAATGTGGTTTATTTTTAAATGGGAATGAGGCCATACTTCACAGCTTAGTGTGGTCCTTTGTCTTCAAGGTAAGTAGCTACTGCTTCATCCAACCCTCAGTCTCTGTTGTCCCCTTTTCTGTATTTAGTTAAGCTCTTCATGCTAGATATTTGGATAAGTCACCGTTGGGTATGTGCTACTTTCTCTTTCTCGTAATAAATGGATATATAGTATTCTATAGTGAGTACTGGTATATTTGGTGCCTCATTCCTGCAGTTACCCCTTTTGCATAGCCAAGTTATTTATCCAAACTAATTTAGAAAGATTGCAACTACAACAAATAGAGTAACAGTTGGTAACACAAAGTAGGAAGGATGCACAGTCACACTGCAAGATGCTTTTTAAAAAAAAAAACCAACCACAAATTTATATTCCTTTTTTTATTTCCTCACACCAATTCAAAGTTGGCGTGAAACCAAGTCTGCCGGGACAACGGATTTAATATTGCGTTGGCATCTCTCGTCTTCATTTAGAAACCACCGAATTGCGTTTTCATTCGGCTTCCTCTCTGGGAGCCTTTCCTTGAAATTTGCTTTGGGTTTATTCACTTAGGAAAATAACAAATCTACCCCCGGAAAAAAAGCAAGAAAGGGTTTGAGAGACAGGGAGGATGAGAAAAATCAGCAAAAGGACATTTTGTCCTCTTTTTTAAAATAATAATTATTATTATTATGATTCTCTCGCTATCCTGCATGATTCTCAGATGAGGCTTTTGCATTCCCTTTCGGCAACCGCCTTGGTCTCTCCTCCTTTTGCTTTGCCTCTCCAAAAACTCAAATGAAACGAAGCCGCCAGAGAGAAGAGTTTCTGGAAAAAAACGTCCCTGGGCTTATTATATGACATGAGTGCGGCTGTAAAAAGGGGAAAGTGGTTATTAAGGAAGGGATTTTTACAGGGCTTAAAGTACCGAGGAGTTCTCCAAATCTCTTGTGTCAGAGATTTTAATGTTTTCTGGGGGAGAGATGGATAGGAAAAGCAAGAGAAGAAGGACGGTCAATGGACGACGGATGGGGGAAGGACAGCTAGACCTTGTTGTTGCCTTAAAACTGATTTTGACTTACCGGTTTCTTTCTTGACATTTGTTCGGAGGAGGCTTTTTCCATTGTCGTCTTCTTGGGCTGAGAGAGTGTTGCTGGTCCAAAGCTCTCCATTGGATTTCTATGGCTGGGTTGCATCTCCTGGGCTGCATCTACGCTGTAGAAATAATGCAATAACGGATTGGCACGATGGCACAATTGTGCTAAAAATCCAAAAATTTCCATATATACTTGACTATAAGTCGGCCTTGTGTATAAGTCGAGGGCAAAGTTTCGCATTTTGCTATGACCCACGAATAAATCGAGGGTAAAACTTAGGGGCATCTAGCAAAGGATCTAAAGAAGCAAAACAATGTCAAAGAACTTGCAAAATTCCAGCAGATATAACTCTTTGCTCTTACTCTTAAGGCTGAATGGATGAGAGAGTAGAAGGGTGCTTCACGTATTATACTCTTGCTTTTCATCAGGAGGTCATTCCTTCTTTTAAACCAGAGTTCAGATATAGCACTTACATTGACCCATGGATAAGTCGACTCGGATTTTTTGGGTCAATTTTTGACCGAAGTGCCTAGACTTATACATGAGCATACACAGTGATGAAAATAAATGAAAGGTATGCTGGGAAGAAGATAGGGCAAGGAAATGGGGTTATAAAGCCACCTGCTCCTTCTTCCTTGGAAGGTACATTGCCCTTAGATCAGCGATCTCCATTTCCAAATGCAATATCCAAGAATTGCTTTGCTAGGACAAACCAAGGACAGTTAATCTGGCCGTTGCACCATCCTCTTCCTTGCAATAGCCAACCCCAGGATGAAGACAAACAGAGCTTGTAAAAGCTACTTTATCAAGCTTTGGAGATAACCAACCCACTTCTTTATCCCCTGCAATATGGGATTCAGAGGCTAGCGCTTGGAAAGATTCATTATTTAAACTACACGTCACCCATATTTGGCTGATTCTGGGGAGATGCAAGCCTCATTCCCACTGCCTTTTCAACCGGATCACAAATCGATTCGAACCGGTTTAAATGGCCATGGTTCGCACATGAACCAAATCGATGAAGCAATTCGGAGAGGGTGGGCCACGTGCCAGACCCATTTAACCTGTGTCCTTTTGATGCTGATTTTTTTCCCGTCTTTTTGGATAAATCGATTCCGCGCAAGTGCGAATCAGACACGTATCAGAATTGATTTAAATTTGCCCTTCGGCCAGCTGGAGCGGGTCCGTTTGGAATCGCTTCGTTCATGAATGTGAATCAGAAGTGGGCTATTTTAGAGGTGAAAAATGCAATCGGGGCAAATGTAGCGGGAACCACGCTCTGCTGTCGAATCGATCCATCGATTCAGATCACAAACCAATTTATCTGTAAGTGGGAATGAATCTGTAGTTTAGGGGAACAACATACCCGTGCTATTTTTGACCTGTACTGAATCTAGACACAGGGAAGGTCCAAAATGGGGGTCTATGTTTGCTATCGACACCCCTGCCCTATTTTTTGGAAGGAACCCCCCCCCCGCCATACTCAGCTCCAAAATGCATTTGCTTCCTCCCTTTGAACGTTTATCTGCACTACCTTCATCTGCTTCTGAGACATCAAAAAGTTTTTATGACCTTCGCCGGAGAAGGCAAGACGCCAAGAACTCGGTCACAGAGACTCGGTTCAGAGTTTTTGCCTGGATGAGATTATCTTTGCATTTCTTTCGCCAGGAGAATTTCATTCCCCAAATTGTCACACTAAAAGGGTGGAGTTGCAGAGACACCGAAGAGAGAGAAAAGGAGGGAGGGATGCGGAAAGCAGCCCGCTTACTCCAAATCCCCTTCACTACACTCCGAAAACGGGTCAATATTACTTATAACCTAATAATTATTTTCCTTCCACCTCACTCTCACTCTGTCTCTTTTTTTTTTTTTTTTGGAAAAAAAATAAAACATTTTTAATTAGATATTGATAATGGATGCAAGGTGGAGAACATCTTGAGCGGGTGGGAGAGGCAGAAAGAAGCGGGGTGGAAAACAACATCCATTAGATCCATTAAAGAAAGAAAATCCATCTCGATTTTATGGAAAGCTTGCTCGGTCTGGGGCAAATCCTGGATGCAAAGGATAGCATCTTCCTTTGGAAGGGAAACGATGGCCTCATTCCCACTATCCTTTTAAATCGGATCGCGAATCAGTTTGAACCGGTTCAAACAACCCTGGTTCGCACTTAATCCGAATCGCTAAAGCAATTCGGAGAGAGGGACCATCCGCCAGACCCATTTAACTCGTGTCTTTTTGACGCTGACGTTTTTCCGCTTCTTTTTCGATAAATCGATGTCGCGCAAGCGCGAACCGCAAGCGGATCGGAATCGGTTCAAATTTCCCCTCCGGCCGGCTGGAACCGAATCATTTTGAATCGATTCGTTGGTGAATGGGAACCAGAAGTGGGTTATTTTGGAGGGGAAAAATGCCATCAGGGCAAATGTAGTGGGAACCAAGCTTCGCTGTCGAATCGATCCATCAATTCGGATCGCACACCGATTAATCTTTAAGTAAGAATGAGGCCCTAAAGTCGAGAAGATGGTGGTCAACCCATTGTTTCGTCATTCTGTCCATCCATAACATTCCCGACTTCTTGTCCGTGAATCATTATGATGGGCTTCTTGTTGGGTGCCTTCAAGTCTTTTCTGGCTTATGGTGACACTAAAGCAAATTTATTGCAGGGTTTTCTTGGCAAAATTTGTTCCGAGGAGGTTCGCCATCATCTTACGCTGAGGCTGAAAGAGTATGACTTGCTTAAGGTTACCCAGTGGATTTTATGGCCAAGCAAGGAATTGAACTCAGGTCTCCAGAGTCATCATCCAACACTTGTTCTGTCTCTCCAGGATTTTAGCTGACACTCATAGAGCATCCATGAATCTCCAAAGTTTGGACTTGTTATTGTCAACCTTGTCTTATGGTGACCCTGTGAATGAGAAACCTCCATCATCAAGCATAATGCTCAGGTCTTGCAGACCCCTCGATGAAGTCCATCCATCTGCAATGCAGTCTTCTTCTCTTCCTATCACTTTCAACCTTGTTTTTGTGTGCCTTCAAGTAATTTCTGATGTATGGCGATCCCGACGTGAACCTATCATGGGTTTTTCTGGGACCCACCAAAGGTCACCCAGTGGGTTTCCATGCCAAAATCGAACCCAGATCTCGAGAAACATAGTCCAACACTCAAACCATTACACCTGGCCTTCCACCTTACCAAGCCTAACTTGTCTTCTTGTGATACATCCAAAGTATAACAGTCTCAGCTTAGTCATCTCGGCTTCTAGAGCAATTCAGACTTGGTTTGCTCTAGGAACCATCTATTTGTCTTTTTAACCATCCGCTTCTCTTCTCCGGTCCCACGTTTCCAACGAGTTTCCTATCAATGTGAAGCCGAAGGCTTTCACAGCTGGCATCCATGAGTTTGTGTGGGTTTTTCAGGCTATGGCTCCATGTTCAAGAAGATGTTTCGCCAGCATCTGTGGCTGGCATCTTCAGAGGACGCTGGCATGGAAGAGAGTTGGATATATATACAGTTTCCTATCAAGCTCTGACAATCATACATAGAAACTGAAAATGCAAAGACATGAACGATCCTACCTTTAGCATTCATCCTTATATCTTTGCAGAAGGTTAGACTAGATCTCCCTTGAGGCTCCTTCCAGCTCCGTTATCGATTCTGTTATGGTCTAGCCACGCTTCCAAAAGGCATCCACGGCAGATATTTTCCTCCACATTCAGTGGAGTGACGACTCTGAGTTTGAGCTTGAACTTTAAAGGAGATATCCAAGGTGCCAAGATATCCCATTGGGAAGAGATACTTTGCACCAGCACCACCATCATCCCCAGACTCCCCCAGTTTGCTACGACACCCAGTTTGGGAATTTTCTTTGGAGCTTCCATTTGTAAATATCCCAACAGATGATTACTTCCTTGTCCTGCACTTTAACAAATCCTTTCCATTCCTTTTTTTGGTTTTGGTTTGTGTTATCTCTAGCTGCCTTTATCTCCTTACATATTTTTTTTCCAGGGCTCTGCAAACATAGTTTGCAGCACATCATTCTACATATCGAACCTGAATCTAGTTCGATTGAGAAAAAAGCATCTGTCGCAGAGATAGCAAGCGAAGGAAAGCACAGGAGCCTATCGTACTTGCGCACATACACATACAACACACAGACACACAACATCCCTGGGCCGTTCTCTGCGGTAATGTATACCCGCGATATCCATTCGCAAAGATTTGCATCGATTTTGCCATAAAACGTTATGAATTTGGCTTAGAGGGGGAAAATAACATTGATTCCCTCCTTTTGCTTTGCTTTTTTTTATTTTTGGCCTCCCAATTAATTTGCCTCCAGAATTGCAGTCTCCCCTAATGGCTTTCAAGGAGATTTACAAGTTGCTCAGTTAACAAGAAAGAACACAAAGAGCACTGAGACGACGAAGAAGAAGCCACTCAACTTATATAGTCCTTTGGCTCCACCCCAAATGAAGGCCAACCAATGGGATGATGGGGGCGGTTCCTTATCAGGACACCTCCCCTTTAACCCTTTCCATTTGAATCCAAAACTGTGCCCACTAAGAAATTTTGGACTTCAACTCCCGGAAGCCTCAACCATGTTGGCCAAGAGTCTGGGATTCTGGGAGTCGAAGTCCAAAACCCCTTAAAGAGCACAGTTTGGAGACCACTGTTCTAGCATCTCTAGGAAGGGAGGTCCAAAGCCTGGAAAGAGCCACCAAGAAGGCCCCATCTCCCATGTTCCCACCAGATGTACCTGTGAAGGTGGTGGGATGGAGAGAAGGACCTCAACACAAGATCTCGAGATATGGGCAGATTCATAAGGGGGGACAATATGGTTCTGTCTCTGGAAGGACACCACAGAGATGGTCAATCCAGCCTATCTGGGAAGGCAGGCACCGAAAAGGCCCCGTCTCCCATGTTCCCACCAGATGCACCTGTGAAGGTGGTTGGATGGAGAGAAGGAGAAGTATCGAAACACAGGCACGTTCATAAGGTCCATAAGCTATGAGAAGAGGAGAGAGGTACATGTCAGTGGGCGAGCCACATGCCCTGCCTCGGTGGCGATGCTTAAATAATGCGCAAGAGCCTTGGCAATCAATACATCGCCATGTAATCTAATGGGTTCAATGATAGCTCATTTTAGAATCATCTGTTAAAAATGTATTACAGGGCCGCCTTGGAAGGCACACACTGATGAGTTATTAATGTACCAGGCTATGTTTATCACCGCGTTCTCTCTTTTTTTAAAGAAATGCATTCACATACACCCAGGCGCATGCACCGCACATATCAATAAGGATCCTCGGCACAGAACGCTCCGTTCCTAGCGGCTGTTTTGCAGGGGAGGGGGGAAAAAAGGGGAGCCCACCTCATCTTGGGCGGCGTGACGTTGCTCCTCGTGCGTCTGGTTTATTTCAAGACGCATCTATTAATCAGGAGCTCAAACAGACGTCTTGTCGCGGAGGGTTAGGATTATCGCATGTCAAGTCGGAGGCATTACACAGGATCCTCATTAGGACTTTAAGGCTGCAAGGGACCCCAAGGGACATCCAGTCCAACCCCATGCCACACAAAAATACTCAGTTATAATACTCCCGAAAAAGGTGTCCGTCCAAACCCTGTTTAAAACCTCCAAAGAAGCTCCGAAGAAGAGCCTCCGAGGGTCCGCCGCTTCTTTGGAAGACGCTCCGAGGGTCCTCCACCCTCCAAGTCTCACCCTTTCCAGACTCAAACTGTTTAGGTGGGATCTCTTTTCTTGTAATTTCATAGGATCCTAACATCTTAGAGTCCACAATCCCGGGAGGCAGTCTACCTTCCTGCTATCAAACAGCTTTTGCAGTCAATATGTTCTTCTTAATGTTGATGGAGAGCCTCTTTTCTTGTCATTTTATCTATTGTTTTGCATTCTGGATTTGGGAGCAGCGGAAACGTCCCCTCCATGACATCCCTCCAGAAACTTAAAGACAGCGGTCATATAATTTCTCAGCCTTCTCTTCTCCAAACTAAGCACAATCTCTGTTATCTACAGCCATTCCTCCTAAGACTTGGTTTCCACACCTTTTGCAGGCCTTGTCATTGTTCTCTAAATAATTTCCAGCTTGGCAATTTCCTTCTTTAACGGTGTTGCCCAGAATCGGACACATCCCCAAGAAGCGGTTATCTAACTTGCATTTTCCAAACCTTCAATAAAGGAGAGTCCACCCAAAATTTTCCCATTACAAAAACATGGAGGCTTCTTGAGAAATGCAGTGTTCTCCACCTAACTAAGGGGTTTGGTAGCCTCACAAGGGATGGAAACATCCTGAAGGTCAAATGAAGTAGCTTTTTGTCTTCCTTCCTTCCTTCCTTCCTTCCTTCCTTCCTTCCTTGATTTGTCTTTCCTCCTCTCTCTCTCTCTCCCTTTCCTTCCTTTTCTTTCTATCCTTCCTTTTCTGCTTCCTTCCTCCCTTCTCCCTTCCTTCCTTTCTCAGTGCTCTTTCCTTCCCTCTCCAATTTCCCTGCTTCTTTCCTCTCTCTTTTCCTTTCCAAATCCACAAGCTGAGCCTCCTCTGGGGAATATTTGGGGAGCATCTCCTGCCTGCTTCCAAGATCCATCCAGGCGTGTAACAAGCAGGTGCCCATATGCTGCCCATCAGTTCCCCTCATTTCAGACGAGCGGAGGCAGTTTTAAGCCTCCGCCAAACATCTGGCAAGCTCCGGCTGTAATGAGAAGAACCTGCACAGGTTTGGCTTTGGGCCGGGGAAAAAAGCAAGAAGCCATCTTGGCAGCCGAGGCGGCCGGTTCTGCCAGGTTGCAGCAAAGCGAGAGGGACGCCATCCCAGAACGGATCGGCTTTCCTGGAAGTCAACCCAGCTCTTCCTAGGCTTGCACCTGCTCCCTTCGACGTCGACTGGTGCTTAGGAGAAAAGAGTGCAAAAAGCAAAGCTCGGGGGAAAGCATCGTTTTTCAGATTTCCACCATTCCCGAAACCTCTATCCGCCACGACAGCTGGGGGATTCTGGACGATGCAACGCCTTCTCCAAAGTATTAGCTATCCCAAACTATTGGTTGGGAATGAGAGGGATGGGTCAGGATTTGAGGCATGTCAAAGGAAGGCACGTCCAAAAAGTGGATCGGAAGCAGGCAGCTGTGTGCAACATGGGCCAAATTTGGCTATAAATCTGCACTGGCAATCTCTGGCACATCCAAAGTCATGTTCCATCACTTCCAACCGGGCTGAAATTAATGCAATGACGTTCAACAGGGACAAATGCAAAACGTGGGCCTCAGAATCCAAATGCAGATGTATAGGATGGAGGAAAACCTGTGAAAAAGACCTTGGGACTATTAGCCTCATTCCCACTTATAAATAAATCAGTTTGTGATCCGAATCGATGGAGCAATTCGAGAGCGGAGTGTAGTTCGCACTACATTTGCCCTGATTGCATTTTTTCCTTGTAAAATAATCCACTTGTGGTTCACATTGATAAATGAATTGGTTCAAAATGGACCCGCTCCAGCCGGCCAAAGGGCAAATTTAAATCGATTCTGATCCGCATCTGGTTCATACTTGCGTGAAATTGATTTATCCAGAAACACATGGAAAAATCAGCATCAAAAAGGCGCAGGTTAAATGGTTTTAGGGCATGCCCCCCCTCTCCGAATTGCTTCAACGATTCGGTTCAAGTGGAAACCAGGGTCGTTTGAAACGGTTCAAACCGATTTGCGAACCGGTTTAAAAAGTAGTGGGAATCAGGCCATTGTCGAACACAACCCGGTGGTGTGATGCTGCGGCAAAGAAGACATATGCTATTTTATCCTGCATTAATAGAGTCGTAATTTCCAAGACAAGAGCAGTCATAGTCCCACTATATTCTCATCTGGTGTCCTGGGTTCAGGTCTCATTTTAAGAAGGACAAAGAAGCTAATGAAGACGATAGGAAAGAAAATGGATACAAGCGAAGCGTAGGTTTATACGCTTCTCTCTCCCCACATTCCACTCCATTTCCTCAGCAGGAAATTTCTCGGAGGATTTGCAAAGTTAATTCCTGCATCTGAAACATGGGTCACTTCGGCTCCAAAAGAGCCAAGAAATGCTGCAGAGGATTTTCTGAAAAAGCACCCTGCAGTGGTGCAATTGCACCCGGATTCCACTTTCGTGGCGTTTTACGGATGCACACACACAACACACAAACACACAGGTCAAGCAAGGTACTTCCTCCTTTCCTATCCCCCCCCCCCATGGGGAAAAAAAACAACCACAACAACCACAACCACAACAACCTCCTCGTTCTAATCCTGCCAAGATATGAAAATCCAAACCAGGCAGATTTAGGCTGAAAGTAAATCCGAAGAAAACTAGGTCAGGTATTTTAAGCCCGCTCATTCATCCCAGTTACATTCCCCCCCCCAAAAAAAATGTACGTTAAAAGCAAGCGCATTAAAGGCATGCTGCTTTGTGAGATGAATAGCGCACAGGTTAACATTGTTCCGGGGCAGAGGAACTTCGCACCGGAGCCATCGACTTGGAGCGGCGTTCGGTGGCAGTGGCCATTTTGTTTTACCCATGGTTCCATGTGTCTCGGGCGGAGATGCGTTGCGGGTAAAACAAAATGGTGGCATAGGAGTATCCTTAATTTGGATCAGACCCAAGGCTTTCAAATCGTTCCTGACTTATGGCGACCCTAAGGCAACCCTATCATGGGTTTTCGTGGCAAGATTTGTTCGGAGGAGGTTTGCCATTGCTGTCCTCTAAGGCCGAGAGAGTGTGAGTTGCCCAAGATCAGCCTATGGGTTTAATGACGGAGCTGGGAATCGAACCTTGTTCTTCGGAGTTGTAGTCCAACGCTTAAACCACTATGCCATGCTATGTTACAAATCCTTATCTCCAATGCAGAACGGCAGCCAGGGTATCTTGGCTGCCTCTCGTTCACAAAGTCATCCATAAATTGAAGCCAACTTGAGAGCAAGTGACAACAAATTGAAAACCCTGGACTTCTTTGGTTGCTCCTATTGTTGGCCGTCCATATTTGCAGCTTTGCAATTTGCGGATTTGAATATAATCAAATAAGTTCTCTCTAAGAATCTCTAGGTCCTCCAGCACAATAGTCAATAGTCAATGTCCACCAGGAGTAGCAATGGAGATACAGGAGACTCCTAGAGAAAACACTTCTCTGGGCATTTGTAGGTCCTCCAGTATGAGTCTATGGTCAACCTCTATCAGACGTCGACCAGAAAGCTGCAACGGAGGACCTAGAGATTCAAAGAGAAAACACTTCGCTAGGCATTTGTAGGTCCTCCAGAACAATCCGACATCCAACATCTGGTTGATGTTGAACATAGAATTGCACCGGGAGACCCACCGATTCCTAGAGAGCTGTTAAAAAATACTGTTGTTGTTTTTAAAAAATTGCATTTTTTGCACTTTCACCTTGGTCCTGTGCCCCTACCTAACCCCTAAAACGTGGATCTCCGTTTTGGGGGAAGAATTTGACCAATGTTGGCAAAGATCTTCTTCGTCTTAGCAAGCTGAGGCTGAGCAGGAGAGGATAGATTTGTTTTCTAATTCTCTGAATAGCCCAGGCACCAGGCTTCTGGGGTTTTAAAGGGGATAATAACCAGCTCTGTGAATTGGACTCTGAAATGCAACTTTACAGACGCTTGCCCTGAACCCGCCGCTGTCAAAACCACCTTGTCCGGCAGCGTTCAGCAACAGCTGTCGGCCTTTCCCGAAAGCGCGGCGCACAGTCCCCAGCCAGCGCAAAACAGCTGCTCCTCTCACATCTGCGGCAACGGGGTCAGGGTTGCGTCTAGGAAGTTGCATCAACAACAAGCCTTACAAACACACAAACACACACAGAGATAGAGGATGGAGATCTTCATAAACCTCATGCTCGAAAATAATCTTACCGTTTTCCTCCTTGCCGTGAAAAAGTGCGGCTTTCCAAGACTATTCGGAGCTTCCCCTGGAAAACAAAATGTGCAATTCGCTTTTGCACAGAAAGCAGCTGTTTCTGGGCAGAAAGGCCATTTTCTGAGCAGGTGGTGCTTAAATATCTGAAGGGATGCCATATTAAGGAGGGAGCAAGCTTGATTTCTGCTGGTCCAGAGACTGGGATATGGAGAAATGGATTCAATTACAGAAAATGAGATTCCACGTCAACGTGAGGAAGGACGTCATGCAGAAAAGAGCTGTTTATCAATGGAAGATGTTGCGCTGAAGGGTGGTAGAGTCTCCGTCTTTGGACCAGATGGTCATCTGTCCATGGTGGCCTTTGAGGACATCTTCCATTTCATGTCCGGTGGAGTTTCCTTCTTTGGAAGCTGCAAGTCCATCCATCACAAGGAGGGTTTAGATCGTGTCTTCTTGCATGGCAGAATGGGTTTTGAATGGACGTCCCTTGGGGTCTCTTCCAACTCTAGGGACTTTATCACACGAGGAAAATTGGAAGGTTAACCAAAAAGTTCATCTAGGGTCATCCAAGGTATTTCATGTCATTTCGCAAAAGATTTTCAAACAACGTCGCATGCAAACGGAAAGCAATCCTAACGCAATCGTGAGACATCCCAGGAAAAGCTGAATTTGGACAAATATCAAATTTATAAATCCTTTTCCACTCTGAATTCGCAGTCGATTCACATTTGCGTTAGTATAAAATGCATCTCCGGTTTGGCCATGGGATTACTGTCAGCTGTGAGATTCTGCTCTAAAGACGCTAATTCAAAACCGAGAAGCCGATGGGGACATACTCATGCAATGAGTTCATTTGCATTTGTATGGCTTTTTCTTTCGGATGGACGCTGTGTTTGTCTACGCGTGTGATAAGCTACTGTGTAATTTCTTGCATTTTCGGATTGGCCCTCTTTCTTATTCTTTCAGGACAGTGATACATTCCTCCGTGTGAAAAAGTCCTGAGATCCTATGGAAGAACTCAGAAGGTGGTGGACTTTCCTTCCATGGAGGCCTTTACTCCAGAGTTTGAACGGCTGTCTCTAGGGATCGCTTTCGCTCCAGATTCCTGTACAGCAGAAGTTTAGTCTATATGGCCCTTGCAATCCCTCCCAGTTCAACAATTCTATTATACAACAATTGATGCATCTCTCCATTCTTTGCTCAGAGCTGGACTTATCCAAACCTATGAGCTACGTTTGTGGAAGAGTTGACGCCAGCCTTGCCAGCTCTGAATGGGATACCCGTCAAGTAGCACTGTTCTTTGGATAACTTCATCTTTGCCAGCGTTCGGCCACAGTAGGACCCCGTTTGACGTCTCGTCCGAAGCCGTATTTTTGGAGCCAGGAAGGAGCCGACTCAGAGGGAGAAAGTGGCAGAGACAAAGTGGCAGTGTCTTCTTCCTTTCCCTCTCTCCTCCCTCTCATTTATGTGCCGTAAATCAATATCGCCAAGATGTCCCGGGGTTGATATACTCATTGTCTAACACCTTGTCAAAAGCCAACGGGCGATCTCACTCCATAACTCGCGCTGACATATTGATCCTTGTGGCCGTCGGCTGGATGCGTCCATAAAGCGCAAAGGGAGGGATCCACTCTCCGTCTTCATTCGGCGACGTTCGGGAAGCAAAATCCACCCCTGCGAGGGACCAGAGGAAGAGAAAAACAATTCATTTGTTTTTTCCCATTAATTGCAAGATGATGCCTCATTTGGACCTTTCAAAGCAACCTGGCCAACTCAGTTAGCTCTGTTAGCTTAACCACCGGCATTTCTGTAGGTTTTGCAAACGGATTTTCCAACCGTTAAAAGGCACGCAGAAAGGAGAGCCAGAAAAGACGTTTGCCTTATAGCAAACGTATATAAAACAACATGGTATTAGGAGAAGAATCAGAAAGGGGTATCATCATCATCATCATCATCATCATCATCATCATCTTTTATTTATATGCCGCCTGTCTTACTGGATCGAGGCGACGTACAATATGAAATAAAAATTTTGCTGGTTGTTTATGCCACACGGGAATTCAGATTTATCGGTAACATTTTTACTAAAGAACCATGATTTTGAGGATTCTGCATGGAAGGAAAGGAGCTAATGAATAAGGAAGGGAAGAGAAAAAAAGAAAGAAAGAAAGAAAGAAAGAAAGAAAGAACATGAAGTCAGGGATGAGGCACAAGCAGGAGCCTCCTGGGAGAACCATCTCAGATTGGAACGACGGCCCATTAGGTTCGGTGCGGCGACGCATCCGAAGTTCACCGTCCCCTTGTGGCCGTAACGGGATCGGAGTGTGGAAAAAGAGTCCCTTGTCTACCCCAGTCTTTCTGACACACCTAAATGGGTTCTTCTTCTTCTTTTCTTCTCAAGCTCTTCTCCCTCCAGGGTTAGTCTTACTCCCAAAACTTTTTTGGCTGTAGTCGGAGAAACTTAGCAGGTGGCTCGAGACGGAAGGAGAAGGAAGAGGAAGCCGGTAGGGCTTCTGCAGCACCATACTGCAAAGGCCCATTCATGTGCTACACCTATGCTCAATGTTCAGTGGGCAGATGCGGCATGGTGCACGTTGCACGTGAGTGTGCATTTCACCTCCATTCTCCAATGCACATTTATTTGCAACACCTATACTCGATGTTCGGAAGGTACATGAGGTGTGCATGCATGCTTCACCTGAGTGTGCAATGTGGCACATGACTGTGCATTGCACCTCCATTGTGCAATGTACACTCGTGTGCAACATGCACGCACGCCCATGCTCAGCGTTCATCCAGGCACATGAGGCGTGCATGCATGTCACACGTGAGTGTGCATTGCACCTCCATGGTGCAATACATGTTCATTTGCAACACCTATGCTCAACATTCAGCCAGGCACATGAGGCGTGCTTGCATGCTGCACCGGAGTGTGCATTGCACATTGGAGGTGCAATGCACAGGCTCATTGCTTTGCACATTTAGCTGTGCAATGTCATGATTCATTAACAAGACATCACTGCAACCTGATGGTGTAATTTTATGTAACAGCATTACTCCTTGATGTAGACTCTCATCCATCGTACCCGTTTTATTCATACCCCCTTAGTGATGCCTCTGTCTCAAAGGCAGCAAACAGGGCGCATTATGGTGCATGGAGCACTGATTTCTCTCCTAATACTTTCCTGCCGTCCCCCCTTATCTGCCGCCCGAGGCCGCCATCTCCGTCTGCTTCGCCTTAGTGCCAGCTTCATCCCACACATTTCGGGGGGACAACAGGTTGGACGCAACTGGCTGACGGAAACCTAAAGTCCCCCGAGTCTCTTTTCCTGAATATTTTTAGTCTCTATTTTTGGAGTCCGTGGCTTCAATAGCTCTCTGCTTTCCTTTTTTTCCCCATTTAATTTCTCTCTCCTTTAAAATGTTGATTTCTCTCCTCCCCTCGGTCTGATAATCCATTTTGAATGTGTCCTTTCCTCCGCGCATAAATCCCCACAGCTGTTAGGGCTTCAAAAATCCTTGATCCATCCAGAGAAGCAAAGAAAGAGAGAGAGAGAAAGAGAGGGATGGAATGAAAAGACCACCTTGGCAAAGAGTGTCGCAATTTTTTAAAAAAGTATTCATGCACACATACATTCATATATATATATATATATATATATAAACCTACACTCATCAAAAATGACACTAATACAGAAAACCGGTGAAATTCCTGGCGTTCGGTGTATCATTAATCTGTCTAAAGTGGCTTTGATCTCCTCCGCTTTAATTAACCGATAATTATAACGTGATTGCGTGTTTTTCGTCGGGAATACATGGGGGGAAAGTGGCAATCCGAAAGACGACGAGGCTGGAAAAAAATCACATTTGCCTGTCCGTCGGGCCATGCGCGCTCCGTCCTTCTCTTATGCGCAGATAAGTCCAGCACGAGGTGGAAATGGGATTGGGGAGAAGAAACGGGGACCAGAATGAATTCGTTCCCATGTCAAGGCTCTCCAAATGTAGAGGCATAGTGGCCAAAGAATCAGATTTGGAAGAGATCCCCAAGGGCCATCCAGTCCAACCGCTTGCCATGCAGGAACTCTCAATCAAGGCATACCCATATCCAAGGAGACTCCACCACAATCCAAGGGAGCATCTTCCACTCTCAAACAGCTCTCACCATCAAGAAGTTCTTCCCAAAGTTTCGGTGGAATAATCTTCTCCTGTACTTTGCATCCATTGCTCCATTGTGTCCTATTCCCTGGAGCAGCAGGAAACAAGCTTGCTCCTTCCTCAATATGGCACCCCTTCAAATACTTAAACGGGGCCTCTTGACCATCTCTTCTCTGGGCTAAACACCCCCAGTTCGCATTCGCAAATGAATCGATTCAAAATCGAGGTGCCTAAGTCTCTCCTCATAAGGCTTCATGGTTTCCAGACCTTCCACCATTTTGGTTGCCCTCTTCTGGACACAGTTCCACCTTGTATGACAAGAATTTTTAAATCTCAGTTTTGTAATCTGTATTATGTCTTTAATATTGCATTATGAGGGTGAATTTGGGGGAATTTTAGTGTCATTAAGACTATTTTATGATATGCCTGTATGTATTGTAATCCCACCTCGATCCGCAGGGAGAGGCGGGAAATATAAACATATTATTCTTATTAGTAACATGAATTTTGGAGAACTGGAGACACGGGGCTTTCCAGACTGCCCTAAAAGGACGGTCTGGCGCCAACCTTTTTTTGCTGCACACCTTCGCCGCTAAACGGAGTGGCGAAGGTGCGCAGCAAAAAAAGAGCACCCCTTCCCTGCTCCTTTTTTGCGACACAGTTGCGACGCACTAAAGGGAAAAGGCACCATTGGGTGCCTTTAGTCTGTCGCAACTGCACATGCGCAGTTGAGACGGCGTAGTTACGTACGCCGTATAAACGGCACTACGTAACCACGCCAGAGTCATTACACGCTAGGGCTGGGGAGCGTGCGAATGCTGCGCGCTCCCCAGCCGTAATCACGCCCCGTGGACGGACGTTTCGGGCCGTCTGTACAAGGCCAGTATTATTCCAGGCGAGGCCAAGCGGAATAAGGTGGCGGGACACCACCAAGCGGAATAAGGTGGCGGGACAGAACGAAATGGCCTCCCTAGAAACCGAGGTCCGTACGATTCAGTCCCGGAATATTTTCCAAAGAAAGGATGGTTGCAACAAAAGGTTGAAGGTGCGAAACCGCAACCCAAGCCAACCCCGCCGTCTTAAGAGCGTGACATTTAACCTGCGAAAAGAAGGGACGAGGAGACGCCCGCCGCCGCCACCCTCCTTTGCTAAAGAAGCATTAGCCGTTCCCGTGAAGACCGTATTTCATGCCGTACTCAGACAAACAGAGATCTTTGGCTCCTCGCCCAGATGGTTGGGGAAAGCTCCTTCTCTCTTAAGTCACACAGGGGACCCAATGAACTTTAGAAACCATAATCCTACTTCAACCTTCTCCTGCATCCTTCTCGCTTTCTCTCCCTCCTTCCCTCCCCAAAAACTCTTCACATTTCATTTCTTGGAAAGGAAGAAAGAAAAATGTTGTCCCTTGCCGACGCCGGTAATGCTCATCCGTGGGCAAACCGTGCCCCTTTGGGTCGCCGGTGGACAAAGCGGGGTCCGTGGGTGGCATTTGTGACCGATGAAAAAAAAATTCAAAAATTCAAAATAAATTGTTTGTGCCGAAATGGCCCTAATGCTTTCTCGGAGGCAATAGGGGACATTTCACAATATTCCCCCCAATGGCCATTTCTGGAGAAGACTTTTCTATAACAGCAAGTGGACAGAAAGTGGTATCGGTCGATTCAAGACGTCACCAAAAGAAGGGTCCTGAAGTCATTTCCTATGGCTAAAAGGGACCTTAAGATACTTTCTCTTGCTAAAAAAACCCCAAAAGGTTGTATGCCACTTTCTGTGTTGACTAATTCTCACTATTTTCTTCCTGCTGCAAAGGAGTCTTAGCAAACAACACAGTTTCCGATGCCGGTTCGCAAGCCGGGATTATTCACACGCAAAATTCGCACAAGGTTGCTTTTTACGGAAAACGGCATTTTCTTTGCGGAAAATGGCATTTTCTGCTCAATAGATGCAGAGATAAATTTAAAATAATAGCTAGAGATGGTAGATAGATGATAGAAGATATCTATCTATCTACCATCAATCATCTCTACTTCTGATAATAGATAGATAGGTGATATATAGACAGATCGATAGATGACTCATAAATGCTGGTTTAGTGTTGCAATGGATTTTCACTGTTTTATCTATGTTGTTTTTAAACCTATGTTTTAATTATTTTTAATTATTTTTAACTTTGCAATCCCGTTGTGGAGAAAGGAGGGACACACATCCTGGAACTAAATAAGTAATAAAATAAATAAATGATAGAAATGATAGATAGAAGATAGACAGAGATGATAGAAGATGTCTGTCTATCTATCTATCTCTATCTTCCATCAATCACCTCTGAGATAGATAGATAGATAGATAGATAGATAGATAGATATAGATGACTTATAAATGATAGACATGATAGATAAATAATAGAAGGTATCTATCTATCTATCTATCTTCCATCAATTATATGATAGATTAGATAGAGAGACAGATAGAGAGAGGACTTATAAATGATAGATATAATCTATCTATCTATCTCAATCGCCTCTGTGATAGGTAGACAGATAGAAAGATAGATGACTTATAAATAATAGAGATGATAGATATATGATAGAAGATATCTATCTATCACTTGTCTATCATCATCTCTATAATAGAGAGGCAGATAAAAAGATGACTTATAAATGATAGAGATGATCTATCTATCTATCTATCTATCTATCTATCATCTTCCATCAATCACCTTTGTCTCAGATAGATAGATAGATAGATAGATAGACAGATAGATAGAAGATAGTTAAAGACTAAAAGCTCCATTCCACTTGAGAGCCTAGGCCACCATCTCACTCTTTTCCTCCTCTTCCTTTCCTTTCCTTTTCTCCTTCCTCCTTCCTCCCCTTCTGCGATTCCTTCTGCTAATTTATGCAAATCAGACGGCGCTCGTTCCAAGTCGGAGACGATAAACGAAGAGGCATTTTTAAAAAAGATAATGCGGAGAAAGGGCGGAGGGTGGGGGGGCAGGTGAGTGAAGAAAAGAACGAAAAGGGTGGGGTGGTAAATACGAATTGTTCTGCCAGGAGAACGTGTCTTCTCTTCTTGCTTAAGGGAAGGTTATGTTTAATTACATCGGCTTCTTCGCTGCCAATGGGACCGGGTTATTAATCGGTTCCTGGGCCCCCTTTCCAGGCGGAAGGGAAAAGAAGGAGGTCGGAGCCATCTTAGTTCACTATCGTTCGAATAAACCATAGATTTAAGCCCAGAAAAGTGAATCGACATATAGGTAAACCCCGTGGATTTAACGGGGAAAATGTAACCCGGAGTAACGGTAAGGATGCGTTCCCTCTTACAAATAAATCGCCCTCGATCCGAATCGATGGATCGGTTCGGCGGCGGAGAGCGCGGATCACATTACGTTCACCCCGATCACATTTTCTTGCAGCAAAATAATAAAACAAAACAACCCGCTTGTGGTTCATATATTGGCACATGAATCGATTCAAAATGGACCCGCTCCCCAGCCGGACGAAGGGCAAGTTTTAAATCGATGCCGATCCGTATCCGGTTCACACACTGTGCCTCGAGACACATTGTTCATCGGGGAATGTTGTGCTTTAGGACACGTCACACGTCAGTGACGGGCGCTATCATTGCAAAACGGGACATCTTGCACAGTGCCTTGTTGTGCATAGTTGCAACTCACTACTGCATCTGCAACGTAGCACCACCAGTGTCATAGTTTTCGATGGAGACCATCATCCATCGTCCAAAGAGAAGCCGGAAGCTGGGCACATTCATTGGCAAAAGGAATGGAAATCTGGATGTCGCTCTGGCCCAGTTGCATCCCGAATGAGAAGCCGACCCTTTGCATCTCCCCAGGATCCCGCCTCGGCTCCCAGCATGAACATCTTCCACGGGGTTTAATCAGAGCAAGCGCCGCGTCGGATTGATTAAAAGCTGTCCCGGTCAAATTGGAAAATAGAAAAATGATCCTGTAAACTCGTTGTTTGCCTAACTTTCCGCGCCGGTTTATGAATGCCTCGGTTCCCATCAGTCGGGGGAAAAGAGGTGAAAAATTAACGGGCCTTTTGCCAGCGATAGGCTCACCTCCCTCCCACCAGCTCTTTTAAAAAAACCAAGAGAAAAAGAAAGATCGTTCTCATTAGAAAAACATATTTTCGGGAGAGAGATTGGGAAACGCACACAGAGAGAGAAACAAGAGATATGTACTCCGTTTCGATCGTTCCTTTTTCTTTTCAGGGGCAATTTCATCTCGGGGAAAATGAAACTGTATAAATGCAACTTTTTTTAATGTCACTGTTAAATATGTTTCTGCACTGTTTGGGCTCGTGAAAAGAACGGCCGTTGTTCTGGTTTTAAATGGTTTGGGCTAATTTTAATGGACGCTTTAATGGTAGGAAGAGGGATACACGTATTTTAAATCAATTGATGACACGGAGAACATGGAGAAAAGAGTGGTTCCTGAACTTTGGTCCTCCAAGTTTAAGCCTTAGCCGTCTTGGCCAATAGTCAGGGATTCTTTGATTTGAAGTGCAAAACATTTGGAAGAACAGAGTTTGGGAACCATGCTTTAAACCAGGTTTGTTTAAAGGAGTGGTTCCCAAACTTTGGTCTTCCAGGTGTCTTGGACTTCAGTTCCCAGAAGCTTTAGCCATCTTGGCCAATAGTCAGGGATTTTCAGAACTGATATGCAAAACACTCGGAAGACCACCGTTTGGGAACCTCTGCTTTAAACCAGGTTTGTTTAACCCATGGTGCAAAACCGGTTTGTTTAAACCACGGTGCAAAATGAATGCATCAATTCAAACGAGAGACTATTATCAGTATTACTACTTTGTATTGCAATTTGTGGTTTAGGGGAAGGTCTTTTTCTGCTGGTGAAAAGGGGTCAGAGATGGGGCCGACCGGACCTTTATGGCACGGAGTTTCGTAGCCTGGGAGCAGCCACCAAGAAGACCTCATCTGCTGGGTTTTCTTGGCAGGACAAAGAGAAAGCCCTCTCCTGAAGATTGTAAGACTCTTCAGGACCGATACGGGGGAATATGGGCAAACTGGGGACCTGGTTTTGTAGAGGATAGATTTGAATTGGAATTTTACTATGCTCCGGAGTTGCAAATTGTAGTACTGAAATGTATCGAGAGCAAATGTTGCTCTTCGGGGTCATGTCAAATTCTCTGCTTTGGAACGTCAACAATTTTGGAAACGGCTCCTAACTCCAGATTTTAACCCCAGTCAAGGAAGTACTGCCAGAGACAATTTGGAGACAGGGAAACGAAATACGTAGATAACAATTTGATGGACGGATACCCCCCGCGAGGAATGGTGCCGTTTGTTTCAATATCCAGTGAATGTAAAGAGGTGTATATGTTTAATTTATATGTGACCAATGAAATCTGATTCGTAGTTTTCTTGTTCAGAGTACTATAAAGGCTTGGTTCGCTTTGAAATCTGGGCCCCAGGGATTTGGATGTATTTCCTTCTGGGGACGCTGCAGGTAAATTAAATTGAGTTTCCTTTCCGATCGGCTCCGGGTCTCCCGGCTAATTTTGGTTAAAGTTTTGGTTTTCTGCAACGGTTTGTGTTGACAATGGAGACGATACTACTCAGGAATTTGGCATGACTTTGGCATGACATTCTCCATGTTATCAACTGATCAAATATCATCCCATCTCTGTAGGAACGGATTTTCTCCTCGGTTCCCTCCGTAGGGCTTCCAACTTTGCATTCCTTGACCGTCTCTCCTCTTTCTTCGCAGCCTCCATCTTCTGCTTCTTTCTGTGAATGGAGAGGTAGTTGCAATTGTGCGCCACGTTCCAGATTTGTGTCACTGGTCTCGGTTTGTTTGCTCAGTGCGAGAGGGTTTTGTCTACTTGTTGTGGTTGTTGTCGTTGTCGTGCAGCGGGGGGGGGGGCAGGGTTTTTTTTGCATTTAACACCAGGTAATTAAACGCACGCCCCGCTCAAGTGGGGAAGGAAGGCCCCGACACCTTCCCGATAACATCGCCGATCATTCAATTCTCATTGCTCCAATAATCCAGATCTAATTTGCTGGGAGCATCAGGAAAAGAGAGTTCTCGCAGCAGTTCATTACGGAGTGTGACTAGCATTTCATTACGGCTCCATGCGGAGGAAGAATGCGCTCCCCTTCGGCTGCGGAGGAGAGCAATGAGCCACCTTCAAATCCCCTTGCGCTTCGTGTGCCGTTGACAACGCACGCTGCAAAAAGCTAGGCCAGGAAGGGTCTCGAACCTACAAGGAGGTCCCCTTTGGCCTCGGCTTTTGGGTCAAGGGTTCGGACAAAACCGAACAAAGAAACTGCTCCCTGAGGTTCCCCAGAGGGATGTTTTTGGTCGGCGCATGACAGATTTCTTGACGCTGTTGCTGTTGTGTGTCTTCAAGCCGACTCTGGTTTATGGTGACCCTCTCCTCGGGTTTCCTGGGTCCTGGGAGGCTTACCGTTGGAGTTTATCAGACAACAGAAACTGGAAGCATAATCCATGGAGCTTCATGCTATTGTGTGAGAGACTACCCCATGCATTTTGGGGCAATTTCGGGCAATGGGAAGTTGTTCCGAATGCGATGCAGCATCAATACGCAATCAGGTAAATTCGCTGAACTAGTGAATGCACTCATTTCCGAACTGGCCCCACTTTCATTTCTTTCAAAATTGAGAGAAATTCTTCCCATGAGACTGAGCGAGTGGGACTTGCCCAAGGCTACCCAATGGGCAACCCCGGGCTCCTATGGTTGTAGTCCAACACTTCGACAACTACACCGCACAATGGTTCATCGGAGTTGTTCAGAGGCTTACCATCATCTTCTTCTGAAGCTGAGCGAGTGAGACTTGCCCAAGGCTACCAAATGGGCAACTCTGGCAACTACCACACCACAAAATGGTTCTTCGGATTTGCTCGGAGGAGTCTTACCATTGCCTTTCTCTGAGGCTGAGAGAGTGGGACTCACCCAAGGCCAACCAACGGACAACCTTTGGTTTCCTAGAGTTATGGTCCAACACTTTGACAACTCCGCCGCACAAGGGTTCTTC
The DNA here is from genome assembly GCA_034509955.1 of Urosaurus nigricauda. Lineage (NCBI taxonomy): Eukaryota > Metazoa > Chordata > Lepidosauria > Squamata > Phrynosomatidae > Urosaurus > Urosaurus nigricauda. The sequence goes on from JAOEGL010000008.1 coordinate 13,249,195, forward strand.
AGATTTGTCCGGAGGAACAAATCATTACCAATGCTCGCCATTGTCCTCTTCTAAGGTCGAAACAGTAGGACTTGCCCAAGGCTACCCAAGGAGCAACCCTGCAACACTCCAACAATTACTCGACACAAAGGGTCTTCAATATGTTCAGAGGAGGCTTTCCATTGTCTTTCTCTGAAGCTGAGAGAGTGTAACATGCCCAAGATCATCCATGGCTGGTCAGAGCTTTGAACCCAGAGTCCTAGCCCAACACTCAAACCACTACACTGAGTTGCAGTTGAAGAATAAAGAGTTACTTTTAACTATAGGATAACTACTATGTCTACTATTACTCCTATTATGTCTACTACTGTACATTTGGAAAGCCTTGACGTTCGCCAAGTCAACTTTTGGAAAAAAGCAACTTGGAGGAAAAGCCAGATCTGATGATGATGATGATGATGATGATGATGATGATGATGATGTCTGCGTCTCCAGGAAACTGAAAGAAGTCATGATTTGCCTACGAAAGACATTTCAGCGACTGATGGAGCTGGGCGAGAAAAGCGTATTGCACACCTTTCTTAACACCTACACACTCTCCTGTCATTAGACAGAAAGGAGGGAAGAAAAAGAAAAGAGAAAGAATGATAGATCATATTTGCCCAGCCGTGCCAGAAATCACTATTTTATGGAGCTTGGAACTATTGATCAGTTCAGAAATGGCCAGGGATATACGGCTTCTGTCGGCCGGCAGCCAAGCCGTTGCAGATCTGGGTTTTTATGGGGTCTCTGAGCAAAGCAGAAACCTTTCCATGCCCCACGGGGACCTGACCAAGAGAGAACAATAATCCTGGCTCATTGTGGGATAAATGGGAAAGGAGTTCAAGATTTCCCCCCTACACGTGAGGCTTAGTGAAATCTAGCTGGGCTCAGAGGTGGACGTGGTTTTGGACCCAAAAGGTCTCTCCAGTCCAGATTTCCATTTGCAAGGTGGCCAAACAAGAGCAACTCAATGGCTTTCCTATCAGTAAATCTCCTCTGTGTTTTATGGTCATAGACTTGGAACGGGACCACAAAGGCCATCTAACCCAACCCTTTGCCACGGAGGAAGACACAACTAAAGCACCCCTGAAAGATGCCCATCCAACCTTCGAAGAAGGAGAGTCCACCACCCTCCAAGTCCATCCATTCCCAGGTCAAACAACCTTCACAGTCCAGACGTTCTCCCTAAATTTTAGGTGGGATCCATTTTCTTATAATTTGGGTTCACGTTCTACTGAGGCCTATACTTTCAACCCTTTCAGTAGCTTGGACAACTCCTTGGAAGTCTGGAAACAAAGGTTGCATCTACACTGGAGAAATAATGCAATTTAACTCTCATGGCTCCATCCTTCCCTTCCAAAAAGTGTTGGCACCTCACCAACCTACAAATCCCAGGATACTTTAGGGACAGAGCCATGGCAATTAAACCACATTGTTTCTTCAATGCGCCCTTAGTTTCTTGACTTTCAAGGAGCGAAGGGAATTGGAACGGATGTAATTCCGCATTTTTTGGAGAGCTCCGGTTAAAGGCTGGTATGTTTGGGTTCAACATCATGGGCAACTCTTTTAAAACCTAGACCAAATTCTAGGGAGGACGCAATACTCCTGTAACCGATCTGCTTCCAGTTATGAAATATTATTATTATTTTATTATATCCCACCTTTTTCCCAATACAGGCGATATTTAAAGCCCTAGACCCGTTCCAGGCAAACCCGAGGTCTATATGGTCCCATGTGAACCTGCCTAGGTTTCATGAGATCTAGGGAGGCTTTTCTCTCCATCCATCCCATCCAAGATACATCCATTTTGAAACTACACATCCCAGGATTCTGAACTTTGGAGGCACGGCAGTTCAAGTGGTATCAAACCGCATTACTTTATACAATCCAGATGCGTTTCGATTTCACGAAGCCAACTCAGAGCGAGGGCAAAAGTGTCTCAGAGAGGCTGATTATTATTCTTCCTTTTCTGATTTTAATCCTTCTTTTGATGGAGTCCTTTACCGCCTTGTGGCCACGGTGCCCATCTTCTCTACCACGCCATCTTGGCGCAAGTGGCGCCAGGCTTCCCCCTATCGGCCAGAGGTCCAGGATCAATACCGCATATAGTCCAACCCTAGCTATTTTTCCCTGTCCTTTAATGCCAGGTCAATAAAAGCAAACAAGAGAGCAAGGAAGGGAATAACAGAAGGGAGGATATTTTTTTTAAAAGAGGGGGAGAGAAGGAGTGAGCACGAATGCGAATGTCATCTGCAGCGAGTATATGAGTTATTTATAACCATAGCTCCTGAGAAAGGAGAGATATCACCGCCGGAGAGAAAGAGAGAGGGAGAGATGGTAGAAATAATTCTCGAGACAGACGCCTCTGCCTTTGGTGAGAATAACCGCATGACAATTGCGTTCGGCTCGCCATCGAAGGGGAGGAAGAGGAGGAGCGGGAAGGATGGAAGTTCGGAAGGAAGAGTTGCAAAATCGTTCCCTTCCGGATTTGTTGCACGTGCCTCGCACCCTCCGAGGTTTCACGGGTATCATCAGAGAGTGACCAAAGGGACAGAAGTTATGGATGAGATGACGAAGAACAGGAAAACTAGGAAAGGCCGCAGTGGTTTGCTTTTGGCTGAGTCTACAGGGAAGTTAAATCACCTCCTGCTGATTTAACTGAGTGCAAACTACTTTTGGACAACAACAACAACAATATTTATTTGTATTTCCCGCCTCTCCCTTCGGATCGAGGAGGGATTCCAACAAGCTAGGACTACAGAAAATACAGCGTACAAATGTGCAATATATCGACACGTATGGTTTAAAATCTCAAAACAATCAACGTTAAATTCGGTTATTAATTACTGGCGACCATTCGCTATCTGTCCACATTCCCTAGTCATTCACGGCAGTCATAGCAAGTCAAAAGGATAGGCCCCCGCCGGAAGAGGTCCGTCTTAAGTGCTTTTTAAAAAGCATCTAAGGTGGTACTAAGACGGATCTCCTCCAGCAAGTCGTTCCAAAGTTTCGGAGCCACAGCGGAGAACGCTCTGTTAGATGTTGACATCAGTTTTGTATTAGTCGCTTGTATTTGGACAAGACGCCGGGGCGGCTTGATCCCCTTCTCTCCTCTTTCCCTGCTGTGATTTTATTTACTGTATGTACTCATGTATAAGTCTAGAAATTTTGGTGGAAAAATTGACCCAAAAAAACATGGGTCGACTTATCCGTGGGTAAATGTACGTCCTGTACTTTAACTCATAGATAGATAGATAGATAGATAGTCACTTCCTTTTTCTGAGTAGAGAGGCAAACTGCAAGCACTTTCTTCATCCTGGGAGCGCCTAAAAAGAAGCCCCCAACCGTCTCTACTCTCGCACGCATCCAGCCTTTTTATACAACATTTTATACAATATTTTCCAAAAATAATATCGTGCACGAAACACAAGTTTGTATACACTGAACCATCAGAAAGCAAAGGTGCCACTATCTCAGCAGTTATGCTTGCCAGAATCTTCTAAGTTCTTTGGCACTGTTACCCTAGATGTATCCACAGGGTCACGGCAAAATCCATAATTTTGGCTTCAAAACCTGCCCTCGACTTATACATGAGGACGACTTATAGCCGAGTATATGTTTCAAACCAACCCGAACTCAATTTGCAGCGGTAAAGGGGGAAAGCTGGAGGAGGAAAGAGAAAACCGGGACATTTTCAAGGCAGCTGAGAAAGGGGAAAGCCACAGGATTCGTCCAGATTGTCCAGAAAAGCATTGCCCCTTCAAATAAAAATTCTCCTTCCTTGCACGCATTTTTCCTTCAGACCCCAAATTTGTAGCATTGCAGAGAGTGAGATGCTGAGAATCATTGCCATTTGCATTTGCATGCGCTTGGTCACTTCACCTGGCCCTTTCCTTTGGATGCCAAGGCTCTGTTTCTAGATGCCGAAATTTTGCACTGCTGCAATGCTGGGATTTTGGGGAAACGACGGAAAAATTCAATCGGAGATGCAGAATGCGTATTTCTTGTGGCGGTGTTCTTATATTTTATTTCCCACCCCATAGATACACTTTTGGGGACACCCCACGTCCGGTTGCACCGAAACGAGATAACCTGTGCACCCGCTTTTCTGAGATGCAAATCTCTCCACCATCAACGGTAAAATCCAAAGTTGGGGGAGGCAGAAAGAGAGAAGAAGAGAGATCCCTCTGGACACTTGACTACTCCAGAGCATAAAGATTAACAGTCCTTTAATAATGCAGAAAAAGCCCAGGCAAGTGCAGGACGCCTCTTTCACTCTATTAATATTTCTTCCTTGCTGCCGTGCCGCACCAGATGGCTCTCAGCATTAAAGCCTTTCAAGCCCTGCGCATGAATTTGCTGCTGCAAGATCAGGGCAGGTGGATCTTTCCTCTGAGTCCCCAAAACGTTGGAGAGAGAGAGGAAGGATGAACCATCAAGAGGGAGAAAGTGAGGTGCATTGTGCACCAATGTGCATTGCACACCAATATCCATTGCACACCAATGCATGGATGCACACCGGTCCTGGTGTGCATCAAACACTGTTGTCGGTGTCCAACAGTCATCTTCACAATTCACTAACAAGGGCCGCGTTCCCGCTTACAAACAAATCACTTTGCGAACCGAATCGATGGATCGGTTCGGCAGCGGAGAGTGGTTCACACTACCTTTGCCCCGACCGCATTTTCTTGCTGCAAAATGAAATTTAAAAATTTTCAAGTGCAAACCAGGGTCGTTTAAGCCACTTCAAACCGAATTGGGATCCGGTTTAAAAGGTAGTGGGAAGGGAAGGAGTGGGAAAGTTGTGTCCGGGACGGAAACATAATTTGCACAGCCCAAATTTCCAAAGAGGACACAACTGCGTAGCCAAGATGTCGGACACAAGTCAAGCCATCGCTTTATCCTGCCTAATACTTCTTTCTTTCCTCTTTTTCGCCTTCCGCCCGGTTCCAGAAATGTATCCTGAGCGCTATTTTCCTTCTCGTTCCTTTTCATCAAGCTGTCAGCAAGTGACAAAATGCACTTGCGCACACCAGAAGGGGGAAGAAGCAAGGAAAGAGTAAGGGAGAGAAAAGTGCATCCGTCCAAGTCTTCTTCCAGATTTGGAAGATTATTCATCGCAAGCTGGCCTTCTTTCCTGGCTTGCAGAGAAAACGAAAAACGCTAAAAAAAAAAAATTAAAATAACGCACCCCACAAATGTCAAAGAACTGAATTGCTCCAGGAAGAGCTGAGCTTGGGGGAGAAAAGAGGAAAATGAAATATCGCAAACATGGATTCCTTGGCTTGAGCTACCTTTGCAGCGGCAAATCTGGGGATGAAATCAGATCTGATAACAATAAAATTTTGTACCGCTACGCCTCAACTGAGTGTGCAACTGATTGCACAACCCAGTGCACAATGGCATACACATACACAATTCCGCATCCGCAACATTGAACTCAATGTGTACATTCTGCATTGGTTCCTAGAGAGAACATAGGAATCTAATCCGCCAATAATCGAAGTTGCAAAAGCAAAAGCTGCCAAATGCTTATCCTCCAAAACCTTTCCAAGAACAAAAGCATCTGAGGAAGTAGGCTGCAGTCTAGGAAAGCTCATGCTGCCAACTTCTTTCTTCCAGTGAGTCTCAAAAGATCTCTTTACAGACTGATTCTACAGATTTTCTTTCCAAGAACAGCCGTTGCTGCATTCCCATTAACCTCCCTGCATAAAAACAGCACTCTCGTGCCTCTTTGCTTTTTCGGCGCGCACACGAGGCCCGGGAACTGTTTTACGACGAAGCTCTCCGAACGCGTTCCAGTTTGCAACGAATGTGCTCTCCAGCTGCATTGGAGCTCAGGGCGGCCCTATCTTCTCAGGCGTGGGCCTTAATGAATAATTTATCTGCCGTGTTTCCCTTCGGCGCAGACCTTATCTCGCTCGTCGCCTTTGCGCGTTCCCGGCGCAGGGCCAATATCTCGCTTTTCCAGAGCTCCACGGCGGAGCAGGTATCTCACCGCCGCCTGCCCCAGATCTCTGGCCGTATGCTAAGGTTTTGCCGCAATCCATCAGAGGTCCTGGGGAACGGACAAGAGTCTTCGAAGGGGGACCGGGCCATCCGATGATCGGATCTTCCGCCTCGAGGGGAGAGAACTAGGAATCGTTTGACTCCAGTGGGAAGATTCGCACCCAGCCTTCCCTCGCTTTCCGACAAGGGGTGGAGGAAAGAGGACAAATGGCACCACTTAAATCGCAATTAAGCCCTAATGACCCGAACGGAGGTCTTTGCTGGCCGGGAAATGAGAACCGCTTGGAATTAAACCAGGGTTATCGTTGCAGGCTCAGTGGTGACCTGATTTAACAAACCATTAACCCTGTTACAACCCAAAAAGAAGGAGAAATTGGGAGCTCGCCTCCTTTTAAACACCGCATCGGTTTAAAAACTCCAAGGCCGCAATCCTGTCGCATCTTCCCAAGTGGATTTACGAAGGCAAAAATTAGGACCGGACATTTCCATAATGTCCGCATGCAGTATAAGGTGGATGCTCTATTACTACGTAGTCGAACTAGTAAAGTATCTGATGAGTATCACACGCTGATGCACACTGTGCACTGATGTGCATGAGTCCGGATGGGCATTGGGCACACTTGCCGGTTATGTGTCTTTGCAATTCTCTAACAGGGTTTCTTTGTCAAATTCAGAGACGTAGCAAGGCTAATCTGCAATGTGGGCATGCAAAGAGACCTTGGAGCATGCATGTAACAGGCAAAGGGATCTTGTAACATGTAAAATGAGCATGCCAAGGGATCTTGTAGTATCCCGGTAGCACGCATGTAGAAGGGAAAGGGATCCTGTAGTATGCAAAATGAGACTCATTGAGCAAAACATATAGCAGTTAGCATGAGGTTTTGTAGACTTGGTCAGGAAAGAAAAGAAACCCTGTTCTTCACAGCTCTTCTCAGGTCTTGCAAACCCAGGGCGGTGGCTTCTTTGATGGAGTCAATCCACCTGTCATGCAGTCTTCCTCTTTCCCAACCGCCTTCCCCTCTACTGAGCTTGATGCTCTTACTCACACCCAATGGCTTTATCCCAAATAAATGGATTATCCCAAACAAATCCAGCTGGGTGAATGCGTCCCTTTGGTACGCGGGCAGCAGCGCATGAACCGTATGACTGTAACCGCAGGTCCCTATTCGGCGTCTCCTTGCAAACATTCGCCCAGCGCATGCTTTGCATCATTAACATTCTGCGGCGTTGCAGACATATGGCCTGCTGCCTACCTTAACCCCCGTCGCGATGCCAACTGGAATGCCATCCGGGGACTTCCTCAGCTTGTAGTTCGAATGCTTGAACAAGCACATTTGGGCTCAAAAGCATAGGAAGAGCCTGGGAGCTTGGATCAGACCAGCGTGGGCATCTCGACAAGGATAATGTCATCGAGTTGGAAGGGAAAACCCAAGGGTCATCCAGTGCAACGCACAATGAAAGCACTTCTGCAAGATGCCCATCCAAACTATGTTTAAAGACCTCCAAAGACGGAGAGGCCCGCCAATTTCCAAGGCAGTCTATTCCACCATCAAAACAGCTCTTACAGTCCAAAAGTTCTTCCTAACGCTGAGGTGCGATCTCGCTTTTTGGGTAACTGGAATCCATTGGTCCGTGTTGCTCCATCTTCTACACGACAACCTTTCAGATATTTAAAGATGGGGATCGTGTTGTGGCACCGGGGAGCTCTGGAAGTGAAAGCTAAATATCTCACAAAACTATGGATCCCCAGATCCCATAGCATTGAACCATGGCAGTTAAAGTGGTGTCGAAGAGCATTAATTCTGCAACGTGGATGCAGCCCTGGACGCTGGCCTTCGAATATGTTTTGCAGCTAATGATAAGAGTTTCCACTTAGTCTTCACTCCCTGGATTTGGAGCAAATTTGAGAACTTCCCTGGATTATTAGGTCCATCTTCCATGTATTTTGGCCCCGCGCATCACCCAAACAGGCCAATGTGGGAACATGACTTGAATGTTTCCTCCGTGCGGACATAGGAATGGGTTGTGTGATAGGACCGCATTTCTCCCATCGTTAGTTGGGTTAAAAAGCAACAACCCAACCGCCCCGTCTTCCAGAGCCTCTTCCACGCTCCAAGCTGCCTTTGGAGATGGGTTGGCATGGTTCAATTAAATCATTAACAAGGGCAGACAGTACCAGGCTGGTAGACCTCCCGAGGGCACAGCGTCGCATACGCTGCGGTGCCAACTCGATTCCCTCGGCTCACGGAGGCTGACATGTATAGTTTGGACGTCTGCGGCAGGAATATTCCAAGGGCAGCTCTTTTGGAAATGTATGGTTTCCTCTCCATTTTATGCCTGAACGTCGTTCTTCTTCTTTCTCCCTTGAGAGAAGAAGCATCTCCGCTGTCACCGCCAAGCCACCAAGGAAAATTGGACGCTCCAAGACATAGAAAATTTCCTTAGCACTGACTGTTGACCAGGGAATGGTGTGCAGCGGTTGGAGCGCTGGGTCCAGATTTAGGAGATCGTGGTTTAAATATCCGCTGAGCCATCAAACCCACCGGTTATCCTTGGGCTGTCCTCTCTTTTTCATCCTGACCTACCTTCCAAGTCTGTTGTGAGGATAAAGTGGGAAGGAAGAAATCCATGCAGAACTTAAGATCATAGGAAGAAAGGCAAGACATTACTGCCAAAGCCTTGGAAAGTTGGGCAGCAGGTGAGCTACTGACCTCTCCTTGACCAGAACTTCCAATTTCCAACCACAATACTTTCTTCATCCTCCTTACAGTAAGTCGGGTTTTCCCGTCAGTGCAGACACAGCCATACTTATAGCGCTATGATCACACTTTAACTCCCACCGTTCCAAACTCTAGAACCCTGGGATTCGTAGTTTAGGAAGGGATGCTTGCAGTTCTTAGAGATCTAGCTTTAGTGCAGTGTTTCCCAAACTTTGCTCCTCCGGATGTTTTGAACTTCAGGTCCCAGCATTCTCGATCGTTGGCTAGGTCTTCTGGGAAGTGAAGTCCAAAACACCTGGAGGACCAAAGTGTAGGAAACACTGCTCTGGTGCCTCCCCAAACTACAAATCCCAGGATTCCACGGTATACAGCCATGGCATTTGAAGAGGAGTCGTAATGCTGCGTAAATTCAGTCGGGCTCCTAGTTGTTTATTAAATTATGGTTGATTTAGAGCAGCGTCCCCCAAACTTTGGTTCTCCGGATGTTTTGGACTTCAGCTCCGAAAAATTCCTGAACGTTGGCTCAAATGGCTAGGGTTTCTGGGAGTTGAAGTCCAAAACACCCGGAGGGCCAAAGCTTGGGAAACACCGATTTAGAGCATCTATCGGTCACCTCTCGGTCCTCCAATGGGCTCCCAAGCAAAACAATTGATGCACAAAAGGCTTTAAAAACCAATAGAGCCGTTTCATCGGAAAGTTTACATGTCCCTTTTTGTCAGCAACCTGGAGGCAGCATTTTGAAGACCGTGAACATGTTGCAAAGGCAGCCCCAGCTTTGCAAAATGTGACCATACTCCAGAGAAGATTTAATCGAGGCAGAGGAAAAAGCAATGAAAAGGGACTGCCTTAAAGGATGGTAGACTCTTCGAAGGTCTTTAAACAGACGTCGGGTGGGAATCTCTCGGGGTGTCTCCGTTGTGTTTTTGAGCATGGCCAGGGTTGGAGTAGATGACCCTTGGGGTACCTTATGCCTCTACGTCTCTATTAGGTACAATTCTGCACACCTGGGAGGCACGTTCGAATGCCAGCTGTGAAATACCCATTTACAGTCCTTCTTCTCTTTCCTTCCCTCCGCCTTTCCTTCCTTCTGCCCTTGAAGGGACAGTTTATCTTGCTGACCTGAATTCCATTTTCTCAGCAGCAAAAAAGGAGGCTTCCTCCTCCTCTTCTTTTTCAGGGGAGGATGGGGAGAGGTAAAGAGAAGAAAGTGCCAAGAAAGGCTTTCTATGTGACCCAGCTTCCCCAAGACACCATGAAGGAGCAAGCGGAGGAAAGAGTCGTCTCCGGAAAATCAGAAGAAAGGAAACCAGAAAGCATCTAAGCAGCCTGAAAGCCTGGTTTTGTAGGAACCTTCTCGGCACCCAAAGAGATGTTGCCCAGATCTCACCCACTACACCCACCACCCAAAAGGATGTTTCCCAAATCTCATCCACTATGTCCAACACTTAAAGAGATGTTGCTCAAATCTCACCCGCTACGCCCACCATCCAAAAAGATGTTGCCCAAATCTCACCCACTACATCCAGCAATGAAAGAGATGTTGCTCAGATCTTAACCACTGCACCAACCACCCAAAGAGATGTTGCCTAAATCTCACCCACTACACCCACCATCCAAAAAGATGTTGCTCAAATATCTCTATGCCAGCCACCCAAAGAGATGTTGCTCAAATCTTAACCACTGCAGCCACCACCCAAAGAGACGTTCATCTACTATGTCAAACGCCTAAAGAGATATTGCTCACATCTCAAGCACTACGCCAACCACCCAAAGAGACTTTGCTCAAATCCTCAACCGCTACAACAAGCACCCAAAAAGATGTCGCCCGAATCCCAGCCAAGATGCCCAGCACCCAAAGAGATGTTGCTCAGATGTCATCCACTACGTCCAGCAACCAAAGAGATGTTGCCCAAATCTCACCCACTACAACAAGCACCCAAAAAATGTTGCCCAGATCTCAGCCACTACTCACTACTTGGAAGAGGAGGAACAAGGAGGAAGAGGAAGAAGATGAGGAGATATGAAGATGAAAAGGGGGGAAGAGGAGGAACAAAGAGATAGAGAAGAAAGAGAATGAAGAGAAGATGATGATGAAGAGAGAGGAGGAAGAGGAACAAGGAGAAAGAGGAAGATGAGGAGAGGAAGAGGAAGGAGGAAGGGAAGGAGAAGGAGAAGAAGATGAAGGGGGAGGAAGAGGAACAGGGAGGAAGAGGAAGAAGATGAGGAACAAAGAGAAGGAGGAGGAAGAGAAGGAGAAGATGATGGAGGAGGAGGAGGAAGAGGAACAAGGAGAAAGAAGAGGAAGAGGAGGAGAGGAAGAGGAAGGAGGAAGAGAAGGAGAAGATGATGAAGGAGGAGGAGGGGAAGAGGAAGGAGGAAGAGAAGGAAGAGAAGGAGAAGAAGACGAAGGAGGAGGAGGAAGAGGAACAAGGAGGAAGAGGAGGAGAGGAAGACGAAAAGGAAAGAGGAGGAGGAGGAAGAAGGAGAGGGAAGAGGGGAGGGAATGGGAGCCGAGCCCGTCCCCGAATGCCGAGGCCTACGGACCCCGGGGGCACACATCCATTCTGCCCATAACTCCATCTGATGATTGGAGTTTTCACTCGGAAAGTTTACGGCGCTGCCAGCCCCATTTTGACGGAATTACAGCCGCGCGGCGCATTCAGCCCGGGCTCCATTACTCGGATGGTGATAGAATTTCCTCTCCTCTCCCCTGTTTCCTTGTTATGACATCATTACGGGTTGATAAGGATGTAAACACCTGTTTATTATAAATCCAATTACATCCTTCCTGGATGTATAAATCACACATTTAATTCCACTTCAGAAACATTTTCTGTCCTAAGCGGAGAAAATAACCGCTATTTATTTCCATCATGAATTCTCGCCGTGGCATAAATATTTATTAAGCCATGCTTGATCAGCCCTCGACTTTTCTTTCTTTTATTTTTATTTTTTATCGTGTTAAAATAATAAATAAATAAGCAGGCCCAGCCGAGAGACCCAGCATTGACTAAACTCTCTTTGAAGTTCCCAAAAAAAGGAAGGGATGTTTAAAGAAGAAGAAGAAGAGAAAAGGAGGAGGAAAAGGAAGGTGGGTTTTAAAAAATTATTCGTTTCCGACCGAAAATCTAAGAACGTCAAAACGTTTATCCTTGTAAGGTTTTGCAAAAACTGCACCCGGAAAAATTTATTTCCAACAGATTCTCCATCGTAGTTTGAGAAGGTTTACCTGCTGGTCGGCAGCGTCATTGGAAGACTCGAACCCGAGACCTCTGGACATCTCTTTGCAATCTGATGTGTTGAATATCGTCCGCGGTTGCTCCGAGCACAGCATCCAAAGAGCAAACCCTAAAATCCACAAAAGGAGAGAAACAGTTGGAAACGAAGTGGCCCAAGTTCTGTGTTGCGCAGAAAGAATCGCTCTTGTCCAGCTCTATTTTTAATACCTTTCTAAGATCTGCTTTTAAAAGGATGTGGGACTTGTAGATCGATTTAGAAGCTCTGGTTTCAACGGAAAATAGTCTATGGCCTCATTCCCACTACCTTTTAAACCGGATCACAATTCGGTTTGAACCGGTTCAAACTACCCTGGTTCCCACTTAAACCGAATCGTTGAAGCGGTTCGGAGAGGGGAGGCCATACGCTAGACCCATTCAACCTATGTCTTTTTTTATGCTGATTTTTTCTCCAAAGTCATAGTCTTTAGTGATCATCTGCAACCAAGTTGAATCGCGTCCCAAAGACGTTCTCTTTCCTAAAGATACCGAAAATGCGAACAGCGCAGGCGGCATTAATTGACGGGGAGGAGACCGTGTGTTGTCCTCACCCAGCCGTTTCTCTTTTTTGCACTTGCAACCCTCATGGTATTATATTGCATTCCCTGCCCTATTATTCTCTGCTTTGCAAGTGACCTGAGAGTTATGCTCTTTTGTAGAGATCCTCCGGGGGCCACGGGGTCAGATTATGCGCTCTCTGAAATGCTGGGGTTTCCATTTATTACAAAATTGTAAAATGGCAAAGCTTTTTTTTAATGGTACATTTCAAGACTTGAGTTTCCCTTCCCTCCCTCCCTTCATCCTCTTTCCCCCATTCTCCCACTTCCCTCATTTTCCTTCCTTCCTTCCTTCCTTCCTTCCTTCCTTCCCTCCTTTCTCCTACTAACCTCACCTTCCTTCCTTCCTTCCTTCCTTCCTTCCTCTTTTCCCCTTCTCTTGCTTCCCCCATTTTCCTTCCTTCCTTCCTCTTTCCTCCTTTCTCCAATTACCCTCATCTTCCTTCCTTCCTTCCTTCCTTCCTCCCTCCCTCCCTCCCTTTCTCCTACTAACCTCCTTTTCCTTCCTTCCTTCCTCTTTCCCCTTCTCTTGCTTCCCCCATTTTCCTTCCTTCCTTCCTCTTTCCCCCTTTCTCCTACTACCCTCATCTTCCTTCCTTCCTTCCTTCCTTCCTTCCTTCTTTTCCCCTTTCCCTTCCTTCCTCTTTCTCCATGCTTCCCTTGAGACCAGCACCCCTGTCTTTCCCTTCTCCCTCTGCTTCTCTCTCAAACAATCCCGCTTCCTTCTCCATTTAATTCCACTTCGTTGGCTCCATGGATCCGCACCTCTCTGAGTCGCGGCGGACATATTGCAGAGACAGGCTCCAATCCCGCACCAGTGCGCAACCAGCAGCCCCAGATGCCCAAGGCTGGGATTGTACTGATGCGCTGCGGCTGACGGCCTCCTCTTGACGCCAACATCTGCCGCCCTGACAAAGGCAATGAGGGAGACAAGGAGTCAAAGCCATTGGTTTTGGCAGGAGGATGGGGCACCCGCCTCTGGTACCCAACGTGCCCACACCATCTCATGCTCAACCGTCTCAGGGTGGTTGTTCGTCTCTCCATTGGACACCTTCTAATTTCCATCCTTGTATGGTTTTCTAAGTACGCCACAACTGACCTGAGCAATTTCAGTGGGTCTAGGAGCTCCTGTTGGTCCATTGGAGAGCTATAGTTTCCATAGGAGTCCTGACAAATCGACCCTGAGCTTCCCCTAAAAGCCAAGCTGACTAAACTGAGACTGTCGTACTTTGGACACAAGACGAGGCGACATTAGAAAAGAGAATAGCGTTGAAGTAAAGTGGAAGCCCGTCGGAAAAGGAGAAGACCACATTCTTGGTGGATTGGCTCCATCAAGGAAGACAAAGATGCCTTGAGTTTGCAGGAGAAGAAGGAGTTGTTTAGGAGAAGAAAGAAAATGGGAACGTCTCCCAATCCCTATTATGTCTCCTTGGCCAATCTCCCTTTGCATTGCAATATTTATCATTTGCTTTCCCTCCATTTTTCCCAACCTCTTGCTGCCTGTCTCTGCTATTCCTGTTGTTAAGAACGTGGGGTCCCTAATTTGCAGGAGGAGTTGAGCTTTGCAAGTTCGGAGGGTTTGTTAAAAACGCTGGCAGATTTGAAAGCAGCATGCTAATATGCTCCATTTAGAAAAGCAAACAAACAGAACCAGGACACGGAGGCATCGTGCGTTAAGGAGAAAGACAAACCATCAGCCCCAAACGCCAGCAGAGGCTCGGAGAGCGATGATCTCCGAGGTCCATCCTACCCTCCGTTTGGAGGTCGTGCATTCGCTCAGAACAAAAGGTCTTTCTTCTCCAAAACAACTTTAGATGTGTGGGTTTTTAGGGGAGGGGAGAAAAAAGGAGAATTTAGAAAGACAGAGCAAGCACAAAAAGTTCTCCGATTTTGATGAATGGCGCGCCGACGTTATATACATATATGAATGAGCCCCGGAAAAACACTGTAGGACAAACTCAAAGCAAAGAGACTTTGAGATGAAATAGTCTTTATTATCAAAGAGGTGTCTTAATTCCTCTGAGTTTTGGCTCAGGCTGTTCCTTTGCCGCCTCATCTGACTGTTCCTACCTTCCCTCCGCTATTAAAACTGGGCAAAAAGCAAACCTCTTCCTTTTGATATTTTGTTCTACCGCAGTGTCCCATTTCGAGGCCTAGAATCAGATTTCCTTGGGAAGGAAGGAAGAAAGGAAGGAAGGAAAGAAGGAAGGAAGGTCAAGCTTGCAAAGGAAGGAAGGAAGGAAGGAAGGAAGGAAGGAAGGAAGGAAGGGCAAGCTTGCAAAGGAAGGAAGGAAGGAAGGAAGGGCAAACTTGCAAAGGAAGGAAGGAAGGAAGGAAGGAAGGAAGGAAGGAAGGGCAAGCTTGCAAAAGGAAGGAAGGAAGGATAAGAGGAAGGAAGGAAGGAAGGAAGGAAGGAAGGAAGGACTTTATGACACGGGGTCATCCAAGGTATTTCAAGTAATTTCACAAAATATTTTCAAATGACGTCGCACACAAATAGAATGCAATCCAAATGTAATTGTGAGACATCCCAGGAATAGCTGAATTTGGAAAAATTCAGGACGGACAGACGGATGGACGGAAGGAAGGCCAAATAATTAACAGATGAAACTTCTGAGCCAGAGGCCAAAATGTAACTTTTAAAAAAGTATTTAGAGTTATTGTCTCAAGGATCAAAAAGGTATCATCTCCTCTTTCAAAGATATTGGTGGCAGATCTTATATTGTTTTAATTGGGACTCTATCTTGAGTCCTGGTTTTGGGGAAAAGGTGGGGCATAAATGAAGATCTCCTTCTCCTCCTGGCTACAAGATATTTCTTTTAATTTTCCAAAAGTTCTCACTTTTGCCCAGAGCCCATACTGCGCCGACCGTCTCCAAGCGCTAACCTCTCCGTAATACCGAAGGACAGATGCCAGGGTTGCCAAATCCCTCCTCGCTCCCTGGCAAAGCGTCCTTTCCCTGCAACATCTGGGAGAATTGCAAGCCCAGCTGTTTCCTCGCGAGGCCCGGTGCGGGACTTGTCTGAGCAAAACGGCTCCAAATCCCCCAACGGCGGCCTAACGCAAACAAACCCGGAGGAATCCAGAGGGGAAAGGAACGTCGCAGAAATCCAGCTTATGCCGTCCGTTCGGAGGCACAAATCCTTGGGAGATGAAAGAGGGAGCAATGTTGCAAAGATTGCGATCGCAAACGGATTCGTGTTGGGAGGAAATACCCAAAAAACGGGCATCTTGGGAGGAGGAACCGGGGAAATGGTCATGCCCGGGAACTGATCTCTCCAAACGGAGCTGGGAATTGTATGGCCCTCCAGATGTTGTTGGACTGCAACTCCCAGCATCATTAGCCAATTATTATTAGCCAATCATTAGCAGCTCCCAGAATAGTTCAGAATAGTAAACCCTGCCTCTGTAATGAACGAGTGGGTTCCGGGTGAGTGTGTTTCAGTTGGAAATATGGTTCTGAACCAAAAGAAATGGTAGTTTTAAACCCAGTTTCTCCGCAGAGAGCCGCAATCGAGGCCCAGGCATGGCGGAGCTTGCTAAAAGAGAAAAAGAGACCTTTGCTTTCCCGGCTTTCTTGGCCTGCTAACAGATAAACGGGGGTGAAATTGCAGAAGGAGGCATCAGGAGCAGGAGTTATTTGAAAGCGATTATCTGGGATAACAGTAATTATGGGCCAAGAACAGAGAAGGTCAACGGAGTCTCGCTCAGCCGCCGGTTCCTGCAAACCCAGGACAAGGCAAGGCTGGGAAAAGGCAGGAGCCAACCGTCGAGGGATTGTCCCAAGTCTCCCCCAAAAAAACCACCCCAAAACAGATTATTACAACTGCGTTGGTTGCCCTAGGGTTCAATCCCATCATCCCCAGGATGTCGGAGGGAGATATAACAGTGGAAAGACTATCCGCAAATTTAGCTGGTTGGGACAAGACTGCCGCTCTTACAAATGGGACTATGACTCCCAGATCCCCCCCTTTTTTTTGGGACTACAGCTCCCAGAATCCCCCTGGCCAGAGTTGCTACCGGGAGACTCTGGTCCGGGAGCAGTAGTTTTTAAAAAGAAGGCTTTCCACGCTCTCGCGAATCTACGAACCACACTTAGCGATCGCGTTCGAGCCCACTTTTTGAACCCACAACTAAGGGGTCCTTTGGTGCCGTTGTGTTTTTAACGGAAAGCCTTCCTCCTCTTGCTCTGGCCGGCGGCCCGACCGCTCCTCCGTGAATATTCATTATCAGGGACTTGTCATGTTTTCTGCTCTCCTTGCAGTCTCAAAACGATTTATTAATTATCGCCTGCCTGACAGATTTAAGGCTCAGCCCGGCAGGCTTGCAAATCCGTCAGCGGGGGGAAAGAGGGAAAACCCAAGCAGAGAAAACCCAAAATATTTGCAGGATTTCTCCTCCTCCTTGGTAGGAAAGGATGTTTCGGACATCCACCGTCAACGCTTCCATTTAAATCTAGGATCGCAGAGGCGGAAGGGATCTCCGAGGGTCATCTATTCCACCTTTCGTCCATTGCAAGAAATCTATTATTGGTTTGTTTAACTTATTTGTTGTTGTGTGCCTTCAAGTCGTTTCCGACTTACGGAGGTGCTAAGGAGAACCGATTTTGGGGTTTTCTTGGAATTTTCTTCGACAGGGGTTTGCCACGGCCTTCCTCTGAGGCTGAGAGAGTGCGACTCGCCCAAAGTGGGTTTACATGGCCAAGCTGGGATTCGAACCCTGGTCTCCGGAGTCATAGCCCAACATTCAAACCTCTCCAACACAACTCGAAATAGACAGTCGCCCCTCCTAAATCGCGGATCTGGGATCCACGTCCTCGGATATCGGCGGAGGAGCGACCTCCGTTATCTCCAATGGCGCATGCAACCCATTCAAGCCTATGAGGATTGAATATGCGCAAGCCTCCGTTTGCGCGAATGGATCCCCGGCGAAAATGGAGGGTCAACTATACATGTATATTTATATGCGTATATATAAATACATATATATTTATTACAACGCTAAATATACATATATGTTTACTACAACAAAGGAGAGGAGAACAAAGAAGAGCGCTGCAATCGACGCGCCACGGTTGCACAATCCCACAAATTGGAGACACGCGCCTCTGAACATCACACGACTCTGAACATCCAAACAGGCAGGCTTTGAAGAAAAGGTATATGTCTGGCTTTAATCTATTTCCACGCTGGTATTAACATTAAACAAAACGGATTTATCCCTAAATTCCCTTTGTACTTTCGTTGGGCTTCTCTAGGAGTCGCGCGACGGA
This sequence comes from Urosaurus nigricauda, assembly GCA_034509955.1. Classification (NCBI taxonomy): domain Eukaryota; kingdom Metazoa; phylum Chordata; class Lepidosauria; order Squamata; family Phrynosomatidae; genus Urosaurus; species Urosaurus nigricauda. Next base: position 13,267,049 of record JAOEGL010000008.1, read on the forward strand.
AGCAAATCGATTCCGATAGAGCCGTTCTTCCTTGATCTCTCTCGAAAAGTCTTAATTTTTCTAGTTAATTTTTTTTTCCCGGCCCATCGCAAAGGGTGAGATCCTGAAGGCTTTTTCGGTCTAATCTGCACATTGGAGTTTATCGCACGGGAGGAATTTCTCTCTATTTCGAATGGAGCCAATTCGAATTCACGTAAATTCGCTAGTTTAGCAAATTTATGTGAATTCCCATTGCGTTTGAAATGCGTTCAGAATGACTTCCCATTGCCCAAAAATGACCCCCCCCCTTGCCCGAAATTGCGTGAGATGCTCTAATACGCAATAACGCAAAACCCATGATTGCGTTCGGAATGACTTCCCTTTTTCCCGAAATTGTGTGAGATGCTTTAAATCGCAATAATGTGAAACCCCATGATTGCGTCCGGATTGCCATTGGATTATACTTCCAATTACCGCCTGATAAACTCCATTGTGAAGCATGAAAGGGGTGTACTGTACTTGGACTGCCATTCCCATCATCCACAGAAAGACCAATATAGTCAATGGCCGGGGATGATGGGAATGGCAGTCGCTTGAACCAACTCCATAAACAGCTGCATCTGCACTTCAGAATTAATGCAGAATCGGTGCAATTAATGACACCGCTTTCACAATGCTATAAGATTCTGGAATGTGTAGTTTGTTGTGGCACCAGAGTTCACTAATAGAGAAGGCTAAAATCTCTCGCAAAACTACAAATCCCAGAATCCCATTTGGCAGCTAAAGGGGCATCAAATTGCATTGATTCTGCAGTGCGGATGCATAAATAGTTTGCATCCAAACTGAAATATTTTTCCTACCGATCGTGCATCCCATCCAAACTCATGCAATATTTCAGGAATTGATTTTTCAGGCCATTTCCACAGAGCCTCGTTTAGGAGTTTACCGTCAAAAATGCTTAAAGTGCTTTAGGAAGATTGCATTAGCTGAGCATTAGGGCCATTTTGTTTCGGGGCAAACCTTCCCTCGATCGCGATTGAATCCGCGTCCCGGAAACAAAAGTTTGCGTTTATTGGCTGCTGCCATCTTAACTAGTTCTGGGATAAAACAAACAGACCACCGAGAAGAGATATATTTCATGTTTTGGAAAAATTCTGGGTTAATATAAACTGACCTGGAAAGTAGGGATGAAAAATCCTTGGTAATGTCAGGAATTCCTTGGAGATACTTTGGGTTGAAATTGCCGCCTCGAATCCCTATATTGGGAAAAAGGTGGGATATAAGTAAATTATATAATATAATATAATATATATAATATAATAAATATAGAAATGTGGATTTTGCACAAATAAAACCAGTTTGTACAGGAACCAAACGTGAGACTTTGGACCTTATCAGACGGGAGGAATTTCTCTCTATTTCCAATGGAGCAAATTTGAATTCACGTAAATTCGCTAGTTTTGCGAATTTACGTGAATTCCAATTGCGTTCGGAATGCGTTCGTAATGACTTCCCATTGTCCGAAAATGACTTCTCTTTTGCCCGAAATTGCGTGAGATGCTTTAATCCGCAATAACGTGAAAAATGATTGCGTTCGGATGCACTTCCCTATAGTAAATACCATAATTTTGGAAGACCCCATATGCAACCGATCGTTTTATCGCTTAAAACCAAATTAAAACCAGTTGGTTGAAACCAGAATATGGTGGGGGCCCCATATTTCTGGGGTTAGGGACCCCATGAAAGTGGGGGATGAGGGAACATAAATTTTAAAATTAACTGTTTTTGTTTACCTGAGAGAACACCTTTCTAGAAAATTCTAGGTCCTCCAATCCCCCCTCAGGTGACCATAGAGACCTACAAATGCCTAGAGAAGTGGTTTCTCTAGTAAGGCCTGAGTCCTCCAATGCAACTCTATGGTCAACATCCGCCTAAGGTGACCATAGAGTCCTACAAATGCCTAGAGAAGTGCTTTCTCTAGCAACTTCTAGGTCCTCCAGCACAACTCTATGGTCAACTTCTGGCAGCATTGCACTGGAGGGCCTTGAGATTCCTCTTGTTTGCCACCTTGAGTCCCTATATTGGGAGAAAGGCGGGATATAAGAAAATAAAATATTAATAATAATAATAATAATAAAAGAGAACGTATTATTCAAATCAAATAATCCAGTTTAGAACCTCTTTAACTGCTCTGGCTCCGTGCTATGGGATTCTGGGAGTTGTGGTTTGTCGTGAAAACGACACAAAACTACCATTCCCAGGTTGCCATCGCAGGGAGACGTGGATTATTTCCACAGCACGAATGCAGCCTTAAAAGGAAACAGCAATATAGCCGTCCCTCCGAATTTTGCGGATTTGAGTATTCGCATATGTTTCTGAACCCGAACTTCAATTACGTTTCATACACACAACTTTATACACAATATTTTTTTAATAGTGTCGTGCTCGAAACAACACCAAACCGTCAGAAAGCAAAGGTGTGACTATCTCATGGTCACCCTTGGGGACAATTTTGGGATTTTGGAATATTTTTGGGTTTCTGAATAAGGAATGCTCAAATATGGAATGCTCAAGCAAACATAGGACCTTATCAGACGTTGGAAAATGATGCAATGGCAATCCGAACGCAATCATGGGGTTTCACGTTATTGCGAATTAAAGCATCTCACGCAATTTCGGGCAAAAGGGAAGTCATTCCAAACGCAATTGTGGGTTTTACATTATTTCGTATTAAAGCATCTCACGCAATTTTGGGCAATGGGGGGTCGTTTTCGGGTAATGGGAAGTCATTCTGAACACATTATGAACACAATTAGATTTCATGTGAATTCGCTAAACTAGCGAATTCACGTGAATTTGAATTGGCCCCAATTGGCTCCATTCTCCATAAACAGAAATTCCTCCCGTCTGATAAACTCCATAGATTGAGAAAGAAAGGATAGGGAGACTCGATGGAGTCGAGCTGTGATTTGGGGTCAGAAACGGTTTCTCGAGGCGGCTAAAGTGGTGCCGGACTGGGTTATATCTGCGATGCGGACGCAGCCGGAGAGAAAAGCATCCTAACACACAACTGACTTTGCAACCGGGGAGGATGTTTGCAAAGTGCCAACCAGGAGGAGGAGAAGGAGTTCCCTTCCTTTTGACGCTCGGTTTCCCCAAATCGACCTCTCCGAAGGGACCCCCCGCCAAGTGAGTAATAGTTTGACATCCGGCTCTGCGGGTTCCCGCCAACAAACGCCTTGACATCCCCATTAAAAGCAAGGCCTTGCACTGGTTTGCTCCTCCGGACACGGTTCTCCAATCCCAGCGGTTCACTAATTCGGCGAAAGGCAATTAACGGCGTCCCTTTGGCCTTTGCGGGAGTGGAATTAAAACATTCGCAAACCTATTTGGAACAGAGATTCCTGAGATGGCTTGAGTCCTTAATAGATGCACTACAGAAACGATCCAGTTTGAGACCGCTTTGACCTCCATGGCTCAATGCTATGGGATCCTGGGATTTTTAGTTTGTCTGCTCTCATGCAGAGAAAGTAAAATATCTAAAATAAATCCCAGATTTCCATAGCATGAAGCAGTTAAAGCGGAGTCAAAACTGCATTAATTCTGCAGTGTAGACCCAGCCACGGTCGTTGCTTTTACGTAACTGTTTTGTTCGCATCCTTTTGTGTAACTTTGCGTATGTTCAGAGGCACCCTCCTCTGGAAACAGCTGCTGGAAGTGACCCTCCCGACCTTAACTCCAACCCCCAGAGTCTCTGAGCTTTGCTTAGGAGGCCCATAAATGCCATTTTGCAAGTCCACCGAGATTAACTAGTTCCCATAAGAGAAATTTAATTACCCTATTACATGGCACTAACTGGGCACTGGCGGGGGTTTTTTCTCCCCACTTGAAAAATAAGTATTAATAAAGGCAAAGGAAGAATTATCAGCCACAATTAAAATTAATCACGTACCCTTCTCCTTAATTAAATTATTCTGCAAAGCGGGCCAGGAGGATGCGTATGGGTTTGGAGCAACTGGAGCGACTTAGTGAGAGGAAGGAAGGAAGGAAGGAAGGAAGGAAGGAAGGACAAGCTTACAGGAGAAGGAAGGAAGGAAGGATGGAGGGAAGGAAGGAAGGACAAGCTTACAGAAGGAAGGAAGGAAGGAAGGAAGGAAGGAAGGAAGGAAGAGCAAGCTTACAGGAGAAGGAAGGAAGGATGGATGGAAGGAAGGAAGGACAAGATTACAGAAGAAAGGAAGGAAGGAAGGAAGGAAGGAAGGAAAGCTTGAAGGAGAAGAAGGAAGGAAGGAAGGAAGGAAAGCTTAAAGGGAGGGAGGGAGGAAGAATTTGCAAGAGAAGGAAGGGAGGAAGGGAGGGCAGACTTGCAAAGGAAGGAAGGATGGGAGGAAGTGTCTAAATGGAGTTTGTACGTTGTATAAAATGTTCTGGTGGGTTCTGAAAGTAAAGGGATCCTTTGTGGAACAGAGAAGCGATAATCATTGCAAGGCGGTGGATTCAATAACCATTGAAGGACAATTTCTAAAAGAGAACGTGGTTATTTTTTCACTCGGAAGGGACAGAGACAGAAAGGAAAGGTGTGCACTAGACAAAAGGCACACTCTCTCACACACACCCACAACCCCCAGCGCGGGTGCCGAGCTGGTGTTCTCACCTGGGGGTGGGAAGGGGACGCGAGAGACGCACGCACCGTTATCTTGAGGACTTGTTGAAAGCCCCGTAATTGCCTGGCGCCGGGCATCCGATCCTGCGGGTTGCAACAAACCGACGTTAAGGATTTAAAAGATGCAATTTGCATTAAGGAATTACAAGCCGCTCGACGGATTTGAAAATATAGTTTTTTTGGGGGGGAAATAAACCAAAAATGAGCACGGACCCCCCTTCGGGACTGTTTGCGTTCCTCAAGTGGAATAATCATCTCAAACAGATACGTTCCTCCGAACCAATTTCAGAGGCCATCTTGTGTGCAGTGTCTTCTTATCAGCTGTTATTCCTTTCTCTTTCCGAAGGGGCCGAAACCTCCCTATGGCTCAGAAATAGGTTATTTGAAGGACTATGTTCTCCCGAAATGCCCTAAAGGCACCGGATCTTCTCTGATCCTGGAAGCTAAAGCTTTGGTTAGTACTTGGATGGGTGACAACCCGGGAATCCCGGGTGCCATATAATATTTTTCAGGGGAAAGAACTGGCTAAACTACTTCTGAGCATCCTTTGCCCAAGAAAACCCTACAGACCTTATCACACGCAGCGACTTACATGTCCCAAACATCATCTAAACGTGGCAGAAGCGTCGCGGAAGTGCCAGGGATGTGATCACTAGTCGCACTTCTAAACTTCTATATGTGGCCGCGCCATACGCAGTGTACACACTTTTCCCATTTTATTTCTTTCTCTTCTTCTTTCTGTCTAGTTTACTGTGTTATTTTTTCTTTTTTCGTTTTATGTTGTCTGTGTTTCACATGTTAAAATTGTTGTCCTTCAGTTGTGTGTGCCTGGCGTGCACCATTTCAATTCAGGGCTCCGTTGCCTTTCTGCAACATAGCTCCAGGTTCGTAAAGTTGCGAAATGTAGGCCGTGATGTGGGGTCTCTATTTATTATTATTATGATTATGATTATGATTATTGACAACTCCTGTGCCAGCGCTTTTGAAGGCCATCATTAACGGCTCTCTCCAGCCACCGTCCTCCGTTAACTGCATTTCGAGAACTGGCCTCTTAATGGCTGTTTTGATTTCAGAGGCCAGCTGAGCTTGATGCCGATAACCAAGCCGAGAGGGATTTTCAGCTAAAGGACAGTTAATTCCAATTCCACTTGAGGAGAGAATGGAATTGGAAAAAGGGTGGTGGAGGAAGAAAGAAAGAAAGAAAGAAAGAAAGAAAGAAAGAAAATTTCAGGAAGAGCCAATAATAATTCATGGTGCATCTGCATTATAGGGGTTTATCATACGACGGAATTTGGGGTTATACTCCAATGGCAATCCAAACGCAATCATGGGGTTTCAAATTATTGTGAATTTAAAGTATCTCACGCAATTTCGGGCAAAAGGGAAGTAATTCCGAATACAATAATGGGTTTTACGTTATTGCGTATTAGAGTATCTCACGCAATTTTGGGCAATGGGGGGTCATTTTTGGGAAATGGGAAGTTATTCTGAACGCATTCCGAACGCAATCAGATTTCACGTAAATTCGCTAAACTATCAAATTTACGTGAATTCGAACCGGCTCCATTCGAAATTGGGAGAAATTCCTCCCATGTGATAAACTCCATAGAAACAATGCAGCATGATACCACTATAGCTCCATCCTGTCGAATCCTAGGATTTGTCCTTTTGCAAGGTCTTTCCCCCTGCGCTGCCGAAGCGTGCCGGTATCTCACCGAACTACAAATCCCAGGTTTCTGTACAATGGTGCCATGGCATGGTGTCGCTGTGCTACAACTACTACACTGTGCTGCCTTTTGACTTCTTTTTACCAATTAGGGGACGGAAGACGATTAAGAGATGCGGTTTGAGCTCCTTCCGAGGAGAAGGCCACCAAGGTTAAATTAAAAAATGGAGGAAGAAGCGAGGGAGATACTGCCAGTCGGAGTAAATAATGAACGGCGAGGCGTACCTGTGGTTGCATTCACAATTAGGAAGTTTCATTACAGAGCATCCCGGTCTTAAGATTTCCCTCGCAGAAGTCCTCGCGGAGTCAGAAATCCACCGCGATCTCCCGCTAGCGGGCCGCCGTGGCGTTGCTGGTGGGGAAAATAAATGGCATACCTGGAGCAGACCGGCCCCGCCGAGAAATGCTAACATAAGTGGAAATTAAATTGGGAAGTCAAGTGCAAAAATAGGTGTTACACCGCGAAGCAATTTAAGGCTCTCCCGAAAAGCTAGCTCTTAATTATAGGCGAGATTATCTCAAGTCGACACTTAGACATTAAAGGTTAAGCACTGCATTTTTAATAAGGGGAGGGAAGGAGGGAGAAGGGGGGGAAAAGAAAACAGGAGGTCCACCTGGACACCCCCCACGGCCCCCATCAAGGCAAGCTAATAAACTTCTGCTAACTACAACTTCCGACCGTTCTCCGCAGAGGGTCAAGTTCTCCGTCGCAGCTGAAATTGAAGGCCTGTTTTTAAGGCTGTAGCGACATGGAAGAATGAGTGGAGAAAAGGAGCTGGTGGATCAGAACAAGGTGAGGTCTTGTATCTAACCGTGGCCAGGTAGATCCCACTTCCAATGTTGACCAGGTAGATTCATCTCCCTGAATCCGTCATTGGCCAGGTAGACCTCTGTTAGACCCCTCATCCAGTGTTGTCCAGGTAGATCCTGAATCCAATGTTGGCCAGGTGGGTCTCAGGTAGGTCCCACATCCCATTTTACAGCCAGATAGATTCTGAATCCAATGTTTGACAGATGGGTCTTAGATAAATCCCACATCCCATGTTCACCAAGATCCTGATTCTGACATTGGCCAAATGGACCTCAGGTAGGTCCCACATCCAACGTTGGCCATGTAGGCAATGAATCCAACATTGTACAGGTGGGCTGCAGGTAAATCCTGCATCCAAACATGGCCAGGTAGACCTTGGGTGTATCCTGCATCTTGGGCCAAGGCATGATGGGGCTATACCTGGCTGTTCTTCTCACCTTACAGAGCCATAGCAGCGGTAGTTGGGATGGAGAGAGGACCTTTCCTGTGCAGTTGGGTCAAGACACGATGGAGCTGTGACTGGCTGCTCGTCTTCCCCTCAGAGGCCAAAACAAAAGCAGTTGCAATATGGAAGGAGGTCCTCTCACCAGCAGCTGGACCAAGGCATGATGGACCTGGATGTGGCTACTCTTCTCTCCCTTCAGAGGCCAAAGCAAAGGCAGTAGGAACATGGAGCCTAGGCATGATGGAGCTGTGCCTGGTTGCTCTTTTCTCCCACAGAGACCAAAGCAAAGGCATTTGGAGCATGGAAGGAAGTCATCTCACCATCTGCTGGACCAGGGCATGATGGACTTGGATGTGGCTACTCTTCTCTCCCTCCGGAGGCCAAAACAAAGGCAGTTGCAATATGGAGGGGGGGTCCTCTCACCAGCAGCTAGACCAAGGCATGATGGAGCTAGGCCTGGCTTCTCTTCTCTCCCACAGAAACCACAGAGCAATGGATATTGGAGAATGGCGGAAGGTCCTCTCACCATCTGCTGAGCCAAGGCATGAGGGAGCTTTACCTGGCTGCTCTTTTCTTCCTTCAGAGGCCGGAGCAATGACAATTGCAACATGGAGGGAAGTCCTCTCACCATCTGCTGGACCAAGGCATGGTGGACCTGGATGTGGCTACTCTTCTCTCCCACAGAGATCAGAGCAATGGAAGCTGGAGCATGGCAGGAGGACCTCTCACCAGCAGCTGGACCAAGGCACGATGTACCTGAATGTGGCTACTCTTCCTTCCTTCCAGAGGCCAAAACAAAGGCAGTTGGATGGAGCTGGATGTGGCTACTCTTCCCTCCCTTTGGAGACCAAAGCAATGACAACCGGAACATGGAAGGAAGGGCCCTCACCAGCTGCTGCGATCCAAGCACAATGTCCCACAAGCGAGGGTTTCCCAGCGAACATCTGGGATGTTCCAACAAGCGGAGGCCAGAAAGAGTAGCAACCTTCAGCCAGCCCTTCCTCGACGGGCTCCCCTTCCTTCCCATCCCGCAGGAGGGAGGCCGATGCCACGGCGGCGCTTAATTACTCCTTCCTCCTCACCTCTTTGCACCTTGAGGTATTCCAACGCCGGCAGAGAGGCGCGTGATTGATCGCCCCCCCTGGCATTTGGAGATCCTGATTAATGTGGCGCTCGCCAGTCCTCCCAAACTCAAGGGGGAATTAATCTTCAGATGGGGGAATTACTCAATAAACCATTCAAACATGCAATAAGCCGAGCCATTAAAAATTAATCGCTCGACATCCCGGCCATGTAAACACAGCTAATAAGATCCTGGCAGGAGATAAGGTGGAGCTGAAGGGAGGGACGGAGGGGGGTAAATCGAGAGGAACTCAAGAAGGCCAGAATGGCAAAGGACAAAAACTAGGGAAGAAGTGAGCGAGACAGAGATGGGAGGAGGATTTTGCATCCAAAAAGAGAGACGTTCACTGAGTTAGAGCATAAGAAAGAGTTCGGCTGTATTTGCTCACTCAGCAAACCTGAGCATCAGATATTTGTGGGACACCAGCCATCTTTGGCACAGAAGGCTAAAGGTCTTGCAAAACTGCACATCCCATAAGAGCTAATGCATTATTTCTAAAGTGTAATGACGCACCCAACAGTGAGATAACCTGTTGAAGATTTCCCAAGAAACCTTGTCTCCAACGCTTTGCATTGGCCACCATTTTTCCGACCTTTCCTTTTGGTAAATATTTGTTATTGGAATCTTTTGCCAAAGAAAGGGTTGGAAACGGGACGACGACAGAAAGCAGTCGTGCGCTTCCGTCTTGCGTATCCACCCTCCGTCTTTTGCAAAATATTCCAACAACAAAACATTTCGCAAAATATTTCTGCAGGGGATTAGCCTCTCTTCCTTTTGTTTGGATACACACAACCTGTTATGTTTAACCTGCCATGCAACGACGACAACAACAAAAAGGAAACCCCTTACTGCCGTTTTTAAACCTTGTGCATTTATGGAGTCGTGCAAGGAACCGTCTTGGAAGCGTGCAAAAACTCCTTGAGACGTCTTATTTATTTAAAAACCTCGCACAGCAAGAGGAAGGGGAAATTACATTTTTCTCATTTATGGCATGGGGAGGAACCAAGTCACGATTTGCCACACTAATGTCAAGTCGCTTGCGGAGACGTAAATTGTGCCCGCTGGAGGTACAATTCGCCTTGGTTTTGGGGGTAAAATGGGAATTCCAGGGTCTACAAAGAAATGTCTGCAAATGGTAGCCGGCATGCACCAATGTTAGAGATTAATTTTATAAAAGTTATTGTTTATTTTATTGGTCGATGACCAAAATAAAGTGTCTGTATGTCTGGGTCCGGATAGGCCCAGGAAAATCCCAACCCAGATTAAAAAGAGATTATTTTTTATCGGACACTAAATATCACCGTCTGCGGCTGGTTTTGCCAAATGCGTTCCCCATCTTTGGGGTCCGGGAGCTCCCCAACCCCAGCCCAACAAGATTGTGACGGGTGTGTTGTGTTGTCTTCAAGTCCTTTCCGACTTGCAGCGATCCGATCGCAGGGTTTTCTTGGCCCGCTTCGTCGGAGGGGGGTTCGCCGTTGCCATCCTCGGAGGCGGAGAGCGCGCGACTCGCCCAAGGTTGCCCGATGACGGCCGAGCAAGGATTCGAACCCTGGTCTCCGGCATCACAGCGCATAGGCTCAACACAAGACAGCACACCAGCAAGACTACCTTCTTCTATATGATTCCTCTCCCTGCAATTTTGTAAAAAATATCTTCTGCTAATGCAAAGACCGGATGGCGGGGGGAGCCGGGATTGGCATTAGCATCTCTTTCTCGCTCCTCACCAATGGCCCTAATAGCTGCACAGCTGGAAGCCGGCTGATAAAAGTCACAAGGTTGCAGGAGGAGGCTGGGATACGCAACCCGCACCTTCCACACACACCCCTTTGTCCGCTTCGGCACGGCTAATCAGGGATCCAAGCTCCCTCCGGGAAGCCATGATACTGACGACCCACGTTAAATATAGTCCCCTGATATTTGCCAGCACCCAACTTCGGCGGCATGAATAAAACATCAAGAATCTGCGCTCCCTGGGAGTTTACCAATTAAACACGGTTGCGGTTTGGTGTTGCGCGAATGCAGCGGCTGCGGCTATGCGATGGACTGCACCTTTGGGTGCAAAGATGTGCTCTGGCTCTTGCAACATTTATTCATTTATCACCCGATGATTTTGCATGCATGCGTCCAAACTGTAAGCTGCGGCTATGCGATGGACTGCACCTTTGGGTCCAAAGCTGTGTCCCAGGGCTCTCCCAGACATGCGACACAAGCAGAGGGTTTGGATACTCTCTCTGAGCTATTCTTGCTATTGCGATATGTATTTATTTATCGCCCCATGTTTTTGCATCCATGCATGCATGCTGTAAGCTGCAGTTACACAATGGACTGCACTTTTGGGCGCAAAGCTGTGTTCTTGCTATCGCAATAGTTATTTATTTATCGCCTGTATGTTTTCACGTCCATGCATGCATGCCATCCAGCATCTGCGGTGATGCGATGGACTGCACCCCTTGGGTCTAAGGCTCCCCTAGAGTGTGGCATAAACAGATGGTTCAGATATTCTCTCTGAGTTATTCTTGCTATTGCAATAGTTATTTATTTATTGCCTGATGCTTTTGCAGCCATGCATGCAGCAGACTAGCAGCTGCGGTGATGCGACGGACTGCACCCTTGGGTCCAGAGCTCTCCCAGGGATAAGCAGATGGTTTGGATACCCTGTCCATGTTATTCTTGCTATTGCAATATTTACTTATTTATCGCCTGATGCTTTCGCAGCCATGCATGCAGCAGTCCAGCAGCTGCGGTGATGCAACGGACTGCAAGATTCAGAGGTTGCAACTTTGGTGTTATAACTTTGCAATATTGAGACATTGCAACTTTGGCATTGTAACTTTGCAAGATTTGGAGGTTGCAACTTTGGCATTGTAATTTGCAAGATTCGGAGGTTGCAACTTTGGGACCATTTAAACCCAACGCCAATGTGATTTACTCCTGAGTAAACCACACGCAAGGCTAAGCCTTTTAAAGCCGCCCGCTATTGATCGGGCGATGGTCTGAAAGGCCGGCGATAAAAGCTTAAAACCGATCAATCAATACCAAGCGGATTTCGTTGTGGAGGGAGAAGATCCGGAACATGAGTTACGGGATGGAGGGGGGAAAAAAGGATGGCGGATGAGGTGATGTCTCAAGTTTTCGAGGGTAATTTAATCAAGCCATCCTCGGCTCTTGTGCGTAATTTAACAAAATAAAAAGTTGTTGAAGGGAAAGTCGTATTGGCAGGAGATTTTAATGCCATTATCTCTGCGAAATGAGATAAAGCTACCGAAGGGAAGAGGCAAGCCCAGCCCAGTTCTTCCCAATTACCGCCGAAAGGTAATTTGGGTTTCTGGGAATATATATATATATATATATATTCTGGTCTCTCTTTTTGGACTTTGTGTTTCATTTTAAATGGCAAAATATCAAATTGTTCAAGGCCTACGTCACTTTACACAACTGTTTTTATTGCAAACGTAAGTATTCATAAACATAAGTATATATACCCAGAATATATGTATTTCCAGAAACTCAAATTACCTTACCAAATTAACTATATCATCCTGATATATAGAGATATTCCTTCATTTATATATATACCACTTTAACATTTATATTTTCATTGCAAACATAAGTATTCTGTACTTTCAATTATTTGGTACAATATTCCGAAAGTGTCAAATAATGCCTGGTTTGGTGTCTTATTCTTGGACTTCCAGATGTTTGGAGATTACAACATCGCTGTTTTTATAGAAATAAAACACTCATTATCCTTCACTATATATATATATATATATATATATCCTTCACTATATATATATATATACACAAAACAGTGAAGGATGATAAGTGTTGTAGTCGCCAAACATTTGGAAGTCCAAAAATGTTCACATATATATATATATATATACATATATATCAATCACTCATCATCCTTCACTGTTTTTATATCTATATCTATATCTATATCTATATCTATATAAACAGTGAAGGATGATGAGTGTTGTAATCTCCAAACATCTGGAAGTCCACAAATAAAGACACCAAACCAGACGTCCTTTGACAATTTCGGAATATTATACCAAATAATAGAAAATACAGAATACTTATGTTTGCAATAAAAAAAGCAGTGTTAAAGTGATGCAGACCTTGCACAGCTCAATTTTTGCAATTTAAAACAAAACACAAAATCATCTAAAAAGAGAGGCCAGAGAAATTCAGGGATAGTTGGAAATATTATACTCAATATCCGAACGTAGCGCCTTGAAAATACTTCTCTTTGCAAGAATAACAGCAGCGTAAAGTAGCCTTTGTGCAATTCAGTTTTGCAATTTAAATAAGAAATCTGGGAGTCCAAACAAAGACACCAGAGTAAACCAGACATCAGCTGAGGATTTTGGAATATCGTACCAAAAATTGGAAATATTTGAAATATTGAAATATCTCACTTGTGTCGCATCTTCTTTTTGGAAAGACATGGTCAGCCGCCATAGAGGACGCTGGGCTAGACAGTCCTTGCTTTGGTCTTCTCCTCCAGCTTCTGGATTCATTTTCTGGACTCGTTTTGGGAAAAACACGTACTGAAATAAAAGCCGAGTTCGTCTGCAGAAAAGAAAAGCAAGGCAAACATGACTGTTCTGCGGCCAAAGTTTTCCAAAATGCCACCTCGGAGACATAAATCTCCAGCCCAATTAATCTCATTAAGCCGGAAGAGAAAGGTTCCCGAAACGTCTTGGGAACCCAACGGCGTCTGCATCCTTTTTCTTTCTTTTATTAATAGGATAGTTAAAAAGTCAAATGCCAAACGCGTCGGAGAGCTAAACCATGCCTTCCAATGGGCCCAATTTGGCAGGAAAAGCCCTCTTGCCTTCCCACTTTCTCTTCCGCTTTTAAAATGTCCAGGTTTATCCTGGATTTCCAATTGACGGTGACCCTATCATGGGTTTTCCTGGCTAGATGTGTCCATAAAACACCCACACCGTCGGAAATTCCCTCTTTTGAACAACCACTAAAGGTAAAAGAAGCCTCTCCAGTTTTTCAATCCAGCAACCTTGGACCATTCAGGTCTTAAAAAGAAACCATTTTCTCCAAGGAAGGGAGGACTTCTCAAAAATAAAAGAGGCAAGGGGACCATAGATAGCAAAATATGAGATGCTTTGAGTGTTCAGGTTCATAAACCGCATTTGTTAGCCGCCCCGAATCCTTAGGGTTTGGAACCGCATCTTCCAAAAACTGCAGGAGTTGGGTTGCTTGGTGGAGGCGACGCTTTGCTGCTCCTTCCTTTCGAGGAGAGAAAAAGAAAGAGATAGAGAAATTGCCAAGAATTTATTAGTCTAATTACATTTCCCTAATGCGGCTGACCTCGGCCCAACGGCAGGTGCGTCGATCAAAGCCGCAATCTTCCCCGACATTATTGGAAGTTTAATAAGAGTCAATTGGCGAGTGTCGCTCCGCGCCGGACCCTCGACGGGGGGAGAAAATCTCGAGAGGCGAGAGGAATCGGAGGCGGGGAAGCTACAATATGTATGTTAATAACCGTGATTAGGTTTATATATCTATATATATTTATATAGATATTATTTCCGGCAGAACTCAGTTGCTCTTCTATGGCGAACCTCAGAAGGAAACGTCTTGCGCTCTTCTGCCGGTCTGAAAGTGGAAACGTTACCATCTTTGGGGTCTTTCTTTTTTAAATGTATGGCCCCAATCATTATTATTATTAGGCTTTATTTATTTAGCGCGGTGTAAATTTGCACAGCCCTGTACATGTGTCGGAAAGGCAACTTTGCAACAAGGGTGCGCAACTGTCAAAGGACAAGGGTTGCGTCGGAAGGCCGCACATGTAACCGCACAACATTTCCCCGAAAGAAACCAAATCTGCCCCCCAAACGAGGGGGGATATTTTGGGGGGGGGGGGTTTCATGGGTGCTTAGAGGGCATTTCGAGGCACGTTTTTTGCAAATTTTCATTTTGACCCCTGTCTGAGTTCGCAAGACCTGTTAATGACCGGGACTTTTGGAGCGGATTCATTTCATAGGTTTATCGTAATTGAAATCTGACTTTATCCCAATAAATAGCAAGCCCGAACTTTCACTAGATGCCCAAATGCCCAAACTGAGGCTATTATACTTGGGCCACATCAGGACTCCTTGGAAAAAGAGGATAATAGTTGGTAAAAGCCTAGAAAAAGGAGGAAGACTTCTTCCACGGTCGATGGTTACCTCCATCAAGGTTTGCTGCCCTGACTTTGCAAGACCATAAATCCCATTGTGCGTCGGACCTGACAAACACCTGCCCCGTTGTGCATTAACAACATTTTTTGCACAATTCTTGTTCTTATTGGAAATGCATGCAAACATACCCAAAAACATACCCAAACACACGTTGCATGGCCAAGATACATACAACAATGTGCATTACTGCCTCTTCCCCCAAAAAACACATTAAAGTTACTTTTTAAATATGGTTAAGGATGAAAAACTTGAACAAAAACATGGTAAATTAATATTCTATATGGCAATCGCTGCCAGGATGTTATATGCTTATAGATGGAAGAGTAAGACTACTCCAAATATTAATGATCGGCTAATGGAAACGTATGATATTGTAGAAACAGATAAATTGACTTATCTATTTAAAAAAGAAATCCTTGGATAACTTTTAAGAAGAACGGAGTCCCCTGATAATATACTTGAAAACAAAATGGAGGAAGAACTTTGATATAGATCTGGAATGACTTTATGCGTAGAAGACTATAAGATATTGATGTTATTTGTTAAAAAGCAAAGTTAGACTTAATAACCGTACAGTAAAATATATAATGTTTCTTCTTAGTTGGCATAGTGAGTTTATTAGTTATTCTTGTTTAAGATGTTAGTTTTGGAGATCGAGAACAAACAAGAGGTCAGAAGAGAACCAAAAAGAATAAGGAAGGGTATACAATATATAGGACTCGCTTTATTTGGGTATAAAGCATTCTTGGTTTTATTAATCTTGGTTTTTTAATTGTGTATAGAAAAATTTAATAATATTTTTTTAAAAAAAAATGCACAAATATGCACAAATTTCCAACAACAACCCAAGACGACTTACAACTCGATAGGAAAAATGAGACAGGATTCAGGACGATGGAGAGATATTTTCACGCTCCTGGATGAGGCATGATTTTTATACTATCATCCGGCTTTTCTTAGCTCTGCTAAGGGAGACCTATTTTGGCCCATAAAAGCGAAAGACCCAGATGTTCGGGGTCGAAAAGCAAGACTTCTCCGCACCCGGGGATGACATTTCGGTCGGGTTTTGCAAAGAGAAGAAGGGAAGGTCAATGTTGCCTGGAGGCTAACGGTATCCCTAACCTCCGCTTAGATGACCTCCCCCCAAAAAACCATCTCTTTTCTTATTTTTCCCTCTGGCCACAGTCAGGTCGGGCGCAAAGGCTGGGTGGCGAGCCATTTAAAGCCCGTGCAAAAGGTGAATGCCGGATCAAGGAGACGCGTCCACCCAAGGCGCCGCGCGAGCAATTTAACTCCAGATTCGCTCCGAGGCTCTGGGTCTCGGAGCAGCATCAATCGCTTGGCTTGGCCATATTTTCATCCATTTTGCAAAAGCTTCATTGTCTCTGGAGAGGTCTGCTTGCTTGCCTTAGACAAGCCATCGAGGATGTGCAATGCACTCTTCTGCACACAGAACAGGGATCTGTGGCTTCGTGGCACTCGTCGTTTGTGGCCTTTGAAGGTTTGGGGGGTATTTGCCGCATGGGATTTCAGGATGGCGGGGCGGATAAAGGATGTTTTAGGAAGAATGAAAGCTATCTTGAAGTCTTCCAAAGAAGGACGCCTTCGTAAGACCTGAATTGGAAAGCTGCGTCCATTTCTGGGCACCATGGTTTAACAAGCGGGAACGTGTCCGGAGAAGGGTCACCAAGATGGACATCTGGACATCACCAAGCCCTACAAGGAATGGCTTTGGGATTTGCGCATTGGAGGTGAAGACTGAGAGGTGACATGATATCCATCTTTAAACACCTGAAAGGAAAATCATGTCGAATATGGAGCAAGTTTGATTTCCCTTTGCATAGAGGGTTGTGGTGTGTTTCCGCAACGTAATTATGGATTCGCGGTTACAAAACATGGATTGTGATGCATGATCTTGGCCTTTGTTTGGGGGGGAGTTTAGGAGCAGAAATTTGGCCCCATCCTAGTAATGATAAGGGACACTTGGCCATCCCAATGTCGGTGGCCTACAACTCCCAGCATCCTTAACCCTTGGCCAAGGGTTGGATGATAGGTTTTGGAGTCCAACGACATCCGGAATAGGGATAGAGGTTTCCCATCTTTGGGATAGGTCTTTCTTTAAAATGTCGGGGGGTCATTCCACCCAAATCAACTTGTTGGACCCATTTCAGGATCCCCTTGTGGTCCCAAAGATGGAGATGGAGAGTCAAGAAAGATTGGGACACTGGCCTCTCCTTCTTTCTCGTACCAAAAGAAAGTAGCCCGGATTAATTAATTCCCTCTTAAGCGCTCGATCGATCACCCCCACTTAATCAAATTAAGGACCAAAATGGAAATAACGGCCGCCGTGGCAAAGTTATCGTTATCCGCAGGAAGGTACCGCTAAAAATTTATCGCCGGCTGTAAAAGAAGAAAAGGAAAAGGCAGGTCTTTCGCTGCCAGCCAAATTCGTATCGTGAAATTATTATTCCTTTTTTTTTCCCCTTTCCTTTCCTTTCCTTTTTTTTCCTCCCCCTGAAAGAAATGAGAGACTTGGAAAGGACCGTCAAAAGCCACCTCAGCGCTTTGGGAAGATCTTCGCCCAATAAAACTCTGCCCTGATGGAGTTTCTGTGTTAATGGAAATTCTCCAGACGTTGGGATATTTTATGAGCTTTCCGACTTTATGCTTTGTCTTTTATACCTGAGTCAAGGGACGTCCATAGTAGAGACCTAATTTTTCACTCAGGGGGCATCTACATTGTCGAAAGAATGCACTTTGGCGCCACTTTAAGAGCTGTAGCTCCATCCTATGGAAGCCCAGGGTTGGTAGTTTAGTGGGATATTTTCACCTTCTCTGTCTCAGAGCTCAGCAAACTTCAAATCCCAGGATGCCATAGCATGGAGCCATGGCAGTTAAAGCAGTGTCAAACTGCATGGTTATTTCTGCAGTGTAGACACAGCCTTAGACACATGTAGAACCATAGAGCGAGAAGGGGCCGCCTGGACCAATGAGTCCAAATTCAGATTCAATGGAGGATCAAGTTGAAGGCACAAAGCAAAGCATGGCAAGGAAAGATAAAGCCAAGTCAAGCCAAGCCAGGTATGGCATGGCATGGCATGGCATGGCATGGCATGGCAAGGCAAAGCAAGGCAAAGCAAAGCAAGCAAAGGGAAGGGAAGGGAAGGGAAAGGAAGGGAAAGGAAGAGAAGAGAAAGCAAGGCAAGGCAAGGCAAGATAAAGCCAAGTCAAATCTAGCCAGGTATGGCATGGCATGGCATGCCATGGCATGCCATGGCATGACAAGACAAGGTGAAGCGAAGCAAAGTGAAGCGAAGTGAAGCGAAGGGTAGGGAAGGGAAGCGAAGTGAAGGGAAGGGAAAGCAAAGCAAAGCAAAGCAAGGCAAGGCAAGGCAAGGCAAGATAAAGCCAAGTCAAGCCAAGCCAGATATGGCATGGCATGGCATGGCATGGCATGGCATGGCAAAGCAAAGCAAACAAACGGGAAGTGAAGGGAAGGGAAGGGAAGTGAAATGAAGTGAAGGCAAGGCAAGGCAAGGCAAAGCAAGGCAAGGCAAGGCAAAGCAAAACAAGGCAGGGCAGGGCAAGGAGAAGAAAAGCAAAGCAGAGCAACGCAAAGCAAAACACTCAGCAATGTTAGATCTCAGCTGAAAAGGGTCACAAAGGGATCCAGCAATTGGGAAGACGGACTGGAAGGGGAGAATAAATCACTCCTTCACCCCGCATTGCTGCATTTCCATCCCACCTTTGGGGACTTGGGAGACTGGCCTGCCTGCCTGCCTGAGCGCCCAAGGGTTAACAGCGCCCAACATCCCCTCCCGATGCCCACCTCCCAGCATTATGAGATGCAATTCAAATCAACCAGCTGCCTTGTTTTGGATTACCCTTTTGCCATTCAATCACGTTAAATAAGCTGCTGGAACAGGTTGAAGGACGCCGGGTCCTTGAATCATTTAGGAGGCTGCGGGAGGAGGAGGAAGAGATGGAGGACAGAGAAACCCTTTTAAACCTCCAAGACCTAAATATGGAGCATGGTAGGGAACAATGGGATTCGGGGAGAGCTTAGGCGCATTCCCTTTTGGGGGGACTGCAACTCCCAGAATGTCCCAACCGGATGGGAAATCGCAGTTCCCGACTTTGCAAGAAGGAACGTCTCCAAGCTCCGAATCTGACGGTGTCAGATATCCAGATGGAGCAACCGAGCGTTTGTTTGAAGGCACAGAATCAATGCCAAATTTTTGTAGGACTTTCACAGCGGAGGGAGCAGGATATCGACGTGGATGACGGTTGGATTTCCTAAAGAGAAAAAGATGAACAACTTTGGAGCCAGTCTGGTGGGTCACGTCGATATCCAGGTTCCAATCGAGAAGGTCACCAGAGTGCCTCCAAAGCCATTTATATTTTTCATTTTTAGGAAATCCGACCATCCTATTGAACCCAGACTCCGGAAGAAACATTTTATGGAGATTTTCCATCCAAAAAACTGGAAAAGCCCACATTTTCTTGCTCCGTTTGATGGAAAATCATGGTGACAGTCATGTCCATCGGCTCAGCTTCACCAAAAAGTCTGATTTAACCTTACGTAAAAGTCATCTTCCTCACCGAGAGACCCCCTTCTGCTGCGGTTCCCTCTTTTCCTACGGCTTTTTTTCTTTATTACTCGTAATAACTCTCGTAAATTCCTCAACAGATGGAAATTTTATTTCTCTAATCAGTGGCATTTGCCGTAACGGCGAAGAGGAAGAAAGACGGAGAGGGGAAATGTTCGAGCAGAGGAGAAAGAGGAGAGACTGGGGAGAAAAACGCAAGCCAGGAAAGGTTGACGTTCAAGGTCTTCCAATGAAGGAATACACCCTTTTTATAGTAAAAGGGATATTTCATCTCCTTTGGTCTTTCCTGCCACGAATGAAAACCCAGGTTGGGAACGTCACATATTAACGTATTAAAAAAACCACCAAAGGTCATGATGCATTTTGCAATGACCGTTGTGCCGTATACAAGAGTATTTTGCAATTTTCATTTGGAAAGCAAATTAGGGAATGTCTACTCCGGGTTTAAGTCAGAATCTCAATGGTTACATATGAAACCTATTTCGGGGACAAATTTCGCCTACCGAGCTCTATTGAAGATCGTATTTTTGTGTAAGACAGGGGTCCCCAAACGTTGTTCCTTCAAATGTTTTGGACTTCAGCTCCAAGAGGCTTTGGCCACTTTGGCCAACGGTCAAGGATTCTGGCCGAAACCATCTGGAGGAGCACAGTTTGGGAACTCAATGGAGTAGGATCGTTGTTGCAAAGCAAAGGAGGGAAACCCGGCCAAATGAGAAAACTCTCCAGGAAAAACATCCCGCGGAAAGACTCATTTATCATTTTAATTAAGGCCTAATAAAGAGGGGGAAGGTTGGCGCGCCGGAGAGGAGGAGGAAAGGGGATCAATCTTGGGATCGCCAACATGGGGGACATGATATGTCAAAGGCATCCAAAGATGATGGATGGGCGCAAGGTGGCCCCAATCAGGGATCCAAAACCCCCGGGTGGCGTTCCTCCCACGGAGACCGCCCAAGCGATGGAAACGGGGGACCTCTTGCGGTCTATGAGCTGAGAATAAATCACTGAGATGAACAAGGGAGGAAGAAATTAAATACAGTCCCCCCACCACTACATTTGCAACTTTGACTTTGGTGGATTCGGGTTATTATTGATTAATACGTTCTCTCTAGGAATCTCTAGGTCCGCCAGCGCAACTCTGCCAGACGTTGACCATAGAGTTGCGTTGGAGAACATAGAAGCTCCTATAGAAAACACTTCTCTAGGCATTTGTAGGTCCTCCAGGATGAGTCTATGGTCAACCTCTGGCAGATGTTGGCCATAGAGTTGCACTGGAAGACCTAGAAGTTCCTAGATAAAACACTTTTTTAGGTACTTGTAGGTCCTCCCAGCATGAGTCTATGGTCAACTTTGGGCAGACGTTGGCCATAGAGTTGCACTGGAAGACCTAGAAGTTCCTAGAGAAAACACTTCTCTAGGCATTTATAGGTCCTCCAGCAGAAGTCTATGGTCAACCTCGGGCAGATGTTGGCCATAGAGTTGCACTGGAGGACCTGGAGATTTCTAGGGAGGTGTTCTCTTGGGTTAAAAAGTACCGTGTTTTGTTATTTGGGTTCCCCCCCCCCCCACATTCATGGGGGTCTTTCACCGATAACTTTGCAACTAATGTGGAGGGACCATTGTGTACCAAAGCTCACCTGGAATCCTGGGTCCAATTGTGGTCCAGTTGTGGTCCAGTTGTGGTCATCACAACTCAAGACAGATGTCGACAAGCGCAACCAAAATGGTGGAAGGTATGGAAACCACCAAGAACGACGAGAAGCAACTTTGGGAGTTGGGTAGGTCTAGCCTGGGAAAAGAGAAGTGACACGAAAGCCCATGTTTAAATATATTCAGGACAGACTTCTCCCAAGAAAAAAAAAAAGGAAAATGGGAGACATAACAAATACCTTCATGTAAGGAAACTAAAGTTGCATCTGCACTGCTGAAATAATCCAGGTTGACGCTACTTTAGCTGCACCCACGCTGCAGAAATGATCCAGTTTGCCAATGCTTTTTAACTGCTATGGCTCCATGCATCTTTCAGTTTTGCTTTTAAAGATTTCTAGTTTTGTTGCAGCCTCGAGGCCAAATGTCGCACCGAACTGCAAATCCCAGATTCTGGTTGCAATTGAGCCACGGTAGTTAAAGCAGCTTCAAACTGGGTTATTTCTGCAGTGCGGATGCAGCCTTAACCTTCCAGGAGAGACAGTCAAGGAAGGCCTCCGTGTATTGTGTAGTGTTTTGCAAACAACATCTTGGCACATCTGGCTCTCCCCTCGTTGTGCTTTTGATGGAATAATTCGCACCCACCTCCCTCGGAGCCCGGCTTCCCGCCTGCGCCTCGGCCTCCCTCTTGAAAACTTAATAACCAGACGTCTTCAAAGGGGGAAAAGCATCTTAACCTCCTTGCGACGAAATTGGATTCTCCCCTCCTTCCCTCCTCGGTGAAGATTGCTTCTCTCCATTCTCCGAAAGGAGCCCTCTTCTGTGTATATATTTGCCTCCGACACACTCTCTCGCGCACACAGGCGCACTCTCTCTCACGCACAAAGGCCCTTCCTCGCATCCGTTTGATCGGGTTAATTTCCAATCGCATCTTCGCTTTCGGCGGGCCGAAGCGACGCTTTTCTTTTTCCCCGTCTGCCTGCCTCCGACTATTAAATTTATTGGCGAGAGGCTTCCTTCCTAAGTGATTTCTTTCTGTGCATTGGATTTATTTATGTGCATTTCTGGGGGGGAAATCTAACTACAAGATGCCGGGGAAAAGGAGGGGGAAATATTCCTAAAAATGGCTAAAAATAGGGTTTCATGGGGCCTAACAAGCGGTAGCTCCCAAAAACTTTGCTATCCGAGGCCGCGTTCCCACTTTAAAAAAATCCAATCCTCCGCCATGCAGGAATACAACAACGACAACGTTTCTGAAAGGTGCCCATTCCTTCTAACCAATCTTACCGTTTACAAAAAGAGAAAATAATAATAATCTTCCTAATGTTTCGGTGCAATCTCTTTCCTTGCCGTTCGAATCTATGGTTCGGGTTCTAGTCCCTGCATCTTACAGTCATTTAAAAACATGGTTCAACCAGAAGGAGGGAAAAAGGACTATTAATGCAAAACTTAATACACCATTAAACCGAGCTCCTATTTTTTTAAAAAATGCACAAGTTAAAAAGACAGGAAGGTAGAAACACAACGTTGCCCAGGACGAGGGTTAGTTTTGCATTGCATTGAAAGAAACTGTCCAAGGTTCTGGACCTATTTTATGGGAATGGAGCGGAGCAATGGTTTTAATGCTCTTCAAAACCCGGAGTAGAGCATCCATGGCCCCACTGACCTGGATCCCATAAGCCATAACGGGTGAGAGATGTGCGACATTGCTCTTACCCATTGACTTGCAGAAAAAGGAAAAGCCCAAAAGAAGGGAAAGAAAGGGTTGTGTGTGTGAAGGTGGGTAGGAGGTTAAAAGTGTTTGATCCAAAAGGAGAACAAAGTCGAAAGGAAAGTGAGGATGTTGGTTGCGCCTGAAGCTTTTTGCGTCAGGGGAGAAGAGAGGGAAAGGACAACTACAAAGCCGCAACGAGGCTCAAAAATCGGCTGCCACATCCAAGCTGGGGAAAGGAAGACAAGAGAAACGGTATTTTGCTGAAAATCGGAGCTGGAAACCCAACAATCCTGGGCAAATCTCAGAGTTGGGCCCCATTCCCACTTACAAATAAATCGGTGTGCGATCCGAATCGATGGACCGATTCGACAGCGGAGCGTGGTTCCCGCTACATTTGCCCTGATCGCATTTTCCCCTCTAAAATAATCCACTTCCCATTCACAAATTAATTGATTCAAAATTATTTGGTTCCAGCCATCCAAAGGGGAAATTTTGAATCAATTCGGATCCACATCTGGTTCATGCTTGGCACAGATTCGATTTATTGAAAAAGAAGCGGGGGGGAAATAAGTGTCAAAAAGATGCAGGATAAATGGGTCTAGCGCATGGCCCTCGGAATTGGTTCAGCGATTCAGTGCAAGTGGAAACCAGGGTCGTTTGAACCAATTCAAACCAATTCACAATCTGATTTAAAAGGTAATGGGCATGATGCCATGGAAGGGACCTCCAAGGGCTACCCAATCCAAACCCATTTTGCCATGCAGGAAGACATAGAATAATAGATTTGGGATTGTAAACTCGGGGCAAACGTAGTAGGAAAAATGCGATCGGGGCAAATGTAGTGGGAACCACACTCTGCTGTTGAATCGATTGATCGATCGATTTGGACCACACATTGACTTATTTGTAAATAGGAATGGATACCAGTTCTGAGATTGCCCAGAATTGTGGATCCAAGACCCTGAAGACAGGAGAGATCCAGGTTGAATCAATACAAGCATCCACCCACCTCTTCATTTTTGGGGACGGAGCGCTTGGCACGTGTCCTCCCAGCAAAGCAACAATTTTATGGGGGTTGCCCCCACAGTTGACGCAGGCTCCGCCGTCACTCATTCCCCAGCTGCTGAGTGAATCATGCCAGCTGAAAACAATGGTCTCCATGGTGCCGGGAGAGTCAAAAAGGGGTGGCATGGGGCTGCTGGGACATGTTGGGGTGCCACATGCCCACCCCCACAGGCCCCCCCCCGTGGCAACAACGCAGGCACAGAGGGGGCTCCCGGATTGTGCCTTTCCACCCATCGCCAGCCTAGCAAGCAGGAGAGGTGCCAGCTCCCTCCAAATGCCAAGCTCTTTTTATGGAGAAGGAAATGGCCAAAAATAAAAAGCAAAAGAGGAAGGAAGGAAGGAAGGAAAGAAGGAAGGAAGGGGAAAATGGAAAGAGGAAAGGGAGGGGAAGGATGGAAAGTGAAAAGAGGAAGGAAGGAAGGTAGCCATATACATATTTGCGGATTTGATTATTCATGGATTTGATTCATATGTTCTCTCTAGGAACATCTAGGTCCTCCAGTGCAACTCTATGGTCAACTTTAACTAAAAGTTTCATTGAAAGACCTAGAGATTCCTAAAGAGGACAATCTACTAGGCCTTTTTAGAGCCTCCAGCGCAGGTCTATGGTCAGTGTCTGTCGGACGTTGGCCACAGAGTTGCATTGAAAGACCTAGAGATACCTAGAGAGATGTCCTCTCCAGTTAAAAACGTGTTTTTATTAATTGCAGTTTTCCCCATATTCACGGGGGTCTTGTGCCCCTAGCAAATACGGAGGGCCAAGTGTACCCACGAGAGACACAAGAGGAGAGTGTGTTCCTACAGCATCAACCAGCAGAGGAAAAAGAAATCTGGGTACGTTTTGATTCCTTGCCAGGAATTAAGGGATCAGCCAAGGCTCAGCTCAGGCCTGCCACGGAGGCTCACCTTCAAACGGATGAGGCTGATGGGATGCGAAGGCCTTCCGACATCTGAAACGGGTGCCGGGAGGGGAGGCACATGGAAGACGCCACGACGGAGCAGCGCATCATCCCCTTCGCTGCGCTACTTTATGGCTGGAGGGAGCAACATCTCTGAGACTGCCGGTTGATCCGTCCTGGCGGAGAAGGCGATGCGGCAGGGACAGATTGCCAGGTGGCTCTTTTGCGGATGAGTTTTCGGGACGGAGCTGGGAGGCAGAAGAAGCGGAGAGGTTGCCACCAGCCACGATCGGATAATTCTGGGAGACAGGGAAGCCCAAGACAAGAAAGGAAAGGCTTTCGGATAAAAATGGCATTAATCCAGACTTTTTTTGCTTTTGGAGATGAGTTCCAAGTTTCGAGGAAAAAGCAGGATCTCTCTGTCTATCTCTGCTTACCGTTCACATGTGCAAAAATCTGTCATCTGTCTGTCTGTCCAATCTATCTATTTCTACTTACCTGTCACATATGCAAAAAAATCTATTATCAATCTATCTACCTGTCTGTTTTATCAATCTCTATTTAGCTATTGCATATGCAAAAATCTATCATCAATCTACCTGTCTGCCTTATCAAACTCTACTTACCTATCACTTTTGCAAAAATCTATTGTCAGTCTATCTGTCTGTCTAATCAATCTCTCCTGAACTATCACATATGCAAAAATCCATCCGTCTGTCTATCTATCTATCTATCTATCTATCTATCTATTCCTGCATCTGCAAAGAAACCTGCCTGTGAATTCCAGAGATTTTGGAGAGCTTTTGGGGCACATGAGTCACAGACGATAAAGTAAAGGCAACCATTTAAGCCCAGGCTATGCATAATTCATCTTTCGACCTTCAGCCCAAAGCAGTGAGAGAGAAATCTCTCCCGCCATATATATATATATATATATATATATTCTCCCCCTTAATCCCCGCTTGGGATTTTGCAGCGATGATGATGCTTTGGCCCTGGCCTGTGTCCCAAGCAGGGAAAGGTTCTGCAAACCACTCCAGGAGGGCTTAAGGATAATTGCTCTTAGGGTAAAAGCCAGCAGGCGCCCGGCCGGCACTTAATTCCTCCACAAGACCAGGCAGAAAAAGAAGAAAAATTCAAAAAAAGGACAAAATGCAAGGTAACGTGGAGAAGTCGGAGCCTATGCATGGACTCGGTCGTTCAAGAAGTGGTCATTTTTGCAGCAACGAGGCACTCTGCGCATGCTCAAAAAGCACCGAGGTGCAAAAAGAAGAGAGGGAACATTAATTTTTTTTACCTGGCACTGCTTTTATCCTCACCTGCAAAGTCAAGCTGGAGAAGTTGCACCGATCGAAATTCCCTCTCTGGCTTCGGAAAGGTTCATCTAGGTCAACCGAGCCATAAGTAATCTGGAAGAGAAAAATGGCAATTGAGGCCAGACTAGCTTTGTAATAATTGGTCCTTTTTGGATTGCCAATTTACAAGGCTTATAACCCAACCTGAACTGCTC
This sequence comes from Urosaurus nigricauda, assembly GCA_034509955.1. NCBI lineage: Eukaryota > Metazoa > Chordata > Lepidosauria > Squamata > Phrynosomatidae > Urosaurus > Urosaurus nigricauda. The sequence continues at coordinate 13,293,447 of JAOEGL010000008.1, forward strand.
CATATCAAGAAGACATTATTTTCAGTTCCTGAGATCTATAAAGCAAGTTGCTTCGAAAGGCACAGCTGTAGGGCTTTTCTGGAGATCTGGCAACCTCAGTTTAGTGCTCTGGAGATAAGAGATCTATCTATTTATCTGTAATTTCCAGACCACTAAACTGAGGATGCCATATCTCCAGAAAAGCCCCATAGCTAGAAAGGATGGATGGATGGATGGACGGATGATGGATGGATGGACGGATGATGGACAGAAGATGGATGATGGATGGAGGAGGGAGGGTGGGAGGGAGGGAGGGAGGGATGATGGATGGATGGACAGCTGATGGACGGATGGACGGATGATGGATGGATGGGTGGATGATGGATGGATGATGGATGGAGGAGGGAGGGAGGGATGATGGATGGACAGATGATGGATGGATGGATGGATGGACAGAAGATGGATGATGATGGAAGGAAGGCTGGCTTAAAGGGGATGAACAAAATGGCCCCTTCCAAGGTGGTCTGGGCATCTGCCAGGAACACTTTAATAAATAATAACAATATAATAAAATTTTATTTGTACCCAGCCTCTCCGACAGGATCGAGGCGGCTTACATCAAGAGCAAAATACTGTACAATAATACAAAAAAGCCATTATCCCTCCCTCCAACGCAACAACCTAAAATTCTCACCTAACAACAAAATCCTTGAAAGCAATCCTTCGACAACAGAGAGTTTAGTTGTGTCTTTCTGCAGGGCATAAGAGGGTTGGACTATATGGCCCTTGGAGTCCCTTCCAACTCCGATTCAACACCTTCGCTTAGAAAAACGTTCCCATCATGATGTTTTTTTTCCCAAAACCTGGGGGTTTGGGCAACAAAACCAAATGACTGACAGCCAGGAGAAAAAAAAAGAAGCGAAAGGGAAGAACTGAAGTCGGGCCAAAGAAAATTGGCCTCCGCCATCCAAGCTCCCGGCCCCCGTAATTGGTGTCAGCTCCGGTACCAAAAAGAAAAATGCAAGGAAAAATAGAAATCCGCCCCCAGGTGCCCCGCAGGTGAGCGTTTTGGAGTTAAACGCCGGGCTCCTTGGCAGTTCAATCTCCCTGCCACAATAGATGGGCTTGTTAGCAGCCGGGACCCTCGGCTGACACCAATTTATCTCCTTCTATTAGCTTTTTCTATCATTCTGGATGGTTCTATAAAGCTCTCTCCCCCAAAATCTCCAAGGACTCCCGCGTTGCACCTTGCCCTCGGATGATCCGGCAGGGCCCAGGAAAAACTCTGACCCCAATTTGGAAAGCTCAGACCTCCCAAATTGGCACGGCATGGGCCTCTCTTTATTTCTTTTCATGGCCCAGGTATTTCTCTATCTTCCTTTTTCTTTTTCAGGGGTGGCACAACTCGCTCGCTCGAGTCGTCAGGAGTCAACGCTTTCCGACCCGGCGAAGGGCAGGCGATGGCATGTCGCCATTTGGTCACCCGGAGTGTTTTTCCAGGCCAGCAATTTTACTTCTCTACCTGAAATCTCTTGCAAAAACTCTTTTGACAGTCATCGCATCACAGAATCGCATCACAGGATCCAAAGATATATAGCCGTGTCTATAAAACCAGAACATAAAGAGATCGCGCAGCACCTTTGAGACGAACAGAAGGAAAGAAGTTGGCGGCATGAGCTTTCCTAGACTCAAGTCTAATTCCTCAAATGCATCTAAGGAAGTAGACCAAAGTCTAGGAAAGCTCATGCTTCTAACTTCTTTCTTTCATTTAGTCCCGAAGGTCTCAAACCACTAAAACCCAGTGCCACCATTGACATGAAAGACACCAGGCTGCCCATAAGGATCCAACCCACTCGAATTTTGCATTGTATAATTTTGCATTGCACAATTTTCCATTGCACAATTTTGCAATTCACAACTTTGCATTGCACAATCCCAATTTTGCAGATTTATCCTGCGCCCAGGTGAGGCGACAACTAGGTTCTGCTTCACCTGGAGATGGTGGTCACTAAGTAGCTTGGCATCTTTGGGGATCGGACTCTGCGGACTTTCCAAAACCCACTTTTCCAAAAACTAATCAGGCCAGCCGGGCAGAGACGCGCATCTGGCGCAGGCCGGATGGCGGAGAGGCAAAAAACTGGCGCAGCTCTGCGAAAAGTCGGAACGGTGCCAGTTCCACCAGCTGGCGGGCTGGGATTTCCCTTCCTCTCCAGCTGCACCCACCTTTTGCCAAAGCAACAAGAGGGAGGCGCGCAGGGTGTGAAACACAGTCACCCCTTTGCTCTCTCCAAGGCCCCCCATCTTACTCAAGTCCCCGAGTCGAAAAGGGTACGGTGCCAAATTCTGTTATCATCTGGCAACTCCAGAAGGCCGTTGCCCCCCCCCCCTCCTCCTTCGCGTGGCACCGCTATACCCACCTTATTAGACAGCCGGCGGAAAACGAGGCGACAAGCCGACGTCTTCATTAGGCAGCTGTGCCCGCCGGAGTGCGTTAATTTGATCAAGAGATAATCAAGGTCGCCGATGCACAGCGGAGAGCGAAGGAGGAAAGGATTCGGGCCCCAAAAGAGCTGATTTTGCAAAGCCTGGCAAGGAGAATCCCCAAAGAGCCCTTTCCTCTTGGCTGGCGGAGGGGCGGAGGCCTCGTTCGCAATGGGTTTACTATGCCACCCCTCTCCTCCAAAAAATAATTCTCCGTGGCACCCAACACCTTGGCTTTTTTTATGTCCCCAAAAGGAGCAATAGAGGAGTTAATGCACAAAATAGATCCACGGCACTGGGTTTAATATCGGCTCCTAAACCAATATGGCGCAGTGGTTTGAGCGACTCTGGAGAGCTGGGTTCGAATCCCTGCTCTGCCATGGAAAACCACCAGGTGACCTAATAATAATAATAATAATAATAATAATAATTTATTTATAGTCCGCCTCTCCCACTATCTCATCCTCAAAGGAAGGCTTTGTCAAACCATCTCTGAACAAACCGTGCCAAGAAAACCCTTTGGAAAGATAACCTTGAGGTCACCATAAGTAGGAAACAACTTGAAGGCACACAACAACAACAACAGGGGTATAACTACTAGGGGTAAATTGTGAGCAGGCCTGTCTCCTTACAATCCGCTACCGGTATCTAGATGGTTTTTAAAATTATGACTTTTAAAGTATCCGTTGATTGTTCCTTTTTTTAATACGCATTGGTTTTATGTGCTCTTTTAGTTTACGCTGTTTTTAACGGGCGCTACGCGTCCCATCTGTTGTTGCTTTCTAGTCTGTCGTTGTTGTCGTCGTCCCCTGTTTTGATCCATAGGGAGGGATTAGAAATTATATTACTGTTAAAGACTCGTCGAATTGTAGACTGCTCGAATTGGAAGAGACCCGCCAAGGGTCATCCAGTCCGACCCACTTCCGCCATGGAGGAAAACGCAACCCACGCAAATCCCAGCAAATGGCCACCTTGCAAAGAAGGAGACTCCGTCACTTTCCATTGAAGCAGCCTCTTGCACTTGCACCAACAGTTACTCCTAATGTTTAGGTGGAATCTCTTTCCCTGTAGCTTGAATCCGTTGTTCCATATCCGATTCTCTGGAGCAGCAAAAACAAGCTCACTCCATCCTCACCATGACATCCTTCCAAATACTTAAACAGGGCTATCATATCACCTCTTAAACGTCTATTACTGTCAGGAAGGTCTTCCTAATGTTGAGGTGGAATCTCTTATCCTGGAGCTTGAATCCATTGCTCCATGTCCGATTCTCTGGAGCATCAGAAAACAAGCTTGCTCCATCCTCACTATGACATCCCTTCCAATACTTAAACACGGCTGTCATATCACCCCTTAACCTTCTCTTCCAATACTTAAACAGGGCGATCATATCACCTCTTAACCATCTCTTCTCCAGACTAAACATCCCCAGCTCCCTAAGTCTTTTCTCATAGGGCTTCATGGTTTCTAGACCCTTCGCCATTTTGGTCACCCTCCTCTGGACGCTGTTCCATCTTGTCCATATATTGCATTGTGGTGACCACAACCGGACACAATATCCCAGGTGAGGTTTGACCAAAGCAAAACGGAGCGGCACTATTACTTCCCTCAATCTAGGATGGATGGACGGACAGACGGATGGATGATGGATGATGGATGGATAGATGGACAGGTGATGGATGGATGGATGGATGGACGGATGATGGATGGATGGATGGACGGGTGGACAGATGGACAGATGATGGATGGATGGATGCATGGACGGATTATGGATGGATGGATGGATGGATGGATGGACAGATGGACAGATGATGGATGAATGGATGGATAGATGGACGGATGGATAGATGGACGGATGATGGATGGATGGATGATGGATGGATGGATGGATGGACAGATAGAAGATGGATGGAGGAGGGATGATGGATGGATGGAGAATGGATGGATGGATGGATGGGTGGATGATGCTGGCTGGCTGGATGATGGAAGGATGGACGGATGATGTATGAATGGAGGGATGGATAGAGGACAATTCTTTTCCAATCCTAACGAGAAACCTGGCACGGAAGAAGCCTCCGTTGAATACCTCTTTAGGAGGAAAAAACACCAGTTTGTGGCTGTTTTCCCCTCTCTTTTTTCCGTTGTTGTTCATTATCGCTCGTAAACAGATCAAGCCGAGATTTGAGAAGTCGGAGCGGAGCGGCTTTTTTCCCTGCACTAATAGGATCGGCGATGGCTCGGTTTGAGGGTTGGGGTTTTGCAAAGAGGTTTGCTTTACCTTTATAATGAGCCAAAAAGGCAATGAGGAGCTGCGGACCGGCTGCTCTTCTTCCTTCCTTAAGAGCGCTTTGTGGGGGGAAAACGGGCCGAGAATTATTTCAAATAAATTGCATTTGAGTAGCGTCGGAGGAGAGGAGGAAGAAACCACATACAAAAGGGAAAGATGGGGAGTTTGGGCCCATAAAGCCATTGGCCGGTCCTTCAAATCCCTTCGACCGACTTGGAATCAGATAGTATAAGAAGAATAGGATGAGAATAGAAAATTGGAAATATTTACACAAACGAAATGGGTTACACGAGAAGACGTATGAGGGTATAAATAATCAATACGTTTCATTGCAGAAGGTATGAATAATTGTAATATTATTATTACTATTACAAAGTCGAAGGCTTTCATGGCCGGCATCCATCGTTTTTTGTGGGTTTTTTCGGGCTATGTGGTCACATAGACCGAAAAACCCTACAAAAAACTATTATTATTATTATTATTATTATTACTATTATTATTATTATATCCTGCCTTTCTCCCAATATAGGGACTTAAGATGGCGAACAAGTATAAAAATTATTGTAAAAGACTAATTGGTTAAGATTGATATGTTAAAGGCCAGCGGAGAAGAAGAAAGAAGAGAGGGAAAGAAAGAGAAAACAAGGACGAACAAAGAAAAAGAGGAAAGGAAAAGGAAAAAGGAAAAAAGAAAGGAAAATAATAAAAATAAAAAGGACTGGAGGAGTGTAGAAGAATAGATGAAGATGAACAAGAAGAGGACCGACAAAAACAATGAATTGGACAAATTGTAAGGTATTCGGTTGTATAATAAGAGACAAGTGGTGTGTAAAACAAAAACGATAACGGGATAAATTTTGAATGAAGATAATTTTTAAAAAAATTCCCTCCAACCAACCAACCAACCATTTTGGCCACTTTATGCCCCGAAATCATGTCAAAATTTAACCATTTTGACTCCCCCAAATGCACAAAAGAAACCCGACAAACCCACATTTACCCCAAAACTCTTCCACTGCCCCTAAATTCCTGTGTTGATTTTTTTTTCCTTTGCGGTCCTTCTCAAAATGTTGGGAATTGCCATTTTGAGAAGGACCATAGAGGAAAAAATGGGGGTATTTAGGCACGATGTTTAAGGATATGGGAAATAAATTGGTCCCCATGCCGTTGCCCACCCCAATTTAGATGAAGGAAAGTTATCACGATGAACAAGCCACTGGTTTGGAAGACATACTTTAACACATCTAATGTGTATCTATTTATTTTAAGTGCGTCCCTGCCATATTTCAAGGCCCAAAATGCCTTGAAAATAAATGGAGGGGGGGGTCTTCCCAACCGCTTTTTAAACGGTTATGACGAATATAATTGTGCCATAAAACATCCCCCATTAAAGCCGCATTAAAATGCCATAAAAATCTAGTAAAAATGAGAGAGCGGCATCCAAACAATAAAGTGTCGGTCGAAACGAGCGACGCGTGGTGGCCCTCCAGATGTTTCGTTTCCACGTCGGCCCCTGGACCATTGGGGGGACGATGGGAGTCGTCACCCCAAAAACGTCCAAAAGACTACGATCGACCATCCCAAGCCTACATTATATGCTGCACTATGGGATATTTCGATTTTAGAGTTGGAAGGGACCCCCGAGGGTCATCTACTCCAACCCTAGTGAAGGAACGGACAACTAAAATACTCCTAAAATACTCTGTTTGGAAGGCCTTCCAAGACGGGAGAGTCCACCACAATCCACAATCCAGACAACTCTTGCCTTCAAGAAGTTCTTCCTAAAGTTTTGGTGGGATCTCATTTCTTGGAATCTGAATCCATTGGTTTGCATCCTACTCTCCGGAGTAGAAGACAAGCTTCTTCCGTCTTCCACCCAACGTCCCTTCAAAATGTTTAAAGATAACCATCATGGCACCTCTCCATCTCCTCTTCTCCAAGCTAAACCTACCCAAATCCCTTGAAAGTCCTTCTTCATAAGACTTGGTGGCTTCCAGACCTTGGACCATCTTGGTCAACGTTCCAGCTTTTCAATATCCTTCTCTTTGGTTGCAACCAAATAGTTCTCGGTTTAGATCAAGAACTAAACGTAGAGCTTGGAAATGAGATTTTTGGGGAGGCTGTAGGATACCGGAAGGATACTGGAAGATTTAGAGCAAATAAGTCACATTTTGAAACCCAACCTCCACCAAGGAAACCCAAAAGACTATCTCTTGCCAGGAAAACCCAATAAAAAGGGTCCCTTTAGGGTCCCCATAATTTGGAAATGACTTGAAGGTGCACAATAACAACAACAACGTTTGCAAATTTTTCAAACATAGCAGAAATATGTCTGCAACCGCTACGTTTGCAAAATTTTCAAGTTAAGGTCCAGGGACCAAAATCATTCCTAGGAATTGCATACGAAAGTGATGAAGATACACGGTGCCCCATTCAAGGGCCATTAATTTATACGAAATATGATTTTTTAAATATATATTTGCATTCGTATGTTTTCTTTGGTACGATTTGCTCATTACCTCTATGCTATTTTAAATTTATTATCGTTATTGCATTTTATTCGTGTATTACCTCAATGATATCAAACTATGGCGGCTTAAGGCTTTTAGCGATAAAACAACAAGGGCAGAGAATAAATATATAAAACGAACCAATAAATCCTGTCATTGGAGATCAACTCCCATCATTGCCAATGGCGAGGGATGCTGGGAGTTGGAGTCCGACAATATCTGGGTCCAACAGTTGCAGTTGCAAACGTATTGTTGCTTTAATGAATTTTCACATTGTGTGTGTTTAAATCATTTTTTTGGGAGTTTTGTTAGCGGCACGTGGCGGAGGGGAAGAAACTCAACAGAAAAGATGTGAAAGGGGGGAAAAAACGGGTGTTTAATGCATTCCTCTTTCTTTGCGTTGAACACCAAAAAGGAGACGTTTGCCAAAACAAAGAGAGGAGGCACAGGGCGGTTTTTAAGACAACATTATCGGGAGCAGAAACGGCTTTGTGGGAAAATAAACGCAAGAGCGAGGGGGAAATGTTACACGCATTTAATGTCTAATTAGGAAAAAAAAATAAAGCAAAACGTACATCTAGTAATCGTCCTCTTCCAAAAGCAGCTTCGGCGGCGGCGGCGGCTGCAATGGCCCTATTTCAAGGTTGAGTTGCTGAGAATATAATTGAAAGGCGAAAATGAAAATGAAATTGGCGTTATCAAGAAATCGGATTTGGGATGGATTTAACCGGCTGATGGTGGAAAGGGGGGGAAAAATCCACTTTCAAGAATAGGAATTGTGGCTGAATGAGCCTCAATTCTGGGCTCGAGATTTCTTGCATTATTACTGACCTTTCCTACCTACTCAGAAGGGCTTGGAAAGGACCCTCGGCGGTCATCTAATCCAACCCTTCAAGGAGTATAGGAAACCAGAAGGAGGTTTTATCATTGAAGGAACTCAACTGTAAGAGAAGATGGAGAGATGAGATGACTGAAGGTAACTCATAGAGAAGATGGAGACCGCTTGTTCTCTGCAGCTCTTGATATTAGGATACCGTCAATGGATTCAAAAAGATTCCACCTAAAAAAATTAGCAATAGCATTAAGTTAGCAAAAATTAGGAAGAAAACCTTGACCCTAAAAGATGTTAAAGAGGGGGGAACTCTTCTTCTTTGGAGGTCTCTAGACAGAGGCCAAATAGGCAACTTTCGGGAATGCTTTGGTTGTGGATTTTCGCATTGCTCCAAATAGATGGCCCTTGGGGTCCCTTCCAACCCTATGATTTTAAACACTCCTGAAAGATGACCATCCAAGCTTTGAAACCTTGAAAGATGACCACCCAACTCTATCATTCAAAGCAATCCTGAAAGATGACCATCCAACCTTGAGACCTTGAAGGATGTCCACCCAACTCTATGATTCTAAGCAATCCTTGAAAGATGACCATCCAACCTTGAGACCTTGAAGGATGTCCACCCAACTCTATGATTCTAAGCAATCCTGAAAGATGACCATCCAACATAAAGACCTTGAAAGATGACCACTCAACTCTATGATTCAAAGCAATCCTGAAAGATGACCATCCAAACTTGAGACCTGGAAGGATGTCCACCTAACTCTATGATCCTAAGCAATTCTGAAAGATGACCATCCAACCTTAAGACCTTGAAAGATGACCACTCAACTCTATGATTCTAAGCAATCCTGAAAGATGACCATTCAACCTTGAGACCTTGAAGGATGTCCACCCAACTCTATGATTCTAAGCAATCCTGAAAGATGACCATCCAACATAAAGACCTTGAAAGATGACCACTCAACTCTATGATTCAAAGCAATCCTGAAAGATGACCATCCAACCTTGAGACCTGGAAGGATGTCCACCCAACTCTATGATCCTAAGCAATTCTGAAAGATGACCATCCAACCTTAAGACCTTGAAAGATGACCACTCAAATCTATGATTCTAAGCAATCCTGAAAGATGACCATTCAACCTTGAGACCTTGAAGGATGTCCACCAAACTCTATGAATCAAAGCAATCCTGAAAGATGGCCATCTCACCTTGAAAGATGACCACCCAACTCTATTACTCTAAGCACTACTGAAAGATCACCATCCAACCTTGAGACATTGAAGGATGACCACCCAACTCTATGATTCTAACCAGAGCAAAGAGATTTTAAATACCTAGAGTCCAATCTTGGAAGCTAAGCAAGATCAGCCATGTCCAGTCCTTGGATGGTAGGCCGCCAACAAAAGGTGGTGGAGGTTATATTTCGAAGAAACTGGCAAAACCACCTCCTTGCTTATGAAAGCCATATGAAATTCATAGGGTTGCAATAAGTCAACAAGAAAAGCATGACCGCAGTGAAAACTTCCCCAACAGCTATCCAACTATGGTTTCCAAACCTTGGATGGAGGACAACCAAGTCCATCACCTTCCAAGGACATCCTTTCTCCTCCAAGGGGTACCTTAGTAGTGGGTTTTTGCATGGGTCGGGAAGTAGGTTAGATAACTAAAGGGGTCCCTTCCAATCCTATGATCCTGTGACTCGTCTCCCATGATGGTTAGTAACTTTGTCCATATAACGCAACCAAATCCAATGCTTACCTTTCAGGATTCTCACCCGAGCCCAGCTGCGACCAAGACACCAACCGTCATGAAAGCGGACTCTCTTTTTTTAAACCACTTTTATTTTTGCATCCGAAGACGCACCCAATATATACAGATTTTTTTATTTATACAACATAATAATATACAAAATGTGTGTATGTGTGTGCGTGTATATGTATATATATATATATATATATATATATAAACACACAAACATACACACACACATATATGTGTATATATATTCACACCTTGATACATGAATCCTTATGACTTCCTCTGGGAGTAGAGAAGGAAAAGAAATGAAAGAAATCTGGCAAGCTCCAGAATCTGGAGGGAGCCACACCAGTTCCTATGGCCAACTGGGAAGAGTGGTTTTTTTAAGAAAAGAAAACAACTCCGGGAAAGAACAAGACTATAAACAAAGAGGAAAGGGCTTGAGATTTGAAAACGAGTCTCAGAAAATCCATGTGAACACACCCACAAGAGGCTTCCAAACAGAAAGAAGAGGGAGTTAAAAAACTGAAAGAAAAAACCCGCATCCCACTTGAAGACGGAGCAAGGCAAGTTACTTTTGCAAAGATATCTGAGGATGGGGAGTGATTTGAAAGGGAGGGAGACACCGTTATAGGGATCCCAGTTCCCCCACAAAAGAACCAGCAGTGACCGAACAGCCCCCATGTCAGTGGGATACGGTGAACCCATTCCATGTTTTCCTTCATACGTATTGCTGAATTCCATCCTCCCAAAGAGATTCAGAAGAGCTCTCCTTCGACGCTATCCAAAACTCAGCACGGATTATCCATCCCCGCCGGCACGGAAGTCCTGGGCCACGGCCAGAAAGAAGGCATTTGGGTCTTGAGAGTTCAGAGCAGCAGTTGGGGGAGGAGACTGGGGGGGGACGATGGGTGCTATAGTATCAAGGGGACCTGCCACATGAGCAAAGTGCTGTCTGTTTCGCTGTTGGACGGCATTTTCCCATTGGGGTTGAAGTTCCGGTAGCCTCTCCCTCCGGAGACTACGGCCAAGGAGGAGATCTCCTTGCGGTGGGCTTCCCGCGCGCAGGGCCTGCTCCGGACCCAGATGTCGGGGTCGTCGGCCATTTCGTAGATGGAGCCGTCTTCCTCGGTGTGCTCCACGGTCGTCCCTCCGCCGGCGCCCGGGGGCACCTCTCGCACCGAGAGCAGCTGCCCGGGGAGGTGGGAGGTGGACCGGAGACGGTATTGCAGAAGGATGCCTTTCCGTCTCATCTCCCTCGTCGTGGGGTGGCTTTCCTGAGCGGCTGGGTCAGAAGACCTGCCCTCCTCCTCCGCGGAAGGGGGTTCGGCGACCGGGTCCTCCTCTTTGTCGCTCTTCAATATCTCCGGTGCCAAGGTGCTGAGGGCGACCGCCAAGAACTCCACGGGGCCACAGTGTCCGTTGAGGGAGACCATGCCTTTCCCTGAGAAACACAGAGGAAGAGGGCATTAACAAGGACATCCATTTCAATGGGGCAGTGAACCCACCCCAGGCATTAATGCAACCCAGAAAGGGGCTCTCTGTAGTGCGCACCTCTTGCCATTCTGGGATCCCCGCATGGACTGGCATGGCATCCTTCCCAGCCATCTTGACCAATCGGTGAGGATTTTTTGGAAACCTGCCAAAGGCTCACCTGTGATTTTGGGGATCCCTTCCAGCCTTGGCACAGGCAGCAGGACCAGGATGCCCAGGTCGGTGCCAACCCACAGGAGGCCCTGGCAAATCAAAAGACTGGTCACCCGGACGTTCTTCTGGCCTGTCAAAAGAAAGGAGGAAAGGGATTAATGGGTGCTGCTGCCGCCGCCCGGCAACCCTTCCGGGTCTGGGTCAGCGAAAGAAGAAGGAGACATGTCTTCCTGACAGAGAGCCACCATACTCATAAGGTAGCCCTTCCTACAAGTGCACCGAGAGACACCCCTTGAGGCGTCACCCATTGCAGTCCGCACCCCCTGGACCCCGTAATGTCACCCCTGAACCAATCTTTTCTAGCTATGAATCTTATGAAATAGATCCACAGAACCAGTCCCTGTTTGTATAGGATTTGCTACATGTCGCATAGGATTTGCCTATATGTCGACCTACTCTTCATTCGATGGGGAAACTCTAATCTGGACCAACCAAGAAAATCCAGGTCTGTCGTCTCTAACCGTACTGATGGAGATGGAAAGGTCAGGCTTGGAGAAGTCGTCCTTTCTAATTCTCCAGATGTTCACAGGCTACAATGCCCACTCCTCAAAGTAGTTAGTTACAAGTAACTATATCAGCCCTTGCTGGCACAGACAATGGTGACAAATGCTGGGTGTTTCAACCCAATAATATTGGATTCAGACCCATCTGTTGCACCCCTAAAGTGACTTCATTGCACTATCTGGTCCTTAAAGTAGTTAGTTGCAAGTAACTACCTACTTGTAACTTGCGGCCTCCCAGATCAGAATTTCAGATCCGTTAAGGTTTTGCAACGGCGAACGTCCCGCTATTTTATGGAGATTGGATCTAGCTGATAAAGAAATATCGGCCCCGGTGCCACGAACTCAATCGACAGAATTGCAAAGAAGTTTTGTACTCTCGGATCTTATAGTATTTCCATCGATTTTTTTTAGACGCGGGATTTAATTAGACACGATCAAGAAGGCCCATCTCCCGCGATTAGCCAAGGAAGGCTACGATACGAATGGAGAAAAGGGACTCGAGACAAGAGGGAAAAAATACCGTTGCATGCAGATTATCTTTTAGCCCAATCGACTCGCTCCGGAAAGCGGACAAAGCTAGCCGGGGTTTAATGAAAAACTGCAGACCTTTCCTTGTTTATTAGGAAAGGATGGGTTTTTGGGTTTTTTTAGGGGCTAAAAAAGAGAAAATAAAACCATGCACACAACGCCGTTTATGGCTCCGACGGTATAATCGAGATGGAAATGTTATAATAAAAATGCATATGAGTGCAGGCCCCGGGGAAGCCAGGTTGGTCAAAGGACAGAAGGGAAATGCAAAACATTTCCCGAAAATGCGTTTCCCAAAAATGCACAAAGGAACCTCACTTTGGATCCCTTTTGGGGGGGGGGGGGAATTCCCTTTGGATCCCTTTTTTGGGGGGAACCTCCCTTTGGATCCCTCTTTTCTTTCCCCCAAAAGGGTGCACCAAATCTCCAAGGAATCCAACCTTAAGATTCCTCTCATGCTTGCCTTCTCCCCGTTAAGCCTTGCAATGCAGAGGAGCATTTTAATTGCAAATTAGCTCCAGAAAAGACCAGGAGAGTCGCGGAGGGAGGTGAGGAGCAGATCGGCGGAGTAGGAGGGAAGAGATGAAACATTGTCAATAAAACGAGGTGGGAGCAAGAGGACTCAAGGGCAAGAAGAGTCCCCCGTTTATTTGCAGCGAACCCATTTGCAAGAAAGCCGGCGTTGCGATGCGGTTCATCGCCCACAGTATGCATCTACACCGTAGAAATAACACACTTTGACCCCACTTTAACTGCCAGGGTGCCATCCTCCAGAAACCTGGGACGGGTAGTTTGGAGAGGCATTGGCACCCTTCGGGGGAGAAGGCTAAAACGACAACCTTGCAAAAGTACGGATCCTAGGATTCCTATATAAGGTTAGCTGTTCTTTAATGGCATCCTGGAATTCCTTGAAGGTTTGCTGTCCTTTAATGGCATCCTGGAATCAGTCGCCCAAAGAGGGAATTAGGATTGCAGGGAAATGCAAACCGCCAGCCCCATGGTCCGGCCGCGACTCCCCGAATTTATGGTATAGCAATGGGACTTTTTGGTCCCCCATTTCATCTCATAGAGATCTCTGGGTAAACGGAGCATGCTAAAAATGCAGAAGGGTAGTCCATCCTGGTTGCTCTTTCCCATCGAGTCAACTTTGATTTACGGAAACTTGGTGGACCAAAAACCTCGGACACCATTTGTCCCCAATTTTCGAGACCTGAGTAACAGACGGCGTCCGAGGTCTTTCGTCCACCAAGTTTCCGTAAATCAAAGTTGACTCGATGGCAAAGAGCAACCAGGATGGACTACCCTTCTGCATTTTTAGCATACTCCGATGACAGACAGATCTCTATGAGATGAAATGGGGGACCAAAAAGTGCCATTGCTATACCATAAATTCGGGGACCGTGGGGCTGGCGCTTTGCATTTCCCCATGATCTTAATTCCCTCTTTGGGCGGCCGATTGCAAGATGCCATTAAAGGACAGCAAACCTTCAACGACTTAGGACTTGTATTATATTTGTAACGAGGGCAGGCAGCCAATTAAGGAAATCTTAGTTGATTAAGCTTATGTTTCCGTCGATTAAATCTGCATATATTTGCATACGAATGGGATGCAGTTTGAAACACACACACACACACATACTCACTATATATATATTCATACTTTGCTTTCGGAGGGGACCCGGTTCTTTGGAGAGACGCCACTTGGATCCGAACGGGATCCTTGCGTTCGAAACCCCGTCGAAAGGTTTAAATCCATTTTCAATGGGCCCCATATTGACCTGAGCCTTGTGCCATTAATCCATGTCACTTTGTAATATTATAAGTAACAAAGCAAAGACTCTAAAAATAAACCCCATAATTTGTTTTACTTCTCGAGAAATAAAAAGAGGAGGGAAGGGGGAAGATAGAATCTAATGGCGAATAAATATTTTATCGCGGGGACTTAACACTCCGCCGTCGGACCCCGTCCGAGCAATTTATCTGCGAATATACAAATTTTAAAAGGCCGGTCCCTTCTTTCCTGCGCAAAAGACTTTATTAATGGCCTGTCTGGTTAAAAAAGATGAGAAAGCTTAAGCTAAAAGGAGAAGGGGCGGTGGGGAGAGAAATGCATTAATACCAAAAAACACCAGGGAGGAAGAGAGGCAGCGATAAATTTTTTAAACGTGGCCTTTTTTTTTTCCCAAAGGGAGAAGGGGAAAAAAAAGATCTTCTTTTTTTGGAAAGAAAGAAAAAAAAGGAACCCACAGAACACTTTACACAAGTAATGCATTTAAGGACTAATTACACAATTACTCCGTCTTGCTGTTGGAAGTGAGGGAGAGAGATCTAAAAGGCTGGCGGATGAGTCGGGAAGAAAGAAAGATGAATGGAGATTACATCTATCAGCCCTCTCTTTTTTCTCCGACAGATTTGCAAAAGCTGCTTTACTAGGAAGGAGGGAAAGAGGAACAGGAGCTATCCTTCACGGCCCAACCACGTAAAAATGAGTTTCCATTACAAGGGAAGTTGCACGAGGGTTGCAATTCTTCTCCAAGTTTCTCCCCCGAAGGAAGCAACGAGTCATTTTGCATTTTGTTTTGGGCTTCCCACCGTTCGGAAACTATGCCGTTCACTAAGTTTATCCTCAAAGGAAAGTGACAAATAATTTTAGATGCTGCGGGAAAGGTTTTGTAAACCGCTATGTTACTCCTCGAAGGAAACAACTAGTAGTTTTAGAACTCATTCCCACTTGTGATCCAGATCGATGGATCGATTCAACAGCGGAGCATGGTTCACGCTACATTTGCCCCGATCGCGTTTCTTTCTCTGTAAAATAATCCACTTGTGGTTCACATTCATGAACGAATGGGTTCAAAATGGACCTGCTCCGGCCGGCCCAAAAAGCAAACTTAAATCAATTCCGATCCGCATCTGGATCCGCATTAGTATGATTTTTCTATGTAGAAAATGTTGTTTCCTGTGCAGAAAATACTGCAGTCGGAGACTCATTCTGCACAAAATCGACACGTGGGGAAAAGAGCTGTTTCCGTGCACTTTTTGTGCAATTTTTCATGCTGGTTTCTGTGCAGGAAAGGCTGCTGGAGAAAATAAAAATAAATTGCAAGCCCATGACCAGTGAAGGAAATAAAAATAAATCGCAAGCAAATTTTGCACAGGATTGATCTTAAACTGCGAATTTTCTAATCAAGTTTCTGCTCCTCCGGGTTTCCCGAAACACGGGTTTTTCAGCCACGTTTCCGGATGTTCTTTTCCGCCCCCGACTTTCACCCCCTTTTTACCTGGCAAGGCGAAAGTGGTCCGCGTCGCGACGTTGATTTCCTGCAAGAGCTCGAGGGTCTCGGTGTGGAAGAGACGGATGGAGGATCCGGAAGAGAAGGCCATCCAGACGCCGCTGCCCGCCTTGATCATGTGCGTGATGCTGGCTTCCTCCTCCGGATGAGCCTCAAAGGTTTGCTGCGGGAAAAGCGAGGAAGAGAAAAACGGGGCTTACTGTATATATACTCACGTATAAGTCTAGAAATTTTAGCCTTTCTCCTTATGCAGGATCGAAAGTTAACTTACATATGTTTTAAAATAGTGTGGATATATAAGCATGGGATTTTTCTTGGCAATATTTGTTCCGGAGAGGCTCGCCATTGCCTTCCCTTGGAGGCTGAGAGAGTGGGACTCGCCCGGCAACACCCTCCGTGGCCAAGCTGGGATTCGAACCCTCCAGAGTCAGAGTCCCTTGCTCTAACCATTATGCCATACCCGCTCTGCCCTTCCATTCCCCACGGACGGAAACCAGGGTCGCCCACTGGGCTGAACTGGGAATCGAACCCGAGTCATAGTCCGATACTCAAACCACTATATCCCACTGGCTTCCTCTATAAATATACATAGAATGCATCTGAGGAAGTAGGCTGGAGTCTATGAAAGCTCATGCTGCCCATTTCTTTCTTTCAGTTAGTCCCAGATCTCTCTACAACATAGTCCCCCCTCCGTTCTTTGGACTCTCGTCCCTCGCTTATGCGCAAGGGATGAACGGAGGGGTAACGAATGACGCACTTGACCGCGGCGCACGCCGGTGCCAATATTCAAGCCTACGGAGCTTGAATATAAGCAAAAACGGGGTCCGGAACAGATCCCCAGCATAAAAGAAGTGGCGGTGGTATATATAGATATGGATATATGGATACATTTGGAACCAGAATTAATCCCTATCTGTCTCCTGGGACTCCCAAACTCTGGTCTTCCAAATGTTTTGGACTACAGCTCCCAGAAGCCTCGGCCATCTTGGACAATGGTTTGGGATTCTGGGAGCTGAAGTCCGAAACACCCGGAAGGACATAATTTGGGCAAAACCATTGTTCGAAAGGGAATGGTGTTTCAGAACCAAGGTCCCAAAGCAAACTTGGTCCTTTTCCCCTAAAAAAAAGGCAGAGTCGCTCTCTTTTCAATTATGGGAGTTGTTCCAAGCTCAACGTTTTTCAAATACAATGGATTTTAATTGCGCAGTCCAAAATATAATGCAGAGATTTCTTGCAAATATATATATATTATTGTTGGGAAAAACCTATGCAAACTGCACCACTGTTTTCTTCTAATATGAATAATCCAGATATTTTGAGCCCTAATATAATATATTTTTATATTTGGGAGGCCACAGGCTTTCTGACCATGCTCCAAGCAATTTAATTCTTGCAAAATTCTTGCCATTTTTTCCCCAACACATTTCAAAAACTTGCTTCCAAAATGGTGGTTTGGGATGAAAGCGGAAAAAGGTTTCCTTTCGGGTGTGAGAAACAAACCCATTCGACTCTAAAGTAAATAAAGTTTTCACCAAACAGATAAAACTTCTGAAACTGGGAAGGCCTTATTTATTTTATGATAATCCAGGAGGGAAAAACAAACTTGCCAATTTTTTTTTTTAATAAAAATATATTTAATTATTTTGCAAATGCAAATCCAAGGCAGGCAGAGAGTTGGCAAAAAATGAAGGCGCACAGACCCAGGGGAGGGGATTACGACTTAATTATTCTTATTATTATTTATATCCCGGATTTTGGACGGTGCAGCCGAGAAAAGCGCCAAACATAAAAGATAGAAAAATGTGGTTCAGATAAGGCACAAATGGAAGACTAGACAGCCATGAAAATACATGCAGCCAAACAGCGGCGACGGATGATTCGAAGAGTCGGGGAAAGGACTTTTTCAAGTTAACGCCTCTCATTAAAAGTTCCATCGATGAAAACTGCTCTAATTTGTTCTAGTTTTATAATAATTTTTCTCCCCAATCTTCTTTTTAAAAACCACTGGTCTCTGTAGGATCCAAGTATGGTGAGTTTCCTAGCCCTGGGATGTTGAGGCTTTTGCTAAATCTGGAAGGAAGGAAGGAAGGAAGGAAGGAAGGAAGGAAGGGCTAGCAAGTGATAAGAAGAGGAAGGAAAGAAAGAAAAGGAAGCAAGGAAAGGGGATGGAGGAAGAGAAAAAAGGGAGGGAGGGAAGAAAGAAAAGGAAGGGAAGGGAATGCAAGAAGAGAAGAGAAGGAAGGAAGGAAGGAAGGAAGGAAGGAAGGAGAGGAAGGCAGGGCTAGGAAGAGATAAGAAGAGGAATGAACGAATGAAGGCTAGGAAGAGATAAGAAGAGGAAGGAAGGAAGGAAGGAAGGAGAATATCACACGATAACGCCATGATTATCCCACGGCATCTCAATTAGATCCCATGAATAAAGAGGAATCCTAACGCTGTCTTTTTATTCACGAAAAATCCCGCGAATAAAAAGCCGGTGTTAGAATCCTTTATCTGTGGGATAAATGGGGAATAGTTGTGACGTCATGTGACAATCATGGTGCCAACAACAGCCCTGTAAGGCGGGACACTTTGAAAGGGAGAAAATCCAAGGGTTTTGTGGGTCCCCAGCCCTTTCCGACGAAATTATTGGACTGCAGTCCCCAGCATCCCTGTCCGTTTGTTGAACCCATCCTTCCGCTTTCCCAGCTTTCTACCATCTTCCTTTTCCTCCTCATCCCCTGCTTTTTCCATGCAAACTGGGGTTTCCTGCTGGGTTTTACTGGGACTCCAACCACTATCCAACATTGCCTTTAAATACGAGCAATTTTTCGTTATCACGCCGTTTCCAAGAATTTCATTTCTATTTATTACAGAGTTTTTTTCCGAACCGCTTTGGGAACGCGGTGGAAAGGATCGGCGCATTACGCCCCTTAATAATACAAAATAAATAAATAGGAAAGTAAAGTCGCAGGGACCTCGAGGGGGATCAGGAAGGTACGTTCCCCCGTTCCTTGTCGCTGATGAAATATGAGTATTAATTATTATTAATAAGCGGCAATGACGGCGTTGCCCTTTCGGTTTTAATTATTTCCATTTCCGACACCTGGCGTGTTTTTTGGTCTCGTGCCTTCGAGTTATTTCTGAACTTAACGGCGGAAACGATCGTGGGGTTTTCTCGGCAAGGTCTGCTCAGAGGAGGCTTGCGTTGCCTTCCCCTGAGGCTGAGAAAGTGTGACCCAGTGGGTTTCCATGGCTGAGCCGGGATTCGAATCCTGAAACCTCTTTCCATCCTCTTCTTATCTCTTGCTAGCCCTTCCTTCCTTCCTCTTCTTATTTCTTCTAGTCCTTCCTTCCTTCCTTCCTTCTTCTCTTCCTCCATTCCCTTCCCTTCCTTTTCTTTCTTTCCTTCCTCATCTTATATCTTGCTAGCCCTTCCTTCCTTCCTCTTCTTATTTCTTCTAGCCCTTCCTTCCTTCCTTCTTTCCTTCCTTCCTTCTCTTCCTCCATTCCCTTCCTTTTCTTTCCTTCCTTTGCTAGCCCTCCCTCCATCCCTTTTTCCTCTTCCTCCATTCCCTTCCCTTCCCTTTCTTTCTTTCCTTCCTCTTCTTATATCTTGCTAACCCTTCCTTCCTTCCTTCCTTCCTTCCTGAATTTCTCTTTCGGCATTTCATCCTACAAACCGAAATTTCTCCTTTGCCGTTCATCCTACAAACCGAAAGCCGAGGTTTATCCGTACTTAAAAAACGGTTCCAGAGCTGCGGACAGGCAGCTGAAAGGTTTAGGAGTTATTTGTTGTTTTTATAGCCGGTATTACTGCACCGCTACGGTTTTATGTTTTTCCTTTCTCGTTGCAAAGCCCTCCTTGGTAATCTGGGTTGTAAGGTTTTGTAGGACCGAGAAAGAAGGCAGCAGCTCGACTGGAGAGGAACCGGGATTACCAACCGCACCGTCGCTGCTCTCTCTTGCAAGGATGGAAAAATTCCCCTTTTTTTTCCTTGTACACAGGAGGATCTGGGAATTGGGGAGCTTCCACCGAATAACTTCTCTGTCTTCTCCGCCTTTCCGGTTCTTGCCAAAAAGGCGTAGGGTCGGCATTCAGAAAGAGAAAGAAGCCATCTTTAGAGATCAACAGGAGGCTTCGGATTTCTGTCCACCCCAAATTGAGAGAGAAAATACAAAATTAGGGGAAGCGAGGGGACAATCCCATTTGATTCATGGGACGTTCACGGGACTGGTGCGATTTAGTGAGAAAGCTTTTTGCGGGATTGCGTTCAATAGCGCTTTCTGTCCCGATAAGCGCAATTTTGCGTGAAAAGTACTTTGCGCGGAACAGGGATGGGACAACGATGTCCCGTCCGAATACTGTCGCTGTTTTTAATTTGACATTTTTCCACACTTACGGGGGTCCTTAACCTCTAACCCCAGCAAACGTGGAGGGACCGCTGTTTTGCGCACCTGCGACGCCATTAACGCCATTTAACCGAACACCTGCCAAAACCCTTCCTTTTTTATTCCCCCTTCTCCGTTCCTTCCTTTTGGAACGAATCCCTCGTACGCGGCATGGAAGCTCGGAGCAACCATCCTTTTTATTGCCTGCCTTGTAAAAAAAAAAAACCATCCAGAATATGATATCGAAAATGCTGACACAACCCTACCCGCGGCAGCAACGGCGGCATTTATGTACCTCGAAATGTCTATATATATATATAAAAAGATTTTTTTCCCCTCCCCAAAAAACCCAAAGCGCCTATAAATCCTCCGTCGGGCAGCCAGGGAGGCATAAAAAGTCATATTCGTATTGACGAGGCATCAAACTTCTCCCGACAGAAGGTGCCAAGGCAGAGACGGTGCCAATCTCTGCTGCTGTTTGGAGAAGAAATGCGGGGAAACTGGCAAAAAGGAGGATGCTAAATGGAGACAAGAGACAGAAGGAGGTACCATACATATAGGTCGACCTCAAATATAAGTCGAGCGCAGGTTTGGGAGCCGAAATTATGGATTTTTGATATGACCCACGGATAAGTCGAGGGGAAAACGTAGGGCCAAAGGATGATGCAAAGGGAAATGATGCCAAATAAAACGCTCTCGGGGGTAACTACGCTCGTCTTAAAAGGTTGATGGCGAGCAGAGGCGATCATGCTTCTTTTTGGCACTCCCAGAATGGACTAAGCTCTCGTCTTTTATATACCATATATATATATATATATATACACACACACACACAAATATATATATATAATGTACAGTGGGACTTTGTTATCCGCTGGGGTTTTTATCCAGGACCCTCCGTGGATAACAAAATCCGCGGATCCATTAATTATAACGGCACAAGAAAATAGCAAAATCAAGGTTTGCTATTTGGAATGCATACTTCTTTTTGGGATATTTTCAAACCGTGGATGCTCAAATCCGCAAATACAAAGTGGTTTGCATCTGTCCAACGCAATAATTTAATCCACTTCCTTGGCGAACTGTTTACAAAACTATAAATCTAGAGCTTTAACATTTCTAAAATGAGAGCTCGAAGATGGTGGTTCTCGGTCCTCAAAACAACCCTGCAAAGTAGGTTAGGCACAGAGAAAGCGAGAAAGAGAGACAGGAAAGCGGCTCAAAGACGGTTTCAGAGCCGAGATTTGAACTCGGTCCCCCTTAGCCACAACCCGCGCTTGCAATTTCCGCAATTTCTCCTGCAAAGTGGGAGAACATGATCCGAAGCCATCACCTCGCCCTACTTTCGTTTACAGCCCTTTCCAATAATGATAGATCACAATCTACCCTCTCTTACGGATCATGAAAACGGCATGCATTTCGGAGGAGAAAATGACCGGCTTTCCATCCTCTGATTGCAGTTTTTGTTGCTGTTGTTGTGCAAAGTGTTCGTTCGTAAGCTGTTGTCTTTATTTTCTCTTTGGGCAGAAATGACTATTGATATTCCCTCCGTTTATAGCGGTCGCGGAGTTTTATTCCTTCTGCCCAATTCTAGGGATCGATGCGCCACTGATGCGTCGCGCATCTCTCTCTTTCCCCGATACCTGACCAGGTTTCCAAATCCATTTCGGAGGGGAGGAAAGAGAAAGAAACACCTGTGCAAAGCCAGAAATAATTGCAATTTTCCCCCTCCGACAATGCAAGCCTTCCTTCCAAAATTTCACATATGAAAGCCATGATAGCATCCGAATGCGGACAAGATGGGAAAAGGTATTAATAATGCCTTGAAAGAACATAAGAGGTAGCAGCAGTTTGCTTTTGCTTGAGCCGACTGGGAAGTGCAATCTTCCTCCTGCTCTTCTCTATTGACTTAATTGAGTGCAAACGGCTTTTGCATTTTGCAGCAATTATAATACGCTGAGAACGAAGGGGGGAAACAGGACACTTTTAAAGCATCTGGGATTATTATTAATTGATCGGGATCGAGCGATAGCTCAGTACCGGAAAGCCAAGGAACTGCCTAAAATTAGAGGAGCGGTTATTTAAAATTATGGAAATTATGGACAAAAGATGCGGAAAGGACAGAGGAGGAGTGGTCTCCGATTGCGGCGTATTGTAACAGCGTACGGACCTAAAGACAGGGTAGATGTGGGTCTTATATTGAAAAAGGTATGATTAAATTATAAATTATAAATTTAAACCAAATGTTGTACTCTTAGGGTACTGTAAAACAAGGTACTATTATAAATACGACGGCAACGTTGCACGACGTGCCAGATATAGGATGATAAAGGGAGCAGAAGCAAAAATTTAAAATAGAAGGATTACTGAATTGATTGTGGAAGTCTATGATAAGAATGATGTGTGCTTATATTTGGCACCGATGATTCGTGACCCTAAACCCAACTTTTTTCCTCCGCCGGGCAAATGGGTACAAAACAACACGGTTGGCGTCCTGGGATCTGAATCAGCAAAAGGACGAAGAACGCTGCGGAGACACTTTTTAGGCGCATGAGAAAGCAAAACAGGGAGGACGAGAACCCAGGTTGGAAGTGCACGGGAGGCCATTTCCATATGTGTGTGTATATATATATATATATATATGGCCCTGCAGAGAAACAAATCGCGCACACATACGCCCAACGGTGCTGGCAGTTGCACCACCGCAGAGACAAAGATTGGGTTGTTATCGTTCGATGGGATAAAGACTCCGAAGTAGGGCTGCACAGCGGACGGAGAGGAGGCAAAATCTAGGTCAGGGCCACCTCCGACGGCAATGAAGGACAGAGAAGGTAGCAGATACACACACACAACCATCCTTTCCGGAAGACGTTGTCCTCCTTAGCAAAGAACAAGGCGCTCCCTTCCATCACTTTCATGCAACCATGGATATAAAACTTGGTTAGGTTCACACAGGAAGGAAGTTTCCACAGCACCCCATGCGTCCATGTTTCTTGTACGCCAACATTGGGGGAACATAAGACCCAGGGGCCACGTCCAACTAGCATTGGCTGAATTCCCAATATTTACGGAATACGTCCCTTTCGAGGGATTCATTCCCGCTACATTTTAATCCGGATTGCAAACCGGGTTGAAGCGGTTCAAATCGCCCTGGTCCGCACTTGAACTGAATCACCGGAGCGGTTTGGAGAGAGGGGCATGCTCCAGAACCATGTAACGTACGTCTCTTTTTGACGCTGATTTCCCCCCCCCCATGTCTTTTTGCATAAGCCCCACGCAAGCGCAAACGAGATGCAGGTCGGAACCGATTTAAATCTGCCCTTTTGCAGGCTGAAGCGGGTCCGTTTAGACTCATTTGTCAATGGGAATGAAGAGTGGGTTATTTTAAAGGGGGGAAATATGCAACCAGGGCAAACGTAGCATGAACTACGCTCCGTTGTCAGACCTATCGGTCAATTCAGATCACAAACCGATTTGTAAGTGGGAATGAGGCCAAGGGAGACTGTCAGAGGTTTGTACTTTGGTGGCCTTTTTGGGAATATTCTGCCCCTCTTCTCCACCTCCAACCGTGCTAAGAGTTTGCAAACCCATTTCGCATTTTGAACTCAGTTTGCAGCAATCGAAGGAAGCTGAGGACGAATGAGGAGGAAAGAGAAACACAGACATTTTAAAAACTTGCAAGGGATGAGATAGTAGGATAGATAGCGGCTTCATATATATAAACTACCCACTCTTGCCAGCATCATGCCTAGGCCTCATTCCCACTTACAAATAAATCAGTTTGCGATCCGAATCAACGGATCGATTCAACAGCGGAGCGTGGTTCACACTACATTTCCCTCGATCGCATTTTCTTGCTGAAAAATAAAATAAAATGACCCACTTGTGGTTCACATTCACGAATGAATTGGTTCAAACTGGACCCACTCCAGCCAGTTGAAGGGCAAATATAAATCGATTCCAATCCGCATCCGGTTCACACTTGCGCGGAATTGCTTTATCCAAAAAGACGCGGGGAAAATCAGCGTCCAAAAGATTAGGGTTAAATGGGTCTAGCGCATGGCTCCCCTCTCCAAATCGCTTCAAATGCGAACCGTGGTCATTTGAACCGTTTCAAACCAATTTGTGATCCGTGTTTAAAAGGTAGTGGGAATGAGGCCCTAGTTTCACGGCACGTTCCATACTTTCCGCTCCATTCTTCACCCAACCCTTTTATTCCCCTAAGCTAAAGAACAAATAAACTGCAAACAGTTTTTGCTTGCGGCTCAAGGTGAAATTGCTTCACCTCCCGGAGTATTTGGTTAGTCCTTTTTCTTTGCACCTCTGTGATGCGTTTTCTCCTCCTTTGTCAGATGGGGAAATGCAGTAAACGCAGAACCATGGATGTATGTGTATGTGTGTGTGTATATATGTTTATATATATAATATCCCCCCTTTTTTGCAGGATTGCACCCCCCCGTCTCCAAGATGCTAACAGGGGTGTCAACCGGCAACCCTCCGCAATAATCGGAGTCTCGGTTTCGTGTTTCGTTGCAAGATCTTACAACCCAACCGCCCGACCTCCGAGGTTGCACGAGGTTGTGTGCAGGTCGCGCGGGGAGGCCGGCCTCGCCGTGGGGGCCTTGCATTTGTCTCATGAATAATAGAAAAGAGATGCGCACGGGGAGGGAGGAGGTCGCGCGGCGGGTCAACTGAGAAAAATTTGCAAAGGCAAGGAAAAGAACACACACATAATACAGAGACACAGCTCCGCAGCAGCAGCAGAGCAGCTGTTCCGATTGCAAAAATAAAAATTTAAAAAAGGAAAGGACCAGAAGGGAGAGGAAACCAATTTTTGGATGAAGGATCTAGAAAGCCCAGCTTTGCACCAGGATTCGAAAGCATCCGGGTGCGTGCTGTAAGAGCGCCACACAGTGGCCGTTCCGGGGAAATTGCAAAAGGAACGGGGTCATCCCCCCCAAATTTTGACGCCTGAGGCAGAGCAGCAAATGGGGGACTCATGTCCCCCCAAATCTAGGGGTGAAAGACCCCAAGCCAGATTCGTTATTTTGGTCCACGAAGCATTGAAATGCCCTCTCTGCATTTTACCTGGAACGCCAACAGCGGGAACCGAAATTTAACAACTGCGCAAATTTACAGCGCTTCCTAAATAAACCGTAATAGTAATTATTAATAATAATAACGGTGCATTTTCAGAGTTCTGCTGCAAAAGGCCTTCCAATAATATATTCTGCTTCTCCAGAAGATCAAAGTGGCTACTAGCAAACCATCCATAAAATACGATAATCGTTTCTACCACTGTATCCCAAACCCTCCTTTCCACAATAAAAGACAATTAAAATATTAGCAGTTATTAAAAACAATAATTAAAAGTACGAGGCAGAGGTAGTTAGGGGCAGTTGTTGAATGATTAAAGGCAAGGTTGCTAAAATATTAATCCGGGGCAGTGGGACAAATGGAGCCTCGTTGAGAGCTACAGTACAAGCAAGTTGTTGTTGTTGTTGTTATCATTATTATTTTGTGTATTATGGAAGCGTAATCAGGAGGGATGTCACAAATAAACCTATCAACAGGAACCAGGGGATAATAATAATTAATAATAAGGATAATAATAATACTAACTATCTGCATTCTGCACGAGTGAGCAAAGATTTTAGGCTGCATCTACACTGAAGAATTAATGAAGTTTTGCACCGGTGGATGCAATGGGATTCTGGGATTTGTAGTTTTGCAAGTGTTGGACTACGACTCTGCAGACCAGGGTTTGATTCCCGCTTGGGCATAAAACCCACTGAGCAAGCCCCATACTCTTGGCCCCATAGGAAGTCAATGGCAAACCTTCTCAAACCTTGCCAAGAAAAGCCCAGGATGGGTCCATAGTTTTAGGATTGCCGTTAAATCGGGAACAACTTGACGGCACACAACAACAACAACTAAGGCGCGAAGCACAACCGGAGGCGGCGTACCCACCTGCGCTTTGAGGCCGGACGCGGTGAAGACGGTGATCTGGTTGCCGCAGCTGGCCCACAAGGCGTCGTCCAAGGTAAGCAACGTCCGCACCGGCGCCAGTCCAACCGTCAGGCAGGTGGGCTGGGCTTCGGCATCCCAGAGTCCCCCGGCAGCTTTGGTTTTTTGAAAAGGAAAGGGAAATAATTAGATTAAAAAGTCCGTGGACATGGAGGGACGCCTGTACTATTTCTCTTGATCAAGACACTATATTGACGCAGCCCAGAATTGCATTGGCCCTTTGGGCCGTCGCATCACACTGTTGGCTCAAGGTCTACTAAGACGCCTGGGTCCTTTTGGCACGTCCTGCTCGCAAACCAGGTCTCGTCCGTCCTAATATGTATGCATTTGTGAATTTTATTTCTCTAGCCCAACATTTATTCCTGTTGAAATCCATTTTATTATAGCGATCGCTAGCTATTGTGTCACCTCTCGGTCCTCTCTTCCCCAAGCTAAATATATATTATCCAGCTCCCAAAGTTAACATACGGCACAAACGCTTTCTCATCGGGAGCCACGGTTTAAACAAGTCGTAACTAGGACCGTCGGACGACCGGCTTGGAAACTGTTTTCTGTTCCGAAATAGAAACGGAAACCAAATATAAATATTTACGGATCTAACGTTTTCTTTTCTGTAAAGGCGAGGGGGGTTTTCTGCTTGCAAACACAGGCATGCCTTTGCAAGAGATAATCTTCATGGCACAGAGTTTGCACCAACTTTGCCCTTAAACATCCCAACATCTGCAAGGAAAACGCGGTTTTTCTCCCCCGTCCTCGACCCCCCCGACACTTTCTCCTCTTTTCCAATGCACACACTTTAATTAAAAAAGCATAAACGGCTTATCGAGAGCTAATTAATAATATTTTTGGAGGGGGAAAAAAAGCGACGCCTTGGCAAGCGGGGTTTGGGAGCCGAGCGTAAACGTCCGTCCGTAACCCCGGAACGGAGGGCGACAAGTCGCAGATTGTGGATGTTTAATGAAACGTGAAGAAATGGAGGCTGGCAGATGATTACGGGCAGAGAGAGAGAAAAAGAAATTATACAGAATTGGAAAAAAGGGGGAGAAAAGGAGAGATCAAGCCTTGGATATAAGAAATGGTGATAATCGGGGATCTCGGCGTCAAAGGTGCTGTCAATCGGCTCCGAGTCGAAATATGGATTTTAACAGAACTATGCAAAGTACTAAAACGGAGCGAAGAAAGCCAAGGAAGACTAAAGGTCTGTACCCGTGATTCCCAAACTCTGGCCTTCCAAGCATTTTGGACTTTGGATCCCAGAATAATAATAATAATAATAATAATAATAATATATTATTATTATTATTATTATTACTATGTATCCACACATTATTCACATATCCACACCCCATTCACATTTCCACATGCCACTCCCATATCCACACGCCATTCACACATCCGCACACCATTCACATTTCGGCACGCCATTCACATTTCCACACACCATTCATATTTCCATGCGTCATTCAAATTTCTGCACACCATTCACATTTCCATGCGCCATTCACATTTCCCCATGCCATTCCCATTTCTGCACACCATTTCCATTTCCACGTGCATTCCCATATCCATGCACCATTCACATTTCCACGTGCCATTCACATTTCCGCACACCATTCACAGTTCTGCACACCATTCCCATTTCCGCACACCATTCCCATTTCCATGTGCCATTCCCATATCCACACACCAGTCACATTTCCACGTGCCATTCACATTTCCGCACACCATTCATATCTGCAAACATCATTCACATATCCGCACAACATTCACATTTCAGTTTGCTTTTGCCGGAGCCAACTGGGAAATGTGAGATCCTTTCCCCTTCCTCTCCTCTCCTCATTGCTGAGTTGATGGAGAACCTCCTTTAAATCTACTTGAAATCCCGTTTCTCAGCGGGATTTCTCTAGTGTGATAAATGTCCCTCGACTTGCAAGTTGCAAAGAGCTGGAGGGCAGGGTATAAATACTGTAAATAAAAGTTATATAATATTAATAATAATAATATGACGCAAGTTGCAAACGCAAGTTGCAAACACCTTGACTTCCAAGTTCGGCCTTGGTCCGCGCCCGCGACGTCCAAGTTTTCACCTCTCGCAAAAACTGCGCTGACCCTCTGAACGCGGCTTTTTCTTTCCCTCCCGTTTTATCAAAAACATTTTACCAGAAAAGGGAATTAAAACCCAGCTGACAGGCTTCAGCGGCAGTAAAACGGTTGCCCATCTCTCCGCTTCGTGCCGGAGAGAACTGACAGCCAATCAATAAGAAATTACGGAGCTTTCAAATTGGGATTTTTGTCTCGGGACCCGAAGTCCGGAGCGTTGCATTTTGAAAGGCAATTAGCATAAAGTGGTTTTTTGGGGGGGCGACGGAAAGGAGAGGAAAAGAAGGTATGGCGCTCCCTTCTTCTTCTTCTTCTTTCCCCCCTTTTCTTCCCTCTTCTTCTTCCCCAGCTACGACGAGCAGGAAATTAAAATAGATTTAAAATTAATTAAAAGGCACTCGGAAAACAAAGTGCGGATGAAACTTTCCCCTCGAGGAGAGGATGAAGGAGCGAAGAACAAACAAATGCGGTTTATTATTCCGGTGCTTTTCTCGGGGTACGCAAGGCGTTGGGAAGTTTTCGCAAGGGGGGCTTAGTTTTGTTGTTGTTTTCCCCCCCTTGGTCCCACATCGTTCTTCGTTGACGTTAAAAGGAATTTGGGAAGCTAGAAACGGATAGAATCTAAATGACTTGTTCTCTTTCTTTCCTGCAGTATTTCCAATGGGTCGGATTTGGGCTCCGAAAGCACCAAAATTTGGTGAATCCATTCATCTCACTATTGCATTTGGAAACGTAGGATCCTAGAATTGGAAGGGACCCCAAGGGACGTCTAATCCGACCCTTTGCCATGCAGGAATACATAGTTGAAGCACTCCTAAAAGTTGGCAATCCGACCTTTGTTTAAAAGTCAGTCCACCCTTTTCCAAGTCAATCTATTCCACCATCAAACGGCTTATAGTCAAGAAGTTCTTCCTAATGTTTAGCTGGAATCTCTTTTCCTGCCATTTGCATCCTTTGCTCCATTGTGTCCTATTCTCTGCAGCAGCAGAAAACAAGCTTGCTCCATCCTCAATAGGACATCCCCTCAAATACTTAAACCAAGACTATCATATCACCTCTTAACCATTTCTTAATGTTAAAAAGTTCTTCCTAATGTTTAGGTGGAATTTCTTTTCCTGAGGCTTGCATCCATTTTTTCTCAGTCCTATTCTCTGGAGCAGCAGAAAACAAGTTTGCTCCCTCTTCAATATGACCTCCCTTGAAATACTTAAACAGGGCTGTCATATTGTCTCTTGACCATCTCTTCTTTATCTGGGAAGAATGAAGAATCTGGAATCTCTTTTCCTAGAGGGTGAATCCATCATTCCGGGTTCTGTTCTCTGGAGCAGCAGAAAACAAGCTTGCTCCATCCTCAATATGGCATCCCTTCAAATTCTTAAACAGGGCTCTCATATCATCTCTTAACCATCTCTTGTTCATCTGAGAAGGAAGGAAGGATCTGGAATCTCTTTTCCTGTATTTTGCATCCATTGCTCCGTTGTGTCCTATTCTCTGGAGCAGCAGGAAAGAAGCTTGCTCCATCCTCAATATGACATCCCTTCAAATGCTTCAAGGTGTGTGAGAGAGAAAGAGAGAGAAGAGGAGAAGAAGGAAGGAAGGAGATGGTGAAGAAGAGGAGGAGGAAGAAAAGGAAGAGGGAGGAGAAAAGGAAGAGGAGGAAATAGAAGAGGAAGAAAAAGAAGGAGAGAGGAGAAGAAGAGAGAAGATACAAGGGAGGAGGAGGAGGAGGAAGAGGAGAGGAAGAGGAGGAAGAAAAAGAAGAGGTGTCCGTCCCACCAGACCCTTTGCGCCAACGCTCACCGTTGCTCCTGGCGTAGGCGGCGACGGTGCCGTCCTGCAACCCGGCGAAGAGATAATCGTAGCTGTGTTTCAGACAAAGGACCGGCTGGTGCCCGGGGCTTTTGGCCGTCAGCAAACACTGCGTCCCCGTGTCCACGCTCCCATAAACCAGGATGCTACGGAAGCAACGGAAACACGGTATAAGAAGCGACACACGGAGTTGAGAAATACATGTATCCCTCCGTATTTGTGGCTTTGATATTTGCTGATTTGAATATTCACGGACTTGATTAATATTTTTCTCTCTAGGAATATCTAGGTTCTCCTCCAGTGCAACGCTATGGTCAACTTTAACTAAAATTTGCACTGAAAGACCTAGAGATTCCTAGAGAGGATGCTCTACTAGTCCTTTGTAGCTCCTCCGGTGCAACTCCGGCCAGGCTCATAGAGAGCACTACTGGGCCACGCAATGAGTTCCTATGGGGATTTTGAGCATTGCGGTCCAAAATATCCGACTTTCCCCATAAAGTCTGGGACCCCCCGAGCCTGGATTCAAGGCCTTGCAAACACCGCGACTCCACAAATCAACTCCACTCACACCGCCGCGAAGAGAGCCCTCCTCACCTGCCGTCCTGCAGCCCCAGGCATATGGCGGGTTGCGCCGGCAAGCTTTGGTCGGCGGCCGTTTCGGAGTCTTCCTCCCTCTCGTCTTCGCTCCGCTCCGGAATATATTCTGCACACAGGACCTGGGAGGCCACCGGGAAGGACTTGACCGTCCGAGGCACGGAGCGGTTCAAGGAGAAGATCTCCACTTGGCCGCCGCCGGACCCTTCCTGGCCGCCACCAACCTACAAGATCCAAGGGGAAGGCGAAAGAAACCCGTGAAAGCAGCTCCGCTCTTCCCATTTTGTTTTTCCCATTTAGCCTGTACCTTAAGCTGCCTCAAAACTTGGAGAAAGATGGGAAATAAATCCAATTAATCAATCAATAAATGGGATTAATTCATTTTCTGCAAACAAGAAGAGCTTCACCGTCTGAAACGCGACAGGGACGAGTGAGCATTCTGAGTTCGAGTCCTACTTTGTAGGAAAACGCAAACACGACATGAAAAGACACCTCTCTCCAGCTGCTGCCAGCTCCCTTAAAAAGCAAAATAAAATAAAATAAAACCTGTTATCTATTTTCCAGCCTTCAAGTGTCATGTAAGACATAACTTAATCCTCTCCGCCACCGTGGCGACAATTTTTTACCCTTCTCGCCGCTCGACTAGATAAAAACGTCTTCCGGTTTGTTTTATTCAATAGATAAAGAAGGGGAACGGAGCGACTTTTTGCCCCGTAATGCATGGGACTCCAATTCCCATCATCCTTGTTCATCTGCAAAAAAATCCATGGGGTGACTATGGGGTATGTCAAGGTCTCCCAGATCCAGACGAAAGCAACGGCGGCAAACCTCCGCTAAAGAAATCTGGAGATCCAACACGGTTGTTGGGTTTGAGCGTCAGACTATGGGAGGCCTGGGTTCGAACCCTCGCTCGGCCGCGGTAACCCACTGGGTCCCTTTCTCTCCCATCCTCAGAGGAAGGCAAAGGCAAACCCTCTTGCCCAGAAAAACTCTAGGATAGTATTTCCTTAAGCTGGAGTCGCTTGGATAATAATTGCTTTAAACTGAGGGTCCATAAAGACAACAAAAACAATGTTCCTAGGCATGGACCCCACAAACATTTGGAAAAACCAAAGGGATTGAGGATCGAGGTGGCCCAAACTCACCCAGAGGTAGCCTTGTGGGAGGGATGTGCTGACGGCGGAGAAACCCAGCAGCGACGAATGGACCGGACTGTGCACGGCGGCACCCAGCTGGACGCGGGATCGGGTTGCGTTTCCACCAAGAAAAGAGAAAACGACAAAGAGAGGGAAAGTCAGGAGTAGGAATAAACTTGGGAGAGGAGGAACGCTTGGGGCACTGAACGTCATCGTTTGGCAACGCAACCCCCCAAAATCCCAAGTCAGTTTGTGCTTTGTTTTTAACTGGAGTTTTTGTCGTCATTGAACCTGGACCCTTCTGCATGAGAAGGTTCAACGTAGAGGGCTTTATAGTTTTTTGTGGGTTTGGGGGGATACGTGGCTGTCTTCTGGAAGAGTTTGTTCCTGACGGCTGACATCTTCGGGGGACGCTGGCATGGTATATATATATATATATATATATATATATTATCTCTCTGTGTGTATATATATATATATATATATGTGGCCCTCAGTTGAGAGGAAGTGATCACATAGAGTGTGTGTGTGTGTGTGTGTGTATACAATGGGTCCTTGTTATCCGCCGGGGTTTGGTTCCAGGACCCTCCGTGGATAACAAAATCTGTGGATTCTCAATATAACAGCACAACAAAATTGTGTCCCATATATAAAAGGGGGAAAAATGTTTGGAATTTATACTTTTTGGGAATAATTTCAAGCCGTGGATGCTCAAATCCGTTGATAAAAAAATCCATGGATAAGGAGGGCCAAATGTACACATACACACACACACACATACAGACACCATTCTCTTCTCTGCCAGTGTTCTCTGAAGTTGCCAGCCACAGATGCTTGCAAAACATCTGGAATAAACCCTTCCAGAACATGGCCACATATCCCCAAAAGCTATGGACGCTGGCTGTGAAAGACTTCAACTTACGACATTTTTACACGAGGCACTTACTGCGCGGATTTTGTTGCCCAAACGCTCACTCGAAGCGCTTCCCGCTCTTCTCCCGTCAACGAATCGTTCGCGGAGCAGCCATTTCTGCAATAACGGGATCTTCCGTCATTACAGAAACGGCTTCTCAGCAAACGATTCTTCTCCCGGGGGAGACGAGCGAAATGCCTCGACGACGCTTTGGAAGGGCGACTGGCAATCACGCCTCCATGCTCCTGGTGCGTTTGCGCAACGATATCCGCACGGTAAGCGCCTCGTTTGAAAAGGGCCTCAGAGAACGTTGCTTGACCTATCCCCCCTTCTAATAAACCAGGTTTGTCGTGCAACTAGACCACACTTTTGCTAAATCCCGAAGCCCCAGAGGTGAGCCACAAGGACCCCAATCTTGTGTCTCCCCAAGAGGAGAGAAATTCAGCTCCTTTTCGTGAAAAGCAAAAAAGAGACACAGAGATGTGACCCATTTCAAGGCAAAGGACACAAGGACACAAACGCAGAGCGTCGCTTTCCCCCCCTCGATTGTGCGGTTGGGGGGAGAGATAAGACGGAGGAGAGCGCGGGAAGGACAAGAGTCAAAGGGAGCTTTGTAGATTAATCGTAATGGAGGAACACAGAGCCTCCCCTGTTCCCATCTGCTTCCCTTTTTGAAAAAGGGGGAAAGGCGGCAGCGGTGGGGGGGGGGGACGACGCGGATAATCATTCAAAAAAGAGCAAGATTGGCAGCCGGTCGTGACGGCTTACGCATACGAAAAAAGCAGAGGTCTGGCTCAAAGGAAAGAGAGAGACAGAGACTGAGTTCCCCGATAAAATCCAAGATCTCATTAGAAAATATGGCACCTAGGAAAGAAGAAGGTGATGTATCGGTTTGAGCTTTGGACTATGGAGTCTATCACACTAGTGAGATCCCATGGAGAAATAGGATTTAAACTGGATTTAAACTAAATTCGAACTTAAACAGATCGCGCAAATTCGGGAAGTTTATCAACTCACCTCCGTCGTCCCTGAATCGTTCGGGGAGCAGCCATTTCCTACGGACGCCAAGTTTCCGTTAATGGGAAATGGTTGCTCCTCAAACAATTTAGGGACACTGGTGGTGAGCTGACAATTCTCTGACGTTTAGGACGCACATCAGGCTTTGGCACATGCGCGTTTCCTAAATGTTTTAGCAATAGCAGTAAACGTTGGTCTGAAAATCTTCAAGCCGACATTGCAACCCCAAATGCAATGGAGGAGGTCTTTGGTGCCATACACACCCGAAAAGATTCGGGGAGCCCTAGAGTGACCATCAGTTGCAACTCCGAACATACGTATTCCTTTTATTCCAGGCCCTACAAACACGAGATGAACACGGACGGAAGGCGATAAATGCAAATATTACCATTTCTTACCTGCAAGTCCAGAGCTCTGGAGGAGAAAGCGGGGAGACGGCAAACCAGGATGGGACACCAAAAAGGAGCCTTGCTCTTCTTGTCTTCCTCGGGACACAACCAGCCGGGCTGATTTTCTTCCCCTGGGTCAAAAGCATTAAGAGAACCTCTTGATACTTGATGACTACAATCTCCATCATCCCCAACTAGCAACGTTTAATACACCTTGGGCCACGACATTTCACTCCAAGGAGCGAGCGTAGCTCAAGCTTAATGTGGGTTTTCCGCTTCGTGTACGGTCTATGAAATCTTTATCCACGGATTTAACCATCTACGGCTTGGGAATATTAAATATATCTATTCGGCCAGCCCTCCTTATCCACTGATTATTTTTTTTTATCCACGGATTCAAGCATCCACAACTTGAAAATAATCTCCTCAAAATGTTAACTGCAAAATAGCAAATGTTGATTTTTTTTGCCATTTTATGTAAAGGACACCATTTTGCCGTGCCATTGTCTTTAATGGGACTTGAGCATCCACAGATTTTGTTATACACGGAGAGTCCTGGATCCAAACCCCAGCGGATATAACAAGGACCCACTGTATATAGATATATAGATATATCGATATACACATTCGAAATGGCATTAAATATATGTATACATTCTAAATGGCAATCCCTGATTTTTGCAGTCTTATACGAAGGACGCCATTTTACTATACCGTTGCGTTTAACTGGACTCAAGCATCTACGGATTTTGTTATCCAAGGGAGGTGTGAAAGACTTTAGAGACCTGGGTTCGATTCCCAGCATGGCCATAGAAATGCATTGGGTGACCTTGCGTGAGTCACACTCTCTCAGCCTCGGGGGAAAGCAATGGCAGAAACCCTCTGAAGAAATCCCATCGGAAACTTGTATGAAGCCATACAACGACAGCAACAAACTCCTGGATCACTTTGTTTTTAATTGGGATTAAACCCATGATAGGGTCGCCGAAGTCGGAAAACGACATACAACAACAACAAGATAATATAGATATATATAGATATATATGGCAAATAGATAAATAAAACAGATATACACTCATCTGTACAAAAAAGGAAATGCTCCTGCACATGAGTTTTTAATGTGTCTTATATTTAAATGGCGGGCGTCTATGTCCGCAGGGCATTTCCGATACAAAAAGGCCAATGAACCGCCTCCGTTCCTTTTTCTTTTTATGAAAGCGGAAAAATCACATCGTAGGCTCCTTGGGGATGCTGGGAATTCGAATCGGGTTTGAAATGAAATTTCCTTTCCCTCTCGTCTCTTCCGTTTTTTAAATAAAATAAAAAGGTGGGGGGAAAACAGCGTTGGTGCAAAGTTAAAAAGCAAAAAAGGAGATAAGAAGGAAAGAGAAAGAAGCGTCCGGAGGGAACGAGGAGGAAAGCAAAAGCCGGAGAGTTAAAACGTTTTTTGGGTTTCGCGTTGCGTTTTTTTGGCCCGAAACCAATTGCGTTGTCGTCTTTTGAATGAAGAGATTAAAGAGGAGGAAGAAACACTTTTGGGGTGAAGGGGTTCGGGTTTGGGGACATTTTGCATGTTGCCGCATCAGAAAAAACCCAAAGGGAACTTGGTTCTCTTTATAGAGAGATTAATGGGAGAATTTTTCCTCCTTTCAAGAGCCAATTTCAGCCAAGGACGACAGATCAGAGTTCCCAAAAGAAATGGAGATGAGTTGCAATCTGAATTATTATTATTATTATTATTATTATTATTATTATTATTTTAACTCCCTTCTTCCTTGCAGAAAGAAAATCTATGGATGTTTTCCTTACATCTTATCTTCTGAATGATGTCCGTCTTTATCGTATTGTATAAATATAAATGTATGGTGCAGCGGTTTGAGTGTTGGACTCTGGAGACTAGGGTTCGATTCCCGGCTCGGCCCTATCTATTTATTATTTACTTATTTATGGTATTTATACTCTTCGGACCTTGGGCAAGAAGTCACATTCTCTCAGACTCAAGGCAAATGCCATGGCAAACCTCCTCTGAGCAAATCTTGCAAAAGAAAACCCCATTATAAGTCCGCTTTTTGTTATTGTTGTGTGCCCTCATTGAGCCCATTACAAGGGGTTTCTTGGCATGTTTCTTTAGAAAGGGGTTTGGAATGGCCATCCTCTGAGGCTGAGAGAGTGTGACTTGCGCATCATCGCCCAATGGGTTCACCTTAGGGTTGGCATAAGTCGGAAACTTGTACGAAGACACACAACGACGACAACAACAAACTCCTGGATTGCTTTGTTTTTGATTGGGATTAAACCCAATAAACCCAAGTCACACGCTCTCAGGGTCGCCATAAGTCAGAAATGGCTTGAAATCACATAACGCAACCTATATATGCTATCTATGAAGGTTGCGTTTCCCGATCCGAAATGCTTGGGACCTGAAATGTTTTGGATTTTGGAATATTTGCATATGCATATATGCAAATATGTTTGGGATATTTGGGAGGGGCTATATAGAGCTAGACTGCTAGCTCCACCCCCTAGTGACTCCCAAGAGTTTTCAAAAATTCAACTCTCACCCACTTAAAAATGGCCACCCAGAATTGCTCTCTTCCTCCTTCTCTCCAGCAGGAACTGGTCTAGAAAGGTCTAGAAAGGCTCTGGGAGGAGTTATATAGAGCCAGACTGCTAGCTCCACCCCCTAGTGACTGACAGAAGCTCCACCCCCCAGCAACAACACACCCTCCTCCTCCTTCTCTCCTAAGGTTCGCCTTAGGGTTGCCATAAGTCGGAAATTTGTATGAAGACACACAACAACAACAACAACAAACTCCTGGATTGCTTTGTTTTTGATTGGGATTAAGCCCAATAAACCCAAGTCACACTCTCTCAGCCTCAGGGCAAGGCCATGGCAAACCTCCTCTGAGAAAATCTGGGCAAGAAAACCCCACGATAAGTTTGCCATAAGTCGGGAATGACTTGAAATCACACAACGCACACATATATATGATATATATAATCTATACAGGTTGAGTTTCCCAATCCAAAATATTTGGGAAGAGAAATGTTTGGGATTTTTGGAATATTTGCATATGCATAATGAAATATCTAAGAGATGAGACCCAAATCTAAATATGAAATTGATTCACGTTTCCCTATGCACTTTGTACACAAAGCCGATACTCAAAGGCTGATCTCACAAACGTTTGTAAAACCCGAAGAGGTTACTTACGGAGAGCAATTTTGGCCAAATGCAAGCGGTTCACCCAGGAGATTTTGCTGAGAGGGTTAGGAGTGATGAAAACCACCATGACGCTGATGGGTCGGCCAGACCTGAGTTCGAGAACAAAGCACAATAGACAAAGATTTTAAGTCAGCTTATTGCCGACCAGCTCTGCGCTATCAGAAACATTTTGTATGCACCCCGTAAATCTCTTGCGGATAAAAAATAAGAATATTTACTACTTTCAGACTACGTAAATCAGGGAGTTGAGAGGTTAGTCACTCGCAATGGGATTTGTGCTCTTACTAAAGCTGGAAAGAATATTCAAATATTCAAAGATATTTCTTTTAGAATGGTGAAGAAAGGGGTTTCCCAATTTTTGGGAAAATCCGGGCATGAAGAATCTAAAATTACTCTGCAGGAAAAAAAGTCTGCAAAGTTTTTGCACAGAAAATATAATTTCTGCACAATCATGTTTCTTGATAGGCGCGACAGCATTTCTCTGCAGAAAATCACGTTTCTTTCTCTGTAAAATAATTGTGTTTCTTTCTCTGTAAAATAATCCACTTGTGGTTCACATTCACAAACGAATTGGTTCAGAATGGACCCGCTCCAGCCAGCCAAAGGACAAATTTAAATTGATTCCGATCCACATCTGGTTCACACTTGCGCGGAATCGATATATCCAAAAAGACGTGGAATCAAAAATACGCAAGTTAAATGGGTCTGGCGCATGGCTCCCCTCTCCGAACGGCTTCGGCAAATCGATTCAAGTGGGAACCAGGGTCATTTGAACCGGTTCAAACCAATTTGCGATCTGGTTTAAAAGGTAGTGGGAATCAGGCCCTGGATGGAAAAGATCTTAAGCCGGGAAGGAATGAGAACCTACTTGTCCGGTTTTCCCGGAAGGAGGAGACGGAGGCGGCACTTGTTTGCAGAATGGATCTCTTCCTCCTTGACCCTCACCAGCCTTTGGAGAGCAAGGCACCAGTCCTGGGCCACCGTCATGTTCAGGTTCTGGCCATGAAAAAGAAAGAAAAAGAGAGATGGAGAAGTCGGACTGGATCTATACGGATCTATGGTTGTTGGGTGCCTTCAAGTCATCTCCGACCAACGGTGACCCTAAGGGGAACCTATCTTGGGGTTTTCTTGGCCAGGTTTCTTTGGAGGAGGTTTGCCATAGCTGTCCTCTGAGGCTGAGAGAGTGCGACTTACCCTTTCCTGATCTGAGCCTTGTCTATTTTGTCGGCAAAAGATCTCACCTGGTAGGTGCCATGGAGGGTACTGATGAGGAGGGTTATTTGCTCCACCACCGCAAGGTCCTTCTGAAGGTCTTGGAGCTCCTGAAACAGCCGAGGGGGACCCAAGTAGACTTTATCTGGTGGAGAGACCAAAACGTAGTAACAATACTTTTGCTAGGAGATCCTGGACCTGTCTAGAAAACATATGGATACAGAGCGCCAACCGCCATATATACTCGACTATAAGTTGACTGTGTTAAGTCGAGGGCAAGTTTTGGGGCCAAAACTATGGACCTTTGGATAAGTCGAGGGTAAATTTTAGGGGCGTATAGCAAAGGATCTAAAGGATGATGCAAAGCAAAACAATGTCAAAGTACTTCCAAAAGCCCAGCAGACATAACTCCTAGTGTTTACTCTTAAGGCTGGATGGATGAGAGAGAAGGAGGTCCATGCTTCCAGGGCAAATAAAACTCTTGCCTTTCACCATATATTATATTATATAGCACATTAAAATACAGTATAAGTCGACTCAGGGGTCCTAAATTTCTAGACATATACACGAGTATATACAGTATATTTATTATGGATTAATACAACATTATACAGTCCGTACTTGCAGACTTGAGGTCCGCAGTCTTGAATATTCACGGAAAGGCGACCTATGTTATTTTCAATGGTGTGCACCCCCAATGCGCGCTCACGGGCATGTGCCCCATTCAAGCCTATCGGCTCAAATATCGGCGAGTTTCCATTTTCACGGGGGGTCCAGAACGGATCCCCGGTGAAAATGGAGGACCGACTGCATATTAGCTTCATAGTCCACCAGGTGTGACCAACCAGTGTTATGGACTCTCAAAAAATTGACCCTCCGAAAATTGGGTCAATTTTTTAACCTAAATTTCTAGACATATACACGAGTATATACAGTATATTTATTACGGATTAATTCAACATTATACAGTCACCCTTCCGTTCTTGCAGACTTGAATATTCACAAAAGGGCGACCTATGTTATTTTTAATGGGACGCACTCCCGCGGTGCACACCCCATGCGCGCTCACAGGCATGTGCCCCATTATAGCCTATGGGCTTGAATATTGTCGAGTTTCTGTTTTCGCGGGGGGTCTAATACAGATCCCCTACGAAAACGGAGAGTCAACTGTTTCAGAGTCCACTAGGTGTTACCAACTGGAGTTGTGGACCCTCTGTGATTTTGCATTGCGTCCAAGACTGGAGGCCTTAGCAAGTGGTCACTCACTGTGGGCAGAGGACTGGCCGCTGGGCATGTGCCGCTTGGACGCCACGTTCTGGACGACGACGTGGTCCTTGTCCTGGGCGCTGCTCTCCTGCCCAACTTCCACCACTTGGACCTGAGGAAGAGCGGCGTTCCACTTCACGATGTACTTGGGCCCCAGAGGGACCAGGCTGCTGATCTCAAGCTGACCCCTGCGAGGAAGAAAAACACCTTTCCTTTTAAAAGAAGAGCAAGCGATGGACAGAGTCTGACCGCTAAGGTCTGACGGTCAGCAGCGCCTATGTTGAGTTGACCGGGGAAAACGCATGTCAACTCCATTCCCTATTTCAATCTAAACCTGGGATAATATCTTTAAAGTTCAGGCTAAAACCCAGAACGTATTTATTCCTCCTCACCCTCGTGAGATTCAAGTTATCTCCTGCAAACCGTCCCCAAGCATAACAGAATCAAACCCCAGCTTGGAAAAGTTACTTTTGGGATAGGATTACCTCCAAAAAAACTTATAGTCAAGCCAGCTCATGCCTTGGTGCAAAGCTGGGTTGGGGATGCTGGGAACTGTTTTCCCTCAACATAGCTTTTTTCCTGGATAGGACACAGCAATCGGCATGCAACAAGACTGTAAAAACGCATTCTCCAAAACGTGCTGGATTTTCTCTTTTTCCTGTGCATAATCCTTCAAAATCTCCAGCGTTTCAAAAAGAAGCGGAGAAGATACTCGGAGGCCTTCGGGGAAACACTTGCCCCCGAGCCAGAAGATGCAAAAAGCCAGCAAAACCGTCCTCCTTGTTGCCTTCAGGCACCAGATTCGGCAGATCTGAGACCCCCGTCTGAGACACCTGAAGGATTTCCAGGTATTGCAAAATGTCTGGCGCATCTTTTGCAACCTTGGACATAGGAGGAGGTTAAAAATACATCTCAGAGCTAAACCTCCCG
Source organism: Urosaurus nigricauda (assembly GCA_034509955.1). NCBI lineage: Eukaryota > Metazoa > Chordata > Lepidosauria > Squamata > Phrynosomatidae > Urosaurus > Urosaurus nigricauda. The sequence continues at coordinate 13,334,318 of JAOEGL010000008.1, forward strand.
TTCGCGTCGGGAACCGTTGTGCCGAATTCATCAGACAGATCTGACAAAAAGTACCACGTTTCACTTTTACTCCCCTGCCGTTTGCTTCATGCCTTTTCTAACTGTGATGCTCAAGCAGATGTTGCAGAGCTTTGGGGGGGAATGTTCGTTTTCTGACCGCAACTCCCAGTATCCACCCCTTGCACCAAGATACGAGTTTATCACACATGGACCATATGTGCCACCGTCCCATTATAATATTTAAGCGTCCGCATCATGCAAAAGCACGCCAATGCGCTAATGGTTTTCACACACCATTGACAATAAAGTCATAAGGGTGCATTATCAATGCGGTACGTTAGGTAGAATGCGCATTTGTTTTTCACACAAATGTGCGACTATCCTGCTAATGGTTTGGAAATAGCAACATGTGCGCGTGTGCGCATGAGTAGAAATTGTCAACGAGAAAAAAGGGAAGAAACCCATAAAAGATTAGGAAATCATATATGTAAATATTTATACATATATTATACGCATAGATAGGCATCAGAATTGATGCAGAGAATAGTATATTTGGAACATTTAAAATGTTTAAAAGTGACATAAAAGAGACCTAAGGATGTAACATAAATATTTTGTCATTATGGTTATCTTGACAAAATGAAATACTGACATTCAATATGGTTTTACGTTAAGTGAAATCGAAGAAATAAAAAATGGAGACATTTTATGTGTATGGAACGGATGTAAAAATAAACCATGTCTACCGATATATATTCTAGGCTCTGCGGATATGAGCACGAAACGAAAGACGGTGCTTTTTTTCTTTATAAACGTGTGAAAAAATTAATAAAAATGTTGTTTTTAAAAGGGGGGATTTCAGTAGGTGTTGCTCGTCACACAACCGAATAAGAAACAACGTTCTTGTAAGCACAAGACGTCTTTCTAGAGATATCGCACAATATCACACAACCATGCAAGCTCCAATGGAGCCCAAAGCCAAGACTCATGCATTCCTCAACGGAGCAGACAAAAGTAACCGCAAACCCGTTGCAACCCGGCATCACTTTGCAAGTGAATCCTTAACATTGCACACACAGACACAAAGTCCAAAAGTGGACCAAACCTTGCTCCTACCTGGTGTCCACCGGCCTGCGGAAGAGAAACATTAAAAATATAAGAAAGAGGGTGAAGTCACAACGCAGCATCTCCGGGTTGAACCAAAGAGATATCGATAAAGGCTTGAAGAAGAATGGCTTCCCCGTAACTGCGTTTGTTGCACCCTTCTTTTGCTGTTTGTTTGTATACTGTTTATTTTTAAGTTACGTTTTATACTGTAATTGTTTAATTGCATTTTAAGGGGGGGGAGGGATTGGTTCAAGTGATTTGGTTCAAGTGTGAACAACGGTCATTTAAACCACTTCAAATCAGTGATCAAACCAGTTTATAATGTAGTAGGGAAAAGACTAATATGGCAAATACTACGTTAAATAGAAGGAACGTAATGTTAGGGGAACAGTATGAAAGAGAACATTTGTTTTTGATATTATATGAACAGTAATGATGAAAAGGATTTTTAGATTTGTATGTAGGAAGATTAGGATTTGCTTTCAATGTGCTTGCAATTATATATCAGTAAAATATAAATATATATATTTAAAAAACCATGTAACCGCGCACGGACGAGCGCGCGAGGCACGCACTTGAAATTGATGTTGGCGCAGACCAGCATGTCGTTCAAGAGGAACACCTTCCGCTCCTTGGACTTGATGAGTTGGCCCCGGTCTCCGTAAACCGTCTCCGTCAACGTCTCGCAGAGCAGCAGTTGGCGCTGGCCCGAGGTTAACAACTGCGGGAAAGGTTGGAAAGTTAAACCTATCGCGGGGGGGGGGGTGTTTCCTTGTCCAGGACCCTAAATGTTATATATTCCCCAGGTTTTAGTCCTTTCCCGTAAGGGCACACCTTGTTGAGGCTGCTGCGGTCACTGACGCTCTTGGTCAGCTGCTGGATCTCGGCCACTTGGTCCGCCAGCCGCTTCTGCTCGTTGAGTTTCTCCGCCAGGGTTTCCAGTTCGGTGAGGGCCAGCTGGAGAGAAAGTCGGTCCGCATGGCCTTTCGGGGTGTTCTTCAGCATGTCCTGGACACCCCCCCGAAAAAAACAGAACAGAACATCAAGTTTTCAACACCTGAAGCCCCATCGCGGAGAAGACGGAGCCGGCTCATTTCCAGAACACGAACTAACGTGTTTCGGATAGATTACATTTGCAATTTTTACTATGCTCAGGAGCTGGAAATTATAGTATCGAGGGCAAGGGTTGCCAGGATGATGGACAAATTAGGTCAAATCCTCTGCTCTGGAACGCAACAACCCAGAAGTGGATCCTGCTTTAAATTGTTATAAAAGGAAGTAATGCAGAGACAGCTTGGAGACAGTAAAGGAAAATATATAGATAATAGTTTGACGGATGGGTACCCATGAGGGATAGAGAAATGGATGTTAGACGCATATTTGGCATCCAACGGGTATGAAAAGGACGTATATGTTTAATTTATACATAACCAATGAATGCAATTTGTAATTTTCTTGGTTTAAAATGCTATAAGAGACTGCGTCGCTTGTAAATCAGGTGCTCCAGAAATTTGGATGCTCTCCTCTGGAGACGCTGCAGCAAAAAGAAAGCGATGTTTCCTTTCCAATCGCTCCTGGGTCTCTCTGGTGATTATAGTTTATTATATATATATATATATATATATATATACACACACACATACACACAACATTTATAATATATATAATAATAAATCCGCAACAGGTTCATCTTTAACAAAAAGGGATTCCACCTAAACATTAGGAAGAACTTCTTGACTCTAAGAGCTCTCAGAGAGGAGAATGTGGGCTCCTTTTGGAGGGGACTCTCCATCTTCAGAGGTCTTTCAACGGAGGTTGGATGGCCGTCTTTCAGAAAGACGTTGTATATTTCTGAATGGCAGGAACTGGATTAGATAGCCCTTAGGGTCCCTTCTTTAAAGCACCACTTAAAGTACCACAATGAGCCCCAAAACGTTGGTACCTGCAGCAGAAGAATGAACTGGGGAAACCTTTGGATGGGCTTCACCATCAGTCCGTAAAGGGTCACCCGGTCTACGCTGGCCATCTGTCTCTTCTGCGCAAGAGGAGAAAGATCCACAAGTTAATAATTTAAAATTAAGATGTTGTGATATCTGCAAGGGTCCGTCCTGTCCGTCCAGATCAACAAACAACCATCTTCTCAAATGTTTCGGGCACTAAAGGTCCCTACAGTCGCCAAGTTTTTAAAAAATGTCTGGAGCTCAGCATGGGACTTGTATCTTGCATCTTAAGCGGCCTTATTTCTGCAGGAAATTTAATTAAGTTTTTCACAAGCTGGTGTGACATTACAAGGTACGGGTGTCCATTGCACAATACTATTATTATTATTATTATTATTATTACACTGTAAATTTAGTGGAACAATCGTAGCCAGTGGAACGACTGAGACGCCAAAGCCAGATTTGCGATGGCACCAATACACATCAGGGCATTCTCGGTGCACATCTGGACACCACCTAGAAAGTTGTCAGTTTTTCAACGGGAGCGTGCAATGTGCGCCAGAAGTGCCCAATGAGCACCAGAACTGTCCCATGATCCTGAGAAATGCCCAATGCATATTAGAAGTGTCCGGAGTGCATCAAAAGCGCCCGGTGGGTGACAGAAAATGCCTAACGCATGTCGGAAGTGACCAATGTGCATCAAAACGCATGAGAAATGGGCATATTAGAAGTACCAGGTGTGCATGAAAAGTGTCTGATGGTCATTCCAAAAGGCCCCCATGTGCATTGGAACACACTTGTCCATGCCCAGGCTTGTGTTGCATTTTGTCAATTTATAGAGTCGCGAAACATGGGAGAGGACCACGCGCGGCACTTGTCGCCCAAACATCACCAAAATGGGGTGAAAGCGTCACCGGTGTGATCATGCTGCTGGCACTTCTAACGTGAAACGGAAGCGTTATCGCCATGGAACCACCAGGGAATCGTCGGGGAAGCAGCCCTTTTCTTATTGACGGATTAATCCGTTGATAATAACAAAAGGGCTTCTCCGCTGACGATTCCGTGGCGCTTCACTTTAGAAGTGCCAGAGGACACTGGGGATGCTTCCGACGCATTTTGATGACGTTTGGGCGACCGAAGCGCCGTGCATGATCATCTCCATCGTCGTGTGATGCAGGACATGTGTCCTTTTTTGCGCCCAGCCGTCCCAAAGTGGCACCGCTTAGGTCCTTCTCCGCTCACCTTGAGAAACTCCAGGAAGGCAGGTTTGGTGAGGCAGGCCTTCTTGATCAAGGACATGGCGCTGGTGAAGTTGTTGACGTACTCGCTGTACACGTCCAGCACCATCGACTTGGAAAACTTGGGAAAACAAGAAGGGGAAGAATTGGTCCTCGAGGTTTGCAACCATCCTATTGAAAGGCGTTGGGACAACACACGCTGACCTGATTCCCACTTACAAATAAATCGGTCTGGATCGGTTCGACGGCGGAGCGTGGTTCACGCTACATTTGCCCCGGTTGCATTTTTTCCCTGTAAAATACCCCACTCGTGGTTCACATCCACAAATGAATTGGTTCAAAATGGACCTGCTCCGGCCGGCCGAAGGGCAAATTTAAATCGGTTCTGATCTGCGTCTGGTTCACACTTGCGCGGAATCGGTTTATCCAAAAAGACAGGGGGGAAATCTGTGTCAAAAAGGTGCGGGTTAAACCGGTCTAGCACATGCCCCCCCCTCTCCGAATCGCTTCAGTGATTTGGTTCAAGTACGAACCAGGGTCATTTGAACCAGTTTGAACCAATTTGCGATCCGGTTTAAAAGTTAGTGGGAATGAGGCAGCTGATTCCAGGGGGTTGGATAAAGGGCGCATTAGCAAAAGGAATGCAAAAAGTCTGCATTAGTCCTCTAGCGCATTTTGGAGGACACCAAACCCACCCCAAAAAAATAAAATAAATAAAAGTAAAAATTATTTTCATTATGATTTTTAGCCCTTTTTGAGACAAGTAAATGTTCTGGCGTCACTCATATCTGGGAATTCTCCACTTACAACCCAAAAGGTGGAGGAACTTATACCCTCCTGAGACATCTGTTGCTTCGTTCGGACAGAATAGGCATTCGTTCTCCCATTCCACCTTTCCCAAAAAGGACTCACCGAGGCTACAAAGAGGTCTCCGATCTTCTCCGTCGTGTCCCACTCCGCCATGCGCGAAGACAAGGCAATCTGGAACATGGAGTGGCACTGGAGTATCTCCTTGACCCGGAAGAAAACCACTTGGCATTTCCTGGCGCTGAGGACTTTGGGCTCCATCTCCATCAAGGGGTTCCTGTAATCCTGTTGGCACAGTTGTGAAACACGACTTTAAAAAAGCATTAATTGTTAGGACAAAACTGCCGCAATGGGGACGTTTGTGGGGAAGCATTCCCGGCGTGGAATAAAGTTACCAAGAAAACATAAAAATCTCATATTTCGATAACAAGCAAAAAGGCATCCAATGGTGCACGGGTGCGCCATTTATTTATCCAATGGTGCATGGGTGCACCAATTCTCGTCATAATCGAATTATTAAGAGAAAACCAGTCCTTAAATATTTGAGCATGTTTCCTTTTCCATGCTGCGGATAAAGGTATCAATTCATTTCTTACCTGCAAGATCCGGCGCAAGGAGTCGACGTAGCTCCTCTCGCTTTGCACAATGGATCCGAGGATGTGACGCCGGACAACCTGCGTACGACCCGCAGAGGAGGACGAGAAGACAGAGAGTTAAAGAATATTTTAAAATATTCGAAAAATTATTTAAAAAATAATTTTAAAGAAACCGTGGTATGAAGAATTCTGGACTGATGAGAATCTTCAGTTCAGGGTTTGCAAAATCTGAACATGTTTGTTGTGCATACAAAACATCATTATTTTCTGTGCAGGACTGAGCCTTTTCTGAACAGAACATTGTATCACTGTACGGAAATATTGTTTTCTGGGCAAAAGAAGCTGTTTTCTGTGCAAAACCACCCCATGCAAATTTGGCACAGAATGAGTCCGAATTGCAAAATAAATCCAAAACAGTTCTGCTCCCAAGTATTTTGGATAAAGGAGACCCAACCTGCATGTCTTCCTGGAGCACCACTATTTCAAAACCATAAGGAGCGTGCCAATGGTTATAAATAATATTCTAGATATAATATTTATCATCTAGTTGTTGCAGCTGTTGTTGCACTTTATGGAGAAGGAGAGGCAGGGTGTGGATGATTAACTAATAAGTACATATTCTTCTTCTGGATTGTCGTTGTTGTTGTTATCATCGCTGTTTGCGTCTCGTTGGAAAGATATAGTTTTGTTGCTCAAGTCAAGGATTGTTCGGAGGAGGTCCGCTATGGCCTTCCCTTTTTATTCAAACTTTGCCTGTTTGCAACTAGACGCATCTGGATGGGATCCGACCATCGCAGCCCTGTTTTGCAATGCTTTCCTGTTGTTGCCACAAGACAATTTTAGAAACAGATGCCCTCCGTGCCATGATCCGTCTTTGGAGGAAACAGAAGGAGAGGAGAAAGAGAGAGCAACATTGCGTCACGGTGCAACTCCGGCGTTGCTGCGTCATGCACTTCCCGGTTTCCGTCTACGAACGGATCTCCAAAACCTGGAAACTCCTTAGAGCAATGGTTCCCAACCTTCGGTCCTCTAGATTTTTTGAGACTTCAACTCCCAGAATTCCTGAACAATGAGCAAATTGAGTGGGACTTCTGGGAACTGAAGTCCAAAATATCTGGAGGTCCAAAGGTTGAGAACATCTGTACTAGAATCAGTTGGAAGAGACCTCAAGGGCCATCTTTTCCACCTTGTAGGAAGACACCATCAAAGCATCCCCAGCAGATGGTTGTTGTTGTTATTGTTATTATTATTATGCTTTATTTATATAGCGCTGTAAATTTACACATCCAGCCTCTGTTTGAAAACTTCCAAAGAAGGAGACACCATCACAATCTGAGACAATATATCCCACTGTTGAACAGCTCTCATTGTCAAGAAGTTCTTCCTAATATTGAGCTGGAATCTCTTTTCCTGGAGCTTGCATCTATTGTTCCGGGTCCTGTTCTCTGGAGCAGCAGAAAACAAGCTTGCTCCCTCCTCAATATGGCTTCCCTTCAAATATTTAATATCACTATCGGGAAGTTCTTCCTAATGTTTAGGTGGCATCTCTTTTCCTCTAGCTTGGAGCTATTTGTTCCAGGTCCAAATCTCTGGAGTATCAGAAAACAAGCTTGCTCCATCCTCAACATGACCTCCCTTCAAGTATTTAATATCACTATCAGGAAGTTCTTCCTAAGGTCAAGTTGGAATCTGTTTTCCTGTAGCTGGCATCTATTATTCTGGGTCCTGTTCTCTGGAGCAGCAGAAAAAAAGCTTGCTCCATCTTCAATATGGCATCCCTCTAAATACTCAAACCAGGGCTATCCTATCACCTCTTAACCATCCCTTAATGTTAAAAAGTTCTTCCTAATGTTTAGGTGGAATCTCTTTTCCTGCAGCTTGCATCCATTGCTCCCGTTGTGTCCAAATCTCTGGAGCAGCAGAAAACAAGCTTGCTCCATTCTCAATATGATAATCTTTCAAATACTTAAACAGAACTATTAAACCAGCTCTTAACTGTCTCTTCCCCAAGCTAAACATACCCAGCTCCGCATAGGGCTTCATGGTTTCCAGACCTTTCACTGTTTTGGTCACTCGCCTCCGGACACGCTCCAGTTTCTCAACATCCTTTTCGAACCGGGGTGCCCAGAGGGAAGACCATGCCAACAGCCTGCTTCACAAGGTTGTTGTGAAGATACAATGGAAGTCCCTCGAAAGACAAATGAGATAGAAATGGGAATGAATCAACCAACCCACCTGTTGAGGGCTCAATCCTTCGGGCATCGGACCCAACTCTGGAAGCAACTGCTTCATTGCTGTCACCGGGACCTCCAAGAACCCCATGTCTTCCTCTTCTGAATCCCCTGAGAAAATAAAACAGAGAGAAGAGGAGAAAAGAGGATCTCCAGATCTATCCACTTGGATCAGAACAAGGGAAATGTTCACCTACTTTGCAATGATCCACAGGTAAAATCCAAGAAACGTGAGGCCAAGAAACAGCAGAATGTGGCCAAGATTGTAAAAATCATTACAGTGGGTCCTCCATATTTGCTGGAGTTAGGGACATTAGACCCCCCATGAAATTGGGCAAAATACAAATTTTTAAAAATTTGCTATTTTTTAAACACCTCTCTAGGAATTTTTAGATCCTCCGGAGCAACTCTATGGTCAACATGGGCCAAAGGTGGACCATAGTCTTGCACTGGAGAGCGTACAAATGCTTAGAGAAGTGTTTCCTCCAGTGCAACTTCTAGTGAAAGTTGACCGTAAGAGTCAGACTGGAGGAACTAGAAACTCCTAGAGAAGTCATATTCACCAAATCCGCGAATAAACAAATCCGCAAAAGTCAAAGCTGCAAACGTGGCGGGCCGACTTTAGTATGGAAGGACAAGCTAAGAGAAGATGCGGTGGTTTGCTTTTGCCTGGGCCTCCTGGGAAGGTCAACACAAACTGAGCGCGAACTACTTTTGGACATTTTTTGAACTCAGTTTGCAGCGACCAAAGTAAGCTGGGGACGAAAGGAGGATGGAGAAAGAAAGCAGGGCACTTTTGAAAGGAGCTGGAAGAGTGGGACAGCAGAGGGTTAACCCAGACAGTCCCTTTCAAATTGGGTATGGAGGTCGAACTATCCACCCGACTTGAGAGACGGGCCAACTCCGCCAACGCAACGTGAGTCAGCAGATGGGCTTGAAAATGGACGGCTCGAGGAACGGAGCCAAGTCGCACGCTTCGGGGTCGGCCTCGGGAATAAAATAGACCTGGCTTGAGAGGAAACAAATTCCTCTCCATCCCCAGCACAGACTTCAGCCAAGTTGGAGACGAAACCCACCGGATGAATCGCCTCCGACGGAAACCTCACGGGGCCTGACTCAGCGCCGCCGTCGGAGGTTTCTCGAGGGGAATTGCGGACAAATTTCTAACCTCTGATAGTAAAAAATTGTACACGAATGCACAACAGATGTGAAAAAGTAGTCCAAGCAAAGATACTGGGACGATGTGTTCCTTACCTGAGATTGAGGAAGAGGAGGAGGAGGAGGAGCGGACGATGACGTAGTCGCGGTCACTCCGGTGCCGTCTCCTCCACATGGTATCCCCCCGGTCACCCACCCAAAAGGAAACCCAAGGTTCCTCCTTCTCAAGACTGGCACCGATCCCTCGGCAGGCTTAAAGTCGGGGGGGGGGTCTACAAACAGCGCCCTCCGAAAAAGAGACTGCACTCCATCCGGCGTCAACCGGGGACCCAGGAAAGGAGGAGGAAGGGAAAGCTGCTGAATCTGTTTTGCGGCTCAGAAAGAGAGAGCTTTGGAGGGTGGCGTTTGGAGAAAGAGACAGGAATAGACCGGAGGCGGCAGCGATGATGGCACGGGCGGACTTTTTCCTTCCCTAATTTTGGAACAGCTGCTTGGCCCCCCGTCAGAGATGCCAGCCGTCCGTCCCGAGAACGGAAACAGCTCGAGGGGGAGACAGAAAAAGAGAGAGAGAGGGAGGGAGGGAGGAAGAGAAAGGACCCAGGGAGAAGGCGAGGTCCAAAACCCTGCCCCAGGAAGAAAATTATTTGATTCTCTCGTTGTGTATTAGGGACACCGTTTTGCGATGCCATTGTATGTAGCGTCCAAGGATTTTGGTATCCGCGGAGGGGTCCTGATAGCAAGTCCGAGTGGATACCAAGGACTCATTGTATAAATTATTAGAAAGCAAACCTAGACTCTGAATGGCAGTGTAAGTTTATGCCAAGCAAAGTCTCCCTTCCCCAAAAAGTTCACAATTTTGAAGGTGGGAGAGACGCAAAAACGGAGAGGCAATGTTAAGAACAGGTAATATAGGATGCACACTAAATAGGACGGCCAAAAAACACAATAGGCGGGATGCATACACAATCCATAGACAGGCTAGCGTGATTTCCATATCCAGCGCACACAACTATGCTCAACACAAGCCACTACAATGGATTACACACCTTTAGGGATCTAATACGCACCGTGGCCAAAGGACGCAACTAGACCTAAGCGTACGTTCACAAATGCAAAAACTTCCGTCTGCAGATGGAGAGATACTGGGAACCCGCCCGGCTCAGAAGGTACGCTCTCCTGCCAAAGGAAGCCTACATTCCCCAAAGGGCCACGGGTTCGGCAAGGTACGGAAATGAGGAAATAACACTGAGTTAAGTGCCTCTGAGCATGCAAAGAAGGCCTTCCCTTGAACCTTAGGTCCTCGATCAATGACTTGCCATATATACTCATGGATAAGTCTAGAAATTGAGGTTAAAAATTGACCCAGAAAATCTGAGTCGACCTATCCATGGGTCAATGTAAGTACCAAATATATATATATGGTTTAAAATATAGCACTTACTTTGACCTATAGATAAGTTGACTTATATATATATATATATATATATATATGCATGTTAGATGGATGGACTCTGTTAAGGGAGAGGTGGGATACAAATAAATATTATTATTATATATTATATATAAGGCAGGAGTTTAATCTGCCCTGGAAGCACAACTCCCTTCGACTCTCTCATCCATCCAGCCTTTAATATGAGATAAATTTTGCAAGTTCTTCGGCATCATTTCCCTTTGCTTCATCCTTTCCTACGTGCCCCTAAATTTTACCCTCGACGTATCCACGGGTCGTATCAAAATCCATAACGTCTGCCCCAAAACCTGCCCTCGACTTAGACTTACAGTCGAGGATTTGGAGTAATCCTGAAGGCACGCTAGGGAAAAGGGGACTCTGACTGTGTGCCGAGCGCCTTTTCTGTACAATGCAGGAATCCTGAACACTTAAAAGCGAGGCTTGCTGGTTTCCAAACCCAGCGACGGCTTCTCCCTCTGGGCAGGGAGCGCAACCCCTCTGAGCATGCGCAAAGGCCACAAACGGAGGCAGGGTGGCCAGCATCTCTCCGTTTCACAGCAGACAGAAACTAGCAGAGACACTCCACCGCAAGCCATGCTACCGTTATCGGAGCGGACGGAACCGAGACGAGGATCCAGGAGAGAGATCCGTACCGATCTCGGAGCTCATCCGGTGGGCTTTGCAGAGTTCCCCCGTCCAGGATAAGGAGCGCTTCCGTCCTACGTCCGGGACGCCCCGACTTGCCTCTCCGTCCCCTACAATTGCGGGAAGCGTCATTTTTTAACAAAACATCATTTACTCTTTTCCTTCCTCGCTCGTGATCCCGAGTGCCTACTCTCTCCGGAAAAGCAAGGACAGATCGATCAGCCTTCGTAAGCTTTGAGCATCTTTATAATAATAATTTCTGCACCCATTCCTGAAGAAATTGCAATTTTTTATTTGCAACCAGACAAAATCCTCACCCATCTCCGTGGAAAACCATTCTGGAGACCCGGAGTAGCCAAGTCACAAAGATTTTTGTCTCCGGCACTTTGGGTCCAAAACACAGTGCAGAAACAATCCAGTTTGAGACCAGGGTCAGGGCTAGAAAATCCTGGGAATTGTAGTTTATTTTGGCACTACGACAGCCTCACAAAACTACAGTTTCCAGAATTTCCAAGACAGTTAAAAGCGGTCTCAAACTGGATTATTTCTGCATTGTGTTTTTGGTTTCCTTGGAGGGAGGCGGGTATTATTTTTCGCAAAAAGGGAAACTCGGAAAAGCTACTCCCAAATTTAAAAAATATATAGTTTCCACTTGTTCCGGGTGGTTTGTTTCAGCCTCGTAAGCAATTTCTGAAGTTGCCAATAAATAAGATTTTGCAACCGAGAAAAAGGAAGTGGGCTTTGAAGTTGCTAGTGGGTTTTTTTCCTGGACCCGGTCTTTGGATGATCTCTGCAAACTGGAAGTAACTTGAAGCTTTCCATTTGTGTTTGTGTGTATTGTGTAAGCGAGACAGAAAGAGAGAATATTCAGATTGCGCTTCCACAATTCACACACTCGGCAAATGTCTCAGAAGTTTGCAATCGTTGCGGCAATAGTTCTTGGGTTTTGAATGATGGGTTATGGAGTTTATCACACCGGGGCGAATTTTGGCATTTAAAAAAAGAGATTAAAGCACATCTAAAGCACCCTGCAAACAAAGCGGAAAAGGCAAGCAATTGCGCAAATGATGATCCCACGCAATTGTGCAAATGGAGCGACGTCGGAAACGCATTGTCGCTGCGATCCCGAAAGCAAAAAGATGTGCATTGATGCTTCTTTGGGACCACTTTGTTGGAAAGGTTTTGTGCGACGCCGTGTGAAATCGTTTCGCGTAATTACACGATTTTTCCAGGATAAACTCCTGTGTGATAAACTCCTATGACTCTGGAGTTCGATCCCGAGGTTGACAATGAAAACCATTGTGTGATCTTAGGCAAGTCACACTCTCTCAGCCTCAGAGGAAGGCAATGGCACACCTCCTCAGAACAAATCTTGCCAAGAAAACCCTACGATGGAGTCGCCTTAGGGTCGCCGTAAAGTCGGAAACGAGTTGAAGGCACACAACACCAGCAACAAATCCATAGCCTCCTTTCCAGCCAAGGTTACCTGGGGTTTCCTTTTTGTGCAGGAACGTCCGGATCATGGCGATCTTGGTTTTCTCCAGACCATCCTTGGTGCCGCTCTTGGCCGCTTTCATCAACTGGGTCATCTGTGCGAAAGTCGGGAAGGGGATATGTCAGCAAAGGAAGCCTATTCTTGTCCCTATTCTGTAATTGTGGCAGCCAAGGACTGCAAAATCGGCAATGAACCCTCCTTTTCATATATGGGTTCACTTGGAGCATTTTTGCAACATCCATATTCATTTGGCGGCTGCCGTGACGTCACTACAAATTTTATTATCACACTCAAAATACAAAACTACAAATCTCACATTTTACTAATGCAATCTATTACAATCTACAGTTACCGATTCACTACGTTACATTTATATCGTCTTCCCTAATACAGTGTTAATGTTTTTACTTATGAAAAATTCCTCCATTTACTCTGAAGTAAATCCTTTCGCTACGAAATGAGCGTTATACGTCTTTGATTTTTTCCAATCGAATTAATCGCCAATATTTCCTCGGCACCTTTCCATTTTCCTGTTATGTGATTTTTCTTTTACTCTTACTCATAATATCTCTCTTTCTTCCTTCTCCGACTTGCTTTGTCACGGCCATCGCTTTTGACAAAATTTCCAAAAGCCATTCTTCCACCGTTTTTCAACGTCCTTATGGTTTAGCCATGAGGTTCATCTATCCATATCTTGCATGTCCAATAATTTCAAAAGCAAAGTCGTCTAGCGTTCGGAGCTTTGCTTCCCCCCCCCCCCGTAATTGCGCTACCATTATTCTTTTTACCGACATCATGTACAGTAAGATTTCCCAACATTTCCTTTCTATACCAGCGGGTAATATATTTAACATATTTAACAGATACGTTTCCGGTTTTATCCGAAATCTAATTTTGAAAATTTCCTGAATTGTTAATTTGGGGGGTGGGGGTGGAATGACCGATGTATCATGGCACAATGCGCGACCAGCACCCAAGTGAATTTTTTGCGGTGCTTCCCAATGGACAACTCGAAACAAGCTGGAACACAACAGGATCGCACAAAAACAACCGCAGCGAGCGATTCTTTCTCTTTAAGTACGTTAGTTTCTGCAAAGCAAGAGAGACCAAGAGCAGCGAAGGACCAGCTGAGACCGAGAGCAGGTTTTGCAACTCAGATGTTAGAGAAGGTAAATTGTTATTAATTTTTTAAAAACACCACCATATCGAGAGGAAAGAGGAGGGTACCTTGCAGTCGTATCTTTGCTTCAGCTCCTGCATGTCTCTCCCCCCGACTTTCAAAGCCAGGATGTCCCTCTTAGTCCTGGAGTATCTTTCCTTTAGTCTGTGGAGGTCTGGAGAAAGCTGCTGATAGCCCCGAAAAGCGAAACGGAGGAGAGAAGAAGAAGAAGCAGAAGAAGGAAGAAGAAAAGGAAGAGGAAGAGAGAGGCAGAGAGATCCAGGTAAGCGGCAGACGCGCCAAGCCAAGACGCAGACGGAGACACATAAAGCATTCGCGGGTCACCTTCATGTTAGTGGCGATGTTAGAAGGCAGCATTTAGTGTCTCCAAAATGATAGATTATATGCCAAAAAAACTAACCCAGATCCATCCTTTCCATGTTATTTCAAGACGGCTCCATCATCTCACCTCTCACCCTTCTCCTCTCCAAGCTAAACCTATCCAGGTCCCTCGGTTATTCCTCATAAGACCTGGGTTTTGGACTTTTGGTCATCTTGGTCACCTTTCTCTGGACACATTCCTCTTCCTCCTCCATGACCCTAGTCCTCAATGGGTTTAGACTGGACTCTTCCAACTGTATGGACCTTATCACACGGACGGACTTACGTTTCCAAAAAATTGCTGAACCGTTGCGATTGTCCATCGCACTTCTAAAACATCATTGAGGCTTCCCTTCCGACGGCGATGAAGCATTCACGGAGAAGCCGTTTTGTGAATAACAGGATATCCCATTATTCAAAAAATGTTTTCTCCGCAAACGCTTCGCCGACGGAAGGATAGCAGGAAGCCTCAATTACGTTTTGGAAGCGCGACAGACAATCCCACTTTCGCGCTTCTGCAACAGTCCGGCAACGTTTTGGCGACGTAAAGTCCTTCCGTGAGATAAGGGCCTATGGTTTCGTTATTCGATGATCTAACGATATAGGTTGCCGGCTATTCGTTCCAAAACTAGAAGGCACCTTGGTGACATCCTTTATTCCCAGACAAGGCTTCTGGTGTGACCCACTGGCAAAAAATTCACCAAAATCCCATTACCTTTGGCTGGAAGGAGACCTTCGGCTTGGCAGGTTCGGCTTCCGGCTTGGTCTCATCCGCCGAGTCCTCGCTGTAGCTTTCGAACTCGCTGGAGCTCCATCCTAGATCCTCGGCTTCTTGCGGATCCTTGTGGACATCTTCGTAGATAAGGTTTCTATCCGAATCTGGAAGGATGGAAACAAGAAGAGGAGGAGGAGATGGGATCTACTTAGCAAAGGGTTACACAAAGGATATATCCAAGGCTGGAAAGGAACGGAAAGTTAGAAGAGATGGTTGAGCTTCGTTCCGCGAAATGAACGCATTCCGAGAAAGAAAGAAACCGTTGCGCAGAATATGAGAGGAGATAAATTAGAGAAGGAAACCCCTGAAGGAAAAAGAGAAGATATGAAATGAAATGGGGGGGAAAAAGAAGGTAAAAGTAGACGATTGTCAAAGGTTGCCTCCATGCCAAAGTCCTTTAGGAGTTTAAATTGGGACTTCAAATAGTGGTTAACCCAAGAAAACCACGCAAATGATATCCAAACGTGATTAAAATGAGATAAACACAAGAGCTATTATCCCGTGAACAACCAGGCAATAAACAGGGAAAAAATCATTCAGGGGGGAATCCTGTTTCTTGCCTGGTTATTCACGGGTTTAAGGGAACGTTAATCGCGTTTCGCCCCCACGTCGCACGAAAACCATCAGCGCAATTGCACAATAATAATATGGTTATTCGCGGCGTGATAGCACTTTGAACATGTGTGAAAACCATTGGCGCAACTGTGTGATAATAACGGGCCGGTCGCCATTTTTACTTCCAATTGTGTGATAAACGTGTGACGCTAAGACAAGCGGCTTCCCGTTTGTAGATGGAGAGTACAGAAGAGGTTTCGATAAGCACAACGCTAGTCAACGCGTTCACGGCATGCGCCAAAAGCCGCATAACGGAAGAGGCAATGGCGCACGCAACGCACCACGCCGCGTGCACGAGCCCCATTATTTTCAATGGGGCTCGAGCATACGCGGTATGTGCCTTATACGGGCAGGTCCGGAACGGATCCCCCGAATACGGAAAGTGCGCGTTGTATCATCCCCACGTCTGCGCTCTTTCCACAAACGGTTACTCACCAGGAGACCATCCCCGCTCCTTCAGTGGAAAATAGGCGAGTAACTAAAGAGCAATAAAACATTACTCCTCGCTGCAGCCAGTAATACCGAACAGGGAGCAATAAGAGATTCTTGTCGCAATGCGAGGCAACATGGTACAGCATTTGAGCGCTGGACTAAGGACTCTGGAGATCAGGGTTCGAATCTCTGTTTGGTTACAGGAACCCACTTGGGTACGTCGCACTCGGAAGAACGCAAAAGCAAACCCTCTTATGGGTTCGCAATAGGATTGTCGTAAGTCGGAAATGACGGCACACAACAGCAGCCCCGTATCGGTCTACTCTACACAAGGTGGCCCTGTATTTATTTTCAAGGAACGGAAAGGAGGAAGACAGAAATTAGGGGTGCGGAAACGGGGGAGAACGACATAGAAGCCCACCAGAATTCAATGATTTGGGAGAAAAGAGAAAGACGGCGGAGAAGAGAAAGAGGGTAACCGAAGCGTGCCACGAACAAAAAGGAACCGGGTGAGAAATCCCCCTCGGAGAGTAAAAAGGGGGCACCGTAAGAAGGCGCCGTACCACATTGCTCCGTCTCCGCGCTTTCGTAAGGGACGTCGTCGTAGATCACGTCGTCTTCGGCCGCCGGGGGGACAACCTGAGCGCCTGGAAGGAAACCGACACAACAGAGGAAGAGGACGCGTTTGGAGACGGGTCGGAGCAACGTTTAATTTACCCTTTACTCCTCGTTTCTAACCGTAAAGGAGATACAGAGCAGGATGGACGGAGAGTCCTGGAAAAAAAAGGTTGCTAACTATGGACCTTATCAGACGGGAGGAATTTCTCTTTATTGCGAACGGAGCCAATTCGCAATTACGTGAATCCCTTTTGCGTTCGGGATGCGTTCGGAATGACTTCCCGTTGCCTGAAAATGACCCCCCGTTGCCCAAAATTGCGTGAGATGCTTTAATACGCAATAATGTAATACCCACGATTGCGTGCGGAATGACTTCCCTTTTGCCCGAAATTGCGTGAGATGCTTTAATTCGCAATAACGCGAAACCCCAGGATTGCGTTCGGATCGACATTGGATTATACTCCCAATTTCCGACGTCTGATAAGGTCCTAAGAAAAGTCCAGTAAATCCAATCCCCGAACGAGGATTAGAGCCTCAGTCTCTTGGAGAGGGGCGAAGAAACACGTATCCATTTTTTGGAGGATTTCATTTCAGCACTTAAATATACACACAAATACAGAAACACAACACATACACATGCACATATATATACACACAGTCATGCGCCTGCTTTCGGCGCATCACGTACCTGTCGACGCAGCTCTGCGCAAGGTCTTCCTTTTCCAGCTGTAGACCCGCGTCCCGGTTTGCGCGTTCGAGACGTCGCCATTGCTCACAACGCCCAGAAACCTGGAAAGGAGGGACCTTATCAGACGTCGGAAATTGGAAGTATAATCCAACGGCGATCCGAACGCAATCGTGGGGTTTCAGATTATTGCGAATTAGAGTATCTCACGCAATTTGGGGCAAAAGGGAAGTCATTCCGAACGCAATCATGGGTTTTACGTTATTGCGAATTAAAGCATCTCACGCAATTTCGGGCAATGGGGGGTCATTTTCGGGTAATGGGAAGTCATTCTGAACGCATTCCGAATGCAATGGGAATTCACGTAAATTCGCTAAACTAGCGAATTCACATGAATTTGGATTGGCTCTGTTCGAAATTGGGAGGAATTCCTCCCATGTGATAAACTCCAAAGAAAGAGAAGAGAAGAAAGGAAAAGGAGGAGGAATGAAGGAGAACTAAAAGAAGAGTAAACTGGGAGGAGAGGAAGGAGAAAAGAAGAGGAAGGAAGGATAGAGGAAAGAGAAAAGAGAAGAGAAAGTGGGGGAAAAGGAGGAATGTAGGGAAGGGAAGGAAAAGAGAAGGAAGAAAGGAAGGAAGGAAAAGAAAGAAAGAAAGAAAGAAGAGAAGAGAAGAGAAGAGAAAGGAGAGATTGAGAAGAAATGAAAGGAAAGAAAAAGAGGAAAAGAAAGAAAGAAAAGGAGAAGGGGAAGAAAGAAGGACGAAGGAGAGACTGAGGGAGGAAAGGAAAGAAAAAGAGAAGGAAGCAAGGAAGGAATAGAAAGAAAGAGAGAAACAGTGATATTTTTATTGATCAACCTGAAAGCACACCAAATTTTGCAAGAAAAATCCTCTGCACCTGGATGCAAAGCTTTTTTAAAGGGGCTTTTATTGGTTAAAAACTCACCAATTTTTCTCCAAAATGAAAGAGTTGGAAGAAAAGCCTCCAATGGGTTTTTCCCTTTGACTTCCACAAGAGGGCAGCTTTGAGCTTCAGCTGTTTTTTAGTCTGCATCCTCACTACAGAAATAATGCACTTTGGCACCACTTTTAAGCCTATGGAAGCCCCGGGATTTGTAGTTTTGCAAGGCCCGCAAAACTACCAATAGTTTATATATGAAAGCAAGTTTATATGCCGTCCTTTAAATTGCTGTTGCATTTTACAATCATTTTAATGATTTTATTATTATTAATATTATTATTATTATTATTATTATTATTATTATTATTAAAGGTGCCTCACCAAACTACAAATCCCATTATGAAGAAATCCTATTAAAATTTCCCCTAGGGTCACTAATAGCAGTATTAGTAGTAGCAGTTTTTAGAAAGTCCCAAATATATGTAATATTATAATATATTATAATATAATATAATAATATAATATAATATAATTATTTCTGCATTTGCAACTAAAAGCCCTCTCCAAAATATTATGCATTTCCAATGCAAGGAGAGGCAAGACTTTTCTTAATAAAGGAAAGAAAAGTTTAGAATGAAAGGAAAATGTTTCGCTTTGTTATAAATCAAGGAATATCAAATAATAAAATCAAATAATAATAATAATAATAATAATAATAATAATTTATGTATATGCTTTGCTTTACCTGCTGATCCATCCATAAACCAAGCTGCCAAACAGGTCCATCTCTTGGCTCTTTCCAAATAAAGGACACCTGGAAAAATCACCTGGACCAGGTAGGGATTTTGGGACCCAGGTGGAGCAAATCTACCTGGATTTCAACCCATGAGTTTCTGGATTAAAAGGTGCATTTACACTGCAGAAAATAATGCACTTTGGTACCACTTTAACTGCCAAGTTGCAAAAGGGGCATTGCAATCTTTTTCCTCCCATTTCCCCCAGTGCTCAGCTTTAATTTTCCTCCCTGATTCATATTCATTTCCAGTTTGCTCCTCTTCTTTAAATAAAATAAAATAGGAATAAAAAGCATAAGGGAAATACCATTTTAAAAAGCATGAATGCAACGTGCGTCGAAGCGACGGAGAAGCACTTACTCTTGCTGGGTCTGAGAGCCAAACGGATCTGCAAAAATGCAAAGAGAAGATAAATTTAATAATAAATAAATTAATATTTATTTCTATCCCACCTCTTCAGTACGATCAAAGCGGCTGGACCCAAGTTGCAATGAACCAATGCAAGTATTTAATTATAAATAAATTAATATTTATTTCTATCCCACCTCTTCAATAAGATCGAGGCGGCTGGCTTGCAATGAACCAATGCAAGTATTTAATTATAAATATAAATTTATGCATTATTATTATTATTATTATTATTGTATTAAAATAAATATTACTTTATATTATTATTATTACAATAAAATATTATTATAAATACACTAATATTTATTTCTATCCCACCTCTTCAATAAGATCGAGACGGCTGGACACAAGTTGCAATGAACCAATGCAAGTTTTTAATTATAAATATAAATTTATATATTATTATAATTATATTAAAATAAATATTATTTTATCATAATATTATTTTATTTTGATACTATTATAATAAAATATTATTATAAATAAATTAATATTTATTTCTATCTCGCCTCTTCAATAAAATCGAGGCGGCTGGACCCAAGTTGCAATGAACCAACCCAAGTATTTTATAATAAATAAATTAATATTTATTTTTATACTGCCTCTTCAATAAGATCGAGGCGAATGGTTTGCAATGAACCAATACAAGTATTTAATATTAAAAAAAATAATTAATAATAATAATAATAAATAATAATAATAATAATAATATTATCATCGAAGCGGCTGGACCTAAGTTGCAATCAACCAACGCAAGTCCAACCAAGAAAATGCAAAAGAAGACCATGGAGAATTGAAACGTCTCCGGACAGACCGGGTCTGAAACCAGTTCAGACGTCCATACGACCCTCCGAAACTCCCCTTACCAAGATGGCTGCCCGAATCGGAAGAGGTCAGCAACGGGGCCCGATCCTCCAGGAGGGCTTCCTCGGCCTCCCATTCCTCCAAGGGCTCCAGGTCATCGCTGACGCTGGACCTTCTCCTGGACGGAGGGTCTTGGAGAGCCCCCCGGGACCCCAGCTCCGTCCGGGCGTTGCTGACCACGAGCCGCGCGACGACGGCGTCCTCCTCCTCCGCGTCCTCCTCCTCCTCCTCTTCGTCCTCGCTGTCCTCCAAGGCGAAGCGTTCCCCCGTCTCTCCGTCCCCCTCCGTCGAAACCGCCGAAGTCGCGGCCCCGTCCCCTGCGCAAAAACGTAAAAAAGCGGCAATAGTTAGAGTCCGGAAACCACACGTTACAGTCGTCCCTCGGTATCCGAGGATTCAAGCGTCCGCGGTTTGCAAACATTGCCAAAAATATATATATAAATTCCAAAAATCGAGCCCTGATTTGGGAATTTTATGACCCATCGGTATCCGCCGACTTTGCATCCGCGGATTCAAGCGTCCGCAGCTTGCAAACGTTCCCGAAAAAACGATATAAATTCCAAATAGCGAGCCTCGGTTTTTGCCATTTTTATAGCATCCGCAGCTCGCAAATTTTGCAAAATATATATATATATATATTTTGCAGGGCTGTTGCAATTGTAACTAACTCCTAAGAAAAAGTAATGGTTTTGCAGGGCTTGCAATTGTAACTAACTCCTAAGAGAAAGTAATTCATCATTCGGGCTTGTAATTGTAACTAACTAACTCATAAGAAAAACTAATTGTTTTGTATGGCTTGTAACTGTAACGGACTCCGTTCTCTATATTACTCGTACTTTTAATACTTGGAACTCCAAGTGTAACTAATTACCTAACAGTTACATATTTTTATCATTAAGAAACTTCTCTGGCCGCATCCACACTCTGAAAATAATTCAGTTTGATGCCAGTTTTGAGTGCTCCAGCTCCACACTGGAGACCAGGGTTTGAATCCCCGCTTGGCCACGGAAAAACTTGGGAAAGTCACTCTCTCTCAGCCTCCGAGGGAAGCAAAAGGCAATCCCCCTCCGAACAAACCTTGCAAGAACAACCCCAAAGTCAGAAACACCTGAGATTCACCGGTGGACTCCCATCCAAGGGCTAACCAGGGCCGACCCTGCTTAGCGCCCGAGACCAGACAGGATCCGGACCCTTCATTTGGGTTTGAATAGGAAGGAAACGGTACCTAGAGAAGAACCCGGGACCGGATGGGAAGAGGCCATCTCTGCTTTAGGGCACCACTTTGCTCCGAAGCGTCTCTCCTGGGTCCTTCCCAAAATGGCTTCCTAAGGAGAAAAGCAGAGGAAACAGGTTCAGGAGGGAGGCTGGGCTTTGCATTTAGTCTAAAAATCGGGATGGTCGAGTTTAGTCCAGACGCAACCGTCCGCACCGTCGCCGGCGTCGTGGTGCGCCGTCCGGCCGTTCCCGACTTAACGGCAGCCCGAAGGCAACCTTATCGCCGGGTTTTGTTCTTCCCATCCTCTGAGGCTGAGAGCGTGTGACTTGCCCAAGGTCACCCAATGGCCGAGACGGGATTCGAACCCTATTCTCCAGAGCCGTGGCCCAATGCCCAACCTCTATGCCACGCTAGATCTCTATCAGTCATTTCGGTCATTTCTGACAAACGATGGACACTCCTGGTGTGCACCGGATGCTACCAAAGTGTATCAGTCATTTCTGACGCACGCCGGACACTCTTGATGTGCGTCGGACACTACTGAAGTGTATCGGTCATTTCTGACGCACAATGGACACTCCTGATGTGCATCAGATGCCACCGAAGTGTATCGGTCACTTTGGATGCACACTGGACACTCCTGGTGTGCGTCAGACGCCACCAAAGTGTATCGGTCATTTCTGACGCACGCCGGACACTCCTGGTATGCGTCAGACGCCACCGAAGTGTATCGGTCATTTCTGACACACGCTGGACACTCGTGGTGTGCATCAGATGCCACCGAAGTGTATCGGTCATTTCTGACGCACGCTGGACACTCCTGGTGTGCATCAGACGCCACCGAAGTGTATCGGTCACTTCTGACACATGCTGGACACTCGTGGTGTGCATCAGACGCCACCGAAGTGTATTGGTCACTTCTGACGCACGCTGGACACTCGTGGTGTGCATCAGATGCCACCGAAGTGTATCGGTCATTTCTGACACACGCTGGACACTCGTGGTGTGCATCAGATGCCACCGAAGTGTATCGGTCATTTCTGACACACGCTGGACACTCGTGGTGTGCATCAGACGCCACCGAAGTGTATCGGTCACTTCTGACGCACGCTGGACACTCGTGGTGTGCATCAGATGCCACCGAAGTGTATCGGTCATTTCTGACACACGCTGGACACTCGTGGTGTGCATCAGACGCCACCGAAGTGTATCGGTCACTTCTGACGCACACTGGACGCTCCTGATGTGCGTCAGACGCCACCAAAGTGTATCGGTCATTTCTGACGCACAACGGACGCCACCGAAGTGTATCGGTGTATCGGTCATTTCTGACCAAGTTTAAGAAATGGATGAAGCCAACTTTTGGGGGGGCAACCTTTGAGTCCGAATCCCTCGCAGCCAAATTGGGAATGCTTTCCTTTTTTTCGGCCATTCCTATTATTGCGTTCAAGGACGATCCGGAGAAACGGAGAAAGACACTCCCAAAACAAAGCAATGCAAGACAACACCCGGGTTGGGAAGCCGAGCCGCTCCGAAGGCCAAGAACGCCGACGAAGACCGGCCCTTTCCCCAAACGTTTGGGAGGATTTTTGTTTGTGTGTTTTCCTCCCCGCTTCGTCGTGGGCCTTTTTACTGGCAAGCAAAGTCCAGAACGGCTCAGATTTCCCAGCGATTGGGAAATAAGAAGGTTTTGCAATCCAGAATCACCCCATGCTTTGAGAATACAATCAGTATCTGACACTAGAGAGGAAACGAGGGATAACAACGCTCCGTTTTTATGGTCAAAGTTGTTTCGAGACAGGATTTGGAAATGTTTCTTTGCGGGCTACAACTCCCAGAAATCCAGACTTGTGGGATTTGTGATCCAAACATAAATAAACAGCCGATCCTTTAGGTGTTTAGTGTCGCTCACCGGGTTGTATCGCAACCCAGCTGCGGGTCGCTTTCCGATCCACGAATGCGCAATTGTGCAAAGTTCGTTTTTGCAAAAGTTGCTGGAAACTAACCCTTCCGAGTTGTGTTTTGCGCAATGAGAGCAAACAGTTTAAAAACCCGTAACGGTTAACTATTGAATGTAGGGGAACTGTACTTGAAACTAACTGCTCTTGGCATTGCTTTTGTTGGGTTTGAAGGCATTTATTTTGCAAATGTTTAACTTTCTGAAATGTTTCCAACTGGCAATTCCAAACGTTTGTCTGACTACAGATGGTTGGAAGACGGAGATATCAATTGCACGGTCAATAATAATATTATTCATAATAATAAAGATTAGATATGGGGTCTTAAAGATCAATTAAATTGCAAACTTTTTAAATTTGTTAGCCTGTTTATACCCGATTTATGGCACACTTAATAGACTAGAGAGATACTTAGAGATATATCTGGGTAGGAAAGAGAGGGAGGAAAAGTGAAATCCAAAACATTACTGTAACAACAACAACAACAACATGTATTTATACTCTGCCTCTCCAATGAGATCGAGGCGGCTTACAACAGTATTAAAAAGCATTAAAAGACGGTAAAATGCAATACCCCATAAAACCACCCACCCAATGAAACCAATATATTGTTACTCGCCAAATACTCCACGCAAATGGTGATGTTATTGGGGCAATATTTCGGGGTTGCAAAAAGTGTAGCGATGCCCAAACTTTGGCCTTGCAGACATTTTGGACTTCATCTCCCAGAATCCCTAACCGCAGGGTTTCTGGGAATTAAAGTCCAAAACCTCTGGAGGGCCACGGTTTGGGAACCACGCTTAGGGTCGTGACGGGTCGGAAACCGAAGCTGCACAACATCAGAATTCCTGGGTTTTCTAGGTCTAATCCCCTTGGCCAAATCCGAGACCAAATCTTTCTTAGGCGTTCCTCACAATTGGTTTTGTGTTTGTCTTAAAACACGCTCGAACGGCCCGTCGGGTAACCTTCTCTTGCAGGACCATTTGAAAAGAGACCGAAACCATTGCCAAAAAGTCCCTGCGATGAACCCATTATGGGAAACTCTGAGTAAGAGGGAGCGGAGAGGAAGAAAATCGTTCATCTTTGCAAGGATTTTGTCTCGCTCTTGGAAGGGGAAATCCCAACGAAGAGCTCATCTCCAATCCAGTCTCTTTCTTCTTGCAATGGAAAGCAAAAGTAAAGAAGCCAATAATGCAAATACAGACTTAGATCTTGTGCAGATCAACAAGTGCAAACGCCGTCGCTTCCCATTATATCCACGAAGCCAAGGGTGCTTCTGGGCATGCACAGAGCGCAACACGGCCATGGGTCACCTTGGGCCCACTACCTTTTAAACCGGATCACAAATCGGTTTGAAGCGGTTGAAATGACCCTGGTTCGCCCTTGAACCGAATCACCGAAGCGGTTCGGAGAGGGGGGGGCCGATGCGCCAGACCCATTTAACTCGCGTCTTTTTGACGCTGATTTTCCCCCCCGCGTCTTTTTGGATAAACCGGTTCCGCACAAGTGCGGACCAGACGCGGGTCGGAATCGATTTAAATTTGCCCTTCAACCAACTGGAACGGGTTCATTGTGAATCGATTCATTCGTGATGCGAACCGCAAGTGGGTTGTTTTGTTTTATTTTGCGGCAAGAAAATGCGACTGGGGTGAATGCGGTCCAAACCACGCTCCGCCGCCGAACCGATCCATCGATTCGGATCGCGAATCAGTTTATTTGTAAGCGGGAATGGCTCAATTTTCCTTTACGCAAAAGGATCTTGTAGCACCTTTTGAGACTAAGAAAGGGCAATACTCTGCAGATTTGGTCCGCTTCCTCTTAAACTTTTTGCCGCAACGTCTTTGGCTCAGTTAAAAGTGCTTCGAGACCCCTTTGCGGACTGATATTCCAGGCTGAAACTATCATTTGGCCCAAAACACACTGCAGAAACAATCTGGTTTGAGGCCGCTTTAACCACATTGAGTCCATGCTAAGGAATCCTGGGAACTGTAGTTTCGTAAGGCTTTGTTTAGCCTTCCGCATTGGAGAGCTCCAGTGCCACGATAAACTACGATTCAAAATAAATGACCCGTTTCTGCATTCATTTTATATCATTGGCACCAAGTCTTCCCCAACATTTCGCAGACGGAAACCGAGCGACGTCAAAAAGTCTCCAAATATTTAAACCTTCGCCAATCGCGTCGCCCCTTAAAACCGTCTCTTCTCCGGGCTAAACATACCCAGATCCCTAAGTCTCTCTCCATAGGGATACATAGTTTCCAGATAAAGAAGTAATTGCTTTTCTAAAAAATATATTATTTTGCCTTTATCTTGCATGATATCTAACAACGTCACGTCTCACGTTTTGGTCTGGAAACATCGAGGACCTGGGATGGTCCTGAACTGGCAACCTGACGCAAATACTCTTATTATTATTTATGTTGGGAAACCTATTTTTGAAACCGGGAAGCAAATAATAGAGAATATTCTTTCGTGGGCGTCCCTTGTCCAGGTAAACCCGAGCCGCACCTGCGTGGCCGTCGCGTGTCCCCAAAAGTGTCCAGATACCCATGCCCATCCCCTCTCTTTGCAGCGTCGTCCTCCGAGACGGGATTTATTTACGCCCCGGAGATGGTTATATATAACCCAGCTCCGTGTCAGGTGTCCTCCTAGTCGGACTAACCTTAAAAAGGTCACCGCCGTCCGGTTGGATCGGAGGCAAAGGACACTGCGAGGGATACTCCTCGTTTTGCAAAATAACACGCCTTTACGTTATTATCACACGTTCCTAGTCTTCGCTTTTTGCATCACAATCGATAGCCCCCAACGATCAAACCCCGGGCTGCAAAAACAGATTTGCGGCGGACCTTTTACCCAAAAGAACTCTCCTTTTGGTGCAATTTTGCAAAAGGTCTTAGGAGTTTATGGGGGTATACTCCAAAGGCAATCCGAACGCAATCGCAGGGTTTCGCATTATCGCGTATTAAAGTATCTCACGCAATTTCGGGCAAAAGGGAAGTCATTCCGAACGCAATCATGGGTTTTATGTTATTGCGTTTTAAAGCATCTCACATTTCGGGCAACGGGGGGTCATTTTTGGGTAACGGGAAGTCATTCCGAACGCATTCCGAACGCAACTAGAATTCAGTAAACTAGCGAATTCACGTGAATCCGAATTGGCTCCATTCGAAATTGGAAGAAATTCCTCCCGTAGACCGGACCGGACAGTCCTCGTGGTCGATTCCAATTCTAGGATTCTACGAAATGTGTAGGAAATTACGTTTTAAAGATGCTTTCCAAAAAGGCTCTGTTTGTTCAGTCGCGCCGGGGATGTCGTGGCGACAGATTGTGAGAATTCAGCAACTCTTTCCGAAAAGGCTCTGTTTGTTCGGCTGCGCCGGGGATGTTGTGGTGACAGATTGTGAGAATTTGGCTGGCGTGCACGCGTGCACGCCAGCCAAATTCTCACAATCTGTCACCACAACATCCCCGGCGCAACCGAACAAACAGAGCCTTTTCGGAAAGCGTCGCAGCGACGGGATTAAAAAGCCGGGGTCGACTTACCTCCTTCTTTCTTACAAAGGCCTCTCCATGCTCCGGCTTAAGCCGACCTTTTCTTCTCTCCCGAAGAAAGGGACCCTCGGAGGACGGCGCATGTCATGCGCACATGTCCCTTCTTCTTCTTCCCACGGCTATGGGTCTTCGTCGCCTCCTTCCATCGGCGTCCGAGCGTCCAATCTAGGCCTCGCTTTTTGCAAAGTGCCAAGCGGCGTTTCTCCGAAAGGAGAGACTTGGCAAACCTGGCTCTGCGATGCACCTTGGATTAAAAATATGAGCAAACGGCGAACGAAATGGTCTTCTCTCTGGCCTCCAGGAGAAGTCCAGCAGCCGTAAATATTCAAAAGGAGGAGGAAAGGGAGGCCAAGCCAAAGCTATTTCTATGTGTCAGACTTACGTCAGACGCCTGTGCAAGTCCAGCCTCTTTCTTTCTCTCTTTCTTTCTCTCTTTCTTTCTTTCTGTCTCTCTCCAAAGAGCTCTGTGGCAACCCTTGGCCTCTTTCTTTGCGCAGATCCGTCACACGCCGCTGGAGTTTTGGAGCAAAGAAAGAAGAAGGAGAAGAAAAAGGAGAGCGCATTAGTAAATCGGATCCAGGCGGTCCGGATTTGGCACCGGGTTCAAGGGAGGGAGAAGAAGCAACGGGTGCATTAACTGTCTCTCTGCCAGTGCAAGTGTCGGATAACCGAATGCAAAGATATAGCCGTGTTAGTCTGTACGATAGCGCAGCACCTTTGAGGCTCACCGAAAGAAAGGAGTTGGCAGCAGGAGCTTTCCTAGAGTTCGGTCTGCTTCCTCGGATGCATTTAGGTGCAATAATAATAATAAAATAATAATATGTAGGGAGATATCGCAGCACCTTTGAGACTCACCGAAAGAAAGAAGTTGGCAGTGCGAGCTTTCCCAGACTTAAGTCCATTTCCTCAGGTGCATCTAAATGCAACAACAACAACAACAAGAAGTAGAAAGAACTCATAGCACCGTTGAGAGTCAGTGGAAGAAAGAAGTTGGCAGCAGGAGTTTTTGGAGACTTCGGTCTACTTCCTCAGATGCATTTAGGTGCAATAATAATGATAATAATAAGTAGATAAATATTGTGTCACTTTTGAGATGCACTGAAAGAAAGAAGTTGGCAGCATCAGCTTTCCTAGAGTTCGGTCTACTTCCTCAGATGCATTTAGGTGCAATAATAATAATAATAATAAATAATAATAATAATATGTAGAGAGATCTTGTGGCACCTTTGAGACTCACTGAAAGAAAGAAGTTGGCAGCATGACCTTTCCTAGGCTTCAATCTACTTCCTCAGATGCATTTGGTGGAGCGGAAGCCAGGTACAGACCTATATATGCCAAATAAATATATGAGGATGTCAATACAAGTTACCAAATCCTTTTGCGTACGGAAATAAAGTTGCGGGTCCAGTTTTGACAACGCAACTTCATTTCCATACACAAAGGATTTGTAATTTGGATTGAAATCCTCACACACCAATGGCATATATAGGTCTGTCCCTTGCTTTCCGCTCCACTAAATGCATCTGAGGAAGTAGACTGAAGTCTAGGGAAGCTCCTGCTGCCAACTTCTTCCTTTCATTGAGTCTCAAAGGGGCTACAAGATCTCTCCGCATACTGATCCCACAGACTAACATGGCTATATCTTTTAATTAATTAATTAATTAATTAATAATAATAATAGTAATAATAATAAGAACCAAATGCATCTGAGGAAGTAGACTTTAAGTCTAGGGAGGCTCATACTCTCAGCCCCAGATTACGCCAAACCTCCTTCGAACAAACCTTGCACCTTTAAGCGCAACCGAAAAAAATCTTCTTTTTGCTTTCGCGGAGTTTTTTTCTTTTGCAAATTCTAGTTTGCTCAATATTGGAAACAACTTAAAAAGTACACAACAACAACGACGACAACAAAATGAGCAGAGAGGCGAACGAATAGTTGACGCACGCCGCAAATCCTTTGCAAAAAGCTTCCGCAAAGACGAAGGAAGCGTTTCACGAAAAGAGAGTCCGGAGTTTCTTAAAAGGGCACCTTTATTTCCGAACGCCTATTTTTGGAGAAACAAGGCACCTAATAAACCCTCCGCTTTTCATAAATGGCAGAGATTATAATTTGGCAGAGATTTTAATCCTCTGCCTTCTCGTTTTTTCCGCCGGTTTTAAAACGTCCCGGTTTCTTTCCCTTCTTTGACTCCGCTTTGCTTCGATTGCCGCAAACCGAGTCCAAAGTTTGCATCCAAAGCCGGGATCGGAGAGTTATCACATTGGATCTCCGATTGCTAAAATAAAATCCCTGATATCCTTTGGAGGTTCCCAGGTTTTGCACAATCCGCTCTTGGGTTTTATTCCGAACAGTAATATAAAAGAGCTATCCAAGGTGCCGGGTTTATTTCGGAAACGTAAAGTTCACGGAGCCACGAATTGCTCCTTTAAGTGCAACCGAAAAATCTTCTTTTGGCTTTTTGCGGAGTTTTTCTTTTGCAATTTTCAGTTTGCTAAACATTAGACAAAGCGTTTAATAACTGCTTTAGGCGGATAAACCCGTCCGAGAGTCATCCGTCCCATAAAAACTCCTGGTCTTAAAGATGTATTTATTGACATAAACACCAGGTTTAACACCAAATATGTGTCTTAGGTTTCCAAAGTGTTAACAATCCCCGAAATCGACCCCAAATAAATGGATTATGGTTCGCAGAATCTCCTGATATAATAAAAAATGCGTTTGTCCTCCAGGTCTCTCGGGCCTTTATTATTTTTAGTATAATTTTAAGTATAACGCAACAAGACAACATTAAATCACGTCTCCAAACTTCGACACCAAAGAGCATCGCATCTACTAAATCCGCATAAACCAAATATAAAACGTACCCATCGAACATTAAAAACGACTCCCCGAGTTCCTTCCGGACCCATTTCTTTACAACGAATCGGGATTTTCCATTTCCCAAAAATAAAATATTTCACTTTACTTTATCTACGACTCTTCGTAATGCGAAACCGAACCGCGTCATCGCTATCCGAAGCGCCACGTTTCCATATGGAAATGCGCAACTGTATTTTTATCGGAACGGGGTCCCTTTCTCGAAGAAAACGAATTAAGACCGAGATGCCAAACCTTGGAGCTTTCTAAAGCTCGGAGCCTAGAAACCTCCATCTTGGAAAAGTTACTTTTTTCGGGGACCGCAAGCTATCCAAACCCGGCACGGATTACGGAAGCGACGGTCCACAAAAGGTAACTTATTCCGAGATAACCGTCCGCGGCGGAGGTTTCGGAGCAATCTAAATGATTATTTTGATCTCTTTGATAGGCATCTCGTCCCTCCATCAGTTACTTTTTCCGCTTTATCTGCCTCCGAAGAAGAGCTTTAAGCTTCTCCGACGCACCGAAGAAGCTTCATCTTTAAAAGCAGGTGAGATAAGATTATCTCTAGGACCCGCCGCGATGCGTTCCTGGAATTAACACCGAAAGGGCTAAAAGATTTCAATTTTTTGCAAATATATATATATATATATATATTATGCTTTCTTAAATATAATCTGTTGGATGGGAGATCAACGGGGATTTGAGAGCGGCGTTCCTTTCGGAGATAGCAGTGGATTACATGTGTCCGGGAGTCCCTACGAAAAGCCCCCGAAAATGTCAAAATAGTACGATAGCGTTTAAGGAATGGAGAAAGGCACCTTTTTGAAGCCGAGGCAAAAGGGTTTTTTTGTGTCTCGGTTTCATTTCTAGCCCTCAAAAGATTTCTTTCCAAAGCTGCGCAATGCACAACGCGCACAAACTGGGCTTACGGTGCTAAGCCTCGGCAGGTTTGAGTTTGGAAAAACTACTTTGGGGAGGTTTGTCGTTCCCACAAGGTCACTGGGAGTTGGAGCCCAAGACCCATGGAGTCCAAGAGCCATAGAGTCCAAGACCAAGATCTATGTGGTCCATGTAGTTCAAGACCCATGGAGTCCAAGACGCATGTTGTCCAAGACCAAGACCCATGGAGTCCATGGAGTCCAAGACCAGGACCCATGGAGTCCAAGACCAAGACCCATGGAGTCCATGTAGTGTAAGACCCATGGAACCCAAGACCCATGGAGTCCATTGGATCCAAGACCATGGAGTCCATGTAGTCAAAGACCTATGGAGTCCAAGACCAAGACCCATGGAGTCCATTGGATCCAAGGCCAATGGAGTCAAAGAAAGAGACCCATGGAGTCCATTGAGTCCAAGACCCATGGAGTCCAAGACCAAGACCCATGGAGTCCAAGACCCATGGAGTCCAAGACCCATAGAGTCCAAGACCAAGACCTATGCTGTCCTTGTAGTCCAAGACTGACCCATGGAGTCCAAGACTCATGGAGTCCAGGACCAAGACCCACATAGCCCAAGACCCATGGAGGACTGCAATTCCCACACGGTCTCCATCCATCCAGGCCACTGGGAGCTGTAGTCCTAGACCCTTGGAGTCACCATTTCCGCATCTGTCCTGCAGAAATAACGCAGTTTGAGATCGCTTTTATTACCGTGACCCAACGCTACGGGATTTGGGGATTTCTAACTTTGCACGATGCTTATCCTTCTCCGGCGGAGAGCTCTGGTGCCACGGCTGACCACAAATCCCATTGAGTCGCGGCAATCGGAGCGGCGCCGAACCGGATTATTTCCGCAGAAGAGGTCCGAAACCCAAGAAGAGATATTCCCAACTAAATTTTAGGACCATTTGGACGCGCTTCGGTTTCGTCCTCTGGCAAAAGCAAAACCGGGCTGGGATGGATGACCTTCGGAGCGTCCCTTTCGGAGACGTTATGTCTCGAACCCGCGGCCTTTCGTCTCCGGCGCTGAAAAGCCTTTGGCGATGTTCGACCGCCAAGAGCCATAAAAGGGATTCGGAGGAAGAACCGGCCGAACCAGACCGACGAGACGGGGTTTGCGACGGCACGCCCGGAACCGGTTTTTCCGTCGAACCCGTCGTTTTTGCCACGGATCCCTTCGGGTTATTTTCCATCCGGACAGACCTTCGGGTACCTTGTTTTCCGAGGACTTCGGAGTCCGGAGTTCGAGTCCTCGCCCTCGTTCCCGACGTACGGCAAACCGGAGACCCGTCGTAACGGTTTGGGTCTCGGGCCGTGACTCCGGAGACCACGGTCACACTCTCTCGGCCTCCTCTGGACAAACCTTGCCAAGAAAGCCCAATATTCGGGTCGGCGCAAGTCGGAAACGGCTCGGCGGCGCAAAAGGAGAGCGACCGTTATATTTGCGGAGTTGCGTAAATCAAGTTAAAGGCGCACATACCCTAAACATCAAATATTATGTAATGTTTTGGAAGCTAAGCAGGGTAAGCCCCGGATAGTCCTTGGATGGGAGACCAGCCATGAATCCCGGGTTCTGGAAGAATTTGCAAAGGACCATCTCTGGGTCTTCCTTGTCTTAGAAAAACCCTACAAAATCCATGGGGCCGTCAGGCATTGACCGATCCTCCCTGTTCTTGGAAACTAAGCAGGGTCAGCCCTGGACAGTCCTTGGATGGGAGACCGGCTTCCTCCATTTCGGAGGAAGGCTTTGCAAATCTGGAGTCTTTCAGATTGTTATTACTTTTAGATTGTTATACGGTTGTGTTTTTATATTTATTGTATGCCGCCTCGATCCTGGTGGAGAGGGTGGGATATATATACAAATAAATTATAATAATTATTATCGTTATATTCTCGTAACGATAATAATTGTTGGCCTTTTCTTTGCAGTCTTTGCAATTGTGGCTTTGCTTTAAAATCTCCAAAGGTAACACAACTTCAGTTCAACCTGGGTTATTGTTTTAATAGTGACACAAAAAGAGACACACACAACCGAGGTCAATGACCCGTGCGCAATCGGTTTCTGGACCAGAACGGTTGCAAATAAGCCAGAATCCGCACCCGTGACCCCCGAAACGGTGCAACGACAACCGTCCTGTTGTGTTCCCCCCCCCCCCTTTAATCCTTTGCATTGCAAGAAACGAAGACTATTATTGTGTCGCACAAAGGTGTGTACAAAGCAAACTTTTGTGACGCCCTTTTGGGACAACACCCTCCAAAAAATGCATTATGCAAGATAAGGGCAAGGCCAAGGTGGATTATATAGACAAACTATATAAATACAAATATAAAATATAAATTATATATATATATATATATATATAATAAAAATATAAAATATTTAAAAAAACTATATATTTTTGAATATCTATCAGAGTTGCGAGTTCAGGTTCCTCCCAGGCCTGGAAGTTTCTGTGCCAATATATATATATATATATATACATATATAGTTTTAACATGTTTTTGTATTGGAAGTCGCCTTGGGTCCCCTTTTTCGGGCATAAAAATAAAATAATTTAATTTATAAAATTATAAATAATAATAATTATTATTTATATTTAAATTTTATATATATATATATATATATACACACACACACATATTATAATTCTATTATATATTTTATATCATCATCATCATCATCAGGGCAGTATCCAGGGATCTTGACCAAGAAAGCAAAATGAATGACCTGCAACCTCGCTCTCTGGCGCCCTCCTGTGGCTCAAATGGAAATACTTTGGCCCCTTGACTTGGCTTCTTTGGGGCAAAGCCTAGTATTCCTTATCCTGGCGCGCCCTCTGGTGGCGAAAAAGGAGTATTGCTGGACACCATCAGGCTCCAAGGGATTCATTCGCATTCATTCATTCATTCCTTGCTCTCGGGCGCCCTCCTGTGGCCGTATTATTATTATCATTTGTCGCTTCTCTATTAGCACTATTATTATTATTATTATTATTATTATTATTATTATCATCTGTCGCTTCTCTATTTGCATTATTATTATTATTATTGTTTGTCGATTCTATCTTTGCATTATTATTATTATTATTATTTGTTGCTTCTGTCTTTGCATTATTATTATTATTATTATTATTATTTGTCCCTTCGGTCTTTGCATTATTATTATTATTATTATTTGTCGCTCCTGTCTTTGCATTATTATTATTATTATTATTTGTCCCTTCGGTCTTTGCATTATTATTACTATTATTATTATTATTATTATTTGTCCCTTCTGTCTTTGCATCATTATTATTATTGTTATATTTGTCACTTCTGCCTTTGCATTATTATTATTATTTATGCAAATAATAATGATGCAAAAACAGAAGGGACAAATAAAAATAATAATAATAATAATAATAATGCAAAGACAGAAGGGACAAATAATAATAATAATAATAATGCAAACACAGAAGCGACTAATAATAATAATAATAATGCAAAGACAGAAGGGACAAATAATAATAATAATAATAATAATGCAAAGACAGAAGCGACTAATAATAATAATAATAATGCAAAGACAGAAGCGACTAATAATAATAATAATAATAATAATGCAAAGACAGAAGGGACAAATAATAATAATAACGCAAACACAGAAGCGACTAATAATAATAATAATAATAATAATGCAAAGACAGAAGGAACAAATAATAGAAAACAATGTATAACAACAACAACAACGATACTAATCAGAATTAGACTACAATAAATAGACTATAAATAGGGTGGACTATATTACCTTTGGAGGCAGCATCTTCCAACTTTCTAGATTTGCAGGAAAGCATTGGAGAATGCCATTCAATTGCCACTTTCATCCTCTGCAACTTGGAAACCTTACTTGCCATTTTGTTGCTTTTTCCTCCTTTCCCCAAACTTTGAAACTCCATGCAAAAACAGGTGCATTGCATTACAAAACACTACCTAAATCCTATATATATATATATATATATATATAAAAATCTATATAATCCTAATATATATATATAGGATTTAGGTAATATTTTTCAATGCATATATATATATATATATATATATTCAATGCATATATATATGTATATATTCTCTCTCTCTCTCTCTCTCTCTCTATATATATATATATATATATATATATTTGGAGTCCTCCAGCCCTTGAGAGGGTGCTATCTCTATTGCAGTCCCTTTCTTTCCTTTCCCTGGTTTTCTCTTCTCCTCCTTTTTTTTCTTCTCTTTTTCTCCTTTTTCCTGCCTCTACATGTGTTTCTGTTTTGCAGCAGCATGCACTCAGATATATATATATATATATATATATCCATCCATTTAGTGGCATGGCTTCCTCCTTCCTTCCCTCCTCCTCCTTCACAGGAAGTCCTCCAAAACATTAAAGGAAAAATATGTTTTGCATTTCTCTCAATATATATATATATATATATATATATATATATAAATAATTTTATATGTGTAATATATATACATATATATAATACAATTATATATATATATATATAAATACATTTTTATTTATTATATATATTAAAATTTATATATATATATAATAAATAAATAATATATATACATAAAATACAAATTTATATTATATATATTATATTTATATATATTTATATTAAAATTTATATATGTATATATATAAATAATATATATAAAATACAATTATATATATATATATATATAATTTATTTATATTATATATATTATATTATATATATATTAAAATTATATCTATATATATATTTAAAATAAAATATAAAAATAAAATATTATAAAAAAATAATAAATATATATAAAAATAAAAATAATTTCTGGCTCATGCTTTCTTTTTGCAAAAAAAATAAAAATAAAAATCAGTTTGCAATTAAATAATATTTTTTGCAATTTAATTTTTCAAAAAATTGCAAGACTTTGGGGTTTTATATATATATATATATTATTTTTTATTTTTTGGCAAATTTTAAGGATATTTATTTATTTTTTTAGGCCAAAAAAAAAAGGGGGGGTTGGTTGGTTGGTGGAAAAAGGAAAGCGGATCCACGTGGTTTAATCTGGAGACAGACAGAGGTCCCATTGTTCAAAATCAATAAAAAAGGAAGAAGGAGAAAGAGAAGAGAAGGAGGAAGGAGAGAGACAGAAAGGAAGGAAGGAGGGAGTGGAGGAGGAGGAGGAGGAGGAGGAATAAAAACCCCAAAATAAATAAATAAATAAAGGGGAAACCAATAATTTGCAAAAGCCTGGATTGCAAGAAAAAAGAAAAAAGACACTTAACAGGAGGAAAGATACATTATTATTTTTATTTTTTATTTTGCAAAGAGGAAGCTGCAACGTTGCAATTTTTCTCTATTATTTATATTTTGTTGCACAGAAAAGAGCCTCGAAGAGGAAAGAAGGTGAAAGTTTGTTTCCATTTAATATTATTTGATCCTCTTTTTTTTCTTTGCAAAAACCAGGAAAGAAAAAAAGGAAATAATCAAAGCAAGTGGTTGGAAGATTTATTTATTTTTTTAAAGGGGGGAAAAAAGGATTATTTTTTAGGGGGGATTTCTGTCTTTTTAATTGCAAAAGGCCCAGACAAAACGAGAGGTTTTTATTTTTGCAAAAAATAATAGAAATTCAAGGAGGGTTTTTAAAAGGTGGGTTGAAGGTTTGTTTTATTTCTGGAAGGAGCAAAAATTATTTTTTTAAAAAATAGACATTAAGTAAAAGAGTTTGCATTAAAGCAAGGATTCGTTTTAATAAAGCAACTAATAATAATAATAATAATAATAATAATAATAATAAATCTTTATTTATAATGTTGTTTTATGCAAAAGTCTAGGCCATATATATGAGTTTGCAAATATATATATATTTTATATATAGTATATATATATTATATATATATATAGTATATATTTTTAAAAGTAAGAGTTTGCATTAAACAAGTATTTATTTTTAAAGCAGCTTTTTATACAAAGGTCTAGGCATTTTTGCTTCCTTTAGGAGTTTGTAAATATATATATTTTAAAAAGAGTTTGCAATAGATAGATAGATAGATTTAAAAAGTAAGAGTTTGCATTAAGCAAGGATTTATTTTAAAGCCAGCTTCTTGTCTTATGCAAAAAGTTTAGGCCAGGTTTAATTTTTCTTTGTAAGAGTTTGCAAATAGCATTTATTTACATATATATATATATATATATATATTATATTTATTATATTGCATTGCATTGCAAACAACCTAGTTTGCAAAAACAAAATATTTCTTTGTTCTGTTTCTGTTGCATTTAAAATTGTTACATTGCAAAAAACAGAAAACCCTGAAATCTAGTAAAATGGGTTGTTGTTGTTTTGTTTTGTTTTGCAATTTAAAAGTTGTGTTTGTTGGTAAATATTTGTTCATTAAGGATAGGAGTTTCTTCCTTCCACCCCTAAAAAAATAACCCAAATATATATATGTGTGTGTGTGTGTGTGTAATTTAATATATATATAATTTAATATAATATTATATTTAATATAATATTTCATATTTCATATAATATTTAATATAATATATATTTAAATATTTAAATATAATATTTAATATAATATTATATTTAATATATATATTAAATATATATAATGTATATTATATATTACATATATATATAAAATATTAAATATAATTTAAGCATATTTATACATTTGTAAATATATTTTAAACATATTTATATCCACTTTTCGTTGGAGAAAATGCACTTTTGCTTTCGTTGCAACGTCTCTTTTTGTCTCATAGAAAACTTTGTATTGTTTCCCCCCCTAAAATTTTTTTTGGGGTGCATTAAAAAGTGGGGGGCTATTTGCCCCCTTTCTTTCATTCGAGATTTATTGCACCCCCAAAATTCAAGCAGACGGAGAATATTTTCAATTTTTGCTTGCATTTTGCATTTTGGGGTGCATTTACGGATCTGGGGTTAAGATCGACTCTATTTTAATAAAATAAGATTTTTGGGGGGTCTCTCTCTTTCTCTCAAAGCCGAAGGGGTCACTATTTTTGGGGTATCAAAGAGACCCTTTATTTTGTGGGGTATCAAAAGGCCATGCAGTTTTGTGGGGTGTCAAACTGACCCCTTATTTTGGGGGGTATCAAAAGGCCGTCCAATTTTGTGGAGTATCAAAGAGACCCCTTATTTTATGGGGTTTCAAAAGGCCGTCTGATTTTGTTAGGTCTCAATAGATCCTCTATTTTATGGGGTATCCAACAGCCATACGATTTTATGGGGTATCAATAGATCCTCTATTTTATGGGGTATCAAACCCCTTTGTTCTGTGGGGTATCAAAAGCCCCCCTATTTTGGGGGGTATCAAAAGGTTCCCCTAATTGAGGAGACCCTCCTATTTTGTGAGGTATCAAAAGACCCTCCATTTGGCGAGGTAGAAAAAGACCCCCTTATTTTGCGGGGTATCAAGAGACGGTCACCCCCCGAACGGCACGAAAATTAATTCCCAAAAAGAACGCCGCAAAATCAAGCGGTTCCTATTAGGTTCGGCGCCGTTCTTTTTGGAACTACGTTGCGTTTTGGGGGTATTAGGTTGCCTGATGCCACCTCGCAGTTTTTGGGGGGGGGGCACCTGTCGTTACCCCTCAAACAACGCTATTTAATCTCTATCTCTATCCCTTTACAGGCGAGAAGGCGATAAAAAGTCGGAGAGGGGCGTGAAAGATGCCGCGGCGGAAGACGACATCCACGACGGAGGCCTCCTGCGCGGCGTGGGACGGGGCCAATTCGGGCAACGGGACGGGGGCCACCCGAAAACGCCCCACTTCGGGTCGAGGGGTGCCCCCCGCGGCCAAGAAGAGGGCACCCCGAGATCTCGGGGGGAGCAGTAGCAGCAGCAACAACGGCGGCGGAGACGGCAGCAGCGGAGACGAACGAGACGTCGGCGCGGCATTGGCGGCCGGAGGGGCCAAGAAGGGGTCCCGGTCCGGAGTCGGGGGACGGGGGGCTTTGTCAGACCAGCACCAGCCGAACCAGCAGCCCCAGCACCCGGCGGCCGTAGTGGTCAACGAGCCCGAACACAGCAAGGAGCGCATTGTAAGGGGGGGCACCCACGGCGTCTCGCTTTTGGGGGGCTGGGGAGGGTGGGTACCCCCAAAAGGACGTCTAACAGGTGTGTGTTGGATAGAGGGGTTTCTCCAATTCGGGGAGGTGGTACCCCCGGATTTGAAGGGGACAACAAGAGTTAACTATCACGGCGTTCGTGGAGGTAATTTATTACAGGGTATCAAACGGCCGTCCGATTTTGGGGAGTATCGAAAAACCATGCGATTTTGTGGGGTATCAAATAGAACCCTTATTTTGTGGGGTATCAAAAGGCTGTCCAATTTTCTGGGGTATCAAAGAGACCCCTTATTTTGTGGGGTATCAAAAGGCTGTCCGATTTTGTGGGGTATCAGAGACCCCCTTTTTTGTGGGGTATCAAAAGGCTGCCCGATTTTGTGGGTTATCAAACAGACCCCTTATTTTGTGGGGTATCAAAAGGCCATCCAATTTTGTGGGGTATCAGAGACCCCTTATTTTTGGGGGTATCAAAAGGCCGTCCATCCATAGAGTGCAACAAACCAAAAATGTGGAAAGTTTGGAAAGTTGTTGTTCCGGTTACCCAACTTTCTAGTCTTGGCTTATATACCGATTACCCCTTTTTTTGCAAAGTTTTGCATACAGTTTGTGAGTTTCCAAATTTACTCTTCCAATATTGGGATATTTAGGACTGAGGTAGATATATCCTTGAAGAACTTTCATCCAAGTTTTCAGAAACTGGTTGGTTTTTTTCAAAATCCGTTTTTCCGTCTTTCTTTCGCAGAAACTCGAAGGCTCCAAGTTCAAGGGTCAGCTTTTGATCTTCGGGGCGACCAACTGGGACTTGATCGGACGGAAAGAAGTGCCTAAACAACAAGGTGAATATATTATTTGTTTAGAAACAAACGAAAGTGATAATTCAATGCCTATCTTTGTATCTTTAAGCGTGTCTCCGTAGACACAACGACACCCAAAATCCCCAAACCGAGGGATGCCTTTATTGCAACAACCGAAATGCACAAAATGCAAGCTTTCCAAGCTCTCCGCTGTTCCCGACGAAGTCAGTGAAGCTTCGAAAACGTGCAACGTGGATTTTATTTTATTTTATTTACTTATGGATAATATAAAGGTGGCGATTTTGCGATATTGAGTAGAGCTAAGTATCACTATTGCTGTTTCTTCCTGCCTTGTATTATTTTTATTGCCCGTTTGGTAAGAGTTATGATTGAGATGACCAAATATCGCGACTCTCAAAAAGGCAGGAAGAAATAGTAACCGAAATAGCAATACTAGCTCTGCTTCGATTGCAAAATTGCCACGTTCGTATTGTCCGTCGGTAAGAGTTAGAAATGAAACGACTAAATATCACGACTCTCGAAAACGCAGGAAGAAATAGCAATACTATCTCGAGGATTGCAAAATCGCCGCGTTTATACCGTCCGTCGGTAAGAGATATAAATGGGGCGATTAAACGTCATGTCTCTCGAAAAGTCAAGAAGAAGTAGCCATAGCAATACTTAGCTCTACTTCGATCGCAAAACGGCCATGTTTTTATTGCAACGAATATCAATACCGACGGTCCCAATCTGGTCCTTTCTCAAACCGTTTGCAACTCTTCTCCCGCCGCAGCCGCTTACCGCAACCTGGGCCAGAACTTGTGGGGACCCCACAGATACGGCTGCCTTTCGGGGGTCCAGGTCCGGACGGTGATTTCGGGGCCGTGCGCCGCTCACAGTCTCCTCATCACCACCGAAGGGAAACTCTGGAGCTGGGGTAAGTCCATTTGGGGTCGGACGGAGCGAGGCGGCCGCTTCGGGCGCCGGACGTCGAAAGGCGTCTTCATCCGTTTCAATGTGTTTGTGACCCTTTAGGGCGAAATGACAAAGGGCAGCTCGGCCATGGAGACACCAAGCGAGTGGACGCCCCGAAGCCCATCGAGATGCTCGGCGGCGAAATCGTCGTGTCGGCCGCCTGCGGACGAAACCACACGCTCGCCCTGACAGGTAGAGAGACGCGCCGTCCTCTTCCCCTTCTTCCTCTCCGTCGTCGGCTGCTGCGTTTCGTAAACTAAATGCCGGACTCGTCCGATTTCTCTTTTTTGATAAAACGACCAAGTTGGTAGATGACAGGGATGCAGTAGACGTAGCGTATCTTGGTTTCGGATAAGGTCCTCCGTAATATTTTTTTTTTGGCAAACAAGCTTGTGAAACGTGGGTTAGACAACGCAAGTGTTAAATGCATTTGCAATGGGTTGACCGGCCAAACCCAAAGTTAGACATTCATATATTGATTTCGGTAAGTCCTTTAACAATATCCTCCGCGATATTCTTCCAAAATAAAATATGGGTTGGACAATGCAAGTGTTAAATCGACTTGCAATCGGTTGACCGGCCAAAACCCAAAGGTTAATCCTCTTCTTCGTCCTGGAGAGAAGTGACCAGTGGGGTGTCCAGTGTGGTTTCCGTCCTGGGACCACTTTGGCCGTTCAACATCTTTTATCAATGACTCGGATTTTAAAAAATCGAGAGCACGCTTATCAAATCTGCAAAGGACGCCAAATTCGGAGGAGCAGCTAACCCCCCAAAGGACTGGATCAAAATTCAATAGATTGAATTTATTAACGAAACGCGTTTTTCAATTCCAGAGAACGGCTCTGTCTTCGCCTTCGGGGAAAACAAGATGGGCCAGCTGGGTCTCGGCAACCAGACGGACGCCATCCCTAGCCCCACGCAGGTAAGGCGCCACGACGGTTTCGTTTCGCTTGTTTACGTAAGGAGCGTCGCCGAACCGTAACGCTGTCTCCTTGCGTTCATTTAATCTGAATTAAAATATCACTCTCCCGCGAACCGGACCTGTTTTGGCACCCCTTTCCAAAACGGTTTCACGTATAAAGAGCGAGCGATGCCCGCTTTCAGGAAATAATACGTACGAAACTCACATGGAAACCGTTTGCGGGAATTGAGAGGACCGCGTGCCCCGGGGGCACGCAAAGGGGGTTGGATCGGGGTTGTTGGCATTCCCGGCGTTCCCTAAATACGGAAAAATCCTTTCTTTTAGATCATGTACAACGGTCAGCCGATCACCAAGATGGCGTGCGGCGCCGAATTCAGCATGGTCATGGACTGCAAGGGCAACCTCTATTCGTTCGGATGTCCGGAGTATGGCCAGTTAGGTAGGAGTTTATCTTCTCTATCCATTCCTCTCCAACTAGTATTATTACTATTATTATTACTCCCATTACTACTACTACTACAGGGCCACCTTTGTTCATATTATTATTATTATTATTATTAAGCTTTATTTATAGAGCACTGTAAATTTACCCAACGTTGTGCATAGAACCAGTTGAAAATTAGACTAAAATAATCCTGCCTACGGTTGTACGTTCAATAATATAATTATTACACGACTGTAATTGTTATATAATAAATATAATTATTATATAATTATTATATACATGTAATTGTTATATAATTACAACCGATACATGTTAACGTTAGATAATGGAGCAGAGCGGGTCACGAATCAAAAATAATGTTGTGTGTGTGTGTACATGTACACATATGTTTGTGTGTATATATAGATACGTGTGCGGGGATGTGTGTGTGTACATATATATATATTTGGGTGTGTGTGTGTGTATACACACATATATGTGTAGTGCATATATAGATATGTATATACACATGTGTATATATGTATATGTGGATAGATAGATTGCTAGAGATATATATTTGGGTGTGATTGTGTGTGTGTATATATATATATATATTTAGGTGTGTGTATGGTGCATATATTATGTGTATATATATATTGGGTGCATATATTTTGAGTGCGTGTATATATGTCTGTGTGCATATATATATGTATGTGTGTGTATGTGTGTATATATATTCAGCCACCTCCAAATTGTGGAATGACCTGCTGGAAGAGATTTGGCGGCTGGCTTTTTAAATCATGGATTGTTTTTAATAAATACGCTTCTTAAAACGATAAATCGGAAAGAGGAACCTTAGCAGCCAAATGTCGGACGGAAATCCGACAGCGAAGAAGGGATGGCGCAAGGCCAGTCCAACGAAGGCCGGAGTAACCGAGGTCGGAGACGACCAAGGCACAGAGTAAAGTCTTTGCATTTGTGGCATTGCCTTTAGGTTGGGGGGGGGGGTTTGAAATGCGACTTCCAATGCTGCAAAAGCCCCCTCCTCTTAGTTTTGTGGGCTCTCCTCCGTCCCACGAACAGGGCACAACTCGGACGGGAAGTTCATCGCCCGCGCGCAGAGGATCGAGTACGACTGCGAGCTGGTCCCCCGCCGCGTCGCCATCTTCATCGAGAAGACGAAAGACGGACAGATCCTGCCCGTCCCGAACGTCGTCGTCCGAGACGTGGCCTGCGGCGCCAACCACACGGTAAGGACGCGCTTCGTAGTCTTGGCGACGGGTACCTTTCCATCCCTGCTTTGTCACGAATGAGTAAAAGGATCGGATACAGCCTTACCGGACCCCTTTGGGGACTATTCTGTTTCTCCGTATTCTGTCCTTATAGTAGCCCCTCGGTACAGATTCCTCATTTAGGACTATTAGATATAGCGGCATCTCCGTGTCTTTGGGTGCCTTCCGTAGCTTTCCGCGATCCGCTTTGCCGTCGTCTACGAAACGCATAACCGTAAAAAATTAAAGGCTTCTATAACTCGGACTTTCGATTCTACATACAGCTTGTCCTGGACTCTCAGAAGCGCGTCTTCTCCTGGGGTTTCGGAGGCTACGGGCGGCTCGGACACGCCGAGCAAAGGGACGAGATGGTGCCACGGCTGGTCAAGCTTTTCGACTTCCCCGGGCGCGGGGCGGCACAGATCTACGCCGGTTACACCTGCTCCTTTGCGGTCAGCGAAACGGGTCGGTGGCGCCGTTTTTATCCCTTTCCCGCAAGCCCCTCGGGGACGCGCTTTTAAACGGAGCAAACGGTTTCCGACGTAACGGCACAGTAGAAACAGCAAATAATAATTAATATTAATATTTCTCCCTCTTGTGTCTTGCAGGTGGGCTTTTCTTTTGGGGGGCTACAAACACCTCTCGAGAGTCGACAATGTACCCCAAAACGGTGCAGGATCTTTGCGGCTGGAAGATTCGAAGCCTGGCTTGTGGGTAAGGTTTAGCTGATAGTCTTAT
The DNA here is from genome assembly GCA_034509955.1 of Urosaurus nigricauda. Taxonomy (NCBI): domain Eukaryota; kingdom Metazoa; phylum Chordata; class Lepidosauria; order Squamata; family Phrynosomatidae; genus Urosaurus; species Urosaurus nigricauda. Next base: position 13,378,380 of record JAOEGL010000008.1, read on the forward strand.
CCCTTTTCCCCCTTTTAATAATAATAATAAAATAATGATTTATTTCTATTCTGCCATTTCCTCGCGGAATCAAAACCGATTACAACAAGAACGTTAGATCCAAAAAATCATCATGTGGTAAACGTAAGCCAGAATGCAAAACGTAAACCAAGGAAAATACATATAAATATATATATATAGAAAATAATAGAAAGAACAAAACCCACAGTATCGACATAATACATTAAAATATACCTAAACATAGTTAATCTAACAAATATCAATTTTCCCCTAGCAACAAAAACTACAGTTCAATACCAATACTAGGACAATAATAACACATTAGCGGCAGGAGACTGTAGTCCCATAAAGTCCTCAAAGCTGGTTATGTGGCCAAGCGCGTATTTGAACCCTGGTCTCCAGTGTTTTGATCCAATCCTTAAACCACTATCCTTGGACACTGGGAAACCAGGATTCAAACCCTTGCTCAGCCATGGAAACTCTCCGAAATCGGACTTTCTCAGCCTCAGAGGAACGCAACGGTGGCAGCAGGGCACGGAGCGACGCGATGCCCGGAAGCGTCCGAGACGTTGTTCTCCAAACTCTTTAACCTTCCTCTGTGTTTCCGTTCCAGGAAAAGCAGCATTATCGTGGCTGCGGACGAGAGCACCATCAGCTGGGGACCGTCTCCGACTTTTGGGGAACTGGTAAGGACTGTAGCCGCTTACGCCGGACCAAAGCTTGGCACTCGTCGCTTGGTTTGGCGAGAACATCTGTTTCGTTTTTGATGGACGCTTGCGTTGCCCGGCTGTGCCTCCCCTTAAGGCGAATGTGGTTTTCCGCTCCTGTATCTGCACCGCTGGCAAACCCTGCGGTCCAACCAAAATGCGGCATTTAACTAAACTGCAGTACATAAATGCTGCAGGTATTTATGTATTGTGTTGCAATGAGATGTCCAACCCATCCCTAAATGTATGGAATAGTTTTGCCTGCGGACATAGAGCAGCCTGGCCCAAGGTCAAGCGGTTGCAGCGAAGTTGGTCTCTTTGGAGAGTTAGCTCAGGACAACGCAAACGTTGAAATTAAATCTATAGATATCCAGGTAATGATTTTGTGGGGAGTTAGCACAGGACAATGCAAACATTGAAATGCAAAACCAGAAATATCCAGGTAATGACCTGAAAGCAAAAGGTCCGCCTTGGCGCATGGATAGCATGGAGGAATGGGCAGATATGATTCCAAAGGTATCTGATAACTTGCATTTCTCCATTTAGCATAGTGGGCAATAAAAATGCAGCCTGCGCATCTGTATTTGCAACCGGGTCAGAGCTTTGGATAGTTTCGGAGAGAGGCAAATAATGCGGTTTTAGGACATGCAAACCTACTTTGCTCTCCGTGACGCAGCGGACTCGACTTTTGGGTTTTTTCCCTCAGGGCTACGGAGACCACAAGCCCAAATCTTCGACGGCGGCTCAAGAAGTCAAGACCCTGGACGGGATCTACACGGAACAGGTAAGATGAAGGAAGGAAAAGGAAGGAAGGAGAAGGATTACAAACCAGTTACTAGGCTTCCTAAACCAGGGAATGCGTAGGTACCACGAATGCGTAATCTCGGTTAGCCGTTTGCAACTTGCCTTTGTGAATCCCTGCTAATATTTACCGGCTGAAAATGTCTGGACAATAGGAACAGCGAGTACGTTTCTGTACTGCGCTTAAGCACTCCTTACGCAGTTTACAATGCGTGTAAGCTGTTTGTCCCCCCAACAATTTCTGGACTCGTTTTAGCAACTTACGGAAGGATGCAAGCCTGAGCTGCGCCCCTCGGCGGGTATTGAACTCACAACCGGGGAACCTTCCTAAGTTCCCCCAAAAGTAAATATGCAACAGACTAGGCTTTACATATAATAAACAGTTTATATATATATATTAGATTGAATATAGTTGCCCCTCCTTTCCACGGTCTTGAATATTCACGGAGGGGCAACATCTGTTATTTTCAAAGGGGCACTTGTGGACATGTGCCCCGTTCAAGCCTATGGGGGGGCTTGAATATTGGCGAGTCTGTTTTCTTAGGGAACGGATCCCCTGCGAAAACGGAGGGCCGACTGTATACGCTGGGCCCTTGTTATATCCGCTGGGTTTCGGTTCCAGGACACCCTCTGCGGATAACAAAATCCGTGGATGCTCAAATCCCATTAAATATAACGGCACAACAAAATGGCGTCCCGTATATAAAATGGAAAAATCGAGGTTTGCTGTTTGGAATTTATACTTTTGGGGAATATTTTCAAGCCGTGGACGCTCAAATCATTGGATAAAAAAATCCTCAAATAAGGAGGGCCAACTGTTTTAGATTGGAGCTGGAGTCGGAGTTGGTACGTTTCTGCCACCGAAATGGCTTCCGGCTCCTCAAAAGCGTCCCGTTTCTTCTCCGTCCAGGTGGCCATGGGCTACGCTCATTCGCTGGTGATCGCCCGCGACGAGAGCGACGCCGAGAAGGAGAAGCTGAAGAAGCTGCCGGAGTACAACCCGCGCACACTCTGACGCAAAGCGCCAACGACGACGATGCATCCGGCCTGGGCCCTTCTTTCCTTTCCTTTCCCACGAGGCATCCGCCTCTTCCGACCGCGCGCTGGGATGATGCCGAGACGCACGCAAAAAAAGAGATTAAAATCCGCGGACGACGCCAACGCAAGCGTTTTGTTTTAGGCGGCCCAGGGTTTCCGTGTTTCGTTTCGTTCTTTTTATATAAGCAGCTCCCGAGTTTCGACTACCTGTTTACTGTGACTTTTCGACCCACTTCACACGTTTGCGCTTTCCTTAGGACGGTTTTGTCGCTTGTGTTTTCTTTAGCGGGGAATCGGGATGTAGGGAGGGAGGGGGACATTTATTCTTGTTCCCCTTATTCCCTGGTTTTGGGGGGAAACCATTTTGGAGGAAACGGTGGGACCTTTTCCTCCGACGTTTTGTTCCGCAGCGGAGCGGTGTTTTTGTTTTCGGTTCCTCCGTCGCGGAACGGCCCCAAACATATATATTTTTGCATTCTCTTTAACAAAAACAGGATGCGATGTGATGTTTTTAGTTCTGGCATTTTTCGGTGTCTCCTCCCGGAGCCAAATTTTTCGTTTGCTTTTTCGGCATATCTCAGCCCAAAGTCCATCGGGGCAACGTTCCCCTATTAACTCCTCGCTCACCGTTTGCTTGTTTCTCAACGTTTTCTCCGTAGCGGGTGTCCCCCGGCCTTAGTTTTCTGCATAGGATGCTATTGTACCTTTACGTCGTAGACGTTTTTATCCCCTTCCCTTTGTCTTCCGCGCGAGGGATGCCCAGAACTGGTCCTTTGGTTTGTGTTAAGCATCGGGTTCGAGTCTGCCACACGAGGGCAGCAAACGTGCCGAATTTACGACTTTTAGGAAATAGCAAATAGAAGCGTTTGCAGCAGCCTCTGTTCGGAGAGTCGTCAAACGTCGTCCCCCCCCCAAATTTCCAGCTTTTGGGGAAACTTCGTGGCGTCCCTGGAACTGAGGATCCAAACTATTAGATTGCTAGTTTTTATTATTATTACTACTACTACTACTATTAAAGAATAGTTTTCTGGCTTTGCCACGAAGGTGTATAGAGCTATACTTGCATTTATACTTTTGCCGTTCGCTCCCAGCCTCTTTCGTTCTTGTTTGGAGAAATTTGGTGCCTTGTGAACAGAACGTACTGCTCTGTATTAACGTAAAAACCCAATTTTTTATTTTTTAAAGCTGGATTCCCCCACTACTTCTTTTTTTCCTATGATGATAGCATTGCTATCTGGTTACATTTTGGGGATCTCCAGCGGCAAAACCCCGACGTTTTATTTTATATCGACGGGACCAAAATCCTAAAAAGGACCGGGTCACCGTCGAAAGGGCCGAGGTGCTGTATATATATTGCTTTATTGTTTTTCGCTCTCTCTTTTTCTTAAGTCTGGGTCGAGGTTTATACTAAGCGTGAAGTTTGCTTTTTGCCCTTATATTCTTGTCGTCCCTTTTAGGCAAATCCCTGTCCCCTTTTATGGCCATAGTTTCTTTTTGGAAGTTCGTCTCCCTCCAAAAAAGATCCTTTTTTCCCCTTTTTTGCAAATCCATTCCAATCTGGGGGCATCCGAAGAAAGATGAAGACACCTAACTGGAACGTAACTTTTGGGGATAATTTATTTTCCGGTAGAAGGAGGTAAAGGACAAAGAGGTCAATTCGATTTTCGCCAAAGAAAGGCCATTTGGGTTTGGGTTTATCGGAGTCAAGAGACTTTGCTTTGGAGACGCTTCTGCCGATGTTTTTGCAAACCTCTTTTCTCCGTCGCTTCTTCCTTTTTTTGCAACGGGAGAGAATTGGAAAAGATGTGCGGCAGGGGGAAAAAATATACAAATTTTGGGTCTCAGCAAATTTTGGGTCTTCTCATGCCCTCCCCTTTCTCCCCTCTTCTTGTTTTTTTTTATATTTCTCTAAATAAAAGGTTTAAATAAACGACGGAGTTGTGTTGATTTCTGGGGCCTTCTTTTTCAGCAACGATTTATCTCCAGACGTGTCGCACATGAAGGTTGTTGGCGTAACACGTTCTCAGGTTGGTTTGGTTCATCCGTGGGACTTTCTGCCACTAGATCGTAGCGACATTTAAGGGATAGGAATAAAATGGGCCCATTTTGCAGAAAGTAGACATGTAAGTACCCTGCCAGGAGAAAGGGAGTGTGTAAACAAGATGGAAGGAAGGAAAGAGAGAGGGAAGGAAGGAAGGATGAAAGGAGAAAGAGAAAGACAGAAGGAAGAGAGGGGAAGGATGTAAGGAGAAAGAGGAAGGAAGGACAAGGAAGAGAGAGGAAGGGGAAGAAGGGAAAGAGAAGAAGCAAAAGGAAGGAAGGAAGGAAGGAAGGAAGGAAGGGGAAAAGAAGGTAGGACAGAAGGAAGACAGAGGAAGGAAGAGAGGGAGGAAGGGGAAAGGAAGAAGAGAGAAGAAGGAAGGAAGGAGAGAAAGGGAATGAAGAAAGGAAGGATGAAAGGAGAAAGAGAAAGGAAAGACAGAGGGAAGAGGAAGGAAGGAAGGATAAGGAAGAGAGAGGAAGGGAGGAAAGAGAGATGAAGAAAGGAAGGATGGATGGAAGGAAGGACAAAAGGAAGAGAGTAGGATGTAAGGAGGAAGGAAGGACAGAAGAGGAAGAATGAAAGGAGAAAGAGCAAGGAAGAGAGGAAAGTAGTAAGGAGAAAAGGGAAAGGGAGAAAAAGAGGAAACGGACAAGAGGAAGGACAATTATTGCTTCTAATTTGATATATGTATTAATTTCCATTCTTTGTAGAGTATATGCCACTGGCTGGTCTTTATTATTTTATTTTAATTGATCGTATGTACAGCGCTGTGTAAACTTACAGCACTTTATAAAGAAATCTTAAGAAGAAGGAAGGAAAAGGCTGCAATAGGAACACAATGAACACTGAGGACTTTTTTTCCATGACTTTATTAGATTGTAAAAACTCTTTGTGAGAAAAACACCTGCAAGCAAAAATTTTTCGTTTTTACAAAATACAATCAACAGAGGTAATAGAAATTCAGCCTGTCCTTTGTCTCTCGTTTGTCTTTGACATAAAACCTGAAAAGAAATGTATAGAGTTTCACACTTGTTGCTTTGGGTTGAGTCTTTGCAAGGCGGCCGGTCGGAAGGGGAGAGAAATTTCGGGATTTCCCCCCATAAACTCAACTCTTTATTGCTTTCTTTGCCACCAAACGTGGCTCTTTTGGAGGGGATTAGGACGAAGAGATTAAAAACTGACTATATAACTGTGGATCTGACTCATAATACGGTCCAGCCTTATTCTGGGGTTGCCTTGGCTTTCGGGTTTCGTTTTCCAACCCGTTTTGCCCAACGAACATTTCCGTCGCCCCGTTCCTTTTTTTTAATTTATTTACTTATTTATCTATAACTTATTTTTTGTCCCAAGGCGATATTCAAATTCAGTTATTGGAAATTTTCCCCCCAACTTTTGAAAAGGATTAATGGAAACCGTCCCCGGAAAATTGGAAGCTGATTTTATTATATCATTATCCGTTTTCCTGTAAGGATGGCAACAAGAACGGCCATATGTTTTGTTTAACTGTTCAAACGGGATAGAAATAAAAGTTGTATTATTATATTAATATCATTATTATAATCATAAAGACTCAAAGGCAATCTTGAGGTTGTCCGATTTCAGCAACAGAAAGGACAAGTTGCTTAAGTCTGCTTTGAAAGGATGATCCCCGGTGCAAATTTATCGCTTAAAATTTAAAAAAAGACGACGGGGTTGTGAGTTGCAAAAATAATATTATTGGTGGCACGGTTCCTATTTATGGGAAATATTGCTCCCATGGGATCATTTTCTTCCATTGACCCAAACCCTCCAGATTTGCAAAAGCCTCCAGGAGACGCAACCCAAAAAAATGCCCTTTTTCCAAAACCAGAAACGATATTCCAATGTGATATTCTTCTGGCTTGAAGATATTCTAGTCGGTTCCTTGGGTTTTGGTCATCCGCACCTTGCCCCGGATTCATCGCAGTTGTCCGTCCGTCTCTTAGACCTGAAACGATGATCCGCTGGCCGCCTCTTTATGGAAAGGCGACAAATCCTCGTTGTACGACTGCCTTTTGTATTTGCTCGAATTTTCCCGTTGGGGTCCGTTTATTTGGGCCGGATGGAAGCAGAAAGTCTTAATCGGAGCCCCTGCAAGACGGCGACGGAGCGCGGAAAACAGCGGACCCGTCGTGGGCGTGAAATGGTGGACGTCCGTAACTGGCTTTCGGACCGGAGTCAAAGGCGGCAAAGCGGAGTCGAGTCTAGCGAACACCTTCATGTGTTCCCGAAAGTGGAAAAGTAACTTGATCGTCGTGATTGGTAAAAGCCCAGGAGAGGCGGAAGCTACCCAGCAGCTTGTTTTCGGTGCCGTCGTCATCCGCGCAAGGAGAGCGGGTCGGTCGGAAACGCGACGTTTCCCCCCCCTTTTCAAGGGGTCATGTTCCACCACTTGAAGGTGAACGGCTTCCGGCGGACGTTGGTGCCGCAGTGGACCTCCCCGAGGTTGACGTGGTACGCCTTGAAGTCGTCGACGAAGGTGCAGGACAAGCCCAGCGGCTCCAGGAGGCACCGGACCTCCTCCTCGAGGCAGCATTGGTCTTGAAGGATCGGGCCGAAGGGCTTGGGGATGCCCAGGTGTTTCCCCAGGACCAGCATGTTCACCTGCAAACGGCACATTAAGACGCCCGTAAGGCACCTCGGCGCAAGCAACGCGGGCAAGCGAAACGGGTTCGGGTCGGCGGCTGGAGGCCGCCGGGTCAAACCTGGCCCCTTTGCGGCAAAATTGGGTCGGGAGAGAAAATGTAGCATTTTGCAGCAAACTGTTGGGAAATGCCAAGGCTCAGGAACATCTATTTGCAAGCACTTTATACGCTCCAGCTTTCTAGGTTTGTCTCCTGCACATTTTCCTTTGGATATTTTGGACACTATTTTTGGAAAAGAACTATTTCAGGTTCAATACTCAATCATTATTATTATTATTATTATTGAGATTAAATGGGTAGTTATGGGCAGCCCTGCAGCACCTAGTATTCCTAATTTGTGCACGTTAATAATTTAGGAACAAATCCATTTTTAAAAAAATATTTTCAATATTACGGTAGATATATTGAAGACATTTTTATTCTGTTTTGGCAGATACCTCCAAAGGTAACCAATTTTTTAAAAACATGGATTAATACCATTGTCCCACATATTAAACCTTCTTAATGTTGGGCAAATTTCTTTCTTTTGGACGTTGAGGTTTACATCCATGATTCCGAGTTTGGAGTTCGTAATTTTCATAAGGATCGCAATTCTATGTTTTATATATATTCCAGTTGTCAGCCCTATCCGTTAAAAAAGAAATTTACCGTATTCTCAATTTTTAAGATTAAAAAGGAATTGCACTTTTAGTCGTTTGCATTGCACTACTAGCAGAGTTAGTTTACTCTCCTTTCCCAGTAAACTCGGGCAAAAGCAAACCGCTTCCGCTTCTAGCAGGTGTTTTCTTCCCCGTTTTCCAAGTTTCTTACCATGTCCGGGAAGAAAGCGACAGCCTTTCCGGCGTAACTCGGAGAAAAGAGCTGCGGGATGTCGATGATGTCTTCCTCCGCCAGCTCCAGCTCTTCTTTGAGGATGTCTCGGTTCCAGTCGATGCATTTCTGGGAAAGGAGGAACGGCGCAAAGCGGAGGTTGGAGGTCCGTCGTACAACGGGGAGGAGACACAATTGCGGCACAATATCAACACAAGTCATTTCCAGGTGCAGCAGTGAGGTCACTATACCCTCAATGCTAAGAGGACCGTCCAGTGAGGATGGTCACTCATATCCTCATTGACTGACCATCCGCTGTCTTCAAGGAAGACCCTGAGGTCACCATACCCTCAAGAGGACCATCCAATTGGGATGGTCACTCATATCATCTTTGGCTGACCATCTTGTCTTCAGGGAAGGTCCTGAGATGACCATAACCTCAACACTGTCCAATGGGGATGGTCACTCATATCATCTTTGGCTGACCATCATCTGTCTTCGGGGAAGGTCCTTAGATGATCATAACCTCAACGCTAAGAGGACTGTCCAATGAGGATGGTCACTCATATCGTCATTGACTGACCATCCTCTTTCTTCAGGAAGGTCCTGAGATGACCATACCCTCAACGCTAAGAGGACCATCCATTCATTGACTGACCATCTTGTCTTCAGGGAAGGTCCTGAGATGGCCATACTTTCAACACTAAGAGGACCATCCAGTGAGGATGGTCACTCATATCCTCATTGACTGACCATCCTCTGTCTGGGGTATTTGTGGGACCACAAGTCTATTATGAGACTCTACGCCCATAAATTCAGGATTGCAATTACCTGGAAATAGTCGTTGTTGTTCCTCAAGGCTTTGTCCGCGAGGATCTTGCTTATGGAGACTTTCTTCTTATCCTTCACTCCTGTAAGAAGAGACAAGTTGCTGGTTTTGTTCATATAGTAGCACCGGGTTGAGCGGAGGGACTCATTGTGGACGGAACCAGTTTTCTCCCCAGGGGTCCTTTGGTGGCCATATATACACATTTTTGAGGTTCAGATGGATGAGAGGAGAATCCTACAAAGCTCTTACGGGTCAGTGCACTCCATAGGGGCGAATTATAATCTCCCGCTCTCCATCCTTTGAAACTAAAAGCTCCGAAAAGGTGCAGTTTCTCCCCTCCTGCCTTATTTTTGTGCAGCAAAGCACGGATGGCGTCTTAAAATAAAAGGATCCAGACCTTCGAACATCACGGCGTCTCCATAGCCTTCTTGTTCCTTCTCTCTGAGCAATTTGAAGCAGGCACTTGGGCTGGCAAGTAATAGCCGGAAACCCTGAAAAGAGTGGTTTTAGGAAATGCAAAAGGAAGGAGGCAACTGTCTTTGCAATTTCTGGCAATGTACGGATCGTCTCATAGACCCAGTGCGTTTTCCCGAAGGAAAAACATCACAATGTTTTGTGCAAAAAACATTGCAACGCATCCTTAAAAGTCTAAAGGCAGGTCGCGGCAACGTACCTTTCTGTCGGAGGCCGGGACGAAACTCAGGAACTCGTCCACGTGTCCGACGAACAACCAGTCCGAATACAACTCGATGGGCGACTGCACTCGCTGGGCGTGGAGGAAATCCCGGACCACTTGCACCATCTCTTTGCCGCTGGGGCTAGCCGTGCAAAAAGAAGCCAAGGTTGCTTTGCCGTGTTAGTCGGGAAAAACCGAACCGCAATAAGGCGCTTAAATCATTCTCTCCGACTCAGAGAACACATATAAAACAAGCGTTTTAATGCATGTGCAGACCGTTGTGCTCGGATGCTTAGCTGACCCTATTTCTAAAAGTTATTACAGGGGCTGTTGGAGGTTTCCGAACTTTCCGTCATTTTGGGCACTCTCCTCTGTCCAGCTTGTCCTCCTTGAATTGTGTCGCCCAGAACTGGACACAAGATTATTCCAGTTCTCCGTCTTGGTTCTCGGAAATCCATCCCTGTTCGGTCTCTGTTCCTTCTGTCTCTATAACAGCCTTTTATAAACTCTTAGTCCCTGAGAAAGAGGCGCAAAATCGTTCCTCCTTCCAAATGTTCCCAGACATGTTCCCATCGACTTCATCCACTTCGCGGATGATGCAAGCAAAGGCATCGTCAGTAAGAGAACATTTCTTACAAACGTGTTACACAATTAGTATTTTACCCCTGGTTTTGAGAGGAGATGTAGACCAGAAGGTGCTCCTCAGGACCTTTTGCGTCCTCACCGTCTCCATCCAAATATTAACTAAGCCTGACGCTGTTTTGGAAAGATCGGGGTGCTTCTCACTTACCAAGGAAAGGCGCTTCCGATGAGGATCCGGCCCAAGGGGTACTCCTTGCCCTTGACCGTCACGGGGGGACTGACCTCCAGGTTTCCAAAGGAGTCCAAGCCGGAGACATTTTGGTCCTCCGATTCCCGCGTCACGTAACCGAAATCGGGGCCCTTGCATTGGAAGGGGAGACGCAGAAGAATTAGATCACAGCAACGGCCGGCGTCGGTTTTTCTTTCGTAAGACTCGGTTCTGAATTCTTAACGCTCAAACCACCACCGTACACTGGCTTTTCTTAATGGGTTTTTAATGAGCGACTAATATTTATGAACTGAAGACAATGCTGGGTTCCCTTCCAATCTGGAAACGTAAGAAGTTCTCACTAGCTCCCCGAAAGCTTACTTTGTGTGTGTTTCTGTGTCTGTGTGTGTGCTTTGGTCCCACAGATTTTGTAGGGTTTTTCTTAAGTAAGGACTCCTCCAAGGTGGCTTCTGAAATCTTTGCAATCCACTAACGGGGTTTTGTTGCATTTCCGCAATATGGTTTGGAAATACGTAGAACTTAAATCTGGATTGTAATGTGGGATCTTGAAATGCATTTCTGTTCTTAGCTGCCATGGGTGTCCTCCTTGGCATAAAAGCAGGGTGCGGATGAATAAATAAGCAAAGGATAACCCTATATAGCAATAAGAGGAATGTGGGTATCGTTCTTTACGTTCCTAGCGGTGATTGAGATTCAGTTAGGGAGCTGGTTTTAGGCAACAAGTCCATAAAGCAAAGGATGGAGGCTAGAGACCACAGCAGAATGCAATGGTTTGAATGGGAGAAATAATAATGATGATGCACTCGTCATGGACGTATCCAAACGTCATGCACATATCCACACATCATGCACGAATTATTATTACCCACCCATCCCTATGGATCGACCCAAAAGTACTTACCAGAACCCCTTTGAATGGAAAGTCCTTCAACCCTCGGTTCCTGGGGGAGTCGAACACCACCGGAAATGTCTTGTGGGGAGCTTGGACGTAACCAATTTCCATCTCGTCCTGGCACAACGGAACAAAGAAGAAAAACTTATCGCCTCTAAAATGGCAGACGTCGTCGCAGGCCGGTTTACAATCGTCCAAATACGAGTCGCGACGCTGCACAAGGCTTATATTCTCAGGAGGAGGAGAAGAATGGCTTTTGATGGTCTCGGGCCATCCTTGCAAAAGGGGTCACAACCGCAGATTGAGAACTGCTGATCTAATGCATCTATCCGTCCATCGAATCTATATATCCATCCATCCACCCACCCATCTATCTAATCTGTCCATTCATCTTTCTATCCATTCATCTTTCTATCCATCTGCTGATCCAATGCATCCATCCATCTATCCATTGAATCGATATATCCATCTAGCCATCCATCCACCTATCTAATCCATCCATCCATCCATCGAATCTATACATCCATCTTTCTATCCATCTGCTGATCTAATGCATCCATCTATCTATCCATCAAATCTATATATCCATCTAGCCATCTATCCACCCACCTATCTAATCTATCCATCCATCTTTCTATCCCTCTGTCCATCTTTCTATCCATCTGCTGATCCAATGCATCCATCCATCTATCAATTGAATCGATATATCCATCTAGCCATCTACCCATCTATCTAATCTATCCATCCATCTTTCTATCCATCTGTCTAATCCAGTGGTTCTCAACCTTCCTAATGCCGCGACCCTTTAATACAACAGTTCCTCATGTTGTGGTGATCCACAAGCAACAGTCTCAGTTGCTAAGACCGTCGGAAATATGTGTTTTCCAACGGTATTAGGCGACCCCTGCGAAGGAGGGCACCCAAATGTTCTTGGTTGATGGGAATGTCTTCGAGTGTCACTGGAAAGATACTGTTCTCAGGCTTTGGGGCTTTCTATGTGAATTGAGAAGCGTAGTGCATGCGTCTCACTTTGGCGCATCGCTCCTCGGACTTCTCTTTCCCGGCCTACCTGGATCCAGCGGTCGCCCCGGTTTTCCACTTCTGGGCAGATGATCAGTTTGCATCCGGCTTTCAGCGTGAGTTTGCTCACGTCCGCCACGAATTCGCTGTTGTCGTCCGTACTGGAGATTAACACAAGAAAGCGGGAGAGTTGAAGATACCAACGAAAGTTCAACATAGTTGTCGAAACAGTTCAGACCTTCTAGAAACCAAGAAAGCATGCCTTGCCATAGAAAGATGGACAGACCGACAAGCCAAGTTCAGATGTAACTGTTAGCCGGGTTGTGGTTTGTGACATCCTGACTTGATGTTGTGTCCAAATCAAACTATGATCACGGCCTGAGAGATGGTTTGTGTCCAAATCAAACCATGGTAACGGTCTGAGACATGGTTTGTGTCCAAATCAACTGCCACAGATTTGTAAGCGCTGTCTCTCTGTGAGTTAAGACGAAGCAGCCCCAAAAGCGTAGGCGGACGAAATAATGAAATAAAATCCGCAATGAAATAAGACAAGATTGTAAAACCTGTTTTACAGAAGGTGTAAAATTCCTTTTACAGAGAAGCAGGATCATGCGTCCGTCATATAATTGGAGAGAAGGTCTTTTTATTCCCCACTAAACCGCCTCCTAATTTAAGTGACGCACGAAGTTGTCGTTCTTTCTCGGGGCATGTGTCTAAATCTCAAAATACAAGGCATTTCAACGGCTCGACATTAGGTCCAACGGATAGTAAATACACCCCAGCTTTGCTACGGTGAGCCACGCAGGGTTGCAGTCTTTGTGTGTTTGTGCATCCGCCGTTTGCGGTTCAACCTCGCGCAACAAAAGGGACGCAACCTGGCCCCTTACCTGCAGACGTAAACCGTTATGGGTTGCAAGGTGTTCGGGGTCATTATCCACGGCGCGACCCGGAAGACGACAGTGTCGTTGAAAATGGGAGCCTCGGGAAGGGCCTGCAGCCAGGAAAAAATTAAGAAACGCCTTTAAATTAATAGAAGCCGCTGTCTTATTTTTCGGGGAAACACAGTATCTAAAATGTAGAGTTGGATGCGGAGTACTGTCCTGGTACGTAATTCTAGGTACATAATTATAATTATAGGTGTTTATAGGCATGCAATTGTAATTATAGGTATTTATAGGTGTGTAATTGTACGTAACGTGATTTTACGAAACAAAGGGGGTCGATTGTAAAAAAAATAAGGTACAAATATAGGGATAAAACGACTGTAAATACATAAGCAGAGCGACGGAGGACAGGAGCGTAGGGTTGCCCTATTCCAGTCTCGCATATCCAGGCGTACAATTTGCATACGATGCAAAATTATTTTAATTAAGCTTATTATTAACTTGTATTGTGGTTATACAATTTCAACATATTAATCGTTGCCCGCCGGGAGACTTTTTAGTCCCTTCGATCTGGGATTTCCCCAGTTTTCCAGGGCAAACGGCAACCCTTGGAGATGTCTCCTCCAGGATCGCGATCGACTCTCGACGGCGCTTAACGACAACTAGTTTTTGCAGGGAAATAAAGGCGCGATTACCCCTTTGGTTCGTCCTTGTACCTTGGAGGTGGCTTCCAGGAGCGTGGCGTGAATGGACACGAGTCCCGAAAAGTTGACGTCCGGGAACGCCAAGCCTTCCACGTAGAAGACGCTCTCCGTTTGTCCGTCGCCACGCTCCACCGTGTAGGAGATCTTCCCGGATCCCAGGACATGCTTGTGTTGGCTCAACTTCTTTTTCCCTGTGAGAAGAAAACAAATGTGTTGTTGTGGTGCAACACAGTTTGTCCATCTGTCCGAACCCGGCCTTTGCTATCTTTTTCTTTCTTTCCTCCTCCTTTGACGGACAGTCGTCACCGTCTACTTTCAATCCGGCGGTTCTTTTATGCATCATTAAATAACTGCCCCACGACCCTTTTGCGTTTCCTCACCTTCGCTCTTTCAATTTTAATCTCTCCGTCTGTTCAGAGGCGGGTTTGGGTTTTCTGTACGTTTTGGAAGCAAACCCCACAATTAGCGGAGGCGCTGGCCCTAATTCCAGGGTCCGTAATATCCATAATTAAACCAACGAACCGCCACAAAACCCAACAGATGTTGAACCAGACTAGAGTAGAAACTATTTCCCCCCCCCCCCCAAAAAAATAAGCACGAAGAACATAATGTGCGTCTACGCTGTCGAAATAATAATGCTCTTTGGCGGAGCCATTTTTGTAATAGCGGAAGATCCCGTTGTTACAGAAATGGCTGCTCCGCAAACGATTCACCGACGCAAGAACAGCGGGACGTGCTTTAGTTCTGTTTCGGAAGCACAACTGGCCATCCAACTGCGCTTCTGAACCGTTTGGGTGTGAAAAGGTCCTACAATTCTGTGCTTCTGCATCATCTGCGCTCAGGAGGCTGCCACTGCTCTCCTCCATTTCGCGTTGCGCATCTGTCCTGCGGATCAAATGTGTTTCCGCGCTCACCTTGCGCATGGAAGACGCCCAGTTTGTCGCTGTCCGAGGCCGAGATGTGAAGAACAAGCTGGTTGTCCTCGAAAGCGTCGTCGGGGCCGCGGGTGGTCAGGATCATGAGCGACATGTCCCTGCGGTCTGGAGGGAACAAGCGCATACTTCTGTAAGTACAACGCTAGACCCAAGATGGTAAAGATATCCCTTTGGCTTCTGCTAAAATTCTCGTACCCAGAAGACGAAGGGGTCTTTTAGGAACTAAATTTTAATTTATTCCCTTTATTTAATATCCCCCCCCCCCCCCGTGACCAGAGAGCAACGCTTTGGCCCGAGAGCCATCAACCGACCAACAAAGGACTGCATTTCTTGGTCCGTGTTGTCCATGTCTTCCGCTTTGGGGTCATCTCTGTCGCAGTTGACCAAAAGGATCGCTCCGCGACCGTTTGGGCCCCAGGTCCAGTTTTTCTACCAAAAAATACAGAGAGAGAGAAAAGCGTACTAGGTATGACCCAGATTCAATTCAACTCAAGGCTGCCAGTTTCATCCGGGACCAAGGTCCTAAACCCTCTCCTTCTCCATCTTCACGTGCTTCGGAGAAAAAGGTCCCTACCTTGTTTTTGGCCCTTCTGGTGACGGATCCCGTACGCGTCGTGTCGGCATCCAGAGAGACTTCTGCAAAGAGGAGACAAAACGAAATAAAGGCTTGGAAATGGAGGCCGGGGTTCAATTAGGGAACTTTGTAAGTAGACTTTCCCCAGCTGCAAGAAACGGAGCCCAGTCGTTTTGCAAAGTTTGTATTCAGCATGAGTGGCTTTCCAATCCTTGGTTCTCTCAAAGGTGGGAAACCTCCAGCCCTGGGGCTCAACCTGGCCTTCCCAGGGTCCAGATTTGGCCCTTTGATCCCCCCGAATCCTTTCCTCCATGACCAAGGAGCGCATGGACTCTTTGGCGTCCGCTTATAATGTAGATTTTGCTGCTCCCATTTTTATCTCCGTGAGAAGGGTAAGTAAATGCAACACATCTATGTCATCGTTGTTGTTTCGTTAGCAAGCCATACTTTTGCACACTCACACACAACACACGCACAACACACACACACACACCCTTTTCCAAGTGGCACAATCGCTGACTTACGGACACAAGTGAGTTGGAGGATGGCTTTGGCCATGGGCGCTTTTCCGTTCTCCTTATAGTATGAAATCCTGACCTGCCGAGAAAACGCCCGATTTCAGTAAAACCGTTTGCAAAGGTAATGCCAACCTGGATCTTACTGGCAGTTCCCAGCTAAAGTAGACCCATCGAATCGGTGAGCTCTCCGTCTGACATTTGATCCAATGCGTCGGCTCTCCGTCCGACATTTGATCCAATGGGTCCAGCCTAAAACCGGGCACGTCTCCAAGCCGTATTGATCTCTCCAGCAAAGCTGTCCTTGCTACGCTCGCTAGGCTTCTCTGCCATTTTCGAGTTTGCTTGGAAGAAATTATTACTGATAAGTAATAATTGTTACTTATATTACTGCACCTTTGCTATTATTGCCATCTTTTAAAGTACAGGTCGAGTCTCCTTTATCCGAAATGCTCGGGACGTTCAGATTTCGGATTTTTTGCAAGTTGGAATATTTGCACATATGTCAATAATAATAATATATTTATAGTCCAGATCGAGGCGGGTTATAACCATAAAATCCATCAATACCAAATATAAAACATAAACAAATAAAAATCACATGACCCCCGTACCCATGTCTTGGAGATGAGACTCGAGTCTAAACACGAAATTAATTTACGTCTCATGTATATACTACGCCAATGTGGCACAGCGGTTTGAATGTTGGACTCTGGAGACCCGGGTTCAAATCCCGGCTTGGCGACGGAACCCGCTTTTTGGGCGAGTCACACACTCTCGGCCTCAGAGGGTGTCCCTGGCAACGTTCCCAGAACAAACCTCGCCCAGAAAACCCCACAAATAGGTCGGAAAGGATTTGACGGCGCACAACGACAACAACGCGTCCCTCACCTTGTCGTCATCCACTTGCGCACTTAGGGTGTCCATCGTCGCGATGACCTCCACCCGGGGGTCCAGCGGCCACCTGGGAACGCAGGAGGGCACCTTCAAAACCTCCGCGTTGTGGACGATGTAGATGTTGACCCCCGGCGTCCCCCAGACATCAAAGGACGTGGCCCCAGGGGGGGCTGACCTGAAACAGGAGGAGGAAATAATTAATAATTAATAAATAATAATTTATTTGTATCCCACTTCTCCCGGAGACCGGAGCGGCTAACGCTAAAATCATCCCTACGATACAATAATTGCTTGCTTCCCCGAAAATACGGCAGTGTCTTCTATTAATTTTTGCTCCCAAAGATGAGCTAGATCATATTTTTGGGAGACGTCTTATTTTTCCACGAAGAAGAATATTCACATTTATTGTTGAACCGAAAAAAATGAACATTATATATCTATCTATCTATATTTATATACAAAAATCTTTGCTAGGTCTTACTTTCAAGGGAGGCCTTATATTTAGCAATTCAGCAAATCCTCGGCTAGGTCTTATTTTCGGGGGAAACGGGGTACCGTTGTATCCCAAACCCTTCCGTTTACAATTAAAATACAATTAAATTATTAAACAGTTATTAAAGCAATTATTAAAGCGGGGGGGGAACCCTTTCGTGACAACTCCTTAACTCGGATTTATTCTAACATTAAACATTGTGGATCCATAGGGCTACTCCATGGAGCAAGATACTCCTCGCTTTCTTTCTCTGATTCTTGCACATCATTCCCTATTAACCTTTGCATCCGTAGTTGACGTAGTTGGATAGATTGGGGACCATAAATAAACAAGCGGCGTTCTTCCCTTTGCCGTTTTGTGGTTTGCACCCCGGGGCCTTAGTTCGAATCCTCCCGCCGACTCACCGGCGCAGCTCTGATCCCACCCGGACGGCTCCGTTTCGACTTTGTTTTCAAATACAACCTTCCCTTGTCGCGTCCGACCGATCGAAACCAGGATCCGCACGTGCAAAAATGTGCCCCCTCCATTTCTATCATCGGCTGAAGAAGAATAAAAACTGTGTCCTAAAAGGGGCTGAGGAATAAGAGTAAGGAGTAAAAGGTTTTTGCAGGAGTAAGAAGGAGTAACGAAAGATATTGAGCCGATGACGTTATTCCTCCCGTCGCCGTCTCCGTGCTCCCTCTTTATTTATTGCTTTGGTTCCTATCCTCCGTCTCTCCGAGGGCTGGGTTGCAAGGCTGGCTTCTGGCATAATTAAAAAAGGGCCCCAATAAAAACACACCGTCGATCATCCATATTAAAATGGGAATCAACCGCCCTCTTCAAACCCGTCCCGAAGCCGTCGAGGTGCGCGGCACCGCACACGTCGCCGAAGCGGCAATAAAATATTAAGGACTCCGGCACAGTTTGGAGACGGAAAGGGGGCTCCGTCGCTCGGGGGGCAGGATTCGGGGGGATCCTGGCCACTGTTTTCCTCGGTTTTCGCAACAGCCAAAGTCTCCTCCGGGGTTGCTCAACGTCTCGGTTCCTGGGTTGTGGTTGTTGAGTCACCGGCTCTTTTTAAAAATAGAGCCGTGGGCGTCGGAGGCTGCCCGGTTCGCTCAGGTGAGCCTCTTTGCAACACAAAGGTGAGGCTCGGTGCCCAAAGGCAACTCGAGGCCAGTTGCAGAGAGAGCCTTTTTTGGCAAAGGGAGCGTCCAACCCATCGTCCACTGCCTCTGCTTCAACACGTCTTGCAAAAACGGCCCTCGTCAAACAACGACGGGGACCGAAAGTTTGGTCTCGGCGAGGCTGACGGAGGCATCGTCTGCACCGCGGAAACAATGCACCTTTTACATGGCTTTAACCGCCGCCGCTCCATGCAACGGAGTCCTGGGATTTGTAGTTCGGGGCTTGCTAAATATCTCACAAGACCACGGCGGGTCTTCGGTATCCGCTGGGGTTTGGCTCCAGGACCCCTTCCGTAGATATAAAAATTGTGGACACATAAGTCCCATTAAGTCCCTACGTTCGGTGACTACCTTTTACCTTTCTAAGTCCCGCAAAGTACAACGATATACTTAGATAAAATGGCAAAATCGAGGCTCGCTTTTTGGAACATATATATATATATATATTTGGAATATTTTCAATCAGTCCGTGGACAAAATCTGCGGATGTCGAAGGTACAAATCCTAAGAACTTTGTTGCTTTGAGTGACGGTGGTTCAAGCGATGCCAAACTGCATTAATTTCGCAGCGTGGATGCAGCCAAAGATGTCAATAAACTGCCCAGTACTGGAAGATTATTTGCAGTTGAACGTCTATTTTATTTTATACTGGGTTGAAACGAACCAACCTTGGAGCTGACTGAAAATATTCTGGGTCAAACGATATATGTACGGTTCTCCGAACTATAAAATGGGAAGGAAGGGGTTCCTAGAGTGCATTTATTGATCGAAATGGCAAATAATAAAGTCTGCAAAAGTCGTTTCAAAGGAGTCGGGGCTCTTTCTGATCCGCTTCCTTCGCTTTCCAAGCGAGGAATACGATAGCGTGGACCGTCCTGGTTTTGGGGGGCCAGGAGACTCCCCAAATATTCTGGCCCTTGCAGACACATTTCTATTTGCACTCCATTATTTCATCCGTGGGTCAAGGAGAAGAAAGGGATGATGAATCTTGCCCTTCCTTCCCAGTCGGCTCAGGCAAAAGCAAACTGCGGTATCGTTTCTTCATTTGTCTGTAATACTGAAATTAAAGGTTTTGCCGTCTTGGCCACACTCTTTGGTTGCACTTGGTTTTCAGGGGCGAAATTTCGAAAGGTTTGCCGCTCGGAAGAAACCGAGGAGAGCAGCCGAGGAATACGGCTGACCTCAGGAGTTCGGAGAACATCCTGAGACAGCAAAAGGAAAATTGCAGCATCACCCGTCATCGCAAATTAAACTTGCAGATTGGGTTGTGTGCAGAAAGAGACGCAGCCTGTCCCTTGTTTGTCACGGATGGTTGCAAAAGCCAGGTAAGCAAAAAAAAAGGAAATCCCAATCCTTAGCTGGAAAGAAAAAAAATGGATCAATTCAGATCCTTTTGGATCAAGGCGACCACGTGTCTTCCTTTTTCCGGACGCGTCCCACCTTTCGGCCTCCGGTCCAGGAGGACTTCCAAAATTTCCTCCGTTCAGAGCATGACTAAGAAGCATGGATTTATATTTATAGGAGTGTTTTTAGCTTTCGTTTTGTAATTTCTCTTGACTAACGTCTTGCAACACGTTGTCCCCCTTTGCAGTTCGGGCATCCCGCTTTGGATCAATGGCGATCCCAAACCCCTGGTCACCCACATTTGTACCATATCAGGGAATAATACCAAATAGATAGCCCTCCAAGCTATACGACATTTAACACGGCCCACGAGGCTTATAACGTGAATAAGTCGTACCCTCCAACGTTTCAGAGATGAAAACCTTGTATGCCCAAGAAACATCAGAGTGTGGCCAAGATGGCAAAGGTTATGGATGAGGGGAAATGGACAAGGTAGCTCGGGCTGCAGCAGTTTGCTTTTGCCTGAGTCGATGGGGGCTCAGGAAAGAAAGAAAGGAAGAAAGAAAGAAAGAAAGAAAGAAAGGAGGGAGGGAGGGAGGGAGGGACGGTCAGAAGGAAGGAACGAAGGGGGGATGGAAGAGGGGAAGGAAGGAGTGAAGGAACAAAGGAAGGAAGAGATAGGAGGAAGGAAAGAAGGAAGGAAGGAAGGAAGGAAGGAAGGAAGGAAGGAGAGAAAAGAAAGGAAGGGAAGGAAGGGGGGAAGGAAGAATGGAATGAAAGAAGGAGGGAAGAGGAGAAAAAGAAGGAAGGAAGGAAGGACAGAAGGAAGGGGAGAAGGAAGGATGGAATGAAGGAAGGAGGGAAGGAAGGAAGAAGGGAGGCAGAGGCAGACAGAGAGAAGGAAAAAGAAAGAAAGAAAGAAAGAAAGAAAGAAAGAAAGAAAGAAAGAAAGGTGTCAGTCACCACCCTGCATCTGATCCTATGCTTTCCCCTTCCTAGCTGTGGATCATTCTCCGGTGCCTTCTTTTCTTTTGCCAGGCAAAAAGGCCATCATAATACCCATCACTGCCAGGCAAGGCAGATTCCTTGCAGCTGCCCTTAAGATGCCCTTTCTCCATTCCTTCTCTCTTTGCATTCCTAGGATGCCAAGGAGGCCTGGGTGCCCACCCGAAAGGGGCGCCAACTTACCCGCAGACGTCGAGGGAGAGCTCGGTGTCGAGGAGGCAGAGGGTGCTGGTGGGCTTCTCGGCGGAGAGCCGTACCCATCTCAGGTCAGCCATGGCCAGGAGGAGGAGGGTGCCCCTTGGCCAGGGTTGGCACAAGGTCTCTCTTAGCTCCTTCCTTCAAGCCTTCTCTCTCCAAGGAGCTGCTTGCAATGCTCACTCAGATGCTGATGGGATTAATAAAAGGGGCACGGTGCCAAGGGGTTGGCACTGCCTGCCGGGGCATGCTGCCAGGCCATAGGCGGCTTTCTTTTTAATCCCACCTCGGGCCTCTCGAGGGCAAGAAAGGGCAGCCCCAGGAGCCTCTTCTTCTTCTTCTTCGTCTTGCGCTCAGGTGTTGCTTTCTGCAAAGGCAGGTAGAGTTACCTGGAGGGATGAAGAAGAAGAAGAAGAAGGTGACGGATCACTTGTGAAGCAAGGAAGGAGGAAGGGAAGGGAAGGGAGGAGAGGAACAGGGAAAAAAGAGCGTGGGCGGATTTCCTTATCCAGGACGAAGAGGCCGTCCAGCTTGGTGCCAACGTGTCTTGCTCCGTAAGGACTTTTCGTTGGCTTATCTGCCCCTTGGGAAAACAGAGGAGCGCCCGGCCCGCAAAGACGCAAGAGGCGTTGCGTGCCTTTGCTTTCCTTTGTCGCAACCTCTTCTCCTTGGGCAGCAGAGCGTAATACGTTTTTATTCGTATTATTATTACAGTGGAGTCCCGATTATCCGTCCCTCGGTTATCCGACGTTCCGGATTATCCAACGTAGCGGTTTCTTTACCTTTTGTGCGATTTTCTTTACGTTTCGTCACAACGGAGTTGATCACACGGGAGGAATTTCTCCCAATTGCCGACGGAGCCCATTCGCAACGACGTGAATTCGCTAGTTTGGCAAACTTACGTGAAATCCGATTGCGTCCGGAGTGCGTCCCGAATGACTTCCCATTTCCCAAAAACAACCCCCCGTTGCCTGAAATTTGCGTTAGATGCTTTAATACGCAATAACGTAAAGCCCCATGATTGCGTTCGGAATGGCTTCCCTTTTGCCCAAAATTGCGCAAGATACTCTAATATGCAATTATTATTATTATTATTATTATTATTACTATTAATATCCTGCCTTTTTCTGAAGGAATCAATCAACAAAGTCACAATTGTCAACTTTGCGCGGAATCGCTTTACTCCAAAAAGACGCGGGCAAAGGATGCGGGTTAAATAGCGCTCTCCGAATCGCGCCAGCAATTCGGTCCGAGCGCGAACCGGGGTCGTTCAAAACCGCTCCGATTTGCGATCCGGTTTAAAAGGTAGCGGGAACGAGACCGACGCAATGCTTTCCGTAGAAACCCATCGGCTTTTACCCGAGAGCAAGGACACTTTCTTCTTAGCGATTGTGATCCTCCTAACCGTATTCTCGTAGTAAGGCCAAGTCCGTTCAAAGCACTCTCCGTCTCTCTCTTTCCAAAGAAAGGAAGAATTGTTGCTTTTAACGCAACTCTTCCAAGGCATGGATCGGTCATTGGGGAAAATCATCCGAAGGTGTGGGTTTTCCTATATCCGCGGGTGACCCCACATTTTGGCCACCGAGGAGTACTTTAAAATGAGCCTCGGGGAGAAAAACCTGCCGACGCCGAGCTCCTCCCGGGTTGCGCAAGGCCCCGTTTGGAGAGACGGAGACTTATGCAGATCTCTAGGCGGGAGGTACGGGTTCGAGGCTTTGCGTCGCACGCTCCGTCTGCAGGGTTGGCCTCCTACCCTCGGGGCCGGTGTCGCAAGAGGAGAGAAAGCAAGCAGACGGGGAAATAATCGCCCCAATAAAATCTGCATTGGAAATGCCGGCCGCAGGAAAAAGGAGACGTGCGTCGGGATGGCTTTCGCCGCGGCCGAAGAAATATACCGAATCCTGGTTCGGTTGCGGCATCTTGATAACTCAGCCGGAGCTTTGGAGAGTTACTTTTGGAAAAGGAACTAGTTGCATTCAAAGTTAAATATTATTATTATTAATATTAATATCATGCATTTTCCCGAAGGAATCGATCGATAAAGTCCCAATTGTCGACTTGCAGCAATCTTGCAAATTTCACGGGGTTTTTCCTTAAGCAAGGAATATTGTAGAAAGAGTTTAAGAGGGGCTTTTAAAAATGTTTATTAACTACTCAAATAATTGAATATTTTTCATTTATATATATGTGTGTGTGTGTCGATGTCTAAAAATTATACATATATATATGTGTATGTGTGTGTCAAAATCTAAAAAGTGTATATATATATGTGTGTTTGTGTCAATCTAAAAAGTATATATATATATGTGTGTGTGTCAATATCTAAAAATTATATATATGTGTGTGTGTTTGTGTCAATATCTAAAAAGTATACATATATATATATATATATATATGCGTGTGTCAATTCCTAAAAAGTATATGTGTGTGTGTATATATATATATGTGTGTGTGTGTCAATATCTAAAAAGGACAGTATATGTATATATTTGTGTCACTATCTAAAAAGTATATGTGTGTGTGTGAGTGTCAATCTCTAAAAAGGCGTTTCTTTCCAACTTTGCGAATATTGCATTTCCGATTTCCGGATTCGCATCCGTGAATTTGTTCGTTTCGGCACAGAAGGGGACCCGGTTTGTTCTTGCGTTTGGATGCAAAAAAACGCTCGGATATTTAGGAACACAAACAATTCGAACAAACTTGTTGTAGCTGACCGGGAAGGACAAAACCCACGAAGAGCGTTTTCGCATTTTGCAAATTCCGCAAAGCCGGTTCGACAAGATCCATCCAATGGTTGCTTCATCTACGAAAACCATGCGCCCAATTTTGCGTCAAAATCTTACAATTATAAACCGCTTAGTGCCGAGTTCACGGGATAGAAATGCAAATGCGATTAATGCTATTAATGCTATTTTTGGGGAAATAATAAAGGTTTCCAGCGTCATCCCGATGGCCGAGTTTTCGTCTCGGGACGAAACGACGGATAACCTTTGCGTCATTTTGGCCTGAAATGAATTTGAAGCAGGGTTTTTAAAAAATCGCTTACTCCTGTTTCAAGTTTGTAAACCCAGATATTTTAGACTCTAAATCCCATTATCCCCGACGGTGACCTTTTCCGGAAGGTTGCTGTCCAAACTATCTGTCTAAATCGGAGTTTTTCCAATTTACGGAATAATAATGAATTATTATTACTGATATAGGTGATATTTAGACCCAATGAAAACGGAGCCATATAATCAATGGGATTTTTGGGTAAGCATTGATCGAGATGATATTTTAGACCCTACAAAAACGGAGCCATAAAATCAATGAGATTTTTGGATAGCTTCGATACAGATGATACTTTAGACCCTACAAAAGCGGAGCCATAAAATCAATGGGATTTTTGGATAGCATTGATCGAGATGATATTTTAGACCCTACAAATACGGAGCCATAAAATCAATGGGATTTTTGGGTAGCGTTGACGGCGATGATATTTTAGACCCTACAAAAACGGAGCCATGGGGTCCGTTTTAGAATCAACGGGATCGGCAAACAACGGTCGCAAAACTTACGGTGCCGTCGTTTCTGTAAATCTGGGCCGTTTTGGACTAAGCTTAAAAGGTTCGGGGCAAGGCGACCTGCTTTGATGCCACCCCGGTTGCTTATTGTGCAATTTCGTTTTTTATTTTGGGTTCCCGTTGCCTACGTTTTGTCGGGACGAACCATTCCAAAAAGGGTCATGCAGCCATGCAACAAAAGGCCCTAATATATCTATATCTATAATGTCAGGACAACCCTATCAACTCAAAACATCACCGAAAACGATGGCATTGTTTTGGGTATCCCGAATTGGGTGGCCGCCCAGAAATGTGTTTATTCTTATTTCTTCCCGGTAGCTGTCACAAATAACCCGCAAGACGAGGAAATGCCTTTTTTATCGCCTCGTTTTTATATCTTCCTCGTCCATCCGAAACCAAAACCGTGTCGCAACACGCTCAAAAATGCGTCCTCGTTCCGTCGAATTTTGAGAAAGCAAAACGAAAGGGCTGTAAAAACAAAGGTCCGGCTCTTCGGTGTCGTTGTCGTCGGTTCTCTTGACACACGCGCATCCTTCGCATCTTCCTGGGATTCAAGGAACGACGTTCCACCAACGGAAGGAGAACGGCGCCCGGCGGACGTTGGTGCCGCAATGGATTTCTCCGGACAAAACGTGGTACGAGAAGAAGTCGTCGACGAAGGTGCACGAAAGGCCGAGGGGCTCCAAGAGCGAGCGGACGCTCGTTTCGAGGCAGCACCGACCGCCGACGACGGGGCCGAACGGCTTCGGGATTCCCAAATGCTTCCCCAAAACGATCATATTCACCTGCGGAAAGCGAAACGCAAAAGAGATCCGTTTTATCGCACGGAGGAGATCCGGAGATCGTCCGGCGAATATCCGGGGGGGGGACTAAACCGTGTAATGGTTTTGCCCGACGCCGTTTAAACGTTTCGGGGGGAATGTCCGTACCGCAAATTCGACGAGCGTTTAAGGCCAAGCGTCGCAAGAAACCGGAAGCGTACCCGCTTAAAAAAATAATGCTAAGGAAGAAATAATTTCGCGTAATTACATGAAATGATTTCACGCGGCGTTGCCATTAAAGCGGCCGCGAAGAAGCGTCGATGCACCTCTTTTTTACTTTTGGGATTTCAGCGACGCCACGTTTCCGACATCGCTTTTTCCGTGCGATGGCGTGCGGTAATCATTTTGCGGAGATACTCGCCATTTCCGAGATGCTTTCGATCCACATCTCTTTAATGATAAACTCCAAGGTTACCATATATATCTATATATACCCCTTGCTTTGCAGGACGCATGGATTCGGCCCGGCGCCGCATTGCAACCAAGAGGGTTTTATTGGGCAAATCCGCACCCAAGTTAATGGCCGCTGCGCCCCGATTTGCGACCGTAAAAAATAAATTGAGCTGGATTAATATTCAGATTTTAAAAGATTACGAGGCAGAGGAGGATCTTTTGTGGCGCAAATTGCACAAACGTGTGCAGTCTTTGGTCATTGCCTATTCTTAGATAAACACATATCTAGGGTTGCAACCCGAGATTTGCTGATACGTTATTAGCATTTTACGGTCCGCATTATGGACAACCATTTTCTAAATTGTTTTCCTATTAAATTTAAATGGGTTTTCTTTATAGGAGGGCGCGGCGGGATCGCGAAGCGATTTTTCGACTCCTGTTTTCCGACGGTGGCATTTTGCTGCATTGTAATGCTTTATGTGCCTCCTATATTTTATATTATATATTAATGTATTAAAACATTACATTTTATATTATATTTTAATATTATATTTTAATGTATTAAAAATTACATTTTATATTATATTTGTATTATATTATATTATATTTTAATGTTTTAAAACATATATTATATTTTTAATATTATAATTTAATGTATTAAAACATTATATTTTATATTATATTTTATATTATACTTTAACATATTAAAACATTATATTTTATATTATATTTCTATATTACATTTTGACGTATTAAAACATTATATTTTATATTATATTTTTATATTACATTTTAACGTATTAAAACATTACATTTTATATTATATTTTTTACATTATATTTTAACGTATGAAAACATTATATTTATTAGGACAGATGTAAATAAAAGATGCGTTAGAAACAAAAAAAGGAAAAAAATGTATTAGAACCAAAATTATAACGATTAACCTACAAATAATAGATTCAATACAAATAATTGATCTGATCGATCAGCTAATATTAGAGAGAAATCTAGGAATTTATGGAAAAGGAGATAAACTGCAGAGAGTTAGTAGTTTTCGGTTTGGGAATATTTGGGATTTTTGGGGTTTTCGGATACGGAAGACTCAATCCGCAATAATAATATCCATAGTAAATAATAATAATAATAATAATGATAATAATGATAATAATATTCACCATATCGGGAAATAATGCTGTCGCCGTCGAATCTTCCAAAGTGAAAAGTTGTGGGATGTCAATGATGTCCCTTTCGCTGAGACCGAGCTCTCGCTTCAAAATACTCCGGTTCCAGTCAATGCAACTCTAGAAAATAATAAATTTTTATTAAAAACGGACGGTGCAAATTATTCATTGCTGTATATATCCACATACTTATACTTTATACGTATTCTTCCTTTTTTGCTGTCCTTGCAACGCATTGAACAAAATGCATCCAAAGCCAAATAAACGATAACACGAAACCAGGAAAAAAATAAATAAATCTATTTTTGGAAAACGTAAAATGCAAATTGTTTTCTAAAACCGAGAGTCGAAGCCTTAAAATTGCAATTTTTAAATCTATAAAAGGAAAGGGACGAGAAAGAGGGAAGAGATTCAAAGAGATTCAATGAAACTTCAATTAAAAGAGGTTTTCCAAAAGGAAATAATAATAATAATTGTTATTATTATTATTATTATTATTATTTATTTGTATTTCCCGCTTATCTCCCAATTGAATCAGTTATATTGCAAATTAAGTGTGCAGAATATAATAATAATAATAATGATGATAATAATAATAATAATAATATTTTATTTGTATTTCCCGCTTCTCCCGGGATCTAATCCGTTATATTGCAAATTAAATGTTGCAAATTCCTTGTAAACCCAAAGCCGCATTTTTGATAATCTACACATTGCAGAAATAATGCGGCTTGACCCAACTTTAGTCTCCCTTCCTAGAAAACGGCTGGGATTTGTAGTTTTGCACGGTCTCCAAGAAGAACGTGGGTGCCTCGCCAAACTACAAATCCCAATATCCTGTATCATGGTATTAAATATTAAACGAATAAATATTAAACTGCATTATTTTGATAAAGTGTGGATGCACCCAAAGGTTAACCCGGAAAATGGTTGCAAAAATAAACTCTACACAAACAGCACTTAGTTATATTATTATTATTATTATTATTATTATTCTTTCAGTTAGCAAATCTCTTATTCATTTCTCGGATTTATTATGGAATTCATTGTTGTGCGAGTTTTAGAAGGAGGAGGAAATGATTTTGCAAATATTTGTGGTCTACCGCATTTCGCACACAAATATAGTCCTCCCTTCCTTATGAAACTAACTTATATTTTTCCTTCCAATTTCCTGGTAAAGGGCATCCAAAAGGGTTTTTAAAATTAAATCTTCCTGATCTAAAAGGGAGTGTCTTTTTTAATCCACGTCGAAGTCAAAGTCGTCGTTTGCAACCGACTTCGAAAAGTCCAAAATGATATTAAATTAAAATTCGCATATATTAAAGCAGAACTTGCAGATTAGTAATAAGATAAATCTGTACAGATTAGATCAATGGAAATATAGGTAGCAGGAATTTACAGTATCTATGTTATATGGTTTTATACATCTGAAATGAATTATTATTATTATTATTATTATTATTATTATTATTAATCTTTATTTATATAGTGCTGCAAATTTACACAGCACTGTACATTCAACCTTTATAATGTGAAGTACTGTTCTTGCACTTAATTATAGGTATGTATTTTATTATATATTTTATTAAATATTATATATTTATTATAATTATTTATTATTTTATTATAGATAATTTATTTTATATCTATGTATGTATAACATATTATAATATATATATATATTATATAAAATATATAAAAATACCTTATTATTTTGTTATATATTTTATTTTATTATATATTTTATTATAATTATTTATTATTATTTTATTACATATTTTTATTTTGTATATTTTATATTTATATTTATATTTTATTATATATTTTCTTGTAAATATAAATATTTTATATTTATTATAATTATTTATTATAATTTTGTTACAGATATTTTATTAAATATATATATATATATTACCTGCACGTATTTGCTGTCGCTGCGCAAAATCCTATCTTCCAGGAGTTCGTCCAGCGTAATCCGTCCGACTTTACCTAACCCTGAAACGGAAATAAGTTTGCAAAAACAAAGTATATTAAACACGGCGGAGGAGCATTTTAGACGGGCGCGAAAAAAGCGTTATCGCGGACTGGCCTTCGAAAAGGGCGGCGTTTCCGTAGCCTTCTTTCTGCTTCTCTTTGAAGAGCTTGAGGCAGGCGAGAGGACTGGCCAAAAGCAACCGAAATCCCTGCGGAAAGCGAGACGAAAACAAGCCATTTCGTGGGAGAAAATTAAGAATATATGGACTCCGATCCTTCCAGGATGGCCAGCTTAGCTCGCGAAAAAGGGGATGGGATACATATACCTTTCTGTCGGGAGCCGGGACGAAGGCGAGGAATTCGTCGACGTGTCCGACGGTCAGCCAGTCCGAATAGAGCTCCACGGGGGACTGGACCTTCTGGGCGTACAGGAAATCCCGGACAATTTTGGCCATTTTCCTGTTCCCGGACCTAAAGGTTAAGGGGATCATATATTGGAAGGAGACAAAGACAGACAGAGAGCGGGCATTGGGTGGGGGGACTAGGGAGAGAAATGGAGGGGGTGCAAGGGATGGGTGTGCAAAGAATGGCGTGCATGGGTGCGCAAGGCTTGGGTGCATATAGGTGCGCAAGAGATGGCTAAGCATGGGTGTCCAAGGAATGGGTGTGCAAAGAATGTGTGCACATGGGTGTGGAAGGAATGGGTATACATGGGTGTGCAAGGAATGGGTGTGCAAGGCATGGCTGTGCATGGGTGTCCAAGGCATGGGTGCATAAGGAATGGGTGTACAAGGCATGGGTTTGCAAGGAATAGGTGTTCAAGGCATGAGTGCACATGGGTGTGCAAGGAATGGGTGAATAAGGAATGGGTGTACAAGGCATAGGTATGCAAGGAATAGGTGTTCAAGGCATGGGTGCACATGAGTGTGCAAGGAATGGGTGAATAAGGAATGGGTGCACATGGGTATGCAAGGAACAGGTGTGCAAGGCATGGGTGCCCACAGGTGTGCAAAGACACCCAATGTTGTTGGGTTGCAGCTCACCCGGGAAAGCTGCTTCCGAGGAGGATCCTTCCCAAGGGATAGTCCTTCCCTTTGACTTTGACCGGAGGACTGAGGTCCAGGTTCCCGAACGAGTCCAAGCTGGAGACGCGGCCGTTCTCCGGTTCCCGCGTGACGTACCCGAAATCCGGACCCTCGAGCGGAGAGAAGAAAAGAGAGGTCTCCCGGAAAGCTCGGCCCAAAGAACCCCAACAACAACAACAGAAACACGGGACAAAAGCAGAAGAAGGTGCGATTGTGTAACATTCCATAAAGGATTGCAACGCAATCCTACAAAAGAATAGGACCGTGTCCGTCGGGGGACAAACGGCACGCGTCGAAACATAATACTGCAAAAATAATGCATAGGGCTCATGCTTTATAGGATTTATGGGGGAAACGTCGAGGTTTTGTTTCTGACCCTTTTTTAATTTCTTTTATTAGTCATGGATTGATCGATACGTTATCGGTTTTAGAATTTTATATCAGTTGTGAACTTGACTTGGGGAACCCTAATCGTCCCAAAATCTCTCCCGCAATCGAGCGCGACAGCAATTGCGTTTCTATTCCGAAAGGAGAGTCCTTTCCGCGTAATGGGGCCAACGGTCCGAAGGACATCGGGGCCCCTTTGCTCTTACCAAAATCCTCTTGAACGGAAACTCCCCGAGGCCTCGGTTTCGGGGAGAGTCGAAGACCACCGGGAAGGTTTTATGGGGGGCTTCCACGTAACCAAACTCCATCTCGTCCTGCTGGCAAAAGGGACAGATTCGGGTCAGGGGTTTTCGTCCCACGAGGTCCGACGGTGCCTTCGGCCGCAGTATTTAATGCGGTCGGATGCCGCTATAAGCTTAGTACGGAACTACAAATCCCGGAATTTGCACGGCACGGAGCCGTTGCATCAGTTTTGCAACGTACTCGCAGCCCTGTAATAAAATCCTAGCCTTTCCAAGCTCAAGCTTTCGGGCAGCGATCCAAAGGCATTGCAAAAATTGGATTTGGGTACCAAACGGACGTGTAACACTCGAGGAAGGGTACCTGGATCCATCGGTCGCCCCGGTTTTCCATCTCTGGGCAAACGGTCAACTTGCAGCCGGCCTTCTCCGCCAGGATTTTTATGGCCTCCAAGAACTTCTCGTTGGCGTTGCGGCCTTTTTTAATGCTGGGATATGGACACAGAGAGAGAGCGATGGGATATAGGACGTTATCAGACCGGAGGGATTTCTCCCATTTGCGGACGGAGCCGGTTCACGGATTCGCGAGTTTAGCGAATTTACATGAATCCTAATTCCATCCGGAATGCGTTCGGAACGACTTCCCGTTGCCCAAAATTGTGTGAGATGCTCTCATACGCCATAAACGTCAACCCCACGATTGCGTTCCCGAATGATTTTCCGTTGCCCGAAATTGCGTGAGATACTCCAAGGACGTTATCGGAAATTGGAAGCATAATCCAACGGCAATCCAAACGCAATCGTGGGGTTTCGCGTTTATTGCGTATCAGAGTATCTCACACAATTTCGGGCGAAAAGGGGAAGCCATTCCGGACGCAGTCACGGGGTTTCACGAAAACCCTGCGACAGGTTTGCATTAGGGTCGGCGTAAGTTCTTAAAAACCTACCTTTCGCTCCGGGTTTTGCAGGGATAACCCGCAAACGCCGGAGCCGTTTGGGCACGTTTTGACGCTCCGCTGCTGGCGCGGGTCACTCCATCTTAGGTCACAAGATCATGCCCGGCCACGTAATGGACGATGGGCATTCGGTTTCGAGGGAACGACCCGCGCCAACGGCAGGGGCTTCGGGCGGCACGGTTTGGACACGTATATGGACGGATGTCCAAGTGTCGCTCCGGAGTCCGAAGGCAACGGAGGGAAACTGGAGCTGGAAAAGCTTGGGATATTATTTATTTTTACCTGCAGACAAAGATTTCCAAAGGTTTCATTATGCTGGACGTCATCAGCCATGGAGCCACCCGGAAAACCACCGTATCCGTGAAAACCGGGGTCGCCGGCGAATTCTGCAAGGAAGCAAACGTCGGTAATGTTATTTGTTTGTTTAATGGGGACCGTTCCTGCCAAGTTGGAGGGTACGATCGTAACGGTACCTGGTTGGCCTGCTCCAAAAGGGTGGCGTTCAGGTAAACCAAGCCTTTGAAACCCGCGTCCGGAAACGCCAGCCCTTCCACGTAGAAAGCGCGCCGCTCTTTTCCGCCTTGGCACCCCACTTTGTAGGAGAGCTTGTCGGACCCCAAGATACGCTCGTAGCTGGAAAGGGATGCGTTTCCTGCGGAGGAAAGGAAGGAGCGGGTCAGAAATGTTCTGGGTTTGTTTGTTTGTTTTGTAGTTTGGGGGAAATGGACCGGCTCGGTGCCAATCCCAACCAAAGCTGACCCTCTTGTTGAGCCAGTTATTGAATAGTGACCCCATTGACTCTTGCAAACCCAATTTGGCACCGATGGTCCCATTTAGTCTTAGTCAGGGAAGGCGATGGCCTCCTCTGAACAAATCTCGCCAAGAAAAACCCAGAAGCGACTCGAAAGCGCGCCAACGCACGTGCCGCGCACGCAACGGCGAAAGGGGCGCCGGCTCACCGCCTTCTTGGAAGACTCTCACTCGGGTCGCGTCGAACACGGAGATGTGGAGGAGGAGAGTGTGGCTCTCAAAGACGCCGGGCGGAGCGTCCGTGTTGAGGACCACCGGGGACAGGTCCTGCAAGTCTTGGGGAAAGAGGCAAAGAAACCATCAGGAGAAGGTCCAGAAGGAGATGGAGAAGGAGAAGGAGAAGCAGAGGAAGGAGAAAGAGGAAGAAGAAAGGAATGAGAGAGGAAGGAGAAGGAGAAAAAGGAGAATGAGAAAGAGAAGAGGAAAGAGAAGGGAGTTTATCATACTTTGGAATTTGGGGGTATACTCCAATGGCAATCCAAACGCAATCATGGGATTGTCCGTTATTGTGTATTAAAGTATCTCACGCAATTTCGGGCAAAAGGGAAGTCATTCCGAATGCAATAATGGGTTTTACGTTATTGCAAATTAGAGTATCTCACTCAATTTCGGGCAATGGGGGGTCATTTTCTGGAAATCGGAAGTCATTCCGAACGCATTCCGAACGCAATCAGATTTCACGTAAATTCGCTAAACTAGCGAATTCACGTAATTGCGAATTGGCTCCATCCGCAATTGAGAGAAATTCCTCCCGTGTGATAAACTCCCAGGAGAAGAAGAGGAGGAAGGAAAAGAAGGAGAAGAGGAGGTAACGATCTGCGGGATCTGTGTCTTCTCGAATGTCCGAATTGGGTCGAAACGGATGACCCTCAAGGTCTCTTCTAACTCTATCGCGACTCTTATGCTCAATGCCTTTTACGGCACGTGCAAACCCACACGGATACCTGCGTGGGATCGCACGTAAGGATACGCGTTGTCCATATTTCCCGAACTCGGGCCGTCCCTGTCGCAGTTCACCAAGAGAACAGCGCCTTCTCCGTTTGGGCCCCAGCTCCATTTGGTCTGCGAAGAAGAAAGAGAATCAGTTCCGTCTCTTCTCCTCTCTTTTTCGTTTTCTTTATTTTGTCCAAATCTTCCCATCCTTTCAGATGTTTTTTTGGGATTTTGGAATATTTTGCATCTTCGTCGTGAGAGATCTTGGAGATGGGAACCGTGGCCAGAATGGAGAACGTGACCAAAGGAAAAGCTTTCAACGCTTCATAGAAACGTAAACGCACAAAATTTAAAACAATGCAGAAAATTATTTTAATCTAAATCGAAAAAACACAGGCAACCAATTCATGGGATTAAAAAGACAGTATCTGGCTAAAATGGTTTTAAAATATTTACAAACCTTTCTCCCTCTTGCTTTTTGCAAGGCGGTGATGTATATATATATAAATGCAGTTTTCCGGTTGCATCGATTGTACGCAACCAGGACTCCTTTGTGAATTGAACAGCATATATAAAATGGCATCCACACCCATATATATTTATATAGAGATATATATGAATAAAAAGACTTATTCTTACCTTGTTGGTTGCATTGCTCTCTACCGTCCCAGTTCGGCCGGTGTCGGCGTCCAGAGACATCGCTAGGAATTACGGCCCAAAATTAAAACATTACAATCAACAAAGGCATCCTTGATTTCGCAAATAAATATCAATTCCTTGCAAAACCAGCTGGCATTTATTATTTTGGCTGGATTAAAAGTATATTCCCATGTTCTTTTAAATGCCCCGGCTTCTCTCTCCACCTCCCGCTTTTGCTTATCCCAATCGCTGAAAATATCGCAAATGATGCAAAAGCGGTTTCGCATCCGGTTCAGCGGGGTCCGAGTCTTGCCCTTCCCAGTCGGCTCCGGCAAAAGAAAACCACTGCATCCTCTCCAAGCGTTGCGCCTTTTCGTTCGTTAATTAATTTTGCAGCGACAACTGCTTACGTCCCGCTTTCCGTCTGCAAAAAGCGTTAGCGGGTGTGCCGACTTACCCATGCAAGTGATGTACAACCAAGCGCTGGCGATGGGGGTCCGCCCCGTCGGTCCGTAATACGAGACCCGGACCTAAAGGTAAACCCAACACCAAATTACACGGTTTAATATTTCGGAAGGTTCCCCCCCCCATCAATGGGACGCTCGGAAACCGGTAACGAAGAGTCGCGGCGAAGAAAGCGGCCCTCCGGACGCGGGTCGCCCGCTCACCTTGTTGTCGTGGATGGCTTTGCTGGGGTTGTTCGTGGTCACTCGGACCTCCACGCCTTTGTCCAGCGGCCACTTGGCTGGACCCTCGAGGGCGGTGACCGCCTCCGGGTTGTAGACCACGTAGACGCCGACGCCGGACGTCCCGCGGACGTCGAAGGACGTTGACCCTTTGGGGACGGATCTACGGACCAGATCCAAAGAAGAGGAAGAAGGGGTCAGTTCATTTGGGAAGGGCAAGGTCTTCTCCCCTCCTCTCCGTTTGGGTGATTTAACCAAACTACGCTCGTCCTTCCGTTTTTGCGGCTTTGGTTATTCGCGGATTTGATGGATACGTTCCCCTCTAGGGATATCTAGGTCCTCCGGTGCAACTCTATGGCCAACTTTAACTAAAAGTTGCACCGAAGGACCTAGAGATTCCTAGAGAGGATACTCTACTAGCTCCTCCAGAGTAACTCTATGGTCAGTGTCTGTCGGACGTTGACCACAGAGTTGCATTGGAGGACCTAGAGATTCCTAGAGAGGTAAACACATGGCGTTTTTTGTGATTTTTCCCCGTTTCTCATCTCCTCCAACCGTTTTGGGATTGATAAAAACCGTTAAAAACCGCAATCAATTCCCAACGAATCCTTGGCGACTCAACACCAACTTATGGCAACCGTCACATTTTCTCGGCAATGTTTTTTCTACGGTGCTTTAGCCCTATTGCCTTCCGCTGCGACTCGCTTGGGGTTGTGTGTCGTGTTGTTGCGCGCCTTCAAAGTTTGTTTCGGACTCATAAGGCGAACTTATCCCCAGGTTTTCTTGGAAAGATTTGTTTTGTTTTGCCCTTGGCTTTCAATGAGGTTGAGAGAGTGTGACTTGCTCAAAGTCGTCCAGTGGGTTTCCATGGCCGAGCGGGGATTCGAACCCTGGTCTCCAGAGTCAGAGTCCAACAAGAGATGATGGATGGAAGGAAGGAAGGAAGGAAGGAAGGAAGGAAGGAGGTTAATGGCTGAATGTGGAACTGAATGCTGGTTTCCAGAGTCACAGTTCAGTGATAGATAGATAGATAGATAGATAGATAGATAGATAGATAGACAGAGGTTAAGCCTTGGTCTCCAGAGTTACAGTTCAATGATAGATAGATAGATAGATAGATAGATAGATAGATAGATAGATAAAAGAAGGAAGGTCATTGGGTTTAATGGCTGAGCAGAATTGAACCCTGGTCTCCAGAGTCACCATTCAATTTAGATAGATAGATAGATAGATAGATAGATGATGGATGGGTGGATGGATGGATGGAAAGAAAAAAAGGAAGGAAGGAAGGTCATTGGGTTTAATGGCTGAGTGTAGAATTGAACCCTGGTCTCCAGAGTTACCATTCAATTTAGATAGATAGATAGATAGTCAATGAGTTTAATGGCTGAATGTGGAATTGAACCCAGGTCTCCAGAGTCACTGTTCAATGATAGATAGATAGATAGATAGATAGATAGATGGAAGGTCATTGAGTTTAATGGCTGAATGTGGAATTGAACCCAGGTCTCCAGAGTCACCGTTCAATGATAGATAGATAGATAGATAGATAGTCAGTGGGTTTTAATGGCTGAGTGTAGAACTGGACCCAAGTCTCCAGACTCACCATTCAATGACAGATAGATGACCCAGATAGATAGATAGATAGATAGATAGATAGGATATGGTTGGAGTAAAATTGACTTGCCAACCAAGCAAAGGAGAAATCTCCAAGGTACACAAAGAAGAAACACTCCTTGCAGCTGAACTGGTTTCTTCTCTATTGAAACAAAGGCCTGCCTTCTTTCATGAATTGTATTAAAAAGAACATTTCGGGACCCACCCTTCGTGTCTGACGGCTTCCAGAGGAGTGTGTCCCTGTTGTGTTCTTGCAACAAAAACCAACAAAGGGTCCCGTGTCACCCGGAAGACTATAAAGTCCATCGAGGCCCAAGAACCACGTAGGGCTGGGACTTAGTTTAAGGATCGTGCAAAGCAGCCGTTCCTAAAGCCCCGGAAAGGCATTTGAAAACCATGCTATGGCCGCTGAACCATGCGCCTCGATAACAGGAGACGGAGGCACATAAATGTCCCCGAAACACAACCGAGCTACTTTGCAAAGTTCAAATATTCGACAATTGCAAGACGGCGTCGCGGCGGACGGAAATAGCGTTTGGTTCGGAGAGGCGTGCGCGTCTTTTGTGTTTGCGGTCCGTGTTTGTATTTCTATTTGTATTCCTTGCTGAGATATAAGATATCATTTGCAAAAGCCGTAAAGTTTCGATACAGAAATCTGAAACGTGCCCTGGCCGAACTTTCGGGGTTTTTAAGAGAAACGGTGGCATAAATCGATCCGTTTCGCTTCGACTTCGGCGGACGTTATTTGCAAATTTGATCAATACATTCTCTCTAGAGCTGGAAATTGACCATAAAGCGAAAAGGTTAAAACATAGGGTTTTTAAAAAAATATTATTTGTGGGTTTTCCACTTTCACGGGGAAAGTGGGTCCTGTGCCCCAAGCGAAAGTGTATTTAAAATCTCCATTTCGTCCCATCTTGAATACAACGGTTCTTCAAACGGAAAGCCTTTCTGTGGTTCCCGAACCTTGATCCTCCAGATGTTTTGGACCTGGGATCCTGGGAGCGGAAATCCAAAACATCTGGCGGACTAACGTTTAGGAACGACCGCTTTGCACGATCCTTAAGCCAAGTCCCAGCCCTACGTCCCACTGGATCTTATGGGGCCCATTCCCTTCCATTGCCTCCCAGTAGTCCCAACAACAACCCTATAGAGCAGGACGGTACGAGAGGATGATAGATAGCGGCTTCTGAGATCGAATCCCTAGGTCTACCCGTAAGACCACTTTCCCATAAAATGTCCTCACTTACCCATAGATGTCTATGGAGATTTCGGTCCCAAGGACGCAAACGACGTAGTTGGGCTGTTCGGTGGACACCCGGATGACCCTCTGCTTGGCCGCCATTGTGTCCTCCGAGGACTTTGTGGTTGTCCTTTTGCAATGACTAGTCTCTTTGCAACGCCCCAATTATCCACTTTTGCAGCCAGGCCCATGCAACGGATGTCCAAACGGATGGTCAAGGAGCAGACCTTGGGACCCAGCTCTGCTTTTTATATCTTCTTGGGATATAAAGAAGGGAAGGAAGGAAGAAGAAGAAGGAGGGATCCAAAC
Organism: Urosaurus nigricauda; assembly: GCA_034509955.1. NCBI lineage: Eukaryota > Metazoa > Chordata > Lepidosauria > Squamata > Phrynosomatidae > Urosaurus > Urosaurus nigricauda. Next base: position 13,416,224 of record JAOEGL010000008.1, read on the forward strand.
TCTCTCCCCAAAATCCTCGGCCCAAGCCGCTTAAGAGAGGAGCCCTTTGGGCGTGTGGAGGGCGTCGGATCGCCAGAGACGTCGTGCTTTCAGCAGCAAGGGCAGGTCCGTCTCCGGCAGAAATGCTATAATTTAGCTATTTGTGTATTTCCCGACGGCACATTACTCAGAGGGCTGTAAGGGATTGTCTTTAGTCTGCAAAGCTGGAACAGGGCAACGGCGTAAAAGGAACATTTTGGCCAAGGATGCCGTATTCGCCAAGGCCATCAGCTCGTCCCTCCGCGTCCGCAGCTTTGACTTTGGTGGGTTTGATTATTTGCGGATTATTCGGATGTTCTCTCTAGGAATCTCAAGGTCTTCCGGCGCAACTCAGCCACAGGTTGGCCACAGAATTGACCTGGAGGACCTAGAAATCCCTAGAGAGAACACTTCTGTAGGCATTTGTAGGTCCTCCAGCATGATCCTCTGCCAGATGTTGACCATTGAGTCAACCTCAAAGACCTAGAGATCCCTAGAGAAAACACATCTTTGGGCATTTGTAGGTTCTCTGGCATGATTCTGTGGTCAACCTCTGGCGGACGTTGACCACTGGATAGTACTGGAGGAGCTAGAGATCCTTGTGGTCAGCGTCTGGCAACAGCGTCCGAGAAAGCGGCCCAAAACGGCTGATAAGGCCAGCTCCATTCCCAAACAAACAAACCCTCAACAGAGCCAGAGCTAAGCAAGCAAGTCTTTGTGTCTAAGTGTAGTATCTCGAGAGGCATTACCAAAAGAGTTGTCCAGAAGGTCCGAGGTCCAGGGTATCGGACCATCAGATCCAAAGGCTAAGGGTTCTGGATAATCCAGATGGGCCAGCAGTCCAAGAAGCAAAGGTTTGGGAGCCAGAGACAAAGCCTTTCCTCAAGAAGGTCAGATCCTCATTGCCAAATGGACACACATGCTCCAGCTGCTTAAATACTCAGGCAGCAGGCCTTCAGGTGTGCCTCCTTAGCAGCTCAACTCAGATAAAGCCTCCAAGGCCTTCCAAGGCTCTCCTTTTCTGCACAACGCTCCCTGAAGGTAGGCACAATCCCCTGATCCTCTTCTATGTCCATAGACTTGGTTGCTGAGCTTCTGGCAGATGTTGACCGCTGAGTAGCAATAGGGGATGTGGAGTTTCCAAGGGGTAATACTTCTCTGGACATTCGTGGCATGATTCTGCGGCCAGATGTTGACCACAGAGTTGACCTCAAAGACCTTGGAGTTTATCAGACGACATAAAATGGAAGTATAATCCAATGGCAATCCGAACGCAATCGTGGGGTTTCACGTTATTGCGAATTAAAGCATCTCACGCAATTGTGGGCCAAAGGGAAGTCATTCCGAATGCAATAGTGGGTTTTACGTTATTGCGGATTAAAGCATCTCACGCAATTTCGGGCAATGGGGAGTCATTCTGAACGCATTCCAAATGCAATGGGAATTCACGTAAATTCGCTAAACTATCGAATTCACGTGAATTTGAATTGGCTCCATTCGAAATAAAGAGAAATTCCTCCCGTCTGATAAACTCCTTATAAACTCCTTAGAGATTGCTAGAGAAAACACTTATCTAGGCATTTGTAGGTCTTCCGATATGATTTTGCGGTCAGCCTATGCCAGATGTTGGCCATTGAGTTGACCCCAAAGACCTAGAGATTCCTCTCTGGACATTTGTAGGGCCTCCAACGTAATTCTGCGGTCAACCTCTGGTGATATTGGCCACAGGAGTTTCAGGACTAAGTGAGGATTCGAACCCAGTTCTCCAAACTAATAGCTTTCCCAAGACAGTGGCGACACACCAGGACCGATGCGGAAAATCCGAATCCGGTCTCTGAGGTTTTTGCCTCCGTCCGGCCCCAGCAACCGCCTCTTTCTGCGGCAAGTTTCATCCTCTCCTTAAGCTGCTAATTACTCGCCTTAATTAATACGTGCCTAATTATAGGGGTTTCTTAGCGGGGTCCATCCCTCCGAGGCCGAGAGAGTGTGACCCAGCGACTTTCCAAGTTTATAGATGAAAGTCCGGCAATTGTGGTCCGTTGTCGGCTCCGGATAGAGAAAGCTAAATATCTCACGAAACGATAATTCTGACAATTCTATAGAAATAATCGAACCGGATTATTTCTGCGGTGCGGACAGATTCTGTAAAAGCAGCTCAAAACGTCCCCAGATTTCGGTCCTCCCTTCCATCCAGAACGAGCGAAGTAACCCTTTATGGGGCTATCTCTTTATTTTTGGTACTTTTTAATATATATATAATAAGTGTATAATTAAGCGAATATGGCAAGGCAAGATATACGGCCAGCGCCAGACATCCTGTGCCGAACCTGCGCATTAAATGGTGATGAAAGCCCTTTCTCGGAGCGGCGTGATTTATTGCAGAGCCAGCCTTGCGTTTCGCACGCTTTTTGGCGGCTCTGTTCCTCGGACGGAGAGGAGGAAGGCCCAAAAATCTGGAAAATTTCAACTATTAGGAATTTGGAGAGAAAGCCATTCGACCCTCAGGCGTCATGCTCGACGGAAATTGTTCCGTTCCTCTTGCAAACTGTGGCCGCGTTGGAGAGATAATCCGGTTTGATGCCACTTTTGGCCTCATTCCCGCTTGGAAATAAATCGGTTTGCGATCCGAATCATTGGAGCGATGCGACGTTTGCCCCGGTCGCAATTTTTCGCTGTAAAATAACCCACTTGTGGTTCACGTTCGCGAATGGATCGGTTCAAAACGGACCCGCTCCAGCCGTCCGTAGGGCGAATTTAAATAGATTCCGATCTGTGTCCGGTTTGCACTTGCGCGGAATTGGTTTATCCAAAGAGACACGGGGAAAAATCGGCGTCGAAAAGACGCCGATTAAATGGGTCTGGAGCATTGTTCTCTTTCACACACACACACACACATATATATATGAATCTTTGCATTTCAGGACTTATTATATATAAAATTTGCACATCGTTCATATATATATATATATATATATACACACACACACACACACACACACACATATGAATGTTTGCATTTTGGACTTTTTCTATACAAAGTCTGCACATTGTTCTCTCTCTCACACGCACTATATATATTTATATGTATGTATCCTTGCTTTTCAGCATTTATTCTGGACAAAATTTGCACATAATTCTCATATATATATATATATATATGAATGTTTGCATTTTGGACTTTTTCTGTACAAAGTTTGCACATTGTTCTCTCTCTCTCTCTCACACACACACACACACACACTATATATATATATATATATATATATATTCTCTTTTCAGCATTTATTCTGGACCAAATTTGCACATAATTCTCATATATATGTATATATATATATGAATGTTTTCATTTGGGACTTTTTCTGTACAAAGTTTGCACATTGTTCTCTCTCTCTCTCTCACACACACACACACTATATATATATATATATATATATATATATATATCTTCGCTTTTCAGCATTTATTCTGTACAAAATTTGCACATAATTCTCATATATATATATATATATATACATATATAAATATATATGAATGATTTATATATATATATATGTGTGCGAGAAAGAGAACTATGTGCAAATTTTGTACAGAAAAATTCCCAAATGAAAACATTCATATATATATATATATATATATACACACACATATATATATGAATGTTTTCATTTGGGACTTTTTCTGGACAAAATTTGCACATTGTTCTCTCTCTCTCTCTCTCTCTCACACACACACACACACACACACACATATATATATGAATCTTTGCATTTCAAGACCTTTTCTGGACAAAATGTGCACATCGTTCATCTATACATATGTGAATGTTTGCATTTGGGACTTATCCTGTACAAACTTTGCACATCGTTCATGTATATATAATATGTGTGTGCGTGTGTGTGTGTACGAACAGTGTGCAAATTTTGTACCGATCCAACGCTCCTACTACTACGGGGCATCCATCTGTTGCATTTGGGCAAAGCCCTTGAGGAAAAGGCACGCGGCCAACTCCATGCGCCATGCTCTGGCTTACGTGTCGCACACCCTCTTGCACACCCGCCCACTGGTGTGTCTAAGGTTTTTGTCCAACGCAACGCCTCCTCCTTGCCTTTGTCAAGCAATCCTCCAATTTGTCACGCGGGAGAGGCCCTCTCCAACCAGTCTGCCCAGTCGGCCTGGCCCACTGGTCACACTGGTCCGGCTTCCCTGATCCAGCCTAGGAGGAAATGGAGCTGGACTGGCCATACTGGTTTCCTTCCAACCAAAGCAACCTCCCAGTAACTCCCAGTTTGCAGTGATGTGGCACCATCTAGTGGGGCTACTGGTCATATCCCACTGGGGCTAATTTCGGCATTAAAGCAAAAACGGAGAGTCGTCGCACGGATGGTTATCACACGCAATTGTGCAAATAGAGCGATGCCGTAAATGCACCGCCGCTGAAATCCCAAAAGTAACGATGTGCATTAATGCTCCTTTGTGACCACTTTAATGTCGGGTTTCGTGCGGCATCATTAGGTGTAAATTACGCATTTTTTCCGGGATATTCGCCGGATAAGTTGCCCATTCTCCGTCGTGTGATAAACTCCTATAGACTCGATCCTATTATTATCGTTCTTATATTTAATTATAACCCACTTTCCCCCAAAATATTGGGACACAAATATAAATAAGAACAGTGCAATTTTGTAAAATGTACAAAATTCCGCATTAAAACAACGCAGCATTAAACCACCAAGAATGAAATGTGATGAAAAAGACAAAAGTGCTGAAAAATGGCGCATTGCAAAAGGATTTTTTTAAAATACTAAAATGTGCCAAAACAAAAATAAAACTACACACGGACCCTTAAATTTGATGCTTTTTTCTGGAAAGGCCAAAGACCTAAATAGTGTATGAAAGTGTCCATAGGAATGCAAACCTTTTGTTGCAAAGTTTGCAACAACAACAACAAAAGTTTTGAATGCAAAACTTTCACTCTTTGCATAGATCTTTGCAACAGTAATATATATATATATATATATAATTTATATATTTGTTTTTATGGAAGTATTCCCATCCTGAAATGTGAACTCAGGGACACAAGGAACAGATAAAATTATTGGGATGTTTGGAAACACGATACAACCGGCAATGAGGAGAGTTTTCTATACATCCTTGAAAACAAATCCAATGCGCAACAGGAACCGAAAAGGGAGTCTCTGGTTATTATATTTTGGTTTTATTTTTCTTTGAAGACCAGCAGAGGGCTCTTATTAGCCAGGAAAAACCTCAGCCGGAATAAAGAGAGATTGAGAGCAGCCCAGAGAGCTCCTTGGCAGCATCACAGAAATGAGACTCTTTGCAGAGAGAGAGACGAGAGGTAGACCCTGAGAGAAGAATGGACACAGAGAGAGGCCGATGGATGGATGGATGGACAAACAGATATTTGGATGGATGGATGGACAGTTGGATGGACAGGTGGACAAGTGGACAGTTGGATGGATGGACAGATGGATAAGTGGATGGATGGATGGATGGATGGATGGATAAACAGATATTTGGATGGATGGACACACGGGCAGTTGGATGGACAGGTGGACAAGTGAATGGATGGATGGACAAACAAATAGATATTTGGATGGATGGATGGATGGATGGACAAACATATAGACATACAAAAGGACAAGTGGATGGACAGGTGGACAAGAGAACAGATGGATGGATGGACACATGAACAGTCAGATGGACAGATGTATAAGAGGACAGATGGATGGATGGATGGATGGATGGACACATGGGCAGTTGGATGGACAGGTGGACAAGTGGACATATGGATGGATGGATGGATGGATGGATGGACACATGGACAGTTGGATGAACAAGTGGATGGATGGATGGACACATGGATGGTTGGATGGACAGGTGGACAAGAGAACAGATGGATGGATGGATGGACACATGGACAGTCAGATGGAGAGGTGGACAAGTGGACGGATGGATGGACGGTTGGACAGACCCATGGGTCCCTTCCTTTGCAGGCCCAGGATTGTGAGGAGAGGAAAGTGACTTGCGATCCCAGGCAGGCCTCTCTCTCTCTGTCCATGCTCAGAGGCCACCTCTCCTTTGCAAAAAGGGACTTCCAGAGGAAGAAGGGGAAATCTCTCCTTCCCTCAATGTTGCAATGGCCACTCTTTCCAAAAAAGAGAGCTTCAGAGAGAGGGCTGGACCAAGAGGATGATGCTGATGCTGATGTCCACCAGGGCTGTCCCAAAGGTCCAGCCCCTCCTTCCATCCAAGGCCAGCCTCCGGCCAAAGGGACACTCCAGAAGTCCAGTCCAGTCCAGGACAGTCCAGGAGGAGGATGTCGTTGCGCGATCGGACCCTCCGGCTCCAGTTCGGGAACAGGATCGAGGCCCTCTGCGTTCTGGGCACCCGGATCCTCACCGATGTCTTCGGGTGAGTCAGAAGGGACGCAGGTAGTGATCGATCAGTCGGTCAATCGATCGATCAATCGATCTCGTATAGATCTCTCTGCAAAATGTGCAGAAAAGTCAGCCTGGGTTTGGTGGCAAAGGAAGGCAGAGGATGGACTTTGTAAGGGAGAAATGGATCAATGCATCTTTCTTTCTTTCCTCCTTTCCTTTCCTTCCATTTCCTCCTTTACTTCTTTTCTCTTCTCTTTCTTCCTTTCCTCTCCTCTCCTTTCCTTTCTTTTCCTCCTTTCCTTTCCCTTCTTACCTTTCTTTTTTTTCCTTTGCTCCTTCTCTTCTCTTCTCTTTCTTTCCTTCTTTCCTTCCCTCTTTCTTTCCACTCTTCTATTCTCCTACTGCTCCTTCCATCCTTTCTTTCCCTTCCTTCCTCTCCTCTCCTCTCCTCTCCTCTCCTTTCTTTCTTTCTTTCTTTCCTTCCTTTATTCCCTCTTTCTTTCCACTCCTCTCCTTCCTTCCCTCCCTCCTTTCCTTCCTTCTTTCTTTCCTTCCTTCCTTCCTTCTTTCCTCTCCTCTTCTTTCTTTCATTCTTTCTTTCTTTTCTCTTTCTTTCCTTCCCTTCTTTTTTCTACTCTTCTCTTCTCCTTCCACCTTCCTTCCTTCCTTCCTTCCTTCCTTCCCTCTCTCTCTCTCTTTCTTTCTTTCTTTCTTTTTTCTTTCTTTCCTTCTTTTATTCCCTCTTCCTTTCCACTCCTCTCCTTCCCTTCCTACCTTCCTTCTTTCTTTCTTCCTCTGAGGCTGAGAGAGTGTGACTTCTTGCCCAGTGGGTTTCGTGCCCAAGAGAGGAACCAAATCCTGGCCTCAGACTCATAATAGTCCAATGCTCAAACCACTGTGCCAAGCTGCCTCTTGAACCTCAGGCCAACCTGTCGCGGGTTTTTTTGGGGCTGAGAGAGTGTGACTCACCCAAAGGAATCGAACCCGGGTCTCCAGAGTCTCAAACCACTACATCCCACTGGACCTTCCCTAACCAGCATCCCAGTTGACTAAGGACAATGGGAGTTGTAGTCCAACTTCCCTGGAGGAGGGTGCAATGCGTGCGAGAGAGTGTCCTCCTGCCTTTTATTTCTATTGCAAATTTGCAAATTTGGCAATGTAAGTCTTTGGGCCACAGATCATCCAGATTCCTTGCACGCTGTGACCAAAATCATAATAATAATAATAAAAGTAAATGGCACCAAATTGGCACCAAAAGAGGAATTGTGCACCAAATACAGAAGGCTAGGTGTAATAATAATAATAATTAATAATAATAATAATTGCAAGCTTTCAAAGCCCCACTGGCTTCTTCATCTTTGGTGGATTCTGGATGTTATTAGACTTCATAATATTATTATGATTGCAAGCTTATTATCATTATTATTATTATTACACCTTTGGTGCATGGCACTGCATGGTACTTTTTATTATTATTATTATTATTATTATTATTATTGCAAGCTTATAATAATTATTATTATCATTATCATTATCATACCTTTGGTGCATGGCACTGCATGGTACTTTGTAATATTATTATTATTATTATTATTGCAAGCTTATAATAATAATTATTATTATCATTATTATTATTACACCTTTGGTGCATGGCACTGCATGGTACTTTGTAATATTATTATTATTATTATTGCAAGCTTATAATTATTATTATTATCATTATTATTATTACACCTTTGGTGCATGGCAGTGCATGGCACTTCGTATTATTATTATTATTATTATTATTATTATTGCAAGCTTATTGTTATTATTATCATTATTATTATTATAATACCTTTGGTGCATGGCACTTCGTAATATTATTATTATTATTATTGCAAGCTAATAACAACAACAACAATTATTATTATTATTATTATTACACCTTTGGTGCATGGCACTGCATGGTACTTCGTAATATCATTATTACTATTGGTGCATGGCACTGCATGGCACACCATGCGCTGCCTTTGGCGCACGGTGGTGCCCCTCGTGGTGCCGATTGGAGACGTGGCTTCCTTTCTGCCATGTGCTTTTCCCACCCTTGGTCGCTCTCTTCCTCGGTCCAAAAAATAACGGGTCCTCCGGGCCTTGCGAGTGCCGAGTTCGAGGTCTCAATCTTGGCATTCTTGACCGGCCAAAGAGAGGCCTCGCTTGGCTTCCAGCCCCGGAGATGATGGAGATGGAGATGATGGAGACGGAGTGGGTGACTTGTCAGCCCCTGGCATTGATTATAAGGAAAGCCGCAAAGCTTCGCGATCCGGATAAGCCTTTGTGCCAAGTGCCTAATAGCCTCCAGAATCCACCAAACCGGGATAGATTTATAGGGCCGACCCATAAAGGCCTGGACAAGGAGCCGGTGGGGCTCGGAAAGCTTGCAAAAGGGCACATTGCGCATTTCGGTCGGCCCAAGAAAAGTAACTTTAGCACCCCGAGAGAGCAAGGGAATGCCTCCCGAAGAAGAAGAAGAAGCCAGTGGGAGCTCCGAAAGCTTGCGACATGAAGATATTTGTGCTTCTTTGGTTGGTCATGTACAACCATTGGGAATATTGGCCCCATAGGGAATCATTGGGGAATATTGGCCCCATAGGGAATCATTGGGGAATATTGGCCCCAAAGGGAATCATTGGGGAATACTTCCCCATGTTTTCCTATGGGCAGCTAATCTTAAAATATTCCTTATGGACAAGTATTCCCCAATGATTCCCTATGGGGCAAATATTCCCCAATGATTCCCTATGGGGCAAATATTCCCCAATGATTCCCTATGGGGCAAGTATTCCCCAATGTTTCCCTATGGGGCAAGTATTCCCCAATGTTTCCCTATGGGGCAAATATTCCCCAATGATTCCCTATGGGACAGTATTCCCTAATGTTTCCCTATGGGAAAGTATTCCCCAATGATTCCCTATGGGTCAAATATTCTCCAATGATTCAATATGGGCAAGTATGGTTTCTCTCTGGGCAAATATCCCCCAATGCTTCCCTATGGGCTCATATTCCCCAATGATTCCCTATGGGGCGAATACCCCCCAATGATTCCCTATGGGGCCAATATTCCCCAATGATTCCCTATGGGCCAATATTCCCCAATGTTTCCCTATGGGCAAATATTCCCCAATGATTCCCCATGGGGCAAGTATCCCCCAATGTGTTCCTGTAATGCATATCGTGGGCAAGTCACACTCTCTCGGCCTCGGAGGGTGGCCATGGCAACACCCGCCTCCGACCCTTGCGGAGGTCCATCCCCGCCGGCCGTATTTTTATCCCTAAAGGGCCATCCATCCATCCATCCGTCCATCAAGAGAAAGGAGACTAATCCCTTGTTAAGCCTGTCCTGTCGTTGCAAATGCTCCCTTGGCAGCCGTCCGGCTTTTGTCCCGTCGATAAATGGCCCTTTAGTGCCAGGCTGGACGCTCGGGCATCGGCTGACCCACGATGCCACGGCCGGGTTCCTATTGTGCGATGGGTTGTGTTTATTTCATTTATTTATTCCAAAAAGGCTGCGTTGACAAAATGCCGCTTTGCAGGGTCTCTACGGAAAAAGAGCCTTTTCTAGAATTTACGGAGAGTCTCTGCAACATAAAAACCTTAATCCCTTCCGTTCCAGTTTTGAATTTTGGCCAGGATCAAGACTATACAAATGTCTTTTGATTCTTTCATTCTTTCTGGCTCCGTTTCAGTTTCCGATTTTTGTTGTCGTTCGGTTGTGTTTAAGCTTGCAGGACCAAACGACAAAACCACATTGTCTCTCCAGCTGCTTTTGCGGTTCATCCGTTGGCAAAATCTTGCAAGGTCTAAAGCATTGCAATGGGATATCGTTGTTGTCGTTGTTGTTGTCGTGTGCCTTCGAGTCATTTCTGACTTATGGCGACCCAAAGGCAAACCTACGACGGAGTTTTCTTGGCCACTTTCTTCGCAGGCCGTCCCTCTGAGGCCGAGAGAGTGTGACTTCTTTCTCATTGGGTTTCCAGGGCTGGGCTAGGATTTGAACTCATAGCCCAACGCTCAAACCATTGCATCACGCCGGCTTTTGTATCCATATGAGAAAACCCGGTTGGATGCAAATATTATTGCATTAATTTTATTCATGCAAATATTTTTATGCAAATATCATTGTATTAATTTTATTAATGCAGATATTTATATGCAAATATCATTGCATTAATTTTATTGTAAATATTTATACGCAAATATCATTGCATTAATTTTATTAATGCAAATATCATTGCATTAATTTTATTAATGTAAATATTATTGCATTAATTTTATTGCAAAAAAATTTTTTTATATGCAAATATGATTGCATTCATTTTATTAATGCAAATATTATTGCATTAATTTTATGAGGTGCCGAAAAAGTATATACAAATACATATCAACCCAATACATTACTTTCTTTCTTCCATTATATTTCCTTTTTCTTCCAGTCTTCTTCCAGACATCCGTTACAATTCTTAACTTATCTCAGATTCCTGTAATAAACATATTACAATTTTTCTTAGTTTAAGCAGTAAGACATACAAAATATTTGACAACGTTCCTGATCTTATGTATCTTGTCGTCAAAACATTTTCCTAAACCGTTCTTCCTTTCCTCCTTTCATCTCGCCGACCATTATCTGTGTTTTCGTTAATATAACTTTTTGTCCGTATCTGTCTCGTCTCTCGTTTAAAGTCTCTTCTACGTATATTACGTTGGCATTGAGTGTTTTGTGCATTCTTTATTTTTGGACAAGTATCGAAAAATGGGTCACAGCTCTTTTTCCAACCGAATAGCACAACGTGTTATTTCTTAGATCCGCCGACCGATCCGTCTCCGTCGCCTCTCGTCTTTCGTCAGACCGATCTTGCAAATATCGGGACGGTCCGTGTGGCCGTCTCCAAGGGCACCGACTTCGTGCTTCAAACCATTAGGGACTGTGGGTGGGTGCGAAACTCAAACCCGTTCCTTCCTTCCTCTTTTGGATCCTCGGAGGCGGTTGTGCCGGGCCCGCTTGGCCCTTTTGGGAAGCGTTGCATAACCCCCTTGGCTTCCCACGTCTATTTTTGAAGCGTTGCCTCAACCGACTCGGCGACAGACGCGTCCCTGGCCCACCTCCGCTTTGCAAACTGGGTCCTCGGAGAAAAGCAGAGTGCGAACGGACGGGAAAAAACCCAAAAAACAATAGGTTTCCAAAGTCCAGTTTGCAAAAGCAGTGCCGCGGTCCGTGCGTGACGTGCCTCGAGGAAAGTGGACATTCCCCAAAGCCCTAAGATGAGCAATGCGGGCGGTCAAGGTTAGGACCAGATGCCCTAACTGCAAAGGAGGACTTTCCGGCACTATATTCCCAATAAAAGCTAAAAACAGTACCATAACTATGTGTTCGTCTCCCGTGGCAGACATTCGGTGGGTAGTCATAACGTCTTGACTAACGTCGGACTTGAAACGACACGCCGGCGGCTTCTGACTAACCTCTCCAATTTGTTTGTTTGTTTCTTCTCCGGTTTCTCTTGTAACGTCTCGCCCCGACGAAGAAGGAGAAGAAGAAGCCCACGGAGCTTCGAAAGCTTGCAAACAAAAAGTATATTGTGCATTGAGCAAGAGAAAGGCCTAAAAGTTTTTATTAATGACCGTATGGGAAATCTTTAACTGGTCCCATGTCTTCGTCGGGGCAAAGCACGCTGCAGAAATAATCCAGTTTAAGACCGTTTTAAACTGCCTCAAAGCCTGGTTTTGTAAATTAGGGGTCAGGGGCCGAACAATGTATTGTGGCCACAATAAACTACAATTCCCAGGATTCCCTAGCACTGAGACAGAGCAGTTAAACTGGACTGTTTCTGCAAAATGTTTTGGACCAGCGTCTGCTTTGAAGTTCTGCAAATCACTCGGGATCATTGTTTTTTGGTTTTCTTAGTGTCCAGGTTCAAACCTCCTTTGGCTCTTTCTTCCTTAACTTTTCTCAATAGCCATTCCAAGTCTTTTTTGGGGATTTTTATGCCAGCCGTCCCTAAATGAAACGCAGACCGGACTTGGTCCTGAACGGGCAAAGAAGAGCTGTTAGCTTTGCAAAAGACCGGCTCCCAGCGGAGACGAAAACAATTTAAATTTTCGACCCAAACCAACCCCAGCAGCCTGTGTTTTTCAGGCTCTCCTTAAGAGGCAGGGCAAAGGATAACTGGCTTCGGAGACCGCCAGGAAAAGCACCGCGGCCTCCGATTTTATCCCCGCGTCACCGGAGGATAGATCGGGAAGCAATGCCGGGGATCCCAAGAATGCCGGGGACGGTACAGCTGCAGGTGTAGTAAATCTCCCCGTAGTAAATCTCTCGGCTAGAGACGTCTTGGGTGCACACGGGTCCACGGTTTGGTGGTTTCTTGCCGTCCCTTCTTTCCCAACAAGGTTCACGTTCTCCAAATGCTGGCAATGCATCTTTCGGATGGAGAATAAACACGGAAAAGGGCCAAAGAGGAGAAAGAGGGCACGGACAGAGAACAAACTTTGCAAAGACAAAACAGAAGAAAACCATAACGAAGAGGGGAACGTTTCTGTATATGTCCATGTACCTTAAGTTACCTGTCGACTTATGGTGACCCTATTAATTTCCAGTACATAGTGTCCTCTCCATGGATCTCCTGTGGGGTGCATCTTAGGGTTGTCACAAACCGGAAACGTATTTAAGGCAATACAACTTTTGGGGCCATGCCCACTGGCTTATAAACCGGTTTATTGTTGTTGTTGTTTTGGAATTAGATTATAACATCTCGTTCCCATTTGGACGCAAATTCGATCCTGGTTACAGGTACATCGTTCCCATTGGAATTCGGGTTCGATCCCCCTTGATTTGGTTTATCTTGAGCTAACCCAAATCGGGGGGGAATCGAACCTGGGTTAATCTGACTCCACTTTCCAAGCAGTTCTTTTGCCGGGGACCGGATCAGATTAGGGGGATTACGCGGATGGAGCAAGCTTGTTTTCTGCTGCTCCAGAGATTAGGACAAGGAGCAATGGATGCAAAATACAGGAAAAGAGATTCCATCTAAACCTTAGAACTTCCTGATAGCGATATTAAATATCTGAAGGGGTGTCACGTTCAGGATGGAGCAAGCTTGTTTTCTGCTGCTCCAGAGAACAGGGCACAATGGAGCAATGGACGCAAGCGACAGGAAAAGAGGTTCCACCTAAACATTAGGAGGAACGTCCTGATGGTAAGAACCGTTCAACGGTGGGATGCGATGCCTTGGAGAGTTTTGGAGTCTCCTTCTTTGGGGGTTTCTAAACAGAGGCTGGATGGACATCTGTCAATGGGGATGCTTTAATCAAGAGTTCCTGCATGGCAGATAGGGGTTAGTTTGGATGGCCTTTATGGTCTCTTCCAGTTCTATGGTTGTATGTTTCACCGACTCCTTCTCCGTTTTGCAGGGCGGCCCCGGCCGAAGCGACCACCTTCGCCGTGAAGCATTCGGACGATGTCGAAGTGGAGGTGGTTTCCGGCGACCAAGCGGAGCCGGCTCCGTCCAACGGTGGGAAGCGCTGGCCGCTGGACCCGAAGACAATCCTCAGGATCCAGATGACCCGGGCCAGTACCGAGGCCAACGATAACAAAGTAAGAGAGGAGGTTTTTTTTCAAACTCCCAGGTTCGGTGAAAATGAAATAAAACGTTCCCAGCGGGTTGAGAAAGTGTTGCTCTGCGAGCGTAGACGCTGATAAGGATTGAAGGACTGTATCTAGGAGACATATCCAGAGATAACCATGTTGGCCATATAGCAAAATACAATAACATCCAAAATCCACAAAATAGGGATGACACAGAATACACATTGCAAGCTTTCTAAGCTCTGCTGGCTTCTTCATCGAGCAAAGGCATTAAAAATCATTCAGGATTATGGGGAATAATAAGGGTTAAGTATATCTGAATATGAATACTACAAATCTGTTTATGTGAAAATATTACTTGCAATAAAAAAAATCATTCAGGACGGGGGGGGGGGAATTGATAATATTCGTCACATTTTGTCAAAGCGTTGTTGGTATTGTTCTGACTATGGAGGGCTATCTGTCCATTCCCTTTGGCTATTTCTCCTGTATTATTTCTCCTATATGACCCTATAATATCGGTTCGGAAATACGATATAGTATATGCATCGTATACCGTTTACTATATCATTTACTACATTGCATTTTTGCATTTGGCATAGTACGGTTTGTTGCATAATATCAATGCCTTTTTAATTTTTACATGGGGTTACTGCCCACCCACCCCAAAAAGCCTGGGTCCCATGAGGTCCAGGGATGACCATTTTGCACATCTGTGCCTTAAAATAATAATAATAATAATAATAATAATAATAATAAAAAAATTTATTTGTATCCCGCCTCTCCCTGCGTTGGAGCAGGAAAACACCAGGGATGCTCCTTGCAATTCTTGCAAGAGAGAGCAATGCCATTCGGACCATAGAAGCGGATGGAAACATCTGCATCCCACCTTTGCAAAGTTCGGGCCCGAACGCTGAAGCCTCTGGTGCTTCCCGAAAGATGTTTTAAAGCCAGTTACGCTAGGGATCTCTAACCGGCAAAAACGGAGGCCAACTGGCAAAAACAGAAGCCGACGCGGACCATGAACGGGTGCAATCTTGGAAACGTACGGCCTTTCTTTCCCTCTCCGCAGGTTATGGTGGGCTATTACGGCGAAAATGGGAAACATCCCATAGACCAAGCTGGGATTTTCCTGACCGGTATCGGTAAGCATATTATTATTAAGCTTTATTTATATAGTACAGTGGTCCCCCGGTTTACGAAAGTAATTCGTTCCAGCACCCCTTTCGTAACCCGAAAACGTTCGCAAACCGGGGGACCACTGTAAGTATAGGGGAAAACTTTGCGCTGTTTGAATTTCGCGCCGCTTTTCTTTCGCAACCCGGGTTTTTTTTTTCGGAAACCGGGGCCGTTTTTCCGGCCCCGGCTCTTTCGTAGCCCGGGTTTTCGTACCCCGGGGGATTTGTAACCCGGGGGACCACTGTATAGTATATAGAAAGCATTTATTGATTTTAAATTCTGCCTCTGCTGCTATTTCAATCCAAGCCACGGGTGCAGGCGCTGTTTCGTTGCGCTCCTTGTGACCGAGGCTCCGATGCAACCGAAGACCCCTGCGATGCGTCTCCAAGGCAGCGAACGGCAACACACGTCTTTCCAGCAATGCTGGGATTGTTTCACATGATCGTCCCCAAAGGCGGTCGGGAAACCCGATAGCCGTGCCCTCCTCGGAGGCTCGGGGCTGGGTGCCTGGGCTCCGAATTCGTCCTGAAGAGAGCCCTCCGTTTAAGAAAGATGTGAATCTTTCGGACACATGGACAAAAGTGCCTCTTCCAAAGTGGTTTCTTGGCACCTGTTTGCTTCCCATTTGGTAGGAAAGAGGTTTTAAGTGAATAATAATGATGTTTTTATTTATATACCGCCTTTCCCGTAGGATCCCGTAGGATCAATACAGACATTGATCCCGGAGGATCAGCGCATACAAAGTTTCATACATGGCAAGGATGGTGCGAAGATTATTCACCCTCGTTCTTCTCCAGGGCCAGGATCCTTCCATAACCATCTCATGGAACTTGAAAAAGTAATGTTTTTTAGTTTCCATTCTCTGAAGATGCCAAAGCCATAGATGCCGGCGAGACGTCAGGAAAAAACTCTTCTCGGACATGGCCACAGAGCCCCCAAAACCCACAAAAATCTATGGACGCCAGCCGTGAAAGCCTCCGATTTCACATTTCATGGTTTTTTTTAGTTACTTGCGGAAATCTTGCAACTGTTCGGTGGCTGTGATGATATTCGCTCTACGCTCTATAAACAATAATAAGTTTGTCCAAGCCTTGCTTGGAACCTTAACTACATATTATTTGGGTACGTTTCCATTGCACGCTAAACCACGGTTTATGTCATGGTTTGTTACCGATGCTATAGATGGTGTGATGAGCAACCCAACAAATCATGGTATATCTTCCGCGTTTTTAGTTTGTTTTCAGGCTTATTTCTGCTTTGGGAACAAGCCTTGGATAAACTACAGTGATAGGTGTAGAAACGGAACAAAACTGACCAACCGACCCGTCTTGTGTTGTCTCCAGGGATTTCTTTGGACGTTGACGCAGACCGAGACGGAGTGGTGGAGAAGAACAACCCCAAGAAGGTAAAAGCTTGAAAATAATTTTAGTTCACAACTAGACATTGTCATGAAAAGGCAACCGAGGCCGGAGAGGCCAACCAAGGTTTGCTGTTGGGGGTCCGCGAAGCCATTTAAATTGCAAGGAACAATCCCCTCTTTCTTGGGAGAAGCTGGGACACTCTGTCCAGGACATTTTTTGGCACTGAAGTCTCCATTCCCAGCGTCTCTCTGAGCTCCCCTGCTGAGATGCTCGGCTCCGGTTCTCCGTCGACGGAGAAATTTTATTCCGTCCCTCTTGAGAGGACACATAACCAACCCCATAACTTTCGGTGGAGAGACAGTGTGGGGCAGTGGTCTGAGCGCTGGACAAGGACTGGGTGACCAGAGTGACCAGATGGGAATCTAAGCATCCAAAAAACAAGTTCACTTTGTATCTGTGCAGATTTAAGAAATTACAGTGGGCCCTTGGTATCTACTGACCCCCCCGGATACTAAAATCCATGGGTGCTCAAGTGTCATTATATACAATAGATGATGAAATGATGATGGTGGTGGTGATGATGATGATGGGTCCTTGGTATCTGGTAGGGTTTTGTTCCAGAAATCCCCCTGGATACTATAGATGATGAAATGGTGATGGTGATGATGATGATGATGATTAGGGCCCTTGGTATCTGTTGGGGTTTAGTTCCAGGGAGCCCCCCCCCCATAAAAATACCATGGATGCTCAAGTCCCATTATATACAATAGATGATGATGATGATGATGATGATGATGATGGCAGTGCTAGGTATCTGCTGGGGTTTGGTTCCAGGGACCCCCCTGGTTATTAAAATCCATGGATGCTCAAGTTCCATTATATTCCGATGATGATGATGATGATGATGATGATGGCTCCTTGGTATCTTTTGGAGTTTGGTTCCAGGGACACCCCCCTGGATACCAAAATCCATGGATGCTCAAGTCCCACTATATACAATAGATGATCATGATGATCATGATGATCATGATGATGTGTCCTTGGTATCTGCTGGGGTTTGGTTCCAGAAATCCCTCTGGATAACAAAATCCATGGATGCTCAAGTCCCATTATATAAAGTGGCGCAGTAAAATGGTGTCCGCTTCTAGAAAACGCCGAAATCAAGGGTCAGGTTTTTTGTTTGGGGGAATGTATATTTTTTGGGAATATTTTCAAGCCACGGACACTTGAATCCGTGGACGAAGAATCCATGGATAAAGAGGGCCGACTGTCATTTATCTGCCCCAATCCATCCTGCAATCATCATTTAATTGTACCACCTTATTCTGGCTTCCGTCAAGCCACGGATTGTAAAAGGGGAAATGGATTTACGGCTTTAACGCCGTCGTGGAGAATGGGCCGCTCTTTGGGGTGTTGCTGGACTACAGCTCCCATCATCTCACATTTTGTTCCGCACTTCCTCCGAGTTAAAATATTTATGCTTTTTTATCTATCGCTCGCCTCGTTCTGCAACTTTAAAACCCGGCGCCGTATTTCCAGGCAACGTGGAGCTGGGGTCCGGACGGACAAGGTGCCGTTTTGTTGGTGAACTGCGACAAGGAAAACCCGTTTATCAGCGTGGAAGACTGCCAAGACGACAAAGTATTCTGCAAGGAAGGTACGTCCTTATTATCCCCCTTCCATCCGTTTATATATTGAATGCGGAAAAGCTGAAAAAGAAGAGAAAAATCTCATATAAGTCAACTGGAAAGAGTAAGACTCTGCTCTTTCCACTCTTCTCTTGCCACCGAATTAACTGTGTGCAAATTCCATTTAATAATAATAATAAAACTTTATTTTTACCACCCATCCAATAAAACAATAATCCCACTTATTCCCTCCGTCCCCTAAAACATCAATTAAACCAATTCAACAAAATCGTCATAAATAATAAAACTTTATTTATAATTTGAACTCGGCTTGCAGCCGTTTTAAGTAAGCTGAGGACACGAGGGAGAAAGAGGAGAGAGAAAAACCAGGTACTTTAAATAAAATATTGGAAAGCTATACACCTAATGATCCAGGAGATATTGAAAATTTGAATTTAGTTTGGATCCCAAATTGTTTCTTTTGAATATGGTGACCAATAGTAATATAAGAAGAATGTACGAAACCACAATGTTATATATGCTTTCAGCGGCAAGAATGTTATTTGCCGCTAGATGGAAGGATGGAAACTCTCCGTCAATCGACGGTTGGCTTATCAAACGCTACGAATTTATGGAAATCGACAAATTAACTAAACGGTTAGACTAGAAAACGCTCGGAAAGATTGGCACCCATTTATTAGTTATTGAAAAGAACACAAAAACTCTAGTTACTACTTTGGGTTAGAGTGAAAAGTTTCCATGGTTTATGGTTAAGGATTACTGTTTTGTTTTTATGTTTGTCTTAACTATCTTATACTGGACCTGTTATGTCTGACTGCATACCAGTTTTCCAAATCTCGGCTGAACCCTTTGTCCGGAGAAAAAGGCACACCTTGCATCGTAGCTTTGAACCCCAAGCCGTCTCCGCTGACTTTTTCTTTCCCCCGCGGTTGACTTTTCCAGACCTGGAGGACATGTCGCGCATGATGCTGAGGACGCAAGGCCCCGAGCGCCTCCCGAGCGGCTACGAAATGGTTCTCTACATTCCCATGTCCGACTCCGACAAAGTCGGGGTCTTTTACCTGCAAAGTAAGTAAGGCCCCTCGCGCGTGTTTCCGTCGCAATGCGACGCTTCCTGGCGTCCGCAAACGTTTTTGATAGCTATTCAGTGCAAGGGTTGCAGGATGCAAGCGGAACATCCCTGCGGGTGCATTGCAGGATTAATCCAGTTTTAACTGCCGTGGCTCATTCCTATGAAACCCTGGGATTTGTAGTTTGTTAATTATTATTATTATTATTATTATTATTATTATTATTAATTTATTTCATTCGTATGCCACCTTACAGAGGAGGCTCAATCACGAAGCTACAAAATCCCACAATTACAGAGCAATGAGTTACGTATTACATACGCAACTAATATGTATGTAAGTAAATAGTAGGTAATACATAGTATTACGTAGCACTGAGGACGGGCAGCTAAAGCGGTGTCAAACTGCATTAATGTTGCGTAGCATGCAACCTATGGCTCTTTTCTTTTTATTCTTATTTATTCTCTTTTTTTTTTTTAGAGGAAGGGGTTGCTTTTTGCACTGAACCTTTTCTATAACAGGAGCCCGACGCAGACTCTCAGACGTGTGTCTTTTCCCTTGTTTAAACCTAAGCTGGGTTTTGTATTTTTAAAGAAATCTGACCATAGGAAATGCCTTGATTTTTTTCCCCCTTTGCTAAACCAGAATAAACGGTCAATTCTTTCTGGAATAAGGCTGGATGAATTACTGAGCCAAAGAAGCAAAGACATGCAACAATGGTACAATTGGGAGACGTCGCCGAAACCCACTTCTTGCAGAGAAACTGGGCAAACGGCCCTGAGAATCCTTAGTTATTATTATTCTATCTGCAAAGGTAGAATAAATAGCAATTTCTATTTCGGGGCAGAGCGAGGTCCTTGAATAAAAGCACCTGAATTGTTGCGCCGAGGAAGCAAACGCTTGCGGACTCGGTGGCGCCAATTGGCAACAGTTCCAGAAACCACCTTTTTTGCAGAGAAACCGATTGAAATTGCCCTGAGATTAGCAAAAGCTTTGGTTTTACCTCTGCAAAGGTAGAACAAATAGCAATATCTATTACAGGGCAGAGCGAGGTTCTTAAGTAAAAGCAGCCGAAACGTTGCGCCGAGGAACCAAACACCGGCGCAATTGGCAGCTATTCCAGAAACCAACTTCTTACAGAGAAACTAGGTGGATGGCATTGATTTCTTTTTTAAACCCCCCCCCCCCCCAAAAAAAACAAGGCCAGCCTTATGTGTCCCAAAGAGCCTTTTTCTGGCCGGCCGCATCATCTCCGGACCCCGAACGGCATTGTGTTGCTTCTTTCAAGGGCATGACAGATCGGTAACTGGGTGAAAGCTAAGCCGGGCTCTTGGCCGGGTGGCAAAATAGCTGGATTCCCATGGATTGAGTGACGGCACCTTGGCCCGGGACCCCGGGCATTTTTGCATCGAAGCCAGATATTGAATTAACGTATTAATTGGCTGGGAGCGAAGGGGCAGCCGTCGCCTCCGAACGCCTCCGGAGACCCTTGTTGCAGCTGAATAAACAGCCCCGGATGGAAGTCAGTCCCTTGGGGAAGAAATACGGAGCTACTGTGCGAGGTGGCATCCCTCTCTTCCTCCGTTTCACTCCTCCTGAAACTACGGCATGCGGTTGCCAATTTTTCGGCGCATTTTCCATGCGCTGTCTTGTTTCGTTTCATCGACAAGGTGCTTTTTTATTTTGCTTTAGAGAAGCCAGCGTTTCCAAAAACCCCGGTCGACCCTGTCTTCCGAAGTTGTCGATTAAATTCCTGCAAACTGTTAAAGTTAAAAAACGGATAAAGATCCCAAAAGAGATCTGTTATATATAAAACGAGAAGACGAATGAGAAAACAAACATGGTAGATTAATATTTTAACATGTCGACGGCGGCTAGGTTGTTATATGCTTCAAAAGGGAAGGGAATAAGCAACAACGCCAGACATAAAGGTTCGGTTTCTGAAAATATTTGATTTCATGGAAATTGATAAACTAACACAGCTAACATGAAAGAAATCCTTAGAGAAATGCAATGGAAAGAAAAATGCCAAATGCAAAAGTAATTCCTTCCAGATAAGGATGCTAGATCTCAAGGCCTGGTCCCCCGGTTTTCATTTAATATATATATATATATTCTTTATTTAGTTAGTATAAAACATATAACCAGTATTTCGATGTAAAAATTGGACACAACAAAACATGTGACGCATATCTTATACTTAGGGGGATTCCAGGGGATTCCAATCATTTTTGAATTTCTCTAAGGATTTCTTTTGTATTAGCTGTGTTAGTTTATCGATTTCCATTAAACCGAATATTTTCGGTAACCGATCCTTTTACGTCTGGCCTTGGAGGAAAACCGTGTGCTTTCTATAGGGTGGTTTTCTTTCCACTTCTGTTGCCCGCAGACCCGTTTTTCGGCCAGCGCTACATCCACATCTTGGGCCGGAGGAAGCTGTACCACGTCGTGAAATATACGGGGGGCTCCGCCGAGCTGGAGTTCTTCGTCGAGGGTCTCCGCTTCCCGGACGAGAGCTTCAACGGACTCGTCACCATCAACGTCAGCCTCCTGGAGCCCGTGGCGGAGGTTCGGATGCAAAATGGGGGGAAGACGTGGGGCGGCAGCATCGGTGTCGGCATGGGGGCACACGCGTTGTGTTTTCGTTCAAGTGTGCCAAGTTGCAAAGGCATTACGACGGTTGGCCCTCCACGTTTGCGGTTTTGACTTTTGCAAATTTGATTATTTGTGGTTTTGATTTGAACCTCTAAGTCCTCCAATGCAGAAGTTGACCATAGAGTTGTGCTTGGAGGATCTAGAAGTTCCTAATAAAAAATATTCCTCTAGGGATTTGTAGGTCCTCCACCGTTCCCACCTGTCCTGCTTTTCGGGCCCTCCGTCCCTCCGTCCCTCCGTTCCTTTGGCAAACGGTGGGCTGATGTAACCACAGACGCAGCTGCTGAAGGGGGAGCTCGACACTTCACTTCGCACCGCTAATGTGCCAGTTTTCAGTTGGCAGGTGGCACCCGTTCCCTTTCAAGTCCCCCTTTCTGCTTTGTTCGCTCTTTGGTCCGCTCCTCTTCTCCCTCCGTAAAAAGTCCTCCATGCCAAATAAAATCAAGCCAGAAAGAGAGAGAGAGAGAAGGTTTTAAAATTAAACCAAGCGGCCTTCTCGTGTTCTCTTGCCCTCCGAGGCTCTGGCAGCATTAAAAATAATAATAGTTATAGCTTCTGTTTGCCATCTGCTAACTTGGCTGCTGGGTTTTCCAATTGCTCCGAATCCTTGGCTCCCCTCGCCATCTTTTTGCAAACTTTTCTTTGGCTCACGAAACAGCAATGTTGGCCCACAATGGGATGTTTTCTGGATAGGAAACCATCGCATTGCATTGCCTGAAATTTACCCCCCAATCTACCTATCTATCTTTATACGTCTTGTCTTACAGGGCGTTCCACAGACCCCAATTTTCACAGACAGCGTCGTCTTCCGGATCGCTCCGTGGATCATGACCCCAAACACTTTGGCTCCGGTCAACGTCTTTGTTTGTAGGTAAGGAGCCAAATGAGGAGGAAAGGGGTAAATTGAAGATATTTGGAAAGCTGTACTACTGAAGAACTGGAGAGGACTATTTTGGGAACCGTTTTTATACCCTTTTCTTTTCATGGTTTATTTTCCAATGGATTTGGGAGCCCCAATATTAAGCTTAATTGTGAAGGCTTGGGGTGCATTTACGTAGTCTTACAGCAAAGCTATTTTAAGGCCCCATTGCTACTTACAGATAAATCGGTTTGCGATCCAAATCAATGGAACGTGGTTCACACTATATTTGCTCCCATCACACTTTTCCCCTGTAAAATAACCCACTTGTGGTTCACATTGATGAATGGATCAGTTCAAAATGGATCCACTCCAGTAAACTAAAGGGCAAATTTGAATTGATTCCGATCCGCATCTGGTTCACACTTGCACAGAATCGATTTATCGAAAAAGACACAGAAAAAATCAGCTGGTTAAATGGGTTTTGCGCATGCCCCCCTCTCCGAATCACTTTAGCAATTCAATTTAAACAGGAACCATAGTGATTTAAACCAGTTCAAACCGATTCACGACCCAATTTAAAAGATAGTGAGAATGAGGCTGGCATCTTATTGAATATGGAACAATTACGGATCAATAACTCTTGGTTACAAGTCTGTAATGGCAATGCGGAATAGTACAGTAGCACCCAAAATCCGCCAAACAGCGATACCTGTATTGGACCAACCAAAAATGCACAAAATACGCAACTTTTGGAAGCCGACCGGCGTCTCAAGTCCGCTTACGTTTCCGCCTTTTCCTTCCAGTGTGAAGGACAACTATCTCTTCCTCAAAGAGGTCAAGAACCTGGTCAGCAAAGCCAACTGCAAGATGAGCGTTTGTTCGCGGTACATGAACCGCGGCGACCGGTGGATGCAGGTGAGCCGGGGATGACGGAGAGGTGGGCAATATTCCCGTATTCCTTGGGGAAATTCACCGATCCAGGATGAAATGTTCTCCTCGGGAAGCATCCCTTATCTGTGTCCATTTGTGCGTTTGTGTGTAGAGACCCTCCGTTGAGAAAGAGACGCACGTTGCCATGCAATGAGGCACTGACCGTGCCAATTCTCTTTCCTTTGCCAGGATGAAATTGAGTTCGGCTACATTCAAGCCCCGCACAAGGGCTTTCCGGTGGTCCTGGACTCCCCCAGGGATGGAGGCCTTCAGGATTTTGCCATCAAAGAGATTTTGGTAAGTTGGCCGCCTCTTTCTCCTCGCATCAGAGTATGCTGTCCTTCCCAAATTCTTGCAGGTTAAAAGGAGGAGGTAACAGCATGCCAATTTGGCAAGGACAGTCTTGGCAAATCTTCCGCCCAACCCACTTTCTCCAATACTTTTTAAATGTCCCGGTTTCTCCCTCCTCCTTCATCCGGAATTCGAGGTGCAAAAAGAAATTTGCACTCCGTTAGATCAGTGACCGGAGAGGCGAGGGGGACAGGAGTCTGAATACTCTTTCCAGCGGGTTTATTTGAGTTTGCTGCAAACAAACAAGTAGTTTGCACTTAATAATAATAATAATAATAATAGGATTTATTTATATCCCGCCCAATCGCTGGGAACCCAGGCGGCTTACAACAGAGGGGATAATACAAGGCAATATAACACTTATCTCAGCAAAAAGGAGAGGGGAGAAGAGGCAGGATCTTGCCCTTCCCTGTTGGCACTGGCAAAAAAGCAAACTTCTGTAGGGTCTCCAAAGTTGCGTCTTTGTCCATATTAATAACTTTTGCCACCTTGACCACGTAGTTTGTTGCTGGGCCACCTGGTTTTCATCTGTCAAATGTCGGAGGAGTGTGTTGTGGGACACCCAAAAAGTGTGGGTTGGCATACAAGTGTGGGCTGATTGTATGTACAGCGCTGTACAAACTAGAGGTACCACTTTTTCCTCCGTTTGCCACCTTCTGGGTAACCAGTTATTCTGATGTTTGCAGCTTAAAAGGAATCCCATTGTGTGGGTTTGGACAGACCAAGGTGAAGGAAACGTTTGGCACAAGGCACCAGCTCAATGGTCTTGGACACATGCAAATCCATTTCCCCCCCAAATATTAACCTTTTTCCAAAGGGGGATTTGGGGCTGGTTTGTCTTTCCTACCCAACGGTTGAACTGAAATATGATCTCCACCGAGAAGAGAAGAAAGGAAGTGATTAAGTGGGAGAAACCAGCGTGAGGCTGACGCAGAACCTGCAGGAGAAACTGGCTTTTTAAAAATGAGTATTTAATGCTTCGGTTTCGCTCCGCAAGACTATGGCGTCCTCCTTCGCGCGGTTGACCTTTGGAGGAGGAACGCAGCCGGGAAGTTGCTTTGATGCGGCAATGTCTTCTCTCGACTCTATCTTCATTTGTTTCCCACTTTTCTTGGATGGAGGATCGTTTGCTGCGGTTGCAAATGGTGAAGCAGGATTTCTGCCTCAAAATTGGACCAAGGCTGAGTTCATCCACTTTAAACTCAAACTGGATTCACCGAGTTCGCATTTGCATCGCAAGGAATGGCGCATCAGCAATGGATCTGACGTCTAAACCGAAACCTGGCGTGACACTCGCCCAACGCAACAGGCAAGTCAGATGAGGACAAATGGAAACCTTGCCAACGGTGCGGCAAGGTGACCCAGAAACCATTGAGTTGGGCAACTTTTCTACGGGTCTGTCCTCGTCACCCTAAATCCGGGTTCACACCGGTCGTGACATCCCAAAGACCCCAAAAAATATGGAGCGCGTGGACGCTTTTGGTTGGCATCTGTTGCCGCTTTGTGCCGCCCCCTCGCTGCTTCGGCCGCGTTGGCGGTAACCGGAGACCGCAGCGAGGCGGAGGCGCCATTGGTATTAGAGCACAAACAGCTCCCTTTCCGTACGTGCCGCTCGGAGAAGGTTAATCGCTTTTAAATGTGGCGAAATCTATCATTTATCATGCCTCGAATGAGTACAGGCCGTCCTGGATTTGTCATGCGAGATAGGAATACCACATTGTTCCCTTGTGCGCACTCTCTCTCTTTACGCACATATTTTATATATATATATATAGATAGATGGATATATAATGATTTCAATTCCGATTAATATAAAACCGGGCACCCAGTATGCCTCCTCTAAGGGACGGAGGGAAGGAAAGACTCATAACATTTCGAAAAGCCATTTCAGACTCCAAAGCAATTAAACGTATTATA
The DNA here is from genome assembly GCA_034509955.1 of Urosaurus nigricauda. Classification (NCBI taxonomy): domain Eukaryota; kingdom Metazoa; phylum Chordata; class Lepidosauria; order Squamata; family Phrynosomatidae; genus Urosaurus; species Urosaurus nigricauda. The sequence goes on from JAOEGL010000008.1 coordinate 13,442,235, forward strand.
TTCCAATCTTTCGCTCCGAAGCGTCTTCTAATCCCCCTCTACTATCTTTTTTCCGTCTCGTTTTCCAGATGGGACATTTTAGCCACCCACAAGCGAGGGGCGCATACGTCCCTTAAAGCCGCCGGGGCACCATTTCATGGAAAAACGAGAAGCGAGACAATTAAAGTCTTGGGTTGGGAGGACTTGGTGGGAAATGATAAACCTTCTTCTCCATCCCACCGCGGCGACTGCATCTGAGCCCTTAAGAAAAGGGATCTCGGTCTTCCAAGGTCATTTTCTAGAAACCATAGGAATCCTTTTGGAACCGTAGAATCCAGATAGGGTTGGCAGGGATCCCAAGGGCCATCTAATCCAGCCCTTTGCCATGCAGGAAATCCACAGACAAAGCACTCCTTCGTTGCAAGATCTCCAAAGAAAGAGAGTCCACCATCCTCTGAGTCAGTCTCTTATTCCAGCGATTCCCAAACTTTTGGTCCTCCGGTTGGTTTTGGACTTCAACTCCGAAGAAGCTCAAGTCCCCATGGCCAAAAGCCGAGAAGGTGACGTCCAAAACACCTGGAGAACCAAAGTTTGGGTACCACTGTGGTCTATTCCATGGTTGAATATCTCTTACAAGAGGTCAAGAGGTTCTTCATCCTTCACAGCTGATAAAAATAGCAATTATATTTGTATCCCACCCAATAGCATCTTCCTTGCAACGGCTTCTTGTAATCTTAGTTGCTGGACTTTACTAGAGATAGTATCCCTAACACATATTAACTAGTCAGTCAGTTAACTAATAATACGTTTTTCTCCCCATAACTGGGACTCAAGGCATGTAAAACAAATACAGATTAAAAATAGATGTAGTTAGAAACGTACAAAAAGGGAGTTGTTAAACAATAACGAAACTATCCAGAGAGCGAAGCGCGGCTTAAAACATATCCATTGAAAAGCAAGATTTATCAATTAAAATGCCAAAGTTCAGTTGCGGATGTCTTCATTACGGCTTTTAGCGGTTGATCCCTATTAGAGCCAAAAGTAAAGTGTGACATCTTCACTTTCCATTGAAAAGCGTATAACGAAGACAAACGAAGAATCAGTAATTGATGAAATATTAGAACTCACAAAAGGGGATCTTAATGCAACCCATTTTTGGAAAAAGGAACCATTCATTATTTTGGGCATCCAAAGAAACTGAAAAGCATCCCTGTTGATGCTTGGCTTAATAATGGACTATTTCCAGGCCCTGGCTTGCCTCCTTCTTAATCCACAAAAACTATCGAAGTTGCCACAAGGATCTTTGTGGCTTGAATGTGGCCGGTTATCTCTCGGGGTGCCATGATAAATCGGAGAATGCTCCAGTTGCTTGGGTTTTGCCCAACGTTGGAGCGCTTGCATTGGATCCAAAGTCCTCCAGACACAAATAGAGACTATTTAGCGGTGGATAGTGTCTCCCCTTGGCCTCGAACGCAGTCCGTTTCCACTCTTCGAAAGCAAAAGGAAGGCCGCTAATCCCCGGGAACAGCAGGGGAGGCACGGATAGGATCCAAGGAGCAAGAAGGAGGCACGGAGTCCCTTCTCGCACCTCCGGGAGTTAATTGCGTCTCCGAGGAAATGAGGAGAAACCAAGACTCTAACTCAAGACGTCCGCATTCCTGGGTTACGACAGCCTTCCTCGTCTCACTATGCAACCAGGAGCAATGGCTGGGGCTTAGGTCTATGAAAGTGGACTTGCGTCTGTCGGAAATAGGACAGAGCCGTTTCACGACGCCTGTATTCACCAAGATATGTGAATATCTGCCATTATATTTTTGTAGGGCAGCCAGCGACAACATAGTTTTCTTTCTGCATTTTTACATAAGGCGTGCCTTCCAACCGATCCAAATTAATCCTCTGCCATCCTACGTTTTTCAGCTGCTTTCGAAAGGTCCCGGTTTCTCGCTCCTTCTCCCACTTCCACCTTTCGTCTTGCTTTGACTTTTGCAAACTTAGCTCGAAATGTAAAGGTAGTTTGTACTCAGTTGTTATTATAATTATTTTATTTATTTATATCCCCCCTTTTCTTTTCCAGTATAGGGACTCAAGGCAACTTAAGCATGTGGGATAGGAAAGGAGGGATCTTGCCCTTCCCAGTCAGCGCAGGCAAAAGCAAACTGCTGCAGCCTCTCCTGGCTTGACCGTTCCCATTAAAAATCGTTGCAGTCTTGACCATACTTGGATGTTGAATGCCCACACATGTCCATGACATTTTTTACGCATGGATGGCTTGGATGGTGACCACTTTGCCCCTTACCATCCTATCCTACATACCTTCCGCGAGACTTTTTTGCAGCCTTCATACTCCGCATTTGCAAGACGACACCGCCATCGTCCCCGGCTCTCCCCGAATGAGAAAAACAAGAGGTCCCCGCAACCTTCGCCGGGCGTTCCATCGGGATTACGGCGTGATTAAGGGTTAATCCCGTGAAATGAATATCCTGAGTCATTTTGGCATCTATTCGGGGGTCGCAGAGGGAGACGTTTCTCTCCGGAGCCATTGTAACGTTACCCAAAGCAAGACTTGCTGCTTTCTCAGATGGCCTCCCACCCAAAACCATTGGACGTTACCAAGTCCGCATGAGCTTTACCCCCAAAGAACGTCTTTATCCGTGGAAGGCGTTGCGACGGGGACCCAAACGTTTTCCCCCCAGGACTGAAAATGAAGACATCAATCTGTTGTCTGTTGTGCATTTCCTTCACTTGAGGTCGGTTGGCGCAATCTCAAAAGCATCTCTTGGCAACCGGACGGACCCTTCCATGATGGTCTTCGCCATACCTTCCCGAAACCTAATCGCCGAGATGGGATTACGCCTCCTTCACAAAGTGGCTTCAAACAACTTAATTTACGGCCGTCCCAGTTGCCAAGCCCTTTGCCTTTGACCCGAACCTCCTCCAACATTTTTTCATGGAGTCTTCCTTCCATGTCCTTAATCTGAAATGTCTTCCTTGCCTTGACTCCATATTTGCCGGTGTCCTACCTCTCCATTCATCTCTGCGTTAAATCATACATACATACGTTTGGATACTCCAAAGCCTAAAATGAATTCCCTTTGCTCTTACAATACAGGATGGTGCATAAAAATCCGTTAAATAGCTTCACCTTTTCTGTTTTGTTGCAACAACGTTGGGCAGATTTTGGAAGTAACATATCATGAATTCCTTTTCACCTATAACTAGGGCATAACCAAGTTGCATTAGGATTGTAACTGAAAGAGAGGTAACTTTGATCCTTTTTGGTAAAATGATTAGAATTGGAGAGTTGGCACCATTTTGTCCAACTCTCTGCTGTGCAGGAATAGTCAACCAAAGCCTTTTGGAAAGTTGTCCATCCATCTATCTAAAGGCCTCCAAGGAAGGAAGCTCTTGCCATCAAGAAATTCTTCCTAATGTTTAATAGAAATGAATTTGCTTGTAAGTTCGTGGCATCCTAAAGCTGGAAGGGAACCCAAGGGTCATATAGTCCAACCTTGTGCCTTGTAAAGCATTCCCATCCAACTTCTATTGAAAGATCCCCAAAGAAAGAGACTCCAGCGCCCTCCAAAGTGGCCTATTTCACTACACCAAAGAGCTCTTACAATCCAGAAGTTCTTCCTAACGTTTACGTGGAATCTCTTTCCTTGTCATTTGAATCCGTTGGTTTGTATCCGCTTTTTCTTTTTCGAGTTATATGGACACGAGGGTGGGTTTTGTCACTTCTACGGCCGTGAGGTTTCCAAACCGCCCGTGGCATCGGGTCTATTCCTTGCAAGCCAGAATTCAGGGAATTCCTCCAAACCAGGAATGTGGCAACACCGTCCCAAAAATGTGCACGACAAAGGGATCTCCCGGTGAGGAAATCTCCTTATCGCCGTCCTGAAGGGGATGCTTCCTATGCTTTTCTGCGTTGCAAAAAGTCTGGGGAAGGTTTCCAACTCTCTGAGCGACACGGTTTGAATGTTGCTCTGCTCCTTTTTTGTGACAACTTGTGCATAAAACTCTGTGCCTCTGAGCAAGAGAAGCAGGTCTCTGTCTCTCTTACGTACACGTTTCTTTCCCTTTTGGGGGCATGGATCTTTAAAACCGTTGCATTGCATATTCCAGATTTCTTCCCCGTATATCTTGCGGGTGTTGATTTGGAGCTGCAACATCTTATCCCCGCCGGACAGGTGCCTCTCGGCAGTTGCTGACGCCGAGCTTTCAGCGCCGCAAACAGGGCAAGCCGTCTCCGCTCCTTCAGGGGCAAGACAAGGGTTGTGCGTGCGCTTTTCGACAAGGTTGAACAACGCCTTAGAAATTTGCAAGTCTTGTGAAAAGGGAGAGAAGGGAGAGAACGAGTTTGGTGCCCATCCTATGCCTCTCTAGGCTGCCCAAATCTGGGTGCATTGCACCCTATAACAGCGATTTTTAATCTCGACCCTAGATCTTGGCTTCGTCTCTGGGGACTACAGCTTCCAAAATCCTTGACCATTGGCTTTTGTAGTCCAGGGTTTCTGAGAGTGACCAATATCTAAGGACCAAAGTTGAGAGAAACTATTGGTCTCCAATACAGAGCCTTATAAACGTCATCATCAGTGTTTGCTGTGTCTAAAACAACTATCGGCTGCGTTTGCACAACGGCCTTCGAGATGTCACTTTGTCTGTGTTTGTTGTGGGCCTGCAGGTCATTTCTGACTTTTGGCAACCCCAAAACAAACCTGTCATGGGGTTTTCATGGCAAGATTAGTGTAGAGGAAGCTGGATTTGCAACTGCTGTGGCTGAGAGCATGTGCCCCCTTCAAAAAATATAATTGCAACGTTGCAATTGTTGTTACATGCCTTCGAGCCATTTCCGACTTGCGGTGACCCTAAGGCGAGCCTGTCGTGGGCTTTTCTCTGAAATATTTGTCCAGAGGACGTTTGCCACTGCCGTCCCCTGAGGCTGAGAGAGTGTGGCTTCTTGCCCAAGGTCACCCAATGGGTCCCATGGCCGAAACGGCGATCGAACCCTGCTCTCCGGAGTCACCACTACGCCAAGTTTGCTGGAACACAAACCAGTTTACGACGTTGTAAATGCCTAACGGTTTGCCAGCCGCTGTTGTTTACAACCCGGGCAGCTCGGGTGACCCAAAGGGACCGTGGCTATGGGACCATGGCTAAATACAGGTTGACAAGCGTTTGCTCTTTTAGCAAAGCGAGGAGGGTGCGTCGCTCCACAGGGATGGATTCGGGGAGCCTTAGTCCCCTGCAAAGTAACTTTTCGAACGGGCACGGCGGCACCAACAAATCTCTTCTCCTGTTCCTTGGGTCCCTCTTTGGACCATTTGCAGAGATGGGCGTGGGACGCCTGGCACCATCTTGTCCCTCTTAGGTTGCCTTGGCATTGCCGCACCATTTGCAGAGATGGGCATGGGACGCCTGGCACCGTCGTGCGCCGATGGACCCGAAAGGCCTGCTTAACGCACAACAGACACAACTCCCGAAATGAGCTTAAGGTGGGATTTAAATGGCTCAACGAGGAGCGAGACCGAACCCTGCGGCAGGAACATTTCTCACCTATTAGCACAGCGGTGTGACAAGTCTATTTGCCCGTCTGCCTGTCAAGGGCAGCTGCTGCCGCCCGGCCTTCGGGAAGATAACATTCGGACACATCAACAACCCACACACAAACACACACACACAACCATTGCCTCGCCTTTCCTTGCTTCGTATTTAAAGATGTCGCAATTAAAGCAGATGCGAAAAGTCACTCCGTAGAATCCGGGGACCGAAAGACGCCGCAGAAACAATCCGGTTTGAGACCGCTCTGGCTCAGTGCAAGGAAATTTTGTAAAGGGTAGTTTTGTGAGACGTTTGGCCTTCTCTGTTAGGAAACTTTGGTGCCACAACAAACTACAAGTCCCACACATTCCCTGACATTGAGCCATGGCAATTTAAAGTGGTCTCAAACGGGATTATTTCTGCAGTGCGTTTCGGCGGTTAGAGTTGGAGCTTCGTAAGTCATTGAATCCAATGTCGGTTTCCAAACATTTGCTCCTCCAGATGTTTTGGACTCCAGCTCCCAGCATTCCTGAGCGTTGAACGGGAACTAAAGTCCAAAACATCTGGAGGACCAAAGTTTGGGAACCACGGATGAATCTCCCCAGAAATAAGGAGCCGTCCAGCCTCTTTTTTGGAGACGTCCGGAGAAGGAGATCCGGCCATCTCTCAAAGCAACGGGTTCCATTATCAAACATCTTTTGCTGTCAAGACGTCCCTTTTTCTTCTTTTCCCCCCAAAATATTTTAACTAAAATAACGATAAGACAAAAAGACGAACAACAAAACATACGTAACAAAACGTCTATAACTTAAAATACTCTCAGCCATTCCTCCAATCTCCCTACAGTTAAATTCCAATATGCAATACAGATTTTAATATTGACATTAAAATCTACGATTGTATTTTGGTGTTAATATAATTATTACTATACATTGATTATATGTCAAAGAAACCGAACTTAAAACATCCTATTACACAATCATACGACATCCAAATCCAATCCTTCCTAAGACTACTGAGTTGTCTAGTAACCTAGTAATCTACCTACTCCGAATTTACTTTATTTTACTCCATAAAATTAATTCTCTTCCTATAAACGATTGCGAACAGCCCACCTTTCGTTCCTATATAGGACACCCATCCACTTTAATCCCACATTTAACAATTGTCGTATTACGATACAGAGAGTTTTTAATTGAAATGACTATTGTCGTCGTATTTTATTGATGGTATTTGTATGCGTTTTGTCAGAATAATCCCGCCTCGATCCGAAGGGAGAGGCGGAAAATATAAATTATTTACTTATTCACTATTATTATTATATTCAAACGGAGGAAAAAGGACGTATGTATATTGCATTATTAGAGTAATAACTAATACGGATAAAGTTGTTTAGTCCGATAGAAGGAAGGGTGCAATGGATGAAGATGTTCCTTCCAATGTTCGATTGAAATCTACTTTTTGGTAACTTCAAGTCATTAGACTTGGTCCTACTTTTTTTAGGGTCGCCATAAGTCCGAAATGTGAATGCACATGAATGCGACGTGAACGCAACACGCACGTGGCATCCTATCCATCTATTTGTGGGATCTTTGTATGGAAAAACCATTGACGTCTCTCTTTCTCCGTTTTCCGGCAGGGTCCAGATTTCGGGTACGTGGCCCGGGAGCCCCTCTTCGAAGACGTCACCAGTTTGGATTCTTTTGGAAATCTGGAGGTCAGCCCTCCGGTGAAGGCCAACGGAAAGGAGTACCCTTTGGGACGGATCATGATCGGGAGCAGCTTCCCGACGTAAGAGCGAGAGAAATGCATGAAACCCCGTCGAGGTTTATTTTTAAAGTCTTGCTGGCAACCCGGAGGGGCTCGCTTTTACTTACTTATTTATAGCCTTTGTACTCACCTCTACGCTGCAGGATCCCTCTTGAGTTTGTAAGGCAAGGCAATATCCCTGCAACTTACTCCGGTTTGCAATCGTTCATATATATATATATATATATGTATGTCCAGTTGTCCCTCCACATTTAAGGCTTTGAACTTTTGCGGATTCGGTTACGTGCCGTTTGGATAACCCTAGGAATCGCTCAGTCCTCCGGCGCAACGCTTCCATAGAGTTGACCATAGAGTTGTGCTGGAGAACTGAAATCCCTAAATTCCTAGAAATCCCTACTTCTCTGCGCATTTGCATTGTCTTCTTTGGGATCCTTTGGGAGAGGCGGGCTATAAATAAGTTTATTATTATTATTATTATTATTATTATTATTATTATTCAACTCAGGCAATTGTATTGTCTTCAATTCAGCCTTAAAGCCTTAACTAGCTTTAAGGTTGAGTCGAAGACCGTTCTCTTTAGGGAAGCGTTCCCAGACATTATATGATGGTTATCCTATGATTCTTTTAACACGTTTGTTATATTTTCTTGTTCTGAGTTTTTAATCTGTATTAATTTCTAATTGTTTTTCCTAGAATGTATGCCATTGGCAGGTTCATTTTACTTTATTAATTTTTAATTGATTGCACATACAGCTCAATAATAATAATAATAATAATAATAATCAGTTCCTGGCAGATATTGGCCATGGAGATGCCTAAACAGGTATCTTCTCTTAGGTTAAAAAAATAGTGTATTTTTAGTTCATGTTTTCCCACATTTACATTATTCACCCCTATATATTTGTTGCTGTTCGCCGCCTTGAGTCCCTTTATTGGGAGAAAGGTGGGATATAAGAAAATAATAATAATAATAATAATAATAATAAGCCCAGAGAATGTGGAGAGACCACTGGATATACTTACGAATATGTCAATATACATATTGGGGTGCCTTCAAGCCATTTCCAACTTATGGCAACCCTAAGGACCAGGACCGCTTTCTGGAAATATGGGGTGCAGCGTTCCCCAATGTTCACGGCTCATTGGAAAAGACAATAATAATAGGAACGGTGGAGGGAAATAGAAAGAGAAGAAGACCAACTGCTAGAAGACAGATGGACTTTTATTAAGGAGGTTGCGGGTATTAATTTCCCGAAAATGACCCCCCATTGCCCCAAATTGCGTGAGATACTCTAATACGCAATTACATGAAACCCAATGATTGCGTTCAGAATGACTTCCCATTGCCCGAAATTGCGTGAGATACTTTAATTCGCAATAACGTGAAACCCCATCGTTGCGTTCGGATTGCCATTGCGTTATACCCCCAAATTCCGTCGTATGATAAACTCCTACGTCTTTCCTTTTTTCTCTCTCTCTCTGTTCCTATCCCCCTCTCTCTTGTTTCTCTGACTTTCTGGGGGATCCGAAAACATCTCTAGATCCGCCGGACGAAGGATGACCAAGGTCGTCCGGGATTTCCTTTATGCGCAGCAGGTCCAGGCGCCGGTGGAGCTCTATTCGGACTGGCTGACCGTGGGCCACGTGGACGAGTTCGTGACTTTTGTCCCCATTCCCGGCAAAAAGGTGACAACTCTTTCGTCAATTGTTGTTGTTGTGTGCCTTCAGACCTTATCAGACGGGAGGAGTTTCTCTTTATTGCGAATGGAGCCAATTCGAATTCATGTGAATTCGCTAGTTTAGTTAAAAATAAAAGGACTATGGAAAAAAAAAAACGACTTTGATGGGATTTGGAAAGAATTCATTGAGAAATTATTGAGAAAAGAAGACGGAAGATTGCCTCCAGGAGACGAACCGAAATTTTGGATGGAATATAAAAATGAAAACGGCTCCGGGGAACAGGAACACTGGGTGGGATATAAAAATATATAGATAAAATGTAATAGAATGTAGGATATATCTATATCTATAGATCGATCAATCGATAGATGGATATTAAAATAAAATTTAAAATTTATTTCTTGGTTGCCATGGGTGGCGAGGAACTCCATGCAGGTGAGTCGATTGTGATTCTTCCAAGACTGGTCTTTTGTAGCAGCCCATGCTGCTTTTAACAAACCTTTTAAACTATTTTACTTTTAAACGCCCTTCTTATATTGTCTGGCTCCGGTTCTGATAAGCCCGGTCCGTTTTCCCCTTAGCAATTCCGGATGCTCATGGCCAGCACCTCCGCCTGCTACAAGCTGTTCAGAGAAAAGCAGAAAGAAGGGCACGGGGAAGCCGTCATGTTCAAAGGTGGGTTGCCATCCGCACCTTCGCCGGACGCTGGATTTTGCCTCCGTGGGGCTTAAAGACCCCTCCCGACATACACAGGTCCCCCCTTGGTTTGCTATTCGGGGAGACGGTTTTTCGGCAGCAGCTGCCGAAGGTCAACTTACATCCTAGAGACCGAGGAGGAAAGGTCCATAGTTTGGACACTTGGGCCACGGCGGAGGAATATGGACCGTAAATAATCCGGACACCCCGCCCGAGAGAATCCCGTCCACTTGTTGCCTTCACAAGAGGGCCACCTGTTGTGTGGAAAACGCACAAACTGGGCCCCAGCTGCCGGGTGTTGTGCGTTGATCTTGAGTACGGACTTGATAGAGACAGGATGGCCGTATGGCTTCAGAGGTTTGCTCCATGGTCCACTAAGGACACCTTTGGTTCTGAAAAATGGACTACTGGGATGGCAATCTGTTACTGACTTGTGTTGTTGGGCTACTTATGTAGTGTGACGTTTGTGAACAATGCACAACGGTTACGTCCCGGAGATATACAGAAGCATTGGGGTTGCACATTAGCTTGGCACCTTCATTTTAGGGCTTCTGGGCATCGACTGATTTCGTTGCGACATTGAAATTGTGCACAGCTATTGTGCATCAAGAAGCTGACCAGTGCTCCATACTGGACTGATCAGTGGTCCATACTGGACTGACCAGTGCTCCATACTGGACTGACTAGTGCTCCATATTGGACTGATCAGTGGTCCATACTGGACTGACCAGTGCTCCATGAGTGCTGACCAATGCTCCATATTGGACTAAACTACCTAAGTATTCAGTGTAGTAATGCAAGGAGGACACAAAATGTGTCTCCATGGGAGAATACGTATCAAAAAATGTGAAAAGTCTGCCCAAGAATACATGTACACTTAGCGGTGGGAGTAAACATACAAACTTCTGTTTGTGGCACACAGAAGCATACAAATTTCTGTGCCAGGCTGGTGTCGGACTGAGCTTGGGAGTTAGAGTCGGGAGAATGTCAAGGAGCTCAATGGAGAGATTTGCGCACCCCCAAAGTTAAGAGACTCGGAGGGTCCTCTGTTGCCCTGGAAGGCCTTTGGAAATTGTTGTTGTGAAACTGTGCAATGCATGGGCAATGCCTCCAGATTTGGGCAGCCTAGAGAGGTAGAGGATGGGCATCAAATTCGTTCTCCCCCCCCCCCCGTCTCCGTCCCACTTTGGCAGAGACCCCAGAAACCAATTCCTTGCGGAGAAACGTCTGCCGGACGTTGACCGTAGAGTCCACGGCTCTCCCATTGCCCTGGCATAGTGGAACTGGGGTTTATGGGTTCTGGGTAAAGCTCTGCTTTTGTGGTGACCCGTCCGCCATTTGGTCTCCCCAGGGTACACTGGCACGGATACCAAACGGGTGACCGTCAACAAGGTCCTTTCCAATGAGGTCATGGTGCAAGAGAACCAGTACGTCCAGGTAAGCCGGTCCATCGCGGTGGTGGTGATGATGGTGGTGGTGGGAGAAGACAAGGCGGCAATGAGACGTATAGTTTGGTGCCAAGGTCTCTGCCCTGGGCCATGCCAATCCTGGAAGGCCCTTCCTTCGTTCCCTGACTCCTCTTCCTCTTCCCGTCCTCCGTAGCGATGCCTTGACTGGAACCGGGACATCCTCAAGAAGGAGCTGGGCTTGGAAGAGAAGGACATCATAGACCTCCCGGCCCTCTTCAAGATGGACAAGGAAGGAAAGGCCATGGCTTACTTCCCCAACATGGTGAGCATCCCCTCTCCGTTGCGCCTCACTGGAGTCCTGGCGCGACGCATCATTCCTCCAAGGCTCAATGGTGGGAGGGGGCCAGGCGCATCGTCCCTAAGTAGCCCCCGATCGGCATCACCAAACGCTGTCCCTTGATGCTGGATTTTCGGGGGGGCTCAGGGGATGTTTACAAGGGTGCCACAGTCCTAAAAGTGGATAGAAAACAATTATGAGATGGGGAGTCTTTACGACCTCATAACTAACTCATAGAACCATAGAGTTGGAAGAGACCCCAAAAAGGGCCCTGATCCAGTCCAACCCCATTCTGCCATGCAGGAACTCTCCATCAAAGCACCCCAAACAAGGGGCCACCCAGCCTCTGTTTCAAAAACTCCAACGAAGGAGAACCCACCACCATCCCAGGCAGCATCTTCCACTGTTGAATAGTTCTCCCAATGTTTAGTAGGAATCTCTTTTCCTGGAGCTTGCATCCATTGTTCCGGGTCCTGTTCTCTGCAGCATCAGAAAGCAAGCTCCCTCCTCAATATGATATCCCTTCAAATATTTAAACAGGGCTATCATATGACTTCTTAACCGTCTCTTCCCCAGGCTAAACGTCCCCAGCTCCCTAAGTCTCTCCTCTTAAGACGTGTTTTTAAAAATGTACAAAAACACATACAGAAAAGTGTAGGATATTTTATTTTAAAAAGAGAAGAATAAGAGCTTGGAGAGAACTGGGGTGCCTGTCAAGAGTAAGGCCATGTTGGGTCCGGTGGCCTATTGATCTGACGCAACACACCAAGCTACTTCTAGGCATCTGTCTCCCTTTAGATAGTTATACCGTACAACTCCGTGGAAGTTTTGCCATTTCCCCGATGACTTCTCTCTCTCTCTGTTCCCCCGACTGACGCAGGTGAACATGATCGTGCTGTCCAGGGACCTGGGCATCCCCAAACCCTTCGGGCCGATCATCGAGAACGAGTGTTGCATGGAGCAACACGTCCGCAGCCTCCTGGAGCCCCTGGGCCTGATGTGCACCTTCATCGACGACGTTTCCTCCTACCACAAGCAGCTGGGAGAGGTCCACTGCGGCACCAACGTCCAAAGGAAGCCCTTCGCCTTCAAATGGTGGCACGTCGTCCCCTGAAAGGAAATAGTCCCCCACCAACGCCGACACTCGGGAGACGGATTCAGACAAACACGTTTCGGCACCCGACGCCCGTCGCCCCATTCCACCCGTCCCCCCTCCGACCCGACGGTCGGGCGGGACGGGTCTCTTTTCTCGGAGGGCCAACAAACCAGGGAATCATGTTTGCCGGGGAAGGTACACAACTCGACAAATGCTGAGAGAGGAGAAAAATTCTTTAGCCGAATCCCCCCCCAAGACCATCCTCATTTCCTTTCCATTTCGTTGCTCCGTTTGCTTGTGTGGTTGATCGGGTTTCGGAGTCTGTTAGCGAGTGTCGTGGCATGCGGAGGGTGAGTTTTCTTGTTTACTAACAATTAATTGCGCTTGCGGTGGGTGTGTTGATCCCTTTCTCTCTCTTCTGCCCGCTAAGTCTGCAAAGGTCCCTATTTCTATATGCATGCAAAACTCCATTCCATGGGTGTGTGTGTGTGTGTGTATTTGTGCTTTTGGCACACGTGTTTTAAAAAGCCTTTGGGATTTATGGCAGCTGTAAGTTGCGTTACCAGTTTTGGGGCATTATAACGAAAACCGGGAAGACACCGTCTTTGGATTTTGGAAACAACGGTAATAATAAAATACGGAGAGGTCACTCTGAATGGTCTTCTTCTTTTCCATCCCTGTTTGTTAGACATTTTTTGGTTGGGTAGAGGCAATGTGGTGCCATGGTTTGCGCATTGGACTAGGACTCCGGAGATCGGGATTCAAGACCAAAAAAAAAAAACAAAAAAGTATACGTTCCAAATGGCAAACCTTGATCTTTCCATTTTATATATGGGATGCCACTTTGTCGTGCCGTTCTATTTAATGGGACTTGGACCCCCTGCACATATATACAACGGTAGCAAGCGATTACTGCATTTATGGATGTTTTTAATGTCCGCTGCTTCGACCTTCCGGAGAAGCGGGATATCAATAAATATTATTATAATAATTATTACTATATTTAAAATAGAAAAAAATAATTTGGATGGTTCTGATGGCTTTGGGTCTCGAGGAGGACACAAATAAACAGACCACAAGCAGCAGCCGTTCGCCACCGTCGTTCTAGAAAGCCCTGTGAGTTCAAACACCCAAATCCTCAAATTTACTTTGCAAAGACCAGATTTGCCCCTTTTGCAGCATGCAAGCTTCCCGCAAAGGCCTCGAAACCGGGTCCCTCTCTCTTTCCCGGGAAAGGCATCATTTGTATGTGCCACGTTGTTATCCAGATACGACACTCGAGAGGCGCGGAGGCCAAGTCCGGAGGGCCCCCGACAGGCGTATCAAATGAAATGAATGAGGGAGATCAGATGAGAAGGCAGGAGCGGAGGGGTGATCTGAGAAGGTCCTTCAGCTGCTGTTAAAAGAGGAAAAAAACCCTACATCCCAAACCCAACAAACATGCCAGGAACTCAGGGCAGGGCCACCGATGACAGCAACGCCACCGGCACGGAATTAAAATGCAGTCCCTTGCCTTTCCAGCGATGAGATGAAATGGCATTTGCGGGGCAAGGGCACCTCTCTCTCCCTGGAGTAATTGCAAAGCAAGATGCCAGCCGTGAGGAATGGGTAGAGAGCGCATTTTGGGCATGGCGCGCATAACTCGCCGGAACCGATTCCCAAGTCCGCTAGTCTTTGTTGAAGCCTTGGATAGGGTTACCCCCCCCCCAACACACCCCAAATACGGGCCCGTCTCTTCTTTTTTAAGATTAGTGGAGTGACAAGGCAATCTCTCAACACACAAATCGACACACGGGGCTTATTCACGCACATGCCTTGTCTCCCAAATGAGGGGTCTAATTATGCCTGTCGCTGCGCACAAAATGCACAGAGAAACACAGCTGATGCCCGGCGAGGCGACAGGCCAGGACAGTCAGGTGAGGCCATCCATTTAACGGAAAGCGCAGCGACGACAAGCGCTGCGAGCGGCTTACAAAATGGATACTCTTCCTTCCGCGACGTTTTGCTCCGAGTCGCCAAGGGGGTTGCTCTCGCAAGGTTCGAAAACTAAGGAGCGGGCGAAGGTGGTCTTTGCACCACTTCCGATCCGAAAGGAGACGCAAGACCTCTCCGTTTATGAAAATCTGTATCACTATAGATTGCAAAACCATGGCAAAAATGGGGGGCACCCGACTCCAAAGTTATAAAAACTCAGGGAAACCTCATCTGTACCAGTTTTGTCAGCTTAAACCTGAGAGATTGGCGTTAGAAATAGAAACTCAGGCTAGCGGGTTGGACTGCAACTCCCATTATTGCCTATGCTGGATGGGGGATGATAGGGAGTTGTAGTCCATCACATCCAGGACTGAAGAGAATTGGACTTGAGAAACCGAATAAAAAACCGTGGCTCCGTGGCACGATCTTCAGGACTGCGCTACAGAATAAACTTGGTGCCCTGGCACAAATATCCAAATGATGGAGACAATGAAAAATATTCCAGACATTTTTTAATTGCATTGTTGTTGTTGTTGTTACCATAGACATATCTAGCAGGAAATTTGGGAGACGTCCCATTGCCATAACTGCACCAAGGATGACCTCTTGTGGCTAATTTTTATCATGGCATACTATGGAATTACCCAGTTGAAAACATGGATCCCTATCATGGGTCCACAACTCCAGAAGTTGCTGGGTTGCGATTCCCATCATCTTTCATGGCTGGGACTGATGGGAGCTGCACCCCAGCCTCATTTGGCAAGCCGCACATTCCCAATCCCAAAACAGAGGGATGGATTTGCAGGATAACATCTTCTTTGGATTATAATAAATAATTTGCAGGATAGAAATCCACGTTTTCCTGGAATCGCCATAGCTGTGCCGAACGGGGAGAATCTGAACCCAGTTCCTGCCTGCTCAACTTGACACTTGTACCAGTTTTTAAATAAACAAAACAAAACATCCCAGCAAGCAAAAGGAACAACCACCCAAGCTATGACCTCCAGGGATTTAAACTTTGCCATTTATTTTGCCAATAACTTGCTTCTCGCTTCTTATGCCCACCCGCCAAGCCTCCAAAGCCCAGACACAGGACGACCATTAAACACTCAATACACAGAACTTGTTCCCATTTACTCCTCCAGATCAAATGTTCTGAAAACTGCACCATGTGGACACCCAAAAGCCAAGAGGGACACCTAAGAGCTCTGGTCCCTCACTTTGCTGGTCAGTGGGCTGCGCATAAAGTGCGTCGCGGCACCAACGGGAACCACTGAACGAGCCCAATTCGCGTCAAAGTCTGGTCCCGAAAACGTTGCTGGTTCCCAGCTCCTTCCAGCTCTGCCCTGGGTAGAGGAACCCCATGCATTCAACCCTCCCCAAAGACATCAATACAACTGAACTTTTCTCCTTCCGCCTTTAGCAGATTCAACATCTTTGCCGGTTACGGCATCGTCTGCACGGGAAGCCCTTAAATACGGATGGCGTTGATCCGGAGAGGCTGGACGTTCTTCCCGTTGGCGTGGCTCTGCCCCGGGCTGAAGTAGGAGCAGAGCTTTCCGGGGAACTTCTCCCGGAAGGTGTAGAGCCACGACATGTCGTCGGCGTTGTAGAAGATCAGCAGCCCTTTGTCGTAGTCCAAGAAGACGCCCACTTTCTCCAGCTTGGTCTTGACGTTCAGCCGGGTCCAGGGCTCGGTGCAAGCGCTGTACTGGTTCCCGTCGTGCATGACGATGCAGTAGAAGCCGCGGCTGGGCTGGATCTGGATGCTCCCCTTGCGGGTCACGGCTTCGTGGGCCAAGCCGATCATCCACTGCGTCTTCTCCGAGACCACCACCTCCCAGTAGTGGACGCCGCCGCCGAAAGCCTCCGAGCCCAGGACGGAGACCTCCACGTCGAAGCGCTTGGGGGAGTCTTGGAGGGGCTGAGGGTGGAGGTTGCCGTAGGCCACGATGGTGCAGTCGTCGGACAGAATGAGGCGCTGGTGGGCCGTGGCGGGGTCCAGCGTGAGCGTGGCAGGCACTGCGAGACGGGGAAAGGAGACGAAAATAGGGGAAGGGGGAAGAGTTCAGAACCGGCACTGCGGTTTTAGGGAACTTCCATCATTGGGTTCCATTTTGGGAGGAAAGGCGGGATACAAATCAAATACAGCGGACTCTTCACGTTTGTTGGGGTTAGAGCAGTGGCTCTCAACTTTCCTAATGCCGTGACCCTTTAATACAGTTCTTCATGTTGTGGTGACCCCCAACCATAAAATTGCGGTGTTTCGGTTCCTAAGACCATCGGAATTATGTGATTTCCAATTGTCTTAGGCGACCCCCATGAAAGGGTCATTCGACCTCCAAAGGGGTTGTGCCCCACAGATTGAGAAGCGTTGGGTTAGAGGCACAGGACCCCCATGAAAGAGGGAAAACTCCAAATAAAATCGCTAAAAAAAAAAAATTGTACACCTCTCTAGGAATCTCTAGATCCTCCAGCGCAACTCTGTGGCCAACATCCATCAAACATTGACCATAGGATTGCGTCGGAGGACCTACAGATGCCTAGAGTGGCGATTCCCAAAGGCTCAGCCATCTTGGCCAAAAGTCTGGGATTCTGTCTATGCTGCTCCGTAGTTCACTGCTTTAGAGTTACTTGATGTTTAATTTGTTTGTGTTCAATTTTATGTTTTGTAGTTTTCGACCGTAAGCCGTCGGCAGGACTTACTTCATTTTTAACCTCGTTTTTACGATTATGTAAAACGCCGTGTAAACTGTACAGAGCTACATAAACTTTAATAACGACAACAATAATAGGAGGTGACGTCCAAAACACCTGGAAGGCCAGAGTTTGGGAATCACCGTTATTACAACATGGCCAGCTTCTTGTTAGTAGCGTATACCGTTGTAAGTCCATCTTACACCGTTGTGTGTCTTTATTTGGTTATTGTGGAGGTTGTTATGCCCTTCCAACCCCCAAAAGAATCAAAGACAGCCCCATAGACTAACCATTTTGCTTCAATGACCATCCCTGAGCAGCCATTTTGTGACTGGTAGAGAAAAGGATGGCAGTAGCATCTGTAACCGGATGCAGCCTCTATTGCTCCCTTGCAGAGAATGGAAATGTTTTGCTTATGGGGACACAACCAGGCACTTCTCCTATCCGCTTTCCATCAGCCACAAAATGGCCACAGGGGAGCCTGCAGTGGCTAAACAATGAGTCTGGGGGATGTCCAGAGCACAAGGGTAGTGTAGTTCTTCAAGTATATTATGCTACGTTGTGCCATAAAAGGGGGGACGGTCTCTGTAGTGATTTCCTGGCTGGAAAAAGGCTCTTTTTCCCGACTCACCTGGGTGGATGTCCTGGAAAAGCGACTTCCAAATGGTGTACTGCAAAGGCCCCATGTACTTGGAGGTGGGGAAGTCTTCGTAGGTCAGGTTCGTCTCGTGGATCTTCCCCTTCAGCCTTGGCGGGAGAAGAGGAAAGAGCGAAGGGATAATCCGAAAGTCTTTCCTAGCTCTCCCCCTGCCTTCGCCGCTAAGGGTTTCAAGTCGATCGTGAAACAAACTGCAACTCCCATCAATCCCCACCTTCAAGAAGTTTGGCCCACAACAGGGGTTCCTATTCAACTAACCCACCCATTTAACCATAAACGTTTATACCAGCCTTCCTTCCAGCTGGTGCTCTATGGGCCTGTAACACTCATAATCCCCAAACCGGGTCTGATGGGACCTGGAGTCCAATGCCCTGGAGACCACCTGTGTTTCCGATGGGCTCTCCTTCTCTTGTGATGGTTGGAAGGACCCTCGGAAGTGAGAAGCAATCTATCTTAAGCCTTCCTCCCCTCCTCGACACTTACGTCTCCGAGAGCGAGGCGATGCCCGCCAGGAAGGTGTGCTTGTCCGCCTCGGCCAGCCGCTCCTGGAGGATCTGGCTGCCCTCTTGGACCTTGCGCAGCTGCTGGCTGTAGCGCTGGACCTTCTGCTCGATGTCCGTCAACGTCCGGGCCGTGTCGGCCTCCAGTTCTTCCAACATGGCCTTCTGGCGCTCCCGAAGGAGCCGGTGGAGGCGGTCAAAGGCTTCCCCGATGGTGGCACGCAGGCTCTTGGCCGAGGACTGGAGGGCAGCGGAGAGGAAGATTGTATTAACTATCATTGCAGGTTGGGTATTCCTTAATATTCCAAAATATTCCAAAACTGCACGCTTGGGTGGATGAGATAAGCTGCATCTGCATGCACTGCAAAAACAAAGCGGTTTCTAGGCATTTGTGGGTCCTCCAGTACAATTCTATGGTCAACAGGTGGTCACCATATCGTTGAACTGGAAGACTTAAAGATTCCTAGAGAGAACACTTCTCTAGGCATTCGTAGGTCCTCCAGTGCAATTCTATGGTCAACTTCTGACAGATGTTGGCCATAGAGTTGTGTGGGACAACCTAGAGATTCCTAGAGGGAATACTTCCGCAGGTCCTCCTGTGCAATTCTATAGTCAACGTCTGGCAGAGTTTTGCTGAAGGACAACCTAGAGATTCCTAGAGAGGTGTTGAATTTTTTATGATGGTGCCACGCGGGTCCGATCCTTACCTTCGTCTCGGCCAGCTGGCGCTTCAGGAGGGCCAAGGCCTCCGTGTGCCCGCGTTCGCTGTCCTGCAGGGTCTGGAGCTGCTCCTTGAGCTCCCGCTGGAAGAGACACAAATAGACATTCTCTTGGACCCAGGGGGGCATCGGACCTCCTCCTCCTCCTCTGACCCCCGGCAATCCGAGGGGGACACTGGGTCACCCCTTGCCACCCAAAGGGAGACGAGACCCTTCTCTCACCTCCCAAATCCATCAGGGGTGCGGCAGGCACCCTCTTTCAGCCTACAGGGTGCAATGGGTCCCTTCGTCCTCTGGTTCACTGCCTGCCACTTTTGGGGGTGCAACAGTCTTCCTCTTTCAGCCTCAAAGGTGTAATGAGTCCCCTTCAAGGAGGCAACATGCCCCTTCCTCCTCCTCCTCCTCCAACCACCTTTGGAGGGCACTGGACCCTCTCCTAATAATTGGGGTGCCACCTGCCCCTCCATACCCTTTAGGGGGTACCAGACCCCCCTTTTCCCCCTCCACTGCCTTTAGGAACCCCGTATGTCTCCTCCAATCGCTTTTGGGGGGAACCAGACCCCCTGTAAGTAATCCAGGGTTGCAACCTGCCCCCTTTTGTTCCTCGATCCCCTTTTCGGGGTCAGTGGACCCCCTCCTTCAGTTCCTTCAGGGGTGCCATCTGCATCCTCTTCCCCTTCCACTCTGGAGAACCTATGGCACGCGTGCCCTCTCTGGCACGCGAAGCCATTTCTTTTGGCACGCGGAGAGACAGGAGGGAAAAGGAAGAGGAGGAACAGGCGAGGAAGTCCTGCCCCCTGGCACCGGGTGACACCTGGTGCAGGAACGTCTCGGAGTCTGGGCACTCGGTCTCTAAAAGGTTCACCGTCGCTGCTTTCCGGGGTACTAGGCTTCCTCCTCCTCCCTGCCAGGGCTGCTCCGGGGTTGCCTCCGCTTCCGCCTGGGTACCTGGATCTCCTCGAAGGCGTCGTCGAGGCTGGTGACGGGGTGCTGCTGGTGCCGGGCGGGTTGGTCGCAGAAAAAGCAGACGACGGCGCGGTCCTGGAGGCAGAAGAGCTGGGCCTTGCCGTGCTCCTTGGCGCAGGAGGCGGGCGGGAGGCCCCCTCGGCGGCGCAGGTGGGCTCCGTTGGGACCGCCGCCTCCGCCGCCAGCGCCGCCGAGGAGGATGGCGTCCAAGGGGAAGGCGGCGTACCTCTCGACGATGTTGGCCAGCTTGAGGCCCGGGACCAGGGCCGGCGGTGCCCCCGGGAAAGCCCTGCGGCACTCGGGGCAGTCTCTGGCGGGGGCCTTGGCCGCCTCTTGCCGGCTCCAGTGCTCCGTGATGCAACGGCGGCAGAAGTAGTGTTCGCAGCCGAAGCTGACCGGCTCCTGGAAGAGGCCCAGGCAGATCGGGCAGAGCAGCTCTTCCTTCAGGCTGCAGCCCCCCCACAACGCCGGCAACGGAGGGGAGGCCGGCGGGGAAGGCGGGCGCGGGGCAGCCCCGGCCATGGCCGAGGAAGGAACAGGAGGAGGAAGAAGGGAAGGAGGAAGGAAGGAGAGAGGGAGAAGCAGATGGAGGAGAAGAAGAAGGGAAGGAGGAGAGGAGGAAGGGGAGGAGGAGAAAGAAGGGAAAGAGGAAGAAAGAGAAGGAAGAGGGGAGAAGGAGATGGAGGAGAAGGAGGGAAGGAGGAGAGAAGGAGGAAGAGGAGGAGGAGGCGGAGGAAGGGAAAGAGGAAGGAAGAGAAGGAAGGAGGAAGGGAGAAGGAGATGGGTGAGAAGGAGGAGAGGAGGAGGCAGAGGAAGGGAAAGAGGAAGGAAGAAGAGGAAGAAGGAGGGGAGAAGGAGAAGGAGTGGAGGAAGAGGAAAAAGAGGAGAATAGAAGGAGGAGGGGCAGAAAGGAGAAGAAGGGAAGGGAAGGGGGAGAAAGAAGGGAAGGAGGAAGGAGAGAAGGGAGAAGGAGGGGAGGAGAGAAGGGGAGAAATAGAAAGGGGGAAGGAGATGGAGAAGAAGAAGGGAAGGAGGAGAAGGGCAGGAGGAGGAAGAGAAGGAAGAAAAGGAGGAGAAGGCAAAGAGGAAGGCCTTCCCTGGGGCCTCTGCGGAGCCTTTCTGGGGAAGAGGAAGAAGAAGGGAGCGCAGCAGGAGGCAGGAAGGGAGGAGACAGAGGCCCAAAGAGGAGGAGGAGAAAAGAAGGAAGGAAGGAAGGAAGGAAGGAGGAGAAGGGGAGGAAGAGGAGAAAGAGAAGGAGCAGGAGGAGGAGAGAAAGGGGGAGGGGAGGAAAAAGAAAATGGGGAGAAGGAGAAAAGGGAGAGAAAGAGAAGGACGAGGAGAAGGGGTCACAGCCTTCCTCCTCTCCTCTTCCTCTTCCTCACCTGCGGGGCCTGCCTGCCTGCCTTCCTTCCTTCCTTTCTTCCTTCCAGGAGCCTTGACTGCGATGGAGGAGGAGGAGGAAGAAGGGAGCGCAGAAGGGAGGGATGGAGGAGGAGGGATGGAGGAGGTCTTCTTTCAGGCCCTGCCTCTCCAATGGCCCCAGTCCTCCTGCAGCTCTTCCTTCCTTTCTCCCCTGCTTTCCCTTCCTCCTTCCCTTCTTTCTCTGTGCCTTCCTTCCTTCTATGCTTTCTCTTCCCTCCTCCCTCCCTTTTCTCTTTTTCTCTATGCTTGCCTGCCTTCCTTCCTTCCTTCCTTCCTTCCTTCCTTCCAACAAAGCCCTATAATTCCACAGCAAGAGCTTTGTTGGAAGAGGCCAAATGCAGAACTACAAATCTCAGGATCCCATGGGATGTCAAAGTGGTGTCGAACTGGATTGTTTTTTTGCAGTGCAGATGCAGCCTGCGGATCTATGCTCTTAACCAAAATAATTCCTCTCTATAGCTCTCTCTCTATATATATATTACAAGTTTCCTTCTTTGTTTTAAAACGGTGGTAACAAGTTCATGTGTATCAAACCAGCAAGTGTCAACACAGTTTCCTTTTTGTGTTATATAAATATATCATATGCATATATTTAAAAGATAGAATAGGGTTGTATTATCTTGGTTTGCTTCTGTTACCCGCCGTAATAAAATCCCCCCCCCAAAAAACTGTTTTTAATCCCCGTTATAAAAATTTATTTCTCCAAATGCAAAAGCGTTCGTTCCCCTGTAACTGTGGTCTGTTGGCCGTCGTCCCATACAAAAGAAAAAGACAAGAGACTGTATTTATTCTTGTTTTAAAATTTTATTTCCCAAAACACAAGAGCGTCCGTTTCAAGTATCCTTGTTCCGACAAAGAGACGGGATTATTTTCCCTCTCCGCCCCCACTGAACAAAAAGTAATTTTTTCCAAACAACTTCCAATATTATTTGGGGATGGAGCAACCCACATCTGGGGGCTCTCCAAAGCTCCTCAAGTTGGTTATTGTGAATGACCGAGGGACATTTGGGCCAGATTTGTCCCTTTCTCCGGCCAACGTGGCGGAAAGACCGTGACCCATTTCCAAAGGTTTGGCATCGCCACCAAACCATCTCTGCAAGGCCGTTTCTTCCGATGGGGATAAGAGTACATTTAAAGTCAGCATTTTGGTCGTGGGGTGAAAGGGGGAGACGGGTTTCTCGTTCCCAAAAGGGACAACCTTTTTTTGTCCCATCAAGTTTCCATTCTACTGCGTTCCAGCGTTTCCGAATTTGGCTCAAAAGAACACGTTTCATGGGGGCTGCTTTTCAGAAGCTCCCACTAAACTGGGGTTAGAAATAAAAAATATCAGGCAAAATATATTAATCCGAAAATTAATATCCAAAGTTGGAAGTTTTATCAGGAGGGGAAGAACCGACGTTGCACCTTGTCTCCGTCTCTAACAGAAACCCCCACCAACCCGACATGTAAATCTCACGCTAAAAAAATATAAAGAGTACAAACCTAAAAAGTAATTATTATTATTTTTCTTCTTCTTCTTCTCCTCTTAAAATCTATACAGCATTTATTTATTTTTTTTGTACAAGTCTCTATAGATAATATAAAGATTTCTGTACAGGTTTTATCTACACCGACGGAGGAGGCCGGGAGCGCGGCGCCGTTTGCCGTCCTGCCCCAAGGATGGAAAAGAGAAAATGAAAACCAAAGGACGTGTGTGAGAGAGATACACACTTTGCACCATCTTTTGTGGTCAAGCTGGAAGGGCGGGATAGTACGGCCGACACCGGGTCGGCCGTTCGTCCGGTTCCTTGGGATGCGGAGCCTTTCGGGGCAGCGGCCGCAGCGACGCTTGTGGCTTTTGTCGTCCGCTTTCTCCTCCTCCAAGAGAGACGCCGTCGGGGCGGTTAGACTTTGTAACTCCACAAGGCCGAAGGGAAGATGATGTACGACGTGGACCAAATCAGGTAGTAGAGCGAGGCCAAGGAGGAGGCGGAGAACAGGACCATCAGGACCCCTGGGTTGAACCAAAGAGAAAGAGGTTACAAAGGAAAGCCACGTCGGACGCACCGTTCCTCTGCAAAACGGTTGCCATGCTCCGCGGTGGTGCAAAGAACGTGAGGGTTTTTAAAGCAGGGATTTCCAAATTCTGGTCCTCCAGGTGTTTGGGACTTCAGCTCCCAGAAGCCCAAAAGTCATGGGAACTGAAGTCCGAAACATCTTTAGGACCGAAGTTTGGGAACCACTGTTTTAAAGGAAAAAATATTTGACAGCGAAAGCCAATGTGGTACGGTGAGTGTTGGATAAAGGACTCTACGAGACCAGGGTTTGGATCTCGGTATAGCAACGGAAACCCACTAGATGGTACCTTGCGCAAGCCACACTTTCTCAGCCTCGGAGGAAGGCCTTGTTGTGTGCCTGCAAATCATTTTGCAATAGATGCCACAATTCCCTTTACTCCCCACGTTTCTGGTTCTTCTCCTGCACCATTTGCAATGCGCACAAAAGAGGGCAACAGAGCACCATTTACATGCAGATGGCTGGCACCCAATTCCGAACATTGGCTGAAATGTTTGGAACCAACCTTGTGATGTCGACTTAAAAACTACCCATTTTTTTTCTTCTTCTGCCAGTGGCGTCAAATTTTCCATTAAAAAAATCATGCCCAAGAAACACATCTACTTTGTTCACGGAAGTGCGCCAGTTTTGCAACCCAAAGAGAAGCAGGGAAACGGGAACGCGAAATCCGTCGCACACATAAAGGTTGCGAGGTTTACTCCTCGCTGTCGAGGGGGGCTCACCTCCGGCGTAGACCACCTTCTTCCACAGTTGGGACTCCAGCACTTTGTCGTGAGGGTAGAAGCCCTGGTCCACCATGAAGAGGATCATCACCAGGGCTACGATGCGCAGGACCAGAAGGTTGCCCCCGGTCAGGAGGTAAGTGGCCGCCAGGACGGAGGCGCCGTAGGGGCAAGGAAGACCCCGGTACATGAAGGGGACCCCTGGGATTGGAGAGGAAAAAGGAGGAGAGACGTTGAGAAAGAGCCAGGAGAAACTGCATGGCGACAGAGCAAGGCTGGGAAGCTTTGGGGGATGCATTAGGAGACCTCGATGGGCAAGAAAATTAAAATCAAATAGCCCTCCAAATGCTTTCTAGTTAGCCAAGGGGCATTTCAACCATGGTTTCTGCCCTGGTCCTGTGCCATTTTTGACCAAGGAGAGGAACTGGAAGAACCACCTCTGAGGATCCTTTGCCTAAGAAAACTCGACAAAATTCTACATAGATTGGCACCTATGACTTCAAGGCACATACACCTAGACAAAAATCCCTTGGAATAGTCTAATTTTTAGTTAATGGTACCAACTTGACATTGCTTGTAGGGTTTGTAACATCTTAAACCTGCCTTGGATGCAAAGAGAAAAGTTACGGATTTTTTAAAAAATGGATTATTTCTCTAAAATGGATGGTTGCAAAATTTCCAAAAGGAGAAAAGGTGGCTGCAAGCGCCACCTTTGCAGGTACACACAGCCTCACTGGACCGTTCCTCCGGCCGGCTACGTGTCCAGCCGCTTTAAAGATGGCCAAAATCGTGGCAGACTCACCGCTGGAGAAGAAGCAGAGGCGGGTGAAGACGGCCATGACGTAGACAATGACCAGCAGCCCGTCCAGGATGCCGTGAGCTTGGAGGAGCAAAGCGGTGGCCAGGCCGAAGGAGGTGAAGTCGGCAAAGTCATCCAGCTTGGCACCTTTTGGGAGAAAGCCTTCGGTGAGTCTGGGGCGAGGCGCAAACGGGGATTTTACTCCTTGGACTTGGACAACGTCTCCCAGAATCCCCTAGCTCGAGTCTGATCTCCCTGACAGGGTCGTTGTGAGAATGAAATGGGAAGGAAGGGAGTAGCGTCCTACAGAGCCCTTGAGCTTCCCTGGGAGGAAAGGCGAAGTAAATACACAAACATACAGCCTTTGTGGGTTTCTTTGCAGGCTGAGTCTCCTTTGTTCGAAATTGCTCAGGACCAGAAGTGAGTTTTGCATTTTGGAATGTTATTTGCATTTACACGATGAGATACATCTCGGAGATGAGACCCGAATCAAAACACAAAATTCCTATACACTTTATCTACACAGCCTGGAGGTCATTTGTATATTCTTTCGTGCACGGAACGCAAGTTTGTGTACACCGAACCATCAGAAAGCAACGGTGACACTATCTCAGCCACCCGTGTGGACAGTTTTGGGTTTTTGGAGTATTTTGGAGACAAGGGAGACTCAACTTGTATTCTCCATTTCTAATTTCAGTTGCTGGGTTTATCCAGAGGAAATGTCCTGCCTTTTTGGAAGTGTGGCAATATGATCCCCAGCTCGGTCACGGGATCCCGTTGGTAGCCTTGGGCAAGTCACATACTCTCAGCCTCAGAACAAGGGACTCACCCAGAGCGGAGCAGGCGTTGAGGTGCCTTGCGACGGCGCCGTCCGCAAGATCCAACAGGAATCCGGTCAGGACCAGCCAGCAAGCGTATTGGTAATGCCTGGAATTCGGACAGAGATTGAGGGAAACCGACATGAGCAGAGGATTCACCGTTCCCCCCCAAACTACAAATCCTAGGATCTTCTAGGATGGATCCATGGCAAGGTGGTATCAAAGTGGTACAACCGAGTAATTATTCATTGATGGACTTTGTATATAGTGTGCAACCAGAATAAATGGATGGACAGACAGATAGATAGATAGATATGCATCTGAGAAAGTAGACCGAAGTTAGCAAAAGCTCACCAGAGCGGATACCAAGGGCCCATAAATGATGGTGATGATACCCCATTATATTTAATGGGACTTGAGCATCCATGGATTTTGGTTTCCATGGGACTCGTGGAACCAAACCCCAGCGGATACCGAGGACCCCACTGTATCTCTCAAATGCTCAAACCTGGCCTCGGACCCCATTTTGGGCTCCGACGTACCCGTTAAGGCTGCAAAGGACGGAGGAAAGTCCCACCACGAGGTTGGCCATGGAGATGAAGTTGGCGACATTTTTGCGCACGAACTCCGCCGCTTGCGCCCGCCCCGACTGTTCGCTCAGGAAGAGCTTCTTGGTGTGCTGAAAGAGACCTGAAAGGAGTTGGAAGAAAAAGGGGTGTCAAAAAAAATAAACGGAGCATCGCCGGGACCAAACAGAAGCCATTTTAAGTCCTGAAGGAGGGGAAGGTGGTTCCGCCAGAGTTGCCCGGGGAGGTTGTGCTAATTCCTGCCCCGTTAACATCCAGCCTTAAATGAGACCGATGGAAAAAGACGGTCAGTTGGACGGAGAGAGGATTCTAGTGGCAAACCTGCCTCGGAAGACAAAAGGGTCTGGTTTCCACAACAGACACGACGTTTGCTAAATTAAAATCTGGAGGCGTCTCGTAGTCCTCCCGAGATCCAAAACGTAGCCCTTTGGTTTAGCCCAAAAAGGCCAAAAAAGAGACGGAGGAAAGGGTTATGTGTGTTGGTGGAGGTTCTTCTTCTTCGGATGAACCGGGATTCGGCGTCCCTTGCGGAGCTTGGGCAAGACTACAATACCCAGAACCCCCCACCAGCCATCCAGGTTGGAGGGCTCTGAGCATCCCTAAAAAATTACATTTCCCCCCAAGCGATTGCACAATCTGGGTTTCCTTCGGAGGTTGGGGAATGCACTTCGCGGTGCTTACCAGGCTAGCGACGGCCCAGCGAGGTTGCACGTGAGTTAATATTCTTCTTACGCATCCCCTTTTGTTTTGGTTTTGTTTTCTTTCTTAAGAATAAAAACAAAGCACCCCCAGCTTTCCAAAGAGCCTTTTGCACAGTCTTGCCCGATCCCATCTCCCAGGTTCCTCGCGTTCGCCAATTTTCCTGGACCTTTGCTGGACAAATGCGTATTTTTGGAAAGGTTGGGTTGCCCCTGCTGCCTTTCCGGGGGATGCTTCCAAAACAGGGGAGGGAAGCCATATTATTTTTTGGAGAACTATACATCCCATTAAAAGACTTTCTGCATTTTGTTTCCCTGGGAGGTGGGACGCTTGCTTGAGCGCGGATGGCAACCCGGGTGCAAGAAGCTTTCTGTTCCTTGCAAAAGACACAGACGGAAGTGACATGCAACAGACAGCCTTGCTAGCATTGCCCCGCGAATTCTCATTTACCCTCTCCGAGCATTATCCCTCTATTAAATTTAATTTTTTAAAAGAAAGCATCGCAGCGTTTAATGATGCTTCTGGGCTAGACCCTTATGCCTCCATCGCTGCCGTCCGACAAAACCCACCCAAAACCCAACCTGCGTACAGACAAATAACAATCCCCGCCCCTCCGACCCGTCCGTTAAATCTTAAAAATTAATCTTCTTTTATCTACCCAAATTTTTATTTTTTTATAAAAAGGGCTATTCTTTAGAGGAGAAGGGACATATCCTACTAGTATGTTTAGCACCCTGCCCTGGTCGTATTTCCGAATCCCGGAAAGGTCCTGAGATTCTTCATCTGAAAGAAAACAGGAGATCAGAGCAAAACAACATCTGGAGGATGACAAAAAAGAAAGAGAGAAAGAAAAGATCCCCTTACAAACGAAACGAAATAATAAAAAACAGAGATAAACAAACTCTGTCCGTCTTCAAATGCAAAAATCTGTTCCGTTGAACCCATACGTTTGGAGAGTACCGTTTTTCGGATCTTCCCCCCTTCGAACTATAGGCGTACCTCAGTTAACAAAGCCTCCGAGAACAAAGTTCTTAGTTTTTGTTTCCCGTTTGCACCTTGTAAATTTGGAATAAAATATCTATTGAAGTATCTGGACCCGCTCTAAATCTTGTTATGGCTGCTTTTGGCTGCAAATGGTCCCTCCAAGACGTTGTGCCCAAGAACACACCGACTTTGTTAAATGAGGCATACCTGTCCCCATCCAGGTCCAAACACAGTTCCCAAATTTGTGCAAATCACTTGCAGATGGGAACGGCGTTGAATCGTTTCCTAGACCTTCTTGGAAATCGCTTTTTAAAAATGTTTGCAAAAAAACACAAAAGGAGGCAACCTAAACCCCGGATTCACCATTTCTCATTTGGGGGCTCACAACTTTCATTTCAGTTTTTCATTTTTCCCAGGCGCCCCTTCTTTGACAGTTCACCATTCCCAGGTTTTTTTTCCATTTATTTTACTATTTTTATTTATTTCATTTGTATCCTGCCTTTCTCCCTGGATAAAAATTATAAAAATTATTCAAACAATTGAGACGTGCTGGGTTTCCATTTTTCAAAAGCCCCCCTGGTTTCCATTCTTATCTCATTGTTTTGGAGACAAAAACCCACAACTGGTTTATGGCTCACCCTCGGGTCACAATCCGGTACAATCATAACCCGTATATTTCTTTATGCGCTTTTTAAAAAATAAAACCAATCGTCCCTGCTCCTTTTTCCTCGATGCACGGTTCACGGACCCTTCTGTAAAACTGATGCCGTTGCAAGATATGCATCTGCGTGAGCATGAAATCAGATTCGGAGCCTCTTTTGCATTTAAATCGCAATTTTGCAAAGTCCGGAGGCCAAAAAAGGCTGTCCAGCATTCCCTCAAGTCTTTTGCCCTCCAAAAATAAATCAGGAAAACCATCCCGAAATGTTACAACTTGGATCAGTACTGAACAACCAGTTCTTTTATGAGACACGGCACTCCGTGCCAAATCATTTTGTTCTCTTGCTTCTGCAAAGTTTTGCTTTTCGGCATCTCTCCAATTTTAATTTTTATTTATTTTTTGCTTTCTGCTGCTATTTAGGGTCTTTTAGAGTCCAAAACTGCCACCCCAAAACTGGAAATTCCCCTCTCCGTCTCCGTGGATGAGCTAATCTTTAACTTTGAGAGGGTTTCCCCCTAATTCTGCAACCAGCTGCAGGGTTTGCAAACGGCATCCGGAAAGGAAAAGAAGAAAAACCCTGCAAGTAATAATAATAATTAATAGTGAATAAACTCTTAACCCACAAAAATCCCTGCAATTAAGATTTAAAAACCCGTTTATGACACATTATACTGGAATATGGACACAAACAAATGCAAAAAGGAAGGTGGCCGGACACTGTCCCCGTTTCCAAAGAGCCAAGGTTCAAGATACTTGTTTTAAGTCTTAAATTTTGGGACCGAACGTATGCCCTAAATTTCCCGGCCGCGTTTCCTGGTTTATCCCTCTTTCCCGAAACTCCGATGAAAGTTAAACATTACTTTCTTCCAGAAAGCTCTTACTAAGAGAGGCAAAGGTCCTCTTTAAGTAAGGAAGGAGCTGGGCCTTTTTTAAAAAGGAAAAATGGATAAAGTCCGAAAGTGGGAAACTAGCCGTTCCGCTTATAAGGCGTTTCTCGAGGGCTAAAGGATGGAAAGCCAAGTTGGGGCAAGTCCAAGCCCTTAAAAAAGGTCCCCAAATGTCCAAGCTTGGCATATCTTTTCTCCGAGGAAAAAAAGGGAGGAATCTCAGGGCAAGGGCGCTGCCTTGAAATACGAAGTCGCAAGGCGTAGGCATTTGGACCTCCTACTTGTGGCGGAAGTAACCCCGAAACAGAACCGTAAACCCCTTATGAACAAATCTGGCCCTGAAAAGCCAATGACAGGTTGGCCTTAGGGTTGCCATACTTGTGGGAAATGGCTCGACGGCAAGCGCCGCAACAACAAAGCGCGACAAAAGGGTGACTTTTGAGTGGGGCGTTGTTGTGGAGGATGGAAAGAAAATGCCAACTTGAGCAAAGACAAGAGACAAATGCGGGACTTGTACCTAATTGTGTCTGTGTGTATGTCTGTGTGTGTATATATGTGTGTGTTATATATATGTATATATGTGTGTGTATGTATGTGTATATACATACATATACATACACACACATATATATACACACACACAGTGTGTGTGTGTATATGTATATATATGTGTATGTATATGTATATATATGTATATATATATATACACATACATATATATGCATATATGTGTATGTGTGTATATATATATATATACATACATATATACACATGTATATGTATGTGTGTGTATATATATATATGTATATGTATGTGTGTATATATATACACATATATACACATACACACATATATATGCATACATGTATATATGTGTGTGTGTGTATATGTATGTGTGTTGTGTCACACACACACACACATATATGCATATATGTATATGTGTGTATGTATATGTATGTGTGTGTGTATATATATATATATATATACATATATACACATGTAGTATGTGTATGTGTGTATATATATGTATATATACACATATATACACATACACATATATATATGCATATATGTGTATGTGTGTGTGTATATATGTATATTTATGTGTGTGTGTGTGTATATACACATATATATGCATGTGTGTGTGTGTGTGTGTGTATATATATATATATATACACACACACACATATATATATATACACCCTGTTTCCCCGAAAATAAGGCCTAGGTTTTGCTTAATTGCTAAACAGGAGAACAAAAGGACTCTGCCAAGGAAACCAACTCTGAGGTGAAGAATTAAAACGAGTTTACCTCAGAAAAATAAGGGGCTTCGCCAAAAGCGAAGGAGAAGAAGGCCGTTAAGACAACTTTTACCTCAGAATTGTTTTAAAAATGACCACCAAAAGGCAGCTTGGCCTTGCCAAAAAGGGCCATTTTAAAAGTCTGACAGGAAAATGGATCTCAAAAGGAACGGAGGGGTTTAGGCGGGAAATTGGCCCAAAATGGCGGCTGGGGAGCAGGCCTCGAAGAAGGTTCCGGAGTTTACTGCGCAGGCGCAGATCTATAACGCCATTTGAGGCGAATTCGCAGGCGGCCGCTCGAAGAAACACCGTTAAAGTTAGGCAACCTGTCCATATATCATCTCTGTATTTATTTACATATATATATATATATATATATATATTTTATACATACATATATATATATATTATATACATACATATATATATATTATATACATACATATATATATATAATATTATATTATAATCCGTCAAAGAGACAATCAATATATAAACATATATACTACATATATATATATATATATATATATATATTGTATATATGTGTATATATTGATTATCTCTTTGACGGAGAGGTGGGGTAAAAAAAACTTATTTATTTATTATGGTTATCATCATCATATAAATATATATATGTCTATATAAATGATGGCAGTGTGTCTGTATACTTTCTCTCTCTCTCTGTATATATGTATATATATATATATATAATATGTGGTGTGTATATGTATATTATATGTATCATATAAGCATATGTATGTGTATACGATAAGATGGCAGTCTCTCTGTGTGCATGTATGTGTATATATATATATATATATAATACTGTATGTGGTGTGTATATGCATATATATATATATCATATAAGTATATGTATGTAGCATGATGGCAGTCTCTCTCTGTGTGTGTATATATAATGTGTGTGTGTGTGTGTGTATATATATATATATATATATATGTAGCTCATATGTGGGTGTTTATGTGCATATGCATATATATATATATATATATATCGTATATGTATGTAACATGATGGCAGTCTCTCTCTTTGTGTGTGTATATATATATATATATATAACATGTGTGTGTGTGTGTGTATATATATATATATATATATATACACACCATATATGTCTATGTATGTAACATGATGGCAGTCTGTGTGTGTGTATAGCTATCTATCTCATATATGGGTGTTTATGTGCATATACATAATATAAGTATATGTATGTAACATGATGGCAGTCTCCCTCTCTCTCTTTGTGTGTGTATATATATATATATATATATATATAAATGTGTGTGTATGTGTATATATCGCATATATGTATATATGTGCATGTGTATCACATACGTATGACGGCAATCTGTGTGTGAGAGAGCATATATATCTATCTATATATATATACATACATACACACACACATATATATATATCTCATCCCTTTCAACCCAAGCAGAAAGAGTCAACAATCCTTCTCTCTTAAGGAAGAGTTCCAGATAATACAGTAATAATAATGATAATGTCCGAGATCAGAGACGTCCCGTTCTGCCTCGGAGGCGGAAAAGATCCGTTTTGGGAGATAACACAAACGCAGTGGGCAGACGAAGGGGGACAACGCGTCTCCGTTTCAAGGTAAGGAGGAAATAACCCATAAAAGAGTGTGTATATATATATATATATATATATATATTTGTGTGTGCCATTTCTGGACCGCTTTGATCCTCCCCAAATCTCCATCTTTAAGAGGCTTGATCTGAAACCGAAATTGTGGGGGAGAAGAGACAGATCCAAATCTGGGACGCCCGGCTTTGCATTCCTAAGCGCTTCCGGGTCTAATAATCATCATAATAACTTTATTTATATCCCGCATCTCTATCAAAGATAAATCGAGGTTAGACGGGGGGGGGGGGGGTTTCCGACACAAAAATGCAGAGCTGCATTGAAAAAACAGAATTATTTCCGGGGTCGGGAAAGACACAACCCTATATCGATGTATCCCTTTTAAGCTTGTTTTAACAAGAGTGGGATATAAATGAAAGTATTATTATTATTTTTAAACTCAAGGCATTATCTGTCTTTAAATATCAGAAGGGAGGAGATGGAGAGGGCTTGTTTTCGGCCGATCCAGAGACTATAACAACAGAAAATGCAGGGTTTAAATTGCAAGGAAAGAGGTCCGACCTAAATTTTAGGAAATTGAGCCAGAGCTGAGAGTATGTGACTCGTCCGAGGTGTTTTCTATGGGGATTCGAACCTGGGTCTCAATACATGTAACCCAACGCTCAAACCATGCCGGCTCCAAAAACAGATTTACTTGCATAGAAAACCTGGGCCTAAGAGGTATATTTGACACAAAATGCAATTTTCTGTGCAAACTTATGGTACAGAAAATTGTATTTTCTGCAAAGATACGCTTTGCCAAGAATTTTTAATGGAAACATTGTGAAAAATTATAAAAACAAAATGGAGAAGGGAATTATTATAACTCTAGCAAACGGAGTAAAAACTTGAAATGATTTGTTCCTCGTGCACCAAAAAACGAAATAAGGATTTAGCGTCTCGAGAAATAATGACAAATGTCCCTGGTACCTACAAAGTTTTGGAATAAAATTGCTCTGTTTAATAATTTTTAAAAATTCAAAAGGATGGTAAGTAAAGTATCGATGGCTGAAGTGTGTCGAAAGTACTAAATAAAACTTTATAAGTTGGAGCAATGGGAAAAAGTCGGGCAATAACCGCATGCGATTAGTCCGATAAAACAAACCGGAAACGCTCAAACCCAATTGCGATAGGATTAAATATATTAAATATATTTAAATATATTCACACAAACACACACGCAAAACAAACCCCAAACACAACCGTGATCGGACCAAAGCACAGTTCGGTTTTAAAAGCCCTTTGCACAACCGTTTCTAGCCAGCCTTCACCGGAAGTAAGTATATTAAAATTATCCAATTTTTCCCCCAATTAAAAAGGAGTCATCCCAAAGTGTTTTGTCGTCCTAATCTGCTCAGATTGGGCATTTTTAAGACCCACAATCACAAAACACCACAAGGAAAAAAACCTTCAGAAACCCAGCCACGGAGAACCAGAGAGGAACGACTCTTTGGGAAAAAAGGTGGCCGCAGTCGACTTCATTATTTTTTATGATTTTGCAAATTGGTTCATGTTGGCATTTCCTTAATGCGGGGTTTCCTAGAGAATGAGCCTATTTGGCCTTTTGGGATATATATTTTTAAAAATCCCTGCAATGATCCTGTCTTCTCAATATGGGATAATGGTCGGAGCAACAGTAGATGGTGGTGGTTCCCAATACAAATCCGTTTTCTGCTTTGAAAGGCGCTATCCAAGGAGCCGAACCCTTTCCGGAACCTAGTTCCGGCACCTTTAAAGTTCAGACTAAAAACCGGCGAGGAAGCTACGGGAGACATAACCTCAACCGGACGGACTTTGGGAGATCTAGGTCCAAAACATTGCAGAAATCATGCATTTTGAGACCACTTTAACTGCCCTGGCTCAACGCTAAGGAATCCTCAGAATGGTAGTTTTGTTAGATGTTTAATGACAGACGACAATTCCCAGGATTCCCTAGCCAACAAAGGAACCAGGGGCCCTCCTTTTCCAGGACGCGGCCCACGTCTGAGCCTCCCGTCCGTCCCAAAACGTCCTCCACTTTGGAGGGCGCATGGGTGCGTTTACATACAGGGCTGCGTTCGGCTTTTGCGCTGTCGCCTCCTCCGTTTCTCTGGTTTTGTGGCACCTTGTTCTCCTTTGCAGTTGTGATTATTTTAACGTATTGTTTTAAAATATCTAACGTGTTTAAATTACATTTTAGGGGAGGGGGGAATATGGGGCATTGCATATTTTCGTTTTTAATTGTACGCCGCCTCGACCATCTCCTTGACGGAGGAGTGGGGTAAAAATAAAATAATAATTATCATTATAATTATTATAATTATTATCTGGGGATGCTGGGTCTTGTCTTGCAAAAGGGCTGGGATGCTTCCATGCTCCGTCCGGCGCACCATCTACCATTATTAATAGCATTACTATTAGCGTCTCTGGCACCAAATACATTTTGGGGAGGCTTGGAAGCACCCCCAATTTCCAAGGCAAAACAAAGGCCTCCTCGAGTGGTGTGCCTTCCATAAAGCAAGCTCGGGATCGCAACTTTTATTGCAACGTGTGTCGTCATTGTTGTTTTCGTATTGCAACTGTTTTTTGGCACGGGTTGCAAACTCTGCCAACTGCGTCGAGGGACTGATTCCCCCTCTCTGGTTTCCCAAAGTTTCAAAGGGAGGGAAGCGAACCGGGGCCGGGAGCCAAGTTTATTCCACTCGTCCGTTAATAAAAAAGAGAGAGAGAGAACGAAACAGAGGCCAAAAAGAGGGGAGCTTGGTTGTATTGCCGAGACTCACCAGAGGGAGGCGACACCATCCACATCTTGGCTGGGATTCGGGCAGAAAACAAGACCACAATTCTCTCACTGGAAAGAGAGAGAGAGAGACAGGTTAGTTCTTATGTTTCGAACTCGCTGGAAGATTTCACGCCGCCAACTGTAAACAAGTACTCTTCCATTCTTGCGCAACAGCGACAACACCAACAACAAGGAACGATTGTGGGGTTTGCGCGTCCTCGCATACCACAAGGGTGATGCATCGTGCTCTCCCACAAAACGCACGCCTTGGAAAAGTTGCAGGATAAGAGCAGCAGACGGGATTAGGAAAGGTTTTGGGCAGGAAAAATAGTTCAGTATGTGAGGGTTTTGTGTTACAGGGAGGGATGCAAAGACACAAAGGGGGACAAAGTTGTGTGTCAGAAATGGAGAAAGTGAACAGGGAGTTTCTCATCTCTAATAATAATATAATAGAAGCCAGTAGTTCACAATACGAGTGAAAACAAAATACAAGTGAAGACGATGGATGATGCAAAAACCACATCTCTATAATAATAATAGCTTTTCTTCCAATCTGGGACTCAAGATGGTTCACAATAAGAGTGAAAACTAAACACAAGTGAAGACAACGGACGATGCAGAAACCACATCTCTAATAGCAGCAACAACACGGTACAGACTGAAAGCCAGCACTCACTACAATGTTTAGTGTCTTTATCTTTTTATGTTTTCCGAAAGAAATAATTTCATCCCTGACTGACTGCACCGAAAGCCCTTTTTTTTCCGGTGCACATTTTGCGTCCGCACTGCACAAAATCTTTCCAGCTCTGTGTCAAAATAATGCCCAATGCTTATCCTTTGCAGCCGTGCCTTTGGAGTCATAGATGCAAGATAGGGAACCGTGACCCTCCAAAAGGAGAAGACCCCAAGAAACTGACCCCAAGAAAGTGGGAAATGGGAAGATGAGACCCAACCATGATGGAGGGAGACTCTGCGGAGGAAAGGCCAACGCTGGCCTTTGACTCTTGAACCCGTAGCCTTTTGGCCTTTTAAGCCACTGAGTCAGTGGATAAATAAAGAGGGAGGAAAGGCCCCATCCTTAGTGTCCCATGGGTGCTACAAAACAGACTTTGTGCTCGAGATACACACACACACACACACACGTGTATCCAAATTCCCTGTGTCCAAATTCCTTCCAGATGAGGCATCCGAAAGGGTCCGGGTGGCAGTAGATTTCCAGAGCCACAACCGAGGGACAGCTTCACTCGACGTCACACGGTCCCCTCCACCCCATTGAACCTTGGCCCTCCCGGCCGTATCGCCTTTCCGCAATCCCAGGTTCACTGGGTCCGTCCCGGAAGGTCTCCGAGTTCATCGCTCGGGCGAGTTTCCAAAGAGTGGACCGCAGCGAACGGCTTTGGAAAGTCAGGCCTCGTATCCCTCTTGAAGGAGAACGCGTCGTTCTGAATTTCCCGTCCAAAGTCCGAAAGAGATTAAGGCTGGCTTAAGAGAGATTCCCCTTTTGTGGCGCAAAAGACAGTGTATGGCATGCTTCACCATCCTTCACCATATTTCCAAAGATGCCCAAAATCCTACGCCGCCTGCGACTGCTCCAAATAAGCCAGGGCTCTACTAGGACCAAGGTTTATTTATGATCGGTTTATTATATTAACACACATCCTGCTTTTCTTCCAAAGTTGGGACCCAAAGTGTTTAGAAACATACAGATATCTCGGGAGTGGATTTCTGCGGCTTGTTCAGACAATCTCAGCCACAAGTGAAACGCAATGCCTCCCTGGGGCAAAAATCAAATACTAAAATGTATGGATGCTCAAGTCGCCTTAAACACATTGGCATAGTTAAGAAGGCGCCCCATACATATAACATGGCAAAATCAAAGTGCACCATTGGAAATGTATATATTTTTTTGGATTATTTTCAAGCCGTGGATGGCTGAACCTGTGGATAAAGAATCCATGGATCCAGAGGGCTGACTGTAACACCAGCCACTGTTGTGTGCCTTTAAGTCGTTTCCGATTTACGGAGACCCTAAAAGGGTTTTCTTGGCCGGATTTGTTCAGAAGGGGCCTTCCTCTGAGGCTGAGAGAGTGGGACTTCCGTGACCGAGCAGGGATTCGAACCCCGGTTTCCAGAGCCATGGTCCAACACTCAGCAGGCAAAGGCTTTGTGTTTATTCCAAGAAGCTTTGGAGAACTGGGTTGGTTCTGGAGAAGGCACTCCACTATTTCAACCCTGCTTTCCCAGGCTCAGTTTCCAATGGCATTCACATTGTTGGGACATTTAACTCTATTCTAAATGCTGACTTTCTGGATCGTCAGCCCAGAGGCAGAAATTGTCCATCCTTGGATCTGTGACAAGGAACCACGGGTCAGCGACGAGTTCCAGAACGTGCCGTCCATCCGGAAATGGGACCGTCGGAGCGGGACTAGAAGGAAGACTTCATTCCCCAGAATGAGCAGGAAGGGCTCCAAATGGAGACAGAGTCCTCCAAGCCCTCCAAAGAGTCTCACTCCTCCTTGTTTCGTGGCCTACTCTTTTTGCAAAACGGAAACGTCGGGATTTGAACCCAGGCAAAGCAAGGTGAGCTACCTTGATTGAAGAAAAAGCCTAGCGCCACACCGTCAAATCGCCACTTAACAAGAGCGTTCATCAATCGAACCCAAGGCTGGCACCGGGTAAAAACACAGCCATTTATTAATGACTTTTTTTGGCCCCACAGGTTTATTTCGAAATACCTACGAAGCCGGCGTGGCCTAGTGGTTTGGGCATTGGACTACAAACCCTGGAGACTAGGGTTCGAATCCCTGCTCGGCCGTGAAAACCCCACTGGGTGGCCTCAGGCGAGTCACACTCTCTCATCCTCAGAGGATGCAGGGCAACCGTGGACAAAAAGCACCACTCTGAGCAAAGCTTGCCATGAAAACCCTGTGACAGGTTTGCCGAAGTCTCCATAACTCAGAAATTACTAGATAGATAGATAGATGTAAGGATGGATGGAAGGAGGGATGGTGGATGGATGGAAGGATGGACAGATGGATGTGGGGACCCCAGAGGGATGGATGGATGGATAGATAGAAAGATGGAAGGGTGGATGGAAAGTTGGTTGGAAGGAGGGATGGAAGGAAAGAGGGGTGTATAGATGGATGGATGGAAGGATGGAAGAATGGATGGATGGCTATGGGGGCAGCCAGACTGGACCCCAGATGGATGGATGGAAGAATGGAAGAGTAGGTGGAAAGTTAGGTGGAAGGAAAGAGGGAAGGAAGGAAGGAGGATGGATGGACTTGGAGGTAACCAGACTCTGGACCTCAGATGGCTAGATGGATGGAAGGCTGGATGGAAAGTTAGATGGCAGGTTGGATGGAAGGAGAGATGGATGGGCCCTGGACCCTGGATCCCCAGTCTCCCCCTGGGAGCCTCTCCCCAGCCCTTCCTTGGAAGCCCAGGGGGGCTCAGGGGGGTTGGGGGGCTGCTTCCTTGGGGCTCCAGGGGCTCCCCACTGAGGTCCCCCCAGAGCTCTCCAAAAGCGCACAGATGCGCTGCGCCTTGATCCTCCTCTGCAGGGAAGGAAGGAAGGAAGGAGAGAGATTGGGAAGGAAGGAAGGAAGGAAGGAAGGAAGGGGAAGCTTGCAAGGGAAGGAAGGAAGGGAGTCTTTGCCCACAACTCACCTCTGCAGCCTGAGCTTGGCATCAGCAGTGGCTTCAAAGTCGAGCTGAGATGAAGCTCTGCCTCTGTATCGCCTCTTTTTATGCCCAGCATCTCTCTCTCTCTCTCTGTAAGGAAAATTCCACAGGAAGGGGAGGGGCTTGGGAGGGGAGGTGTGTCCACATTACAATCACACACTCACACACTCTTAACGCGCGACAACAAGTCCTCCTCTCCTCCCTCCTGCCCTGTCCGCACTGTCCATCAGAAAAAAAGTCCTGATGCTGCAGGAGAAGCTGGCAAGGAAGAGAGCCCTTGGACTGTGCCCAGTGCAGGGTACCAGCCCAGCCATGGCTTCTGACTGAGTGCCTTCAGGTCCTTTCCAACTTATGGGGCAGAGGGACTCGCTCCCTCCCCAGCTGAACACTCTGGAAGGCATGCCTTCCATGCTGGCCTTGTGCCCGGTGGCTGGACATCTGCCCGGGTACGACGCCACCAGCAGCCCTGGTTCCCTCGGCAAGGATCTCCATCTCCGGTTCCTGCAAAACCTTCCTGGGATTGCCCCCTTGTTGTAACTATAACGCACAACATTTGAAAAAGTAACTTCCAAAAGCCCTGCGGAAGACCCAAGAGCAGAGTGGGCTGGAGGTTTGGACAGGTTTAACCAATCCGAGAGTCGGACCACAGCTCCGAAGAGCAAGGTTCAAACCCTTACTGGAAACCAATGGAGTGTCCTTTGCCAAGTCACACTCTCTCAGCCTCAGAGGGAAGTAAAGGCAACCCTCCCCCAACAAGAAAACCCTGCGATTAGAGTTGCCATAAGTCAACTTCAAGGCACCCAACAACAACAACAACCCGTTCGTGTGTGTTTTCCCACCAATTTGCGACAAGCCAAAGGCTCCGAGGGAAGGAGAGAGCAATATCCAGTTGGGCTCTGAAGGACTGGGATGGAGCCGTAATTTCTAGAAAAAGTGTCCCTTGAGGTACTAATAGGCGGAGGATTGAGGAGCAAAAGTCCAGTTCCTGGCGAGGAAAAACAACCGAGATTAGATTGTGACGGTGCCGATGGCAGAGCGTTCGTGCCGAGGACCTTTGCTCAAGTCGCTGCGGACTCAGATCTTGTCTGGACTCAGGAAATCTGGAAAGAACTATGCAGCCTAACCTGGACCTCGGACGGAGAAAGCTGCGCCACTCTTCTTTCTCTGCGCATGAGATTCATCTGTTTTGTCCATCTAGGAATGGGTCAGAGGAGGGATGGGACACTGGGGTCCAAAGATGTCTCATTACAATTGGAAAACCTTGACTTAGAATCATAAAGTTGGAAGAGAAACCCCCCCCCCCCCCAAAATGTCATCCATTCCAACCCTATTCTTGCATGCAAAAAGTTACCATCCAAGGCAAGGAGATACAATCCAGAGGGTCATCCAGACTGTGTTTCAAAAACTCCACCGTTTTCTGGAGCAGCAGAAAACAAGCTTGCTCCATCCTCAATATGATCTCCCTTCAAATATTTAAACTGGGCTATCATATTGCCTCTTAACCGTCTCTTCTTCATCTGGGAAGAATGAAGAATCTGGAATCTCCTTTCCTAGAGCTTGAATCCATTGTTCCATGTCCTGTTCCCTGGAGCAGCAGAAAACAAGCTTGCTCCCTCCTCAATATGGCATCCCTTCAAATACTTAAACAGGGCTCTATCATATCATCTCTTAACCTTCTCTTCTCCAGGCTAAACATCCCCAGCTCCCTAAGTCGTTCCTCATCGGGCTTTATGGTTTCCAGACCCTTCACCATTTTAGTCGCCCTCCTTTGGACCCGCTCCAGTTCCTCAACATCCTTTTTGAATTGTGGTGCCCAGAACTGAACCCACAATGGCAAAGCGGAGGGGCATGATTACTTCCCTTGACTTAAAAAACACAGCAAGGGCTGGGCTGCATCCAAATTCGGCTGCAAAGTCCTGGATGTGGCACCCGAGATACGAGAGTCCCTCTTTTCTTGGAACCATCCAGGGGCAGCCGTGTCGGCCGTAGAGCAAATGTTTTCTCGGACACTGCCACAGCGGTGTGGATGGGAGGCCACGTGGAATAATCTCTTGGAAAGCCTTTGGGGAAAAGAATAAAGCCTCGCTACCTGAAAAAAGGGGTCAAAGGCCTAGATCTGAATCCCTGAATGGCCTAAAGGGAGTCCGCACACACAATTGCAGTGTTTGGGCAGCGGCTAGACAGGATTATTTCCTTGGGAAGACGAAATACTGGCCTGCGATCCTCCACGTCAGACCATTTTTTGGCAGAACAGCCTGGTGGGGTCATGTTTGCAGAGACTATATATATATATATATATATATATGCACATATATGTGCTGTCTTAAGTCCCTATCGGGAGAAAGGCAGGATATAAGAATGTATTTAGGTATAGGTATAGGTATAGGTATATATAGATGGCCAAAAAGAAAACTTTTGCAAAATCCCATCTCAGTCACCCACTTTTCCGCACGGACACATTGGCCGCATCTGCACTGCAGAATGGACACAGTTTGAGACCGCTTTAATTGCCATGGAATCCT
The DNA here is from genome assembly GCA_034509955.1 of Urosaurus nigricauda. NCBI lineage: Eukaryota > Metazoa > Chordata > Lepidosauria > Squamata > Phrynosomatidae > Urosaurus > Urosaurus nigricauda. The sequence continues at coordinate 13,483,822 of JAOEGL010000008.1, forward strand.
GGGATTTGTCGTTTCTTGCGGCACCGGAGCTCTCTGACACAGAAGGCTAAGTATGGCACGAAACTGCAAGCACCAAAGCAGTCCAAGCGGCGTCGAAGCACATTATTTCTGCAGCGCAACCTTTTATGTTTGTTTGGAGGGTTTGTTTTTAAACCACTATTCCCATCATCCCTGGACAGTGACTATGTTGGCCTCGCAGTGGCTGATGGGAGTGGCAGTCGGAGGATCCTCCTTCCATGCTGCGCAGTTGCAGCCCTTGAAGAAGATTGGAGCGGTGGCAAAGGTTACTTCCCTGTGCAAAGTCTTTTGGCACATTCATTTACGCAAAAATGCCATAAAGTTCTTTGGGGGGCAGCATTTTTGTGTTGGCAAATAACCTGTTTTGCAGGAGAACAGGACTGCTCGGGTCAAAAACCATAAATAAAATTGATTGATTGATTGATCGATCGATTTTTGCACCCCTCTTCCCAAAATGCCTTTGGACAGCCGTATTTTGTTTGAACCAGTCTCTGACCCGGGAATAAGCAACTGGGAACGGCTGGGAAGGCAAGGCCGGTTGCAAGCAGACCAGGATCTCTCTATGGTATCCAGAAACCGCGTGCCCTCTCCGACAAACCCGGTGACCCGAACTCGGAACAGGGGTCCCTGTTTTCCCAGCTGTCGGCTGGACTTTCCGGCAGCGAAAGGGAGAGGCTGACACCTTGCAAGGGATTTAGGGCTGGCTGCGATTCAAGTTGACCGAGTTGGATCTCTCCTTCACTTGGTTTTGTCCTTTCCTCTGACTCCGCAGCAGAGCCCGCGTGGGAAGATTGCAACGCCCAGAATCCCCCGGCCGGCGTGATGTGCTGGGAGTTGTAGTTTCCCCGAAGAGGAAATGTTCCCCAGCTTGGCAAAGTTTGGAGTCGTTACAGGACACAAACGAACAACATCTTAATGGGGCCGATATGTGTCAACTGGGCAAAAGACCAAAAGAGATACCAAGAGAGGAAAGTTCTCTTGCGGCTATCAGACTTTCCTCTCTCTCTCTCTCTCTCTCTCTCTCTCTTGTCCTTCGTTCAGTGCTTTGGGTTTTACGAGGGGGAAATCAACCTGATGGTTGCGCAGATTGCGACAAAGGAAAGGGACACACGTACAACACATTGTCGCCCTCGGAAGGAACATGGGGACCCAGGCCAAGGGGCAAAAGTACCCGTCCTCAGCTTATCTGCATTGGCTGTTGTTGTTGTTGTTGGGTGCTTTCAAGTCATTTCCAACTGACGGAGAGCCTAAGGGGGAGCCTATCCTGGGTTTTTCTTGGCAAGGTTTGTTCAGAAGAGGCTTCCCCTGAGGCTGAGAGAATGTGGCTTCTCGCCCCAGGTCACCCAAAGGGAGGGTTTCATGGCCAAGCTGAGAATTAAACCCTGGTCTTCAGAGTCGTAATCCAACGCTCAAACCACTATGCCACGTTGGCTCTCAAGTACCAATGGTAATAATAATACTAAAAACAATGAGGATGAGGATGGTGATGGTGGTGGTGTTATTATTAGATGAAGACAAATAAGATTTCTTAGTAGTTGCAGTTGTAGTAATTGTAGTATTGAGTTTTACAATTTACTAGTGTTACACTAGACAGAAATGGGACCTTTGGACCATCGGTGATTTAGATTCTGTCCAAGACCATAAGCCTTATGGAGGCAGTATTGGATAATGTGTCAAATTTCAAATATTTCTTACAATATTGTGGTGGTTGTTACTATTGTTACTGAAATTCTTGGTTTCAGAGTCTCCCAGGAAGGAAGGAAGGAAGGAAGGAAGGAAGGAAGGAAGGAAGATGGATGGGAAGAGAGAGATACAGAGAGAGTGGGATGGATGGATGGATGGATGGGTGGGTGGGTGGGTGGATGGATGGATGGATGGAGAGACACAGAGAGGGAGGGATAGATAGATGGACGGATGGAGAGAGACAGAGAGAGGGATAGATAGACAAATGGATGGATGGATGGATGGATGGGTGGGTGGGTGGGTGGATGGATGGATGGATGGAGAGACACAGAGAGGGAGGGATAGATAGATGGACGGATGGAGAGAGACAGAGAGAGGGATAGAGAGACAAATGGATGGATGGATGGATGGATGGATGGATGGACAGACGGAGAGAGACAGAGAAGGATAGATAGACAAATGGATGGATGGATGGAGACACAGAGAGGGGGGATAGATAGACGGACAGATGGATGGATGGACAGACGGATGGAGAGAGAGAGAGAGAGAGGGATAGATGGACAAATGGATGGATTGATGGAGAGATACAGAGAGAGGGGGGATAGATAGATGGATGGATGGACGGACAGACGGAGAAAGACAGAGAAAGAAGGATAGATAGATAAATGGATGGATGGATGGATGGATGGATGGAGAGATAGAGCGAGGGATAGATAGATGGATGGAGAAAGTGTAGATTGATTGATCGATTGATTGATCGATAGATCGATAGAATGAGATGTTGACCTTGTGTTTTTGAAGCCAGGGTGCCACGGAGAGTTGAGATGAGACTAAGCCCCCTGGGATCAAATTCCTAGTAAACACATCTAGGTTTGTACTCGTAAACTCCACGCTCCTGTGACGTCTGGGCCGGGTTTATGGTCTCGATGCCGATTGTGTGTGTGTGTGTGTGTGTGTGTGTGTTCCTCTGGTTAATTCATTAATCTCTCTTCCTCATTTAAGGGAAGGTTTGCTAAATCATGCTTGATAACCGAATGGTGCAACTGCCTCCTCCGTCCGTCCATCCTCTCTCACCTTTCTCTGCCAGGAACATTCCAAGAGGGAGAGGTGGTGCTCTTTGTCTCTTTTTGCAACAGAAATAGCCGACGGCACGTTGGCATCTCAAAGCTCCTGCCGTCATAAATTATCCAGGGCTGGGTCACATCCCGAGCTTTGAACTGCTTCTCTCCTATCTGTTTTTTATTTTAATTTTTAATGCCTGAACCATTCTGCCTTAGAAGGTGCATTTGCGAGTCAAATAAACCACTGTTTGCGTTAACCATGGTTTGCCACTTTGCATTGCTTGTCTTCCTTCTTTCTAGCCTGTTTCTCTCCTGCCCTTTTTTTTTTATTTGAGGGTGAACAGGGAAGGAAACAAGCCAGGGATAAACTACGGTTGTGGATTCCAACATCGCCACAAGCCACAGTTTACACAAACCAGAGTTTGTCAACCAACAAACATACCTGGAATACCTGGGCTCATATATCGCGACAAGCTGGTCTATGATGGCTTGTTGCCATGGGCAAAGGTGGTCAGTCTGGGCATACTCCCAAACAAAAGTGCTCAGTCTGGGTATACACCCAAACAAGCCAGTCTATGATGGCTTGTTATCATGGGCAAAGATGGTCAGTCTGGGCTGGAATATTGTCAGAGGATGGGAACTTTTTGAACGGGCCGGTCCCAGTTCTGGAGCCACTGGCCCGTGACCCAATAACCTGCGCACTGAGTCTCTGGGGAACTTCCCTTTCGCTCCTGGTAGCCTTTGCTTCCATCCGCAGGCCGAGATTGAGAGATGACCAGATGGTGGCTTGTCCTGGAGTGACCGGTGCAGCAGTGGCAGGGAGGAGCACCTTCTGGCCTCGGAGGTCCCATCCCGAAGGCGCATGATCTTTATCCTCCTCCCCTGCGACGCAGGGAGAGCATGTGCTGCGCGGTCATAAAAGCCGTCAGAACATTTGCAGCCATAAAGTTATACAGCCTCTTGATATTATTATTTCTTCTTCTTTTTGATCCTGCGTTCCAGCAAAGTGGACTTCCTCTATGGGTTGCTTCAGGCAGCAGAAGTTGGGAGGTGGCAGCAAAGCATGGGAGGAGCAGTTTGAGAGATTCGCTTATCTATTTGCCTTCGAGGTACGGTGGAGGGTCCGACGATAGGGTCGCCGTAAGACGTGGAAACAACTCGAAGGCACCCAACAACAACAATGAGGTGTTAAAATTAAAAAGAGAGAAAGAGTGGAGCATCTGCAAGGAGGGGAAGCAGTGCCCGAGAAAATTCATTTTCCACGATGGCAATTCCTAGAAGGTTGGCTGACACTACGAAGAGTCCTGCGCCAAAGAACAAATTTTTCCAATCCTCTGCTTCTAACACCCACCAAAATCCACCTGGATGCATTTGTCGGTGGCCAGGGCAAAAGTGGCATGCATCCTGGCATGGCGAGGTGGGATTATTTTGAGAGGCACAAGCGTTATGCATAAGAATGATTTAGAGATGCATAAGTGTTATGCATAAGCATTGTATGGAGATGCACAAGCTTTATGCATAAGAACTGTTTCGGGATACATAAGCATTATGCATAAGAATTACTTTTGAGATGCACACGCATTATGCATAAGAATTGTTTTGCGATACATAAGCATTATGCATAAGCATCATTTTGAGATGCATAAGCATGCAACTGCTCCGGAGAATACTGTGTCCTGGACCGCCCCTTTTCTCCTTGTTTTTGAAACCCTTTAACTTTCAAATCTTGTCCTCCTCCTTCTCCTTTTGTTTCACAGCCAGGAAAGCAACCCAAAACCTCGAAGCGTTGCATTGCTGTTTGGATCTGGGCACCCAAGGCAGGGCCACTTTCCCAGCCAAGGCAGGCGGCACACACACACACAACTGCGGCCGACCTTTGGCAGAGCAAAAGACACACGGAGAGACGTCAGCGGGACACGTGTGTGTAAGTGTGTGTGTGTCCCCAAGCTTCGGTGCAAAGGCTTCTGGGAACCAAAGCACCCGGCGGTGCCGGAAAACAAGAGGGACGACCCATAAAACGGACCTGACCAGGGATTAGCTTCCAAGCAGGGGCCCTGGTTGCAGGAGGAGGTCTTTCTGCCAGGCCGATATTTGGCAAGGAAAACGATGAGGCCAAGCTGGCCACTGCTTGGTTGGTCGGTCGCTTGGTCGGTGGTAATTTTCCACCACGTGTCCTGAGCACTGACCGGGCATCTTCTCCGGACCGACTCCTGGGCAAAGGGTGAGCTTAGCCAGCTACTTTCCTCAACGCCGCTCAGTTGGGAGCAGATTGACGTCTTGCGACGCTGCTGCTGCTTTTTAGCACGAAAGGTCGGCCAATTCTTGCGCAGGGTAGGTGCGTGCCACGAAAAGCACCGGACCCAACAAGTGGAGAATGGATTTTTGTGGGTTTTTCGGACTATGCAGCCATGTTCTAGAATGAAGGATGAAGAATATATAAGAAGTGATATGATAGCCCCCCCGTTTAAGTATTGGAAAGGGTGCCATGTTGAGGATGGCACAAACTTTTTTTGCTACTCCTCCAGAGAGTAGGGCAAGGAGGAATGGATGGAAGCTGTAGGAAAAGAGATTCCAGATTCTTCATTCTTCCCAGATGAAGAAGAGACGGTTAAGAGGTGATATGATAGCCCTGTTTATATATTTGAAGAGGTATCACATTGAGGATGAAGCAAGCTTGTTTTCTGCTGCTCCAGAGATCAGGATGGAAGCTGCAGGGAAAGAGATTCCACCTAAACATTAGGAGGAACTTCAGAGCTGTCCGACATTGGAAGATGCTGCCTTTGAGTCTCCTTCTTAGGATATTTTTAAACAGAGGCTGGACGGCTTTCGGTCGGGGATGCTTTGATTGAGAGTTCCTGCATGGCAAACGGATGGCCTTTGGGGTCTCTTCCAACTCTATGTTCTATGATATTATATAAAACAGACACAGAGACATATATGTTTCATGTATTAGACATACTCAGACCTGGATTGGTGCCCTCCATACAAGACTGACTACAACTCTCATCGTTCCCACCCATAATTGCATAATGGGAGTTGCAGTCCAAGGAGAAAGGAGGATGCTAGATTAGGGATGCTGGATTTGGGGATTAAACCTTTTCTTCCCTGTTTCCCCATCCCACTATCATGAGATCCCGGTGCTTGCCACCCGTCCATCTTTTCCAAGCCGGATGACCTATTTGTCCACCTTTTTAAATGGCATTTTTATGTTGGTCCTATTCTAAAAGGTCTTCACCCTCTTTTTTTATAACCCTGGCGTTGCGGTTTTATTGTTTGGGTGTAGTTTTTATATTTCATGTGATCGATCCCGGTCATCATGACCAGGTCTCCGTAATGAGGAAGGGTGGCTTTAAATATATTTCAGCAAACCAGAGGAAAAGCAAACAGACCCAGATTGCAGCGATGGAGGCTAAGGGGCAGGCCATGGGTTCATACCAAAAAAACAAATAATTCAAACAAGTAAAAATCTGGAAAAAAGGTCCCCAAATGTGCCAGCCATGCTTCCTTCAAAGCGAAACGATGTTGCACCACTGAGGATGGTTTCCAGGTTTATCTGGGTCAACGGGTTCGCAACAGCTGCCCCGATCGATGGATGCCCGGTGTCCAAAAGCGGCCAAGCCAACCTGTCCTGTACCAACTGACCCCTGGACCTGACCGAAAAGCCGCCGGTGGACTTATAACGGAAAGGCCTCCCAGTTCAGGATGTTCCCAGCCCCTTGGCACCATCATCATCATCGCCTCTGGTGACGGCGAACCCTGGCACCCTCAAAGGGACGGAGAGAGCATCGCGTCTCCCTCTGCTCTTTCAACACAGGAGCAAACACGCTTTCCTTGTTTGGGGCACGAGGCAAGTGTCCAGTCCCCATTAGGAAACCCGGATGACCGTGGCGTCGGTGGCGTTGCACCCGGTGACCTTTCTAGATGGATTTATATATATATATATGCATGCACCGGAATGAGGGATGGGTCCAGGCCTGTGCTATGAATAGCAGAAATGACTCAACATGCGCTCGGACGCACCGGCAAGAGTATCTCTCTCTTGGATTTGGCTTGATTCCTGCTGGCTGGGTGTCGCGTTCGCTTGCAACGGGATGGAAGGACTTCACATGCTCCTGGTTTTGGAGGGACGGTCCCCATTCATCCTCCACCGTCCCCACTTTTTCTGCCCCCTTGGAAACGTCCTGGTTTTTCTCTCCTCCTCCTCCTCTTCCTGCTTTACTCCCCATCATCCTCGGATGGCTGCAAACTGAATTCAGAGCGGCAAAGCCATTAGGAGAGAAAGGCTAGGAAGTGCTCAATGCACCACCGGAGTGTGCAATGCACAACCGGAGTCTCCGGTGTGTATCTGGATCACTCTGGCCTTTGGTTGGATGGATGTCTATCTCTGCAGAAAGGGTTTTCTAATGATGGATTTGTAAATTTGGAAAATGTAAGATTGGAATGTAGGATTACGACCGTCCCGTAGATTGGGATGTCGGATTATGGATGATGTTTTCTACTTCTCTTCCAAAGGTTTTAAAGGGCATTTTGAGGCATTTGGACAGCAAGCCCTCGGTATCCTCTGGGGTTTGGTTCCAGGACCCCTGTGGATATCAAAATCCATGGATTATATAAAATGGGGTATTAATGTCGTCATCATCATCATCATCATCATCATCATCATTTATGAGCCCTTGGTATCCACTGGGTTCCAGGACCCCCTGTGGATACTAAAATGGATGCTCAAGTCTCATTAAATGCAATGGGATATTACTATCACCACCATCATCATCATTATTATCATTATCATCATCTTTTATGGACCCTTAGTGTCTGCTAGAGTTTGGTTCCAGGAGTCCCTGCGGATATCAAAATCCATGGATGCGCGCGTCCCACTAAACACAATGGCAACGTGCCTTGCGAAGTGACCGACGTGTATTGCAATGCGCAACAGGACCGATGCCCATTGGGACTGAGATGCGTCGGTCCCATTGTGCATTGAGGCGCCATCTAAAGAAAGCCAATGCACATCAGGACCCTTTTGCTCCGTGTGTCTGTGCTTGTCCTGATGCACATCTCTGCAGTTCACAAATAGGGTTTCTTAGCCCCTCGGCAACACAGCTAAGTGTGCGCAAAGGTGCGCAACGTTGACCACGACGGAGGACTCTGTCCAACGTCTCATTTCGGCTTTCTTGTTTGTCCGGCGAAGACGCAGCTTGAACCTTCTCCTGAGGACAACACGGTTCGTGCCAAGCGCCGGCAGCGGACACACCTCGGGTCCAAATTTAAAATCATTTCAATTTAAAATCATAAAGAAATCAAGTGGGAGGTCAGGGATGACTCAGGACAAACATCATAGACAGGAGAAGGGAGGCCATAAATGCCTCGTGCCCGAAGCTGAATGACTTCTTCCTCTTTTGGCTTGACATTTTTTAAAGACGTTTCTTTGTTTGTTTGTCTTAAAAGTGGAGCAAGGGTTTGCAAAAAGAGCAGAGTCCAGGAGAGTGAGTCCACTGGACAAAACGGACCCTGCGTCCGTTTTGTTGAGATCGTTTTCGCCTTCTCTATCAGAGAGCTCTGGTGCCAAAACAAAAACTACAAGTTGAGTTTATTGACCGCAAACGACTTTTGCACTTTGGACCCGCTTTGCAGCGATAGAAAGAAGCAGAAGACCACAAAGCGGGAGAAAGAGAGACGAACCGGGATAAACCAGGACTCTCCCTTTGGGACGAAACTTTTGGAGACATCTCGAACGACAGTCAGTTCTGGCACAAGATAGACAGTGCCTTTTTTTTTCAGTGGTATGTTCATAGATAATATGTGCAAAGTGCCCTTTCAATGCTCCCTCGAACGTCTGCAAAATGTTCTTTTAATGCTGCCGCAAGCGTGTGCAGAGTGCCCTTTCAATGCTGCCCTGACCGTATGCAAAATGTCCTTTTAAAGCTGCCCTGAGCATGTGCAAAGTGCCCTTTTCAACGCTGCCGAGTAAACCCGGTCCTCAGAGAGTTAAACGAACAGCTCCCCCGGATCTGGAAAATCAGATTTATAGCGGAAACCGGATCCCGTGGCTCTTATTTTGGGAGGCCATAAAAATGTCCTAGAAAGGAATCGCCGGACAATGAAAGTCCAGTGTGTCTTTATGGAAGCGTCCAGGCTCTGCTTTTGCCGCCTGCTGGACAGAGGCTGGGATGGCATCCGGGCCAATATTGCCCAGGAAAAATGATGCTAAAAGACTTCAGTCCGTTCTAGTTTCTAGTCCAAACCCCAAAGGGTCTGTCTGAGGTACCTATTTGGATACGTTTGGTTTGGTGTGTCGTTCGGACTAGAACCCGGAGCAGGTTCATTGCCGCAGAGAGATGGATGTCTGCGGTTTAACCGCATTTCAATCTTAAGCCCTCGCGGGGTGAAACCAGAGTTATTTTCAAAAATAAAAACACCGACAAATCTCTTTCTTTTGGCAATTTTATTCTAGAAGGGGGAAGATTCCTCCCGAAGGCAGCCGGCTCTCATCACGAATTTTGAGCAATGGTCTGAAAGAAAAAAGGGAGCAGAAAATAAAAATAAATGTTTTAGTTACGAAATCTGGTCCGCAGGGACTTTTTTGGGGATGGCTGCAAAATGGCCCTCCCCGGAGACGTCTATACAAATCTCCTACTTTCGACTAAACTATTCAGAAAGCAGAAGTTGGAAAAGTTACTTTTTAAGACGCCAGGCCCCAGAATTCCCCAGCTATGGTGTGTGGGGATTCTGGGAGCTGTAATCCAAAAAGTCCTGTTTTTTCCACCCTCCAGTTCTGAAAATGTTTTTTAGCAGGGCAATCCTATTTAACACGATCCCATGTATTTATTTATTTAAGTATATTTGTTTCAGTACTTGTGTGTAAATGGTTTTATTTTGGCTTCTGGAGGGCTGGGAAGCTTGGATTGGGAAGGACTGGGAAGCTGGTAAACACACCTTTTTAAAATCACAATATTATATATATATAAGTTGTTTCCAAACTAGATATGTTATATTCTTGTTCAGTGACTCTCTCTCTCTCTCTCTCTCTATATATATATATATATATTGTCACTGAACAAGAATATAATAAACCTAGTTATAAAAGAAGAATATAACATATCCTTCCCATGCAAGCTGAATAACCCAAATGTTTCCAAACTAGATATGTTATATTCATGACCAGTGACAATATGTATGTGTGTATATATATATATATATATATATATTGTCACTGGACATGAATATAACATATCTGGTTTGGAAACAACTGGGTTGTTCAGCTTTCCTGGGTAGGAAGCTGAGTCCGATGACCCCATGGAGATTGGGATCGGTGACCCTCGGATGTCCCAGTGCTGCAACCCAACGAATTTGACCGTAAAGAGAACTCACTTCATGAATCCAGGCATCGAAATCAGAGACCCGGGTGAAGACGGTGGGCTTCTTCAAGGCGTTGCAGCCCAAGGCGGAGACGAAACTGGCGATCCCGTGGACGTACCATCTCCCGTCCGTGGCCTGGCAGTTGAGGGGTCCCCCAGAGTCGCCCTGGAAAGAAGAGACACAGAGATGGAGAGAAAGAGAGAGCGGTAAGAGGAAGGCACTGAAAAAGAAGGCATTGGGACAGAATCCGCTCTGGGTTATAGTCCAAACTTCAAAGGCGCTATCCAAGGTGGCGAGTCTATGTGGGAGACAGAGTTCATGGATAGCTGATGGGCAAGGAGTGGGGGAAAAGCGTCTGGCTATATTCCTGTAACTAGACGCGCAACATCTGGATGTATTCCTGTAACTAGACGCACAACATCTGGCTGTGTTCCTGTAACTAGATGCACAACATCTGGATGTATTCCTGTAACTAGATGCACAACATCTGGCTGTGTTCCTGTAACTAGATGCACAACATCTGGATGTATTCCTGCAACTAGATGCACAACATCTGGCTACATTCCTGTAACAAGATGCACAACATTTGGCTGCATTCCTGTAACTAGATGCACAACATCTGGATGTATTCCTGCAGCTGGGCGCACAGCATCTGGCTGTGTACACATTTCCGTTCCACCTGAACCCAGGACATTTCGGACTTACGTTGCAACCGGCTCGGATGTCTCCGCCGGCGCAGATCATGTTCTGCCGGATGACGCCGCCCCACCAGTCGGGTTGGTTGCAATGGGGGTTGTCCACAACCGGCAGCACCGCTTGCTGCAGCTTATCCGGAAGGGGGCCGTTGGCTGCAAAAGGAAGGAAAGCGTTCGTCTGGGCCAGAGGACGAGGAGGACGAGGCTGAGAAACGGCTCCTGCTGAAGGGATTTGCCCCAGGAGCTTACGTTCGGGACCTGAACGTTTTTTAATAATAATAATTTAAGAGGCTATTTGCAGTTTGAGACATTATTTTGTCCAAACGCCACTATGTGAAAATATTACTTTCTGTGCTGAAAAGGCTGTTTTCTGCGTAAAACCACCGCATAGGAATCTCGCAAGTCCCAAACTGCAAAGATTCCTATCCGTCCGGGATTGGACCCTCATAAATTTACAGCGCTATATAAATAAAGGTTAATAATAATAATACGCTGGTGGTGAGGTCAAAATAATAACCGTAACAACAACAATGACAACAACACAACGCACTATAAAGGCTATTTGTAATATGAGACATATTTCTGTGCAAAATCCTACTGTGTGGAAATTATTATGTGGCGTTTTCCGCTCAAAGCGACGACATGGGAATTTTGCACCGAACAAGTCCTGAATTGCAAAGATACCTCTCAGTCCAGGATTTGGCTCTCTTTACCATTGGCCTTGAGGTCAAAATATGAGCTAATAATCATCATCATAATCATAATAATAATCCAACGTACTATACAGCCGTCCCCATCCGCTGATGTAACAGGGATATTCGTTGGGAAGGATTTCTCCCGCAGGAGGAAGGCAAGCCAGCTGCACTTTGTCGCTCAGCTCCGCGCTGCGAGACAACTTCATCAGGGCAATGTCGTTCCTGGGAAATTTGGGGATGAAATTTGCCAAAGAGACGTCACCATTTTGCTTTGCAAATGCCGGCGTAAAGGAGGAGGAGGACAGCTTTTGGGGCTGGCTAGCTGATAATTCCCCTTTGCCCCCCAAAAAATTGCTCTCGGAGACTTTACACCAACATTTTGGGGACATCTCCAGACATTTTGCTGCCTGGGGCTGATCCGCTCGCGGGATAACCCACTCTGCGATTCAATCCAGACTGTAATCTGGGATGTCTCAGAACAGATTTTTATAAAATATTTGGATTAAACCCTACATCCGCGTTGACACAGAAGATGAAATATAGCGGGTCCTAGTTTGGTTCCAGGATGCGCCTTGGATGCTCAAGTCCCATTAAATATTGCGGTTAGGAAAGTGGTGTCCTTTATATGAAAAAGCAAAATCAAGGTTTGCTGTTTGGAATTTATAACTTTTTGGAGTATTTTCAAGCTGTGGATTTTAAAAAATCCATGGATACGGAGGGTTGACTGTATCGCCTCCCTGCACCCGAGTCAAGGTGCAAAGTACCAAAAGGTCGCCAAGTTTTTGGGGGCCACGGATTTCGCGACACCCAGAATCTGCCAACGGTTGCTTCTTGGAAAAAAACCCCAAATCCCGGTGTCTTACCCGCAGGCGGCGCAGATGGAGAACCACTTTGGATGGACAAAGATGTCTTGCGAGTTGACTGGGATGTGTTGCTCGGATCCGTCCTCCTGCTTCATGTCGTATTCGCCCAGAACGACTCGGTATTTGCGGGATTTGCTGAAACGGAAGTCCCCAGCGAAGTTATTCCAGTTGGAAAAATACCAAGACGTATGAGTTTATTAGACGACGGAAATTGGAAGTATAATCTAACGGCAATCCGGACGCAATCGTGGGGTTTCACGTTATTACGAATTAAAGCGTCTCACGCAATTTCGGGCAAAAGGGAAGCCATTCCGAACGCAATCATGGGTTTTCCGTTAATGCGAATTAAAGCATCTCACGCAATTTCGGGCAACGGGGGGTCGTTTTCGGGTAATGGGAAGTCATTCTGAAAGCATCCCGAACGCAAGGGGGATTCATGGGAATTCGCTAAACTAGCGAATTCACGTGAATTCGAATCAGCTCCATTCAAAATAGAGAAAAATTCCTCCCGTCTGATAAACTCCATAGAGTTCCAATGTCACTCCGAAACGGTTGCTTTGGTTCTTCCGCATACACACTTCGGCATCAGCACCAAGACACATTTATTTATGCAATTTATATGATGCGTTTTTCCCCAAAATGGCAACCAAAGCAAGGTAGTTTTGCAAGTTAAAACAGCCATGGCTAAAACAATCTCTGCTATTACAAAACACACGAAACACACATTTAAAAAAGCAGCATGCTTGTCGCCACCTGTTTAAGGTCTGGCGATGGGGATGGTGGGATATAGAGTCCCAAAGAACCCATCTTTCCACCGTCTGGGAGAAGCGGACATTCCCCACGACTATTGTGCAAATCTCTCCAATCTCTCCAATATCACACACAGACAAATGTGCCGATCCCATTTTTGGCACCGAGGGGCTTACGAGATGCAATGGGCGGCCGTCATGACCCAGTCGGGGGCAATGAGGGACCCCCCGCAAGTGTGGCGGTATTCCCCGTCCTTTTCGTACTGGAGGGAGATCTGCAAAGGAGAAAAGCGGGGGGTTAGAGGGTCTGTATAGCGGGGCCTTTGGACCGGTTGGGTCAGGGGTCCTCAGCGGCCTTATGCCCTTTGGGGTCACCCGCTGCGGGTGCCAGGAAAGGACTTCAAGGCGGGCGGACTGCCCGCTGCCTGGCCAGACCGTTGTGCCATGGTCTCCAATGGTCCCTGAGCCTCCAGCTTGGTGTGCAAGGAAAGTATATGCTCAACTATAAGTCGACTTCATTTATACGTCAAGGGTAGATTTTGCAGCCAGAATTATGGGTTTTGATAGGACCCGTGGATAAGTCGAGGGTAAAACTTAGGGGCACGTAACAAAGAAATAGAAAGGATGATGCAAAGGAAAGGGATGCCCAAGAAAATGCTCTCAGGCGTAACGGGGCTCCTCCGAAAGGCCGGCTGGATGAAAGAGCTTCTTTTTGGTGCTCCCAGGAGGGACTAAGCTTTCGCCTTCGACCACTCCATTCAGAGAAAGGGGGTGGCTAAAATATATAAGCACCGTATACTTATATTGACCCGTGGATAAGTCAAGCCAGGTTTTTGGGGTCCATTTTTTGGACTGAAATTTCTCGACTTATACATGAGAATAGAGGGAGGAGGAAGGAAGGAAGGACAGATGGAGAAGGTGGAAAAGAAAGTAAAGGAGGAAGGAAGGAAGGGACTGGAAGAGAGAAAGATGCCTTACCTGCCAGGGCCAGCTGTGAGGGATGGCATCCTCCCCATTGACCACCCTGGCATTCGGGGAGTAGACGGGCTGCCCGCACCCGGAGGCTGTGGAGGAGAGCAAAGGCCGACTGTTGCAACCCAGGATTTGGCAAACCATGAACGTGGCTTATTGTGACAAACCATGGTCTATTTGTAGGGATGGTTTCAGATGCAACAACAACAACCCAGGAAAGAGAAGGAGGAAAGGAAAGGAAAGGAACCTGGGAACGTGGCAAACAACAAAACTGGTTTATTGTAACAAACCATAGTCTCTTTTTGCAGGGATGTCTTCAGATGCTACAGCAACCCAGGATTTGGGAGACCTTAAAGTGGCTTCTCGTGACGCGTGGACTTTGCAAAAGCGTGCGAAAGGGATGAAGAGGGGGGTCTCTTACCGCCAGCCACCAACAAAACGGGGACCAGGAGTCTCAGCATCTCGCCCGGGACGGTTTCGTGGCATTTGGGGGACCTTTTATGCCCGTCTTTATCAGCCTGGGTGCCCCTCCGTCTGTGGCGCAGGTGTTGAACTTCCCGGCTGTTCGGCAGCCAAGGTTGCGCTGTCAGGGGACGGAAGGGAAAGATCGATGGCACACAAAAACATCCTACAAGAGAGCATTACAGGTTGGCATCCGGGCACATTGCGGGGCCATGCGCCCAAATGAGAGCCAGCGTGGCATAGCGGTTTGGCTTAAGGACCTTATCAGACGTCGGAAATTGGGAGTGTAACCCAATGGCGATCCGAACGCAATCGTGAGTTTCACGTTATTGCGAATTAAAGCATCTCACGCAATTTCGGGCGAAAGGGAAGTCGTTCCGAATGCAATCATGGGTTTAACGTTATTGCGGATTAAAGCATCTCACTTTGCAATTTCGGGCAATGGATGGTCATTTTCAGGTAATGGGGAGTCATCCTGAACGCATCCCAAACGCAACGGGAATTCACGTACATTCGCTAAACGAGCGAATTCGTGTGAATTCGGATCGGCTCCCTTCGCAATAAAGAGAAATTCCTCCCATTGGATAAGGTCCTAAGACTATAATAACTCTGCGGACCAGAGTTCGAATCCCCGCTCGGCCACGGAAACCCATTGGCCGGGATGGCTAGATATCTCCCAAACCTACAAACCGTAGCGGTTAAAGCGACGTCACGCTGCATTTTTTCTGCAGGTCTCAAGAATTTGCAAATGTAACTTTTATTTTTCCCCCCCATCAGCAACCAGTGGCTCCCATACTGGGTTGAATCCGCACTGGTTTTTAGTCCAGGGTTTTTAAAGGATTTCTCTCCAAAGGGCCAGCTCTAGGTTGGGATACGCTTCGACAACTTGGGAGTCGATGGAGTCTATTTATCCTGTGAAAAATCAATGTAATTCCGCGGAACGGTTTCGCGCAACGTTGCGTACAAAGCCGCCGTTAAAGCGGTCACTAAGAAGCATCGACGCACATCTTTTTACTTTCGGGATTACGTGCTTTATTTGCGCAATTGTGTGTGAGAATCATTGCCATTTTCACCTTTAATGCCGAAAACAACAACTACGACTCCCAAAATCCCGCATCAAGCCCTTGGAATTGTAGTCCCCGAAAAGGAAAATTTCCAGGCCTCGCTTGCAAAAAGGGATGCTTTCCCTTTTCTGGGAGTGAAAACAGGTGTGCGAGCGAGATATCCGGCGCTTTTTGTTAACTATTAACAACTAACCTTGGAGCAAAAAAGGGTCTCCGGGTTTCCAGGAAAGTTGGATTCGGCTGCAGGCAGAGCGGACCGATTAACAGACTTAATAACTTAATAACACGATTAATAAATAATAAAGCAATGGACAGAAAATATATATAGAACCAGAATGGAAATTTAAAGTTTAATCTATATTTTATTATCGCAGGGTTGGAATTATTAATCAACGTTATCATGATTGTTACCTGCCTCAATCCTTCGGGGAGAGGCAGGCTATAAATATATTATTATTATTATTATTATTATTATTATTATTTTATATGTGCAAGGAGGGAGGGAATAGTGGAATTTATTTATATTGTATGGATTTTATTGTAGTAAGTCACTTCAATCCTACGGGAGAGGCGGGATAGAAATACATTATTATTATTATTATTACTCAATAATAATAATAATAATAATTATCATCATTATTTATAGCACACCTCTCCCCAAAGAATCGAAGCGGGTTGCAACCATAAAATAAAACAGTGACAGCTATAAAAATCCATAAATAAAAATCATTTTAATAATAATAATAATAATAATATAATTATTATATTTATTTATATTTATTATATTGTTGTTGTTGTTGTTGTTAATATCCCATCCCTTTACAAAATGCAATTGTTTAAAATAATATTAAACAATATAAGATAAATAAATTTTATTTATATGTATGTATTTATAGACGTACATCCATACATAAAGCAAAAACAAATAACACAAGAGTAGACTTCGGTTATTTCAATTATAACTTAGGAGCCAAGTGCCCAGAAATTTGTGAAATCTCTACAATAATATCTTTTTTGCCTCTTTCTTTCTTTCTTTCTTTCTTTTTGCAATTGGTTTTATCCATAGTTCCCGGTCTTCTTTATCTCCTTTTGTCTTCAGCTGGTTTCAATGGCTGCAAATTAAATGGCAAATATCGTTTGCACCTGACTTAACTCATCCAGGCCAAGGAGAGAGATAGGCAAACCTTGTCTTTCGAACTCGAAGCCTCTCTTGACCTGTCTTTTATTTTGTCATTTGTCGTGTTTGCCATCTTGAACACACTTTTGTGTCGCTCGGACACTAACACAACTTTATTTCCACCGGCAACAACGTTGCAAGGTATTGCTTTTGGCAACGGATGGTCAGCGGCCGGACACTGCCCTTCGAAATGGTGAGTTTTTTCCAATGGCCTTTTGTGTTGTCATATAGTTCGTTGTGTATCACAGTTCTGCTATGTGTATATATATATATATATATATATATGTTTCTAATGCAAACACATGTTTAAAAAATGATATATATAATATATATAATAGCCCTGTTTAAGTATTTGAAGGGATGCCATATTGAAGATGGAGCAAGCTTGTTTTCTGCTGCTCCAGAGAAGAGCAACGGAGCAATGGAGACAAACACCAGGAAAAGAGATTCCTTCCACCTCAACATTAGGAAGAGAGGAACTTCCTGACAGAAATAATAAATATTGGAAAGTTTAACATCAATGTTGAGGAGGGAGTGAGCTTGTTTTCTGCTGCTGCAGAGAAGAGGACACAATGGAGCAAAATGGATGCAAACTGGAGGAAAAGAGATTCCAGATAAACATTGGGAGGAACTGATTGACATTGATAACTATGGAACACACTCCCGCATGTATATGTAATATATATTTATATATATATAATATATATATATATATATATATAAACATTTAAATGTATATATGCATATATATATAAAATACATTTATATACATATATATACATATATATATATATAAATGTATGTATTTATGAATATATATATAATACATTTATATATATATATATATATAATACATTTATATTATATATATATACATATATATAAATACATTTATATACATATATATACATATATATAAATGTATGTATGAATATATATATATATATATATATATAATACATTTATATACATGTATGAATATATGTATATATATATATATATATATATACACATACATATATATGTATATGTATTTTGGTAAACTTAGACTATTTCTGGCTATCTAACCTACAGAGGAAGGTCCTGCTATTCGCCTGTTTGCCCCAAGAGGGCAGCATTGATCCACCTCTAATCTTCCCATAGAAGGCAATGGAAAGGCAGCCCTTGAGGCTGAACTGGAGCCAAGGACCACCAAGCCCAGCATCCCCTTCCCAGGGGGACCCAACCAGACAACCCACAACAGGGAAGGTAACACACCGGCTGCTTCCGTAAAATGCTTCCCTTTCTCCGGTTCCACCTAAATCTTTTTTTTTTTTTAGGTATTGTGTATTGGACTCTGGGAGACCAGAGTTCGAATCCTTGCTCAGCCATGGAAACCCATTGGAGGTGACCTTAGATGGATGGCCCTCTGTCAAAATGGGGATGCTTTGATGGAGAGTTCCTGCATGGCTGAATAGGGCTGGACTGGATCAGGGCCATTTTGGGGGTCTTTTCCAATTCTATAACAGTGCAAAAGAAGACGCAAAACCATGTTGAAGCCACAACTTATTATTATTTTATTTTTATTACGATTCTTCTTAAAGACAGAGTCCACTCGAGGTTGAAAGTTTGCGTTAATCCGTCATCGGTCAGGAATGGCTGGCGATGGTCTGCAAGGAAAAAGACAACATTGCAAGCCCGGTTTTTATTCTATCTCCCCCTTTGGTTTTCTCTCCCCGAACTACAAATCCCAGGATGCCATAGCACTGAGACACGGCCGTTCAAGCAGCGTCAAACTGCATTGGTTCTGCCATGCGGATTGGACCCCGAACCGAAGGAAAAAAGGAAGGCGTACAATTAAATAGATGTTTTAACTAAAACGTTCGGCGTAAGTTTGAGTACGAACTTCGTTCCGGAATTAAGTTTCGAATGAGAGACAGCATTAAAAAGCCAAGAAACGTTATGACTTTTTCCGTTAATTCCCAAATTGGAAAGATTTGAAACCAATAAGAAGTAAAGGCGGCTTGGAAGAAAAGTGGCCTTTAACACCAACAAACTGAATTTTGAAGTTGATAACCCTAAAAGTTTTGCAACAATCCAACATGGACACCATTATAAAGTAGTACATCGTTCCTAATAATAATGTTTTCAGCTTTGTTCACATGAAGGTTTTTAATGCAGAGTTGTACGTTTATTTTTCTCCCTTCTGGGAAATGCAACCCAATGGATGGATTGAACGGTCTCCATAGAAAAAATTGAAATTTTGAACATTTCGACTCAAAAAGTTTTTGCGATAATCCAGATGGACTCCGATATAAAGTCGCAAACGTAAATAATAGCAAGGGGCGTTTTCGGCTTCGTCCTCATAAAGCTTTCAACGAAAACTTAGATTAACGAATTAACGGTTGATCGGTTAAGCATTGACACTAACCCTTTCCGAGTTGCGTCCCTGTCTCCGAATCTCTGCTATGGGATTCGGGGTGCAATTGGGGTCCCCCGAAACAGGACAAGGGCCATACGTACCTCCTCGATCCAAGCATTGAACGCGGAGACCCGGGTGAAGACGGTGGGCTTCTTCAAGGTGTCGCACCCGCGACTCGAGACGAAGCTGGCGATGCCGTGGATGTACCACTTTCCGTCGGCAGCCTGGCAGTTCAGGGGTCCCCCGGAGTCACCCTGAAATTTGAATAGTGCTCTTTTGGAAAAGGGTTTGTGGGTTTCCATTGCACAACGGTGGAGGAACTGATGTGCCATGGGTTTGTGGGCTTCCATTGCACAACGGTAGAGTAACCGATGTGCCACGGCTTGATGCACAATGGGTACGGAGCACAACAGGAGTGCCCAATGTATATAAGTATATGCTCCTCAAAGGGGTTGTAATGTGCCCCAGGCGTGCCCCATGCACATCAGCACACTCTTGCTGATGGGCAACTTGGCAATTCACTAGCAGTGAATATTGTTGCGCTTCAGATGTGGCTATGGGTTCGCAGCACTGGAAAACGTAGACCCAATGATTCCAAAAATCTGCTCCTCCGAGCGTTTTGGACTTCAGCTCTCCGAAGCCCCAACCAGCTTGGCCGACAATCAGGAATTCTGGGAGCTGAAATCTAAAAGATACGAGGAACCAGAGTTTGGAAACCAGAGATGTAAACGGTGATGTTGGATCTTGACTTTGTCTTCGGCCAAAATGCTGTCGGCGTCTTAATGCGCCCCTAGGTTTCCCTACCGAAGCGGGTTGGCATTCTTCTCCAATACGGATCTCTATGTTCGGCTCAAGTTTGCAGAAGCAGACTGTCGCGTGGCGCATGGATTTGCATTGCAGACGGGTTCTAAATTTTGCGTCTAATGTTTACTCACATTGCATCCGGCGCGGACGTCCCCGCCGGCACAAACCATGCTCTCCTTGACGCTGGTCCCCCACCAGTCGGGTCGGGTGCAATGCTCATGGTCCACAACCGGGAGCAAGGCTTGCTGAAGGATGGAGGGCAGAGGACCGCTGGCTGGAAAACAGAGGAAGCCAAATGATGCCATTTCTGGATATTGGCCACTGACTCTGGGATGCACTAGATAGCCCTTTCAGTTCTATGGTTGCATTCAAAACTTGGACAAAACTTTGGACTACAGTTCCCATAATATGGGGGATCCTCTTCTCTTCTCACCCCCCAACTTTTCCTAAGCTCTGGTCCTTTTGTCTGATGTTGCGACCGGGCTGCAACAAAGCTGGATTCCTCTCCAGGAAGATGGATCTTCTATCCCCATTCAACCCCTTTTCCCGAGACCAGTTAGCCCATTTCCGGGAGGGTTTTGGGGGTCACCTACTATAGAGTCGGCCCCATCCGGTGACATAACACGGGGTGCCGTTGGGGAGTACTTCTCCTCGGGGCGGAAGGCACCCGACTTGGACCTTGTCGTTCAGCTCCGCAGCGTGGGGCAGTTTGATCAGGGCAACGTCGTCCCTACAAGAGAAGGAGGATAGAGAGCCAGTGCCTCGGACCCAAGGAAGTCCCAAAAAGGTCCAAGAAAGGTCCATCGCAACCTTTGGAAGCCGCAAGCGGAGTTCAGTGTGCAGAAGTGGTTCGCGTTCGGTTAATGCAGCGTTTGGCGGGAGAGGCGAAAGCCAAATATTCCCCTTCCCAGTTGGCTCAGGCAAAAGCAAACCGCTGCAGACTCGATCCTTCCTCATTCTTGAAAGGCTTGATGCGCCATGCTTAATTTGGAAGAGGTTGTCGTTGGCCTCTTTTGAGGGGATTTTAACGGCGTGCCATCCATCGCTTTCACAGACACGAACCAAGGTGGCCAAGCGACACCAAAGTGTGGCCGAGATGGCAAAAGTTATTCGCGGGGGAGAAAACGTAAGCGGAAATGGGCCGCTGCAGTTTGCTTTTGCCTGAACCGACTGGAAAGTGCCAGCCTTTTTCTTCTCTCTGTTCCGCTGAGTTAACAAAGAGCAAACGACATTTGCCCTTCGAACTCAGCTTGCAGCAGTCGAAGGAAGAAATGGAGAACGGTTGGAGGAAGGAAGAGAAAGTGGGGCATTTGAAAAGCAGATGAAAAAGACGATCAATTGGGACCGTTCCTGCGAATTCGGACACTTGGAGGGGATGGAGAGCTTGCCCCGACCCTCTCCTTTGCGTCTGGACTCACCCGCAAGAGATACAATTGTTGTTCCAGCCGGGATGGACGTGGATGTCTTCGGAGTCGACCAGGATGTGCTGCTCCGATCCTTCCTCCTTGCTCCGGTCGTACTCGCCCAGAACCACTTTGTAGCGACGGGAACGACTAAAAGGGGAAAACATCACGACGTTTGGAGGCACTTTCCTACCTGCGTCGGCACAGAAGACGGTACCCGCCGTATCTGTCCAAATCCAAGGAAAACTACACAAAACCACAGAACCTCAAACCCTCCAACAGTTAATGGATGAAAACTGAGACCAAGCAACATCACAGTCTGGTCAAGGCAGTAAAAATGGGGGGAAAAGATACACAAGTGCATGCAGGAGATGGCTTTTGCCTGAGAAGGGCCCTATTCCAACACTTCCACTCCTCTTCTTCTTACTATTGAATGTCTTCAAGTCATTGGTGGTTTACAGCGATTCTAAAGGAACCAAAAATGCTTGGAAAAAAGTGGCCTTACGAGATGCAATGTCCGGCGGTCATGACCCATCCGGGGGCGATGAGGCTTCCTCCGCAAGTATGATAAAATTCTCCATTGCTCTCATATTGGAGGGAGATCTGCGGAAGGAAACAGGGACAGAAATGCCATTGATCGAACCGTACTTGTAGCTGGCTCCTATTTTTGCATTCCCACCAAGAATCAGGACTTGCAATACTCCTTTCCAAACAAACCATTCCTTCCTCTTGACCCATTGCATGCCTTGGAAAGTCCCTCCTTGCTCTTATCTGCGTTAAAATGGAAAATTGGTGTATTATTTGTTGCACTAAGAAAACACACCCGATAAGACGGTTAAGACTGAGAAGAGAACGGAATAAATTTTGCATCAAGAGAGTTTGCTCCAAATGCCTCCAAAAGGCCTATTGCAAAAGAATTACTAGAAAAGGTGACTAGTTTCTCCGCGGCAAGAATATTAATCGTGCAAAAGTCAGAAACAGATTATATAGGAGAATGGTTGTTAAAACTGCGGGATGTGATAGAAATGGACAAACCGACAAATCCGATCCACGGGAAATCGTCGGAAAAGACGGAACGAGAACAGTGTTTAGTCGTCGGAGATTGCAAAAAGCAAAGAACGACATAAACCAGCGTCGCCGAAAGTAAATATCGACTGGAAACGCACCTAAGTTTAAGCGATCGAATATAGACCGGAGTAACAATAGGAAAACTTTTTGTAAAAATAGGAGTCGAAAGGAAACATAAAAACACAGGAAAGAAGGAAGGAAATGCAGAGAAAAACATCTTTTTTTAGTATTGCTCGTAGCATTAAGATCTCCATTTATGATGTTAGCAATGCCATTTTCTATGCAATGCTTGTTTTATTTCCTAATACAAGGAACAGTAATATCGAGAGGAAAATAAAAGGCGACTAGTTTCGGTTAGATCTGGTTGAGGACAGCATAAACTCCATGGATTGCAAAGGGATTTGTGTCGGCTCAAAGATCTTTGCATGGCCTTATTCAGGGGCCGAGCCATAAACATGAACGCAAACAGAACAGATTAAAAGACGTTTAGTTTTTTGTGGAGCTTTCGGGCTCCACAAAAAGATTTTTTTTTTCCTTGCACACATGCTTCCTATTATTTCCCTTCCCGTGAAATGCAAACCAAATGAAATTATTTAAAAAACAAGGCTCTCTACATCATCGCAAAGCGGCATGAACATCTGCCTGCCTGCGGGGATTTCCAATAAAAGCGTGCCTCCAATTTAAGCAACGACTTTTTAAGAGCCGGAGACCGAACCGAAGCGGAAATCATGTTGCAGATGTTGCGATGCCCGTAATTCCTCGCCAATTTGTTTGCTGGGGATGATGGGCCAGATTATTCCCATCTATTCGGATTTTTCGGGAGGTCTTTTGGTGTTGCGTCAAAGTCATGAAAACGAAGGTTGCGTATCGCAATCGTGCGTAGCTCTGCATTATACTGTGAGCCGCTCGGGTATCTTTTTTGGGAGAAAGGCGGCATGGAAATAAAATAAATGAGGAGCTTTATGGTATCGAATCCTCATCTTGCGGCGTATGCCATCCCTTTCCTTTTGCTTATTTGGTCCCCGTCACATTATGGGGAAATAAGCCAGTCGATCACATCGGATAGTTTGGGATAGTTAAGCTTCGACGCTGTTGCATCTGCACTTCAGAGTTAATCCAATTTGACGCCACTTTTGCTGCTAGGGTCAATGATATTGACTTATAAGATTTGTAGTTTGTTGCGGCACCAGAGCTCTCCGAAGGAGAAGGCCAAATAACAGCGAACCCAATATTTCTGTGACGTTTGAGTCAAAGCGGTGCCAAACTGTGTCGTTTCAGCAGCGTAGGTGAAGCCTAAAGGACTGTTGTTGCACTATCCGTCTTCGGGCAAAAGCATCGACGCAGAAAAAGGCATGCCAACTTTTGAGATCTAAGGAAGGGAAGAGGATGGAGGAACAGAAAGACGCAACCGTGCACCAAAAGATCCCCCAAACAAAGCCGTTTGGCCCCATTAAGTCTCCCGTTTTCCCCCCGTAGCCGCACTTACTTGCCACGGCCAACTGTAAGGCACAGCGTCCACGCCGTTGACCACTCTCCCCAAAGGGGAATAGACGGGGACCCCGCAGGCGAGAGCTGGGGAAAGAAAAGGAGACATAGCGTCACGCGTTTTCGGCACCCTTTGCGTTGCGTTCGGGTTAGGACTACAGAGCATCAGTTTCCGTTTCTCCGCAGGACCCAGAGGAGAGAAATTCAAGCTGGTTTTTAGCTTGTGGGGCTTGGGAAAGACTACGTCTCCCAGCATCTTTGGAGGGTGGGGTCCTAAGCAGGGTCAGCCCCGGTTAGGGCTTGGGTGGGAGGCCGCTAAGGTCTACCAGGGCCCACGGTGGACTTGAAGGCGCATAAACGCACAGAAAGGCACCAAAGGCACGTAAACACGCAGTCTTAGAATTGCACAAAAGGCGCATAAATACACGGTCTTAACAAACTCAGCAGGGTCAGCCCTGGATAGGACTTGGACGGCAGACCATTAAGGACATTTAGGCTTTGTACTTGAAGGCACCTAAACACACAAAAGGCACATAAATGCGCAATCTTGGAAGCTCAGCAGGGCCAGCCCTGGATAGGACTTGGACGGCAAACCATTAAGGAAAATTTAGGTGACTTGAAAGCACCTAAACACAGAAAACACACACAAACACACAGTCTTGGAAGCTCAGCAGGGTCAGCCCTGGATAGGACTTGGACGGCAGACCAAGTCAACCTTAGTTGACTCGAAGGCACCTCAACACACAAAAGGCACCCGACTGCATCTGATCTTGGAAGCTCAGCAGGGTCATCCCTGGATGGCCCTTGGATGGAAGGCCGCCAAGCGACGCCAGGCACTGTAGGCTCTATTTTGGAGGAAAGAAGTGGCAAAACCGCATCTGTATTGTTCCGATTTACCCTCGGCGGCCAACAAGAGCGGAAAGAAGAGGCTCCACATGGCGGCACGGAAGACGTGAGACCGAGAGCCGGCAAACGGGAAGCCTTTTTATAACAATCCACCCCACCTCGCTGTCCCCAGATTGAATGATAAATGACTATCGCTGCCTGAGACAAGGACACACTCCGGCCTTGGGTTCGAACAGCCTGTTTTTGTTATCGCTCTTTCCTGGAAAACTCTGAGCATGTCCAGAACGAACTGGAGGAGAAGAAGAATAACCACTATATATATTTTATAAAATTATTTGTATGTAGAGAGATCTTGTGGCACCTTTGAGACTCACGGAAAGAAAGAAGTTGGCAGCATGAGCTTTCCGAGACTAAAGCCTACTTCCTCAGATGCCTTTGGAGGCTTAAGTCTCCGAAGGCTCATGCTGCCAACTCTTTTCTTCCATTGGACCATATCAGACGCCGGAAATTGGGAGTATAATCTAATGGGAAGATTATTATTAATCATGGCGTTTTATGTTATTGCGAATTAAAGCATCTCATGCAATTTCAGGCGAAAGGGAAGTCATTCCGAACGCAATCATCGGTTTTGCGTTATTGCGTTTTAAAGCATCTCATGCAATTTTGCGTGAGTCATTTTTGGCTAATGGGAATTTATTCTGAACGCATCCCGAACGCAATTAGAATTCACGTGAATTCGAATTGGCTCAATTTGCAATAAAGAGAAATTCCTCCCGTCTGATAAGGTCCATTGAGTGCAACAAGATCTCTCTACATAGTATTATCATTATTGCATCGAAATGCACCTGAGGAAGTAGACTTGGGTCTAGGAAAGCTCATGTTGCGGATTCTTTTCTTCCGTGGAGTCTCAACGGCGCAACCAGATCTCTCTCTGCGAACGGATTCTACAGACTAACATGGCCATATCTTTTAATAATAATAATAACCCTAATAATAATAGTATCCCAATGGATCTGAGCCTAGGAAAGCTGCTGCGTTTTGTCCGGCTTTAGCTCGGGGCTCCTCTCGGGAAGGAAGAATCCAGAGCCTTTGGGGCCAATGCTTTCATGGCCTTTCATGGTCATGTGCGACGATGCGCTGCAGCGTTTCTGGCCGTGTTTTTTAATGCTTTTTTCCTGCCGTGCCAAAAGTCTGGCCGAAGAGCCGAGGGAAGTGAAGGAAGGCAGCTCCGTTCGTGACTTTTTCCCTCGATGCAAAGAGAGATAAGGAACGGCCCTGGATTAAAAAACCGACAGGCCTGACGTTTTTACTCTGAATCTGGGTTTGCAAAAGACCCTTTTGAGGAGGAGACCAGAGCCGTGGAAAGTTCCTCTTTGGGACCGCAACGCCCAGAATCCCCTAAAATAGTAAAGTTACTTTCTGGGAGTTCAACCCCCTGAATTTTTCGGTGCATTTGGTGCACAGAGAAATGCGTTTGCGTCTGGGTTTGGGAAGGTTATTCGGAGGGACTGGAAGGCCCAGAATCCCCATCCGTTAACACACCTGGGCGCACGAAATGAAAATTCAGGTGCATTTGAACTTCCCAAAAAAAGTTACTTTCGGACACGATCGTTCCAGAATCGACCTCTCAATAGCATGGATTGGAGTCACATTTGCAAATGCAACCGTGTTAGGATTTTGAGAAGTTACTTAGGCGGACTACAAGTCCCAGAATCCTCCCCTCCAGCTGACACGGCTGGATCCGCAAAGAGAAAAACGAGTCGCGTTTGAACTTTCAAAAGTTATTTCTGGAGGGATGACGGCTTCCAAAATTCCCAACTGGGCCAACGGAGAAAAAAGTTATTTCGGGCAACTACAAATCCCAGTATAAACCATGATCGGATGGGGAAATCAGGCGGCTTTGAGCCGAGGAAATAAATCCTTTCATTGAATGGCGATTCCCATCATCTCTCCCCCAAAACATGGCCCTTGTGGGGACACTGGGAGGTGTAGTCCCCAAAAGGCAATGCTTCCAAAATTAGGATTTTTTGAGGAAGGGAGTGCATGGTTTACTGTGCGTTGCATCCTTTTCACCTCCGAGGAAATTCATACTAAGCTTAGTACGGATTCGTGGCCAATGCCTCTCCGCTTCCGGACACCGGACTTTACTCCTTGGACATTACAGGGCTTTTGATGCCATAATCCCAAACAAGGCCTCGTTCCCATTTACAGACAAATCGCATTGCGATCCAAATCAATGGATCGGTCCGACGGCGGAGAGCATGGCGCACGCTACGTTTGCCCCGAGCGCATTTTTTCCTTGTAAGATAACCCCCTCGTGGTTCACCTTCGCGAACGGATCGGTTCAAAATGGATCACATTCACAAACGGATCGGTTCCAAACCTGCTCCGGGAAAAATTTAAACCTATTCCGAGACGCATCCGGTTCGGAACCGGTTTATCCAAAAAGACGCAGGGAACGAATCGGCGTCGGAAAAAAGACGCAGGTTAAACGGATCTGGCGCATGGGCCGCCCTCTCTCCGAACCGTTTCGAGTGCGAACCAGGGTCATTTAAACCAACGCAAACCGAATTGCGACCCGGTTTAAAAGGTAGTGGGAACAAAATGGTCGCCGCCGCCTCGGAGGCCCAAGAATCGCCAGAATTGCTCCGTTCCTGCCGTTTCGAATCGTCTTTCCTCCAAACCATCGCCGCCCAGCCGTGCCCGGTTTGTCTGGGATTTGCAACAGGTGCCAAGGCGGGTAAGGACTCATTAACCAGATGCCAGTCTGGGAAGGTTATGCCCAAGGCACCTGGAACCGCCGGAAGAAAAAGAGGGAGAAATCCAGATATCAGGAAAGGAGAAAAGGCCCCAGACGTCACAGGATTTGTTCCCTTTTCTTTCGCATTTTATTTATAACGTTCGTAATGAACAAATACCGTCGTCTCTTCCAACTCTCTAATATTTTGCTAAATGGCTCGATCCGAATGAACGTTGTTCTTCTCCGTCCTCCGTTGAAACTTTCCGTCCTTTTTACTCTTATAATTTTGCATCGTAAGTCGTGTTTGAGCCAACCTATCCGCAGTAGTTTTTATCTTTTTTAAATTTTGTTAAAAGGTCACAAAATTTTGCAAATATAATATATAGTATAGTATAGTATTCGAAAGAGGATTCCTAGAAAATTGAGTACAACTTATCTTGAGTTTGGGGTTAGTTTAGATAACATTTTGTTCCCCGTTTCATTGCAAGACACTCTATGAACAATCCTTGCAGGGTTCCCCTTCCAGGACATTATCATTGGAGACCGTGTTTTGAATTTGAACCCGAGACAAGGTCCGTAGGAAGAGAGTGCACTCTTGGTTTCCATGCAAATGCAGATTTTATTCCACTCTGGGTTTAAATCCAAACTTATAAAAGTATGGATTGCTATCCCACACCGCACCCCAAAAAAATAGGATCAGCAATGAAAGTTGTTTTAAGTATTGGGGACGGAGCAAGCTTGTTTTCTGCTGCTCCAGAGAATAGGACACAATGGAGCAATAGGTGCAAAATGTATTTTTGCTAAATTTACTAAACTTAGACTATTTCTGGCTGTCTTACCTACAGGGGAAGGTCCTGCTATTTGCCTGTTTGCCCCAAGAGGGCAGCATTGATCCACCTCTAATCTTCCCATAGAAGGCAATGGAAAGGCAGCCCTTGAGGCTGAACTGGAGCCAAGGACCACCAAGCCCAGCATCCCCTTCCCAGGGGGACCCAACCAGAAAACCCACAACTGGGAAGGTAAAATATAATGTAATAAATATAATATAATATAATATATATACATATATAATGTTATATTATTATTATTATTATTATATTATTATATTAATATATACAAATAATATTATTATAATATAATAATATAATATAATATTAATATAATATTATTATATTTATGTTAATATAATATAGTAATATAATATATTATAATATATTAATATAATATATTATGTTAATAATATTAATATTATGTTAATTATATAATATAATTAATATATACAAATGATATTATTATAATATAATAGCTTGACAGTGATTTGCAAAGGCCCACAAAAGCGACATATGTGTTTTGTTGCATTGGGTAGATTTTGTTTAATTGTTTAATATTTTTAAAATATATATCCACCTGATTATATAAAACTATAATTAATGCTCCGCTCTCGATGACGATCGTAGGATTATATGCTTGCTTATTTTAAGGAACTAATGGGAACGTTGGATTCAGCGTTAGTATTTTACAGTTCGTATCTTGTATTGTATTGTATTTTTTTAGCTTCGATCCTGGGAGGATGCAAGAAATACAAACAAAAATCATTATTATTATTATTATGCTTTTTAATTTTGTATTATTTTAAATGACACATTTTTCCATTTGCCGCTTTGAGTCCCTATGTTGGGCGGAAAGGCAGGATATTAGAAAATAAAATAAAATAATAATATAATTAATATAATATAAATTGTATATATAATATATAATATGTATATATAATATATATATAATATAAAATAATAATATTTTTAGATTGTAAGCCTGAGGCAGGGAACCTTCTAATTATAAGTTTATATGTACAGCACTGTGTAAACCTACAGCACTATATAAATAAAGAATAATAAAATAATATAATTAATATAATATATTATATTAATATAATATAATATAAATATATATATTATATAAATATTATATTAATATATTAATATCAAAATAATAATAATAATATTTTTTCTGGATGGCGAGCGGTTGATCTTTCTGGTTCTGGAAGGCTTTGCATTTGCACATATTCCCAACCCATGCATTGAGGAATATGTGCAATGTGTGTGTTGTGTTGTGTGTGTGTGTTTGCACTGTGCTGGTGGTGTTTGCAATCTCTGTGGTGGTGTTGGTGTTGTGTGTGTGCCTTAGATACCAATGGCATGCTCCCACCCAAAACCTCTCCCTTTTGGATATGTGCCTTGGCTGCAAAAATCATCACAAGGCAACTCTGGAAAGAAGAAGAAGAAGAGAAGGAAAGAAGCAGGAGCTGGATCTTCTTTGCAGCTGGCTGTGTTGCTGGGGGGGGGGGGGGACTACAAGTCCCAGAATCCCCTTGGGAGTTGGAGGAGTCTCACAAAAACAAGGGGGGGGCAATTACAAATGCATCAGTGCTGCTGTTGTTTGATCATTCAGAGACCTGGAGGGGTTCCCTTGGAGCTACAACTCCCAGATGCTGGGAGATGTAGTCCCAAAAGGAAGAGGGTTGACAGACTTTGTTGATGTTGGGAGATGTGGTCCCAAAAGGAAGGGGTTTCTTGGATGCTGGGAGATGTAGTCCCAAAAGGAAGGGGTTTCTTGGACTAAATTATTGATGCTGGGAGATGTAGTCCCAAGAAGAAGGAATCTCTCAGATTTGGCTAGATGCTGGGAGATGTAGTCCCAAAAGGAAAGGGGTTCCTCACACTCTATCAATGCTGGGAGATGTAGTTCCCCAAAGGTTGGCTGGCCCTAGTCTGTCCTCCAGGGGTGCTTTGATGGGGATTTCCTGCATGGCAGGGAAAGGGGCTGGTCCTGCCTCCCAGGTCTCTGGGTCTAAGGCTTGGGGGGATGATGGGTGCTGCAGTGAAAAGGCCAAGGAAGTGTCTCTGCAAGAATGTATCCTTCTCTTTATTCAGGAAGACAAACAAAAAGACTAAGAGACATTTGTTGCCAAAAAGGGAGACAAAGAGGAAGAGGCTTCTAAGAAGGACTCTGCAAAGAAAGGAAGGAAAGAAAGAAAGAGAAGGAAGGAAGGAAGGAAGGGAGAGAGCAAGGGAGGTCAGGCAGGAGAGAAGGAAGAGAAAAGGAAGGAAGAGGAGTTGGAGGAGAAAGGTAGAAAGAAGGAAGGAACCTTGCAAGGAGAAAAGGAAGGGAAGGAGGAAAGATGGAAAGAAGAGAGAAAGGAAAAGAAGGAAGGAATAGGGAAGAAGGGCCAGAGGAGGAAAAGGAGGCTAGGAAGGAAGGAAAGAAGAAAGGAGGA
Source organism: Urosaurus nigricauda (assembly GCA_034509955.1). Classification (NCBI taxonomy): domain Eukaryota; kingdom Metazoa; phylum Chordata; class Lepidosauria; order Squamata; family Phrynosomatidae; genus Urosaurus; species Urosaurus nigricauda. The sequence goes on from JAOEGL010000008.1 coordinate 13,514,638, forward strand.
GAGGAAACCAAGGAGGAAGGGAGAGGAGGAAAGGAAGGTGAGAGAGGAGAGAAAGAAGGAAGGAAGGAAGGAAGGAAGGAATAGAGAAGAAGGAAGGAAGGAAAAAAGACATAGAGGGAGGGAGGGAGGGAGGAAGGAAAGAAAGAAGAGAGTGGGAAGTAACAGAAGGAAGGAAGGTAAAAAGGGGAAAGGAAAGAGAAGGGATGGAAAGGTAAGGGAGAGAGAGAAGGGAGAGAAAGAAAAGAAAGAGAAAGAAAGAGGAAGGATGAAGGAAGGAAGGAAGGAAGGAAGGAAGGAAGAGAAAGGGAAGGGAGAGTGCAGAGAGAGGTCCAAGGTGAGGCTGGAGGAGGGAGGACCCTCTCTCTGTCCCTCCCAGTTCCCTCCCAGTTCCCTCCCAGTCCCTTCCCAGTCCCTGCTGCTGGGGATCCAGTCCGGGTTTTCTTTGCCTTCTTTGCCTTCTTTTCTTTTTGCCTCCTTCTTCGTTCTTTCTTTCTTTCTTTCTTTCCTTCTTCTTCTTCTTTTTCGGGGAGCGGCTGCTGCTGCTGCTAAGATTTCTGCGGAGGAGGAGGACCCAGGGCAGAAAGAAAGAAAGAAAGAAAGAGAAAGAAAGAGAAAGGAAGAAAGAAAGAAAGAGAGAGAGCCAGGAGCTCCTCTTCCTCCGATGGGACCCTCCAGGAGCCTCTGCCTCCTCCTCTTCTTCTTCTTCTTCCTCTCCTTCTCCTTCGAGGTGAGTCTTTTTGGGGGGACATCTGGGGAGGGGGGATTCTGGGAGATGTAGTCCCAGCCCCAGAACGGCCTGCCTTCAGGGTCCCCTTCTTTGGGAGGATTTGAGGGAGTAAGGGGGGATTTTGGGGGGTTCAGGGTTGAGAGGGAAGCTCCCCCCCAAAGCTATCACCCCCTCCCTTGGGACACCCTTCCACCCCTCCATCTATCCTTCCTTCCTTCCCTCCATCTATCCCTCCTTCCACCCCTCCCTCCCTCTTTCCTTCCTCGGTCTTTCCATCCCTCCATCGCTCCTTCCACCTTTCCTTCCATCCCTCCAGTCACCCATCCCTCCCTTCCTTCCTTCCCTCCATCCTCCCTTCCATCCCTTCCTCCTTCCACCCTTCCAGCCATCTCTCCTTCCATCCCTCCCTCCTTCCTTCCTTCCCTCCATCTATCCCTTCCTTTCATCCCTCCCTCCCTCTTTCCTTCCACCCCTTCGTCCCTTCCTCAGACTTTCCATCCCTCCACCCCTCCTTCCACCCTTCCTTCCTTCCCTTCTTCCTTCCACCGTCCATCCTTCCAGTCAGCCATCCCTCCCTCCCTCCCTTCCTTCCTTCCTTTCCTCCATCCTCCCTTCCATCCCTTCCTTCCTTCCACCCTTCTAGCCATCTCTCCTTCCTTCCTTCCTTCCTTCCTTCCTTCCACCCTCCCTTCCAGTTCCATCCCTTCCTCCTTCCTTCCTTTCATCCTTCCCTCCATCTATCCCTCCTTCCATCCCTCCACCCCTCCTTTCACCCTTCCCTCCATCCTTCCTTCCTTCCTCCCTTCTCTCCTTCCCTCCCTTCCAGAGGCTCTTTCTTGGAGGGAGAGAACTAGAAAGCCCCATCCAAAGACAGGGCCTAAGACAAAGGGCAGGTGGGGGGACTCTAAGGCCCATCAGGCTGGGCCCTGGGGAGGATGGGGGCCCTCCAGACCTGCCTCCTCCTTTCCTGGACCCAAGGCCAAGGGAGGGGGGGGTGCAGGTCCCAGCATCCCCAGCAGCGCGGAGGGTCCAAAACCACCCAGAAGTTTCTCCTGGACCCTTTTTTGGCATTAAAAAAGGTTTTATTTTTGGGAAAGTTCTCCCCTTGCAACAGGTCCAGCATCCCCCTCCTGCTGGGAGTTGTAGTCCTCCCCAAAAGCAGGCTCTTGGGCATCTGGAAGGGGTGCTCACATTTTCTGCTCCTTTCCCAGTCTCAACTTCCTATCCCATCATCCCCCTTTGACTTTGTTCCTTTTGCTCTTTCCACTCTAAAGACAGTCATCCCTCTCTCTCTTTTTAAGCCTTTTTTGGATCCTGGGTCCAAACCCACCTCTCCGGTCCGCCTTCGGTTCCTTCCTCTACCGGCCAGAAAGATGCTTTTTTTATGACAACTTCTTTCTTTGGACTGCAGCACCCAGAATCCCCCACCCAGCTTGGCATCCTGGGAGTTGCAGTTCTGCAGTTTATTAAGTCTTTGGCCTTGCAAAGACCTCCCAGAGGCCCCCTTCCCCAATCACCACCATCTCCATCGTTCGTCCCCGGCCAGCCTTCTGGGCCTTGCAGTCCCAGCCGGGGGATTCTGGGAGCTGTGCCCGTGTCCTCAAGAAGCGGAGGTGGCCCACCCAGTGCCTCCACCAGTGGCCACCAGTAGGCCCATACTGGTCCCAGGAAGGGGGTCTCTGTTCCTCTCAAAATCAGGACAGGTTGGGGTTGGCCTCTGGATGGGAACCGTCGCTCGCTCTTATCCTCACAACAACCGGGTGAGGTAGGACAGGTTGGGGTTGGCCGCTGGATGGGAACCGTCACTCGCTCTTAACCTCAGAACAACCGGGTGAGGTAGGCTGGACAGCAAGAAAACACACGACTGCCCCAAAGTCTGAAAAGCAGCTCACTTTGGAGGCTTGTGGGTTTTTTATTGGGGGGGATCTTGACCCCTGTGGGTCACCCCCATCTTTGGAGGGGGGTCTGAGCAATGGGCAAAAGGCGGCAAGGAGGACCTAAGAGGACCTGAAGGGGTTGAGACAACCGCAGGGGACTTTGCACCCCCCTGGACCAGACTTTGCATCCGCCTGAACCGGAGTTTGCATTGTCCTGGACCAAAGTTTGTCCCGGACTAGACTTTGCATCCTCCCAAACTGGACTTTGCATCCTCCTGGACTGGAGTTTGCAATGTCCTGGAACAAAGTTTGCATCCTTCCAGACTGGACTTTGCATCCTCCTGGACAAGACTTTGCGTCCCACTGGACTGGACTTTGTGTCCTCCTGGACCATCTGTGGAGCAGCTGGAAGGAGTGGATAGTATATGGCTCTGTCCTGCCGCTTCCCCCACATTCTTCCAGGCTGGCCAGTTCCTTCCAGTTCCTTCCAGAGGCCACCCGCAACCTGTCCCGACTTGTTCCCCCTATAGATCTCTAGGCCACCAAGTCCAGGAATTTGGGAGAAGGAGGAGGAGGAGGAGGAGGAGGAGGAGGAGGGATTCCTCTTCCCGGGTGGGATTTTGCAACGAGGAGAGAGACCAACTTTCCCAAAGTTTAGGGAAGTCCCTTGGACCCCCATCCTTTGAGAAAGAGAGAGCAGCCCCTTGGTTTTGCCGGCTGGGGCACTCCTGGCACAAATGGGGCCGCTTTTCCCATTTTGGAAGTTACAAAAAGAAAGCACTTTGACACCTCTAGGGCTCTTGGGGCCTGGGTTCGAATCCCTCATTCGGTCATGGCAACCCACTGGGTGTTTTGTTTTGAGTGAGTCACACTATCTCAGCCAGGGGTGACTAACCTCCGGAGAAACCTGGCCAAGAAAATCCCTCCGTCGTAAGTCGGAGTCGGGTAGTCACGGAGCGACAAAACGTTTCCAAACTCGGTCGCACCTATGTTTTTCCCATAGGGAAACCCGCCGGTCACACTCTCTCAGCCTCAGGGGAAGGCCATGGCGAACCCCTTATGGGCCAACCGTGCAAGAAAACCTCGTGACAGGTTTGCTTTGGAAATGCTTTGGAAGGCGCAAGGCTTGGTGCCATGCATTCTTCCTGCTCCTGAAGGCCTTCTTTGCGTGGGTTGTGTGGCATGCCCACTTGTGCATCCGTGTGTGCAAAGAGTGAGCGGTTGTGCAGTGCCTTCTGCCCTCTGGGCACACCTGTTCCTGGGCCGCAAAACCAAAGGGTTAAGCGCCGGTTCCACGCTTTCCACCGCCAGGTTTCTTTCTTTCCAAGCAGCCCAGGAGGAAAGGGGCAAAGGGCAAAGCCAGGAATGTCTGATAAGCCAAAGGGGGCCGGCGGCGGCGGCGGCAGACCCCTGGCAAGGAGAGGCAGGTGGGGTGGGATTTCTAGTTCCCTGGGAAACCAAGCCTTTGGCGGCAGGTTTCTCGGGGACGGCGGCCTCTTCGAAACTGGGGCCTGTGGTGTGCAAAGCGCAAAGTGCATGCTCCGCCAGCGTGGTGCGGTGGCTAGGAATCGGGGAGACCAGGGTTCGAATCTGGAAACCGACTTGGGCAGGTCACAGTCTCTCAGCCTCAGTGGAAAGAAAGGGAGGGGAAGGGAAGGGAGAAATGAGAGAGAGAAAGGAGAAAAGAAAGGGTAGAAAGATAGGGGAGAGAGGAAGGGAAGAAGAATGGAAAGAAAAGGGAGAAAGATAGGAGAGAGGAAGGAAGGGAAGAAAAAGGTGGAAAGGAAGAGGGTGGGAAGGGAGGAGAGAGGAAAGGAGGAAAGAAAGGGGAGAAAGAGAGGAAGGGAAGAGGCTGGAAAGAAAGGAAGAGAGGAAAGGAGGAAAGTAAAGGGCAGAAAGAAAGGAGAGAGAGAGGAAGGGAAGAAAGAAAAACTCCCCTGAAAAAACCTTGCCAAGAAGACTCCATGATAGGTGTTTGACTGAGGGTGGGCCACATGTTGGAGCTGACTTGAAGGCACAGAACAACAACAACGACAACCACAACTCAGATGTAGGGGAAACCTTTCAACCTTTTGGCCTAAAGAAGGGAGAAGACCTGTGCCTACAAAACGTGGGCACCCCTCCGACTGTGGGGTCCCGGCCGGAAGGCGCGTGGCCCTCGGAGGCCAAAGGTCTCCCACCCCAATAATTTGCCATTTGCCGACAGCGTGTGGGTGTCTCTATACGTTCTCTCTCTTCCATCCCAAATCTTTTTCTCTCCTCCGTTGGTGGGGTGCTATTTTTGATCGTGCCGCAAAGGATAAATCCGGCCCTGTCGCTCGGGAGAGGAATGCACCCAGCTTTGGGCCGAAGCCCGAGGAGAGAGAATAACTGCGGCTGTATAAAACTATTCTGAGCCGGGAAGGCTCGAGGGGAAAGGAGGTGAAGCTGCTAGTTTAAATGGAAAACCCCAGGGCACGGAGCCTCTGGGCGTGCGCAGAGTGCCCACGGCTCCTTATGATGTGCCCAAAGTATGAGCGTCTCAATCGTCTTGCTTTCAAGATTTGCTTTGCGTTGTCCTGTGCCTTCGTCATTTCCAACCCTAAAGTAAACCTATCTTGGGGTTTTCCCGGCAAGATTTGTCCAGAGGACCTTTGCCATTGCTTTTCCCTGAGGCCAAGAGAGCGTGACTTCCCCTAGGACCCATTTCTTTGGCTTTTTGGCACTAAATCTTGGATGAGTTTGTTCCCTTCCTATCCGCTTTCTTCACCATCATAGAAACTAGAAATATGATGGCACGGAGCTTAGCGTTCAGTAATAGATCCTCTGCAGTGATGCTCATCATTAAGCAATGGTTAATAAGGCTTTATTTTAGGAAAAGATTCAGCCGTAGTCGCGTTGGCTACACAACCGAGTACAATAGCTTCGGAAAATCCACAAAGCAGGGATACCTTTATTCGGCCCGCCCAAAGGCACAATGTATTTGCACCACGGATTTTGTGCATTTGGTTTGACCGGTTAAAGGTATCCCAGTTTTGTGGATTTGGGATGTTATTGTGCCATGCTTTGTTTTGTCCTTTTGGCACTTAGTTATTTAGAGAGCAATCCAGTGGACCGTTTGTGGATTTTGGATATTATTCTGTTCCTTTGACGTTTAGTCTTGGAGAGAGCAAACCAGTGGCGTTTTTATGGATTTCGGATGCTATTGTGCCATGCTTTGTTCTGTCCTTTTGCCACTTATTTATGGAGAGAGCAATCCTTGACCCTGGCAGAGGGGAGATCAAACCCGGCTTGCTTTCAGTCCCGCTATTTCCATTGCCAACCGTGTGCCCATGTGGCACGACTCAATTAACTCTATTCCCCATCCTTCCCTGGCCAAGCGGGCACCCCTGGGGTGCTTTGTTTCTCTCTTTTGCCATCCCCGGCAGATAGTCTGGTTCGGGGCTTGTTGTGACTGAGGTCAGTGGGCACGGCACCCGCTTCCCTCGCCTTGGCATCTGGGTGCCAAGTTATGTGCCGTCTGCTCTTGGCTGAACCTCCAAGCACTGGCTTTCTGCCCAGGAATGAGAAAAAAGAGAGAGAGAGAGAATGGGAAAGGAGAAAAGGGATAAAAAGGACACGGCTGGGTTGGCATCGCCCGATAATGCCTGGAGATGGCTATCGCGCCTCGCCACCCTCGGAGGGCGGCTTGGAGCCAAAGAAGGGCACGGCCGGCCTGGTCCTGTGGCTCCATCTTGGCTCTCTTTGTTGAACCTGGTCCTCCCCGTTGTGCGATTGTTGTTATTTTAGGGGGGACGGTTGTGGAAATCTGGTCAGGAAACACCTTCGCATCCCCCTGACGTCACCTGGCCTTGGTTTGCAGGAAACACACGCTGGGAACAACACTATTAATAGTGTGTGTGTGTGTGTGTGTGTGGTGTGCGTTTGTAGGTCCCACCCGCATTTTTTGTTGCGGGAGGGATTTACGTCTCGGTCGGGTCTCTTGGGTGGACTTTGAGTTTGGGAAAGTTACTTTTCTGGTGGGGAAACGACAGCCTTCCCCCAAAAAATGTCTTTGGTGGAATAGCTCAAAGTCATTGTAAAGACACAAAAGTAGCAACAACAGCAGCAAAAAGGGAGCTTTGGCAAGGTTTGGGCAGGCCCCCCGAGGATGGTGAAGGTCCTTCTTTTCTTCCATCCTTCTCTCTGGAAAAGGAGGTTGGTTTGCAAGGCCACATCCAGGCAAAAACAACAACAACACTAAGGACGTTGTTTCTTTCCCCCCTGTTTGGCCTTTTCTGGGAATTATAGTTTGTCCCAAGTCGCGTGTGCCTGTTGGGGACTGTCAGAGCAGCCGCTTCCCTGAAATAAATGGCGCTACTGACTGGAGGACTCTGCAAGCTGCCCCACGTAACTGCGTTATTATTAGAGCGCCTCAAATATACCATCTTTAAAGTGGCACAGGGCTTTTGGCCATCTTTGCTTCTGAACCGTTCCATCTTCAGAGTGGCAGAGCCTTCTTGGTCATCTTTGTTCCCAAACTCTTCCATCTCCAGAGTGGCACAACGTCCTTTGCAATCTTTGCTCCTAAACTGGTCCATCTTCAGAGTGGCACAACATTTTTTGCCATCTTTGCTCCTAAACTGGCCCACCTTCAGAGTGGCACAGCATCCTTTCTCATCCTTGTCTTCAGAGTGGAAACCTTTCTTTGCAATCTTTGCTCCTAAACCCTTCCGTCCTCAGAGCGTCACAGCGTTCTTGGTAATCTTCTTTTTGGAGGCCTGGGTTTCTCCTACCTGCAAAGCGGCGGCTGTGTACCCAAGGGAGATTTGCCAGGACCGGTTTGCGAAATGCCCTTTGTGCCCACTTTGCACAGAGCCGCCAGGGCGTTGGCTGCAAAAATGCCCTTGTTCCAGCATCCTTCCTCTCTGTGGCTTTTCCCTGGAAACACATGCCAGCTTGCAACAGAAAGATGAAAAGCCTCCGCCGGACTCTGCCACCGCTTTGTACGAAGCGTACAAACTCTTCCTTCCTTGCCTCGAATCCCACTATATTTGGGTATTTTGGGGGGATGCCAGATTTCCAGAAGGGTGGCCCAAAGGACTTGCATGTTCTCCGTGTGGGATGAGATTCCAGCTAGAGACAAGGCAGATCCTTGTAAGAAGATCAGCAGTTCTGCAAGTTATGTAAAGGAAAGCGGATGAAAATGAGCCAATTTTCAGTCCCAGTGGAGCTAAAATAATAATTATAATATATTATTTTTTTAGAAAAGGAGACTCAGCTGGGCCGCATTAGCTGCCCATCTTATGCAACAGGACAGAAAGAAAGAAAGAAGGCGTTTTTGGATGCAGCCCAAAATGTTGCTGTTGTGTGCCGTCAAGTTGTTTCCAACTTACAGCAAAGCTGTCATGGGGTTTTCTTGGCAAGTTTCCTCCTAAGGGGGTTTGCCATGGCCATCTTCTTGAAGCTGAGAGAGTGTGACTTGCCCAGGGTCACCCGAGTGGCCAAATTTGGTGGCCGGTTTAAGTGACCTAGTTGCGTTCTGGAGAAAAGAAACTGGGTTGGAGCTGAGTGCTGTTTTGTGCAAAGAGGGAAGGCGTTTCTCTTAAAACAGGGGTCCCCAAACTTTGGTCTTCCTTTTGGTTTTGGACTATGGCTCCCAAGAACCTGGGATTTGGGGAACTGAAGTCCAAAACGTCTGGAGGACCAGAGTTCGGGAGCCGCTGCAAAAGGGCTTGCTTGACTTCTAGATGCCTATTTTCTCGTTCCTCTTCCTGCTCCTTGTTGGGAATGGCCAGATCAGGGCCTTGCCAAGTTGGCATGACTTAACGCTATGCCCTTCTCCCTTTGCAACGGAGGATAATGACAGCCTTATCTAAAATCTGCGGCGTGGGCCACATCTGGAACGCCTGGAGAAGGGTTTCTGGATGGAAAGTGGGCGGCCGTGATGTCGAGAGGCAAAAGCGTTTGGAGGTTTCGGTTTTAGCAGGAGAGAAAATGTTCTTCTGCCTTTTCTGCTTGGATGAAAGCAGAGCTTGGAAACATCCCTCTCTTTATTTGGACTCCAACTTCCAGAAATCCCGGCCGGGGGATCCTGGGAGTTGTAATCCGAAAGAGCAACTCTTATGAGCTCTGGACGTGGAAGTCTGTTCATAAAGAAATGTGACGATAGTGCATCTTTGGATGAGCATCGTGGTACATGAAAGCTTGGTAGTTATATGCCTCCGAGCCAACTCTGATTTATGGAGACCCTCTCCATATTTCTGGCCCAATAAATCTGGGGCCAGACTTCATTAAAACTGCAGAATATAGCTAAGATTCTCCTTTCAGGCTATGTACGGCGATAAGGAAAGTTTTAAATGAGGGAAGGAAACTGCAGTTTTGGGTGGGACAGAGTGCTGCCAAGTCTCTCCTTAGACCTAGCTTTCTGGACTTTGGATCCCAGAACGGAGCAATCCCATTCCTCAGTTCCTTCTAATTTCGGACGGGATCGGAGTGCTCCCGATCCATGCCATGCGCACAGTCCTCGCGGACGGGATGTTCTTCTCCGAAATGATGGGCCAGTCGCAGGCATGTGCCGTTTCCGGTAACTTGAGCCTGGCAAAGGACGGCAGAAGCCCTTGCTATCCAAGGGCTTGTCCTTTCTCCTTCCCCCAATATACTGCCATGCTGACAGGTGCCAAGGGACAAGTGGAGGGTGCAAGGGTAATAATAATAATGATAATTTATATAAATAAATTTGGGGTAGCAGGGGGGAGAATGGGACATACAACCCTTTCCCAGCGGTCGCTTTGGAGAGGTAAGCAAAGGTCGCAGTCGCTCGCTGCAACCCATAGAAGTTTGGTCCTATGAGGAGGAGCAAGGAGAGGGCAATGCCCGGTTTTGGGGTGGGCATTTGGCACCCAGCAACAGCCCGGATGAACCCCTCAGTACACAACACACACAGAGAGAGACACAAACACAAAGAGCAAGGATTTCGTCCTCATTTGCACAGGGCTCGCAAAAAGTCGTGGAGGGCTTTTTGGGACTCCGACTCCAGAATCTGGGATTTTTGTTGCCTCAAAAGAAATAACGTCTGCCATGGTGCAAGTCCTGAGAGCTATAGTCCTAAGCCTGCTTGAACTTTGGGTTACTTTGGGCGAGTCACACTTTCTCAGCCTCAAGGGAAGGCAATGGCAAACGTCCTCTTAACAAGTCTTGCCAAGGAAACCCCATGTTCGGTCCGCCGTAAGTTGGAAAGGACCGAAAGGCGCACGGCAACAAAAGTCCAAACCCACTTTTGTCATGGCGGCTGGAGGATTCTGGGAGTTGTAGTAAATAACAACAACAACAACAACTTTGCCCCAAGGTTAGCTCCATTTGTTGTATGCTGCATCTTCCTTCAAAACAGGAAGTTTTCCAGGAGCAAATAAAACAATCTTGCGACGTCTAAGAAAGCCGAGTTGGGTGCTGCGTGGTTGCATCTCCCATCGTCCCTGGCTAGCATTGAGGAATAATGTGAAATTGTCGTATACACACGTGTTGTATTGCAGACCAATCGATTTGATTGTAGTTTTTAATGGATCCCGTCCGCTTGATCAGATGTGTGGCGCGTTATCCTTGGCCAATATAATAGATATATCTATCTGCAGAGTTGTCTTGGGGCTGGGATAAACTCTAAACAGTGAGGTTTATACGAAATGCAGAAACTCGACACAGACTGTGATTGCTTTAACAGAGACGAAGAAGTTGGACCGTCGCACAGACAAGTGTGTAGGTGACCTGATTTAACACTTGTTGTGAAACAAAAAGCCTCTGTTTTTGATTCCTCCAGTTTTGCGATGAAACCTATAATTGGAGTTCAGAAATGGGCACCTTGAACTCGGCACCTGAGACCCGTCGAATCGGTGGTTTGCGAGTAAGGAAGCCTTTGTGAAAATCCCGTTGATTCGTTCGGTCTCCCGTAGCCCTGACTCCTGGTTGTGCTTTTGTTTTTATTTCTCCCCCAAAGGAATATTGATATTACCAATATTTCAATTGATTATTACTCTTGCGTCCCGTCTAGGGTTTTGTTCGGTACATCTTTCCAGAGTCCGGCCTGATGCGATGGACGTTTGCTTCTTGTTGTTGTGCGTTCAAGTCTATGGCAACCCTATCGTGGGGTTTTCTTGGCAAGGTTTGTCCAGAGGTTTGCCTTTGCCTTCCTCTGAGGCTGAGACAGTGTGACCTGGGTTTTACAGAGGGATACATAACCTATAAGAGGAGAGCATTTCTCATTCAACTGGATGCAACCTCTTTGTACGTTCGATCAGGTGTAAAGCATATTTATACAATTGTGGGACTGGGGCAGAATAGGATCCGGAGAGGTGAACGTCATGCCCCTGCCATGCCCTAAATTTGCAAAAGACTGGGCAAAGGGGTATCCCCAAACTGTCACGATAAAATAAAAACTAGTTGAAGGTGGCTCCTTTTGACGCCGCAAGAGAGTAACGCGGCTACTTCTTGGCAAACCAGCGTCGCGTTTGTTTTTTGTGTCTGGTTGTGTAAAGATGAGGGGTTGGTGCCGCGGAGGCTTGTGCCAACCCCGCGAGGGTGTCGCCGCCTGGGCTGCCGCCTGGCCGGGCATATTTTTGGCCCTCGGGGCACGGACTCTATTTCCAGGCCTCTCCGCGATGATTTGTTTTCATCGGCAGCCTTCTTGACTCTTCTCTTCTGGTATGTGGCTGGGTTCTGCAAATACAGTATATATATATATATATATATATCCCTGTTGATCAGTGCCGTCATTCTCAGTTTGTGGCCATCATGCCCGCAGCTGAGGTTTCAGGCTGGCATTTGCTTTGCAGACAGAAAGTGCCGAGTTCAGTTCCCGGCACTTCCGAGATCTCCATCGTAGACTTTTTCTGGCTTTGCCACGAAGCGAAACTCTCACGATAGCTGTCAGAAAAGGGCAGCCAAAGATCAGCCATTTAATTTATAATGTTTGCAATTTTTAAAAAATATATATATACTGCCAGGGAGATGAGGAACAAGCATTTGTGGGATTTTATTTATTTTATGTTTGGCCAAAATAGCTGGCATAGGATGCTGTTTGCTGGTCCAATACAGTTGGCCCTCTTGATCCACGGATTTGAGCATCCACGGCTTGAAAATATTCCCAAAAAGTATAAATCCCAAATCGCAAACCTTGATATTCCCATTTTATAGATGGGACACCATTTTTATGGTGCCGTTATATTTAATGGGACTTGAGCATCCGTGGATTTTGGGTATCCGTAGAAAGTCCTGGAACCAAACCCCAGCGGATATAACAAGGGCCCCACTGTACGAACATAGATAATAGATCGATACACATATAAATATAGATATCGATTGTTACTAAACATTATTAGTAAAGCGCTGTAAATATACACAGTGCTGTACGTTCTGAGAAATATCTTGGGCCAGCCTTGTTCGCGAGGATGCGGCACCGTCTCAGTTTCACCTCGGAGAAAATCTGGAGCGTGTCACTACGTCTCCCCAACATTTCCCGGATTAAAATCAGGACACACGAGTGACCTCTGAGTGCGGTCAAGGTGGCCAAAGTTGTGAATGAGGAAGAACGCACAAGATAAGAGACGCCGCAGCGGTTTGCTTTTGCTTGTGCCGACTGGGAAGGGCCAGACGCTTTCGAAATGCAACGGCGCTGCAAGATACTGATTTTCCAGACGAATGCATCTATGTCTTTGAATACTTTGGAAACTGATACACAAACACACACACCAGTGTGAACCCTGGCTTGCTTGTGTAAAAACAGCAATGGCAACCGGGAAAAGAAGTGGGGAAAAATTGTCGCCGAGAGCAGCTTGGATGCTAAGATTCAGAGAGAGGCCTTTCCAAGGGCGCAAAGGAAAAGGGCGGCTGTTGGGTTGCGTGGGTCTCCCTTGTGTCTATTTGCACAAACGCACAAAGGCTGTGGCTCCGGAGAGGGGTCAGCCATGTAGGAAGTCCCTCGGCGGAAACCTTTTCTTTGTCTGTTTGCTTTTGCAACCTTGAGAGAGAGAGAGAGAGAGAGCCGAGGGATCGCTTTTGGAAGCCAAGCATAACGTTGGCCCAGAGATAGACGGCCTCCAAGCGGCCGATAATTAGAGGAAAAACTCTTGCAAAGGGACATTTCTCTATCTTTTTTCCCCCCTTCCTTTCCTGCCTCCACCTCCAAAAGTTTGGCCACTTGCTTTGGAGAGATAGCGCAGCAGGAAAAAGCGTGCTTTAAATCGCCACCCTTTCCGGCAACCTGAAATAACAGTTGCTTGCGATGCGTTTCTGCGCCAAAGAAATAATGCGGATTGGCGATGTAGGGTCATCATCCTATGCAATCCTGGGATTTGCAGTTTCGCAGAGTCTTTAGGCTTCTCTAATAATAATAATAACAATAATTTATTTATATGCCACCTTGCGACACATTTCTGCGCCGAAGAAATAATGCGGATTGGCAATGTAGTGCCGTCATCCTATGCGATCCTGGGAGTTGCAGTTTTGCAGAATCTTTAGGCATCTCTAATAATAATAATAATTATTATTATTATTATTATTATTTTATATACTGCCTTACCAAAGGGTGAACTACAGGTCCCAGGATTGTAACTCGCCGCCTTGAGTCCCTATATTGGGAGAAAGGCAGAATATGAGAAAATAAAATATTCATAATAATATTCATAATGCAACTTGTATTGCTTTTGTAGGGTGCTGAAGAAATGGCGAGTGTTGCAGTATTATTATTACCAGTATTTAAAATAATTTATTGATTAGTAACATCTTCACTGTCTCTGTTTAATAAGTCTTTGCTCCTTATCTTTTCCCAGTTACTTTTACTAGAGGAGAAAGTTGGGATATTTCTTTACCTTTTAGAAAGGAAATCGAAAAGAAACAAGGAACGCAGCTGGCAGCAAAAGAAACTTTCTAGCAGTAGCAAGTGTGTTTGTGGATAACAAAATGACTTTCACAAGCGTTTCCAAATTCTTACAACCCTGAGAACGAGGGGTGTGTGTCACAACCACAAAGGGAAAGTGTCAGTCTTTTTGGAAATTGTAACTAAGTCAGGGCTTGTTTTCAATCTCTGCTGCACAAAGAGCGCTTTTGATTCTCAGTTCAAGATGGTTTTCTGATTTATGGGGCTTTTCCGCACTACACAATTACGGCGCCGTGATTCCACGTTAACGGCCATGGCAACATCATATAAAGGATTCTGGGATCTGTAGTTTGGTTGAGTCCGGCTGAGAATAGTAAGTGTCCCTCTGTGGACTGCAAATCCCAGAATCGTTTAAACCGGAAAGTTGTGCGAATGGGTCCGCAAGAGAGAGATTGGGCACCTTTTTGGGCTAGAAAAGCTCCACTCTGGACGATAGGGTTTGAATCCCAGCTTCAAATCCTAGCCTTGGGCAAAAGGCCACACTCTCTCAGCCTCAGAGGGCAGCAATGGCAAACCACCTCTGAAGACACTTGCCAAGAAAACCCCATGATACGCTCTCACTTTAAAGTCGGAAAGGACATGAAGGCCCGCAACAGCAGCAGCAACAACACAGGCAAAAAATATTGCAAAATCTGGGAAAATCCTAAACCCAAAGCGCTTCTGCTCCGAAGCGTTTTGGAGACATCCTAAATCCAAGACACTTCTGGCTGCAAGGATTTCGGAGAGTTCCTAAACTAAATCCAAAACGCTTCCAGCTCCAAGCATTTTGGAAAAAAATCTTAAATCCAAAACGCTTCTGGCTGCAAGCATTTTGGAAGAATCCTGAATCCGAAACCTTTCCAGCCCCAAGCATTTTGGAGAAAGCCTAAGTCTGCAAGACTTCTGCTGCAAGCATTTTGGAGAATTCCTAAATCCAAAACGCTTCCGGCCCCAAACATTTTGGAGGCACCCTAAATCCGAAACGCTTCTGATCCCCCTCGACCTGCCTTTAATGCCCATAAGGCTTAATGGTCTCAGGGTTCGGGAAGATCCCAAACAAGCCCCTTTCTTCTTCCTCCTCCTCCTCGGCCATTGTTTGGTGGCGGGTTTTCCACCCTTTTCTCCTCGATTGAAGCCTCAATGTTGGCTCAGGGACGGAGGATGGCGGTGGCAAGATGAATGGTGCCGAGCGCGCCTTTATTTCCTCGCCTTCCTGCGCGGAGCCCTCAAAAGTGTCGCTGGGAGGAAGCACATGGTTGTCGCTCGACAACGACTCGAAGTGCTTGTCCGTGATGTTTTTTTTCGGCTGGAGGGGAGCCAAGGATCAAGGATCGTGGCAAGCTGCCTCTTTTCTTTCTCCTCCAAGGAGCAGGAAGCGTGAAACGGAGCAAAGAGGCGTCTTTGGGGACCTTCAAGTCTTTGGGGTTTCGTAGGGTTTTCCTAAGCGAGGAAGACTCAGGGATAGTTTGGCATTTTCAGTCCCCGGCGTCCTTGACTATCGGCTTCTGGAAGCCCATAACGTCTCCATGCTTTGCCCAAGAGATGTGGCACCTCTTTTTTTGCCAAGGATCTTCTCATGGACAATGTTTCGCAGCTGAAAATGGGGACACTTCTTGCCAAGCAACCTCAGAGAGCAAAAGTTCTCAATGGGGGAGAATAGACAAGCTATAAGAGGAGCAGATCGTGGAAATACTAGTAGTATCTGGACGGTGGTGTAGTTGGTTTGAATGCTGAACTAGTGACCGGAGACCAGGGTTCGAATCCCTGCTCGACCATTAAAACCTATTGGTTGACCTCAGGTCACCATGACTTGGAAATGACTGGTGTCTTTGAGTCATTTCCAACTCATGGTGACCCTAAAGCAAACCTATTGCAGGGTTTTCTTGGAAAGGTTTGTTCAGAGGGGGTTTTACTAGCCTTGCCTTCTTCAGTCGCAAGTCACACTCTCTCAGCCCCTGGGGAAGGCAATGGTGGCGAGCCCCCTCTGAACAAACCTTTCCAAGAAAACCCCTCTGAGCAAACTTTTCCAAGAAAACCCTGCGATGGGTTTGCTTTAGGATCGCCGTGAGTCGGAGACGACTTGGAGGCACGCAACGCCGCCGTCTTGGGCCTCTTCTGCTGTTTTGTAAGGCTTTTTGCGACGCAGGAACCGAACGCTTTGTCCCGATTCTCGGACAGGAAGGTGAAAAGGGACCCCTGGGACCCCCGTCCGGACGTGACGACAAGGGATTTTCTCCTGACGCAGCTTTCCGCAAATGGGAGGCTTTGCCGAGGACAATCTCAGGAAACCGGCCAAGGCCGCGGAGGGGTGACTTGTGCGCCGAGGAGGAGGTTACGTCTTGCGTCCAGCCTCTAAATAGCAACTTTGTGCAATTGTGGAAACGGAGACCATTGTTCTTATGGGCAGCTGGGAACTCCCTTTTTTCCCCCCCAGATGTTGGGGAGATGCATTTGTGAGAACGGGGACTTTTTCTGCGGCCGTTTGAGATGGCCTTGCTGGACTTCGCAGCTAAAGAACTCAATGGGGTCAAGCAATGAAATGCGGTTTTCTGGGGACTACAAAACCCCAAATCCCACGAGGATGACTGCTGGGGATTTGGGGTGTCGTAGTCCCCATAAAGTTGGGGGGACGGAGAAGAATACATTTCCAAGAGCAGGGAAGTTTTGTGGCCATTTGAGACAACCTTTCCGGACTTTGCTGCTAAAGAGCTCAATTGGGTAGAGCTTGGAAATGGGACTTTCTGGGGACTACAACACCCCAAATCCCCCCAAATGGGGGGATTTGGGGTGTTGTAGTCCCCAGAAAGTCCCATTTCCAAGCTCTGAGATCAGATGTGAGCGTTTCTCCAAGGTGCAGACTCGTCTATTTCACAATCTTACAGTCGGCGAATTGAGCGCACGGATTCGGGCGAAAGGACGCTTCGGGTTGCATAACCGTATTGGTTGCAAAACTGCGTTTTCTTTTTTTAGGGTGGAAAGTTGCAAAATTTGCAAATCTGTGTGTAGTTCCTATTGTTGAATTCAGAGCCTTCCTTTCACTGAAGGGAAGCTTCTTAGAAGTGATACGATTTGAGTCTCCGTTATCTGAAATGCTTGGAACCAAACGTGTTTTTCGGTTTGGATTTTTAGCGTGGATTTTGGAATATTTGCAACTCCATATACCTTGGAGATGGGACCAGGTCTACATGTGAAATTCATTCATCTTTTGTATACGTAGCAGTAAAAATACACAATATTTTAAAATGTTTTTGCACAGGAAACAAAAGTAGTGAAAGCAAGGTGTCACTCTCTCAACCAAATTAGGATTTTGTGATATTTGCATCTACGTAATGAGATATTTTGGTGATGGGACCCAAGTCGAAACATGAAATTCATTTCATGTTTCATACACACCTGATAAGCATAACTGGAAAGTAATTTGATCCACAATATTTTTAATAATTCTGTGCATGAAGCAAAGTTTGGGTACAATGAACCAAAAAGATATGCCCCAAAAGTCTTTCAAAGCAAGGCATAACCCTCTTGTAAAATGACGCCTCTTAGGACAGACATTTCCATTTATCTCTTCTTTTTATTAGGTTCATTATTTGTATAATTTTAAAAGTTATCAGCTCTGGGTTTTTTGTACTGTCTGATGCCTTTCCAAACAGTTTTCCTGGGATGTTTTGCAAAATAAACGATGGAAACGTTTCCAAACCTACAGATAAAAACGACGCAACAAAACGGAGACCGAGATAAAAAGACCGTCAAAGTGGCAAAACATCTATTTCGGATCAAAACCCCAAATTCCTCAGAGGGTTTTTTAAAAGCAAGAACGCGAGACTTCGGTGCCAAAGACGCTTTGGGTTGGAACGACAGTTTTACGCCATGTTTCGAATCAGATTTAATAGCTTTAATCGAGTCGGATCGGTTCGGTTTCAGAAATCTTAGCTCTTAAGTCAGGCAAAAGCCGGAGTCTGCGGAGGCTCGTGTTTCGTAATAAATCCGTTCGTGTTTTGGATTCTGCGGGATTTTGTTGATCCAAGTTCGTTTTGGGTTCGGCGGCAGAAGATAAGATAGGACTGTTAGAAAACCAGATTTTTTTGCAGGGGAAAGGGATAAGTTTTGGTGGACTACATCTCCCAAAATCCCCATATCTAGCATCTAGCATGTGGGGATTTTGGGATGTGTAGTCCCCCCCCCCCCCCAAAAGGGACTTTTTGAAGCTCCGCAAAAGACCTGAAACTTTAAAATTTGGTTTAATTGGGGTTTAAAGGGAAAAAAATTCAGGTCCTTGTAAAGCTTCAAAAGGGTCCCTTTTGGAGGAGGACTACACCTCCCAAAATCCCCATAGCCAGCATGTGGGGACTTTGGGATATGGAGTCCCCCCCCCAAAGGGGACTTTTTTTGAAGCTCTGCAAAAGACCTGAAACTTTAAAAGTGATTTAATTTGCTTGTAAAGTTTCAGGTCTTTTACAGACAACTTTTAAAAAGTCCCTTTTTTGGAGGAGGACTACGCCTCCCCAAATCCCCACTGTGCCAACATGTTGATGGTGGGGATTCTGGGAGATGTAGGACCCCAAAAAAGGGATTATGATGATGGTGATTATTATTATTTTCTCACCAAAGCTCTAATCTTTTGACACTCCGGGTTTTTTTCTTCATCTTCTTCTCTGCAGCTGCTTTATGGATCCACATTTCTTTCCGATAATTCCCAGGTGCCAACTTCAGGGCAAAGGTTGCAGCGCAGGGTTGTCGTGTTTCGGGTTGAAACGCAAGCCCCGGATCCCGAGGTTTTGTGCTGCAACGGGCCAGTTCTCCACGCTTTCTTTTTTCCCCTCCCGATGATGCCTCCCTGGGATCATGTTCAACGCCAGGCCAGGAATCGGCAGCAGCGATTTAGTAAATGTTTCCTGGCTGGAGGGAAGGGAGAGAGCCAGGGAACAGAAAAGAAGGAAAGGGGAGAAGAGAGGCCAGAAGGGTGTCTTTTTCGGCGCAAAACCCGCTTGCCGCGCTGGCCTCCGTGCCACCGGCTACGTGTGGCACTGCGCGTCCCAGCAGCCTCATACCTGTGGCTCTCCTCCTTGGCCCTCGCCAACCTCTGTCTCCAAGCTTTGCCAGTTTGTAGCCGGTGCCAAAAGAAGCTCTCTGGCTTTTCTGGCTGTCAAGGATTGGCATTGCTTTGCACCCAAAGAAGGTCTCTGGCTTTTCTGGCTTTCATGGGCTGGCATCGCTTAGCACCCAAAAAAGTTATCTGATGTTTCTGACTTTCAAGGGTTGGCATTGCTTTGCATCAAAAGAAGCTCTTCAGGTCTTTGCAATGCTTTGCGCCCAAATAAGTTGTCTGACTTTACTAGCTCTCTGGCTTTTCTGGCCTTCAAGTCTTGGCATTCCTTTGCCCCCAAAGAAGCTCTTTGGCTTTTCTGGCTTTCAAGGCATGGCATTCCTTTGCACTAAAAGAAGTTCTTTGGCTTTCAGGTCTTTGCAGTGCTTTGCACCCAAAGAAGTTCTCTGGTTTTTTCCCGGCTTTCAGAGCATGGCATTCCTTTGCTCCAAAAAGAAGCTCTTTGGCTTTTCTGGCTTTCAAGCGGTTGCAACGCTTTGCACCCGAAGAAGCTCTCTTGGTTTTTCTGGCTTTCAAGGCTTGGCGTTCCTTTGCGCCGCACCGCAGGGCTGGAATTTCCAGGGTTGACTCAGGGACTTACCTTCTCCCCCTGGCAGCCCCTGCATGCCTTCCCTCGGGCTGTTTGCTTTGCGGTTTGCTCTCGGGTCCTCTCTGACTCAGAAGCATTTATGGCTTGTGGCTCTGAAAATGGTTGTGGCTGTGGCCAGGGCCCAGCTTCCCAAAACTGCAGCACTTGGGAAAGGGTCTTTTGGGGGAAAGTGAGACCCAGAATCCCCAGCCAGCAAGAAATCACTTTTCTAAACTGTGCCTGGAACTGGGTTTGAGTCTGAGTGATTTCTTTGCCAAAAAGGGAGAGTTGGTATGACCAACCGAACCGTGTGTTTGGAAGACTAGCTATAGTTTCTGGCTAAACCAACCCTGAACCATCTCCGAATTAACACCTAAGGACACTGTTGAGAACTTTATTTTTGGACTCCAGTCTCCCAGATTGCTGGGAGTTGTAGTCTTCCGTCCAAAGGCAACGTATCCAAGCACTGTGTGCCTCATACAGATCATGCACTGGTGCACGCCTTGCGTTTTGCTACCAGACTGGCATTCTCACAGCCCAGTGCCAAGAAACAAGGTGCATATCCAGCAGACAGTAAGGGATTTGCAAGATTTGGCCAGGTATTTCTTAGTGGCCTTCCTTCTAAGGACTAAGCAGGGCAGACCCTGCTTATCTTCCAAGATCTGATGGGATCTGGCAGTGCCTTGAGGGTATTTCAGGCAATAAATAAAGGTGCCGCTCTCTGCTTTTTGGGGGGATATGGGGGCTTCTCCTGCCCCTTGCCATCCAGGGACGAAGCCCTCTCCATGGCAGGAGGGCCATCCTCTTTCCTCCCTTGTTGTCCATCTGCCTCTTTCTCCGCCTCCGCTTGACCTCGCGCTTTGTCTCAAACAGACCCCGGGTTTGCCTCTCTGGGGCCGAGGGTTGTGACAGGTGCAAGGGAGGGAGAGAAGGGGGTTGTTGTTGTGTTTGTGAGACACGGCGTTGTTGCGGTGGATCCTCTTTCCTTCCTTCCCAGGCCCAGCTGTGGGATCTGGCGTTTGGAGAGGCGCCGTCAAGCTGGGAGGACGGAGCTTTTGCACAAAAGCAAAGGCAGCCCCGGAAAGATTTCTTCCCTGAAACCTTGACCCTCTCCTTTCTCGGGGTGACCAGAGGCCCTCCTTTTCCTCTCCATCATTTCCATCCGGGAGGGATTCCAAAATATCCTCCATTTTGAGCATGACTAAGAAGCATTTCGAGCCGCACTAAAAATATGTATCAAATCACCGCCGCCCCATTATTGCGATGTCACCGGCCCACATTAGAAAGGACCGACGTGCTTTAGGAATGACTTGGGTTTGCAAAGTGGGTTTCTTTCCCTTGCAGGTTTTTAAAATTATTGTTACGGTTTGTGTGTTAGGGTTTTTTGTTGCTGCGCGATCTATATTTTTAGAGGTATCAGTTTCTGTATGAAACTTGTGTCTGCCCACGCAAGCCTCCAAGTCAACCGTAGACTTATGGCTGCCAGATTAATTTCTCATGGGGCTTTCTTAACCAAGGGGTCCTCGGAGGTGGGTTGTACCAGTTTCCCTTTTGGAGCGCAATTCCCAGCATCCGAAGCCCGAAATGTCTCCCTGGCTGGAGATGGTTGGCACCTCTTTTGCCGAGGATCGTCTCATGGCACCATGGAATATGGGAAGCCAGAGGTCTGGGGAGAAACATGGGCCCCTTGTAGGTCGGAGGGCCCACCATCCCCTTTCTCTCTCTCTCCTCTCTGGAGGCTGGCATGGTGCCCTGTTGGCATTTGCAGCCAGCTCTGGCTTCCCTTCTTCCTTTTCGGGGCCTTTCAGCCGGTCCGGAGCGATTAAGTCCCCTTTTATCTCCCTCTGCTTCTCCTTTTGTCCCTGGACCGTCCAGCCTGCAATAATGCGCAGGGGCAGTGTTTGCACAGGAAAATGCTGCCGTGACGAATTCCTGCCGCCCGTCTCTTGCCCCCGGGCAGCTCCCTTGGACCAAAGGGGGGAATGAATGTGTGGACAGACCTGAAAGGGTCACTGTTGGGGGGCAGGTGGAGGTCCAAAGAGGGGTCACACGTGCATCCCGGTCCAGTATTCCCACAAAGCGGGGGTCCAGATGCTTTCCAAGTGGCACTAGAAGTTGGGGGATGTTGGCTTGGGTCTGTAGCCCCCCCAAAAGCCTTCCTGAGCTCTATGGTGTCCTGTAGCCTCTGGCGTCCCCCCCGTTCCTTGGCCTTTGGGCCGAGAGATGACTAGTTCCTCTGCAATGTCGGCAAGGGCCTTTGCCAGGAGAAGATGGATGCAGCTGCAAGGGGCCAGGAGGAGAGGAAGGCTGGCCGGAGGTGAGGGAGCTCCCCTGTGTGTTTGGGGTGGACTCGGGCCAGTTGGCCCTGCGGTCACCTTCCCTGCGGAGAGGGATGCAGGAATGCTCTTTGGCCGCCCCGGCCTCCGCTCGGCCCAAACTGGGTCACCACTCCCCCGCCAGATGTGCGCCGCACTTCTTTGGGCCATCGCTTGTGTGCGTGTGTGCAATGCACACACGCCACAGCCTTGGATGACGCTCAGAGCGGCGTGTGTCCAAAAAGAGGGAGAGACATTTCTTTATTTTGGCATTTGGGGTGAGACTGCAACTCCCAGTATCCCCAGCCAGCAAGGCCACACAAGGAGTTGTTGTTTGCTTTCCGCCGTCAAGTTGTTTCCAACCTTATCATGGGTTTTTCTTGGCACGTTTTGTTCAGAGGAGGTTTGCCATTGCCTTCCCCTGAAGCTGAGAGAGTGTGACTTTCCCTAGGCTACCCAATAGGCGTCATGGCCGAGCCGGGAATCGAACCTTGGTCTCCGGAGTCATCGTCAAACCTCAAACCACTACTTTTTGGAGGTCCAAAAAAAGGGACGTTTCCAAGCCCTGGATACCTAGCCTATGGCTCACACAAATCCAGAATCCACAGAGATCAACACATTGGTTCCCTTGGGGTGTCAAAACCCCACAACAACAACAACCCCAACCCCAACATGCCTGTTTGGTGCATGGAAATTTTTGGATGGCTTCCGGATTGCAACTCCTTTGCTCCCCAAAGCCGGGGGCTTTGCGTCCTTTGCAAACAAAGGGGAGAAAATGTCTCAAATCTTTTGCCAAAAAAAGCAGCCTTCTCTCTCTCTCTCTCTCTCTCTCGAGCTGATGGTGCAGATTTGCACACGGTTGGCTTGTAAGCATCTTCGACGCCTCGCCCTCGGAAAGGAGTTAGGTAAAACTATCGGAGCCGTATCTCTAATCTTCTTTTCCTCCTGAGATCCCACCGAGTCAGCAGTGCTCAAGTCAACCCCAAAACGCTTACTGTCTGCCCTCCGTATTTGTGGCGTTGACTTTTGTGGGTTTGATTTATGTGCGGGTTTTGGTTAATGTGCATTTGCAGGTGCTCCAATGTGAGCCAGCTTCTAGAAGATGATGACCATAAAGTTATGTATGTTGGGTATGTGTAGACTATGTATATGTGTCGAAAAATGCTCAGTGAGTGTACTCTTCTTGAAAGTAGCGATTGGGTTTAGGCCTCTAGGTTTAGACCTTTTGCACAGACGCGGTAGCCGCACACAGCCGCACTACTTGGCCATCCTTCCTTGGAATAAAACCTTTAGCGTAGTGAGCGTGGCATCCTTGCTCTGCATTCCTGCCTTGCTCCCTCTCTTTCTCGACAGCCACTCGATTCTCAAGCCCCCTTATCCAAACCGACCCGTACCAGTCCGGCCAGTCCCACATTGGCCTTCTCCCCAGTCTGCCTCTGAGGACTCTCAGCGTCTCAGCGGCTCCACTCGACTTCAAGGGTTCTCTGCGCCACTCGCGACGACCCTGCGCTGCAGTCCTTTAAGTCATTCTGGCTTCTTCTTTCAGCTTTCCAAAATGGGGGATCCTTTTTCCCCTTCCAGATGTTGCTCGGACCCTGTATGGGAATGCAAAGGGGGGCTCTTTTAGCATCTCTTTGTCGTTCGCTCGTTGTCATTCCAGTTGGTTGTCCACAACGCGGCAACGCACTTGGGTGAGGATGAGGGAGGAATGCACCAAGGGAGGGTCTCTACGCTATGCAAAGCGTTTACTATGCTGAGTATAGTGGGGCCCTTGGTATCCATTGGGGTGTGGTTCCAGGACCCCCTGTGGATACAAAAATCTGTATTTAAGTCCCATTAAATACAACGGAGTATTGGGAAATTATTACTGTTGTTGTTGTAATAGTTGTTGTGGGCCCTTGGCATCTCTGCAATGCAGATACAGACTATGTCTCTGGGATCAGGTTGCCATATCTCAAGGCCTGGCCATGACTTTTGTGGGTCAAAAATCGGAGACTAGGGATGCGAATTCTCCATTTTGGGGAGGCTTAGCACCAGGCCAGAGGCTGTGTGCATCTCTCCAGCTTTGCTGTTTGCAACAGCAATAGCTTTATTGTTTGCAATAGCACCTAATGTACTACATCCGCGTAGTTTGAGTCTCAAAGGACACAGGAGAGTTCCAGATGTGTCTGCGTTTGTGAAATATCTCCATCCTCAACCTCTGCTCTTTCTTTGGCTGCAGGTCACTCAGGCCTCCAAGCGGCCGGACGAAGCCTCCTTCCCAGAAGACACAGAATCGGAAGCAGTCCATCGGCGATGGAGGAGCTACGCTGACCTCTCCGACGACGAGGATCTGCTGGCGGACGAAGCGTCCGGAGGTAAGGAGGAGCGGCCAGTTGGAGGAACATCCCCCTTTTTCCGTCCCCAAACTGGGGTGAATCATGGTATCATAGTGTTGGAAGGGACCACAAGGGTCATCTGGACCAGTGATTCCCAAACTTTGGTCCTCTAAATGTGATGGACTTCAGCTCCCAGAATTCCTGACAGTTGGGGTTTTAGGTGGAAGACCGAAGTTTGGGAACCCATGATCGAGACCAACCCCGTTCCATGCAGGAATGACCCGACTGAAGCCCTCCTGAAAAATGCCCACCCGACCCCTGTTCGAAGACCTCCAAAGATGGAGAGACCACCAGTCCATCCCAGTCTTGGACATCAATTACAGTCAAAGAGTTCTTCCTGAGGTTTAGGTGGAATCTCTCTTCTGGTGTGCCCCACACTGTGGACTCTTCGCCCATTGAAATGCTAGTTTCATATTTGTAATTCGTAGACTCTTAGAGCTGGAAGGATCCACAAGGAACTGCCGTGCTGGAAGATAAAACTAAAACACTCCTGAAAGACGTCCATCGAACCTCTGTTTGAAGACCTCCAAAGATGGAGAGTCCAAGGCAGTCCATCCTATTAATGAACAGCGCTTAGGAAATTCTTCCTAATGTTTAGGAGGGATTTCTCTTTTTATGTGCTCCAAACCCCAAACCATGGTCTGTTGAAATTCTGGTTTCATGTTTATAAGTCATAAAACCTCAGATCTGGAAGTTCTCCCTAATGTTTAGATGTGATCCCTTTTCCTGCAACTTGAATCCCTTGCTTTGCATCCTAGTCTCCGGAGCAGCGGTAAACAAGCCGACTCCATCTTCTCCGTGACATCCTTTCAGATATTTAAATATCCTTTCAGATATTTAAAGATAGCCGTCGTGTCACCTCTCAGTCTTCTCTCCTCCGAGCTGAACATAGCTATCCAGCTCCTGTGTCAAACGGGGACACGGCGAATCCACTCCGGGCTTTAATCCAAAGTTTAAAAGCACTGCCTGAAAAAGGCTGGAC
Source organism: Urosaurus nigricauda (assembly GCA_034509955.1). Taxonomy (NCBI): domain Eukaryota; kingdom Metazoa; phylum Chordata; class Lepidosauria; order Squamata; family Phrynosomatidae; genus Urosaurus; species Urosaurus nigricauda. The sequence continues at coordinate 13,539,453 of JAOEGL010000008.1, forward strand.
CCGTTTTGGGTTGAGCGACGTTGGACAGCTCCTTTAAATTTTGGAATAAAACCCGAAGTAAGTTCCCCACCCCATTAACTCATGAGAGAATAGTGACTGGAAATAGTAGCATTACCTGGACGCATCTCTGCACCCCATTCAGGGACTGGACCCAAGAGTTTGGAGGACAATGTTTCCCTGTTTTTTGAGGATTGCAACTCCGAGAATCCTGGAGAGGGCTTTTGGAGATTGCAGTGCAAAGCTAGAAATGAGGGCCTCTGTATTTGCAAATCAAGAGTTGCTGCAATTTTTGGTTTTCTCGTCGTACTCACGCACTGTCTCTTTTTTGGACACTCTTGCAGATGGTTATGGAAGCGGAGAGAACGGCAGTGGCACCGTCTCCCCGGAGAAGCCTGTCCCCTCCGTCAGACCTCTTTTCCCAACAGGTAAGAGGCAAGCCAGCCCTGCGGCACCAGCCATCCGCTCAGAAGGTCCTGAGTTCAAACCGTACCATCTTCTGTTTAATAGGGCGCAATGCATTTAGAGCCCTGCGTTCAAGTGCGAGACCTACCTCGGAGGTCTGTTGTTGGGAGCAAACTGTGCAGGAAGCAAGGGAAGCCTCTCCGATTATTGGCAGAAATGCGACAGGTTTTCTTGATTTTATCAGCTTGAATTAGAACTTGCTCCAAGATGTGGGTTTGCACAACTGAGCCAGGATTCAAACCCTGGCCTCCAGGATCCTAGTCCAACACTCAAGCCTCTGCGCCATGCTGTCTCTCAGTCCATGGCACCTTTAGCCAAAACAATTCAGAGCTTGGGAACATCTCTTCTTCAAAAAGCAATAAGTCCCAGAATCCCCCGCTAGCATGGCTGTTGTCCCGCTGTTATTGCCTTGATGGCCAGCTTGTGAAAATGGCGTTTTTGATCCACAACTCCCAGCATCCCCCAACTTGCCGTGATCGGTAGGCATGCATTTTGACCAAATATTACTGGATATACTGGATATAGTCTTTGTAAAATCCAGAATCCTCTGACCATTTTGGAAACGGGGGGTTCGGGGCAAGTGCCGTTCCATAATGCACCCTTTCCTCCCCATCCAACTGTGGGGATTTTGGGTCCCTCCACATTTTTGCTGGACTACAACTCCCAGCACCCCCTGTCCAGCATAGCCCAGGGCAAGAAACATCTGGGAGTTGTTAAAACCTGCCAACCATCTGGAAGATTGCATTATCCCTAACCCTGTGATGAAAGGATCTCTGGATGGGAAAGACGCTTCTCTGTAGGGCTCCTTGGAGAGCCACCGTCGCTCTCAGTAGGAAACACCAAACCAAACCCTTGGAGAAATAAAGGACCTGGGAAGAAACCCACTTCTCCGTGGCATCTTTCCACAAATCCTTTGCCTCTGGGTAACCTGCAAAATGTCAGATCGTGTCCCAGTTCCAGGCAGGTCTGAGCTGCGTCCGGTGCAGGCTTTGGAGAACGTTCCTGAATTGGCAGCAAGAGCGGATCCCAAGATGCGCACAAAGCCGAGAGCAAGCGAGCCGTGGGAGGGTTTTTTGGAAGACTTGGAGGGGCCTGTCTGGAGTAAAACACCCACATCCATGGGGTTGGAGGGGAAGAACAGAACCAGACCTCTTTCTCATCGCCAAGGCACTCCCCATGGATGCGCCTTGGATTCATTCTGGACCAGCGCTTTGGCTCCCAGGACTGGAAGGAGGAAGGGAAGGCAGCGGCAGCATCTATTTGTCTCAGCTTGGGAAAACAGATCTTTTCAGGGGACGACGACGACTCCCACAATCCCCCACAACCCAGCACTATGGGACTACCCTTCCCAGAACTCCGGTTTCCAAAACAGCCAGAGGATCCTGGATGTTGCAGTACTAATCCGTGGTTGAAATGTCCGCCTGCTGAACATTGGAGGATGCTGGGAGGTGCAGATTTTTTAAAAAGCCACTTCCCCAAGGGCAATAACACCAGCAGCTATGCTAGCTGGGGATTCTGGGAGTTATGGTTTCTTAAAAAAGGAACGTTTCCAAGCTAAAGGTGCCAGGGACCGAGAGACAACATAGCATCGCATTGCATTGCATCGCATTTCATCATATCGTGATTTGAGTGTTGGACTAGGATCCTAGAGACCAGGGTTCAAATCCTGTTTCAGTCTTGGGTTGGGGGGATTGTGGGAGTTGTTGTCCCCCACCAAAAAAAGTTACTTTCTGACTGCCCCACCACAATTGTGCCTCACCATCGTGGCAAGGAGTCATGGAAAAAGTGCCACGTTCCCATGCACCAGTTGCATTGGCCGTCGCTTTCCAGGTCTTGGAAAAGTTCCTTTGTTTGGGACACAGCAGCTCTCAAAATCTTCAGTCGTCGTGCTACTTGGGGATTCTGGGAGTTGTAATCCCCCCCAAAAAGAACTTTTTAAAGGCTTTCCTTGCTCCGCTCTCCTTGTCCTTTGAAGGGCCGCTCTGCAACAGTGCATGCCTTTGTGTTATATTAAGAAATTCCCCTCCCTTCGTCCCTTACTTTTCTGACATTTCGGCAGGGAAACCCCAGACCAACCCCTTTCCCGCAGTGCATTCCAAGGCGAGGCGGGTGTCTATATGTGTGATTGTGTGTTTGTGTAGACAAGCACGTCCCTCTGAATGATGCAGACGCTTTGTGGGTTTTTGGTTTTCGCTCCAAAGCAGGGAAGCACCCAAGAGCTTTCTCTCTCTCTCTCTCTCTCTGGCTGCATCCACACTGGAGAAATAACCCGGTTTGGCACCGCTTTCACTGCCCTGGCTCTAGGCTATGGAATTCTGGGAGTTGGAGTTTGTTGTGGGGCCCAGAGCGGAGCGGAGCAGACAACAAGTTCCAGCATTTCCCAGCCATTATTGCTTAATGTTCCTTCCTTCCTTAATCTCAGTTATCTATATTATCAATTATCTTTCCTTCGTCAGTATTCCTTAATCTCCACCTTCCTTCCTTCCTCTCCGCTTGTCTTCTAAACTGACTTAATTTACACTCTCTTCAGTCTTCCTTCCTTCCTTCCTTCCTTCCTCCTAAACTGACTGAATTTACACTCCTTCCCTTCCTCCCTCCTTCCTTCCTTCCTTCCTTCCTTTCCCCTAAACTGATTTAATTTGCACTGCCTTCTTTTTTCAGTCTTCCTTCCTTCCTTCCTTCCTTCCTTCCTTCCTATCTCCTAAACCGATCCTTCCTTCCTTCCTTCCTTCCTTCCTTCCTTTTCCTAAACTAATTTGCACTCCTTCCTTCCTTCCTTCCTCCCTATCTCCTAAACTGATCCTTCCTTCCTTCCTTCCTTCCTTCCTTCCTATCTTCTAAACTGACTTAATTTACACTCTTTCCCTTCCTTCCTTCCTTCCTTCCTTCCTTCCTTCCTTCCTCCTAAACTGATCCTTCCTTCCTTCCTTCCTTCCTTTCTTCCTTCCTTCCTTCCTCTTTCCCCCTTTCTCCTACTAACCTCATCTTCCTTCCTTCCTTCCTCCCTCCCTTCCTCCCTCCCTTCCTTCCTTCCTTCCTTCCTTCCTTCCTTCTTTTCCCTCTGCCTCTCTCCTTTGCCAACTTCACGTCCATCCTCTTCCCTTCTTCAGTATTCCTCCCTTCCTTCATTTCCCCCCTCCCTTCTTTCTCAGCATGGCTGGCTGGGGGATTCTGGGTACCGTTGTCTCTGAAAAGGGACTTCCTCCCCCTTAAGCTCTCTCCACCCCACCCAAGAGTCCTGGATTGTGAGTTGCTGCCATTGTGCCGGGTTTATTCTTAGCCCCAAATGAGACCCGTGAAGAGAGAGCAGCTGTTTTGGGTCTCGGTCCGTCAGTCGTGGCCAGGGCTGGAGCCAGTGTCTCTCTGTGTTTGTGGATGTGAGAGACAGAGGGCTCTCCTGCTCTGATGCTCCAGGCTCCTTGAGTCTTTCTGGAGAACTGTGCAATTCCCAAAGTGAACCAAATGTCAGGGCAGAGCTGGGACAAAGAGGAGATGGGGTGCTTCGGAGGAGCGTGGATGATGGGAGCCCCAGCAATGATGAGGGGGACCAGTCTCCCAAGAGAGGAGGGAACCCCTCGGGCTTTTGGGGATCTGCACCTACCTTGAACACCACAGCTTCTCAATAATAGCTATCTCAATAATCATTTATTTCCTTCTTTACTCTCTCTCCCCCCCCTCCATCCCATCCACCTTCCCTTTTCCTTCCTTCCTTCCTTCCCTCTTTCCTTCCACCCACTTTTCCTTCCTTCCTTCCTTCCTTCCTTCCTTCCTTCCTTCCTTAATCAACACCATCCTTTCCCTCCAAATATTCTTTCTTCCTTTCCTTCCTGTGTTCTTCCTTTCCTCTTTCATGCCCTTTTCTTTTCTTCTCTTTTCTGCAGACCACCCTCCGTTTCCTCCTCCTTCCTCTTCTCCTCCTCTTCCTCCGGAGGGTCTCCCTCCTCCTCCTCCTGCCGGCATGACCTCGGAAACGGACGATGAGGCCCCCCTCAGTAAGTGACCGCAGGAGGCCCAGGCCTTGCGCTCAGAAGACCGGACTCCGAGGGTGGCGTCCCTTCATGCGCCGGCCAAAAGCAGGGGCTGCTGGGGCCACAAGCCAGGCTTTCTTCTTGGGGAAGTAAGGTGGACTATGGCTTTGCTCCAAGCTGAGCATCCCAAAGCCCTGGAGCATGTAAGGGCAGGTTTAGTTGAGGAGTCTCCTTCTCCAAGGAGGCACATTTTTGGCCTCTGTCTGGCAACGTTCATCTGGAAAATTTGGGGATGTGGGGGACTCCAGTTCCCCTAATCCCCTTCGAACCAATATAGCCGGCTAAGGGTGGCTTTGGTGAACTGGAGTCCAAAACTCCTGTTCCAAATTGGAAATGCATTTAGTGCCGTTTTCAAGCCTGGCCACCTCTCTCCGTTGGTGAAGCCGAAGGCTTTCGTGGCCGGCATCCGTAGTATTTTTGTGGGTTTTTCGGGGCTGTGTGGCCATGTTCTAGAAGAGTTTGTTCCTGGCGTTTCGCCGGCATCTGTGGCTGGCATCTCGAGAGGAGATGCCATTGGGTTCCCCCCACTGGGTTTGGCGCATTGGCGAGAGTTGCACAACTTGGGAGCTGAGCCAAAGAGAGGAGCCGGTTTAAGACACTCTACCCAAAACCCTTAAGGTGCACCACTTGTTATGTGCGCGTGCTCACAATGCTAGCACTTTGAAAAGAGGAAAAAGGGTCAGGTTGGTGGGGCAGAAGGCGAGGTCCCCCCTGCTTCAAACCTTGCTCTGCCCGGCCGGAGAGGGTGACTCAGCCGCCAGGAAACGAGTCCCGAGGGCTTCTGTTTTTCTGCTTATTGTCCTGTTTTGTGTGCCTCCGAGTAGTTTCCCAGCTCCCCGTTCGGAGCCAGAGAACAAGGGCTCCTTAAAAGGAGGCAAAGCAAACCAGGAGGAGAGGTGGAGGAAGAGGGGGAGGAAAGGAGCAGGTTTTTTACAGCTGGAGCCACGAAGGGGCTTCCAAGGAACGCAGTTGCAGGCCTGGACGTTCCCTTCGCCTCTGGCCAGCTTCCCTCTCCTCCTGTTCCTTCGCCACCCGGCTTTTTGTTTCTCCCCTCTGCGACTTTTCGTCTCCAAAGGTTGCCTTTCCCTCGGAGGACTACAGCACACAGTATCCTCCCATCGCAGGGTGGGTTTGGGGAGTCGCAATCCCCTTCCCAGCTCCATCCGTCTCTTGCGGTGGCTCGAGCGCGCATGTTTACGCGTTGCGATGTGGGAGCAGCCTAAACTGAGTCATTCCCCGTTCCCATTGCTCCACATCTGGCACCCCAGATGTGCGCTCCCCATGCCTCAGCGTCCCCCAGGATTTTAAGTTGGGCCTTTCATGAACCGAGAGGCTGACCCCATGGCAAGGCCGACCCTTGTGCTCACTGCAAATACCAAGCGGCCAAGCCTCCGCGTCTCCTGCCTTGCCCCTAATTCCAGATCCTCAGTGGAAAAAGGAGTGGCCCTCCGCACATGGCCAGAGGCGGCATTGCTCTTGATGATTCAACTCCCCTGCCCAGAATTGGGGCTTCTGGCACAATGCAGAATAAGGGCTTCTGGCACTTCTGGGACTAAAATTAATCCCCAGCAGACTTTGGAAAGAAGTTCAGTATAGCCTTTTGGGGACCCTGGGAGCGTGAGTGTGCCGTCCAGGATGGGTCCGGCTTTGGAGGCGAGAGAGCGTCCCTTCTCTGTCCCCCCCTCCCAGCTCTCAAGTCCTCCGTAGAAAGAGCCGTTTGATGGGCGGCGCGGGGCGTAGCGCATTCTTTGGGGGTGACTTGAGGCAGGGAGAGGAGCCTTCCCATGCCCCAGGGCCATCGGTCATCTGGGACGGAGGGAGGGTCTGAATGGGCCATTGTGGGAGACGGAGAACAAGGGCCCCTGTGTCCTGGCCTTGCGTCGGAGACGGGTGGGCACATTGGCATCTTGGCCTGCCAACCAGAAAGAGACGAAGGGTTAGGGTTTGCCCCTTTGGCTCTGGACATGGACAGTGAGAAAGCAACTTTTCCCAAAGTTTGCACCCAGGGCCATGCATTCCCAGCTCACTCCAAGATGTCTTTCTCTTGCAGCTTGTCCCGTCCACTCCTTTCTTTCATGGATCTTGTTCCTTTCTCCTTTAGACGTGGCTCAAGGGTCCCTGAGGTCCACAAAGTTGGCACCTGGAAGGGTCGCCATCACGGGCAGCCCCTTTGCCAAGGCCCAAACGTTGACCTCGAGAGCCCTTCGGAGACGCTCAGACAGGTTTCTCTCTCTGCCTGGTCTCGGTCATGCCATATACCTGGTCAGGGACTATATGCAAAGAACTAGGATTGCACAGGTGCAATTCCCCTTTCTTCATGTATAAGACTGAGATAGAACTGACCCGCCTCACAGGGCTGTTGTGCAGCCAGGAGCAACGAGGGAAAACCCTTGGAAAGGGTAGGATTTAAACTCATGATGATGGAGTAGTAGTTGGGGGTCCCCTAACCCACAATAAGGCATTATTTTTAAAGCAACAGTTGTGTGTTCAGATGGACAGTCAGTCCTAGCCTTTACATATCCATTTGAACTGCAAAAATAATCCAGTTTGAGACCGCTTTAACTGCCCCGGCTCAATGCTAGGGGATGCTGGGGACTAAGACATTTGGCCGCCTCTGTCCAGTGCCAACGTAAACTACAATTCCCAGGAATTGCACTGAACCAGGGCAGTTATAGCAGTCTCAAACTGGGTTATTTCCGCAGTGCGTTCTGGACCTAAGAGAGCGCAGATTCATATTCGAAGTTAGTCCGACGTGGATCTGGGGTGAACCAGAGTCCACAAAACCTTATGCCAGGAATTTCTTCTTCCCAGAACGTCTCAAAGGTGCTCCTGGATCCCTTTATGTCTTCTTAAACAGAGACGGGCTCTTTGTAAACATGTTTGCAAATCCCCTTTCCCTGTTTTTATTTTCCACTTTGGTCCAAAGATCTGGATTGTATTTAGCGGAGACAGCTTTCTGCCCCTGAGCCATTTCGGTGCCGAAATGGACACCCAGTAAACCGTTTCTTTATAAAATACTTACTGACTTTTATTTGAATATATATATAGAAAGAGAACTTGTAGCATCTTTCAGACTAAATGGAAGGAAGAAATTGGCAGCAGGAGCTTTCCTAGACTTAGGTCTACTTCCTCAGATGCATTTGGCTATTATTATTATTATTATTCAAAGACATAGCCATGTTAGTCTGTAGGATCAGTACGTAGAGAGATCTTGCAAAACCTTTGAGACTAAATGAAGGGAAGAAGTTGGCAGCAGGAGCTTTCCAAGACTAAAGTCTCCTTCCTTGGATGCGTTTGGTTACTACTATTACTATGATTATTTTTATTATTATTGTTCAAAGATATAGCCATGCTATTCTGTAGGATCAGTACGTAGAGAGATCTTGCAAAACCTTGGAGACTCACTGAAAGAAAGATGTTGGCAGCATGAGCTTTCCTAGACTTAAGACTAATGCATCTGAGGAAGTAGACTTAAGTCTAGGAAAGCTCATGTTGCCAACTTCTGTATTTCAGTGAGTCTCAAAGGTGCTGCAAGATCTCTCCGCATCGACTGAGGTATAGCTGCACAATGCAAAAACCATTGAAAATAGTCCCATAACCAAAACGTGGAAGGTTACGAAGCCCCTCCTGCCAGGTCCTATATATCTTTTCATTCACGGCAGCTAAGACCAGGCAGGAAAGGTCCAGTTTGCATCAGAAGCACCTGCAACACCAAAAAGCAAAAAGTATCCCACTTGGTCGGTCCGTTTGCAGCTGCGTCTGGCGGTTGCGCCTGGCCCGGGATCCTCCTGGCGCGGGTCCCGTGTGAAACCTGGGGGTGGGAAGCCCAAAAAGCAAAAATGAGACTGCAATAAAATAAATGCAGGGCTGTTTGCATTTTGCAGACAGAGACACAGCCCTCGCTCCTGGGAACGGAGGGCCCTCGGACGTTGGCCTGGGAGAGAAAAGTTCGGAAGTCCATTCGGGCCGAAACGCCCGCCTCTCCCCGGCTAAGAATGGGACGAAGGTGGCTGAGTTTGCAAATGCGCGCCGGAGGAAGAATGCCGCATTGAAGCGAGTGCCGAGCGTCGCCCCATTGAAGGGTGGGGTGAGCGCCTTGGCGCCTTTGGCCCCTTTCAGAAAACACGCGCACACACACACATATACAAAGATGCCTTTGGAAATCCTACACACACCTCTCCCCGTGCCAGCGGTATGCGTGGCGCGCATGGAGCAAGCTGGCATGGGCTGTTGACCAATACACGTGGTGCAGGGAGGAAATTGGCAAACGTTACCGGCCAGAGATCTTGCAACACCTTTGAGAGCAAGTGAAAGAAAGAAAGTTGGCAGCATCAGCTTTCCTGGACTTCAAGTCTACTTCCTCAGATGCACTCCACCAAATGCATCTGAGGAAGCAGACTTAAGTCTAGGAAAGCTCATTCTGCCAACTTCTTTCTTTCACTTACTCTCAAAGTCAATCTACACATATTGATTCTACAGACTAACACGGCTACATCTTTGACTTATTGGCCAGAATCCATCCGGTCACTGGTCAAGTAAAACCCATTGAATCCGATCCGGTGAAAGTAGTTGTATAGCGAGTCGCTGTGCAGGAAAATCCCATTGACTCCATGGGCATATCTAGCCTGTGATTCATTGATGCTTACTTTCTCTGGTTACCTTTGTTCCCAAAGTGAGAGAACTGCAGTCCTTGGGGATTAATCTGGACCTCCTGGGACCCATAAAGGGCCCTTTCGGTTTCCCCAAATGGCCGCGCACCTTTCCGCATGACAGCATCATTTCAGGCATCATTAAAAGACTTAGGATCTTATCAGAAGGGAGGAATTTCTCTTTATTGCGAATGGAGCCAATTCAAATTCATGTGAATTCGCTAGTTTAGTGAATTTACATAATTCCCATTGCGTTTGGAATGCGTTCAGAATGACTTCCCATTACCCGAAAATGACCCCCCATTGCCCGAAATTGCGTGAGATGCTTTAATCTGCAATAACGTAAAACCCATGATTGCGTTCGGAATGACTTCCCTTTTGCCCGAAATTGCGTGAGATACTTTAATTCGCAATAATCTGAAACCCCACGATTGCGTTCGGATTGCCATTGGATTATACTCCCAATTTCCGACGTCTGATAAGGTCCATAGTTGCCAGCAGTTAAGGACATATACCCAAAATAGCCCAGTATTTGTTCCTTTCCTTTCTTTTTGGCTTTGACTCCGCTGACCGCTGCTGACCAGAACGTGGCCCATGCAAAGTTATCCGGAGACGAAGGTGGCCCTTTGGGGACTTTTGAGGATCCTTACACTTGTTTTATTCCTTCCCAACTTAAACATGGTTGCAATCCATCCCAACCCAGGTCACGATTCTCCTCCTTCTTCTCCTCTATGGTTCTGAGTAAGGAATGAGAGGCGGGGAGGTAGTTTGCGCGTTGCGCGGTCAGCGCAGAGGGGCCGCTGGTCATTTTGGCGCTGATTTCTTCTCCGTTGGCTTCCTCCCAGTCTACTTTAGGGCTCTGGTGAACTTCACAAAATCCATCGACTACAGTCCGCGCCTGGACGACGTCGGCTCCGAAGAGTTTCGAGATGTCTCCGAAGCGGTGGTCGACACGGTAAGAAGGCGGCAAAGGGACCCTAAATGGGAGCGAAAATCCGACAGGTGTTTGGAAATGCAGTAGCTTGCGTGCGTTGCTCTGGGTTCTAATCTCTGGAGTAGCAGAAAACAAGCTCGCTCCATGTCCAAATACTTAAAACAGGGCTATCCTATTACCCCTAAACTGTCTCTTTTCGGGGCTAAACAGACCCAGATCAACGTCTCCGGAGCATCCTCCCCAAAAAGGCTCCCTTGGCCTCCTCTTTGCTCTTTTTCCACCGGCGAGCGAGCACCTTCTTTAAACAGACCTTAAGCTTTTTAACTCTTTGGGACGGGAGGATGTGAGATAGAGGCGCTCCTTATGTAATGTGCGCTTCATGCGTTTTTTAAATGGTTTTTAAAGGAACGTTTTAGTTGGGTTGGTGGCTCCGTGCTTTTTAAGCTTTTTGCATCACACGCTGCTTTGTTTTAACTTAGCAACTGGGGAGAAAACCAGATATACATTAAACAGATGAAAGCAAAACGAATGCATAAAATCTGGGGAGTGAGACATCCCCAACCCTGCTCGATCCAGCAGTTCCTTGCATCTCATTAAATAATATTAATTAATAATAATAGTAGCCCGCCTCTCCCCAAAGGATCAAGGCAGGTAACAATCCTAATGAAAGGAAAATGCCTTGGGGTAAGGTATCCAGATGCTCCGATGCTAGTCTCAGAAATAAAAGTGGTTTTTGCATGTCGCATGGAGGAAATTATCTATATTATGGGTTCCCCGAGGTCCTTCTCTTTCACTGACCGGCCTTTTTCCCCCTCTTGCAGCTGGAGTCCGAATACTACAAAATCCCCGGGGAACAGGTGGTCAGCGTGGTCTTTATCAAGTGAGTGGTGGGCATCCGTTTTCATTCTGGAGGAAGGAAGGAAGGAAGGAAGGAGCGGCCGGCGTTTGGGAGCCTTTGCTTCTTTGCAGGCGTCTGCTGTGGACAAAAATGCAGACTGGGAGGAATGGGGTTTGGTTCAAGAGCCTAAGACAGAGAACATGAGGAATCCCCATTTCCAAATTGCCGTGGCCTTTGCAATGCATGGCCCTTGGGCACCACCTTCAAGCAAACCTTTAAGACTTGCATTTTTTCTTGCTGGAGATAAAGAAAGGAAAAGTAACCAGAGGCAAAAAAAAAAAAAAAAAGAGGAAAGACTTGGGACAGGTTTCGCCTCCTTTTGGCTCCGATTGCCACCAAGGTGCAACCTTCAAGAGATGGTTGGTCTGCGAGGGAATTTGGCAAGGAGAAAAGAAGGGCTGCCCACCCCTGTTTTGCAAAAGTTACCCCTAATAATAAAAATAATAATAAGTATTATTATTATTATTATTATTATTATTATTATTATATTTCCCGCCTCTCCCTGCAGATCGAGGCAGGATTACAACAAAATAAAAGTACAAATACACAGTAAAATGTTCCATCAAGCCCTTAAGCCCACCAACAATTGCAATAGTGAAATTCAGTTTTACCATTGTAAAATTCAATTTTACCATTGTAAAACTTCAGTTTTACTATTGTCACTTTCCCCAGGCGACAATGAGAAGCAGTGCCTCTCCAATCCTGCATTTTCATATTTTCTAGAAAATCATGAGTGTGATCAATGGGTTGGGAAAGGGAACACTTTCTCCCATGCCTTAGGTGCAGCATTCAAATCCTCCCCAAAAAATATGTCTGCTTTTTGGAAGGAACCACGTCTTCCAGAATTGGGGATTCTGGGATTTGCATCCCACCAAAAATGAGCTTTCCTGAGCTTTGCACACATGGGATTTATCCCCTTCCGATCCCTGGTTGTGTGTGTTTCTGCATTGCCTGTTTCCACCTGGAAACAGAGGAATATACCTCCATTAATTGGGGCTTACTCCTTACCTTTTTTTCCTTCCTTCGTTCCTTCCTTGCAGGGAAATCGACGGCTACGTTTTCGTGGAGCTGGACGTCGGCTCCGAAGGCAACGCGGACGAGGACCAGATCCGGGAGGTGCTCTTCTCCGTCATCGAAAGCGGCTCCATCGCTTCCTACGTCACGTCCACAACTGGTTTCCAGTTCCGGAGACTGGGAGCAGGTGAGCCTCTTGGGCCGGGCTATAATTAACCAGTATATATATGTGTGTGTGTGTATGTGAGTGTGACGGTGGCGATGGGGTTGTTGTCTGTCCGTTTCGGGGGTCCCGTTTCCAAGACCCCCAGTAACTCTCCGTTTACTTCCAGCCCAAACCCCTCCGCCTCCGGTTTCGCCAGAGACTCCAGGTAAGAAAGCAAAAGTGCAAAGGAGAGGTGCAAAGCAGGAACGGCGTGCGGTTGTGTGTTGGTGCGTTTGCATGTTTGGAGAGGTTTCACTCCCCTTTTCCAACCTGAGTGCTTTAGTCACGGTTAAAGCGCACACTACTGTATATATGTATAAGTCGAAGGCACGTGTTGGGATCAAAACGATGGATTTTTGATATGGCCCGTGAATAAGTCGAGGGTAAAATTTAGGGGCATGTAGCAAAGGATTCGGGGGACTCCACTTTCCCAGAATCGAGATCGAAGAAAGGTTGACTTTCCTGACCTGTGTGTTTTGGAGAGGTTATCCTCCCCGCAACCGTCCTTGCATGCACACCCATGCGCCTATGCACACCCACAAACACACAACTCACACACCAGGTGCCTCCTTGACTTTGCTCAGCCCTGGAATCCAGAGCGGAAGAAGAAGAAGAAACAAGAGCTCCCCGGCTCAGGTTTCGCCATCTGCAGAGGCCTCTGGACAGCTCCGCCGTTTGCAGAGATTTATTGCAAGGAGGTTTCAAAGTCCAGACGTCCCTCGGTGGCTCCTTTGGGGGCTGTGCTTAAAACGGGGCAAACATTTCCTTCGGCTGGATTGGCTGGCTGGGGCTTCTGGGAACTGCAGTCCAAAAACGAGTGTTTCTTGACGCTCTATTCCATGGCTGCCCCATTACGGAATTAATGCAGCTTGGCACCGGTTTTAATTGTAATAATGATGCTGGATGCTGGTTTGGGGATTCTGGGAACTGCAGAACAAAACAAAATGAGGACTTTCCTTAGCTCTTGACTGGATAGGAAGATGCCCCTCGCTTTGTTTGGCTGGCATTTGCAACCGCTAACTGTGTGCTGTGTCGGTCTGGTGTGGGTTTCTTTGTATGCGTATGTTCTTCACCCCTAACAAAAGTGTGGAAGTGGGTCCTGCTTTTTTCCAGCCATGAGTTTTGGGAAGCATGCAAAGGTCAGAAGGGAAAAGGGATCGTCCTTCTCGCTTTTTGGGTTTGGCGCAGCATGCAAAGCCTTGTCCGTAGCTTTGGCGCTAAAGGAACCGCTTTGCTTCCAGAAGAAGAACCCAGCTTTCTTTGTTGGCATCATCCATGACCTGCTTTAAAATTGGCTCCGGAGGCTAGGATCCAAACCAAGGGCATCAAACAGAGGTTGGATGGACCTCTTTCAAGAGCGCTTTGGTTGACTTTTGTGGTTCTTTCCATTTCTAAGATTCTGTAAAATGTACAAATATGAAACTAGATTTTCAACGGGAGAACGGTCCTTGGCAGCAGTAAACAAGCCGACTCCATCCTTTGCATGGCATCCTTTCAGATATTTAAAGATAGCCATCATGCCTAGATTTTAAGATGATTCGTCTCGTTCTGCCAAATATCCACCAGATGGAAGCATTTCATCAGGTTTATACAAACGCCACTTCCAAGATGCCAAGCAGGGATACCGTTCTGGGCCAACCCAAATGCACAATATACTTGTTGCAAGCTTTCGAAGCCCCATGTTCAAAGTTTGCAACGAGTTATTGTTGTTGTTGTGTGTTTTTATATCTCGCCTTTCTCCCAATATAGGGACGGAAGGCGGATAAAATCACTGCTTGGTTTGAGTTTACTAAATAGCCAACACGGCTAAGCACGACTTCCAATATGTTTAGTCTATCTGGCAACACGCTCCCCAAACACACCAAGCTTTTCTTCTACTTTTCTTCTTCACCTGCCACCAAAAAGATGGCAAAGAAGGAGTTCCAAAGTTTGGGAAAAGCAATCTCTGATTCCAAGATCCAGGAGAAGCGATCTCCGAGAAGGTCTTCTTTTTCGTACCCACCAAATTTGCTGAGAAGGTGTTTGGATGGAGAGGAGGACCTCTCCTGAAGATTTTAGACATTGACCAGACTTGGGTAGGAAGACACCGATCTTGCAAAAAGGGGAAATGTTCCCCCAGACCCTCAGCGGTGCATCTTGTGCAATAATAATAATCATAATAGGAAGGCCTCACAGAGCAGAGGTAGAGGAGATCTGTGCCAGCCACATAGAGAGACCCCATGCTGCGGCCCTGATCCTGAACTTGTGCTTTATTATTATTTATTTCAGTGCCCCCGGAAGTGCGCGCCTGCACCTTCGAGGAGTTTTCGTGCCGCAGCGGGGAATGCATACCCAGGGAGTTCCTCTGCGACCGGCGACCGGACTGCCGAGACATGTCGGACGAACTGGACTGCGGTGAGCAAAGGACGGCGGTCCTGGCTGAGGACGGAGGGTGGGCCGGGGGGCTCTCCATACCAGGCAAGCCGCTCTTCCCCACCATCTTGGGTCTCACTGCAGCCCCTCTTTCCGCTCCTGCCCCATAGATGAGCCGACTGTTCCCGAGTGCGCCGAGGACGAGTTCACCTGCGACAGCAGGGAATGCGTTCTTAAGCTGTACCGCTGCGACGGACAACCTGATTGCGGGGACGCCTCTGACGAAGACGGCTGCGGTGAGCAACTAGAGAGGGACCCCGGTCCGGAAGATGTAGCTCCCCCACTTTGGGGGATTCCTATGCACCTTATCCCATGGATTTTTTTTAATCTGCCAATTCAAGAAAAAGTCTCAATTCCAAATAGCAAGCCTTGATTTTCCATTTTATATAAGGGACACCATTTTATTTATCCGCCATTATATTTAATGGGACTTGAGCCTCCATGGATTTTGTTATCAACGGGGGATGGGGGGGGTGGGGGTGGTACTGGAACCAAACCCCAGCAAATAACAAGGTCCACTGTGATACAATGCGATAGCTATTGGAGACTGCAAGCAACCACAAAATGGCTCCAGCATCTTGGATGCAGTTAATTCCGCCGTTCTCCTTCTCACTCACCACCTTCTCTCTGTGTTTTCTCTCCAAAGATCTCACAACCCCTCCGCCTCGTGCCGCCTCACCGCGGCCGATGACCACCCGGATCCCCGCCACCACTTTGTCCCCGGTGACCACCCGCCGGGCGCCGGTCACTTCCCCGCCTCGAGTTGGCGCCGCCAAACCCTCGCTTCCCTCGGAGCTGCGTCCGTGCCGGAAAGACGAGGCCGTCTGCTCCAACAAGCAGTGCATCCCTCGAGAATACATCTGCGACGGAGAGAGGGATTGCCGCGACGGCAGCGACGAACTGAACTGCGGTGAGTCTGGAGACCCAAAGGCCGGGGAGCATGAGCCTCGGCAACCGTGCGGCCCTGTTACTTCAAATAATTTTGTTTGAATATTATTAAATTTCAACGACAAAGACTGGCCATTGACAAACATAAATGTAAAGTGACATAAAATGGAACAGTTATTATTTCAGGGTAAGAAAGGAATTGTTTGCAAGCTGCGGTCCTTCCCTTTGTCTGAACTGAGGCTGCTTTTCTTCCTTGGGGAAAAGGGGAGCCTTGCAGGGAAAAGAAACGAAGGATGCTGCATTCAGGGTTGGTGTTTTCGGGGACATTATTGTCAGATGCTAATTTCTTTCTGTTGTTCTCGGTAGGGACGCCGAGCCCCTGCGAACCCAACGAGTTCAAGTGCCAAAATGGCCACTGCGCCCTCAAACTCTGGCGTTGCGACGGGGACTACGACTGCATGGACGGCTCGGATGAACTGAATTGCCGTAAGTGTCCGGAACGGGTTTATATAAATATATTAATTTTCCGTTTTGCAAAATAAATCAGATAATAATAATGAGAGTCCTGCAGTGCAGGAGGGCGAGGAGAGAAATTTATAGGATGCATAAGGAAATGGGGGAAATTCACAAGGACGCTATGCACCAAGCGGGTTTGCTGTTGTGTCTAATGCCGTCCTTTCTTCCTTGCAGCCACAAAGGGTCCCGGGGACACCTGCGGCCCCGGTCAGTTTGTCTGCGTGTCCACCCGCAACTGCATCCCGGCCAGCTATCAGTGCGACGAAGAAGCGGATTGTCCGGATCGCTCTGACGAAATTGGATGCAGTGAGTGGGACGGGGAAATGGCCTGGCGCCTGTGTGTGTAAGGAAAAGAGGAAGAATGCCTTCCTCTTCTTCTCCTTCTAATCCTCATTTCTGTTCCTCTCCTCCAGTCCCGCCGCAGGTCATCACACCCCCGGAGGAGTTTGTCCAGGCCTCTCCCGGAGACACGGTCCGCTTCACCTGCGTGGCGGTCGGCGTTCCCACCCCCATCATCACCTGGAGGCTGAACTGGGGCCACATCCCCAGCAGCCGCAGGTAGGCAACCAGGAGACCTGACCCGTCGTCCCTCCTGGCAAAGACCCGTCTCGTTCTGGGGCTGTTGGGTACCCTAACCCCCCTTTGTCCACCCGCAGGGTGTCCATCTCCAGCGAGGACGGCCGAGGGACCCTGGTCATCCAAGACGTCAAGGAGGCCGACCAGGGAGCCTACACCTGCGAGGCCATCAACGCCCGAGGGATGGTCTTCGGCATCCCTGATGGTGTCTTGAGCCTCACGCCGGGGCGAGGTGAGATGGACAAGATACGGGGGATTTGACTTCCTTTTAAAATATTTTTATTGATCCTATATCTATGTATGTCCGTTTAACGCTTACTGGCGTTCACAAACTTTCCCTTCCTTACCCGCACCCCAATTCCTTTTCTCAACCCAGGGCCTTGCCCCGAAGGACACTTCCACATCGAAAGCACCGGTCAGTGTCAGCCTTGCTTCTGCTTTGGGGTCACCAAGTCCTGCCGCGGCACCAGCCGACACCGGAACCAGATCCGCTTGCGTTTCGACACACCGGACGATTTCAAAGGTAAGACGGCAGAAGGACGTTGGAGCATCCGAGGAAATTGGGGTACGGAGGACTTGCACACCAAAGTCAACATTTGTATGTGTTGGCCCATAGAGCAAATCCAATAACATCCAAACAATGTTACCTTTACTGGACCAACCAAAATGCACAATTACATGTTGCAAGCTTTCAAAGTCATACTGGCTTCTTCTTCATCGGGCAAACAGGAGGGGAAAAAATGGAAGATGTTATTCCTAGGCCTGAATTTTGCTGTTTCTGGTCTTAGTTCAGACGGTAGGGAGGGCTATCTTCGGGCGGTCACTGGTAGATTTCCAAAGTCAAGGAAATGTAATGTCCATTTGCAACTCGGAGAAGATGTTTCCTTGGAATCCAGCATGTCTCCTTCCTTTGTAATGATTTATCTAAATTATTTCTGTATAATTTAGTTGACCAAATGATCAGCAGGAAGGAGAGCCCTCCCTCTGTCTTTAAAAGCTGGGAAATCTGTGATTTTGGGGCTCGATATCCGAATCCCTTCCGTCTTCTGTAGGGGTCAATGTGACGACGCCTTCCCAGCCTGGAACGCCTCCGCTTTCCTCGACGCAGCTCCAGATCGATCCAAATTTGCAGGAGTTCCAGCTGGTCGACCTTTCGCGCCGTTTCCTGGCGCACAATTCCTTCTGGACGCTTCCCGGACAGTTTTTGGGGAACAAGGTGATGAGCGATGGGTGCAGGAACAGACAGTGGGTTCATAGGGAGAAACCAAGAGCCCACGGAGAGCCTTTTGGGGATCAGACCCCCATCTCTTTCCCTCCCCAAAGCCCCATTTTACCTTCCTACCAGGACTGGGATTTTGGGCACCGTCAGACATTTTATTCTACTTCTTAAAATTAATAATAATAATTATTATATTAAATAATATTATTATAAATATTATAAATTATTATTATTATCCTATTATTAAATTTGTTATGGATGCCTATATTCTGCCAGTGTTGGACTGGAGACCAAGTAGCTTGGAGACTAATTGAAAGAAAGAGATTGTCGACATGAACTTTCCTAGATTTCTGTCTCCTTCATCTCTCCTTCATCATGCAACAACAACAACAATAATATATTGTAGCACCGTTGAGACTAACCGAAAGAAAGAAATTGGCAGCATGAGCTTTACTAGACTTCAGTCTACTTCCTCAGATGCATTTGGTGGGGTGGACACCAGGGACAGACATATATATTCATCCTCCAGCACATTGGGGGAATGCATCTCCACAAAACTCTCTATTTCTTATATACATTAATTTAAAAAAAACCGTATGATTCCTCTGTTATGATTTGCACGGTCACCCTGTTATTATTTTTAGAAACGGTATGGTTTGCAAGCTGGCATCGCTTTTGTCTTCTGCTTCGGTTGCAGGTGGACTCCTACGGCGGGTACCTCCAGTTCAAGGTGCGCTACGGCTTGGCCCGGGGCTCGTCCGACGCGGTGCAGAGGCCCAGCGTCGTCATTGTGGGAAACGGGCAGAAGCTCATCTACCGGGCGCAAGTGCCCACCCAGCCCTCCGTGGTCAACCAGCGCCAGGTCCAGTTCACAGAGGTCAGTGGTGCCATGACAAAAAGTTGCATTTCGGAAGAAATGCAACAGCGGAGAATGGCATGGATTTATTTGTCGGCCCCAAAAGTAATGCGTCCTGGCTTTTCTTTCAAAATGACTATTGGACGGTAACTGGAAGACACCAATAAAAGGCAGCTTGCCGTATGAAAAGAAACAGGTTCCATTAAAAACACCACTGCAATACTTGGTTTTGGAATACAAATTAATTACAAATTTTTGAAATAAAAAGACACAGAGACAAATTACTTTGTTAAACAGGAACAGGAGCAAATTACTTCTTAAAAGACACAGTAACAAGTATCAGGAACAAATAAATTTTAGCAGACACAGTAACAAATTATGCGGCAACACATTATTTTTCAGGGCATGATAACAGGAACAAAAACAAATTACTACTTAAAAGACACAGGAGCAAGTAACAGGAGCAAATACTAAGGTTGTGTGTATGTGTGTGTTTTGAAAGCAAACTCTCTCAGCTCAGAAGCCAACTCCACAGGTATCCTTCCCGGGAGTCCCAGGAATCTGTGGATCTCTGGCTTTTGGGGACCTCCCCCTGGCTTCTTTTTCCAGCGTCATCTCCATGTCCTTCTTGTCTCCGCTTTGCAGGAGAATTGGGAGACTGAGTCGGGGTCCCCCGTGAGCCGGGAAGAGCTGATGCTCACTTTGCAAAACCTGGAGGCCGTCATGATCCAGACCGTCTACGACAACCGCATGGCCAGCGTGGGGCTGAGCGACATTGTCATGGACACCACCGCCACCGAGGTCACTGGCCTGGGAGTGGCCCAAGGGGTCGAGGAGTGCAGGTGAGGATGACCGGTGGTTATTTGGGTGATCTGGACAATCTCTAGGAAAGCTCTGGGAGGAAGGGCTCAGCTCTTGAGGGTGCTTTGGATCAGAGTTTGGAGAAGGTCATGAAAGAAGGGCTCAGTTCTTGGTGATGCTTTGGATCAGAGTTTGGAGAAGGTCTTGAAAGAAGGGCTCAGCTCTTGATGGTGTTCTAGATCAGAGTTTGGAGAATGACTTGAAAGAAGGGCTCAGCTCTTGATGGTGCTTTGCATCAGACCTTGGGGAAGCTGCCTCTTTTGGAGTGCAGCTCATCCAAAGTTGTACTCCAAAAGAAAAAATACCTTTTTTTTCTATGTGACAATGCTAGGGCATGGAAACCTTAATAAATTGCAAAATCAAAACCTACCGGGTGGCTTATAACAAGTCAGCCTGGGAGGAAAGCAGCGGCAAAACCTCCTCTGAATAAATCTTGGGAGAGTCAGCCTGGTTTAAAGGTCTGAGTATAAGGGACTAATTTCAGCATTAAAGAGAGATTAAAACACATTTAAAGCATCCCACAAAAAAAGCGAAAATGGTGAGTCATTACACACAATTGTGCAAATAAAGTGATGTCGGAAGTGCATTTTTGCTGAAATCCCAAAAGTAAAAAGATGCATGTGAATGCTTCTTTGTGACCACTTTAACAGCGGGTTTTGTGCAATGTCATATGAAATTGTTCCATGTAATTAACATGGTTTTTCAGGGATATTCACGGGATAAACTCCCAATCTCCTTTGTGTGATAAACTTCCAAGACTAGGACTCTTGGAAACTAGGGTTTGAATTCCTATTTAGCCCTGGAAGCTCACACTTGTTGGGCTTGGGCAAGTCAGACTCTTTCAGCTTCAGAGGAAGGAGATGGCAGCCAACCCTCCTGAAGAAATCTTCACCCTAAGGCTAGCCTTGGGTTTCCATACAGGACTGGAAGGCATGCAACAACAACAACAACAACCATTTTACAATTGGCAGGTGTCCCGTCGGCTACTCCGGCCTCTCGTGCGAGAGCTGTGCCCCTCAATTCAAGCGCGTGCCCGGCGGTCCGTACTTGGGCACCTGCTCTGGCTGCAGCTGCCATGGGCACTCGAGCTCCTGTGACCCGTTTTCCGGATACTGTCTGGTAAGCTGTGCCAAAAAGGGACGTGGGAGGACATGGGGAAAGGTCCCCAAGGACTTTGGGGGCAGAGCTTGGACTCAACGTATTAAGAAACAACACAGCAAATATGTTGCAAAGAGCACATGGCTTGCAATTGACCCCTTTTTCCCAGTTACAAGAAGGAGAAGTAAGTAGACCACCGTTCCTCACCCGTCTTTTCGGTTTGTCTCCTTTCCTCCCTCTCCAGAATTGCCAACACAACACCGAGGGACCCCAGTGCGACAAATGCAAGCCGGGTTTCTTCGGCGACGCCACCAAAGGGACCCCCACAGCATGCCTCCCTTGCCCCTGTCCTTACACGGAGCCCCCTCGCAGGTGAGCGACCTAGATATTGCGGGGAGTGTTTGGTACGAATTGGGGGACACTTGTTTTGGCCCTTGTGTTGCTATGCCATGGGTCAGACGGTGCCAACCCTAGCGCATGAGGAAGTTACTTTTCCCCCCTGGTAGTTGGCATCCCCTGAGAAGTACTGCATATACTCATAGCAGAGAAAGCACTACCAGTCTTGCTTTCCCCACAACTTGTGGGGTGTGCAGTGTGCGTGCAGATTGTGACTGAGCAAATGCTGAGGCCATCTTGCTTCCAGGTTTTCCAGCACCTGCTTCCTGGACACAGATGGACAAGCGACTTGCGACGCCTGCGCCCCGGGATACACAGGACGCCGATGCGAGAGGCAAGTTGGCAACCCTCTGTTCTTCATTACTGATATATATATATTAAAAGCAATTAGCCCAAGACAACTCTCCTAAGGGCAGATCCCCAAATCTCCTATTATTCCTGGTTGATCCCTAACTGGAAGGAAACTTCTAAGTTAGTGTCTTGTTCCTTGTGCCCTTCTTCCAGATGCGCTCCTGGC
This sequence comes from Urosaurus nigricauda, assembly GCA_034509955.1. Lineage (NCBI taxonomy): Eukaryota > Metazoa > Chordata > Lepidosauria > Squamata > Phrynosomatidae > Urosaurus > Urosaurus nigricauda. The sequence continues at coordinate 13,560,982 of JAOEGL010000008.1, forward strand.
TATGAGGGCAACCCCATCCAGCCTGGTGGCAAGTGCATGAGGGCCGGTGAGTAAAACCTTTGAGGACCACCAGCCGTGAAAACAAGGGTCACTTTATTGGGGGCCGGATCAGGGAGGTCACAGAGATTTGAGCATTTACGGTCTCCTTTTGGACACTGTGGGGTTTACCTCTGAGTAAACATACACAGCATTTGCTCTACAAAGTAGGAAAGGAAGGACGAGATTCTGGGAAGTGCTTGGAGAAGTTACACATTTTGGGGCGGTGAGTTCCAGAATCATCCGTCCGTCCAGGCCACTTCTGTAGGAGAGTTCTTGGATTTGTAGACCAAAAAGTATAACTTTTCCAAGCCCTGGTTCTGGATCACACCATTTTAGAATCGTAGAGTCTTGGACATCTATTCTAACCCTCTCCGAACCAGGAATCCACAACTAAACGCTTCCAAAGACATCCAACATCTGTTTAAATTCTTCCTAAGAAGGGGAGTCCACTACTGTCCAAGTCCGACTCTTCCACCATTGAAGTGGGAAAGTTCTTCCTAAAGTTTATACGGAATCTTTTTCTTGTAGTATGAGTTGTGTTTGAAGCCTTGGTGATCTTGTTTTTGGTCCATAATCCAAGACACCAATGCTTCTTCGGCTCTTGCACAAAGGACACGGAGCATGGCACCATCTTCTGGAACATGGGCACTGTTTTGGTGTGATTCTATGTCTTGGCTGTTCCCCTTCCCAGTCCAAAATTTGACCCTAAGATCTCTCTCCTCCAGACACGGCATTGGTTGTTTTACCCAAGTCAGGCCAGAGGAAAATAAATAAAAAACCATCTCCCAACCGTCTGTTCTTCCTCACTTAGGGCAACAGATTGTCCGATGCGATGAGCGGGGCAGTAGCGAGGCTTCGGACGGGGCTTGCCGGTGCAAGGTGAGCTAAATGACCACTTGGAAGCCCCGGAAAAGCTCCCTTTAATTTATATTAATTTGTTTTACATCCACCTTTCCCCCTTTCCAACGTGGCCTCTCGGTCTTTCCTCCCCACCAGCCCAACGTCATGGGACGACTCTGTGACGAATGCGCAACGGGGTCCTTCCACCTCAGCCGCAGCAACCCAGACGGCTGCCTCCGCTGCTTCTGCATGGGCGTCTCGCGCCAGTGTGCCAGCTCCTCGTGGAACAGAGACCAGGTCCTTATTCTCTGGCTTGATTTACACTTGGCCCTCTGCATTTGTGGCTTTTGAGGATTTGATTATTCACAGGTTTTATTAATATGTTCTCTCTAGGAATATCTAGGTCCTCCAGCACAACTCTGTGGTCAACTTTAATCAAAAGTTTCACTGAAAGGCTTAGAGATTCCTAGAGAGAACACTCTACTAGGCATTTGTAGCTCCTCCAGCGCAGTTCTATGGTCAATGTCTGGAGCACCGATGCCTGGGGGACTCACCTCCACCGTCCCTTTCCTTGTTAACCTCACCTATTCTTTGATCCCAGGTGCGAATGGCCTACGAAGATATCGAGAGGGCCCAGTTCAGCCTCTCCAACTCTGCCGGCACCCGAACAACCAGCGAGGGCATCCGCTTCGCCGGGCCGTCCGAGTTCGCTTTCTCCTCCTTCCACGCGTTGCCAAGGGACGTCTACTACTGGGTGCTTCCGGAGCGTTTCAGGGGAGACAAGGTGATGCCCTCGTTGTCTTGTGGTCCTAATGCAAAATCTCTCCGACAGAGAAAGACAAAAGGGAGCAGAGGGTGGAGGAGAAAAGGGAGACTGGTTGGGAAGAATCTTGGAAGACAGAACGACTTGTCTCAATATGTTCAATGGCGGATCCACTGTTGTCACACCGGGATCTTTGCTTTCGGTTTTAATGCAGCCACACTGAGTGATGAGGAAGCTGACTTGGTCAAAAGGTCCTGGTAAAGATTAGAATAGCTTTGCTCTCAAGCTGTATCCTTGCCCAGTCCAACCTGGAAACATGCAAAGCCTGACCTCTAGCTCTTTCCAAAAGGATGCCCCTGATGCCGTCTACCTCTGCGTCCTTTTTCCAGGTGACCTCCTACGGCGGAGAGCTGCGCTACACCATCACCCACGACGTCTTCCCCGGCGCCCCTCTGCTGCGCAGCCAGCCTGACGTTTTGCTGCAAGGGAACGGCATTTTCCTGGAGCACAGGGTTGACACGGTCCCTTTGCCCGGAGCACCCACCTCCTTCGCAGTGCCTTTCCGGGAGGTGAGTCTCTTCACAGAGCTTGGCAAAGTCCCTCGAAAGAAGTCCCTTTCCATTGTCTTCTCCAGCTTCTTTTTTAGATGCCTTTGATTCGTGTTTCATCTCGCATTTGGGCCACATTGATTTACAGTAACTTTCCAGGCAGTTAGGAACCTGACCTTTAGATACCGGACTTGAATCCAGGACCGTTTGCACGTAAAGCAGAGCCTCTGCCCACTGGGCTACAGTCTTTACCGTTAAAACGGAAAGAAGCTTCCTCATGGTTCTGAATTAAATACAAATAGAAGAAGATACCTTAAATCGATGCTGGGAAAAGCGTCCCCTGAAAGCTGCTTGTGGCCCCCAGTCCTTCACTCTCGCTGTCCTCCCTTTCAGCAATTCTGGCGCCGCGCGGACGGACAGAACGCCACCCGCGAGCACCTCCTGATGGCTTTGGCCGACATCGACCTTTTCATGATCCGGGCTTCTTACTCTGAGCGGCCGTCAGAGAGCAGGTCAGGAAGGGTGGCGAGAAATCCTTGGTGGTCAAAGGGGCACTTTATGTTGGGCCTAATGCGGTGGGTGCAGATGCCCATCTCCAGCAAGGATGGGGAGCTTCATTTGTTCCAAGGGCCACCTTCGATTCCAGAACTATTCTCGGGGGCCGCACTTCAGATACACAACGATAAGTCGAGGGCAGGCTTATGGGGCCAAAATGATGGATTTTGATATGACCTGTGAATAAGTTTGATATGACCTGTGAACAACCTTCCTCATCGCCGCCTCCGTCTTTCAGGATCTCCGGCATCCACATGGATGTGGCTGTGCCACATTCGACTGGCCGGGACCCAGCCTTGGAAGTGGAGGAATGCGCATGCCCCCCAGGATACCGCGGACCTTCATGCCAGGTGAGCAGGACCTTCTTTTGTATGTGACTCACTCATGGTCAGCCTGTGGTTCTCCATGGTCAAGAGGGGAATCGAAGCCTGAGCTCTGGAGTTGTAGTCCAGTGCTCAAACCACTGGCTCTCACACCTTACCCAGCATGTATATTTTTGCTCAGCCCCTCCTTCATTCATCTATTTGCTATTGGCTACCACAGACCTCTTTAACTCCTTGGGGTTCTTGCCATCCGCATTTGGAAATAAGATTTTGCATGTCCATCTGTGACCATGGAACATGCAGGGGTGGCACTTTGGGCTGGATTGGGGGCAGAGTCGGGGCATAGCGTCCTCGTGACACATGCCACTCCAGATAACGCAGCGTCCAGATGATGCAGCACCGAAGGAGCGCCATATAGCCGTGCCGCCGTGGCCATGGCACCCTTTCGAGGAGGGAAAAAGGAGCCACTTTGTGGTTCCCTTTTGCACCCTCGAAAGGCCAGATCAGAGCCACAAAAGGCCAGATCGGAGCTAGGAAAGGGCAGGCTGGAGCCCTCACTCCCCAATCCACACCTTGTCCACCCTCCCCAGCATTGTTTTCTATCCCTTTCCCCCAGGACTGCGATGTCGGCTATGCGCGCACCACCAGCGGCCTCTATTTGGGCACCTGCGAGCTCTGCAATTGCAGCAGGCACGCGACCGAATGCGACGCGGAGACAGGAGACTGCCAGGTGAGAGAGGCAGCAAGGAAGGAACAAGTGTGCAAGTGGACAAGGGCACCCCTTTGTGTGTTACACACACACACACATCCTCCTCCATACTGTAAAACTGTAGGGCCAGCTAGCCCTATCTAGAGGCCCACACACTCGTTGATTAACAATTCAGATCATTATACAGTCGACCCGCCTTATCCGCAGATTTTTTATCCACGGGTTCAAGCATCCACAGCACACCTTGATTTTGCCATTTGATATAAAGGACACCATCTTAACGGGGCTTGAGCACCCACAGATTTTGTTATTTTACATAAGAGATACTCTCTTCCTATGCGGTTGCATTTAACGGGACTTGAGCATCCATGGATTTTGGTATCCACGGAGGGACCTCCAACCAAATCCCAGCAGATATACCAAAAGCCCACTTACATAAATACTCCAATAGCAAACTTTGATATTACCATTTTATATAAGGGGCTCCATTTTACTATGCTATTGTAATTTAATAGGACTGAACACCCCAATTTGGTCTCTTCCTTCCCTGGAAAAATGGTCTTGCTGCTACCCTGGACCAGGGCAAGGGCTTCCGTTCTTAACCAGCGATGCTTGATGCCTCCTTCCTCTTCCCCTTCCCTTTTCCTCTCCAGAATTGCCAACACAACACCGAAGGACCCCGATGCGAGCGCTGCCAGCCGGGCTTCTATGGCGATGCCCGCCGCGGGACCCCTGGAGACTGCCAGCCGTGCCCCTGCCATGGACCCTTCTCCGCCAGCCAGTCGGTGCCTCTCAACACCCCCTTCCCCATCTTTGACACTCCGTGGGGCGGCTTTGGGCAAGTGGCTAACCCACCGCTCTCCTCTGTCTCCAGGGACCTCAGGACCTGCTTTCTGGACACAGATGGGCAGCCCACCTGCGACTCCTGTCCCCTGGGATACATTGGGCGGCAGTGTGAACGGTAGGGTAGATCTTTTATCTGACACTGGATCTTGCTGGATTCCCATTCCAGAGGATCTCCAGGCCTTGAAGGATGGCAGCTCCCATCATCACCTTTTACTTGTTTGCATGCAGCGCTTAGCTGTGTTGGCAACAAAAAGCCACCAGCGATACCTTTATTGGCCAGCCGAAATGCACAATATACTTATTGACTGATTGATTGATACAATATACTTGTTGCAAGCTTTCGAAGCTCCATGGGCTTCTTCTTCTTCAGGCAAGATATTACAAACCACTGGAGATGGTAGTTGGATGCCTGCGTGTTGCTTCAGTCCTTAGTGAAGATGTTATGATGGGGAGGATGGCTTTTGCAGGCATGGGGCAATAGGGAGATTTGCAAAGTCCAGGGAATTTAAAGTCCATTTGCATCTCATCAAGGACCCCTCTTTTGCAATCCAATATGTCTCCATTCCAGTGAGGTCCGGGGCCTCTTTGGGGCTGAGGCTGATGGAAGTTGCAGTCGGGCAACATCCAGAGAGCTGCAAATTTCTGCTGTTGTTGCAGCCCTACCTGGAGTAGTAGGGTTCGGGTAGACTATATGACCTCTGAGATAGCCTCTCCTAGATTTCAACGGGTACATCTCTGGGTCTTTCCAGGGATGCCAAAGCAAGTATGATTCTAGAATCATAAGAGTTAGAAGAGACCCCAAGGGCCATCCAGTCCGACCCCATTCTGCCATGCAGGAAGACATAGACTCCTAGAGTCATGCAGTTGTCCCAGAGGGAAGGACCAGATCAAATGGTCTAAGTTATAGGGTTTTGATAGGACATGGGAAGGATCGTCTCGACAGTGAGAGCAGCTGGGCAATGGACCCAATTGCCCTGGAAGGTGATGAGGTCTCTTTCTCTGGACCTCTGCCGGGGATGCTCTACCTGGAGACCTTCAATGAGCAAAGAGGATGGACTCTGTGGTCTCTGGTGTCCCTTTCCAACTCTTTGTGGCTATGAGGGGCTGAAAGAGGGTTGGCCCCTTAACTCGGTCCTCTTCTCTTGATCCAGGTGCGCTCCTGGGTACGTGGGGAACCCCAGCCGAGGACAGCCTTGTACAGGTGAGTTCCACATTTGGGTGATGGAGGCAGTGAATGGGGGGACAATGATCTTGACCATCTCTGGAGTCCATTGAGAAGCATTTCATTGCAGCCATAGGGGGAACTCCAGGCCCTGGGCCCAAAACTGCTCCTCTTGGTGCCTGAATCTGGCCCCAGGTATCCCCAAAAAGCCCTGTCCCCCTCCCATTGACACCACCTCGGAGGGGGCTTTTGTACAGTTGTTTTATAGATGTTGTATACCTTGTTATCCGCCGGGGTTTGGTTCCAGGACCCTCTGCAGTTAACAAAATCCATGGATGCTCAAGTTCCATTCAATATAATGCCATAGCAAAATAATGCCCCTTATATAAAATGGCAAAAATCAAGGTTTGCATTTGAAATTTATACTTCTTTTTTTTTTAATATTTTCAAGCCGTGGATTCTTGAATCCGTGGATAGAAAATCTGCAGATAAGGAGGGCCAACTGTAGTTCTTTTTAAAGTTCTATAGCTTTTATATAGTTGTACTGTTATTTTTAAAATATATATATACTGGAGGGCTAGTAATGGCTTGACCATCTGAGATTTCACCCTTTTTCCCATTCTTCTCCCTCCAGTTCCAGGCTCTCCGTGCCGCTGCGACCCAAAAGGCAGCCTGAGCAGCCATTGTGATGCCAGTGGGCAATGCCAGTGTAAGGTGAGGAGGGCATAGCAGCTGCAAAAGCCTCGGTTCCTGCAGGGAATCTGTACTGCAAGTGGTCTAAAACTGGAAAAACCAGAAGGATAATCATCTTCCTGGCTCTTCTCTGTGTTGCCTCCCTTCGCCTTTCCTTCCACCGTCCCATCTCTTGTTTCTCCTCTGCCCGCTTTTATAGGCCAACGTGGAGGGTCTCTCCTGCGGCTCCTGCCGCCCGCATCACTTCCACCTGAGCGCGGAGAACCGGGACGGCTGCCTGCCTTGCTTCTGCATGGGGGTCACCCAGCAGTGCACCCATTCCTCCTACCACCGGGACTTGGTGAGTTTCCTGGCCGTCTTTCCATGCCACGCTCGACTTGTCTGCCTCTCCTCCTCTCATTGCGGTCCTGATTCTTCTCCTCTTCTTCTCCTCCTCCTTCCTCTCCTGCGTAGGTCACCACTCCTTTCTTCCCTGGGAACTTCCAAGGCTTTGCCCTGGTCAACCGGCAGCACAGCGCCCGCGTCCAGACGGGCTTCACGGTGGAGATGTCCCCCGAGGGACCCCAGCTCTCCTACGGACGCTTCGGACAGCTGGGCCAAGAGTCCTACTACTGGCAGCTGCCGGAGATCTACCTGGGGGACAAGGTGAGCTGGGACCCAAAAAGTTTGGGGGCCAAAAGGGAGGAAAAACTAATGAGATCCACCCGGATGTTTTGGTTCTCACCTGGCCCTTCCAAGCCCCAAACAGGTTTTTTGCCCAGAGTCCATTCCTGTGGCCTCTGGTACCCCTAACTCCAGCCCTCTTCCAAGCAACCTTGGGTGTTTCTTTGGGGAAAGGAGGTGGAAAATCCTCCGCTGCTCAGGTAAGTCTGTAATGTAATATTATATCTGTATAATGGGGTACTGTTTTCTTTTGGGGAATTGCTGAGGACTGGAGGAAGGAAAGGAAAGAAAAAGAAAGAAGGAGAGAAACCAATATATAAAGGGAGCATGAAAGAAAGGAAAGGAAAGGAGAAAAGAAAAGTTGAAAGGAAAAAAATGTAGAAAGGTAGAAAAAGATTTAGGCAGGAAAGAAGACTGAAAGGTAGGAAGAGGAGAAAAATAATACAGGAAGGAAGGGAGCTTGGAGAAGGAAGACAAGTCCACAAGCCTGCCTTTTCCAAAGTTTCTCTTCAGATGAAGCCAGAGCAGTTAAATTTGTCTCTTTATGAGCATACGACTCTCTTCTTGGTGTTTCCAAACTATCACTCCACAAAGACTCCATCTTGTGTCTGGGAAGGCTGAAAAGGTGGTGAAGTATATATCTGAGATTGGGTTACCCCTCTTTTTCCTTACAAGTTCCTCTTTTTCCTTCTCTCTCTGTCTCCTTCCTTCTCTTCTGCCTGGGCCGTTGGGCAGAGGGAGACCTATTTTGCCCGGATGCGCCGTGCCCACAAGGTATGCAGGCAAGGTGCCCATAGTGGAGTGTGGCATGGAGGGCAAACCCATGGTGGCCTGAAATGGAGCATGGCGTGATGATGTGCCCCTCTGCTTATGGACCCTGCCATGCTTCTGAAAGTGGGGCGAGTGAGCGGGTGGGAATGCCAACCAGCCTCCCTTTGGCACCAACGTCCCATATGCCTCAGGACCAGACTCAGTTCTCTGCAAAAGAAGGGATGCCTGGTTAAGTTGTGAGAGACCTGCGGGGTTGTGGTCTTGCTGTGTGTTGTGTGTTGCTCAGTTGACATGATTATTTGGGAAACTGGTTAGAGGAAGCCCCCATAGATGCTCACGACTTGTGGCTTTGGATACAAGTGAGAGAACGTTGTCTCCTGGTTCGCATGGAATGGGGTACATGTGGCTCCCCAGTTTCCCCAATGCATGTGCCTGTCCCTCCATAATGCTCTGCAACTTAACCCCCTCCTAAACTGATTTTGTGTTGTTTCCTATCCGTTCCCTCTTTGTAGCAAATGCATTTTGCACCTTGCAGTTTGAGCGTTGGGCTTTGGGAGGTCCCCCTTCTGTTCTTGCTTGCCCTTCCTTGGAACAGAGGCAAGCAGGGATGTGGGATGGGGAGGAACAGAAGGTAACGCCAAGCATTGCCATCCTCCCCGCCATCCACCCACCCGGGTTGTGTCCCATCCTGGCAGAATTCAACCTCACTCACCGAAGAGCAGCTGAGGAAGGATGTGGCGGCTGGCTGGATCCCCAGCTCCATGGTTGGCCGAAGCAGGGCCCGGCGCGCCACACAGGTAGGGGCTGGAGAGCAGGTCCATTGGGGTCAGGGCAGAGGAACCAGAGCCATGAGCCTTGGAGGGAGTGGTACATATTGGACAGGTCCACGCAGCCATGTCAGGTTTGGTTTTCCATGGCTTCCCGACCATTTGAGGCAGGCTGGAGGTCTTTGGTTACTCTGCTCCGGACATCCTTTCTCCTCTCTGGGGTTTTCCCTGTGCTTCATCCCCCCAAGTGCTGGCCTTCCTCCATCTTTTTCTCTCACTCTCCTCTCCTCTGTCCCTCTTGCCTTCGGCTTCTCTCCGTCTCTGCTTCAGCGTCAGGACCAGGATGCCCAGATGAGACGGGACGCTGAAATCTGGGAGATGCTCTCCAGCTTTACCAAAAAGCGGGCAGCGGCCCCTTCCAGCATGGCGGCTTCTGCCCCCAAGGAGGGTGGCAATGCCCCCAAGCTCCCTCCCCTGGCAAGAGTTCAGGCCCCCTTTGCTCCCCAAGGGCCACCTCTCTCCTCTTCCGCTAGAGCTGCTCGGCTCCCTCCTTCTCTCTCTGCTGCTCCTGGCTTGTTGCACCATCAGGTATGGAGCTGAACTTTCCTTCCTTCCTTCCTTCCTTCCTTCCTTCCTTCCCAACCTCTTCCATGCTTCCTTCCACAATCTGCTCCTTCCTTCCTTCCTTCCTTCTTTCCTTCCTTCCTTCCTTCCTTCCCAACCTCTTCCATGTTCCCTTCCTTCCTTCCTTCCTTCCACAATCTGCTCCTTCCTTCCTTCCTTCCTTCCTTCCTTCCTTCCCAACCTCTTCCACATTTCCTCTTCCCTTCCTTCCTTCCACAACCTGCACCTCCCTCTCTCTTCCTCTCCTTTGTGACTGAGTTTCTCCTGCATCTTCTCCCTGCCTCAAGACCCAAGGAGAAGGACCTCTCTCTGGACGGGTTCAGGACTCCTCCATCAACCTGGTTGCTTCCTCCCAAGCCTCCCTTGGGGCATCTGAAGCCAGCAAGGTACCCATGCGCAGGAGGCAGAGGTGGCATCTCGCATGTGGCCGGGGCGGTAGGGGCATGCACAGGTGTCTGCATGTGTTGCGAAGAGGTGCCCTTGGGTGCTGGGATCCTGCCATGCGAATGTCAAACCCATTATCATCAGGGATTGTCTATGCTAAGGTTTTTTCAGCGTGGAGGGGCAATATGTGAAACTTGTTTGCTCTGTCGTGATGCTATGGTTGTGGTTGTGTTCACATTTGTTTGGAAACGCATCTCTGAGAGGAAGCATTTTGCAGATTCCATATTCTCTCCTGTTCCCTTCACATAGAGATGGATGACATGTAGCCCCAAATACCGTTTGTATGGCTCCTAAGTCCATTAGGGACGTCTCTGAAACCACTGATGGGGCACAACAGCAACACTTTCCTCCGGGACCTCCCTCCTGTTTTTTAATTCTTGGCATTGATTTTGGGGGCACAGTCAAAAGGGAAAGAGGGCAATGCCACTCTCCTACCTCCTTGATACCGAGTGGTGGCTTTGTCTTCTGCTAAAAGGATACCAAGGAGGGAAACTGGTCCCATCCTTTACTCATTTCATCTCCCCCAAAGCTGCTTTGGTGACCCCCTTCTTGATATGAAGGTTTTTTGGAATATCCCCATTTGTGTTGTTGAAATGGTTTTCCTTGGAAGGGCTGCCAAGGCTGCCTGGCAGTTGGTGCATGTTTGCTTCAGTAGAGGGCAAAGTTTGGGGAAATCAAAGGCTTTCATGGCCGGCGTCCATAGTTTTTTGTGGGTTTTTCGGGCTATGTGGCCATGTTCTAGAAGAGTTTATTTCCTTGAAGATGCCAGCCACAGATGCTGGCGAAACATCAGGAATAAAGTCTTGTACAATATGGCCACAGAGCCCCAAAAAACCCACAACAAACTTTGGGGAAATCCCTTTTTTTCTGATGGCTTCCATTCGGGAAAAAGGAGCTTGCCCAAACTCTGGAGAGCCCATCAGACATGGGTTGGATGTGCCACCCTTTAGCTTGGATTGTGCTTTAGAGTCATGTCCTTTGCTTGGTGTACCAACCTCTTGCCCACCTGGGTACCAAATGGTTTCCTACCTGCCGGCTTCATGGCAAAATTACCATCCACCTTTGACACCATCTTCCGACTCGAGCGTCCCATCTCCTTCTCGCCTCTTTCTGTCTCAGCGCTGGCTTCTCTACAAGGGTTTCTCTCTCCTTCCCGAAGTTACTTTCTACTGGGAGCTGCCCAAGGCCTTCCTGGGAGATAAGGTAACTTTTTCTTGGGGTGTTCCTGGGGCAGCCGAGAGGGATTGCAGATCCCAGCAGGAGTTACTTTTGGGGCAGTTCTTCTCCAAAAAACATCTCCAACTTAACCTACATCGCTTGGTGGCTGTGATACTAAGATCGCCAGGAGAGGAAAATATATGCTCACAGGTTCATTGTAGGAGAAGCAGGAAAAAGATGCATTAAATCAATAGGACTTATTCAGTGGCACAGCTGGCATGGAGGTCGGAGAGAGCCAGTGAGAGAGCCTACCTTGCAGGGTTGGGGTGAGCTTATGGCAGGAAGGAAAGGACAGGATAGAAAGGTAGAAAAGAAATGATAAATTTAAGTAAATGAATGAACAATTTCTCCGATTCTTTGGTGGCAATTGTGGGGTGCACCCCAAGGCAAGAGGGGGAGATACACACTGGTCTTTCTCTCCTCGCCTTCTTTGCAGGTCGGCTCCTATGGCGGACGCCTCCGGTACACGCTTTCCTACAACGCTGGGGGAAGAGGCACCCCGTTGCCAGATGCTGATGTGCAGATCACCGTAAGAAGGAGGAGAAGCTGGGGTGGCCAGGGAAAAGGGAATGGGGGACAAGAATCTCTGCGGCTTTAAGAGTGTGGGGTCGGGGACCCTCCTGTTTGTTGAGGGCTGACAGTCAGGATCCATGTATAGGAGGCACTCTTCTGCCAGGGCAGAGGTGGCTGGTGTCTTCCAGGTCAGGGGAGGCTTCAGTCGATTCCAGGATTCACTTCAGGCTTTAAAGGAACTCTCTAAAGTGCCAAGACCTATTCCAAACCAGTTCGGCACCTTGGACGGCTCCAGGAACACTATCCAAAACCTGGGGGGGGATTAATCGCCCCACTGACATGGGAGTCACCAGTTGCCCCTGTGCCAGAGCTTGGAGGAACACCTTCAAAAGCTGTGGGTTCAGATGCAAGGTCGGCAGTGTGGTTTTGGGGAGGCAATAATAATAATAATAGTAATAATAAATTTTTATTTATATTCCACCTCTTCCCATAGGATCAAGGCGGTTTACCAACACTATAAAATACAATATAGTAATACAATAGTAAAAACCGATACACACATAAAATACAATACAGCTCTAATACAATACAATATAAATAAATCCCCCCTCTCCCCCCCTTCCTTACATATATAACAAAATATCTAAATATAACAATGATAAAATAAACCATTAAAACCGTTAGTTAAAGCAATCGAGACAGCAGGCAGGTTGGGTTAACTTACCAGCAAAAATGAGAGGGAAAAGAGAAATGATGACGATGATGATGATGATGATAATTATTTATTTATACCCCAATCTTCAGCCAAATGGGTAGATTGCCGTTGAGCTGGGTTTAAATCCGCCTCTGCTACCATCCCATCAAGTCACCTTGGGCATGTCCTGCTCACCAAGACTCGGTCATTCCTGCTTGTAAAATAGGACAACAGTAATATGGGATATAAAAATGAACATATATATATATAGTCACAAATGAAATGCGGAGAAGCAGGGTAGGGTGGGATATGAATGAATGAATGGTATGATAAATGTAATCAAATAAAACCGACTCTGTTTCCCTGTTGTTGTCATCCCTCTAGGGAAACGACATCACTTTGGTGGCTTACCTGTCGGAGCTCAGGCCCCGGGAACGCAAGAGCTTTGAGGTCGTCTTCCGGGAGGTAAGACCTGGGACTTTTCTTGAGTTTCTCACCCACGTTAAAACCCCATGTCTTTCACTGCTGCAAATATGGGGTTTATGCAAAGTATACAATCATTGCCAGCTGGAAATAGAGGGGCAGAGGGAAGCCTTTCCCTGTTTTGGTTTTGGGAAAGGTCTCCAGACACAGGGGAAGCATGCCTTTCCAGCATCAGGCAGAGTCAATAGCATTGGGAGCTGGAGGACATGGAAGCAGATCTTTACCTACCCTGGGTCCTTGGTTATGGACTGTAAAGAAGCCTTCCAAGGCACTGAGCCCAAATTTGGAGATGTAGAGTTCAGCCAACATTGTGCAGTGCTTTGAGTGTTGGACCCAAGGAGACCAGGGTTCGAATCCCTGTTTAGCCATAGGAATCCATGTCAGATGCACCACTGACACTTGCAACTGTTTGCAATCCTCTACTTCTCTCCTCTGCAGCAATTCTGGAAGCGGCCGGACGGTCAGCCGGCCACCCGGGAACACCTGATGATGGCTCTGGCCGACCTGGACGAGATCCTCATCCGGGCCACTTACTCCACGGACATGCTGTCAGCGGGCATCACTGGCGTCAGCATGGAGACGGCGGTGCCCACCTACACCAACTTGCCACGGGCTCTGGAGGTGGAAGAGTGCCGGTGCCCTCCTGGGTACCAGGGGCTTTCTTGCCAGGTGAGCCAAACTGACCAGGGCTGGACTGGGTTTGTTGGGAGCTAAAGGTGAAACCAATAAAGCTAAACCTTCTCCTCCTTTCTCTGCTACAGGACTGTGCCGCCGGTTATACCCGCACTGGGGGCGGCCTCTATTTGGGCAACTGTGCCCTGTGTGAATGCAATGGGCACTCCGACTCCTGCCACCCAGAGACTGGGGCCTGTTCGGTGAGCAAACCAACCCTGGATCATGGTCCTCAAAAAGTACCTGCAAAGTTACTGCTGTTCTGCTTTAAATTTAAGCAGTAAGACAGAAGGAATCATACAATTCTAGAGTTCGAAGGCAGCCCAAGGGCAACCTCTTCCAAATCCCTGCCATGCAGGGATCCACCACCAAATAACCCCGTCCAGCCTCTGTTGGAAAGGCGCCGTCAGCATCCCTCCCTGAAATAAACCAAGTCTTCTTTTCCCTCCCTAGAACTGCTTGCACCATGCTGCCGGTGAATTCTGCGAACAGTGCGCCCCTGGCTTCTATGGTGATGCCACGGCCGGCACCCCTGAGGACTGCCAGCCTTGTGCATGCCCGCTGCCCAACCCTGAGAACCAGTAAGTCCAGAGTTCTTCATGTGGGTCAGCCTAGTGATGGGGTGGACTGGGCTCTTGTTTTGGGTGAGCACTCAGTGGAGGCATTGCTTTCTTCCTCCCAGATTCTCCCGGACGTGCGAGAGCCTTGAAGGTGGAGGGTACCGCTGCACCGCCTGCGATCCGGGCTACACGGGGCAATACTGTGAACAGTGAGTGTGGCCATTGCTTGGAAACGCTGAGCTCTGTGGTGCGACATTGGCATCGCCATGTCGCCAGACATAAAGGTTTTAGTTCATGTCAGCATGAGAAACTCACCTCCCCAGAGTCATGGGCTCACCCTCTGTGCCATTGGCATCATTTTTTTCCCTATCCCAGAGCTTGGAAAAGTTTCTTTTTTTAATGATGACTCCAAGAATGCTCCTTCCTGCATGTCTGGGAGTCATAGTCCAAAACCACTAATAAGGAATGGTTAACTCTCCTTGGTTAACCAAGGACCGTTGTGGTCACCGTTGTGGTCACGTGGATCCTCACCCTGTGTTTCTTCCCTCTTTCCTAGGTGTGCTGCAGGTTACGTGGGGAACCCCAACATCCGAGGGCAGAAGTGTGTGCCTCTGGGTGAGTGAGACCCATGCGCCAAGTTGTGCATGTATGCCGATGCATTGAACAGGCTGCGTCCTGAACAGGACACGGTTGCCGCGTGAAATAAGAGAGCACTGCTGGATCTGCCCAGCTTTGTTCCTGAGAAGGGTATGAGGGCAATAGCACCCTCCTGCCCTTCTTCAGTTCAGTGTCTGATCCTGTATAGTAATCGCTCACTGACGCCCCTAACTTCTGTGGATTTTTCTAAGTCCCTTGAAAAGCCACCCCAAGTTTGGGGCCATTACTAAACCTGTGATAATTGGCTGCCAATTAGTTTCTGGGGAAGATACGAAGTGTTGGCTGTTAGCATTAAAGCCCTGTTGTCGTTGTTGCATGCCCTCACGTTGTTGCTGACTTACGGCAATCCGAAGCCAACGCTGCCGTGGAATTTGCTCAGCACGTTTTTTTTTTTCAGAGAAAGTTTGCCGTTGCCATTGAACCTTTCACAGCCAGCAGGAATGGTGGCTGGAGGATTCTGGGTGCTGTAGTCGGGAAAAAAAGATCGTATTTCCAAGTTCTGAGATCCTTAGCCTCCTTGGTACTGACCCTCTCTCCTCTTCGTCGTCTTTCTCTCAGGCCGTCCGGATCAGTCGCCCCTCATTGTGCAAGTTCACCCGCCGCGTTCGGCCGTCACCGAAGGCAGTGCAGTGACCCTCCGCTGCCACGTTAGTGGGGCGCCTCCCCATTATTTCTACTGGTCCCGAGAGGATGGGCGCCCGGTGCCAAGCACTGCCCAGCGGAGGCAGCAAGGTGAGGTCCTGCTGGCTGGCCATTGGAGAACCCTTCCGACCTACTTTACCCGCAGAAGGTCCCACGTTCAGTCGCCACAACGACCACCAGCTAAAACATGTATAGGTATCAGGGTTGGGAAGCAGAGCTGCCAGAGTAAGGTACATCTTACTACTCCAAAGGGGTGACTCAGTATACGGGAGCAGCCTATAGTTCATGTAGTGACTTAGCAAAGATATTCACACCCGCCCCTGTAACACAAGAGAGGGCTGTCTTGCCCTACCTTTCCAATAATGCCTTAGATGTCAATGCCAAGTCTGAGGATGCCAAGCAAAGTCAGGGTAATGGAAGTCCATGTCAATTGAAGTCGGTGTTGGGTGAAGTCAAAGTCAGTTTGGAGTCATTGCCAAGTCATTGAGGGAGGTCAGCGTTGAGTGAAGTCAGCGTCAAGAGGCGTCAAAGTCCATTTGAAGTCATGGTCAAGTCAATGTTGAGGAAGGTCAGTGTTGAGTCGAGTCAATCTCAAGTGAAGCCAAAGTCACTTTGACATTGTGGCCAAGTCTGTGTCGAGGGAAGTCATGCCAATAAAGGTCAAAGTCAATGGAAGCCAAAGTCAATGGACTTGCCATTAAGGTATCTGTGGCTCAGCTCTGCTTCTAGGGCTGCTGCTAATGTGTCCCTGCATCCCGCCATCCAGGTGTGGAGCTCTACTTCCCCAGCATCCAGCCGTCCGAAGCCGGCGTCTACATCTGCACCTGCCGCAACCCACAGTACACCAACACCAGCCGGGCCGAGGTGGTTGTCACAGGTGAGGAAGGCTACGAAACATCCCCCGTGGCCAGAAAGAGCTGGAAGGGCTGCAGAATTTGCAAACATCTGTCTTCTTAGTTGGGAAGATTGTAACTCGCTGAACTGGCTGCTCGTTTCTTATTGCTGAGCTACGGAGCCCATCAGAGGCTCATGTCTCACTCCTCTCCTTTCTCTTTGCGGAAACAGAGTCCCCCAGCAAACCCATCATGGTGACGGTGGAAGAGCAAAAGGTGCAGAGCGTCAAAGCCGGGGGTGATGTGACCTTTGTCTGCACAGCAAAGAGCAAGGTGAGTCTCCCTCCTGCAACCCCAATGCCAAGAATGGGTCACTCTTCCAGACAAAAGCCAGACTTTACCTTGTTGGTGAAAGGCGGCTATGCAATATTGGACTGGTTTCCATGTACCAGATCCAGGCACAACCCAGAGACGTTACTGGAGAGGACATCTGTCTGTCCGCAGGAGGGCTGGGCAATTGCAGCGGTTCTTAATCCCAGTTTTCTGCCCCTGGGTCATACCATGGGCTGCACAAGTGGCCAAAAATGCCAAAAAATGGGACCTCACTTTACCCATCTCATTTGGAATGGAAAGACTACTGTCGAGTCCCAAGGCTTTGGAGCACCTTTTGCTCTCTAGACCTGGTTTGCTCCCATCTCCCTTCTGGTTTGAAATGCTCTAGCCCAGGCTCTGGGACCTTCGAAGCCGTTTTTCATTTTCATTGTGTGTGTCTCCAACTTTCTTATTTATTTAGATTTAAATTCCTCATTCCCCCAGGCTGAAATGCTTCTCCAAGGGCTTTGTTATTGGAAGAATCTGGCTGGTTGTTTTTGGTCTCATGCTCTGCCCATTCCAGAATGCAAGCCCTGAAAGTCATTCTGGCCTTTGGAGAGCTGAAGAGTACACAATTTATAAAGAAGGGTCTCCTTAGTTGTGATGCAGGCCTTTTCTGGAGGGCGAGATTTCCGAACTAATGCCCGTTTCTCCTCCTCCTCCTCCTTTGACTTGTTCCCACAGTCTCCTGCCTACACCTTGGTATGGACGCGGCAGAACAACGGGAAGCTGCCCAGCCGGGCCATGGACTTCAACGGCATCCTGACCATCCGCAATGTCCAGCCGGAGGACGCTGGAATTTACATCTGCACGGGTTCAAACATGTTCGACATGGACGAAGGTGTTGCCACCCTCTACGTCCAAGGTAGGAGAAGCTGGGACGGTGGTGATATTATTTTAATCTCGGTTTGCTCCACTGCAATGGGCACAGCTTAAGCGCACACATACACACACCTTAGTTACACGCTTCTCTGATCACAAATTCGGGTTATAATTTCCATTCACGCTTGCAAGAGGAAAGGCAAGGAAATGACAATATGGAGAGATCGAGCGCATGGCCTTTCTTTGCCATCAGAGAAGGAGCTGTTCATGGTCTCAGAAACGGACACTCCTCCAGCCCTCTTGAGTCCTCCTTCCCTGCCTCCATTTGAGCCAAAGCCTCCAGATGGCTGTTTTGGGGGGCAAGGCTTGCCACTTTGACCACCGCACGGTCGAAGTGGTGTTTGCCATCTGCAAACAGTCTCTTTGCAAACAAGGCGTCCTCCACTTGGGTGCCTTCCGTTTGCATCGGTCCTGGGTTTGAGATATTGAAATCCCAAAATATCTGGCGTTCCAAAGGTCCTGCAAGGCTGATTTAGAGCCAAGTCCTCCAAGGTGATGGTTCCTCCTGAGCAATGACGCACCCACTAACTTTCTGATTTATGGAGACCCTAAGGTGGGGTTTTCTTGGCCAGATTTCGTCAGAGGATGTTTGCCCTTCCTTTGAGGCTGAAAGAGGAACCCAGTGGGTTTCCGTGGCCCAACAGGTCTCCATAGACCTAGTCCAGTGCTCAACCCAATGCTCTCTCCTGCCCCGATGACCCCTCATCAACCAGAGGATGGTTCCAGCTCAAGTGGATGCGTGGCTTTGTTCTCTCCCAGTTCTTCCTTCAACACTGTCCCTTGTTTTTAGCTCCGACCAAGACCCAGATGTTCTATGGACCTGTAGAAGTGGTAGAAGGCCACAGGCCCTGTAAGTCGGTTTGGCCTCCCACCGCATGCCCCTGCCCTTGCGCCCGATGCTGTGGGTGCACCCAGGATGCTGGTGCTCCTCTTCCTCCTCCTTGGGTTTCTCTGGCATGTGGATGCATCACTGCTGCTTGCCATCCCATATATACATCCCCAGCATGCTGTGTGGTCATACGGAACAAGCAAACAATAGGGTAGAGACAGCCTTCCATGCCCCAGAGTCCCATGAGTTGTGGGGTCAGAACTGGTGCTTTCTTTTGGGCGTGTTTTCATTTCTGCCGCATCTCCATTTGCACGAGCATGGTGGCACGGTTGATCACAATCTCGGTGGTGGGTGTTGTGCGTCTCGTGTGTTCCTGGCATTGCCATGGGCCTCTGGGCCATATCCGTGCCCTCTCCGCCAGTCCTTCTTAAACCTTCCTCCTCCGTCCTACTGTAGCCACAGCAGCCATCCAGCCGATGGCCACCATTGAGCCCTCCCAGCTGAGCGTCCAGCCAGGACAGCCGGCCGAGTTCCGTTGCATCACGACCGGGAGCCCAGAACCCACCGTGGAATGGATCGGTAAGTATTGCCATCGCTGTGGCTCTGTCTCTCCTCTTTGAGCAGAAAGACCCCTTCAGGAGAGGAGAGGGTCGGGGTGGCCACCAAGAAAGACCCTGCGGCCTCAATGAGGTAGAGCCACGATGGAAGAAAAACAGGTCATGGCTTCTAGGGGTTTTGAGTTAAACGTGTAGAAAACAACCCCATATTGGCTTGTTCTGCTGTGTTTTTAACTACGCCGTGTTTGTTTTAATTTGCAAGCTGCAGATTTGATACGTTTAGTATGTGCAATTTGAGTCCTGGTTTTCTGAGAAAGGTGGGTATAGATGATGACGATCATGATCATGATGGAGAAAAGGAAGAATGGGTTGATCCTCCTCCTCCATCCACTACTTCCATTTAGCCTCTATCCTCTTGTTTTGTGTGTGTGTTGTGTGCTTGCAAGTCGTCTCCATCTTATGGTGACCCTATCATGGTGCTTTTTTGGCACAATTTGTTCAGAGGAGGTTTGCCATTGCCTTCCTCTGAGGCCGAGAGAGTGTGACTTGGCCAATGGGTTTCATGGCCACGTGGGAACCAAACCCTTGTCTCCAGAGCTGTAGTCCAGCGCTTAAACCACAATGCCACGCTGGCTCCTGTTTCACCTCCCTTTTTCTCTCTTTCCTAGGAGGACCTGGGGGTGTCATTTCTCCCAAGGCCATTATCCAGGGCGCGATCCTTCGCTTCCCGGCCGCTGAGCCGTCCGACGAGTCGCAGTACTTGTGCCGCGTGCGCAACAGCGCCGGACAACACATGGCCCGGGCCTTCCTGCAAGTACACAGTACGTGGCGCTGGTGGGAGCAGGTTGGGGACCCCTGGGTCTGAAAGTATCTGTGCTCCACCAACTTCTCCTCCTGGGATGAGGATGGAGAGCATCAAAAGCGACACACAATGTTTCTTCTAAGGACACTTTCACACAATTGTAGCCCAAACGTTGCTAAACACTTCCGAAGCGCGGAGGTGGGATCGCCGGTCTCCCTTCTGAAGCGTCACTCAAAAGCATCCGCTGTTCTTCCGTCGATGAATGGTTCATGGAGAAGCCATTTTTGTAATAGCGGAAGATCCCGTTATTACAAAAATGGCTTCTCTGCCAAAGGTTCATCAATGGAAGAATAGCGGAAATGCCTCAATTACGTCTAGAAGAGGATCCCATCTCTGCACTTCTGGAGCATTTGGGCAATGTTTGGGCTACTATAGCCGCACGATATCCGCCTTGTGTGACTGTAACCAAACTGGGGGGCAGGGGAGGCTACTTGGACTTCGTGGTCAACCCAAAACCAGTAGTGCCCGAAAGGCCCCTTGTAGTTTTGTCCTTTGTAAGGCTAGACAGTGTTGGAGTCTCCTGCGACCTGTTTGCAAAATGAAAGGCTGCCCCCGGGGGTCTTCCGAAAGAGACCATTCCTCCTTTGGGAAGGGGAAGAAGGAAGCGGGGCACAAACCGGAGGAGGAGGAAGGGGGCTCAGAGGCCGCTCTTCTCTTTGCCAGGCGCCAGCGTGCCGCAGGTCCAGGTGAGCCCAGAACGGACGGAAGTGCAAGAAGGCAGCACCGTGAGGCTGTATTGCAGAGCCGCCGGGTCCCCCGTGGCCTCCATCTCCTGGGAGAAGCAAGGAGGCAGCTTGCCTCCGCAGGTAATGCTCCGGGATGCCAGGACGTCATCCCTTCTTCTTCCCCGGCTCTCTTTTCCACCTCCTTCTCTTCCTCCTCCTCCTCCTCCACATTTCCTTCCTCTTTCTCTCCTTCTCTCCTTGGCCAGGCTCTCCCTGTCTTTGGCTTCTTCCACTTCCAAGGGAGCAGCCTGGAGGCTCTCCGGCAGCGGATCCAGGAGATCCAGCAGGTATTTTCCTTATAAATCCACACTTACGCACACCTTGCAATAACCCTCCTCCGCTTCTCAGTGCCCAGCGTCTTCCACCTTTCCTTGCCTGGTGTCTGTCCCTCTCCTCCATAAATTCTTTCCCTTCTGTGCATCTCCAATGGAAAAAGTGTCCCCAAGCCTCCTCTTGGGGCTCAATCGTCTGCTGTATTTAAATGTTAAGATGTATTAATATGTATTAATATCATACGTAATATTAATATGTATTAGTATGTATGAAAATGTATTAATATGTAACATATATATATATATATATATACGCATATCATAGTCTCCGTTTACAAAATTACTATTATTATTATTATTATTATTATTATTATTATTATTATTATTGGATTCAAAAACCATTCCGACCAAATTGAAAGAGACTGGGAGGTCGAAAGAATACTGAAAAAGAGACGAAGGAGATAAAGAAAATGGGGTCAATGGTGCTTTGCGTGCCCACTCCCCATCCGTGGCACTCGTGGCGGTGGTGGGATTGTGCGTGGCATCGTGAAATGTGGTCCCGACGCGTCTCCTTTTTGCTCGCAGTCTCGCGCAGAAAGGACGGACATCGCCACCCTGGTGATCCCTTCCATCACGATCGCCGACGGAGGGGTCTACTTGTGTGTAGGGAGCAGTCCCTCCGGCGTCGGCCGAGCGAAGATCGAGGTGGTGGTCCTCCGAGGTAAGTGAGCTTGCGAACGTCCGCGCTGGCGTGCGCAGTGCCCAAAGAAAGACGTTCGCCAGCGTCGGAACGGATTTTGTGACTTGGTCGGTTGCTTAACACTTACTCACATGTAAGTCTAGAAATTTCGGTTAAAAAACTGACCCCAAAAACCTGGGTCGACTTATCCACAGGTCAATGTAAGTACTGTACTTTAATCTCTTCTCGGAGCAACTGGAAGAAGTATTGATCTTGTTTCCTCTCCTATTAGTTTATATATCGCTGTTCGCTTTTATAGTCATTGACTGTTTTAAATTGTCTTTTATATTACAGTAGAGTCTCGGTTATCCGACATAAACTGGACCGGCTGATAGCTGGATAACCGAAAATGTTGGATAATCCGGAAGGTCCAAGAAAAGCCTTGATATCACTATGAATTGCAAATGTCTTGAAGTTTTATTGCAATAACAGTAAAAGTAAATGTAAAGAAATCGCTGATCGACATTGCGATGTACAGCGTAAACAGTTCAGTGCTCTGAAATTTTTTTAAAATCACAGAAAATTTAAAGAAATCACAGCAGCTGCGACACTGGATAATCCAGAATGTTGGATAACCGAAGTTTGGATAATTGAGACTCTACTGTAATATGTTTCAGATTGCCCACTGTAATGGATTAACAGTAGCCAAATAATTCCTAATGAATTATTTCTAAGCATTCCTCTTCTTCTGATCCCTTGTTAACCTTCAGCCATGTGCAAAAATACGAACCCCCTTCCATGGAGTCCAGGAACAGGGGTTTGTGCCAACCACATCCAACGCATCTGGGGTGCAGACGGGCATCAGAGTTAGTCCCTGGCACTCACCGCCTCCTGATTTGCTTCTTTGCACAGCTGCTGGGATGTCGCCGACGGTCAAGATCGAATCTTCGTCCTCCTCCGTGGTGGAAGGACAGACCCTGGACCTGAACTGCATCGTGTCCAGCCAGTCCACGGCTCCCGTCACGTGGTACCGCCGAGGGGCAGCCCTGCCGGCCAACCATCAGGTACGAGATACGGCCTCCCTCTGCCCCAAAGATATATGCCTTTCTGCCCTCTTCTCTGTTCTTGGAAGTGAGTAGGGCAGCATAGCAGTCTCCCTTCTCCTCCAGATGCGTTGGACTACAAACCCCATAATCCCCAGTAGCCATGTTGTATGAGGGTTGTGGGGATTGCAAGCGTTGCTGGATATAAAAATTAGATAGGATTAGATAACAATAATAATAATATTAATTTATTTATATCCCGCCCTTCCAGATGGATCAAGGAAAGAATAAGACAAAATAAAAAATAAAGCCCACTATCCCTCCATCCAGCACAGTAACTTAAAATTCCCAGTGAATAAATATAATGATAAAATGATATACAATGATAAAAATGATAAAAACGACAGCAGAATGATAGGAAACTGTGGGGCATTCTTTATGGGGTCCATATTGATAGGAACCAAATAAGTTAAGCAAGGAAGGCTTGTCGAAAGAAACCCATCTTGACATTATACCAATTGTAGTTAGGATCTGTAGTCCAGTGTATTACAGAAAAGCCAATGCAGAGACTGGACTGTTCAAATCAAGATGCAGAGACCCTATTCACCTTCAATAGCTAGTAGTAGTAGTAGTAGTAGTGTTCGTAATAGTATATTTATTTCTATCCAGCCCTTCACCCAAAGCCGGGACTCAGGGCAGCTTACAGCATTAAAAAACACCGTACAGTTAAAAACATACAAAAGTATTATATTAAAACAGAATTAGTACCCCTTGCCCCTTGTTTAATGCAAAGAAATGCCATCATCTCCCCTCCGCCAGGTCTACGGCCCCGTCCTGCGCCTCCTGCAGATCTCTGCCGCCGACTCGGGCGAATACGTCTGCCGCGTCACCAATGGAGCCGGACCCAAGGAAGTCTCGATCACGGTTATCGTCCAACACGGACACGGTTCCTCCCACGGTAGGGTGGGGCAAAGGCTTCTGTCCCCCATTGAATTGGGCCCCTGAGAGGCTAAGATGGTGGTATCCGATCCACCAACTCCCCAGAGGTCTTGCTGTGCAACCCGGGTCATTGCACTCCAATGGGATTGGAGCAAGCAGATTATCCAAAATCATGCTTTCCTGAGGTTTGCAAGGAAGTTGGCAGAGTATTTATCCATGTCTCTCAACTATAACTGGGTCCCCAGGTATGGAGTGCAAACTTTTGAGTTCCCCAGAATTATCCGGCCATCTTCGGATGGAAATAGGGTGCCTGGCATGGGATGGAGAGGATCACATAGGCTTTTTGTGCAGTCGGTTCAAGCAGAGGACCTCTCTCCTTCTTGTCAGATGCTCCTCCGGTCAGGATCGAATCCGCTTCGCCGTCCATCTCCGAGGGCCAAGCCTTGGATCTGAACTGCGTTGTTGCCGGCCAGTCGCGGCCGAGGGTCACTTGGTACAAGCGTGGAGGGTCACTCCCGGCCAACCACAAGGTATGGACATCGCGTGACGAAACCCCAGGATGATTCTCTGCCTGCGGTCAGGAGCAATGACCTCCCCATTATGTTTCCCAGTTTCCATCTTCTTCCATTTGCCTCATTCCAGATTTTCGGCTCCCGCCTGCGGATCCCAGAAGCCACGGCGGCCGACTCGGGAGAATACGTCTGCAGGGCCAGCGGGGCTGACGGCGCGGTCCGAGAGGCTTCCATTGTGGTCACCATCTACAGCACCTCGCAAAGTGAGCCCAACATTTCGTATTTCCCTAGTGTGCGTTCATTGTTAGATTTAAAAAAGGCATGCCCTTCACTTCACCGTCTGACCACTAGCCTAAATCAACTGACGCAGCCTGTCCTTCCAGCCTCAGGGATCACTCCTCCGCTGAGGATCGAGTCCTCATCCCCCTCCGTCGTGGAAGGACAGACGTTGGACCTGAACTGCGTGGTGGCGGGCCAGACGGAGACCACCGTGACGTGGTACAAGAGAGGGGGGTCCCTCCCTCCCAGCCACCAGGTATGGAGGTGGCCGGGAAAACCAGGATGGCAGATAGCTGAGCAAGGAGGCTTTGGTTCCTTCTGTGTCCTGAGCGTGCCTTCTCCCTTTGCCGACAGGTCTCCGGATCCCACCTGCGCATCCCTCAGGCCTCCCCGGCCGACTCGGGCGAATACATCTGCCGGGTCAGCCTGGATTCGATCGTCAGGGAGACCTCTGTCCTCGTCTCCACCGCCGGCTCCTCCTCCGGTAAGCTTTGGAACCGGGCACACGCCGCACAGGTTTGCAAACTCTATACTTGTAATAGAAAACAGACTTAGAATAACCATGAGACCAGCTGAAATTCAGAAGGCTCGGAAAGTTCATTTAAAGTACGAAGGTATTATAGACTAGCACAAACAAAAAACCCCAAACCTTGGTGTCTCCCTGCTCCTCTGGTTGCATTTCATAGTCTATATATTAGCACATTCATTCTATGACTTTAGCAATCATATGTTTACATTCTTGCGATTGTATTTTGAAACTACAGGGAATGTTACGGTTCACTATGACCTTATTTGTGAACCGTGAAAACCTCTAGCCGCTTTGTCCAAAGTGTTTAGATAAACTGAGGAAGCTTTTATGTTCCCAAAGTCTTCTCTGCTCAATCTGAAACTAGTCTTTGCAAAAGCTGAATTCCAACTTCCTTGAGACCTCAAATCATCATCTAGTCTTACCCAAAGTCATAGCCATAGCCAGTTAGAAAAAGCAATTCTAATACAATTCTAAAGCGCAATTCTAGGTTTGGTCTCTTCACCTTGCTCTCTCTTCCGCATCCCATCCATCTCCAGACTTAAGCATCACTCCTTCCATGCGGATCGAGGCCTCCTCCCCGCACGTCACCGAAGGGCAAACGCTGGAGCTCGACTGCATCATCGCCCGGCCGGAGCATTCGACCGTTACATGGTACAAACGTGGCAGCGCCCTACCAGCCAACCACCAGGTATAGGAGCCCAACCTAGTGCGCCGAGGGAGTTTTCCTGGAGCGTTTCAAATGACCCACGGCAAGGAGAGCGGTCAGGCTTTGGGCATCTCTCTTCTCCAGTGATGTGGGTTCTTAGCAGAGTTCGGATAAGATTGCTCTTGTTTCAACTACAACTCCCAGAAGCAATTTTTCCGGAGCTCTGCTTTGCATTTGCTTTGTAACTTTTCCTGAGCTCTGCTTTGTATATAACGCAGCTTCCAGTGGTTTCATGTCCTTCTAGGATGAGGTCCAAGGTGTGTTTTCTTGCAAGAGTAGAAGCGAATGCAAAAAGCCGAGGATTATAAAGACGATGTAGGCAACGTTTAAAGATATTTCTTTAACCTCAGGATCAGCAACTGAGATTTTTATTTTATTTTATTACAGTTTCATGTTAGATACATGTTCTTTACTTTTCTTCTGTTTTCCTTTTCATTAATGTCTGCTTAACTTCACAGAAGACCTCTTTTCCTCACTCTTCCAAGGAAGCGAATGCAAAAACAGAGGATTATAAAGACCATGTGGGCAACATTCAAAGATATTTCTGTAACCTCAAGATCAGCAACTGAGATTTGTTTGAAGAATTATTTTAAATGTCAGGATATATGCATCAAGCATGAGTGTCATCCAGGAAAAGATGTTCTCCTCTTCCAGGAAAAGACAGACAGAAAGCTTGAGAGTGTTGAAGTGATGCCAGAGCTTAGATAAGTTCCTTTTTCAGATGACTTCCAGATGGGAGTCTTTATTTGAAAAGGAACTTCTCCAAGCCTCTTGCTATGATACAACTATACACTGCCTTCCCTTTCCCACTGTACAACCATTTGCGTGCCAAATTTACCCAAATTGAATCTAGTGACTGACAGGTGAAAATTCCTGGGGTTAACCGACTGAGATTTTGGGGTGGTAAGAAAGCAATGTTGTCCCTTCCCAGGCCTTTGGATCCCGGCTGCGGCTGGTCAGGGTCACTCCGGCCGATTCTGGCGAATACGTTTGCCGCGTCGCCTACGATGCCGCGTCCACCCAGGAAGCCTCTGTCTTTGTCACCATCCACCACAGCGGCACCGACTCTTTCCGTAAGTCATTCATCCAACTATCGGTGACGGTGTCTTACTTCCAGAAAACTCTTATCAGCAATAATGAGAGTGAATTACTTTTAAAAGGGACCTTTCCAGGCGCTGGGTGGCTGAGTTTTCCTGTGAGTATCGGCTGCTGGTTACCTCTCTGAATGCCAATAACATAAAAAGGCAGTGGTCAAACACAAAAATTAAATAGCAAATCACACTAGAAGGTGCACAACTGCAAGGTAAATCACTACCTAACATAATAACATCATAAAGGGTCTTTTAAAATTCTTAGTTTATATCCCATTTATGTTGCTTTTGTTTAATCCACACGTCATAAAGTGGTATGATTTGTGCGACTGCTAGCATTTTTGGTTAGTCTTTGGAGAGCGTCACATAGACCCCGACATGGTTTTATGCAAGGACTTGAGAAACTTAGGGATGTGGGACTTACGTCCCCAGAGGCAATTAAACTACAGATCCCATCATCCTCCCCAGCATAATGAGGAAGGGTAAAAGTTGGAGTCCAGCAATATCTGACTTTGCTCAGTAATGCTGTAAAGGTTTTATAAAAGATATTTGCCAAGTAATGCTCTCTTCCAGCTGGAAGATATTCTCTCTATCTCTCTGTATCCAAAACTGCCATGGAAAAGAAGAAATGCAATTGCCAGCAATGCTGCCATTTTGTGTGTAGGGAAAGATACTCTGTGTTATGCCATTATTTTCCCTTGTAACAACTGGGGAAGGGGCTGTTTACATACGGAGAAGGAACGAATGCCAAACCTGATCTGCACAGCAAAGCTTTTGCTTCAAATTCCAAAATGTTAAGAGTGGTGGGGAGAGAGAGTGCCAACTTGTACCAACTCTTGTCCCTTTTCCTTCCTTCGTGGCGGACGCAGCTGCCGGGGTGACTCCGCCGGTGCGGATCGAGTCTTCCTCGACGTCTCCCGCCGAGGGCCACACGCTGGACCTGAAGTGCATCGTTGCCAGCCCTGTTTCGCAGGCCAGGGTGACCTGGTACAAGCGAGGAGGGGTCCTCCCTGCCAAGCACCAGGTAATGAATATTTGCATTGGTCCACCAAAATGCTGAGCAGAAGACAGAACGGCGGGACCTGTCCCAGCATCCCCCATGGCGTCCCCTTCCTAGGCTCACCCCAACTTTGCCTCTGCTCACCCCGCAGATCTCGGGTCTCCTCCTGCGCATCCCTCAGGCCTCGGCTGCCGACTCCGGGGAGTACGTCTGCCGCGTTTCCAATGGCACGGCCGTCCACGAAGCCTCCCTGATCGTCACCATCCAAGGCGGGCAGGACTCCTCCTACTGTAAGTCCCTGACCCATAGAAAGGGATTGAGGCAGGGCAGGGTGTAGTGCGGACGAGAGCACACATCTTCCGCTGGGTGGCATGGTCAGTGGGTCAGTGCTTTCCAGAGTTTGGGGTGTTCTTTGAACTACAACTCCAAGGATCTGGCAAGTGCTGGGCGTTGTAATCCAAGAGAAGCAATTTCCCCAAGTAATTTCCATTGGACATTATTACCAAACCGCATTTAAATCAGTCTCTCTCTGCTCCACTTTCCAGCTGTCGGGGTCACTCCCCCGATCCGAATTGAGACCTCCTCGGCCTCCCTGATCGAGGGGCAGACGGTGGACCTGAATTGCCTGGTGGCCGGTCAGTCCCAGGCCAGGATCATGTGGTACAAGCGAGGAGGCGCCCTCCCGGTCAACAGCCAGGTAAGGGACAACCAAAGAATAGTCTGCAGGACATGACAAACTGACCAGAGAGGGATGAGAAGGATGATTAACTGCGTAGGGAGCGAGGGTCACTCTTGGGTTGTGTCTCTGGCGTCTGTCCAGAGTTGGGTGGAGATTTGAACTCTGGGCTCCTGGAGTTATAGTCCCTTACTCCAATTACTGCATCGGTTGTCAAATATCTCTGACTTAAGATGGCGACTTTTCCAAGGGTTGCTTTGGCAAGATTTCTTGAGAGGAGCTTCGGTTGTCCTCTGTTTTCAGGGTTGAGCTGGGAGATGATTCCTGGTCACCCAGACTCTTGGTTGGATTCTCAGTTCACGATACCATGAAAGCCCTTACCTAGTGGTGCCGGGGAATGGGCAAATGAGGCTTTGAAGGGTTGGGGGTCAACATCAGTAGGGGCTTGGGCCTTCAAGGGACTCTGATAGGACTTCAGGTCCACCATATGGAGCCCTGGGGACCACATGCCACCCAGGGGCCATATACTCCCCACCCCAAAACTAGGTGGACTCTTTCCATCCTTCACCAAAAAGCCGAGCAGGCGAAAGATCTTGGGGGGCACCTGGCCAGAAAAACAGTCCTCTTTGCCCCCAGGGAGCCTGTAGGGAGGGCTGTGCAAAGGGAAAGGTCCCTTCCCTCTCTCCTGAAGTTGGGATTTTCCTCCTTTGAGCAGATCCTGGGATCTCGTCTCCGGATCCTACAAGCCACGGCGTCCGACTCGGGCGAGTACGTCTGCTATGTCAGCGACGGGGCTGCGCCTCTGGAGGCCTCCGTTATCGTCAACATCCCCAGCAGAGATGGTTCAGCTCCAGGTATGTCCTCCGTGGGGATGGCTATTTGTAACGCAAATATTTGGAAAGCAAAACCTACCTCCTCAAGGACCAGCTTCTATTTTGGAGAAGTCTTTTTTTAGGGGAGTGCCTTCCCTCTGCCACCTGCCATGGTCCTAAATTTGTGCGGCTGCAATGCTGGTCTGCAACTATATCTCTTGGCGACGTGAAGGCGTTTCCTAAACTGAAGTTTCCTAGACTCATCCCTTGAAAATAGCCACCCAAAGTGAGAGAAAGAGAGGCGCCAACTCTTGCAGTTTGAAACATGCTGCAGCCTTCCCTCTGCTCCGTTCTCAAATGCACTTGAGACTTGAGCACCGGCCGCTTGCAGTGTTGCATTACTTGCTCTTTGCTTGAGCATTGGATAGTGAAAAAAGTGCATAGTGTAACAAATATTAATAATGAAAGGGTGCCCCAGGGCAGCTTGGCGGGAGTCAGAATGGGCCATGGGTTGGCATGGTTGGAGACTGCTAAAGGAGACCCTCCTGTGCCCCCCAACAGCCCCCGGGGTTGTGCCTCCGGTGCGGATCGAGTCCTCATCCACTTCGCTTGCGGGGGGACAGATGCTGGAGCTGAACTGCGTTGTGGCTGGACAGCCGCAGCCCAAAGTCACCTGGTTCAAGAGAGGAGAGCCCCTTCCACCTAACCACCAGGTATGTAAGGAATAGGGTTCGTAAGACCCAGGTTTCTGTGGGGTGAAGTCCACGATCCCATAGATCTGTGAGCCTAGATGCTAGAGAGATGGAAGAACTTCAACCGGGAGAGGGCTAAATCAAGGGCTCACTTGCTGCTCCTCCAAGACCTGCACCCAAAAACCCTAAAAATTGAACTGGCTGGTTTCATAGAACTAGTTTTTGGGAGATTTGAGAGGTAGAAACAATCCATAGCTAAACAGACCTTCTTTATTAACTTGCACATTGTAAACCGCGTAGGGAGCGTTTAAGTGCACCGATAAGCGGTATAGACATGTAAAGGAGAGTCACATTTCTGGATGTTTTCAAGAAATAGGGCCTCCTATTTCAGCCAGAAAAGAGGATGCTTTTGGCAGGTTGCAATTGTCTGTAGCAAACTGAGAGCAGCAAAAACAGATCAGGAGGAGCACCTGCGTGATTTTGACCCCGACCTCTCCTACCTGGTGCCCTCCAGATGTGCACGATGGGCTTTGGAGTCCAACCCATCTGGAGGAGACAGTTTG
The DNA here is from genome assembly GCA_034509955.1 of Urosaurus nigricauda. Classification (NCBI taxonomy): domain Eukaryota; kingdom Metazoa; phylum Chordata; class Lepidosauria; order Squamata; family Phrynosomatidae; genus Urosaurus; species Urosaurus nigricauda. The sequence continues at coordinate 13,591,021 of JAOEGL010000008.1, forward strand.
GCCCTTTTGGTAGCAGTGTTGCTTCCATCTGTTCATCGTTCATCCAGGAGGGAATGTCTGAAGGTCTCGATGTGAAGGGGGCAGGCTCGAAACATGGACGGGGGGCTAGATCAGGCCACCTTGTGCCCATGCCATTTGCACAAAGCCAACTGTTTATGCTCTTTCCTCTTGGAAACAGGTCTCTGGCACCCGCCTGCGCATTCCCCAGGTCTCCTCGGCCAATTCGGGAGAATACGTCTGCCGGGTCAGCGGCCCCACGGTCACCCAGGAGGCCGCGCTGGTGGTGACCGTCCAAGATGGAGAGAGCCCCTCTCACCGTGAGTGCCACCCCTCTTTGGAGTTTGTGTCGCTGCAGTTCTGGTCTCTCTCTGTCTGGAGATGTTGAGGATGTGGGAAGAAAGACAGTGTGGTATAATGGCTGGAGCAAGGCTGGGGAACCTCTTTTATCCTGAACGTCAATTCTCAAAGGCTGCGTTGTTGTGGTGGTGTGTGGTTCCCAAAACGTCGGCTGTATTTTAGCATATGTCTTGCAGCGGTGCCTTAATGGAGGCAGGGTATGGTGCCATGTGGGAAGGGGACATGGCTATTTGGCAACCGCAGAGACCTCGGGAGGGCCAAATCTAGCCCCAGGCTTAGATTCCCCAGCCCTAAATGAAATGGTTAGACTGCGACTTGGGAGATCAATACTGGACTGAGAAAAGAAATTCCTCAGGGGCATATGGGGTGAAGTAGGGGGTCCCTGGGACCCTCCACCTTCTCTCTCTTTCTTCCTGGACTCCCTACTGAAGGAGTCTCAAGTCTAGAAAAACTCATGCTGCCATCTTCTCTCTTTCTCTCGGCCTCAAAGGTGCTACGGGATCCCTTTGCATGCTAATAAACACAAAACGTTTGTTGGAAACGAGATGGCTCTTTCCTGACTTCTTGCTTCCTCCTCTTTGTCTCGCAGCGTCCGGCGCTCTGAGGATCGAACCTTCGTCATCCTCCGTTGTAGAAGGGCAAACCTTGGACCTGACGTGCGTCGCCCCTGGGCAGCCACACGCCACCTTCACGTGGTACCGACGGGAGGGTCCCCTGCCCACCGGTCACCGGGTGAGGAGACGGCCTGGCCCTGAAGGCCTTGGGGAGGACTGGAAATGGATTCCCCCATGTGCCCATAAACATTGTGGGTAATGCGGTTGCATTGGCACACACCTTGGGATGTAGGCATGCCTGAGAAGGAATGTGGGCACTGGAGAGAAAGGAGACGAAGGCAGAAAGATATTTGGAGACCTCCTCAAAACCAACACTTCACCTAATCTCTCTCTCTTGTACCCATAGATATCCAATGCTCGCTTGCGGCTTGTCCAGCTCACCCCATCCGACTCTGGGGAATATGTCTGCCGGATGACCAGTGGAGCTCATCCGCAAGAGGCTTCCTTCACAGTCTCTGTTCTTGCCAGCGCCAGTGCAGCTTCACGTGAGTTATGGGTTTCTGAGGTGGACAGGAGTAAGGGGTTCACCATAGGAGTGGCTGGAGGACTCTAGTCAAACAACCAGACTTCTCCACCACACACGAGGACCCAAGGGTTTTCTTGGCCAGATTTCTTCAGAGGGGGCTTGCCAAGCCCTTCCTCTAAGGCTCGGAGAATAATTTGACTTTGGAAATCAATACTGGACTGAGAGATCTAGGCTAGCTCTGCCTCTGTCTCAAGTCCATCCAGTGGGATTCCAATCCTGAGCTAGGACTTGAACCCTGGTCTCCAAGGTTCCTTGTCTGACACTCCAATTGCAACACCATGCTGGCTCTCGGCACTCTCAGCACAGCTCCTCTAAAGTTCGTACTATAGTCCAAAGTGGAATCCAACGCCTTCTTGGGCTGGTTGGCTAGTTGCAGGTGGGTCAGATACATGTCACCCTCACCTTTGCCTTGTGCCCACAGGTCTGCAGAGCCCCATCATCTCCATCGACCCTCACAGCACCGCCGTCCTCAAAGGAGCCAACGTCTCCTTCAAGTGCCGCATCCATGACGGGGCTCAGCCCATCGAGATCTCCTGGAAGGTGCCCAACAATCGGCCGCAAGGTGAGCAGGGAGATCCAGATCCCATCTGATCCAAAAAGTGATCAGCATCCCTTTCTTCCGGTGAGAAAGAAGCAGAGAGGAAGGGGTCCCAAGGGTTATTTGGGACCTTCAGTGGAGGCTTATAAACTGAGGCTGGGGTTGTTCCCTTTCCACTCTACAAATCCATGATAGCCCTCTGCCAGTCCAAGATTAAAGCATCGAGACATGCCTTCAGGAACCCACAGTGGATCCCAAGGTCTCCCTGGAAGCGAAACCAGTTTCAAAGGAGGCCTGTCTTCCTTAGTGGAGACACTTGCTTTGCAAGTGCAGAATCTGAAGGAGTTGGAAGGAAACCCCAAGGGCTAATAGTCTGTACTTGTGTCCAGGTCTGGGCACCACATTTTCAGAAGGATATAGATAAGCAGGAGTGGGTTCAAAGAAGGGCAGCCAGGACGATAAGAGGGATGGAGAACTAAACAGAGGAGGAAAAGTTGAGGGAGCTGGGCATTTTCAGCCTGGTGGAGACTAAACAATATGAGACCTGTTTGAGGAAAATGTCCCTTTCTGGGCATTGGGTGGTGGTAAGCTACCTAAGAAAATCTCTGTCTTCTCCTCCTCTCCCACTTTCCCCCCCAAAACCCTCTACAGATAATGTGAAGATCAGCCCCGATGGATCTGTGATCACTGTCTCCAACGCCCAGCCCCAGAACCAGGGCACCTATGGCTGTGTGGCGTCCAACCGCTTTGGGATCGCCAACAGTGTGGTCAACCTGATGGTGCAAGGTAAGTGAGGAAACAGGGGCCACCATTCGGAAAGACGGCACCTAGTTTGCTACTACCGTCCTCCCCGGCAAGGTCTAAACCCAACTCGTAGATGCCTCTGTTGACGTTGGGTAGGAAGGGTTGGAGGTCAGGTGAGTAGCCCCATATCTGCTGAAACAATGAAGAAACGCAGCTTAGAGATGCCAGGGTCTGGGGGTCTGGGACAGCCATTCTGGGCTTGCTCAGCAGCAGCTTCTGCAATGGGATGCCTCTTATGTTTCTCCCAGGGCCCCCCACAGTCTCGGTGGTCCCCCAGGGCTCTGTGCAAGTGAAGGCCGGCAAATCCATCAGCCTGGACTGCTTGGGCTCCGGCGAACCCCGGGCCCTGGTGCGATGGAGCAAGGTGGGCGCCCGGCAGAAGGTGGAACACCAGACGCTCATCCCGCTGGAAAGCCGTGCCATGATAAGGGTGAGTCAGAGGCCCATCCTCGAAGCCATGTTGTTATGCGTGACCTGATGCTTGGAGAGCTGTACCCTCAAATTCTGCCGTTGCTATTTTGTAGGCAAGCTTCAGCACCCCTTTTGTGATTAAATTTGGAATAGGTTTCCTGCTCCACTTTCTTGGCTGCCACCAGTGGAGCCTAAGATATTCAGAAGCAGAATATCTTAGAATACAGTTTGCAGAAGCTCCTTCCTTCTTATCCTGCTAGTGCGCTTCCAAGAATTATCTCACTGACCACATGGGGCAATTAATGTTTGACCCCAAAGGCCCTCCTGTCTCTCGCTGTCCTTCTCCAACCACACAGAGGTGTATCAGGCCCTTTCCATATGTCCCCCATGTGTCTCCACCTGGTCTCCTCATGGTCCTGGTCCCTTTGGCCCCATAGACAGGGGAAGCTCCATCCCCCAATTGGAGCTATGGACCTTATTGTCCATCCTCTGCCCCCAAGATCACATCTGCCAAGCTGGAAGATGCCGGCACCTACGTCTGCATGGCACAGAACAGCCTGGGCACAGCAGAGGCACAGGTGGAGGTGAGCGTGGAGGCCATCCACGGGAGGCCCGGGGCACCTGAAATCCACGTGAATCCGACGCAGACCGTGGTGGCCGGGCAGACGGCACGGCTCCATTGCTCTGCCACAGGTAAGGCCTTGGAGGGCTTTGGAAAAGAAGCGGGATTTCTCTACTGGTGGAGACACAGCCACGCTTGGGCTTGGGAGGAGAGGGAAGATAAATTAGAAAAACCCACAAAAAACTAACAACTAAGTTGTCATTCACCAAAGGGGTCTTTTCCAAGGTCTGACCTGTGTGTAGCGTGTTGACTGCCATGTTTCTATGGATGAAGGGTGCATTGCATTGGGTTGCTTGCATGCAGTTCTTGGCTAGATCCAGTTTCATTCACTCCTTTCTTCCTTCCTTCCCTTCTTCCTTCTTTCCTCCTTTCTCTTTCTGCTCCCCAGGCCAACCCACTCCCACCATCCACTGGTCCAAGCTGAGGGCCCCCTTGCCGTGGCAGCACCGGATTGTGAACGACACCTTGGTCATCCCCCGTGTGGCCCAACAAGACTCCGGCCAGTACATCTGCAATGCCACCAACTCTGCCGGCTTCACGGAGGCCTTCATCATGCTGGATGTGGAGAGTAAGTGTGGGGCGTGCTTGTTTTGGTGTGGGGGGGGGGGGGAAGAAAGATGCTGGGATACATCATCCAGCAAGACTCCCCCAGTGCCACCTCAAAGCAGTTTCCAAGGAAGCGGGAAGCCCATGGGAGCCAAGAGGGTCCCATCCCACCCAGCCATCGTCGCCAACTTTGCCCCTTCTGGGAGGCAAGGGAGACCCCAACAGCCACTGACCCTTCTCCTATGCCACCCGCCAGCACCACCGTATGCCACCAGCCTCCCAGACGCAGCCACGGTGCAGGCGGGAGACGTGGTGCAGCTGCAGTGCCTGGCCCACGGCACGCCGCCCCTGCGCTACGAATGGACGAAGGTGAACGGGAGCCTCCCAGGACACGCCGTGGTGCGCGAGGGCGTCCTGCACATGCGCCCCACCACGCCTCACGATTCGGGAACGTACCGCTGCCACGTCAGCAACCGGGTGGGCTCTGCCGAGGCTCTGGCCCAGGTCCGGGTGCAAGGTGAGTGGTTCTTATGGTGGTGGTGGTGGTGGGAAAGCGGGTGGTCTCTAGTTTAGAGAGAAGGAACTGAGGATCCTGAAAGAAGTGTTTGCACAGGTTTTGAACCCAGATCCCTGTTACAGAGGGGGAAGTTTGTAACGCCAAGTGCTCATAAAAGCTGCAGGTGAAAAACACACAACCCCACCTACGCACAAGATGGATAAAACAAAGAAGCCGTGACTACATCTGAATCTACACTTAACTTCTTTTTACTTTAACCAAGGCTTCCTATTTTATTTTATTTTATTTTATATTTATTTTTATATTTCGGGATGTCCCCACTGCTTGAGGCAAAAGGGTGTTTGAAATGTGGGGTGTTGCACTTTTTTAAAAAATTGTCTCATTATGTTTTAAATGAGTTTAAAACCATTTAAGTATATCCTATTTTAAAAACAAAACAGAACAGAATTATCCGTTCAATGTGGGTTTTTTTAAAATAAAAAATTGCAAGTAAGATTTCACCTGGATTTCGTTTTAAATTTTATATTTCTAAACCGCCTTGAGTCCCTATACTGGGGGGGGGGAAGGTGGGATATTATTATTATTACTACTACTACTACTACTAATAATAATAATAATAATAATTTTCTGTAAGCCGCTATGAGTCCCTGTTTGGGAGAAGGTAAAGGGGCAAAATTAAATAAATATGTAAAAGTCACAAAGAAGGTTCTAGTAAGGGGTTTGCTCTCTTCTCCCCATCTTTTTGCAGGTGTCCACGGAGGAGGACCGCTCTCTGTCCAGGTGACCCCACAGAGCGACACAAAGGCCATTGGTGGGACAGCGGAGTTCGTATGCTCCGTGGCCGGAGACCCCCGGGCGCAGATCGAGTGGTTCAAAGAGGACGGGGAGATGCCCGCCAGGCACAGTGTCAACAACGGTGTGCTCAGGTAAGGATGAGGAGACCTGAAAGCATGGAGGATGGAGGAGTGCGATACCTTTGAGTAGGACAGAGGAACGTGCTTTGTGTCTTTGTGTATGTTGCCACAGGAGAGCCTGTCACTTTGCATTGTGCAGAATTGGGCTCTGGAGAGCAAACCCTACAGGGATGCAGTGCCTTAGTGGTTAAGATGCCAGTCCTGACGATTGGAAGATCGTCAGGTTGGCAGTTCAAGGCCCAGGTGCCGCATGGTGGGGTGAGGTCCCATCACTAGTCCCAGCTTCTTACAACCTAGCAGTTAGAAAACATGCAAAAATGCAAATAGATAAACAGGTACCACTTTGGTGGGAAGGTAACAGCGTTTGGTGCAGTCAAGCTGGCCACATGGCCACCAGAGTAGTCCTCGGACAACGCTGGCTCTTCGGCTTAGAGATGAGCACCGCCCCTACAGTTGGCTACGACTAGACATTCATGTCAAAGGACTACCTTTACCTCGAGTCTCCGGAGGAGTGAGGAGCTTAGCAGCCCAGAGCAGTGAGGAATGACTGTCCCTCCTTTGGCACACGGGAGCAGACCAGGATATCTGTCTCTGTGTTTGATCTTGAGTTGTTTGGAGAGATAGATGCAGTGAGCAAACTGGGATGGCTCCTTTCTCCTGCTTACCAACTCCATTGCTGTTTTTCCCCTGCAGGATTGAGAAGTTGGACCGGAGTTGCCAAGGGATCTACGTCTGCCGGGCGAGCGGCCCCTCCGGCCAGGCTCAGGACAGGGTCAGGCTGATGGTCCAGGGTAAGTGGGAGTAGTGACCAGTTGCTAACTGACCTCCCTCTGCCACCCCAGGAAGCTGTGCTGAGTCCAGATGGTTCTTACTATCGGGTGGAGGCTTTTCTTACACACACAGAGAATTGTACTTTGTGCAAAAGTAATGTATTTCTGCAAAACTATTGCCTTTTCACAAAATTGCCTTGAAATGTGGGGAAAACGATGGGGAAATGGGCAAAGGTTCTCCTGAACCCTAGTCGCACCTTGGCCCTGAAAGACTTACGTGGCTTCTATATTGATAATGTTAACTCTGGGCTGCAGCCTGAAGGAGCTAAATAGGGCACCCAGAACAGGTTCTGCACCTTGGAGAGAAGTATAGAATGGACTCAGAGCCCCACTGATGTGGGAGCCAATGGTTGCTAGAGCAAAAGACTCAGCCTGGGACTCTGGGAAGAAGCAAAGAGTCCACCGTGGCCCCTTCTGCTTTCATACTGTCTGGGTTATGGGGCGGCCCCTCTTCTGAGCCAAAACGCTTGGCTCTCTGCACTCAAGGGCCCATCGCTTCTCCCTTCCTCCCCGCAGCCTTGCCCAAAGTGATGATCAACATCCGGACGTCGGTGCAGACGGTCCTGGCGGGGAACGCTGTGGAGTTCGAGTGCCTGGCGTTTGGAGACCCCAAGCCTCAGGTCACCTGGAGCAAAGTTGGAGGGCGGCTGCGGCCAGGAGTGCTGGTGAACGGCGGCATGGTGAAGATTGAGCGGGTGGAGCAGAGCGATGCCGGGCAGTACCGCTGCACAGCCACCAACGACGTTGGCACGGTCCAGTCCCACATCATCCTGCATGTCCAGTGTAAGGCCAGCCAGATAGATGGACGTACCCCAGTGTTTGGTTGGAGCGCCCTTCTCTGCCTCTTCCCTCCACCCAAGACTCATGCACCTCCCTTCTTCTTTCCTCACAGCTGTCCCTCAGATCGCGGCTCAGCCCGAAGTCAAGGAGGTCTCTGCGGGGTCCACGGTGGTCTTCCCCTGCTTGGCCTCTGGTTTCCCTGTGCCAGACATTGCATGGACAAAGGTAGCATATGGAAGGGCAGGGATCCCTCTAGGGAAGCAGGCAGGACCCTTTGGGGCCGGGAAGGAGATCAGCACAGACCCGAAGGTGGTACAGGAAGAGCCACATGGCATTGCTTGCTGGGCTGGCCCTTAGGAAGAGCTGCCAAGGGTTTGGGGTAAAGCAGCTGAGGGTCCCATTGTGTCTCCATCTCTACAGCTGGAAGGAGACCTCCCCGAAAATGTCCGCGTGGAGGGTAACGTCCTGACCATCCCCGCCGCCCGCCCGGAGGACACAGGCATTTACGTCTGTACCGCCTCCAACCGGCAAGGGAAGGTGACGGCCTTCTCCATGCTCAAAGTGCGAGGTGAGTGCCTTGAGGACCCTCCTGGTCTTGTGCGAGTTCCTCCAGAGAGGAGTCAAAACAAGGAAGGGAGCATTTAAGTGGGGAGATGAACTCCAGGGTTCATTGAGGCACATGTGGGAGGATTTGCCCTTCCAGGTTGACATCTTCTGCCTTTCCTTCGGTTGCAGAGCGGGTGGTGCCCTATTTTACCCAGAGTCCTAACTCCTTCCTCATCCTGCCCACCATGAAGGATGCCTACAAGACCTTTGCCATTGAGATCACCTTTCGGCCAGACACACCTGACGGTAAGAGGAAGATGCGCGGTGGAGCCCCAGGACTTGATGCCGCTGGTGCCATCCTACATTGGAGGTTCCCCAGAAGGCAGAGTCCTGGGATTCTTTGGGAAGCCCAAATCCAGAGCTGGGGAAGATGACTTTGGGGGACTCTGGCTCCCTGAATTCCCCAGTGAGCACAGCTGGACTCCCCAAAAGACATGGTCCCCAGCTCTGGGGCGTCTCATTGGCAAAGGCTCACATCTTTCCTATTTCTCTTAAGATTCTCTCTCTCAGCGCTCTGTTCTCCCTCTTACCTTTACCTCCATCTTTTTCTCTCCTGCCATCTTTCCTTCCTTCCTTCCTCCCTCTCTCTTCCCTCCATTCTCTTCCCACCTCTCCAGCTCTTATGCTTTACTCAGGTAAGCTGTTTGCTCCACTGAGCTGTGGCTTCTTATTTCTGTCCCAGGCAGTCCATAGTGCCTCTTTTAACTCCTTCTGCAAGTGTGTGAGTGTGGTTGTGTGGGTGTATGAGTGTGTGTTTGTGTGTACCTTCTCTCCCTTGGCACAGGCAGCCAACTAACCCATTGTGAAAGCTTCCGTGGAGGTCTGGCTTGGGTTCATCCCACTGCCACCCTGCCATTCGCCTAACAACTCTTATTTGGGCTGACATGGTTTTGCCAAGCCTAACCTCCACTGAGTTGGCTTGAAAGGTGGCGCTTCCTCTTCCCTTGGAAGCGATGGCATGGTATAGTCTCCCAGGGGCCATACCAGGTGGGCACCGGGGGTCTGTTGTTTTGCTGTGTCTCCACTCTCTCCCTGGGAATAAAATTCAGTTGAGCAGCTCAGACCCACTTAGGGGTCCATATCACCTCCCCTCGGTGGTTCCGATGCCAGTTGTGTGTCTTGCCCGCAACTGAGCCCCTCGCTTGGGTGATAACGGCGCTGAACTTTGGCTCTGGCCCTGCATGGAGCTGGGAGCTCAGCTGCACAATCCCCGGCTGGGTTGGTTGGGAAGCTCATCCCCTGGTGCCTATTCCAACCCGCATGACCCCGCTGCTGTGCTTTTGGCAGGGATGCTGGTGTACAACGGGCAGAAGAAAAACACGGGCACTGACTTTGTGTCCTTTGGACTGGTGGGCGGCCGACCAGAACTCAGGTGAGATCCCTCTCTGCCTCTCTCTGACTGTTTGTGGATCCTGTCCTCAAAGATGGGACCCAAATCTTTGTATACAACAGAGCCCCAGCTCTGTTATACCAACGCATTAAATGTTGCACCCAAGTCCAGTGTTACAAGTGTTATGATATTTGGCATGGGCTCCATTGATATGATAGCCAAGCATTTAGCTGGGATTTGTGAAAGGAACTGCTGCCAGATTTGGGGGTGGGGGTGTCAAGCATGGGGGCAAAGCCTTGGGGTGCCTTTGCTCCTTTTCAGCACTCTGACATTACAGGTTCGATGCCGGCTCTGGTATGGCCACCATCCGCCACCCTTCCATCATCAAACTGGGCGAGTTCCACACCGTGCGGCTCTACCGCAACCTCACCCAGGGCTCCCTCGTGCTAGACGACCACCCGCCAGTGAATGGCACGTCCCAGGTGAGTGAATGGGTAGGGGGCTGAAGGACAGGACCCTCTTTTGCCCTTGGCATTGCCCATCCCTGCAATGCCATCCCCCCTTGAGAAGGTTCTCTGGGGACCAGAAAAAGCACTGGAAGTGGGTGAGGGGATCTGTGCCTACAGGGCACCAGGCTTTACTGGACTTGCGCTCACCCCTCTGTCTTTCTCCAGGGCAAATTCCAAGGTCTGGACCTCAATGAGGGGCTGTACCTGGGCGGGTATCCCAACTACGCCGCCGTCGCCAAGACTGGCCTCAGCAGCGGCTTTATCGGTGAGAGTTAACACAGTTTCCATAATGTGTATATATGTTCCCCCTTCAAGCCACAGATGCACATGTTGAGAAATACATGGGGCAGTTCCTAACCCCCATTTCCCTTCTGCCCCCTGGATGAGAGAGTGAGCTGGGTTTTTGCTGCATCTCTTAATGATAGTTGGCAGCCTTATCCTGAAGGAAGAAGAGCTTCCACCCTGAATAGCCCAGGTGCTGCCTTTGGGAGAGCTCAGTCTTCCCTCCACATCCTTGGAAGGATTTATCTTCCTTTCCCCTAAACATCCAAAACAGTCTGTCCTGTGAAACACACACTCTAAACCATTAAGGGATCCATATTTCTACCTCCTCATACATGCTTTTGCCTCTCCCATTTCCCAGTTCGTGTGCTTGCAGATCTGGAGTGGCCAAACCCAGAAGCCCTGCTGGCTGGCCATTGGCACCTCCATCCTCCCCAGTGACCCCTGCCTCTGGCTTTGCCCTCTCTGCCCTACTTCATTCTTTCCCCTTTTCTTCAGGCTGTGTGCGGCAGCTGATCATCCAAGGGAAGGAGGTTATCTTCAAAGATCTCGACCTGCAGGCCCACGGCGTCTCCAACTGCCCCACCTGCCAGGACCGGCCATGCCAGGTAAGTCACTGTTGGCCTAGTGGTGAGTTGCCATTGAGAGAAGCATGGGACTCTCTGGGGCAATGAAGGGCATCCTTAACCACCCAATTTCCCTTCTGTCTCTTCCCCTCTGGCCAGAACGGAGGCATCTGCAGGGACTCGGACAGCAGCAGCTATGTGTGCGAGTGTCCGGAGGGCTTTGCTGGGAGCAACTGCGAACACCCCCAGGCCCTGCGCTGCCATCCGGGTGAGCTGCTCTTCCCCCTTCCTCTTTCACTCTGCTTCAGATGTGGGGCACCTTATAGCAGGGATTGGAGAAGACGTTGCACCCAGTAGAAGAGCTGAGACTTGGCCGAGTCACTGGGGAAGCGAGAAGCAGGGTTGTGGTGCCATGTCTAGTACTTGGTACAATTTAGGGGCAATGGTCTGACCCAACAGAAGGCAACTGATGTTATGGCCTGAGCTTGGGTCTCCATAAAACAACAGCCTCCGATTTGAGCCAAGGTGCACAGTAGGTGTCCCCTTGGCACTCTTCTCTGTCCTTCACACTGCTGCTTCCTGACTCTCTTTCTCTTTCCAGATGCTTGTGGTCCTGATGCCACCTGCATCAACCGAGCCACCGGACAGGGCTATACTTGCCGCTGCCTCCTGGGCAAATATGGAGAAAAGTGCATGTCTGGTGAGTGAGGGCGGATGAATGGGGCACAGCAAAATGGAGTGGGGTGGCCAGGCACTGTCCCAGCTCACCCTGCACACCTCTCCCTGTTTGCTCCAGGTGTCACAGTGACCACTCCCCACTTCCATGGGGGCAACGCCTTCATCTCATACCCGCCCCTCACCAACATCCACTACGAGTTGCGTGTGGATGCTGAAATCATGCCGCTGTTCCCTGACGGACTCATCCTCTTCAGCGGAGGCGACGGCAGCCCCGTGGCAGACTTTGTCTCTCTCAACATGGTCAATGGGCACTTGGAGTTCCTCTATGAGCTGGGATCGGGTGAGGATTAGCGGGATATTCTCTTCTGCTCTGCAGGTCACAAACTATCCCTCCACCTCTACGCTGCAGCCTTTTCTCTCCCTGCTTGAAGCAAAGACTTGGGGAGATTTTTTGCATTTGGCCAAGGGAAGGTGGAAGAACCTTCAGCTAATTCACAGCCTCATAAAAACAAACTTGTTGTATTGTTGCTAGCCCTCAACCCTTTTCTCTTCTAGGGACGGCTGTCCTTCAGAGCGCAAAGCCGCTGGCGCTGGGGCAGTGGCACAAGGTCACAGCCGAGCGCTTGAACAAAGACGGCACCCTGCAGGTGGACGACGAGCGGCCTGTGAAGAGATCCTCGCCTGGGAAAAGCCAGGGCCTCAACCTGCGCACCTCCATGTACCTGGGGGGTGTGGACGACACCGTCCAGCTGCCCCCGGCCGCCAACGTCTCCGGCCACTTCTACGGCTGCATTGGGGAGGTAAGTTGCCATGCGTTGGGGGAATTTGAACCCCTGGGTCTGGGAAGAGCTGAGCAGCAAGAGGATTGAGTTTCCCTTTTTGGCTGTGAAAGATGTCCAGCATTCTCATCCCAAAGGGGGTTGTCCAGTGGGTCACCAAGGAAGGATGGAGTTCCCTTGCAATGGCCACTGTCCCCTTTTTGGCTAGTCTTGGGGATGGCATTCGGATGCGACGGGGAGCTGAGGCCATTTGGGTTCTCCCCCATCCTTCCAGGTTTCAATCAATGGGAAGAAGGTGGACATCTCCTACAGCTTCCTGGAGAGCCGGGGCATCTCACAGTGTGTTGACAGCTCTCCCTGCGACCGCAGACCCTGCCAACATGGCGGCAAGTGCCTGGTGACGGGCGAATACGAATTCCAATGCCTCTGCCAAGATGGCTACAAGGGTGAGATGGGCACAGATGAAGATGCAGGGACTCGCTCATGTCTGTGACCCTGCGGCTTTAGCAGCCCTGGCTTGGGAGGGTGTCCCATCCTTGCTTTTTGCTAGGTTTCTGTCCTCATAACCCAGCCCTGTATAGATTGTCTTTTCTGTCCTTCTACTTCGACTTGTACAATGCTGTGTTCCTGTGACTCTTTAACAGTGTGTGGTTGTGCGTGTGTCGTCATCTCTCTCTGTAGGAGAACGCTGTGAGATATCTGAGGTCCAGTGCCGGCTCCAGCGCCCCTGCCTCCACGGTGGCACATGCAGAGACACCACCTGCATCTGCCCTCCTGGCTTCCTGGGGTTGTATTGCGAACATGGTAAGACCGAGGGGATGGCCAGAGCATGGAAGGGCATCCCTGGGAGACAGAGAGCCTCCACTGAACTAAATGCATGCAGTCTCTGCCACACTGACTGGCAAAAGCCCGGGGGAAAAAGTGTTGCTTTGGGGAACACCGCTCTGCCCCGGGGAGTGCTTTGCACAAAGCATGTGCTTGTTTCTTTGCAGATGAATCACAGCGGCCGTTCAATGCCGAGTGGACTCCCGAGGGCAGCGGAGGGAATGGTATGTCTGGCACACGCTGGGCTCCATCCGCAGCTTGTCCTGGGCTGGGAGGTGCTGGGGCACTGCCTGAGTTCTGGCCCCAAATGCCAAATAGAGAGGGCAAGAGGACAAAGAGAGCACCTTTGCTGCTGGAATGGGCTCAGACCCACAAGTTGCACAGCACCAGACTTTGGGCAGGGCAGGTTTTCCATCCACAGCCATTGGCCACGTCTTGAAACTAGCTTGGCTTCCACAGTCTTTCCCTACCCAAACACTTTCTTTCCCATTTTCTCTGGTTGCTGTAACTATTCTAGTAGGCTGTGGGATTATTTTGTAGGTGCGTCTCATCTCCTTTGTTTGTTTTTACTCACTTGGCCAGATGCTCCTGGGCAGTATGGTGCCTCCTTCCACGACGGCAGCTATGTGGCCCTTCCACCGCATGCTTTTCCAAGGAGGTGAGAATTTGTCGTAGTTACCCTGTCGGAATGGCACCGGCAACCCTCAACAAGTTGCCAGTTACGCAGCCAGGGACCCAGTGCAGCATTAGTCCAGGGACAGTCTAAAATTGTAGGCTTCTGGGTGGGATGAACATATGTGTGGTCATCCTGCAAAAGAAGATGCTTTCCTTCTCCCTTGTGGGTCCAGGAAGGGTCTCTGCCATGGTTTTATTTTCTCTTGCAGCCTCCCTGACTCGCCTGAGACAATTGAGCTGGAAGTGCGGACTACCTCTCCAAGTGGGCTCCTCCTCTGGCAGGGAGTGGTGAGTGGACGAGAGAAGTGGACGAGGGCTGGGGAGTTGTGGGTCAGGGTGGGTTGTGAAGATGTCAAAAGATTCACCCTGGGGGGAGTTGGGTAGGGGGATCTGACAGACAGCAGACTCATGTTTGGGGTGCCTCTGATAAGAGCAGAGTTGCTCTTCCTCCGCGTCCCAAGTCATGTCGCCTTCTTCCCCTTGGCTAGCACTGCAAAGGGCAGCGGGGTGGAAGGGATCCCTCCCAGGAGTTATGGGGCAGTGTGTCCCCACAAGCCGGAGGAAGAGCCCATCGTCATCCGCTCTGCATGAAGCCTTGTTGCAGGACTCTGTAGGCTTGCAAAGGGTGTTGCCGCTGCATGCAATTCACGCCGAGTGTTTCAGTTCCTTCTGCCTGGCATCACAAAACCCTGCCTGTCATGTACATACACCCCTTGTGCAAATGTTCCTGAGGCTGTGCATAGGTTCACTTCTACTGCCGCCTGGGCAGGCTGTGCCTCTGCTGCTAGGCATGCTGCTTTGCCGACTGGCGCATGGCTTGCCCCCTCTTCTTCTTCTCTCTTCCTTTCTCTCTCTTTTCCAGGCAACCAGCGAAGTGGGTCTTGAGCAGCATGTTGCTAATGAGGTACTTACTGACGGGACTCTTGGCACAGTGGAGAGAGAATGCTAAGATGCATGAAAGGGGGCAGAGAAACGGACCGCGGGACTAACTCGCCCAAGCGCGCTTCTCTATTAGTGCCTGGTAGAGCTTGCCTGTTGTTGCAAAGCTGGGCATGTGGGCTTCCACAAGGTCCAGATGAAGTTTCGGTGCTGCTCAGGTTCTCTTGCCAACCTGTGAGCAGATAAGTGGCAGAGGAGTCATGCAGTCGCCGGAAAGGCAGACGTTTGTTCCAAAGCCTCGACCTTTTGGTTGGACATACATTCAGAGCATCCAGGGATGGCTTTTCTACACTAAGGCCCCTGGCGGTCTCAGCTCCGTGTGTCAAACAGTCATGGACTGCTTTCGTCTCTGTCACAGGAGGAAGGAGAAAGCGGGAAAGGAAAGGACTTTATCAGCCTTGGGCTAAAGGACGGGCACCTGGTGTTCAGGTGAGTGAGGGCACCCTTGCCGTTGCTGAGTATGTCCAAGCTAACTTAGACGCACAGTGACCATGCCATGGGGTCTTTCTTGGCCACGTTTCTTCAGAGGAGGTTTTCCACCTCACCTTATGGGTTTCCAAGGCTGAGCAAGGATTTGCACCCAGGTCTCCAGGAGTCATAGTCTGCTGCTCAGACTGGGACACCAAGTTCTGCCAGCCTAGGAGCCATTGGTTTTCTGACGCTTGGCATTGTCTTGCTTCCTATAGCTACCAGCTTGGAAGTGGGGAAGCCAACATTTTCTCCGAAGACCCTGTGGACGACGGCGAGTGGCATCGAGTGACAGCTGTCAGGTGAGTGGGAACGTGTTTCACAGATACTTCACAAATCCACAGAGCAATATATGAGAGTGATCCTGAAGGTGCGAGATGTTGTCCACCACGTCTTGAACCACACCTTGACCCTTCTGTGGTAGTCCTGGTGGGATCCGTAGTTCTGTTCCTGTGGCCAAGAGGAGGACGTCCACACGGATACCCAGCCCATATATCCTTCTCCGCGATTGTTCCCTCTCCTCCCAACGTCTGTCAAAACCTCTCCGTTCTTTTCTCTCCTAACTGTCCGGCTCATTTTTCAGGGAAGGGAAGAAAGGCTTCCTTCAAGTGGACGGCGAAGAGGTGGTTGTCGGGGAATCTTCTGGCAAACATGTCATGGTGAACACCAAAGGCCGCGTCTATATAGGTAGGTGCTTCCGTCTCCAAAAGGCTGAAGGCGCAATGGTTTGGAAATTAAGGGTGAGCACTTGATATAATGGCGGGGAGGATCTTTCCATTTGGTTCACCCATCTCTGTTGCTTTTGTTTTTGGTTCGTTCTCATTTCTTCGGTTTCTCTTCTCCCGGTGCTCCGTCTCTTGTTGTTGCTCGGCGTCGTTTTGTTTCTGCTTTGATCATAATGAGGACTGGAATGGTCTAAGGTTGATAATTATGGCCATTTCTACCCAAAGAGCCCAAGCTTTTCTGAAGCTTGTGCTCTTTGCTCCAGACCTGCTCAGCTGCAGGCAGGTTGGACAAAAAGTTGTAATTCAGAGACTCTAAAAGTCTGGGCTACTCAAAATTGTGGTCCCTGGACTGCTGGTCCTTGGAGAGTTTCCCGGAAAAGAACAAAACGTTGTAGTCCATGGGCACAAAAATGGCACCGGTCGCCCACCCTTGATGGCTTTTGATGCTCAAAAGGCCCGAACAGACAGGCCAAAATAAAGCTGCTTCAGGTCACTTTGGAGGTATGCAGTCCTAAAGACTGGAGTGCAGCTTTGATGCAGCTTCTGACCTCTTAATATGCATGTGCCAATTAAACAGCATACCTCCAAAGTGACCCAAAGCAGCTTTATTTTGGCCTGTCTGTCCAGGCTCTAAGTTTTGTGCGTCAGGCTTGGATGGCATTCATTAATTGTATGGTGGGTCCGAGAGGAGCTGTGCTTCAAAGGGCAGAGAGCACCCATCTGGGCAAATCTCTTATGGAGCCCATGGGGTTCATTGGGGGCCTTTGAGAGATAGGGAGGAGAGGACACCCTCCTTGGAACCGCATGGTGACCGGTGGTGCCTTCTTTTCCCCCACGCAGGAGGGGCGCCGGACATCCAAGCGCTGACCGCAAAGAAGTACATCTCAGGAATCACGGGGTGCATTAAGAACGTGGTGCTGCTCAACGCGAGGCCCGGCCAGGAGCCCCACCAACCGGTTGACCTCCAGCATCACTCCGAGGCCGGCTCCAACATCCAGGAGTGCCCTTCATAGGCCGGGTCAGCCTCCGCCACACTCCTTGCTGTCCTTTTGTTTTTTCTTCCCCTGTCATCATCATCATCATCAGGCCAATTGAGAGACATCTATTATTATTATTATTATTATTTTATTATTATTATTATTATTATTATTATTATGAATTTTTTAAAAGAAACACAAAAAAAGGTGCTTTGCTGCTACCAAAAAAAGCAGGGGAGGGGAGGGGGTTGGTTTGTGTGTTTTGTGTAAGTGGCAGACCAATGCGGGGGACCTACGTGTGCCCACATCCCTCCTCGGAGGAGGGGAAGACGCCTCAAAGACACTAAAGGGCTTCGGACAGCGCCGTGCCAAGGGACGCCGGAAGAGCTTGCTCCAGGTGCGCCAAGGGGGGCTCTTGGCTGAGCAGGATTATGGCACACCTGAAGCGCAAGAGCAGGTGAGGAGGTCCCTGCGTGGTGGCTCCAGCTGGGCAGGGCCGACCATGACCAAAGATGCTCCAGCCTTTCTCTGGTCCTCAGAGAGGAAGGCCTCCTCGGCTGGGCTGGGAACCCCTGCGCCCGCTCCTCAGCACCACCCTCCCCTCTGGCCAGGCCAGGAGCCAAAGCGGCCGGCCACTGCCTCCGCACTTGGGCAGAGCTTCTCCACTCGGAGAGGCTCCCTCTCTATATAGTGACCGCCCTGCCCTATGGCTTCGTCCACCCCAATCCCTTGCTATCTGGACTGTGGGGTAAGGACCAGGCAAGGGGCTTCTGAGCAGCCCCCTTGCCCACCTGCATGCCCATCTCTTCTGTTATTCATGACCTGCCACCTTGCCCTGGGTTCTGGAAAAGAGCAGGGAGTCCAGAGCCAAGGGGGGCTCACTTGTGCCCACAAGCCAGAGGGGCACTGATCTTTCCCGCAGCCCCAAAGCCCCGCCAGTGCCTTACGAAGCATGGGGCCCTTCAGGGGACCCATGCACTTTTTAATTATTATTTTTGCAATAGGCAATCCCCCTAACTGCAGCCAGGTATCCACAAACACGGAGCCCCAGAGCCTGGCTGGGCTAGAGAAAGAGAGAGAAGATGGGTCTGATCCCGTCGCAGCCTCTCTTACCTGCCAGAAAGCCAAAGTGGGGGAGCCTTTGACCAGGCGACACAGAGGCACAAATGCAACTAAGCCCAGAAAGTTTCTCCTGCCCCATTTCTTCCCCTCAACCAGCCCCAAGACCACTGAGGAGGAGGGCAGACGGGGGAGCAGAGCCAACCACGAGGGCCTTCCCAGCCACACTTTGGGCTCAAGGGAGTCCCTTCCAGCCAGGCTTGTCTCTCTCTCCTTCTCTGGCTAGTTTGGACTTGGGCCGGGAGCCTTTGTGGCCAGCGGTCACTCTCCTGAACCAAGAAGAAGAAGATGCTGCCATGCTCCCGTTCCCCAAACCTTGTTCCTGTCTTGGCTTCCCCAGCCTCTGCCCCCTCCCTTTTGTTCATATTTTTTCTTAAATAAATGGTGCTGAACCCCAAGTGTCACGTGTGTGCATGTGTATCTGTGCATAGCCCCCCTTTCTCAACTGGGAAAGGACCAGGGCCCAGTCCTGGGATCCCTTTGCCTCTTCCGCATGTGTTTAATTTGAAGGGGACTCCAGTGAATCAGTAGCTTCCGTTAACTCCCCGCGTGTTTTCTCTCCCAGTTGCAGGAAGGAGGCAGAATAGATGCATGAACTGGGCTGCGGTCTACAGAAGCGAATGCCAGATTAGATTTGCTAGTTAGGATCCCTACACACCGACGCTGAAATGCCCTCTCCTCAAGACCCTGTTTGAAGGTACGCTAAAATATGCCGACATTTTGGCTGCGTCGACCGCCAGGACATGCCCCCCCCCAAGAACCTCTCTGGATGAGAGCTGCACCCCTTGAAGCGAAAAGGGCTCCCCATCTTTTTGCAAGAAGCCGTCCGCTTGCTTAAAAAGAAAAGGTTTCGCTAGAGAGTTAAAGGAAGGTTGAGGCAAAAGGAGGGGATCGAAGCATCATATTTTGAGTCCTGTTCCACAGGAGAGCTCCAGTCCCGTGCGAAGCCACAGATATCCCTATGGCATTTGTCTGTGGGAAACCGGCCACAGTGCTGAGTGTCTGTGGATATGCTGGGCTTCCCGATCCTCAGACGGACGGTTCGGGGGCGCCATGCGGGGTCACCTTGGCTTGCTCCAGGCAGGCGCAGCTCCGTGTGCAGAGGTGGCAGGCGGCACAGAAAGCATTGCAGCCGGGCAGGAACCTGCAGGCGCCGACCCTCCAAAAGAACCACCCTGGGTTCCAGCAGCACCAGAAGAGCAAAGCGGCCCCAAAGAGGGAAGCCAGGGAGGCGAGGAGGACCTTGCGGTTGTCTGCAGAAGGAGCAGGAAAGGCCATGAGTAGCGGCAGGTTGACACCGAAGGGAGTCAAGTGCCCCACAACCCACATCTTGCCCAGAGAGAGGACTACCTGCTTGGTCAGTGCCCCCGGGGCAGGTCACCTGCTTTGGAAGAACGCTGGCCGCTGAAGAGGCCTCGGCACGAAGGAGAGGCAAACGTGTGGGTGAACCTGGGGAGGAGAAGAAGAAGAAGGAAAAGGCAGGAGTCAGAGCACCCCTTGGAAACATTGCCCCACTGCTTTGTGTCTGGCTGACCCAAATGGAAAGCATTTTCCTCCCTTTACCAACAACCACAGAGGCATCTGCTGCAAGACTCCCCACCTGAATAACCTGAATATTCCCCTTCTCTTCTGTGCCTTAGCATTGGAGCAACCCACGGTGGGAAGCCTCGAGCCAAATCTGGCTCCTTGGTTTTCTCAAGCGGCCGCAGCCCCACATCTGCGAACACCATCAGACGGTGGATTCAGGTACAGATTTTTCTACTGCTCTAGAAAGTTAAGATGCCTCTCCAAAGACTTAACTGCTAACAGCAAAAGCTTAAAATTTCGGGTTGTATAATATGTAACTTTGGCCCCATCTCTCTGGGAAATGTATTTGAATTTTATTTGGGTCTCCAGGCTGAGAGACGGGAAAGAAGAGGCAGGTGAGAACTCACTTGGGGAGTCACCCTCTCTCAGCCTAAAAGGAAAGCAACAGAAAACGTCCTCTGAATAAATCTGGCAATGATTCCCTTGAAGAATCGTCATCATCGCTACCATCTCAGGCTGAAAGAGGTTCTCCACCAGGGCAAAATTGGGGACCCCAGAGCTATGCTGGTTATACTGGGTTGAAATGATGGGAGTTGCAGTCCAACGACAACAACCAGGGGTTCATTTCATCTATCCAGACCCAGTAATTGAATTGCCAAGATGGAGTGGGTCCAGAGGAGGGACGCAAAATGGTGAAAAATCTGGAAACCATAAAGCCCTCTAAGGAGAGGCTTGGAGAGCTGGGTATGGAGAAGAAAGGGGTACGAGGTTATATCGTAGCCCTGTTTAAGTATTTGAAGGGGTGTCTTATTGAGGAGGGAGCAAGCTTGTTCTTAGCAGCTCCGGAGACTAGGATGCGGAGTGATGGCTTCAAATTGCCGGAAAAGAGATTCCAGATAATTCATTCTTCCCAGAAGAAGAAGAGAAGGTTAAGAAGTGCCATGATAACCCTGTTTAAATATTTAAAGGGGTGTTACGTTGAGGAGGGAGCAAGCTTGTTTTTTGCTGCTCCAGAGAATAAGACATGGAGCAATGGATGCAAGCTGCAGGAAAAGAGATTCTGCTTAAACATTAGGAGGAACTTCAAGACAGTAAGAGCTGTCTGACATTGGAAGGTGCTGTTTTGGAGAGTGTTGAAGTTTCCTCCTTTGAAGGTTTTTAAGCAGAGGCTGGATGGCCGTCTGTCGGGGATGCTTTGATGGAGAGCTCGGGCATGGCAGAATATGGGGTTAGACTGGATGGTCCTTCTTGGGGTCTCTTCCAACTCTACAGTTCTATGGCTGCTGCTTTGGTTTGAATTCCTTTCAAAGGTTCCCTCTCTCCTCTTCCTCCTCCTCTACACTTCCCATCCAAACCGGGGAGCTCTTCTCTGGCTCTCCTGGGCAACATACAGACCTTTACACCGGGCTGGAGACTGATCCGTGCCATCGCCGCAGTTGTCCACCCTGCCGCCGTCGCACACCAAGCTGGGAGGGACGCAGTTGCCGTTGCGACAGGGGAAGTAGCCCTCTGCGCTGCAGGCCGAAGCGTTCAGCCCTACGAGGACAAAGAGAGGATACTGGTAGGACAGAGGAGCGTCTTCTCCCATTTGCCCTGAGCTGTTGTCTCCCGTCTTACCCATCCGGAGGGAGGTGAAGTCGCCCACAAAGTCCACTCGAGGCTGTTGGCCCCGGGTCACAAGACGCAGGGTCAGGAAGTTGCCGGAGGACAGGAGGGGCCTGGGGATGTTCTTCCCGCACAAGGGCATCCCTAAGGGGTCGGCCGTGGGGTCCTTGCCGTCGTAGAACTGCACATAGGAGCCGGTGGTGCAAAGGTCAGGGGTCTCCTGGGGATGGTCCCTGTGAAGACTGAGAGGGGTGCTGGAAGGCAGGCGCACCATGCTGTAGACTAGGAAGAAGCGGAAGTGGAAGGCCACTCGGTCCCTGGGAGAGGCAGCCTGCAAGGTGAGATGGCAGTCGGTGCCAGGGACCACGAAGTAGAAACGCCGGGAGTCTCGGTGAGAAGTTAACACCATCCCGTCCCCTTGGAGGGTCTGGGTGCAAAAGTCAACCATGCTCACTGTTGGAGAAAAGAAAAATATGAAGCGCATCAAGAGCAGAGCCATCTTTTCAGGACAAGGTGTCCCATCCCTTCCAACTGGCCCACTTTGGGAACAGTCCCCTTAATGCTCTTCCTTCCCACTTTTCCAGCCGCTCTTAAAACCTCCCGGTTTCTCTCTCCTCTCCCACTTTCCCCTTTCCGCTGCTGCAAGCCGAATTCAAAGCGTGAAAGTGGTTTGCACCCCATTAACTTCTCAGCGGTGGCGAGAAAAAAGAGGCCAGACTGCTGCAGCTTCTCCTTGCTTGGACACAAGCAGGTCCCACTTTTCAGCCCTAAAATGTACAGAATCGGCCACATCACCCCATAGAGTTGATTCTGCATTCGCTTAGAGGTGTCCAGCGTGGGATCGTGTCACGTCTTCTATTACCTTTTTATGCGGCCTTTCTGCTAAAACAGGGAGGGAAGGAGCATCAACATCGCTCAGAAGAAGCAATAAATCCCATTAAGATGCTCATCGTGAAAGCAGTTTAAAGGGCCAGATGATCGCAATCCGAGGACATTTCCTAGTATGTTTCCAAAAGAGACCTTGATCGTACAAACGCCTTGCCTCAAACATGGAATTTTATTTTATTTCTTATATTTATTTGTATCCTGCTCTTTGCCCAGGAACGGGACTCAGAGCAGCTTCACAGCAATTTTAGGAAGGGTTCGCTCCAAATGAAAATTGTTTCCAGGTATAAACCTTTGATTTTGCTTATTGCCCCTTCCTTCCTTCCTTCCTTTGCAAATGAAAGCACTTTTTAAAGATGCCACCAGGCTCTTTGTTGTTTAATCAAAGAAAGCTTCAAACGGCGGTGCATCCGTTTGCCCAGAACTCTTTTATTAAGCCGTCCTTTTGAACCTCGCCCAAAACCAACAAATGGGTAAATTATGTGCGGATGCCTGGAACAGGAACCCTCGGTTTCTGTTCCTGGCATCCACACATAATTTACGCGCATCCTATTGTGGGCAATGGAAAAACCAGCCTAGAGACGGGTCCTTCGGTCTCATTTCCCCCAATTCTTCAAAGGTTCTGGGAAGTTTCATCCAAGCATTTTATGATGCCGGCTTTGTCTTGGTCTTCTTTTGTGATGGAATAATTACCCCGATGCACCTGGTTTCTTAGCAGGCTCTGGACACCAAACAAAACCCCAAAAAGGTCATCCTCTGAAACCAGTGGTTTAAAGAGTCTCTCATTGCACTTATAACTTCTCAAGGACCTTATCAGATGTCGGAAATTGGAAGTATAATCCAATGGCAATCCGAACGCTTAGGTTGCGCCTGTCCTTGTTTAGTCTCCATCTAAAGAGTTTGAATCCTGTGGTCTCATTTATTGAAACCCTCTTTTCTAGGCGACCGTTACAAGTATAGGGCACCATCTCCAATTTTATAATATAATCTTCCTGCATTTTTTGCCACTGGTGTGTTGAGTTTTCTCCCTTTATCCTTGTTATTATTATAAATCTATTGGAGGAAGGGATCGGCTTCTTAAGGCAGACTTCTTTCTGGAATGCAATTCGGGAGTTTTTGGACCACAATCTGGTCCGAAAAGGGGAACTTTTTGCAAGTTTTACATGAAGTCCCCTTTTTTTCCGACCCAACCCTCCCATTATTGCTGCTTTGAATCCCGTTTTGGGAGAAAGGCAGGCTATAAATCCAATAAATCAATAAATCGCTGTCATTGATTCCAGGGACCGACGTTAATCCCAACGTCGGCTCCTGATTCCCGCAACAAGGCATCTTAACAGGTCCAAAAAACCAATATAGTCCAGTCTGAGACCACTTGGACTGCCCTGGTTCAATGCAAGGGAATCCTGGGAACTGTAGTTCAGTGAGACATTTCGCCTTCTCTGGTGCCACAATAAACTACAATCCCTAGGATTCCTTTGCACCGAACCAATGCAATTCAATCGGTCTCGAACTGGATTATTATTTCTGCAAATTTGGACCCAAGGAAGCCTCCAGAAAGCACGGTTCCTACCTGTCTGCATTTCCGAAACCGCAGAGGCCAAAATATTCAGCAGAAGAATCCATTTTGCTTGCGTTTTCAGGTTTGCTCTGCTGCTCATCTTTTACCTTTGCAGACTCCCTTAATCCGGACAGAAGGAAAGTTTGGAAGCATTTGAAATGGTAACAGCTGGGCAAGAGAAGAAGGACTAGGCAAAGCAAACTGGAGATTGCTATTATTTGCACATCTTGACAGGGGAACAAAGGAAAGAGGCCGCCAAGCTTTATTGCAAAAAGATGAGAGAGGTCCCATCCTGGATAATGTGGATTTAAGCCGTTTAAATTGGATTTTTGTCTTGCATTGGCTCAGTTGCCATGGGCCTCTCGGGAGTTTTGGAAAGCAATCCAAGCATCCTGCTGTCGGGTCTCTGCTTGCAATAAAACCTAGAATCTGGAGCCAGGACGGACGGAGACATTGCTATTTTTATTATTATTATTATTCATTATTATTATTATTATTATTATTAAACATAACCTTTCCAATCTCTTTGTACATTATTATTATTATTATTATTATTATTATTAAACATAACCTTTCCAACCTCTGTGTATTATTATTATTATCATTATTATTATTAAATGTAATCTTTCCAACCTCTGTGTATTAAATTAATAATAATAATAATAATAATAATAATATACAGAGTTTGGAAAGGTTACATTTAATAATAATAATAATAATAATAGTACACAGGTTGGAAAGGTTATGTTCAATAATAATAATAATACACAGGTTGGAAAGATTTTTAATAATAATAATAATAATAGTACACAGAGGATGGAAAGGTTACGTATAATAATAATAATACACAGAGCTTCGAAAGATTATGTTTAATAATAGTAATAATAATATGCAGAGCTTGGAAAGGTTATATTTAATAATAATAATAATACGCAGAGCTTGGAAAGGTTATATTTAATAATAATAATAATAATAATAATAATACACAGAGCTTGGAAAGGTTATATTTAATAATAATAATAATAATACGCAGAGCTTGGAAAGATTATGTTTAATAATAATAATAATACACAGAGCTTGGAAAGGTTGCGTTTAATAATCATAATAATACACAGCACATAAAATACTTTTATTTATAAATATTCCTTTCTCCTCTTTCAATGAAGAAAAGCACATAAAATATTTTTATTTATAATATTAATCTTTTCTTCCTGTGAAAAAGAAAAAAAACACAAAACACTTTTATTTATAAAATAGGGAATTTCTTTTTTTGTTGTTCTTCCCATGAAGAAGAAAAAGACATAAAACACTTTTATTTATTAAAAAATAGGGAATTTTATTTGTTTGTTGTTTCCATGAAGAGTGAGGGGAAGTGGAAATACAATTTTACGTTATTATTTCTGTGCTTTATGTATCACTTTATTATTATTTGTTTGTGTATCACTTTATGTTTTTGTGTGTTTATCACTTTATTATTTGTGTGTTTGTGTATCACTTGAGTTATTGTGTTTGTGTATCACTATTATTGTGTGTTTGTGAATCACTTCAGTTGTTTCTGTATCACTTTATTATTGTGTGTTTGTGTATCACTTCAGTTATTATTTGTGTGTTTATGTATCACTTTATTATTATTTGTGTGTTTGTGTATCACTTGAGTTATTATTTGTGTGTTTATGTATCACTTTATTATTGTTTGTGTGTTTGTGTATCACTTCAGTTATTATTTGTGTGTTTATGTGTCACTTTATTATTATTTGTGTGTTTGTGTATCACTTGAGTTATTATTTGTGTGTTTATGTATCACTTTATTGCTTTGTGGCCTTTATCACAAAGGAAGGCCTGACTCTCTGAGGTAAACAGACAAGTGCATTGTGGGTAACCCTTAACGGTCGCTGACAGACTGAGAATCAACCGCGCATGCGCGGCGGCATCGTCGTCAAAAAACAACGTTCGTTTCTTGGGGACCGCTACTGCGCATGCGTCACGCCCTTTTGGCTTGCTACGAATAAGAAAGTAAAAATGGGAGGAGTCAAGAAGAGTGGGAGGGAGCCGTCTTTAGACCACGCCCCCCTTCGCTGTTGAAAGAAACCGACCCTCGCTTAGCCACGCCCCTTTGAAACCTCGGCGTTTCTCGGACCGCTGCTGCGCATGCGTCAGGGTAAGACTAGAGTGGGAGGAGCCAAGAGTGGGAGGGAGATGTCTTTAGACCACGCCCCTTCGCTGTTGAAAGAAACCGACCCTCGCCTACTAGCCACGCCCCCTCGGAGGCTGGGCGTTCGATCGTGACGTCACGCGCCATAGAGTCCCGCGCGAGGGGCGTGGCTTGCGCATATAGAGCGCCTCCTCCTCCGCGCGGTGCTTCCGCTTCCGGTGTGGCAGAGAAGGAGGCGTTGGCGGCGGGCGATGGCTCCGCGGCTGCAGCTGGAGAAGGCGGCCTGGCGCTGGGCCGAGAGCGTCCCCCCGGAGTCCGTCCGGCAGGAGCACGTGGAGGCCGCCTACCGAGTGGCCCTGGAGCCCTGCCAGAGAGGGGCCTGCAGGTGAGGAGCAGGACTACAACTCCCAGCATGCACCGGACAGGAAGTGCTGCGCTGCGGCTCCCAGAATCCCCCCGGTTGTGAGAGAAATTTAGGAAGTGGTTCCTTGGCTACTAGAGTTCCCAGAATACCCCCCTCTTGTGACGATTTGGATAGGACTACAACTCCCAGAATGCACCGGACAGGAAGGGCTGGGCTGCAAGCCCCAGGAGTTTGAGAAGTAGGAAGTGGTTATAGTTCCCAGAATCCCCCCCCCGTTGTGACAATTAGAAAGCAGCTTCTGAAGTACTATAATTCCCAGAATCCCCCCTTTTGTGAAAATTAGGAAGTGGTGTGGTTTTTTTGTTATATTTCCCAGAATGCCCCAGTTTTGAGAATTAGGAAGTGGTTCCTTGGCTACTACAGTTCCCAGAATGCCCCCATGTTGTGACAATTTGGAAGCAGCTTCCTGAGTACTACAGTTCCCAGAATCCCCCCTTTTGTGAAAATTAGGAAGTGGTTTCTTGGTTACGTTTCCCAGAATGCCCCAGTTGTGACGATTAGAAAGCACCTTCTTGAGTACTACATTTCCCAGAATCCCCTGGGGACTGCTTCCTTGGACCGCAGCCCCCATAATTCCCCTTGGCAGGAAGTAAGGAGGTGCTTTGTGGGCACTTTCCCTTCCCAGAATGCCCCAGGCAGGAGGGGGAGGAAGTTTTCCGGGCCGCGGTTCGGATCTCGCGACGGGACGGATCCCCCACCCTGTATTTTTCTCTCTCTGCTTTTTCTCAGGAGAAACTGCCGGGGGAACCCCAACTGCCTGGTGGGGATCGGCGAACACCTCTGGCTCGGGGAGATCGACGAAAACGCCTTCCACAACATCGACGACCCCAACGGGGAGAGGAGGAAGAAGGTGCGCCCCTGCGGGCATTTGGCCTCCGCTGCAGAATAGAACAGCACCAGGGTCCTCCCCAAAAACGAGCCCTTTAAGCAATTCAGCAAAACCTCCGCTAGGTCTTACTTTTTGGGGATGTCTTGTTTTCGAGGGAAAAGGGTATATATATATATATATATATATATTGTGTGTGTGTGTGTGTGTGTGTGTCTGGGAGATGAAGTCCAAAATGTCTTAAAAGGGAACAATTTGGGGTAACATTATACTGTACTATATCTTATATATAATGTGTGTGTGTATGAGTATATATATATTATATATATAATATGTATAGTAAGTATATATATATATATATATAAAATATAATTATGTATATTATGTATATATATATATATATTATATATATAATATATATATGTTATATATATATACATACACATTATACATAATATGTATTATATATATTATATTATATATATATATTGTGTATATAAAATATACATGTAATATATATATATATATATTATGTATAATATATGTATGTAATATTTATATATATGCACATACACACATTATATATTATATATATGTTGTACATATAAAATGTATATGTAATATATATATTACATATACTATATATGTATGTAATATATATATATATATATACACACACTCACACACATTATACATAATATATATAATATATAGTATTATGTTACACTAAACTGTACCCTTTAAAACGTTTTGGACTTCATCTCCCAGAAATATATATATATAATATATATATATATATACACACACATACATATATACCTTGTTTCTTCGAAAATAAGACATCCCCAAAAAATAAGACCTAGTCGAGGTTTTGCTGAATTGCTAAATATAAGGCCTCCTCTGGAAGTAAGGCCTTGCAAAGGTCTTTGTATATAAATATATATACAGTATATAATAAATGTTTTTTTTTTCTGGTTCAACAAGAAATGTGTATTCCTCTTAATGGGAAAAAAATTTAGACATTCCCTGAAATTAAGACCTACCATATCTTTGGGAGCAAAAATTAATATATTAATTTCTGGGAACTATATATTTTCGAGGAAACACGATATATATATTATATTATATTGGATTTAAAAGATGGTATATATAGTTCCTGACGTTTCGCCAGCATCTGGGGCTGGCGTCGTCAGAGAAATGTCAGGAATAAACTCTTCAGGAACATGGCCACGTACCCTGAAAAACCCACAAAAATCTATGGATGCCGGCTATGAAAGCCTTCCACTTCACAGTGTGTTATTGAATTGTACTCCCATTCTTGTGAGAAACTGAACAATTAAATAATGGAGTAGCGGGGACCAGGGTTCGAGTCCCAGCTCGACCTCGACAGGGCGACATTGGGCAAGTCACAATCTCTCGACCTCAGAGGAGGGTGACACCAAACCCCCTCGGAGAAGAAACTCGCCAAGAAAATCCCTTTGGGCCGCCACAAGTCGGAGACGACTTGAAGACGCACAACAAGAACATGAACAAACGTGAGCGAGTTGGTTTTTTTTGCATGGTCCCTTAACCTCTCCTACCTCCTTCCTTCCTTCCCCAGAATGCGTTCGTGGGCCTCACAAACCTGGGCGCCACCTGCTACGTCAACACTTTCCTCCAGATGTGGTTCTTGAACCTGGAGCTCCGGCAGGCCCTCTACCTGTGTCCGATCGCCCGCCCCGAACTCCTGACGGAGGAAGGCGCCTCCAAGGGCAAAGGTCAGCAGCCGATTCCCTCCCTCTCCGCCCCGGCGCATGCTCTTGCTCGCTCTAGGAAACGTATGTACGGTATACACTCGTCCGTCCGTAAGACTCGCTTATTCACGGATTTGGTTCATACGTTCTCTCTAGGAATGTCTAGGTCCTCCAAGGCGACTCTGTGGTCAACTTTAACTAAAAGTTGCCCTGAAAGACCTAGAGAGGACACTCTGCTGGGCATTTGTAGCTCCTCCAGCGCAACTCTACAGTCAACTTTAACTAAAAGTTGCCCTGAAAGTCCTAGAGGTTTCTAGAGAGAATACTTTACTAGGCCTTTGTAGCTCCTCCAGTGCAGTTCTATGGTCAATGTCTGTTGGATGTTGACTGCAGAGTTGCACTGGAGGACCTAGAAATTTCTAGGAGAAGTGTCCTCTCAGGTCAAAACATGGGTGTTCTTGTTGTTTGTGGTTTTTCCATATTCATATCAGGGTCTTGTGCCCCTAACCCTGGTGAATATGGAGGGACAAGTATATATTTCCTATACTGCGCTCAGCTGACAAGATCTAGCATCCCTGGGACAGAAACTTTCTAGTTCGGTCAGTAGGGCAGAAGTGACCAGTTTTTACATTTTTGCCCTCAGATGCCCTTTGGGGAGGATAGGGTTATCTTTGCCACATTTCTGGCCATTTTTAGGCCCAGGGATACCTTTATTCCAAACATGGTTCCATGTTTGGTGGCGCTCTCCAAAACTGCCGAAATACTGGAGGAAGAAGAAGAAGGTACATGTAACCATTGGAAAGATGTTCAAAATGAAACCGGAAGTTTATTTACTAAACACGTTGTATAAGTTACCTTCTCCGATAGAAAGGAAACATGGAAGAGTTACGTTGAATTTGATTGCAATGGCCAGGTTGGTTTTAGCACAGAACTAAAGAAATCAGGAATTACCAAAGATAGATGAGCAGATATTAAAAGTTAAAGGCAGAGTAGAAATGGATAAACTATCTGGCGACTTGAGCAATAAAGATATGGAAGAAAGGGAGGAGGAACGGTGGAATATTTTAGAAAAGGATGGGAAGAACTAAATATGAATGGTGGGCAAATTTAGGATTTAGAATTTTGTTTGAAAGAAAAGTGACGGAAAGGAGTCTAGAAGCATAAAGGAGTTTGGGGGAGTAGACACAAATTGAATTTTTGGAAAGTCATAGGGACATGTCTCAACGGGGTTAGTTGTACTCATACGAATGATCACAACTATTGTATATTCTCATTTTGTAAATCGTTGTTTTAATTGTTAATAAAAATGTACAGAGTCAGTAAGGAGCTTTACTTGAGGATAATTCAGGAGTTCCTGGCAGAGACAGAGAAACCAGAGATCAGGGCAGAGGGACTATTGGCAACCCAAATATTGTGGACTTTAACTCCCATCAGGTCCAAAACCATCATGGCCAGTGGTGAAGTTTTGTGAGAGTTGATTATATTGTGAGCCCTTTTGGGGGGAAAGGAGGCATAAAAATAAAACAAAACAAATAAATCCAAAAGATTGGGAGGTCCAAAGGTTCCCAACTCTGTTCCGCGTTGCAGCGATTGCTTTCAGGCTTTTGTATTATATCGGCAGCAATGTGTCAAAAGCAAGCTCTCCGGGAGGGGAGCATACGTGGAAATCTAATCACAAGGAAGGCCGGCTTTGCCGAAAGGGGTTTTAATTTTGCGTTTTAGTGACTTCGAGTGGCCCACGTTGTGAATTTTGTGTGTGTTCCCCTTCTAAGGAAGCCATTTGCCTTTCAGTCGATTACGAGCCCCAGACCATTTGCGAGCACCTCCAGTACCTGTTTGCGTTGCTGCAGAACAGCCGGAGGCGTTACATCGATCCGTCCGGGTTTGTTAAAGCGCTGGGTTTGGACACAGGTCAGCAACAGGTAAGCTTTGAGGGAGCGTGTGTGTGTGTGTGTGTGACTTTTTCTCTTGCATCGCAACACTGACAACAATTCAAGAGTGCTTTCGTAGCTGCAAAAGTTAACTTCTTGTATGTTGCAGACCCAAGGCACTCCCCAGGAGCTAGGATGGCGCTGTCCAATCTGTTTTATTATTTTTCCGTAGCCTCCCCTCCCCAAATTTTGTCCAGCTTTGCTTTGGCTTTGCGACACTTGTGCTTTCTCCCGTAGGATGCACAAGAGTTTTCCAAGCTGTTCATGTCACTGTTAGAGGACACCCTTTCCTCTCAGAAAAACCCAGACGTGCGGGACATTGTTCAGAAGCAGTTTTGCGGAGAGTATGCCTACGTTACCGTGTAAGTCCTGGGCTTGCGGAAATGGTCTCCTGCTCCTGCCCGTGCTTGAATTCATCATTGTTCTTCCTTGTAACTCTTCTCTTCCCCCCTGGCTTTCCCTTTGCTTTCTTTCAGTTGCAACCAGTGTGGCAGAGAGTCCAAACTTATATCCAAATTCTACGAACTGGAGTTAAATATCCAAGGCCACAAGCAGCTGTCAGACTGCATCACAGAGTTCCTAAAGGTACCAGCTCTTTTTTGCCAGCTTATTTGGCCCCGTTTGTTGTGGCAAGAGAGATCTAACCTCTTCATGTGTTGGACTAGAACGCCTCTTTTGTCTGGGGATGGTGGGAGGTGTAGTCGGGTTCCCAGATTGAGAAAGTCTGAGTTGGGAACAAGCCGTCACATCCCTGCAAGGAAGTGCAATACCTTCTTCAAAAACCCACAGTGTTGCAAATATTTTTGTGAGATGGTTTTTGCCGGAGCACGTGGACGAACTTTTGGAAAGCGATATTCCTGACACTGAGAGCTGTCTTGTCTAAATGAAAGACGTAATTCCTCAGGAGACATAAGAGCAATTACTGTTCAAGCTTGATTATGTAATGTTAAAGTTAATTATTAATAAGAGCTTTTTAGAAGCCAACATCGTGTCTTGCTGAAGAGGAGGTGTGATATTGTAAAGGGGATTTTGTTCTTTTTCTTCTGCTCTGAGAGATCCCGGATACCTCTCTTCTTCCACCTGTACAAACTCTTCAAAGCAGGCCTCTTCCTATTGTACCAATAAACAAAGGTGCTGAAGGAGAGAGGCCCTGAACTGAATGTGGTGCCGTCTCAAACAAGCAAGCCATTTTGTGTATGCACACACATACCCAGCCTTCTGCTTACTTGCTTTTTTGCCTTTTTCTTTCTCCTGGTCAGGAAGAAAAGCTGGAAGGTGACAACCGCTACTTCTGTGAAACCTGCCAGAGCAAACAGAACGCCACCCGGCGGATCCGGCTCCTGAGTCTTCCATGCACCCTCAACCTCCAGCTCATGCGCTTCGTCTTTGATAGGCGAGTTACTTCTCTGGGTCTGGCACCGCAGGGTGGGGAGGCTTTAGAAAGTCTGATTGCTCTCTTTGAGCCGGGCAAGGCGGTCCTTGGACCTTTCCTGCAGATTTGAAAGCTTCAGGGTACAAAGGGGCAACAACTGCCGAATGCAAATGACCCAATCCCACCTCATGTACACAAGTGTCTAGTGACATTCCTCCATGGAGTAAACTAGGATGAGCAACCTGTGGTCTTCCGGATGTTGCTGGGCTGCACTCAGCCAGCGTATCCAGTGATGAAGCACTGCAGACTCAACAGCATTTGGCAAGCTGTTACTCACCCACGGCTTAAATTGAACACTCTCAGCCTGAAGCAGTCAGAGAGACCAGCATGTAGATAACATGGCTTTAAATAAAAGCGAGCATGTGTTGGGTTGCCATGCTGAATATCATGCACCTCTTTCTTGTTTTGTGTGATTTTCATTTCTTCATCAGGCAAACAGGCCACAAGAAAAAGCTGAACACTTACATCGAGTTCTCTGAGCTGCTGGACATGGAGCCCTTCATGGAGGACAAAGGTGGGCTACCCCGCATGAAAAGGACCCCCTCTTCTCTTGCTTACGGATAGAGATCCAGAGATGGGTGCTGCCACAAAGAAGGCCTTGTCCTCCCATTACTTTGGCCTGTTTAGGATGTAGAACCAGGGAAGTTTTTGATAGCCTGTTTAGAAATGAACAAAGAGAGGGCCACCCATAAGTTCCTTGGTGGTAGATTATCCAAGGAATGGGTAAATTATTTGGGGAGGGGGGTGTTAGTGGCTACTCATTGTGTCAACCACATAAGATACTAGAGACAGGGTGGTTTCTACGTCCTGTCCGGCTATGCCACCAATACCTCTGGACTATTAGCGTTCTCCCTTCTGCCTTTCAGCCCATGATTTCGTCTATGAGCTGAGTGCCGTCCTGATCCACCGAGGGGTGAGCGCATACTCCGGCCACTACATTGCACATGTAAGGGATCCGCAGACAGGAGAATGGTACCGCTTCAACGACGAGGAAATTGAAAAGATGGAGGGCAAGAAGCTCCAGCTGGGGGCAGAGGAAGACCTAGGTAAAACATATTGGTTGCG
The DNA here is from genome assembly GCA_034509955.1 of Urosaurus nigricauda. Lineage (NCBI taxonomy): Eukaryota > Metazoa > Chordata > Lepidosauria > Squamata > Phrynosomatidae > Urosaurus > Urosaurus nigricauda. Next base: position 13,624,096 of record JAOEGL010000008.1, read on the forward strand.
AGCCTTCTCTTCCACCCTTTCTGTTTCTCACTGGACACACAGTGCTTCTAGCCAGGGCTTTTGGATGGTAAGAGGACAGTGAGAAGCCAGCTAATTACAAGAGAGAACTGGAGTCGGGGAAAACCTTTGAATACTGTTGGAATATATAGCCAGTGCTTTGAATGAGAGCAAATAATGCAGTTGGTCAGCCCACCCAAAGTCTGTTGATACTACACAGTTATCGCACTGCGGTTCCACTTTTACTGCATCCTCTGAAATCTAGTCTTGAGAACTTGGCTCTTTCATAATAGAAGGAAACAGGCTGCCTTCAGCAGAGACAGCAGCTGTGCTAAAGGATCTGATTGTAGGAAAGTGTTTTGGGCAGAGAGAGAGGAGGAAGAAGTCAGGGATCGAAGCTTCTGTTTTGGCCACAGTGAACACATATCCCAGCCCTGGCTTGCTTTGCTTTCTCTTTCTCCACTAGAGCCTTCTAAGTCTCAGGCCCGAAAGCCCAAGAGTGGGAAGGGGGTTTACCGCTCTCGAAATGGCTACATGTTGGTGTACAGGCTGCAGTCACAGGCAAAATCGCTGACCGTGGAAATCCCAGGTAAGCCCCACATACCCCTCGCACACACATATATGTATGGTGATACGTAACTGGGGCAAGCTGCAGCCTTCTGTGTCATACACAAACAGCCATGAGCTGGGCTTCAGCCGCCAGGCAGACGGGTGCCGGAGCCCTGGTTAGCGTCATGGGAAATGTTCACCTCCCCAAAACTGTGCTGCCACAGCTCACCCCTGAATTTCAGTGCAAAATGGAAACAGCCCTTTTAAAGCTCACACTTTTCTTGCTTTAAATGGCTCCTAGCAGTTCACTGCCCAGATTGTCTTGGATTGGGAGAGAATTGTCATGGAAACATGTTTGCTTTACGTGGGTTTTTCCTTCTGGCCACCAAAATTCAACAGCTTGGGAAGGTCGGTCCTGCAGCCTGCAGGAAGGCGGTTGGGTTGAAAATCCCAGACCGGCGGAAGTTGTTGCTTTACTTATTGGCAGTAAAACTCTATATCTCATTCCCCCGTTCTTTTTCTTCCCTAAGTCTACCCTAATCCACACATAACACACACAACACTAATTCTGCCTCTTCTCCCCTCTCATTTTGCAGCTTTCCTGCAAGGACTGGTGGAGCAGGATAACACCAAGTTTGAGGAATGGTGCCACGAAATGGCCGAGATGCGCAAGCAGAGTGTGGCCCGGGGCAAGATCAAACACGAGGAGGTGAAGGAGCTCTACCAGAAGTTGCCCGCTAAAGCTGGTCTGTAAGATCTTCCCTTCATACGTATCTTGGTGGTAGCACAATGGGTTAAGAAGGCTGGGGGGAGAAGGGGGTCTATGCCAGCCGTGGGGCGGGAAGAGTGGTTCTTAGTCATTTATTTCCTTATTTATTCAATTTATATCCTACCTTTCTCCTGTCAAGGGACCCAGGGTGGCTTACAAAATTTAAAATAACAGTTCAAGTTTTTTAAAATGTACTATATAGAACTTAGGAAACTAAACATCGGTTGTGCTAAAACCAGTTTTAAATTACAAATGCAAAAACAGATTGCATTTAAAATACAAGTAAGCACAGAGCACACCATTTGAAGCAATATTCTGCCATACAATTAAAAAAAAAGTTAGACGCTTGCCGTTAGAAAAGAGCAATGCAGATTGATAAAAATCCTTCATTTAAAAAAAGGACAATTAATTGTTGATAGCCGGTCGGAATAAAAATGTATTTTCCTGATGAACAAAGAGCAACAAGGTACAAATCTCCCAGCAAGCAAAAGAGGGAGAGATCACACTTGGAAGACTGGCTCTAGACAAGCTTTTGTTCCCTTATGGAGCTAGCTTTCTACTTGCAGGAATGTGTCGTTGTGTTTGAATAGATTTGTGAACGGTCCCCCATTTCCTTGCTGCACATGTGGGTCAACCTTTTGCCTTTGCCTTAGCTTACACAGATGAGGAGGTGGTAGATGAGGATCTCCAGCTCCTCCAAGCACCATCTTTTTAACTCTCTGAATAGCTGGAGTATCTTTTTACAACATATAGTAAGCCCCTGTGAGGGCTGGGAAGGAATGGGGATAGCTTTCTGAGGGGAACTTGACTATCCTTTTAAGTCAGGGGTGTCCAAAGTCCAGAGGTCCATTGGTCAGTTGCTTCCTTCATGATTTCACAGAGGGTCCCTTGAAATTGGAGAGTGGTAGGAGGTCTCCCGGTTCTGAGAGGTAGAAAGAAAAACCATTTTTTATTTTATTTTACTCAAAAAAATGGTATAATGGGAAGTGGCAGAGAGGGCTGCAACCTGTTTGGAAGGAGAATCCCCTCATCTGGAGGTTTTTTGGGGGTAATAATTCTACTTTTGCCACCAGAAAATAGAAGCTTGAACCTGGGATGCTTCAGAAGGGTTCAGGAATTGAATCAACAGCTTTGGGGATCATACGCAGCCTATTATTTCCTTCCCCCTTCCCCATTTTAAATGCTTCATGCTATAATGTTAGAAGTGTGTCGTGCTGGTGAAAAGAAATTAAATCCTCTTACTCTGGGTGAGCATTTGGTGTAGATTTTGCGTTACAAAGGAGGGGAGGGGAGGTTTGTGATGATAAAAGTCCAAAGCAATCGGGTTTTGGGGGGAAATGAAAGCAAGGGCCGGTGGCTTTAAGAGCTGACCCCCCATCTCTCCCTGTCTCTTCCCCACCCGCAGGATGCCCCTACGATTTTGTGTCTCTGGAGTGGCTGCAGCAGTGGCTGGATGAGTCCACGCCTCCCAAGCCCATTGACAACACGGCCTCTCTGTGTTCCCACGGGAAGCTGCACCCGGACAAGATCCCCACCGTCAAGAGGATCTCCGAGTCTGTGGCCGACTACTTCTACAAGCGGTACGGAGGGGGCCCTCGGCTGACAGGTGAGCAAGACACTCCCGAGGGGAAATCCTCTGGACAGAGATGGCTCTCGGGCTGATTTATTACCTTTGCGTCATTCTGCGGTGTCTGGACCATCTCAGTCTCTCTCAACCGTTTCATCGTGGAGGAACCCAGTGGAGAGTTTTCACCTCCTGGCTGTTCCTAACTTCCTTTGGTAAATTGCAAGTCACGGCCAAAGTTTCTTATAGTCCCAGGGCTGTGTTAGGTTTAAATCACCAACCGTAATGACAGAAGGTGGTGAAAGGGGGAAAGTAAATGTCCAGTTTTGGTAACATAGATTAATTCAAAGGAAGAGAAGGCATAAGGAACAACCGACCTGGGTTTCCTGTAACCCTAAGAATCTGCAAAAGGTTGCTGGTGGAGGCTGCGATTGAGGGGGAAATACATTTGTTTTTGAGCTGTACATAACAATAGTTTTTATGCAAGAATTCCCTGAGAAAATTATTCCAAGGGTTCCTTCAGGATAAAATGGAGGCGAGAAATGCTGATTTGGCAGCTCACATGGAACTAACTGATATATTTGCTTTTGTGAACTCCATTCAACTGAATCAGATGTAGACTGGTGCCTACAAAAGATTAGGTTGCAATAGATCAGTCTCAAACAGACTGCTAAATCCTGCTGCCCTTCCCTTTCAGTTTCTGATAGGGAAACAGACTGAACACATTTGTCTCCTTAGAAACAGTTTAATATGTACAGCAGTACTGATATATTGAAAAAAAAAATCTGGGTGAGCATAAGGAGCTGGAAGGTACTCCAAGGTCCATGTGGTCCAAACGCCACTCCCCGACAGAGCAGGAATCTGTGGGACAAGCTGTCTCTCTTCAGAGCTCCCTCAAGGACTGACCACAACAGGATAGAGGAAAAGCGACATATAAGGGTCATAATATGAGCATCACAGAACAGACGCGTCTTGAGTTCCAGGATGTCCTTCTCTTCCATGGGCGAGGACTGTGCTGGGATGGGACCCTGGAGTTCTACTCTCCGCCCGTGGTAAGAAGTCACCCATGAGCACAGCTTTCTGGAAAGGGAGCATGACTGATGGGCATGTGCCCCAGAGGTGGCTCCCTCTTAAGCACGCTCCAGGGAGACCCCCTTTGTCTGTGAGAGAGACACAGAGAGAAGGAATGCATCCCACGGTTGTCTCACAGGTCGTTGTGCAACCGTGAAACTTGTTACCACAGTGGCTGCCTCTTCCCTTTCACGCCTCCTCCGGAAGTGTCTGCCGGCTGGCTTTCCCAGGTCTGGCTCTTGAGATGTAAGCTGTTAAACTTGAGAAGCACCCATTCACAAAAGCTGTCTGAGCACCGTACTCTCCTGAGCTTCCGCATCCCCGCTGATAGCTTCAGAGAAAACCTTCTCCCTTTCTTTCTTGCCAGGCTAAAATATCCCCACGTTTTCCGCAGGGGACAAGGTGTGTCTGTTGCTGGCGCAAGGGGTCCATAGTAATGGTTCCCAATTCTGGGCCTCCCGAAGTTGCGGAGACCCTGACTGGATTGTAGGCAGGGTGAATCCTTGGCGACATTTGGGGGTCCAGATTGAAAACCACTGGTCTAATAAAAACACGACGACGACAGAGGAATCCCCACACATTCTCCAAAGGAAGAGAAAGAAGCAAAAACTTCCCAGGAAGGGCTTCCTCGGGGATGCTCTTTTGTTGGAGGTTTTTAAACACAGAACACCACTCACAAACTCAGCTATAGATGTCTCCTCAGCAAATGCCCACCCCAACAGTTCTTTCGCTGGCATCCCTGTCCACAATCCTGAGGCTGTGGCCAAGAGCCCGTTGCCAAGGATGGCACCTTCCTCCTCCTTGACGATTGTGATGCAAGTCATAGTCCCACTCCGTTCTGCTTTGGTCAAACCTCACAGATAATTCTGTCTCCAGTTCTGGGCAAAACAGTTCAAGAAGGATATTGACAAGGTGGAATGTGTCCAGAGGAGGGGGACCAAGATGGTCAGAGGTGTGGAAACCAAGCCTTATGAGGAACAACTGAGGGAGCCAGGGATGTTTAACCTGGAGAAGAGAAGACATGATGCATCCGTCTTCAAATATCTGAAAGGATGCCGTGTAGAGGATGGAACAAGCTTGTTTTCCACTGCTGCAGAGACCAGAGCCGAGGGATTCAGGTGGCAAGCAAAGAGATGGTACCTAAACATTAGGAAGAGCTTTCTGACTGCAAGAGCTGCTCCAGAGAGGAATGAACTTACTCGTAGGATGTCAGAAATCTGACACAAAGTAATTGGTGTGCTGTGCTGTTTGCTGATCAGTTTCCATTTTCTGTTGCATTACCGTGCATACTGTTGTTGCTAACGCCTTACAGAATTCTATAAGAATGGAAGAGGAGTTTGCTGGCAAAGTCGATGGGCTTTGTGGTTCCTGCGCAAGGTGAAATAACTGCTTAGCTAGATAATGAACAGATGTCTGGGGGAGGCTGGTAGTACCAGTATTTGCCAAGGCCAGCTGTGTGAGCAGCTTAAAAGGGCTTGGGAGAGATGTGTAGGGGGAAAAGGTGGGAGGCGAATAACACTGGCTGTAGAAATGCTTTGGTTTGGGAACAAATGGAGGAAAATCCTGCGAATGTATGAGGCAGGCACACCGCTAACTCTGTGTAGGTACCCGGGGATTATGGTAGTTCTATCCATAGGAGTCACGCTGTTAATTTCTTCAGTTACTGAAATAAAGCTTGCGGTTAAAATGAAGACTGGTTTACTGAACTGAAGGGAATGCACAGGTCTTGACATAGGAAGGTGGGCTCTCCTTCTTTGGAAATCTTTAAAGGGAGGTTGGATACCCCACCTCTCAAGGATTGTTCAGCTGTAAATGTCCTGCACTTGCAGAAAGGGTTAGATTAGATGGCTTTGGGGGTTCCCTTCCAGCTCTGCTTCTGTTAAAAGAGAAACCTTGGACCCTCTAGGAAGTTTCAGAGTGGTCCAATGCCTGACCATTGTCTGTGTCAGCTGGGGGAATCGAAAGAGCTGAGGTCTCAACCACGTTGGATGAAACTGCAGGGAGAGGAAGAGGCTGCAGCCCTGTTGTCTGCAGCCGTTCCCAAAACCAGGGCGCCTTGTAGGTTTTTTGGTCATAAGGGCCCAAATCAATGGTCCAGGTTTGGTCTCCTGCTTCCTCTCCTCTCAGGGAAAGCACTCTGCAAGGACTGCGTGGTGGAGAGGTGTCGGGTCTTGCGGCTGAAGAACCAGCTCAACGAGGACTACAAAACTGTCTCGAACTTGCTCAAAGTCACCACCGACGGGTAAGGGAGCCATTTTGAAGTGTCAAAGGGAGTCATGAGTGTCCTGGTTTTACCCAGGGATATTCATCACGAGAGATATGAAGCTTAATTGTAGTTTGATGTAACTTGCTCAGAGGTCAGGTCTGCCTCCTGAGCTGTGAGCCGCCCTTTCCCTCCCTGCAGGAATGACGGGTTTTGGGTGGGGAAGTCATCCCTGCGCAGCTGGCGTCAGTTAGCCCTGGAGCAGCTGGATGACCCAGAAGAGGATGGAGACCAAAGCAACGGCAAAATGAACGGCGATGCAAAAAGCAGAGGTAGCCCCCCATCTCCCTTGCAGAAGAGTCTTGGCATCTTTCCATTTCACCTTGGGGGCAGGACCATACAAGTTGCATGGCGGCTTCAGTTTGGACATTGCTTAGGGAAGTGGTGGGTTTGAGACATGGTCCAAGCAGCTCCCAAAGAACAGTTCCATGTACGACATTGACAGAAATGTAGAGGCAGATGGTCTGAAGGACTATGTCATGAGCATCTGCCTCTGCGTTTCTGTCTACGTAGTGCATGGTGTCCCAGTGCAGCGGAGAAACTGCTGGACAAACGTTAGCTTTCCAGGGATTTTGACCTATAATCATTTATGACTTATTTTTTAGCCGAATGCTCATCCCAAAGATGATGGGATGATTTTGCAAACCTCACAGCCCCGGGGCCTCTCCCTGTCTCTTCAGTTGCATTACCAAGCACACATCTTTCTTGCTCTATGCCACTTACAATTCTCTCTCTCTTTTTCTCTCCAGATGAACCTAGCACAGAAAAGCGAGAGGAAGAAGACCTGAAGTTCAATGAGGACATTGTCTGTCCCCATGGTGAGAAAGTGGGGGGCAAGGCCATGTTTGGTGGTCTCTTGGCTTGAGGTTAGCTTCGTTCTAGCCCACCTTTCCTCCAAGGATATTTAGGGGAGCGTGCACAGTTCTCTTTCTAATCTCACCACCAATTCTTAACAACAACCCTGTGAGGTTGATTAGGCTGAAAGGTAGACCCTGGGGGGGCTTAAGAGCAAAAGAAGAGCTGAGATAAGAGCAAAAGGTGTCTCTAGTACACCGTTCTCTGACCAAGAAGGTAAAGTCAATGGGATTTGTGCTGCCTCTGCAAAGTAAAATAATTGTTTATCTAATGAATGGAGGTTGAGATTAATGGCAATATCAACAAAGGAAACCTGAGCCTCATGCAGGGGCAGGTTCCAGAAGCAGGTTTAAAACCTCCCATCTCCTGCTTCAGTTGTCCCTAGAGCAAAAGAGAAGGAGGAGGAGAAGGAGAAACAACACCGCGTTCTCCTCCACGTAATTGCGGCTTGCATACTTTGTCATTCCCATGTAACCTTAGAGACTGCACAGAAGGGAGGTGTGTATTGAAAGAACGGCAGGTACCTCCATGGGGTGCTGTGCCTTCGCAAATGGTTATTCTAGAAAATGGCTGCTGAGCTCTGTAGCAGAGGCAGGAATGGGGCCTGAAAGGGTGTGTTTGTGCATTTGCCAATCCTCCTTTGCATCCAGCGGGTTCACAAGGCCCTTCCTTGCTCCCTTCTGCCATGAGCCTTGGAGGTGCTATTCTCATTCTCTTACGTAACTCAGTAAAATGAAGAGAGCGGGCAGAGATGCAAAGCCGTTTTAGAGGGACGTGGACCAGTGTTTTTCAAACATTGGTTCTCCAGATGTCGTTTCCCAGACTCTCTGACCATTAGAAAAGGCCTTTTTTTAAAGATGGTGACGAAGGGCCTCTCCTGGGCCTACAATTGTTCTATGTCAGGTTGTTTTTGAATCTTGCTAAGGGGTCCTCTTGGGTGGATGAGCCTTCAGATTATATACCAATGGACATTGCTGGGCTATGGAAGCATCCTAAGGTCTCTCTCTATCTCTCTGTGTGTTCCCCTCTTTTGGGATTCCTTTGCTTCTATTCCTTCCTATCTTTGCACAAGGGTTACCACCCTGCTCCGTGGCTTGTGCGTCCGCAGATTAATCCGAAACCTTGAAAACAAATCCATGTTGTCTTTCCTTCTCTCTTGGTTTCTCCGCAGCAGCTGAGACTCGGGGGCTGCTGTTTCACCTTAAAAGAGTCGGGCAGTGTGGCGCGTTGGCAAAAGGCAGCCTAAAATGGAATCTGCTGACCTGGCTGGTTTTGCCTCTCGGGGGATTCCTCCGAGCTCCCAAAGCCATTTTTGTTGGCTGGAGAAAGCAGCGTTCGTTGGAGAGCTGCTTGAGGGAGAGTAGCAGAAGAGGGTCACATTGAAGAGGCAGCATCCAATTTGGGAACTTTTCTCTTTTCACCAATGGCATTGGAGAGTTCAGCTGAGCCGAAGGTGCCCTGGGTGACTCAGTGCCTGCCTTTGGCTGCCAGAGAAGATGCTTTCCATGCAAACAGGGTGAGAGAGTGTTTGGCAGATTGCTGGGCAAGACAGAAGAGGCAAAGCACGGATTAATCTGCCAAGCACTCTGCCTCCCTTTCCGCACGAAAAGCACCTTCTCTTTTCGCTGACTGGTGCCAGAACCCAGCAGCCTTCATCCATCTCTCTTTTCCTCCCCTCGCCTTCTTTGCAGGCAACCTGTGCATATCCGAGAACGAACGGCGGGTCGTCTCCAGAGAAGCCTGGGACAAACTCCAGCGGTATTTTCGAAATGCCCCAGAGTTTCCGAGCAGCAGAGATTCCTGTCCCCAATGCAAGGTATTAGAGAAGTAGATTTTGTTGCAAGCCACGTTGAGATATTCAGATGGGAGATTCTGGGGCGTAAAGTCCCAAACCTTTTCCCAGCTTCTCTGAGGCCTTGCAGCCGGCCAGCGCTTGCTTCTTCCCTTGACTCAGGAATATGAACCCCAAAACCTGTTTCTTCAAGCAACAAGTGGAAAGGGCAGCGTAGTAGAGGAGGACCCCCCTAAATTGCATCTCCTATGTCTGTGTTTTTTCAGATGCTGGAACGGGAAGGAGAAGAGAACGAAGCACTCCACAAAATGATGGCCAGCGAACAGAAAGCGTATCTCCCAAACCTCTTCCAAGACAAAAACCGTCCGTGCCTCAGTAGCTGGCCTGAGGTAGGAAGACAGGCTTGGGGAGTGCACTGTGCATGTGATGGTTGGGTTTAATTTTATAGCAGGGCTGTTTTTTGCCATCAAATCAGCTTTTGACTTGTGAATGAGGGACGTCCGGGAGCCTCAGCCCTGCTCAGGTCTTGCAAACTCAGGGCAGAAGACATACCTTTCCTGAGAGAGTCAACCCACCTGTAACACAGTCCCCCCTCTTTTCTACCTGCCTTCCATTTTTCCCAGTGTTTTTTGTTAATTTCAACCCTCCAAGACCAAAAGTAGGCCTTCGCTGGAAGTGGTGTTACATCACTTTAGAGTCACCCAAAACCTTTCTATTCAACCCACCGAGGAAAGGGAGAGAAGTGAAAATAAACTGCTCACTTCCCCAAACATAGTTGTCCATCTCTAGGTAGAGAACTCCTTTTCAAGGTTGCTGGGTTGCCCAAAACCATGAACCCCGTCTCGTTCCAGGAGGTGGGGGAGCTCTACGTCGTCTCAAAGTTCTTCGTAGAAGAATGGAGAAAATTTGTAAGGTAAATTGCCTTCTCTTTTCCCCCCCTCGGTTCCACTGTTCTTTCCCCCACCGCTCCGCCCCACTTGCAGCTGCTCTGTGCCCTTCGAATGCAGCCGGGCAACATGGCAAAATAGGTCACCTTATTTCCTCTGGCATCCATCTTTCAGAGTTTGAAGACCGCTCTCTTCCAGTTAACACTTTCCTTTCTCTTCTTCCTCCCTCTCGTTTCTCTGTCCTGAATCATTGGCTGCTGCTTAAGAACAAATGCCATTGCAAAACCTTTTTTCCTTCTCTGTCTTCTGGGCTTTCAACCTAGGAGGCCGACGCGGTGCAGTCCCGTCTCATCGATAGGGAACCGGGAACTTCTTTGTCCCCACGGCGGCCTGATGTTCACTTTTGCTTCCATGACCAGAGAAGATTCCAAACTGTGAGTTTGTCCCGTTCGGTTCCACTGCCTTTTCCACTAATATTTTTGCGGTGATAGGAAATTTGCGGAGAGAGGGAGGAAGAAAATGCTCTTCTCTTCGTCATACGCCACAGCAGTGGCAGTTGAGATGGGGAACATGTCTTCCATTATTTGCTGGAATCATGGGTCAATGGGGCTGTTCCTGGCCGCTCTTCTCTCCCTCGGAGGCCACCGGTGGGTTGGAGGGAGGGCCTTTCATCAGCCGCTGAGGCTGAGGACGATGGAGCAGCTCTTCCCTCCCTTTGTGCACATGCACACTTCCAACACATGCTGGTACTTCTGGGGACTGAGGTGCAGGGAAGCCTTTGAACGGCACATGCGGCAGCATCCCTCTCCACACACCGTTTGCATCCTACAGGCCCGAGGAGGCCTTTTAACTTGCAGCTCAGAACCCAAGGGGTTTGGCAAGGGGAGGAGGGGAAATCTGCCAGCCCGCTCCCCTTTTCCAGGTCGGTCAGCATGTTCTGCTTCTTTGCACAGTATAGCTCTGATATGGCCCACCGAATGGGAAAAGATCCAAAAGCTCTTCGTGGTGGATCATGCCATCCGGGTGATCAGGAGGCGACCGGTCGAGGCGACCCCAGAGAGCCCCCTCTACATTACTGAGCCCGGTGAGCGAGGGCAGGGAAGGGATATCGGTGGTAACCCCTGCGTTAACCCTGTCCTGGTTCAGCCCCGGCGCTGGCTTTCCCCTTGGGGACGATGAGCCCAGGTGTTTTTATTTTTAAATGCTTGAACACGAGCCAGTTAGTGCTTGGGCTGCATGCCATGAAATGATCGAGCGCGTGTTGAGCAATTTCGGCCAAAAATTATTTTGAGGTTGCTCCTGCAATGGCAGTTTTTGCAACTTTCCCCCAGAACTTGCAAGTTTGGGTTTGGGTTTGTACCTGCAAGGATGAAAATCCTGAGTGGCCTTTAAAAAAATAAAAACAGAGCCTAGAGAGATTATCCTTTTGGATGACAAATACTTAGTTGTTTAATCTCAAAGGAAACAAATTATACAAACAGGAGGGACAGATTACTCTGGTCCTTAGGTTCCACAACCCCACGGTTTCTTGCCATGAGGTTATAAAAATGCACAATTCTTTTTGTTCTGTCCAGCAACAGCATCAGTGTGATTTTTGCCCAGTTCATGGTGGTTGCTTTTGACTTAAAATGGCTGAGTGCTTCCATTGCAATTCTCTTACGGTTTCCCTTGAGGCCAGGAGGTAAAAGAGACCACAACTTCAGCATCCCTTTGGAGCAGAACCTTTTCATGAGTGGGCCCCGGATCACAGAAAATCACGACTTCCCCGAGGAGCCCACTGAATATATCCTCTCCCATATTCTTCCAAAGGCAGCCAGTTCCATTGAACCGAGATCTGCCCCCGGTTTCTCGTCCACGTGCTAAAAGCTTTAAGGGGGTCTTCTGGGGATTTCGTTACCGCTTTGTGTTGCGAGCCGTTTTGAAGACGAAAACCGCTGAAAACACTCTGTGAATTTTGTTAAATAAACCAAGGGGCCTGCGGCTGTTGTTTTTTGATACTGGCTGATGACGTTGTCGGGAACCGCTGGGTCTCCGTAGACATGGAGTCTTTGGCTGGAACGCCCGCCTTCCTCCTTTCTCTCCCCACAAACCAGAGCTGTGCTTGGACTGCAGAGAAGGGCTGTTGTGCCAGCAGCAACGAGACCTCCGGGAGTACGCCCAGGCCACCATCTACGTCCGCAAAGTGGTGGACAACAAAAGGGTAAGCACAAACACACACACACACAATGACACCTGACCACTCACCACCTCTCTGCCTCTGGTACAGTGTGCTTTGTAAGGACTTGAACATTGGCTTCATAAACTTGGGGATGGCATTTGTTCCCTTGGCTGTGAACCAGACGTAGGGAACGCATTTTTGCAGTCTGGGGCTGAATCCACACTGGAGAAATAACCTGGCTTGGCACCGCTTTAAGTGCCCTGGCTGTAGGCTATGGGGTACTGGGAGTTGGAGTTTGTTGTGGGGCAGAAATAACCGGGTTATTTCTCCAGTGTGGATGCAGCCCAAGAAAGCTTTCTCTAGCTCTGCTCAGCCAGTAAGAGTTTTTGCCAAATTACAAAATAGAATGCATCCGC